>CM066036.1:400731729-402127490 GCA_033557465.1 Ichthyophis bannanicus
CCCGGATGATTCAGATGGGCTGCCGTTCATGGATGCCAGCGAGAGCAGGGAGCTCATCGCTGGTTCAGGGTCACTCACTGCCACCGCCCGGGACCAGCCATCGGGATCCCGGCAGCTTCAACCCCCGTATGACCTCAGAGCCTCAACTACATCCCAGAAGAGCACTGTCGCCATGCCACTGCGCCAGGTCCAGGGCCTACCTATCCTTAATGCCCAGAACCAGGTCGTATTGGGACCCACCAGTCTTGTGTACGTGCCTTTTTCTACTACTGATTTGTTTAATTGGAAGACACACTATGCCTCCTATACTGAGAAGCCCCAAGAACTGACCGAGTTAATGGCCAGTATTATGAGGACCCATCAGCCTACCTGGTCGGACTGTCACCAGCTCCTGTCCACCCTTTTTAGTACTGAGGAACGAAACAGAATTCAGCAGGCCTCCATCCGATGGCTAGAGGAGAACTCTGTAGCAGGTGCAGGGCAAACTCCTCAACAGGTAGCGGCCGCCGCCTTTCCCAGTGAGAACCCTCGATGGGACCCCAACAATACAGTGGAAGCAGCGGCCCTAGACCGCTTCCGCCAAGCTCTTATGCAGGGCCTAAAGAGAGGAGGCCAAAAAGCCTTGAATATTGGAAAAGTATCAGAAGTCCTCCAACGGCCAGATGAGAGCCCAGCGGCTTTCCATGAAAGATTAGCCGAAGCTTACAGGTTATACACCCCATATGATCCAGAGGACCGGGAGAATCTGCGTATGGTAAACGCAGCCTTTGTGAGTCAGTCCTTCGGAGATATCAGACGAAAACTGCAAAAACTTGAGGGGTTTGCGGGCATGAATGCAACTCAGTTAATGGAAGTAGCGCAGAAAGTTTTTGTGAATCGTGATCAAGCTCAACAGAAAGAGAGTGAACGTAAGATGAAGAAGAAGGCTGACTTCCTCGCAGCCGCATTAGTTGAAAAGCGAAGGGGGGGATTCCCTAGAGGAGGAACTAGAGGACGTGGCAGGGGCCGTTCAGCTAGTCAGCCCCCTTTAGGCACAAACCAGTGTGCCTACTGTAAGGAAGAAGGACATTGGAAGAATGAATGCCCGAACCGGAACCTCTCCCCTCAGAGGGGAGGGGGACATAATGGGAGAACAAGGGGGCGCTTCCAGGGGTCTGGAGACTCACGCCGATCACAATTTCAATTGGAGGAGGCTGCCTTTGAGGGAGTGGCAAACGAAGAAGGCTACAATTCGGATGGCTACTAGGCCAGACCGGGCTCCAAGTTTCCTCTGGGTCCCCAGGAGCCTATGGTCAGTCTGAAAATTGGGGACCAACATATGGACTTTATGGTGGACACGGGGGCCGAACACTCAGTAGTGGCAAACCCAGTGGCTCCTCTGTCCTCCCGAACTATCACTATTGTCGGGGCCACTGGTAACCGGGCCACTAGACCTTTCCTGCAGAACCGCACCTGTGAACTAGGGGGACGAAAGATAATACATCAGTTTCTGTACATGCCTGAATGCCCGATCCCCCTCTTGGGCCGAGATATGCTAGCTAAACTCCAGGCACAGATATCCTTCACTGAAGGGGGAAAGATGGAAATGACTCTGAATTCCAAACCAGCCGGCCTGATGGTGTTAGCTGTCCCCCGAGAAGAAGAATGGCGACTCTATAGCACAACTCCTTCTGACATACCAGGCCCCCGTTTCTCCACTGAAATTCTGGCCCCGCCCGAGGTATGGGCGGAGGATAATCCACCGGGCCTAGCCAAAAATGTAGCCCCTGTTCTTGTCACCCTCAAACCCGGAGCAGAACCAGTGCATATAAGACAGTATCCTCTTCCGCGACCAGCAATTGAAGGCATCCATCATCATCTGATGAAACTGTTGAAATATGGACTCCTGAGAAAGTGTCAGTCACCCTGGAACACCCCCCTCCTCCCAATCAAAAAGCCTGGGACAGGTGATTACCGCCCAGTACAGGATCTGAGACGAGTGAATGATGCAGTTGTAACCATACATCCAGTGGTGCCAAACCCCTACACCCTCCTGGGACTGATCCCTGCCGGAGCCACTCACTTCACCGTTCTGGATCTGAAAGATGCCTTTTTCTGTGTACGCTTAGCCACGGCCAGTCAACCTCTATTTGCCTTTGAGTGGGAAGACCCTACTACTGGGAGACGGGGTCAGCTCACCTGGACCGGATTACCCCAGGGATTCAAGAACTCACCCACTCTCTTCAGCGCCGCCCTCAGTCAAGACCTTTCAAACTACACTGTAACACCTGGAAAAAGGGTCCTCCTCCAATATGTGGATGATCTGCTGATAGCAACAACCTCAAAGAGTGAATGCATACAAGCCACAAGTGAACTCCTGCACCTTCTGAAAGAGGCCGGATACAGAGTCTCGAAAGCCAAGGCCCAATTGTGCCAAACCAATGTCAAATATCTGGGATTCCATCTATCCAATGGAGTTCGACGGCTGGGTCCAGAGAGAAAAGAGGCTGTGTGCCGTATTCCTACCCCAACAACTAGAAGGCAAGTGAGGGTCTTCCTGGGAGCAGCGGGATATTGTCGGATATGGATACCTAATTTTGCGCTGCTGGCAAAACCACTGTATCAGGCCACAAAAGGGGCAGAGCGAGCCCCCTTGGAGTGGGGACCTGAACAAGACGCAGCTTTCAGATCCCTGAAGAAGGCACTGATGTCCTCACCCGCCTTGGGGTTGCCAGACGTGCAGAAGCCATTTCACCTATATGTGCATGAATCCAGTGGAAATGCCCTGGGGGTCCTGACGCAGCCCCTAGGATCCTGGCAGCGACCTGTAGCTTATCTATCAAAACAACTGGATACTGTTGCGACAGGGTGGCCTCCCTGTTTGCGAGCCATTGCAGCCACAGCCCTCCTGGTGAGCGAAGCCGACAAGCTCACTCTGGGCCAGAACCTCCAAGTTACCGTACCACACTCAGTCCTGACCCTCATGGAACATAAGGGAAACTACTGGTTCACCAGTTCACGCATGCTAAAATACCAGAGCATGCTGTGCGGAAACCCCCGGCTACAACTGACTGTCAGTCAAAATTTGAATCCTGCCACACTTTTGCCAGTAGGCCCTGGACCACCTGATCATGACTGCCTGGAAGTTATGGACACAGTATTCTCCAGCCGTCCTGATTTGACTGATGTCCCTCTGGATGACCCTGACAAAACCTTCTTCGTAGATGGCAGCAGTCTCATTGTCAATGGGCGACGCTGCGCAGGCTATGCAGTAGTGACCCTGGACACGGTGATTGAGTCTTCAGCTCTGGCCCCAGGGACCTCAGCCCAGAAAGCTGAACTTATAGCCCTCACTAGGGCACTGATAAAGGGAACAGGGCTCCGCTTGAACATTTACACAGATTCCAAGTATGCCTTCACCACCCTGCACGCCCATGGAGCCCTGTACAAGGAACGTGGATTAATAACCTCAGGGGGCAAGTCCATCAAATACGGTCCTGAAATTCTGGCCCTATTAGATGCAGTATGGGCCCCTAAACAGATTGCAGTTATGCATTGCAGAGGCCATCAGAAGGGGAGCGGGGAGGTGCCCCGGGGAAATAGGCTAGCTGATGTGACAGCCCGAGAAGTAGCAATCTCTGGACAAGTCCCTGCCCCCTCAGCCCCAGTCCAGGCAGCACTCTTCCCAGTACTGCTCAGTACATGGAATCCCCGATACACCTCCAGTGAGTTAGACTATTTCTGTCAGAAGGAGGGAGGAGTATTAAACAAGGATGGGTGGATAGTGCTACCACCAGGAGCTGGTGGTCAGCCCCCAGGTCCCACCGTTGTCCCAGAATCCCTAGGCCCTGCCTTCATCCAAGCCTTCCATCAAGCCACGCATTACGGAAAAACTGCCATGCAAAAAGCTCTCAGACCTTATTTTTTTATCCCTTTACTGGGACCCCTGTCCGCATCAGTGGCTAGCAGATGCTTAACCTGCGCCAAAAATAATGCCCGGCAAGGTCCCACTCAGCCCCCGAGAGTCCAATCACTGGGAGTCACCCCCATGGGAAATGTCCAGGTGGATTTTACTGAAATGCCACGAGCAAATGGGTACCGTTACTTACTGGTTCTAGTCTGTACTTTTTCTGGGTGGGTAGAAGCATTCCCCACGAGAACTGAAAAGGCTAGGGAAGTCACAAAAGCCCTACTCCATGAAATCATTCCCAGGTTCGGTATACCACTGGTTGTAGGGTCAGACAATGGTCCCTCCTTTGTATCTCAGATAACTCAGCAGCTAGCCAAAGCTCTACAAATACAGTGGAAGTTACATACAGCCTACAGACCCCAAAGCTCAGGCAAGGTAGAGCGCATGAACCGGACCCTGAAGTCCCAGTTGTCCAAACTCTGTCAGGAATCTCATCTAAAGTGGCCTCAGGTTCTCCCTATAGCCCTTCTCAGGATCCGCTCTGCTCCCACTAAGGCGTTAGGAATTTCCCCATTTGAGGTTTTGTATGGGCGGCCCCCACCCATTGTCCAAGGGATAAAGGGAGATATGAATCAGATTGGATCTGAAATTACTAGACAAGAATTGTTGGCGTTAGGTTCTGTCTTACAGAGTCTCCATGCTTGGATTCAAGATCAGCTGCCCATTAATCTGACTGAGCCCCTGCACCCCTTCAAGCCCGGGACTTCAGTGTGGGTAAAAGATTGGAGAAAAGAACCGTTGGAGCCACACTGGAGAGGGCCCTACATCGTCATACTGTCAACCCCTACGGCAGTTAAAGTTGCAGAGCTTGCACCTTGGATCCACCACAGTCGATTGAAGCCGGCTACCCCAACCGATCCTCAGCTTTGGACCTCAACGAGCTATCCTGATGCACCCCTGCGGCTTACCCTGAGGCGGCAGAAATCAGCGGTGTAGACTCAACAGCCCTACTCTTCTCACCCGCCGTGGAAGCGGACAGATCTATGCACGGCGGAAGCTGTGAAAGAGGAACAGCCAGAGTAAAAGAAAAGACTTTCAGTATATATATATATAGAGACTTATTGAAGTAGAATAGTATGATGAATATGCATGTCTATATTATACTTGCGGTATTCCTGGGGCCCTTTAGAATGATTTCCTCCATAGCCCCGTGTACTCCCTGTATAACTACCACCCGAACAGGAGTAAAAATTACCCAAACCCTGCTCTACCATTCACATTACAGCTGCACGGGTTCTGTTAGCCAAAGTAAATACAATGGTACAGAATTGAGTATCTGTACGATAGGAAAAACTAAGACTTGCTTTAACCCACGACAGAGTCCCACCTATCAGGTTATAGAGGTTCGCTCCCACTCAGCTGCGGGCCACCTCTTAAATTCCACAAAAGTATCCTCCCCCACTAGCCCGGCCTCTCTCTTTTTCGATGCGTGTGCAGCCATAAGTAGAAATAAATGGAACTGGGAAAAGTGTGGTTCCCTTAGCCAGGAACGTACCTATACACACAATGACAAATACATGTGCCCAGCCATAGTGAAGGGGTCCCCATCCTGCACCGGACCGGGAGCCCGTGACTACAATTTCTGCCCTACCTGGAGCTGTGTATATTATGCTACATGGCCCAAGGCACCTACAGGAAGCCCCCGGGATTTTCGCAAGGCCACCCTGACCCGGTTACCCGCCATGTCAGACTGTTCGACAGGCACCTGTAACCCCCTCCAACTGACCCTTATGTCCCCCAGTGTCTGGGCCGCCGGATACACCTTTGGCCTCCAGATAAATGGAGAAGGCACAGACCCAGGTACCCTCATACATATCCGTCTTGTAATGAAATCCCATGTTTCCCAGCCTGCCTTTGTCTTCCATTCTTTTGAAGATGAGATCCGCACCCAAATAGAAGTGCCCACCTCTGTGCGGAACCTTTTTGTGGAACTGGCAGAGACGGTAACATCTAGTCTCCAAATTTCCAATTGCTATTTCTGTGGGGGAACAAACTTGGGTGACCAGTGGCCCTGGGAAGCTAGGGAACTGGACTACTCTACCCCATATAACCAGACTGCCCTTAATAGAACGACCAGTGAATGGGTCTTGGCAAACTCAATTATTGGTCGTACCTGTATAGTTAGAACTGGGCCCCGTTTCCCAATTAAGGTAGGGGAACTAATATGCCTTAGCCAACGTTATTATAACGAAACCTCCCGAAAGACATCCTGGTGGTCAGGTATAAATGTTACTGAACCGTCAAATCCATTTATCAATTTCACTACACTCACTGCCGTATGGACCGATCTAACCTCCTCCAATACCTGGAGAGCCCCCCAGGGCTCTACTGGATTTGTGGAAATCGGGCATATGCCCAGCTTCCTGAGAAATGGGGAGGGGCATGTGTCCTGGGGACAATCCGCCCGTCCTTCTTTCTAATTCCCATTCCCCAAGGAGAGCAGTTAGGTTTCCCGGTATATAACCGCCGCCAAGAGCGCGCTGCCCTGAAGATAGGAAATTGGGATCAGAAATGGGATAATGAGGAATGGCCCCCTGAGAGAATTATAGCATACTATGGCCCAGCTACTTGGGCAGAAGATGGGACTTGGGGATACCGCACTCCTATTTATATGTTAAATCGTATTATCCGCTTGCAAGCTGTTGTAGAAATTATAACTAATGAGACTGGTAAGGCATTAACCCTCCTGGCAAAACAAAACACCCAGATGCGCACTGCTATTTACCAAAACCGGTTGGCCCTTGACTACCTTTTGGCTACTGAGGGGGGTGTCTGTGGAAAATTCAATCTGACTAACTGCTGTTTGCAGATTGATGATCAAGGCCATGTCATTGAAGAAATAGCCGCCCGTATGCGAAGGCTGGCTCATGTCCCTGTTCAGACCTGGCATGGGCTGGAGCTAAATGGCTGGTTTAGTTCTATATTCACGGGGGTGGGGGGCTTGAAAACCTTTGTAAGTGCTGTTCTCCTGATGTTAGCTTTATGTATACTTCTGCCGTGTTTTCTACCCATTTGCCTACGTATGTTTACCTCTATTATTGATAGTACAGTTGAACGGAAGACTGCAGCCCGAGTGTTAGCTATGTGGAAGTACCAGGCCTTACCTCAAGAGGCGGCCACAGTCTAGGATAGTGCTTAATGTGTGATTTTTATCTCACCCCTTTCTGGAGGGGTGACAATAATCAAAATGGTGGAATGTGGTAGCCCCCAGAAATTAGCTAGGCCTCTGGTTTGCCTCATGCATAGAAATGTATCTATAACAGTATTGTCTTGTGCATAGAAATGTATCTATAACAGTATTGTCTTATGCCTAGAAACGTATCTATAACAGTATTGAAACACCCCCCCCCCCCCCCCCAACTTGAGACTAGTGCTGGAGAGAAATGATTTGCTTTAAAAGCAAATTGTGAACAGCTCTGCTCTCTCCCCCCTTCCCCTATCCTGTTTGTCCAAGAGTGCCAAACCTTCCTTGAACTTTAATTGCTCAGGCTTTCTTGGAGCCAGGAATGGCCTGGTACCTGCAATAAACTAATTAAAGCGTACATTTATGGCGGGCCTTGTCTCCGGACCTGGAGGAAAGGCCCACACATCACAGAGCAGGAAAGATCACATTTGGTAGGCCCAGCTGGCCTGTACTGTTATGATAACACCCTCTAGGTCAGTGATGGCTAACCTTTTTGAGCCCGAGTGCCCAAACTGCCGCACAAAACCAAAGAATTTCCTCAAAGTGCCAGCACGTCAATTTGCATAAATATTTGCATAATGCTAACATACACTAACTTTTAGTAAACATGTCTCTTAATGAGTGTATGGATAAAGACAGACTAAAAGATTTCTACATTACTATAATCCAGTGCCAACCGCCAGGCACATTAGGAACTACTACAAACACTGCCCATTTAGAACCAATAGCAAACCCGCCGTATCCTAACAGCACTACCAGGACTCACAAAGCACCACACCATACCTATCAAAAGGCAACACTGCAAATATTAAACCAATACATTTCAGACAATAACAATACATGACCTACTGGGGAAAGAGAACAAGTGTCAATGTCAAAAAGGAATTACATAAACAGAATACCTCAGCTCAGTTACACAGTTGCAATTGCTCCAGCCACTTTCTTCTGGTTTCTTCATGTTTTCTGCTAACTCTCCATCATCTGCTGTCCATTTGTCCTTTCTTCTCTCTTCTAGTTTTTTTTTCCATTCTCTCTCTCTACATCCGCTTTAACATACTAATCTTTCTCCTTTTGCTCTTTCCTCATTCCTATTTCATCCACTCAAATTTTACCCCTCCATCCTCAATCCCCACTTACTCTCCCAATACCCGGCCAATTGTAGATTTTTTATCCATCCCACACAAAATATTTTTCCCCTCTCCATTTTACTCTCCCAGCCCCATCCCATTCTAATCCTCCCCCAACATCAGCTCCCTTCTAGTTCCAGCCTCACCCAGCATCCATTCCCTTCTAGTCCCTGCATCAGCCCATTTCCAGTCCTAGCAACCCCCCAACCCAATACCAGTCCTAGCCCCCCCCCATCAACTCACTTCCAGCCCTAAACCCCCATCACCCCATTTCCAGACAGCCCCCATCAGCCCACAGCCCATTAGCAGTCCTACCCCCCCAGCCCATTAGCAGTCCTACCCCCCCCCCCGCCCGCCCATTAGCAGTCCTAACCCCCCCAGCCCATTAGCAGTCCTAACACCCCCCCCCTCCTGCCCATTAGCAGTCCTAACACCTCCTCCTGCCCATTAGCAGTCCTAACCCCCACCTCCTGCCCATTAGCAGTCCTAACCCCCCCCTCCTTCCCATTAGCAGTCCTAACACCCCCCCTCCTGCCCATTAGCAGTCCTAACCCCCCCCTCCTGCCCATTAGCAGTCCTAACCCCCCCTCCTGCCCATTAGCAGTCCTAACACCCCCCTCCTGCCCATTAGCAGTCCTAACCTCCCCCCCCTGCCCATTAGCAGTCCTAACCCCCCCCCCTCCTGCCCATTAGCAGTCCTAACCCCCCCCCTCCTGCCCATTATCATTCCTACCCCCCCCCCCCCCCGGCAAATTTAAAAAAAAAAAAGCAGGCTCTGGCTGCTGCCGCGGCAGATTGCAATGTCCCGCGGGGCCCCCTCCGCCCGCTAAGCCCCTCTGCAAGGGCTTTCAGATTCGCGAGGGAGAGCGTCTCCCTCGCGTCTCTGTTAAACCCGCAGGGGCTAATGGGAAATTTCCCATCAGTCCCTCGCGTCTAAAGGGGCTGATGGGAAATTTCCCATTAGCCCCTGCGGGCTTAACAGAGACGCGAGGGAGACGCTCTCCCTCGCGAATCTGAAAGCTCTTGCAGAGGGGCTTAGCGGGCGGAGGGGGCCCCGCGGGACGCTGCATTCTGCCCTTGCCGCGTCCGCGGCAGCAGTCAGAGACAGCTTTTTCTTTTTTTTGCGGACCTATGGCCCGCGTGCCAGCTGCAAGGCCTTCGCGTGCCACTGCTGGCACGCGTGCCATAGGTTCGCCATCGCTGCTCTAGGTTTTTGAAGGTCTCTGTATTTTTGAATGTCTTTGTATTCTTTGAAGTTTGTAGATAAGAGAATTTACTCAGCAGATGCAGGAATGTCTTAACGAGGGAACAGGGGGGCTGAAGTGGAGAAAGAGTAGCCAATAGAAGGGTCACTGCTTTAGTAGCCAATAGAGAATTTACTTTGATTTAATGATGAAAATGGATATGTGAAAATGTATATAAGCCAGCTCCGAGCGTACCTCGTGGCTCAGCATTTGATTTTGGATTTGTTCCAGCTGAGACTGTGTGACACATTAAAACTGGATTTGAATTCTGCAAACTGACTCCTGGTATAATTCTTTGAATACAATCAGCCACAACAGTTCCTCACACCAATAAAGTAAACTAAATCTAAGAGCTACTGTTAATTCCTGCCAGTCTTGATGAAAGACAATATACAGCATGGTATGAGAAAGTGAGAGAGATTGGCGGGAATAGAGTGGTATGTGGGGGTTGAGGCACAGAGATGGAAACTAGTGGGGACATGCAGTGCTGGTGTTGGACCTGCAGGGGCCCAGGGCAGAAACTGATGAGGGGGCCAAGGCGACTGCTCTGTTTGCAAGGGCATAGTTTTAGGGGGGGGGGGGCAAAGGATGGGATAGTCAGATGGGAAGGTGACATATTTGCATGCATACATCTCATACATTTCATTATGCTTATTGAAAACATTGTGGAGGAGTAGCCTAGTGGTTAGAGCAACTGCCTAGTAACAGCCCAGCAGATCAAGGGTTTGATTCCCACTGGCACCTCTGGTAACCTTGCACTGCTCACTTTACTCTCCATTGCCTTGGAAGAAAAGGCCTGGTTAATCTACTTCCAATGATACATTGCCACATAAACCCAAAGGCAGCTGGACTGCCAGGAGTCAACACTGACTTGATGGCACAAAAAAAACCCATCAGACTGGATAAGAAGTCAGTATATCAAGCAGCAAACATTTTTACTGAGATATGCCAGTGAGAGGTTTCTCTTAAGGAGCCCCTAGTCAGATTTATGTGAATTAGGAGGGGGACTATTCCTTTGAAAGTATTATAGGCAGAGGATTTCTGGTACTGATTTGGGGGATAAGAAGAGCTCAGGAGTGGCTCAAACTAAAAAGGGGGAGGGGATCACCTATGGTGAGTGAAGGAGGAGGACTGGAGATGGTAAGGAGGAGGGATCACAGATGGGAAGGTGGGAAGGAAAAAGGAATGATGGGGGGGGGGGAAGGCGGGGGAAGATCAGGATGAGGGAAGAAAAGAGAAAGGTCTAGCAGGATCCTGAGAACAGAAGGCAGTGTCCTGCTCCTGGATCCAGCCCTCCTGCCACTCATAGATCCTCTCCCCACTCTATCTCTACTCCTCCTCCATTCCCCATCCCACCCCATCCTCAGTGTTTTTTTCTATCCCTTCCTATGTGACTATACATACAACCCATCTACCATCCTGCAACTCCTCTTTTATACACACCATGATCCTCCATCCTATCTTTCATACAGTTCCCTTTCACACGCTACCACCCCCATTTTTACAGAATTCCTTCCCTATCCTCTTTCCCTGCTCCCAACCATACTGATCCTGTGACAGGAGAGACATTATGCATCTCCCTCTCAGAGCTCAACTGTTATGGGCCACATGAGACACCAGCTATGCTTTCAGGACCTCAGCTGGTCCTGGGCAATAAAGGAGAAAGATGCAGTCTGACATGTTGCAGTTCCCTTCTTTCTCCTGTCTTCCAGTCAGCCCAGCAGAGCAGAATCTGCCAGGGCAAGAAGTCACTACCTCCTGGACCCCCTGGGTCAGCTGCAGCAGTTCCACCAGAGGAACAAATTTTGAAGATTTTCCCACTGCAGTGGACCTGTAAGAGACTGAGGGCCCTGCCAATAAACCATCTCATGGGGAGGAGCCATTTAGTAGCATATCACAATCAGGGCCGGCCCGTCCATTGAGCAAGAATGTTTTTTGCACAGGGCCCCGCGTTTCAGGGGGCCCCGCACAAAGAACATTCTGCTTTTTTCAAAATTAAATTTAAAAAAAAATGCTGGCTGCTACCGCTGCCGCCGCAGCAGCAGCAGAATGGACTGTCCCGCGGGGTTCACCCGGGCCGTGGGGGCCCCGCGGGACAGCCCATTCTGCTGCTGCTGTGGCGGCAGCGGCAGCGGTAGCAGCCAGCGTTTTTTTTTAAATTTAATTTTACTTGAGCCGATGGGGGGGGGGGGTTAGGAATGGTAATTGGCTATGGGGGGGCTAGGACTGGAAATGGGCTGGGGGGTTAAGACTGGAGGTGCGCTGATGGGGTTAGGACTGGTAATGGGCTGTGGGCTGTTGGGGGGGTTAGAACTGGTAATTAGCTGTGGGCTGATGGGGGCTGTCTAGTAATGGGCTATGGGGGGGCTAGGACTGGAAATGGGCTGGGGGGCTTAAGACTGGAGGTGCGCTGATGGGGTTAGGACTGGTAATGGGCTGTGGGCTGATGGGGGGTTAGGACTGATAATGGGCTATGGGGGGGTTAGGACTGATAATGGGCTATGGGGGGGCTAGGACAGGAAATGGGCTGATGGGGAGGGGTTAGGACTTGAGGTGGGCTGATGGGGTTAGGACTGGTAATGGGCTGTGGGCTGTGGGCTGTTGGGGGGGTTAGAACTGGTAATGGGCTATGGGGGGGTTAGGACTGATAATGGGCTATGGGGGGGCTAGGACAGGAAATGGGCTGATGGGGAGTGGTTAGGACTTGAGGTGGGCTGATGGGGTTAGGACTGGTAATGGGCTGTGGGCTGTTGGGGGGGTTAGAACTGGTAATGGGCTATGGGGGGGTTAGGACTGATAATGGGCTATGGGGGGGCTAGGACAGGAAATGGGCTGATGGGGAGGGGTTAGGACTTGAGGTGGGCTGATGGGGTTAGGACTGGTAATAGGCTGTGGGCTGATGGGGGGGTTAGGACTGGCAATGGGCTAAGGGGGGCTGACTGGAAATGGGTTGATGGAGTTAGGACTGGAAGTGGGCTGATGGGGGGTTAGGACTGGTAATGGGTTATAGGGGGGGCTTAAACTGAAAATGGGGTGATAGGGGGTTAGGACTGGAAGTGGGTTGATGGGGGGGCTAGGACTGGAAATGGGCTGATGGGTGGCTAGGACTGGAAATGGGCTGATGCAGGGACTAGAAGGGAATGGATGCTGGGTGAGGCTGGAACTAGAAGGGAGCTGATGTTGGGGGAGGATTAGAATGGGATGGGGCTGGAAGAGTAAAATGGAGAAGGGAAAAATATTTTGTGTGGGAGGGATAAAAAATCTACAATTGGCCGGGTATTGGGAGAGTAAGTGGGGATTGAGCATGGAGGGGTAAAATTTGAGTGGATGAAATAGGAATGGGGAAAGAGCAAAAGGAGAAAGATTAGTATGTTAAAGCAGATGTAGAGAGAGAATGGAAAAAAACTAGAAGAGAGAAGAAAGGACAAATGGACAGCAGACGATGGAGAGTTAGCAGAAGACACGAAGAAGAAACCAGAAGAAAGTGGCTGGAGCAATTGCAGCTGAAAAAATATGCACAAAAGGTAGAAAAATATCTCTTTATTTTGAATTTATTAATTGGAATATGTCAGCTCTGGTAAATGTGCATCATTAACGTCTGCGCTTTGTTTAGTACAAGAGCAAATTAATGTATAGTTTTATTTCTACAGTGTTGTACATTCCAAGTTTGGCTTTTGGGATTCCCAGTTTAATTATTGTCTTCCTGTTTCTAAATTGTGATTACTTGTTTGGTGATGGTCTATGTTCTGCATGTGTAACTGAGCTGAGGTGTTCTGTTTATATAATTCCTATTTGACATTGCCACTTGTTCTCTTTCCCTAGTAGGTCATGTATTCTTGTTCTCTGAAATGTATTGGTTTAATATTTGCAGTGTTGTCTTTTGATTGGTAGAGTATGGTGCTTTGTGAGTCCTGGTAGTGCTGTTAGGATACGGCGGGTTTGCTATGGGTTCTAAATGGGCAGTGTTTGTAGTAGTTCCTAATGTGTCTGGCAGTTGGCACTGGATTATAGTAATGTAGTAATGTAGAAATCTTTTAGTCTTTCTTTATCCATACACTCATTAAGAGGCACGTTTACTAAAAGTTAGTATATGGTAACATTATGCAAATATTTATGCAAATGAGGCCCCTTATGCAAAGGAGGCCCCGCACCAAGTCTCCGCACATGGCCCCGCACCCCCCTTGGGCCGCCCCTGATCACAATATATATAACACCAGCACAGAAATAACATTTTAACAAACAGTATACCCACAATGCAAATCACTCATGAAATTAGTGTTTCCAAATTGGTTTGGTTCATGTGTAGCGGGAATGACCCGCATTCTTAAGCCAGGGATGTTGGGAATAACAATATCACACTGATGTTCCACTTCCAGACACTTTGGGCCCCTTTTACTAACCCTTGTCATGCACTATTGCCACGGTGTCCGGTCACTTAATCCCCAGTCACTTAATCCCCAAGTCAGATAATCCCCAGTCAGATAATAGATAATCACCTAGAATCTACAACTGAAACCATGAGATATTCCTCCGGTCACTTAATCCCCAGTCACTTAATCCTCGAGTCACATAATCCCCAGTCAGATAATACCCAACAAAGGATAAACATTAGATTAAAATGTAAGATAACAGAGGATAAACATTAGATTAAAATACATTTATTCGATCATAACAATGGATAGACATTAGATTAAAATGTACATTTATTCGATTTATTCGTATAAATCGTTTATACATTTATTTGATCATAACAATGAAAGAAACATGCAATATCAAATAAATGGAATGATAATAATAACTCTAAAATCAATATTATGAACCAAAGCATTGAACAAACAATACAGTTGAAAATAAATTTATTTAGTACGAAAGATATGCAAGTGATTTTAGGTACATTAATCTTTCTGTAGTTGGGTATCGTTGAATTGCTCGAGATGTCCTGGCGCATATTTCAGCATACTTCCTTTTCTGTCTGATTTGAACCCCAGCACCGGCCTGAAGAACTGACGTCACATGCTGTCAACAATCCTTTCTCAGGCCGTCGAGAAATGTCCACATGGTGGGATGTTGGCAAGAGAAGAGTAACTGCAGGGCATGATGCCAGCCTTCTACTGCATTATTCGTGCGGACAACACCACTATTCACATACTCGTATTTGTTCCAGGTTTCTGGTGGAAATATCGCAGCTGTATAGTTATCTCCCCTGCCGCAAAGTCGTCATCCTCGAACATAGGTATGTTCAAAGTACGACAACAGTTCATTCATCCTCTCATTTTGAGGCATAGCTTTGGCTAAAGTCTCGAATGTGTCGACAACATCGTCCATTGGCACAAAAGCCAACGCTGCTAGACATCGAATCATGACGTGTAAATTATCATGTTCCTCATATTCTGCTTTCATCCCCAGTTAACATATTTTACGCTGAACGGCCCGGCATAGTTGAAAATAACATCCAGTCACTCTTGCTGATGGGAAGTGTGAATGAAGTGCATTCATTGCTGCACTTTCAAAGTCAGTTAAAATGATGTCTGGTGCAGCATTTGGCGCTATATCTCGCAACACAGCAAACAAATGATTGTATGTAAAGGCTGTTTTGTAGGAGACAGTAAATTGCCGGTGGTGTAACTCCTTCACCGTATTGAAAGTGTACGGTGTACAGCTGGTAAAAAAGTGAAGGTACAACCTTGAACGTCTCATCTGCGAACCACAGTTTGTTGAAAGACAGTGCATCAACCAGGCTCCTGTTGCCGAAGATAAGAAACCTTGCATCATCACTATAATCTTTAGAGTCGTATAGCAAGAAGTCTCTGTATATATCAGGAACATCAAAGATGGCGTTAGATGCAGGGGCGGGAGAGCCAGTTGCAGATCCATCCTTCTTATACTATTTTGATGTCTGCTAAGAGTCCGAGAGATGGCACTTTTTGGAGGCAATCCCATGAGAGTGCCAGGTGGCAGACTGACTGTAACCGCAGCCCGTGAGGCAGAGGGAGTTGCATTGATCTCTTATCACACAACATACAACAAAACACCAAACCTCGAGTAACCCCGGTCCCATGGTCCGACCATTTCCTAATTGAATTTGAAATCCATCTACCATCACTAAAGGATAAGCCTCAAACCGACCCGAAAACACATCAACAGAGGAAATTCCAAAAATTCAACAGTGAAGCATTGATAACTTCTATATCTACTCATTTGGAGTACACCACCACAGACCTAGACAAACTGGTAGCCCAATGGAACTCAGGGATCGAGGCAGCTGCAAGACCAACATGGAAAGGCACAAATACGGCAACAAAAACAGGAACTGAACCATGGTACTCTCCCACGCTAGCTAAAATGAAAAGAGAGCTACGCAAACTGGAAAGAAAATGGAGGAAGAAGCAAACCGAAGAAGGCAAGCAACTATACCTAACACTCCTCTCAAAATACAAGAATGAGGTCAACCTCGCCAAGAAGAGTCACCACATCAACCTACTCAACAAAGCTCTCAATAGACCCAGGGAACTTTTTGAGCTCGTAAAATCTCTTACCAAAACTTCACAAAACCCCATCTCTTCAAACGATATAAAGGCCCAGACACTTGCCGACCACTACGCCAAAAAACTAAACCCGCAACTCCCCACAATCATTAATCAAAACATGCCAACAACCATCACCACTCAAGAAACCACCACTGCCTCTCAAGCAGACCTGGAACCAGAATGGAACACCTTCCAGCATCTCGGTGAGCAACAAATTTTAAACATCATAACCAACTTAAACACCACTACCTCACCCCTCGACCCATGCCCAGCCGCCTGGATGAAAGCAACTAAGAAAGACAACGCAAAACCCATCGCGCACATTGTCAACCAATCACTACAACAAGGAAGCATGCCGACTCAACTCAAGAAATCAATTATAAGACCCATATTAAAGAACAAGTCGCTCAACAAAAGTGATCCTGCATCATACCGCCCAATTTCAAGCATAGCATTCCTAGCAAAAACGATTGAAAAAGTGGTTCAGCACCAACTACAAGATCACATGGATGAGAGAAAAGCCTTAGATGAGCATCAATATGGATTCCGTCAGAATCACGGAGTAGAAACACTACTGCTGGCACTCCTTGACAACCTACTTAGGGGCCTCGAGAACAAAAACTCCATGTTCATACTCATATTCATTGACATCTCAGCGGCATTCGATACAGTGCATCACAACACCCTATTGGACCGCCTGGCCTCGCTGGGTATTTCAGGGACCCCCTTAAAATGGTTTGCTTCATATATATCCAATAGGATGCAACAAGTACAATTCAACAACGACAAAGCTGATGCCTTCCCCCAAACCCAAGGGATCCCCCAAGGGTCTGCCCTCTCATCACTACTGTTCAATTTGTATATAAAGCCGGTCTGCGATATCTTCCAGAAATGCAACATCAAATACCACATATATGCCGACGATGTGATGCTATACACACAGCTTGACATAACACAGTCTAACTTCGGTCCACTAGAAATATGCCTTGACATGCTCCAATTATGGCTTCAGCAAAACAACATGTCAATAAACCACAAAAAAACAAAGGTCATGTTCATTTCCAAGAAAGCCAATTTCATCCCACCCACCACAGTCACTCTTAACAAAAACATATACCACACGAAGCCTGTAATAAAGTATCTAGGAGTCCTACTAGACTGTAATCTCAGGTTGGACAAACACCTCAGATCAGTTAACCGAGCCATCTTTTACAAACTCAAAATTCTACAACCACTTCGCAATATCCTCGACAAATCCGACTTTAGATCTGTTGCTCAAGCACTAATCATTCCACACCTGGACTACAGCAATGCCATTCTACTAGGGCTTCCAAAGAACACACTAAGTATCCTGCAAATGGCCCAGAACGTGGCTGCAAGAGTCATCATGGAAAAGAAAGTCACCGACCACATAACCCCAGTACTAATGGACCTGCATTGGCTCCCAGTGGCCGCCCGCATCATCTACAAACAGAGCATCACAACGTTTAAACTCATCCATGGCATCGCACCATCCTACCTCAATAACCTAATCACTATCCAACCATGCAACAGGAGCAGGAGAACTATGAATCTCAACACCCTGTGTATCCCGACAAGCATTCGATCTGTCAAGGCCGAAACAAGCAAGCGGGCGTTCACATACACAGCGCCAATCCAATGGAACCAACTACCGCATGAATTAAGACTCACAAACAGCCTGACTGAATTTAGACGAAAGCTTAAAACATATCTGTTTCAAACCCACTACAACCTGATCTAACTACAATACCCTACCTCAACCAGATGAACTCTACCGCCCGCGACAGCATAAAATCTAATAGCATATAGTCATGTGTTAGCCTGTACTCTTTGGAAGTCAACACTGTATATAATGTATATTTGGCCCCCCAACCTACTGAAATCAAATGTATACCCTGATCTGTGTGCTATAATAATCAACTGTATATTGTATCCAACTGTTTATCCCGTGTTACGTAAATCATTGTCTAATCAAAATGTAAAACTAAAAATCTCAATGTATTATACAATGCATTATGATTCTGTAAAGTAAACCGCTGTTGATCGTAGGAAACAGCGGTATACAAGTATTTACTAAATAAATAAATAAATAAATCTTTTGCTTCATTTCTGAGGCTGCATTCTTCGCCAAAACCTTTTCCTTGTTGCACTCGTGATTGTGAACTGAAAAATTGCGTATGATATCATCATCCGATGTAACTAATCTTGCTCTACGCTTGTGTGTAGCAAACTTAATGCAATGCCAATTAATATGATTATTGTTAGACCGTTTCTTAAACCAGAACTCGTGTCCCATGTAAATTAATGTCTTCCGACCTTTGCTACTTGTACCGTATTCAAGTGCAATTGCTACAAATCTTACTATCGTATATACTTAATGCAGTGATTCTCAACCTGTGGTGCGCGCCACTTTAGTGGTCGCAAATTAACAAAAGTGGGTGGCACGGTGACATGAAAAAAATCAAAAAAATTAAACAATCAATCTACAATTGAATCCATGACAAAATACTTTAAATACAATCAGATAATTCAAAAACTTGATTATCTGACAGGGGATTATGTGACTCAGGGATTAAGTGACTGGGGATTAAGTGACAGTAAACCATTGCCACACTGTCCATAGGACTAAAATGGGCCATGCAGCAGACAGCATAAGCTATGTGTTAATAAAAGGGTCCCCTTGTGAATTTGCATACAGTTCTGCAAAAAGCACACTTAGAACCTATACAGCAGACAACATACCAGAACAACACTTACTCCTAGAATAAGTGCAATAACTCCACCTATGAAAAAACAGCACTATAAATATGCAGTACATCAGTTTCTTGAACACTCTTACACCTCTTATTGGCAGAACAGAACAAATGGGACTGCTACAGATCTCTACACAGAAACTACACACTAGCAGAATCCTTCACTTCGGTTACACAAGCAGAACATAGAGCTAGCCTCTACTAATGCAGAATATGGAACCACAGATTAGAAACAGAAACATGCAAAAAAAGATGAAATAGAAATATCAAAAAGATAGACTTGATGAGCAGTGCAGTACTGGAAAAGAGAAACAAATGCATTTCCTTCCATTATCTGCAAAATACGAAAAAGAAGAAATGCAATTTTCCCAATGGTGATACATTTCAGTCCTTAAAAATTGAAAATATTTTTTTTCTTTTCTACCTTTGTTGAATGGCCATTTTATTTTTCTAATTAGATTAATCCCAGTCTCTCACTTCTGCTTTTCTTATGAAAGTCTTCTCCAAATTGTATTTATTTATTTATTTAGACAGTTTTGTATACCGCTTTATCCTTCAATCAAAGCGGTCACAACACAATTGGGGGATACATTTAACACGCGGGGATATGAGACACATACACTAATACTTACAGGGAACATGGGCAATGGAGGATTAAGTTTTTTTCTTGGTTTGCCTTCTCATCTTATCTTTCATTTCTTCTCTATATCTGACCCTGATTTTTCTTTTGTATGTTTTTTTTTTTTTAGTTTTTCTCTTCTCTATCTCTATAACCTTTCACATCAGATTTTTCCCCTCATTCTCCTTCTTGCACCCTCTAGTTCTTAGTGTCCTATTTTAAACTCTCATCTTCCTACTGGCCATTTCCCTTTCATCCACTCTCCAGCACTCCCACTGCCTCCCGCTCCTTCCTTCCCATCTCAACATGCCTTCTCTCTTTCATGCCCTTCCTGGTTTACCATTTCCGTCCTCTGTACTTATCTTCACAGCCATCATCTCCCCTCCATTACCTCACATCCCCTCATGACTTCCATGCTCTGCATCCCACCCCACACTCTCCCACTCAATCATGATGTCCCTGTTCTTCCCTGAGTCCCATCCTTTTACTCTGTCTCCCTTGCCCCAGCCTGAGTTCCATCCTTCTGCAATCTCCCCTGTCCTGGCCAGTCCCATCCTTCTGCTCTCTCTTTCTCCTCAGGGGATAAAGAACTTTGGGAACTAATGTCTGGTGCCTGTGCCCTCCTCTATCTCAAGCCTGGATTCTCCACCTTTCACCCCCTTTACAAAAGCAGAGCAGAAAGCCTCCTCATACAGCCAGTCAGAGGATGATCGGCCCACAACCTTCAGCCCCGCCAGCTTCCATCACTCACTACCACCATCCTCAGGTCCCAGCTTTTGTCTTAAGGAGGATTCACTAGTGCAGATTCCATGATCTGCACTGTGAGGAGAAAGGAGAAGGGGAGTAGTGGCAGAGCCTGAGGGCAGGCACTGCAGTTGGCTCCTCTTTCTGTCTCTTCCTTTCCCTGCACCCAGTCCTCTTTACATCCCTACTTTCTCCATCCCAGGTTACTGTATACAAACATCCACCCTCTCACAGCTCTTCTTTCACACACACCCTAATAGGCCAATCCCCCACTCACTCATACACACACCATACCCCTGTCCTGCTTCTCTCTCACACATTCCCCTGCCCCTTACCATACTCCAGCCCCTATCACACACCTCAAGCCCTTCTATCACATACTCTTCAAACCTACTATTATGAAGCTACCCCAGTCCATCTTTCACAGCCCCCATATGGGCTTCTTTCTTTACATGCAACAGTTCTTTAGTTCTTCTGCAGGCGGGCAGGTGCAGGTCCTCTCGCCTCATCCCCAAAATGATCCAGCTGGTATCTTCCTTCTCCTCTCTCCCCTCCCCCCATGAGGTCCAACATTTGCCCCTTTTGCCATCTTCCTGCCTATCCTCCACCCTACCTACCTCCCTCATTCACCCACTCACCTCAAACATTTTTCTCAGTGCCAGCAGCATTTGGGTGTTTAAAGAAAAGCAAGTGGCAGCAGAATTTCATCACGCTGAAACACACTGTGGTTGCAAGAGTCTCTGCTCTACTGGTCCTGCTGCATCTGAGATATACTTCCTGTTGCCCTGGCGGTGGTACTGGCAGAGAAGAGACTCTTGCAGCATCAGCATGTTTGAGCGTGATGAAGCTCTGCTGCAGTCTGCTTTTCTTTTAATACGCAGATGCTACTGACACTGAGAAAATGGCTTGGGGCAGGAGAAGGGGGCCTTAGGAATAGACCACTGGGAGCAGCAGGCACAAAAGGAATATGTGATGGAGAGAGAAGGAGGCATAAGCACTCCATCCTATAGCATTTGAGGGTGGCAATTTTATTTATCAGGGTTTTTTTATACTGCTTTATCATTTCAGCCAAAGTGATTTACATTGTAACTTCAACTTGGTAATGTATATTAAACAGGAACATTGATAACTTTGATTTTTCTGAGGCAATGGAGGGTAAAGTGACTTGCCCAAGGACACAAGGAGTGTCAGTGGGAATCAAACCCTTGATCTTATTTATTTATTTAGCTGCATTTATATCCTGCTTTTCACCGGGTCAAAGCGGTTTGACAGAAAGGGGGGGGGATTACAATATCAACAGTACAAGCATTATGGAACTTGTTTCTCTTGGGGAAACTGCTAGGTACATGTGACCTAGATTGGCCACTGTTGGAAACAGAATACTGGGCTTGATGGACCTTGGTCTGACCCAGTATGGCATATCTTATGTTCTTATGTTCTTATGTAACTCGACAGAGAGAAGGGGGGACCGACACCAGGGGGGCCAACATTGATGATCTGAACAGAAAGTAATAGTACTAGACAATTGACGCAAGCCTCTCAGTTGGTAGCAGAGGGGTTAGGTCAGATTGAGTCTGGATGTTGCAGTCAGTGAGAGATGTCCATCTCAGATCCAAGATATTCATGAAACAGGAGAGTTTTTAACTGTTTCCTGAATCTTCTAGGTACTAGGCAGTTGCTCTAGCACTTCTCCACTACTCTGGGAGCTGTGGGGGGGGGGGGCAATCACCCTGCTCCCCCATGCCTGTTTGTGACCCCCCTAACTCTGGCCTTGGGGACATGGTGGGAGGTTAAGAGAGCAAGATAAAGTTAAGGACATGATGAGATTTGATAGAGAGGTGTAGGAAAAGCACACCAGGTTCAGAAACAAAAAGAGTGGCTGGTAGGGTTAGGAAGGAAGATAGAGAGAGTGAATGAATGGCAAGAAGAAGAATACAGAGAGAATTGGTGAGTAGTGCAGAGAAAGAGGGGGAATAGAGAGAGTGCATCAGTGGCAGGAAGAGGAAAGGGGGTACAGAGAGAGTGAGTGCTGTGGAGAAGGGAGAAGGGGATACAGACTGAGAGAACGAATGAGTAGTTTGGAGACGGCAGAGAAAGAAAGTGTTGGGTTCATTTTTGGGCTGGGGCTTAATCAGACAGTGCAAGTACAAGAGAGGCCAAATATTTAGGTTAGAAGTGATGGTTCAGGTTGGGAAGAGGTGACTTAGGGGCAAGAGGAATCAATAAGCTATAAGAATGTGCATAGAAAATATTTTTGAATCATTTTCAGATTTTTTGGCCAAAGTAACAATGGGTTTGTTAAAGTTTGTTTCAGAAATTAATGTAACATTTAACATGTAAAAAATGTTTAATGCACATAAACCAACTTTATGCAAATTAATTCAGAAGTTTTATATGGGTAAAACTGATGTAGTGTATGTTCTTTACGTGCATAAAAGTTTCCAAAATTCAAGCAAATGTACATCTCTAACAGGCTCCTGCATGAATTTCACTGATTGTCATACATATATACATAGTACACAGAAGAGTAATCTGGTGGTTAGAGCTGCTGGTTAAAAATCAGAGAAGCCAGGGTTCAAATCCTGCTGCTGCTCCTTGTGATCTTGGGCAAATCACTTAACCCTCAAGTGTGAAATGAGATAATAAGCTCTCTATGGACAGGGAAATACCTAGCAAACCTGAATACAACTTGCCTTGTTCTAATGAAAACGTCTGCAAATCTATGCCAATAAACATTGAAGAGGGGGATATCCTCCTTACTTTGCCCTTTGGAGGAATAGCCTAGTGGTTAGAGCACTAGCTTGGTAATTAAAAAACCAGGATTAAATTCTCACTAGCATTCCCTGTGGCCTTGGGCAAGTCACTTAACTCTCTATTGCCTTGGAATAAAGGCCTGGCAATCTACTTCTGGTCACACTGCCAAAAAAACGCAGGAGCTGCTGGGTTGCTAGGAGTCAGCAGTGACTGAAAGGCACACATTGCATTTGGGAAGGGCAAAAGGAGCACTTTTTTTTCCTATTCATGTCAGGGAGCAGATGCAAATTGGACGTGGAAAATTTTAGTCTAACACATGCATCCCCTATATGAAATGAGGGATACACACAGGGCCGGATTTACCTTGAGTGAGGCCCTACGCCAACAAAAATTGTGGGCCCCCAGCAGGGGCGGCCCAAGGGGGGTGCGGGGCCTCATTTGCATAAATATTTGCATAATGTTACCATATACTTTTAGTAAACGTGCCTCTTAATGAGTGTATGGATAAAGAAAGACTAAAAGATTTCTACATTACTATAATCCAGTGCCAACTGCCAGACACATTAGGAACTACTACAAACACTGCCCATTTAGAACCCATAGCAAACCCGCCGTATCCTAACAGCACTACCAGGACTCACAAAGCACCATACTCTACCAATCAAAAGGCAACACTGCAAATATTAAACCAATACATTTCAGAGAACAACAATACATGACCTACTGGGGAAAGAGAACAAGTGGCAATGTCAAATAGGAATTATATAAACAGAACACCTCAGCTCAGTTACACATGCAGAACATAGACCATCACCAAACAAGTAATCACAATTTAGAAACAGGAAGACAATAATTAAACTGGGAATCCCAAAAGCCAAACTTGGAATGTACAACACTGTAGAAATAAAACTATACATTAATTTGCTCTTGTACTAAACAAAGCGCAGACGTTAATGATGCACATTTACCAGAGCTGACATATTCCAATTAATAAATTCAAAATAAAGAGATATTTTTCTACCTTTTGTGCATTTTTTTCAGCTGCAATAGCTCCAGCCACTTTCTTCTGGTTTCTTCGTGTCTTCTGCTAACTCTCCATCGTCTGCTGTCCATTTGTCCTTTCTTCTCTCTTCTAGTTTTTTTCCATTCTCTCTCTACATCTGCTTGAACATACTAATCTTTCTCCTTTTGCTCTTTCCTCATTCCTATTTCATCCACTCAAATTTTACCCCTCCATGCTCAATCCCCACTTACTCTCCCAATACCCAGCCAATTGTAGATTTTTTATCCCTCCCACACAAAATATGTTTCCCTTCTCCATTTTACTCTTCCAGCCCCATCCCATTCTAATCCTCCCCCAACATCAGCTCCCTTCTAGTTCCAGCCTCACCCAGCATCCATTCCCTTCTAGTCCCTGCATCAGCCCATTTCCAGTCCTAGCCACCCATCAGCCCATTTCCAGTCCTAGCAACCCCCAACCCAATACCAGTCCTAGCCCCCCCATCAGCCCACTTCCAGTCCTAACCCCCATCACCCCATTTTCAGTTTAAGCCCCCCCTATAACCCATTACCAGTCCTGTCCCCCCATCAGCCCACTTCCAGTCCTAACCCCATCAACCCATTTCCAGTCAGCCCCCCATAGCCCATTGCCAGTCCTAACCCCCCCATCAGCCCACAGCCCATTACCAGTCCTAACCCCATCAGCCCACCTCAAGTCCTAACCCCATCAACCCATTTCCAGTCAGCCCCCCATAGCCCCTTGCCAGTCCTAACCCCCCCATCAGCCCAGAGCCCACTTCCAGTCCTAACCCCATCAACCCATTTCCAGTCCGCCCCCCCATAGCCCATTGCCAGTCCTAACCCCCCCATCAGCCCACAGCCCATTACCAGTCCTAACCCCATTAGCCCACCTCAAGTCCTAACCCCATCAACCCATTTCCAGTCAGCCCCCCATAGCCCATTGACAGTCCTAACCCCCCCCATCAGCCCACAGCCCACTTCCAGTCCTAACCCCATCAACCCATTTCCAGTCAGCCCCCCATAGCCCAATGCCAGTCCTAACCCCCCCCCCATCAGCCCACAGCCCATTACCAGTCCTAACCCCATCAGCCCACCTCAAGTCCTAACCCCATCAACCCATTTCCAGTCAGCCCCCCATAGCCCATTGCCAGTCCTATCCCCCCCCATCAGCCCACAGCCCACTTCCAGTCCTAACCCCATCAACACATTTCCAGTCAGCCCCCCATAGCCCATTACCAGTTCGAACCCCCCTCAGCCCACAGCCCATTACCAGTCTTAACCCCCCCCATAGCCCATTACCAGTTCTAACCCCCCCTCAACAGCCAAAAAGCCCATTACCAGTCTTAACCCCCCCCATAGCCCATTACCAGTTCTAAACCCCCCCCCAACAGCCCACAGCCCATTTCCCGTCCTAACCCCATCAGCCCACCTCCAGTCTTAACCCCCCCAGCCCATTTCCAGTCCCAGCCCCCCCCCCCCAATAGCCCATTACCAGTCCTACCCCCCTCCCCCATCGGCCTAAAGTAAAATTTAATAAAAAAAATAAAACGCTGGCTGCTACCGCTGCCGCCGCGGCAGCAGCAGCATGGACTGACCCGCGGGGCCCCCTCTGCCTGGCTGAATCCCTCCCTCCCTCCCTCCGCGACAGCTGAGCCCCTCCATGCAGGCTTTGAGAGGCGCAAAGGGAGAGTGTCTCCCTCGCGTCTCTGTTAAGCCCGCAGGGGCTGATGGGAAATTTCCCATCAGCTCCTGCGGGCTTAACAGAGACGCGAGGGAGACACTCTCCCTTCGCACCTCTCAAAGCCGGCACGGAGGGAGGGAGGGAGGGACGGACGGACGGATTCAGCAGGACAGAGGGGGCCCCGCGGGACAGTCCATGCTGCCGCGGCGGCAGCCAGCGTTTTTTTTAAAATTTAATTTAAGAAGGCTAACAATATTTTCAATTTTTGTGGGCCCTTGTCAGCTCTGGGCCCTACGCCACGGCGTAGTTGGCGTATAGGTAAATCCAGCCCTGGATACACATGTAGATTTTGGTACTTCTCCGGCCATGCCCTCTACACACAGATTTGTTATGGACATCCATGTGTAAAATGTTCCTCTTCTAAAATGTCCTTTTACACGTGAATGTGATTTACACATGTAAGTGGCCATATTTACATTTGTAAATCATGAATACATTTCCTAAAATAACTCCTTAATGAATGCACTTTGGTGCTTAGAAATTTGTCATCACTCTTACTTAAGTAATTTGCATCTTAAGCAGTCACCCTACACCCCTGACTTTACCTGCATGGAGCTCTGATGATAAGCAGCAAGAACTATCCAAACATACTTTACAAATGTAATGTGTACCTTAGAGTCAATGCTGACTCCTGGCAACCTAGCAGAGCTCCTGGGTTTTCTTGGCAGTGTGACCAGAAGTAGATTGCCAGGCCTTTTTTTCACAGAAAATGGAGAGTTAAGCCCAAGGCCAGTAGGAATTAAACCCTGGTCTCTTGGCTAGCAAACCAGTGCTTGAACCACTAGGTTACTCCTCTACTCCAATCCTTAATTGAACACTGATGCTTCCGATGGTGACAAATTTCTATACAGAAAGGCACAACAAAGTAGCACGCCTCCTCCACTGGAAACTCTGTAAAATCTACAACATCACTGTCCCTGAAAACACTGGGATCATCACCCTAAGAAACGAACAGGATGAGCCATTCCCCTGCCCCCTGCAGCAAAGCTCCAATCACAACTGCACCAGGACCTTAAATTCCACTGCATGCTCAGGAGCTGCCTCTTCAAGCCTTCCACCACTGCTCTCACAGCCCCGATCGATGATCGGCCACAGGGGAGCAGGACAAGCCATTCCCCTGCCCCCCTGCAGCAAAGCACTAATTGGAACTACACCAGGACCTTAAATTCCACCGCGTGCTCAGGAGATGCCTCTTCAAGCCTTCCACCACTGCTCTCACAGCCCCAATCGGCGATCAGCCACAGGGGAGCAGGACAAGACATTCCCCTGCCCCCCTGCAGCAAAGCACCAATCGGAACTGCACCAGGACCTTCAATTCCACCGCATGCTCAGGCACGCCCGCGCCTGGCGGGTCCGTGCCTGAGGGCCTCGTCAGAGGGCCCTTTAGCGTGGCCCTTAGGTGTGGACCTAAGGCAGATGCAGAAATCTACTCAAACCAAATTGGATCTTCCATAAGCTGCCTACTCACCCGAACTACTACCTGATGAACTTAATGCAGAACTCAACGCAAAAACTCAACGCACACACAGGCCGCTGAAGATTCGAACCTGTACTGTAAGTCCAATAACTCCCAGCATTAACACCACTGTGCCTAAGTAGCAAAGTAAATCTTATGACCTCGCCTAGTAGTAACCCTTACTGTGCACTACTCTAGCCATAATAAGAAGATATATGTAGATACCACGTTTCAGATATATGTTTGCAAAATGCAATGTGTGCCTTCGAGTCAGTCCTGACTCCTGGCGACCCAGAAGCTCCTGGGTTTTCTTGGCAGTGTCACCGGAAGTAGATTGCCAGGCCTTTCTTCCGAGGCAATGGAGGGTTAAGTGACTTGCCCAAGGCCACAAGGAGTGCTAGTGGGAATCGAACCCTGGTTGCTTGGTTACCAAGCCAGTGTTCTAACCACTAGGCTACTCCTCCGCTCCTATATATATTTATTTATTTATTTATTTATTTATTTATTTATTTATCCAATTTTACAGCTAATTAGCCATTACTCAACAGTCAAATGTTAATTCATTAGTTTTCTGGTCATCTCATATATATCTTGCCCTGATAAAGTCATTCATAGTTACATTCTGATTGCTAAATTGACTAAATACTCAGATATCTGCTATAAGTCAAGAAGGAGTTATCCACCCTCCCACATAATATCAATCTTCATTTCTCCATCAGATTTTGTATCTGCATAAATCCTTTGAAATTGTTACTGTTAATTAATGATATTGCTATACACAATGGAAAAACACAACATGCTGTACCACCTAGGTCTTCTACTACTTCTACTCACCTACCCAATCGCTCCACCCTGCCTCATTACAACACTATAACATCCCTATAATCCAACATCATCACAGGGACTGCCCTTCCTTCTACCACCCCCACCATTCCTACAACTATTATAATAGTTATAACATAATAGCAGGCTTATTCACATAGATCCTCAAACCTCACATCATCTAAAAATACCCTCTTTATCATTCCATCCCATAAAATGCCTCCTCTTAAATACAAGGTCAACTAGAAACAAAACCCCTATCATCATACTGGATCTTATTAGAGACAATATCCCAGACATACTTTGCCTTACAGAAACGTGGTTCACAGAAGCAGATTCAGTTTTGATAAACCAACTAGCACTCCCCGATTATAAAATATACCATCGCCCAAGATCAATCAAACGTGGAGAAGGTGTCATAATTCTAGCTAGGAAAGAAGTAAATACAACTCTACGTACAAGCAAAAACATTGAGATATGGACTTTCTAACCATTGAAAATAAACACATAATAATAAGTCTAATATATATACCCCCTTCTACATCCCCAGACAACCTTGCATCTATTCTGGAAACAGCTTGCACCACAACACTAAATAAATCCCATATTATCCTTGGAGATCTAAATCTCCCGACTCTCCACAGCACCCACTCAGCCCACTTCATTACCATGCCATTGGCTTCCAACAAGTCGTCCAGTTTCCAGCACATAGAAAAGGTAACATTTTGGATGTAATCTTCCTTCAAAACAATATCACTCAAGGCATTCCAAGATCTACACCACTACCAAGGACAGACCATTTCCTTATAGAATGCATAATACCTACATCTCCTGCACTAAATACACATTATAAACACCAAACATTCCATAGTAAATACAAACCTTTTGACAAGGAATCCTTCCTAAATAATACTCTACCCCAACTAGATCAATCCCTCACTGATCTAGATGATATTAAACAGAATTGGAATTCCACCATAGCTGATGCTGCCCTAGCTCCTCTCATACCCAAGAAAATAAAGCAAAAAGACATGAAAATCTGGTACACAACTGAATTAAGGAGACTAAAACAAAAACTGTGCTCTATTGAGCATAAATGGAGATGCACAAGATCAGAGAATGACAATAAACAATACATGCTTACACTAACAGCTTACAAGGATGCCATAAACAGGAGGATGAAAGAGTACCATACTATCTTACTTAACAAATCTCCCAACAGGCCGAGAGAATTATTTTCCATCGTTAAGTCATTAACAAAGACACCCACCCCTAATGAAGACAAAATAGTTATATTCCACCAAAACCTAGCAAACTACTATATGGAGAAACTCGACCCATCTTTCAAGGATGATATCTCCCCTAACCCCCTTAGCATTCAACCCAATGACTCCTACCACACTGGTCAAGTTGCATGGTCAACTTTCCATTATATTTACAGAAAGCATCTCAAGAACATAATAACTACTAAACACTATCGCATCACCCAGCGACAAAAGAGGAATTTACCCCAATCATCCTAGAGATGGTTAATCAATCATTACCACAAGGTTACATGTCATCAGCTTTAAAACAAGCATTACTACGACCAATTCTAAAATCAGCAACTGTTGACAAACAACATCTTAGTTCATATAGACCTATCTCGAGCATTCCGTTCCTAGTAAAAATTATAGAAAAAAACCAAGTCCAGGTACAACTTCAAGATTATATTGAGCTAAACTCGCCCTTCGATGAACAACAGTATGGGTTTCGATCCCAGCATAATGTTGAGACCTTGATGCTATCTCTCTTAGACAAATCTATACGAGGTTTGAACTCAGCCAGGCAAGCATTCACACTAATTTTCATAGACATCGCCTCTGCATTTGATAGCATTGACCACCAAACACTTATCAGAAGGCTAAAACAGATAGGCTTGCAGAGAACAGTCATTCAGTGGTTTGAGTCCTACCTGTCAAACTGCTCTCAACGGGTCCAGATTGGCCAGACATCATCTACCATCTTCAAAAAAAAAAAGGCATCCCTCAAAACTCCTACTTATCCGCCCTACTGTTTAATCTGTATATTCAGCCAATATGCAACATCTTTAGACAACATAACATATAGTATCATCTCTATGCAGATGATATAATGATGTATCATCCCGTAGACACTTCTAACCCAGACTACTCACAGGTAATCACCTGCCTGAGTGATATAACAGCTTGGCTTGCTGCACACAACCTGAAAATCAACTATTAAAAAACAGAAGTACGCTTTGTCTATAGAAATCTGAGCTTCACCCCACCTAGCAAAATTCAGTTACAAGAAATAGACCTTGAAATCAAGGAGGAGGTAAAATACCTCAGTGTAATCCTAGACCAATCGCTAAATATGATCTCCCATATAAAATCAATCACAAAAACTGTGTACTTCAAACTACACATGATCCAACACCTTAGGCCAGTGATGGCTAACCTTTTTGAGCCCGAGTGCCCAAACTGCCGCACAAAACCAAAGAATTTCCTCAAAGTGCCAGCACGTCATTTGCATAAGTGGTCTTATTTGCATAAATATTTGCATAATGTTACCATACACTAACTTTTAGTAAACATGTCTCTTAATGAGTGTATGGATAAAGAAAGACTAAAAGATTTCTACATTACTATAATCCAGTGCCAACCGCCAGGGCACATTAGGAACTACTACAAAAGCTGCCCATTTAGAACCCATAGCAAACCCGCCGTATCCTGACAGCATTACCAGGACTCACAAAGCACCATACCCTACCTATCAAAAGGCAACACTGCAAATATTAAACCAATACATTTCAGAGAATACTGGGGAAAGAGAACAAGTGGCAACGTCAAATAGGAATTTCCTCTTGTACCAAACAAAGCGCAGATGTTAATGATGCACATTTCCCAGAGCTGACATATTCCAGTTAATAAATTCAAAATAAAGAAACATCTTTCTACCTTTTGTGCATTTGTTTTTCAGTTGCAATTGGTCCAGCCACTTTCTTCTGGTTTCTTCATGTTTTCTGCTAACTCTCCATCGTCTGCTGTCCATTTGTCCTTTCTTCTCTCTTCTAGTTTTTTTTCCATTCTCTCTCTCTCTACATCTGCTTTAACATACTAATCTTTCTCCTTTTGCTCTTTCCTCATTCCTATTTCATCCACACAAATTTTACCCCTCCATCCTCAATCCCCAATTACTCTCCCAATACCTGGCCAATTGTAGATTTTTCATCCCTCCTACACAAAATATTTTTCCCCTCTCCATTTTACTCTCCCAGCCCCATCCCATTCTAATCCTCCCCCAACATCAGCTCCCTTCTAGTTCCAGTCTCACCCAGCATCCATCCCCTTCTAGTCCCTGCATCAGCCCATTTCCAGTCCTAGCCCCCCATCAGCCCATTTCCAGTCCTAGCTCCCCCATCCATTTCCAGTCCAAGTCCCTTCATCAGCTCATTTTCAATCCTAGCCCCCCCATCAGCCCATTTCTAGTCATTTCCTAGCCCCACCATCAGCCCATGTCAAATCATAGCTCCCCTGCACTCAGCCCAATTCCAGTCCAAGCCCCCCCATGAGCCCACGGCCAGGTCTAGCCCCTCCAGGAGGCCAGGGCAAGTCAAGCCCCCACCCCAGCCCATTTCCAATCTTAGCTCCCCCCAACAGCCCATTTCCAGTCCTATCCTAGCTGTTCCATCAGCCCATTTTCAGTCCTAGCTCCCTTCCCTCACAGCCCATTTCCATTCCAAGCCCCCTCCCCATCAGCTATTTGCAGTTCAAGCCTCCCCTTCCACTCAGCCCATTTCCAGTCCTAGCAACACCCCAACCCATTACCAGTCCTAGCCCCCCGTCAATCAACTTCCAGTCCTAACCCCCATCACCCCATTTTCAGTTTAAGCCGCCCCTATAACCCATTACCAGTCCTAACCCCCCATCAGCCCATTTCCAGTCAGCCCCCCATAGCCCATTGCCAGTCCTAACCCCCCCCCCCCATCAGCCCACAGCCCATTACCAGTCCTAACCACATCAGCCCACCTCAAGTCCTAACCCCTCCCCATCAGCCCATTTCCTGTTCTAGCCCCCCCATAACCCATTATCAGTCCTACCCCCCCATCAGCCCACTACCAGTCTTAACCCCCCCATAGCCCATTGCCAGCCCTCATCAGCCCACAGCCCATTGCTAGTTTTAACCCCCCCATAGCCCACTGCGTCTTAACCCCCCTCCCCAGCCCACTGCATGTCTTTTCCCCCACATCCCACTGCCAGTCTTAACCACCGCTCCCTAGCCCATTGCCAGTCTCAACCCCTCTACCTCCCTCCCTAGCCCATTGCCAGTCTTAACCTCCCTCCCTCCCTCCCTAGCCCATTGCCAGTCTTAAACTCCCTCCCTCCCTAGCCCATTGCCAGTCTTAACCTCCCTCCCTCCCTCCCTAGCCCATTGCCAGTCTTAACCCCCCTCCCTCCCTCCCTAGCCCATTGCCAGTCTTAACCCCCTCCCTCCCTCCCTAGCCCATTGCCAGTCTTAACCCCCCTCCCTCCCTCCCTACCCCATTGCCAGTATTAACCCCCTTCCCTCCCTAGCCCATTGCCAGTCTTAACCCCTCCCTCCCTAGCCCATTGCCAGTCTTAACCCCCCTCCCTCCCTAGCCCATTGCCAGTCTTAACCCCCTCCCTCCCTCCCTCCCTAGCCCATTGCCAGTCTTAACCCCCTCCCTCCCTCCCTAGCCCATTGCCAGTCTTAACCCCCTCCCTCCCTCCCTAGCCCATTGCCAGTCTTAACCCCCCTCCCTCCCTCCCTAGCCCATTGCCAGTCTTAACCCCCTCCCTCCCTCCCTAGCCCATTGCCAGTCTTAACCCCCCTCCCTCCCTCCCTAGCCCATTGCCAGTCTTAACCCCCCTCCCTCCCTCCCTAGCCCATTGCCAGTCTTAACCTCCCTCCCTCCCTAGCCCATTGCCAGTCTTAACCCCCCGCCCACCCGAGCCCGTTGCCAGTCCTACCCGCCCCGCCGCGGCGCATGGCAATTAAAAAAAAAAAACTGGCCGCTGCCGCGGCGGCGGCAGGGAGTGTCCCGCGGGGCTCCCTCTGCCCGGCGGGACTCTCCCGGCGTGACTCAGCCCCTCTCTGCCGGCTTGCAGATACGCGAGGGAGGGATACGCGAAGGGAGAGAGTCTCCCTCGCGTCTCTGTTAAGCCCGCAGGGGCAGATGGGAAATTTCCCATCAGCCCCTGCGGGCTTAACAGAGACGCGAGGGAGACTCTCTCTCCCTTCGCGTATCTGCAAGCCTGCAGAGAGGGGCTGAGTCCCGCCGGGAGAGTCCCGCCGGGCAGAGGGAGCCCCGCGGGACACTCCATGCCGCCGCGGCCAGCTTTTTTTTTTTTTTTAAATTGCCATGAGCCGGCATATCTCAATTTGCGACCTTCCCGCGTGCCAGCTGCAAGGCCTTCGCGTGCCACAGCTGGCACGCGTGCCATAGGTTCGCCATCGCTGCCTTAGGCCCTTCTTGGAAGAACATGACTTTAGAACACAAGCACTCATATCCCCCCACAAGCACTCATAACCCCCCACATTGATTACTGCAACAGCAGCCTACAAGGCCTCCCTAAGAAATCTATTCACCAGTTACAACTGGCCCAGAACTTGGCAGCACACATCTTATATAAGGCTCACCGCACTGATCACATCACCACAATTCTCTACAACCTTCATTGGTTACCAGTTGCAGCAAGGATGAAATACAAATATTTGATGATCATATTCAAGCACCACAACAAAATATCCTTAACTCCCCTGTCTTCCCTCCTCATATCCCCTACGGAATCTAGGCTTTGAAGAAATTGCTCACAAAACAACTATATTACACCAAACCACGTCCGTAATACCAACCACTCTACCAGCTCCAGAGTCTTTTTTTATGTTGCCCTGCACTATGGAATGCCCTCCCTGACAACCTAAAAGCAGTCAAAGATCTCCTCCAGTTCAGAAAAGACCTAAAGACATACTTGTTCATTGAGAATTATGGAAACTGCCATAATACGGCCCAACCTCCAGATACACTGACACACCCAAATTCTCTGGTTCATTAAGAATGCTAACCCTTACTGCAAGATTGTACATAGTTACTCAAAAATTGTACATAGTTTCTGTAAGATAGTTCCATACATTAATTGTACATAAGTTATCATGTTCAAAGTAAAGTGTTTTCAATTGTTCTATGTAAACCGCCCTTGATCTCTGGAAGGGGCAGTATATAAAAATGTGTTAAATAAATACAATAACAGAGAATGAAGAGGCAATGATCACATTCCCATTCCGATGGATAAGAAACTGGATGCCAGGAAACCTGACATAGTGGTAAAGGAGAATACCAGAATGGTATTGATAATAGAAGTATCGGCACAAAGTGATTATTCTGTGAATCATGTGGAGAGGCAGAAGATCCTAAAGTACCAAGAAATGCAGTCAGAGATGAAGAAAATGTGGCAGAAAGATACAGAAATCTCTCAATGTACTAGGAGCCACAGGTTTGATAAAGAAGAATTTCCAAGCACATCTTCACAAACTACCCAAACATGCTACATCTTACGAACTCCAGTAGGAGGCTCTTTTTGGCACGATGCAAGTATTATGCCGAGCATTAGCAGTAAATTTGAGAGACTAAGATCATACTCCACATACGTGGCTTAGAAGTGAGGTTCATGACTACCATAGTATGCGCAAAACTAACCCATTTGGAGAAACTACCCCGAGTGAAAACATTTTTAATAGGAAAGGGGGATTCCCAGTGGTTTTGCAGAAAAAGACCATATGGCCTATCCAATCTGCCTTTCCATATCAACTATTATAGTCCCCTTTTTTTCCTTTAGAGATCTTCTGTGTTTGTGCCATGCTTTCTTGAATTAAGATCCTGTCATCATCTCTTCTACCTCCAATGAGAGACTAAAAGAAACAGATTGTCTTCCAGACAATGGAGAGTGAAATGTCTTTCCCAAGGCCACAAGTGGGATTTGAATCCTTACTGAACCAATGCTCTAACCACAATAATACCTACACTGCTCTGTCAGTTGCCAAATGATGACCAGGACCTGCGCATGAACCAGTGACCCTTTCATGAGTCAGCACTCAGTTAGGTTGCATATCTATCTGAGTAGCATAGGAGTAAAACAGATTTAACATTACAGATAATACTGGTCAACATTGAAATTGTTACTGACTTTAAAAGGCCCTAATCTGTAGTATCTTGGTGAGCTGAACACGAATATAACATTAAAAAAAATTTATTGGCTCTCGTTTTGAAGATATTGCATGTAGTTCATTTTTGACATTTTACCATGTAAATTTATCCAGTAGGACATCAACAACATCCCAAATAAGCCTTGAATGATGTAATATTGCATCACATTGCATAATACCACCATGCACACATCATCGAGAGTTGATTGCATCATTTTCTGATGCAATGCAATACTACTGCCAGACGGCTGCTGAAGCCATCTGACGTCAGCAGTGTACTATACGCAGTCGGAAAGGTTGAGCACTTAAAATATTTCAGACTGTGTGCAAGACAGTTTAAGCTACTGTTACATGTAACTTTTATTAATCATATAATTTTAGCCATTTAGGTACAATACAGAACAGTAATGCCGCGAAAGTGCGTTGACAATTTCTGCTACATTTGTGGGGAAGTGACATTTGCCAACCAGAAGAAAAGTATCACTTCTCAACTGAAGAAGGTATATCATCTTTACTTCGGATGCAAGATTGGTGACTAAGACAAGCCTTGGGTCCCGAATATATGCTGCGCTACATGTACAACACAGCTTTCACAGTGGTTGAATTGCAAAAGACCATCAATGCCGTTTGCGGTCCCCATGGTGTGGAGAGAGCCAAGCAACCACATAAATGACTGTTATTTCTGCTTGGTTCCTCCTCTTTCCAGCGGAATAACGAAGCAAAAGAAGTCGAGCATAGTCTACCCAAACATTCCGTCTGCATTGAGACCAGTTCCACATGGTGAGGGACTTCCTATTCCAGAACCTCCATCAGAATATTCTCTTGATTCATCTGATGAGGACAAGGGTGAGCCAACCTGTTCTTCTCCTGGTCCGTCAGCATGCAGTGACCCAGATTTTCACTGGGATACATTATCAACTCCACACAGAATAACACAGGAAGAACTAAATGACCTGGTTCGTGATTTGGACTTAATAGTGGTTGGGGCAAGATACTTCAGGCCGGAAGGTCGGGGGTTCAAATCCCACTAGAGGACAGCAACCTTGGGCCGGAAGGACTGGGGTTTCTAGTCCCACAGGTGCTCCTTGTGGTGTTGGGCAAGTCACTTAACCCTCCATAGCCCATGTTCCCTGTAAAATAGTTATCTCCAAGTTATAATGCCCTGTTCAATGTAATTTCAGTTTGTTCAATGTAAACCGCACTGATGCAGAATAGTGCGGTATATAAGAGAATGTAAATAAATAAAATAAATAAATCCAAGAACAAGGCAGAATTGCTAGGATCAAGACTCCAACAATGGCATCTTCTAGAAGAAGATGTCAACATTACTCCATATCGAAAGCGCCACCAGCAGTTGGAGCCTTTCTTCAGAAAGGAAAGTAATCTGGTGTTCTGTTTCGATATTAAAAGCCTCATGAATGCCTTAAAAATCACTCATGACCCACAAGACTGGAGTCTATTTATAGACTCTTCGAAACTGAGTCTGAAGGCTGTGCTTTTGAACAATGGAAACCGTCTTCCGTCTATTCCAGTAGCGCATGCTGTCCACATGAAAAAGACATATGATAACTTAAAGCATCTACTGACTTCCATTAACTGTAACAAGTACAGCTGGCACCTATGTGGTGACTTGAAGGTAGTTGCCCTTTTAATGGGACTGTAGCAGGGATATATAAAATACATGTGTTTCTTATGTGAGTGGGATAGCCGAGCAAGGGATTGGCACTACTTGCGGAAGGAATGGAATCGCAGACAAAATGTAACAGTTGGAGAGAAGAATATCCAGCACCCAGTTCTGGTTGAGACTCACAAAATCCTGCTACCACCCCTTCACATCAAACTAGGTTTGATGAAAAACTTTGTGAAAGCCATGGACCGCACTTCGCCAGCTTTCCGATACCTGCATGAAAAATTCCCTCGACTCAGCGAAGTAAAGATTAAAGAGGGAGTTTTTGTGGGTCCTCAGATTTGAGAGCTCTTCAAAGATGACCGGTTCAATAACTTGCTGCAGGGTGATGCGAAACAAGCATGGAATGATTTTTGCCTAGTGTCAACAAAATTTCTCAGGAATGTTAGGGCAGAAAACTACAAGGAACTAGTAGAAGACATGCTGATGCAGTATCAGAAACTTGGCTGCAATATGTGTCTAAAGATCCATTTCCTTGATTCCCATCTCGATTTCTTTCCTGACAACTGTGGTATGGTTAGTGATGAACAGGGCGAACGTTTTCACCAGGATATCGCAACGATGGAGCAGATACCAGGGAAAATGGTCCACTACAATGCTGGCTGACTACTGCTGGACACTCCCCAGAGAAGCTCCCGAACAGCTGTACAAGAGACAGGCGAAAAAAATCTAAGTAGTCTATGACTTGGTTTTTTACAGGTATTAACCGAAGGCCTATTATATTTACTATTGACATGCATTTCGTGATGTAAACATTAATTCTTGTAGATTACAAAAAAACTAGAGCCAACTTTGCAATTTCACTGTCATATTCATGTTCAGCATATAAAAATTGATAAGAAATAACTATTTTTATTTCAGTAACATGACTTTTGCAAATATTTGTTGACCAGTGTAATGAAGCAAACGGCACAAAACCCCATATTGGTGTGACAATGAGGTTTATTGTGGTCTTTTATTTATAACATCATATTAAGCATCTGATTCATCAAAATTTGTCGCCACACTGTAAACACAGAACGGCAGTAAAGTCTTAGCGAGAAGGCTCCTAAGTGCCAAATACTGCTGCTTAGAATTGTCTGCCCTGACCTTCTGGATATATAAACCTTTAAGAATGAAGTGAGGATTAATCATTTACTAAAGAGAAAAAAACTAAACAGATTCCTGTGTGTAGAGCAGGATTAACAGAGGTATTAGATACGTTCTGTGAATGGTCTCTCTTCGAGGAGGGGGTGTGAAGCTCTAGTTACTGAAGAGGAGGGACAGAGAGGCTGTCTGGTAGGGGGACAAATCTTGCAGCCTCCTCTCAGCCAATACAGGCAAGCAAACAGCAGTAACCAGTGAAATAATACAGCAATCGGAGCATAGGAGGGAGCCAGGGCGGATCCCAAACACATTACAGGGAGAAAGACACTGACAGAGTTAGCAGGATCGGTCTAAGCTTTTCACTAAGAACAAACTGAAGAATAAAGTGTGGTTAACCCCAGACCTGGATTCACAAGGGACGTCGAATTAGATAGGGAGGGGATGACACAACCTTTGAAGCTAAGGTTTTTACGTTTTTTTTTTAATTCAGAAAGAGACGGGAAGAAAACTAGGATTTGAATTTGCCTTTGTGGATTAAATCAACCGGATTTCGAGCAGTTAAAGGTCGGCAGTGAAGAGGGAGGCGATTGAGAGACAGGAGAACAAACTAAAGCAGCATTTGTGAAATCTGTTCTTTTGTTCAGAGAGGATTGGTTTGTGAACAAAACTGAAGGAGAAATGTTTTAGTGAAAGGAATAATTACTCGGGGTCTTCTGGGAAAGGAAGGGACACCCAAACCCCTCCCCTGCGAGGAATAAAAAGCAAAGGAAGGGGAGACAGCTCTAAAGTACGTTGTTTGTAATTTTTTCCTTGCTTTTTAAATGACAACCACTCCGAACCGTTTTTCCTGATTTAATTGTTGCTGAAGGAGCAAAGTGATCAAGAGCCCGCTGAAATGGGTCTTTAAGTACTTTGCTGGATCTGAGATTGGGGTAGCAGCTGGTATAGATTTTTTGAGCATTTATTGCATTGTTAATTTTTTAAATTATTATATTTCCCTTTCTTGTATTTTTGTGGCTCCTGGAGAAACAACCAAAGTGGAAACACAAGATGACTTTTTTTCCCTCTGACTGGGAGAAGGATTGTTAAGAATTCGGGCTTGTGTTCGGCCCCCACACTGTCTTTGGTTGTTTGGAGACGGATTTCCTTCCTTTCTGGAATAGCTCCTGGTTTTGGAGCCCTACAGAGGGGAATTGAGCTCTTGGAATGGCTGCCAAGGATTATGATCACCTATTCAAACTTCTCATTATTGGGGATTCAGGTAGGTGCCTGTTTAGCTGTCTCTTATTTGTGGTGCTTTCACTTTCTGTCGTCTCTTTTTCTCCGAGTCTCTCTCGGACAACGACATACTGCGATTCAGTCGGCTGGCTTGGTATGAATTACTGTATAACTTAAGTTTTAAGAGTCTGCAATGGCCTTCTGGTGAGAGGCGAGGAGGGCTCGGAATTAGAGAAGTTGAGGGAAAAAAAGGGTAGTCCGACAAAAATGACAACAATTCAGCTGCCCACACCCCCTGCAGTTCTGGCCTTCTGCATAAATTTTTTTCACAAACTGTTCCTAAAGAGGAGGGAACAGTAGTATGAAATTACTGTATGGCACTGCTCCACAATCCTTTCAAAGGGAGGACATGATGAGCCAGTAATCATGTGCAACTGAATGTATACTTTGCCAACAGACTTCCCTTTTCCCTGACCTTCCCAGCCCTAAAACCATCTCCATCTCTTAGTGGCAGAAATTTTAAATTAGGACCCCACGGAAAGATTCCCAGAGAGGAAGGGAGGAATCCACCTTGAAAGATATGGAAACAGCTATAAATGGGCCCTACTTCACTTTAAGGGCAGTTTGGAGGAATTTACTGCCACTGCCTTCTCTCTTTAACATAACTTTCTTTTCCTAATTATGAAACTGGTCTTTTATAAATTATTCACTCCTTTTTTTTATTTAAAAAAAATGAGGCATTTGGAACATAGTAATATGCTTGAGAATGATAGGCTGGCTGGAACTTGGTTCACTATCTGTGTTCCATCTATTCCTGCTCATGGACCTAGATTCAGAACATGGCAGCAGAAAAGATCATAGAGCCTGTTATTTCTGTTTAACATGCTTGGTTTTCTGTTTAACCATCCTAACTGGTTTTAGTAGGTGAAGTGGGCTGCAGATAGGATTTTTAAACTGGCAATATGATTGCTGGCATAGATGAGACATCTTAGGGTTTCCCTCCTGCTTGACTGCTTGTATCATGGGCCTGTAGCTATATCTATACAATTTAAACCAGTTTTTACTAGTAGATTCCCAGTTTTTGTAAAGGTGAAAATCTGTTTAAAATGCTTAAAGAGCTGCCTTACTTGAAATGTAGCATAGTACCATGATAGTTAACACAGTGCAAGATGACCACTGCATCAATGACCAGGCTGCTCATTGTAAGACTTTCAAAATTTAAATTGCTCGGATACTTCAGAACTGACAACAAAGGATTCAACAAAGACCTGGGCTTTCTAGATCTGAGTCCTATTCTACTACCAATCTCCCATGCCTGTCCTTTTCCCCCTTAGGCTATCATTGAAATGCTGTGATTCACTTATATTTTCTAGTAGTGTCATCTTTTTGCTTATTTTGTTGACCCCAGTGAAGAATGTAAGTTTCTGAACGGTATTGCTTTTCTTATTAGACTAACCCATCACCTTTATATATGTTGCTATTCCCTTTATGCATTGGGTATGGCAGCTCCAGGGTCCTATGGATTGTGATGGAGAAGATCGCTCTTCAAGGCCCTAGTTTGCTGGATGTTTATGCAACAGTTTATGTGGTGTCGCCTTTTCTTGTGGGCTCTATCAGTACAAAGATGTCCACTGTCCACTCCAGAACTATGTGTGTGTGTGTGTGTGTATGTGCGTGTGTGTGTGTGTCGCCATACTTTACTGGATGAATTGACCTATACAACACAAATAAAAGGCAGAAAAGTATAAGAATACACATTTCTTTGTACTTTTCTTGTGTTCCTGGAACCCTCTATCAAGACTCTCCTCCTTTGTGCCATCAATTCTTGACTCCAAACCCACAATGTCAGAACCAATCCAAGATATAAAGAAAATCCAACCCCAATAATTACTAGAAATGACGAAAAACAGAAGAATTAAGTTTAAATGTTGGAATGCTCGTTGCGCAGGGGGAAGGGAATCGGCTCCGAAAAAACAAGCCACTCCACAAGTTCTGTATCTGGTGTACCCACACTGATCATAGATCTTCAGGACTACAACGGGCACAGGACTGAGCATCTGTGATCTTCCATCAGTCACAGGCATCTATGCCATGCCCCTTCAACTTTCTTGCAGGTGAAAGGAAGCACAATCTTCCTATGTCTAAGGTCTTATTTAGGATCCAGGACCCCAAAGGAGCAAAAAACATTTCTCCAAAATCACTTCTACTTATAACCTTGATGATTTCATCAATTCTTCCCTTGGCTAGTCCCTGTGGGGTAAGCCAGCTATGAAATTGCTCCTCATACAACTACATCACATCTTTAGGCAAAGCAAAAACCCAGAACCTGTCAACTCTAGGATGATACTGTAGCCCATACTGGAAAAATTAGGGATATGGGTCAATATATATAGATATCTATATATATCTCATGACTTGGATCTCACCAGATTTCACTCTCTGGCATGTTACAGGTAGAAAGTTGCAAGGAACCTTCCCAATCCCAGAACTCTGTGTGCATTCCCCAGGTCCCCATTTCTAGTGTCACTCTTTCTCTCTAAATTCTGTGCATTGATCTTAAGGTAATGCACCAGGTTTTGCTGCTTATGATCTGTCTCAAGTCTTGCCACTTAGTTAAAGCAGGATATTTCTGTGGCCTTCTTGGGATGAGAGGGACCATAGTTATGGGGGCTTTTTTTTTGGTAAAGATTAAAGGATTCTACTGGTTTTAATCTCGTTTGCTGACTGGATGGGCTATGTGGTCTTTATCAGATCATAAGTGTTCTGGGACAAGGAAAATTTTTATATTCAGGTTCAGCAGGTCCTTTCCTTGAGCTACTGATGAAAAGGCATGAGCTAAATAAATATCAAATCTGCCCTTACGTTTATTTCCCATATGTCCTCCCCTGCCACCTCAGAACACAGCAGCTGCAGTCTGGCAATGCATGGATTTGAGAGACAGCACAATTTTTTGGTCCCTGCAGCTGCAATTCAAGCTTCCTGTTTTGAGCTTAAACCTGCGTCATTGGGAGGTGCCACTCTAAGGGCTGAGTGCACACTTTAGTCCCTGCACTGGCTAGATTCTTGTCCAGGAATCCTTTCTCCAGCTTCCTATGATTTTCATTCCTCTCTCCAGCTTATTGTATGCCCTTTGGGTGTTGGTCTCTTCCTCTGTGCAGGAACAGCTTCTTCCTGGCCAAATCATCACTCCTTCGTTTACTTAAGATCATGGCTCTACAACAGTGATGTTTGTTTTTTTACCTAATATTTTCTTCCTTTGCTCTTTTCTTGTCTTTACATTGTTTACTTTTTTTTTTGTTCCCTTCTTTCTCCTCTCTTGCTATCTATCTCACTCTTTCTGGCCTTTACTCTCTTCACTTCCTTCTTGCTTTGTACAGAATTATATGATAGCATTCTAGTGAGCGAGAGGCCATTTGGGACCTTGGTCACATCCTGGCAAAGGACAAGCTGGTGAGAGTCAGAATTATTGCTGTCAAAGTTTCAGGGAAACTATTGAAAAGAGTCAATGCTAAGTGCTTATTCTGTCTGTTGTGTTGAGACATGAGATCCTGAATAACCAAGAAACAGAGAAGAAGAAAACATGGCTGAAAGAAGCAGAAATATGTTTCATTATGGTAGGCCCCTCAGGCTTGATGATAAGCTGCCTATACACTTTACAGCCAAATAAGAAGGCACTCTCAGTAAATTTAACTAAATTTCATAAATTAAATAAAAATCTTTCAATTGACCTTTGACAATATTTGCTTTCAAAGCAGTTTACACTATAAAGATGAAAAAAACAGTATTCAAACTACCCTGCATAGGAATGAGGCTCATTACTGTCATGGGATGCACAAAACTAACCCGTTTGAGAAATTACCCCCAAGAAAAGCACCTTTTAAAAAGATTGACAAATAACATTCCAGTAAATGTTTTCTATACAGGGTATATATACTTCTGAAATCATGCACAGTGAGGATGATATGGCTTCATTTTTAAGTTCTGAAGACTACCGTGCTTGCTTTCTTTTTCTTTATGTACAGTTTTTTTAATTCTGTGCAATGCTTTTGATTAAAAGCATTTCATGAATGAGGAATGAGAGCTCTATATTGCAGCCTACTTGCACCACCTCCTCTAATCCACTACAGTTCTACTGAATGTGTGTGACTGTAGGTCAATCACCTTTTCACTACTCAGCAATTTTTTTTAGACACATTTCATTTAAGCAATAGCACCTATTGGGGAGGTTCCAATTGTCTGTGTAAAAGTTTTGTATGTCCCAAGCGCATAAGGGAAGGGTGGAGTTAGAAGAGGGCTTGTGAGACTTGAAAGTTCAAATTTGGGAGTAAAAAGGGGAAGGAGAGAATGCAAAGTTAGTTGGGAGGATAGGGGGAGAGTGAACTGCTGGGTGAAGGTAAGGAGTGAGGGTGCAGGAGGATGGCTCTTGAAAGATACACACAAATGTATGCAGCCCCCAACACTCGCCATGAGACGCACATGCACACCTTTAAATGCTGATAACTGCACTTATACACTGCATGCACAAATTCTCAAATGATAGTTGCCCATCATCAACCAGTAGAGAAGTTATTCTCAAAAAGATCCACAGATTCAAAGTTTATTACATTTCTTAGTGTTTTTCCCCAGATCAGAAACCACAGAATGCTTCCTTATCGTCACTCCAGTCCAGTCCCTTTACTTCTGGGTTGCGTAACCCTTCCAGCAGCTTGGAGGCTGAGTCAAACCCTTTTGAGGTTGGATAGGTATAAATACCTCTGGTACCACCCCTAAGCCCCAGTATTCTCAGCCTCCAAGCAGCTGGAGGGCTCCGTAAGCCAAGGGCTTACTGGAGTCTCCCTTTTAGTCCCCTTATTGGAGATTTATAATTTTATTTATAACTTATTTATAATTTATTTAAAGGTTTGCTGTTCAATTTTTATTTTCTGCAGTGGTAGTTAGTGCCCCTTTAAGCCTTTCTTTGCTTCTTGCTTCTCCTCCCCCCCCCTTCCCTCCCCTCTACCCTCCGGAGTAAGAGCTCAAGCACTCTGCTCGCAAGGCTCCTTTTACCGGTGACTGGGGTGCTAAGGAAGAGACTCCCTCTCCAAAGAGGTTTGCCGGCAGCAGGGGGTGGATTGCGGGAGCCCTACAGTTCCGTCGGCTCTGTCCTCAGCACCGGACTCTTCCACCTCGCGCCGAAGCCCTCAGGCGGCTGGGCGCTTGAGGCTACAACGCGCCCCCCCTCCGCGCTCCCGGCTTAGTGAAGCAGCTCGGGAGCGGCTGGAGGTTGCGGTCGGCTGCGGGATCGCTCCTTCTGGGCAGTTGCGGGACGGCGGTGCAAGCCGAGCCGCCGGGTCCCGGCCTGCATTCCACGTGGCTGAGGCCCAGCCACGTGTAGTACCCCGCAGGAAGTTTTTCATCCTCGGAGCTCAGCGCTAATCGTGGAAGCCGGGAAAAACGCAAGTACAGGGGTTTTTTCCCCTCCTATTTGGATATATTTGCATTGGGGCATTTTTAGCTTAATTGATTTTGTCTTTTGTTTTCTATTTCATTTTATTTCGTCGGGGAGTGTGGGGGGAGGAAGTTTGGGAGCTGCAACACAGGAGCTAGTGAGAGTTATTTCTCATTCCTTTTAATTCATTTGTGACCTGGTGGGAGCAATGTCCAAGCTTCGGTGCCCTTCTTGTGGCACCCGCAGGGGCACGGCCTCTGAGGCAGGGATCTGCAGGGCTTGTGCTGCAGAAGCTGCCTCGGTGGAGCACGGCATCCAATTGTCTGCTTCTCAAACTAATGAGGGTCCAGTTGAGCATCTGGAAGGCGAAAGAGAGCCCTGCCTCCCTCCGCCCTCAACCTCTGATTTTCCCACTCCATCTCTGCCCTCTCTCTCCCCTGCCTTTGGGGAAGAGGGCCCTTCTGACCTCTTTTCACCCGAATTCGTCCTCCTGCTGCACAAAGCCTACTGCATGCGCAAGCAGGGGCTAGGGGCAGGAGGTCAGAGCTCAGGGAAGGAAGACCTGGGGGTTAACCCAGGGAAGTCTGCTCCCCAGGATCCCGGCATTCCAGGGGGGTCAGCTTCTAAACGCGCGCGACTAGCGAGTGAAGAACCGTTCTCTACCCCTCCTCACGACATTCAGGAGGAGGAGTTTTCCGATAAGGAGATAGGGGATGAAGAGGAGGAACTCGAGGAAGGAGAGATTCCGGAGGAGGAACAATCCCGCATAGTGCGGGTTTTTCGCCGGGAGGAGCTCCCGGGGCTAATCAATGAGTCTCTAAAGGCCCTCAAGGTAGCTTCAGACACACCAGCAGATGACGAAGCGCTGGAGGATCCCCTGATCCAAGCAGTCAGAAGGTCCCAACGGGTATTCCCTATACACAGGGTCGTCCGCCAGATGATTCAGGAAGAGTGGGATCAGCCTGAATCCTCCCTGAGAGGGGTGCGATCTATGACACGCCTTTATCCAGTACCGGATTCAGACAGGGAATTGCTGAAGTCGCCCAAGGTGGATGCGGCGGTATTTATTTTATTTATTTAGCAAGCATTTGTAGCCCGCTCCTTCCAGCGATCAGAAGCGGGTAGGATTACTATTGTGAAACTGCCGAATCAAGGCAGGTACAAATTTTGTTTACATACAGATTGTCAGAAAAGCACATCATACAGAGTTAACACTTCTTAGCTATGGGGGAGTTCATTTACATATATACATAAATACATATATACAGGATAATCTTCTTGGACACAGTGGTCAGGGGCTGCTCCATCTGTGGGTATCTGCAGTTACTAAGAAAACGACTATCCCAGTAGAAGGTAGCGCGGCCCTCAGGGACTCTCAGGACAGAAAATTGGACACATTACTAAAGCAGGCCTTTGATGTTAGTGCCCTCGCCTTACAGGCTTCGGTTTCGGGGGCCTGGGTAGCTCGGGCTTGCCTGAGGTGGTCCCAACAGCTTCAGCTGTCGGAGGGTACCGCAGGAGACGTACAGCCAATGGCAGCTAGGTTGGAGTCAGGAGCAGCCTACCTGGCAGATAGTCAGTACGATCTCATCAGGAGCCTAGCTAAGAACATGGCATCCGTAGTCGCAGCTAGGCGCTGTTTATGGCTCCGCAATTGGGCAGCCGACTCTTCTTCTAAGGCGCGCCTGGGTCGTCTTCCTTTTAAGGGGAAGTTGTTATTCGGTGAGGACCTAGAAAAGCTAGTAAAGGACCTGGGCGAATCCAAGGGAGGCAGACTTCCAGAGGACAGACCGAAGCAGCCTCGCCTTCCAGCGCCCTCCCGCAGTCAACCAAGAGACTCTCGGAGGTTTCGGCCTCCCAGAACAAGTTCCTTTCCTAAGGGTCGCCTTCCGGCCAGGGGGTCAGGCTTTAAGGGGTTTCGAGGAGCAGGGAGAGGTTTTGGAGCCCCTCCCTCATTCTCGGGACCTAGAAAATCGCAATGAGATAGAAGGGGTTCGGGCGGGCGATTTACCCTTGGGGGGTCGCCTAAGGCTATTTCTTCCCGCCTGAACCCGGGTCACGTCCGATCAGTGGGTCCTGGAAGTGATCAGAGAAGGTTATGCCCTCGAATTTGGAAAACAGATTCTACCAGCCTTTATTCAATCCCCCTGCGGCTCTCCGACAAAAAGGAAAGCTATAGAAGCCACCCTGTCAAGACTGGTAGCGCTCGGGGCTGTGACCCCGCTCCCACCAGACCAATACGGCTCCGGTCGGTACTCCATTTATTTTGTAGTCCCAAAAAAGGAAGGCTCCTTTCGTCCTATTCTAGACCTAAAACAGGTCAATCGCTGTCTCAAGGTACCCCATTTCCGGATGGAAACCCTGAAGTCAGTCATTTCGGCCGTAAGGGCCGGGGAGTTTCTCACAGCTCTCGACCTGACGGAAGCATACTTGCACATTCCGGTCCGAAGGTCTCATCAACAGTTCCTGAGGTTCGCAGTGCCAAGAGGTCATTTCCAATTTCAGGCGCTGCCCTTCGGTTTAGCTACGGCTCCCAGGACCTTTACCAAAGTAATGGTGGTGGTGGCCGCCTTTCTACGAAGGGAAGGAATCCTGGTACACCCATACCTCGACGATTGGCTGATCAGGGCGAAATCAGAGGAGGAAAGTCGCTCGGCTACAGCCAGAGTAGTAGAGGTCATGGAGGAGTTAGGGTGGATAATCAATCGGTCAAAAAGCAAGTTGATACCCACTCAGGAACTCGAGTACCTCGGGGCAAGGTTCGACACCAGAGGAGGAAGGGTGTTCCTACCCCGAAAACGGGCAAAGGATCTAAGGACTCTCGTATCACAGTTCCTGGGAAGACGAAACCCCTCAGCGTGGCTTTACCTCCAATTATTGGGTACCATGGCTGCGACAATAGAGGTAGTTCCTTGGGCCAGGGCCCACATGCGGCCTCTACAACGCTCCTTGTTACGTCGTTGGTCTCCTCAGAATCATCCCTTGTCCACCCCACTGCCCTGCGCACCTCGAACCAGGGAAGCTCTCCGGTGGTGGAGGTGTCCGAAGAACCTAGAATGCGGGACGCCTCTCAAAACTCCGCAGTGGATCCTGCTTACAACGGACGCCAGCCTGTCGGGCTGGGGAGCTCAGGGCTTTTGGTCCCCGGTGGAGTCGCAGTGGTCCATCAACAGGCTGGAGTTATGAGCAGTTGTCCTGGCGCTCAAGACGCTCGAGCCTCTAGTGAGGAAGAACGCAATTCGCGTCCTCTCAGACAATGTCACCACGGTGGCTTACATCAACCGGCAGGGGTGGACGAGCAGCCCCGCCCTAGAGAAGGAGGCGACCAGCCTGTTCCAGTGGGCCGAGACCCGGTTATTAGCCCTCTTGGCTCAACACGTGGCTGGCACAGACAACGTCACAGCGGATTACCTCAGCAGGTTCAAGGTTGACCAGGGAGAATGGGAGCTGGATCAGGAAGTCTTCAACCGGATTGTCTCCCTCTGGGGCCCTCCAATCATGGATCTCATGGCCCGCTACTCGTCGGCCAAAGCAAGTCATTTTTTCAGCAGAAGAAAGGAAAGAATGTCCGAAGGCCTGGATGCCCTGGCTCAGAGGTGGCCCTCCGGGGGTCTTCTCTACGTGTTCCCTCCTTGGGCCTTGATTGGGAGGGTGCTTCAGAGGGTCGAATCCCACCAAGGCTTGGTCATCTTCATTGCTCCAGATTGGCCTCGCCTCCCGTGGTATGCGGACCTAGTGAGATTGGCGGTCGACCAACCGTTCCGTCTTCCCTGCAAGAAGGACCTTCTCAGACAGGGACCTCTGCTGATGCCTCACGTGGATCGATTCTCGCTTACGGCCTGGCTATTGAAAGGGCGCAGCTTCGGAAGCGGGGATACTCGGGTTCAGTGATTGCAACCTTGTTGAGCGCGCGAAAGCGCTCCACTTGTCTTTCCTATGTGAGGGTGTTGGTCATCTTCGAAGCTTGGTGTACGGAACGCCAGAAGAAACCCTTTTCAGCCTCCATCCCAGAGATTCTACAGTTCTTGCAAGCGGGTTTTGAGAAAGGCCTGGCGTCCAGCTGGCAGCCATCTCTTGCTATAGAGGCAAAGTCCGTGGGAAGTCCTTAGGGGTCCACCCGGACGTGACCAGGTTCCTGAGAGCGGTTAGTCGTCTGCGCCCCCAGAAGATATTGATAATCCCTCCCTGGGACCTTAACTTGGTGTTAAATGCCTTGACCAAAGAACCCTTCAAACCAATAATGGAGGCCTCACTTAAAGATTTGACGTTGAAGACGGTCTTCTTGGTAGCCATCTGCTCAGCTAGACGCGTATCCGAGCTCCAGGCTCTGTCCTCCCAGCCTTCCTTTCTCTCCTTCTTTAAGGACAAGGTGGTTTTACGAACAGTCCCTTCCTTCCTCCCCAAGGTAATGTCGCCTTTCCATCTGAACCAGCCGGTTTCGCTGCCTGCGTTCCCAGCTGCCAGGCGGGGAGAGAAGGATGGCAATCTACGTCGCCTAGATGTACGCAGAGCACTGAAGCGTTACCTCTCGCGCACGGCCCCCTTTAGGAGGTCTGAACGTTTGTTCATTCAGTTTGGGGGTCCCCACAAAGGGGAGGCCGCGGCCAAGGCATCCATCTCTAGATGGATCAGAGAAGCCATTTCTTCCGCCTATATCCTGAAGGGGAAACAGTCCCCGGCAGGTCTGCGGGCCCACTCCACACGGGCGCAGGCTGCCTCCTGGGCCGAGTCCAGCCTGGTGCCGCCAATTGATATTTGCAGGGTGGCAACTTGGTCATCGCTGCATACCTTTACCAAGTACTACAGGCTGAATGTGCAGAGGTCTGCAGATGCTAGCTTTGGGGACGCGGTCATTCGTTCCGGCATAGCGAACCCCACCCAAGTTTGAACTGCTCGGTTACATCCCAGAAGTAAAGGGACTGGACTGGAGTGACGATAAGGAAAAATTAATTAGTCCTTACCTGCTAATTAGTGTTCCTGAAGGAACGACAGTCCAGTCCCTGATCCCACCCGGGCTACGGTGAATATAGCGGAACGATTCCGGGGCAGAGGCGGAAGGAGTCCTGGATTGCTCGGGTCAGGTGAGCCGGGGGGCGGGAAGGCTGCGGCAACCTCTGGTTAACCTCCCTCCCTGTCCTACTTCTCTGGTCTCCACACGTTTCTGTTCCTACATTATTAAAAAAAAACAAAAAAAAACCGTTGAGTGTTAATATTTCAGTTAATTTCAGTTTTTTCCTACAGTTAATGGTTTAGTACGTTAAGTCTGCTTTTTCAATAGATTACTGGGGCTTAGGGGTGGTACCAGAGGTATTTATACCTATCCAACCTCAAAAGGGTTTGATTCAGCCTCCAAGCTGCTGGAAGGGTTACGCAACCCAGAAGTAAAGGGACTGGACTGTCGTTCCTTCAGGAACACTAATTAGCAGGTAAGGACTAATTAATTCTTACAGTGTTGAGACTTCACCACTTGGTAGACAGTCCAAGCAAATAAATCGGTTACATTTGATTCATCATCATCCCTGAGATGAGTCCCTATGGAGGTCTACCATGTTTCCTTACAAAGTGTGTCTAATGCTTGGTTGCTGTCAGTGGTGATTTTTCACCAGATCAGAAACCACAAAATGTTTTCCTCATTGCTGCTCCATCTCCACTTACTTTACTATTTATCGTCACCAGTTTGAAAAGTATACATTAGCAGTATAGCACAATGGCCCATTTCCCCCAGTCCCATATCGGGCATCTAGGATGTTCATGTGTGTATCTCATAGGACATATCAGGCTGGTATCAAGGGCTAGGTATGTGCATGCTAGGGGTGTTTCATGAGGAATGTTGGGGCTACGAGTGTGTGTGGGTGCATGTATGTGTTTTGAGGGTTGCATAGGGGTGTGTGTGTGTGTCATTGGGAGTGTCCATAGGTACATCTGTCTGTGTCATGGAGTGCTGGAGGATGCGTGCATGTGTTAGCATGCATGTGTTATGGGGAATGTCAAGGGTTTCATACATGTGTACATTTTATCATGGGAAGTGTTGAGGACTTTGTGCATGCGTGCACGTGTATCATGGAGTATCAAGAGCTTTGCCTGTCAAGGGGAATGTCAGAGGCTGCATGTGTCATGGGGAATGTCGAATGCATGCATGTGTCTGTCTTTGACCTCCCTCCGAGGCTGCTTCTAGTCTTTCTCTCTCTCTCTCTCTCTCTTTCATGATTCTTCCCCCCGCCTTCCCCCAATCTGTCCGTCTCTCTCTTAAGACCCATCAGCCTTTACCCAATGTCTCTCTTTGATAATACTTCTCTCTCTCTCTCTCTCATATACCCCCCTCCTCTTCGCATCCATTGTTTACCCAGTGTTGCATTGATCTCCATCAAAATGACACAGTTTGGCAGCTTTCTGCACCACCATTGGCTCTCTGAGAGATCAGCGCAAACTTCCTGCCCCACTGCTTCTTGGAGCAGCTGGTTCATGAACCGACCAGAGGGGAAGCCATATTGGACCTAGTCCTTGGTGGAACACCAGATCTGGTGCAAGAGATAAGGGTGTGTGGCCACTTGGCAATAGTGATCATAGCATGATCGCGTTTGATTTAATTAGTGGAGGAGGGATAGTAAGGAAATCCACAGTACTACCTTTTAACTTTCAAAAGGGAGACTATGATAAAATGAGGAAAATAGTTAAGAAAAAACTAAAAGGAGCAGTTGCAAAGGTTAAAGACTTACATCAAGCTTGGCTGTTGTTTAAAAATACTATCTTGGAAGCCCAGACCAGCTGTATTCCACGCTTTAAAAAAAGTGGAAGGAAGTCCAAAAAACTGCCAGCATGGTTTAAAGGTGAGGTCAGAGAGGCTGTTGTTGCCAAAAAAGCATCTTTCAGGAAATGGAAAAAAAGAGCCAAACGACGAAACCTGGAAACAGCACAAGCACTGACAAGTTAAATGCAAGGCATTGATAAGGCAGGCAAAGGGAGAATTTTAGAAGAAGCTTGCTGCGGAAGCAAAAACCCGTAATAAAGACTTTTTCAAGTACATTCGTAGCAAAAAACCTGTGAGAGAGTTAGTTGGTCCATTAGATGATAGAGGGGTTAAAGGGGCACTAAGATGCGACAAGGCGATAGTGGAGAGACTGACTGAATTCTTTGCTTTGGTCTTTAGTGAGGAAGCTGTAGGGATGTTACCCATGACTGAAGTGGTATTTAAAGGTGTGGAAGAATTGAAGGAAATATTGATACATTGGGAAGATGTATTACAACTATTAGATAAACTGAAGAGTAGCAAATCACCTGGGCCGGATGATATACATCCAAGGGTGTTGAAAGAACTGAAATATGAGATTGCAGACCTGCTATTAGTAATCTGTGAACTATCATTAAAATCATCTGAAATACCTGAAGATTTGAGGATGGCGAACGTAACACCAATTTTTAAAAAGGGTTCCAGGGGTGATACGGAAAACTACAGACCGGTGAGCCTGACGTCGGTACCAGGAAAAATGGTAGAAACCATCATAAAGAACAAAATTGCTGATCATGTAGATAGTCATGGCTTAAAGGGAGACAGCCAAAATGGCTTTAGACAAGGAAGATCTTGTCTTACTAATCTGTTATTTCCTCTTCGTCTCTCCGGGCCAGTCCAGGAACATTAGGGTAGTCAACCTTCTCCAGCAGCTGAAGACTGAATTCTGAAGTTTTGTTGACATCCTATCCGGCTCCCCCTGTTGTCAGAACCTCAGTCTTTCAGTCCTCAGCAGCTGGAAGGGACGTGAAGCTGGAAACTGACAGGCTCCCGGAGAGACGAAAGGGAAGTTTAGCAAAAGAGTTTTTTTTGTTTTAATTTTTCAATTGGGAGAAAAGAGGTCCAGAGGTGGAGGACCCTAGCAGGGAACTCCACCAAAGGGACTGGTTTTACTTCAGATTTTTTTTTTATTTTTTAAATGCAAACAGCTCAGCTGCCGAGGCTTGCACAGCGTTGGGCAGTGGAGGCAGAGCCTGCCTCAGACAGATGCTCCATATACCAGGCTAGAGTGGAGATAGGATCTGGGAGCCCCAGAGACCAGTCGGCCGCCTCCGGAATCGAGTGCACTCTCCCGCTAGCAGCCGGAGTGAGTGACCTGGGTAATCGGCAGCATGGTGTTTCAGGTACGTCTGCCGCGTTAGTTTTCAGGTCCCGGAACGGCGTGTACGGCAGTGTGCGAGCTGGGTTGCGGTTTTCTTTCTTCGACTCCGGGTTTTTTTTCCATGTTGGTGGTGTGACGCGCATGCTACCAGTTCCGGCAGTGTGCACACAGTGGTAGCTGTCGGCGGTGGCTTTGCGTCAGAACAGGTAGTATTCTGTACCATTGGTTTGGCAGCAGCATGGAAAGCAAGCTGGAGGCCTTAGATACGTTACGGGGTCTGCAGAGCGTGACAGAAAAGGCGGGAATAGCAGCCATTTTAGACAGAGCTCCCATTCCTGCAACAAGTCAGGAAAAGCCCGAGAAGAGAAAAACGAAGTCTAAAAAGCCTGTTCAGGTGGAGGATGCTCCTTCACAGCCATTGTCCTTAGTGCAGGGGGGCTTAGGGGCTCTTTTTTCAGCAGACTTTATACTGTCCCTACATAAAGCCAAATGCCTGAATTTGCAACAGGTTCAGAGCAATGGCTCTGTCCCTATTCCGTCAGGAGCACAGAAGGAGAGGTCTCCCCTCTGGACCCAGGGGAGGGATACTCCAAATCAGCCTTGGGGGCTGAGGCGAGCACCGATAGCATCGGTCAGCAAGTCTCAGCTCTCCATGGTGCTGAGGAGGGAGAAATTCTCTCAGACTCAGGCCTGGATCAGTGGACCACGGATCTGGAGGACGGTGAGCTTGGACCAGGTGAAGATCCTAATGTTTTCAGGGTCTTTAGAAAGAAAGAATTGGGAGCACTTATTGCCCAGTCACTGGCAGCCCTAAATATTGCCCTGCCAGCGGCTCAGGGGGTCCCCTTGGAGGATCCTCTGCTCCAGGGATTTAAAGCGGAGCAAAGGTGTTTTCTAGTTCATAGGGTTATTAAGCAAATGGTGGAGTCAGAATGGGAATGTCTGGAGGCTACCCTGCGGGGGGCGTGGGCCATCGGATGGCTGTACCTGCTGCCGCAGGAGGAAGAGGACTTACTAAAGATGCCCAAAGTGGATGCCTTGGTATCGGCGGTAACAAAGAAAATGACAATTCCAGTGGAGGGCAGTGTGGCCCTTAAGGATTTGCAGGCTAGGAAATTGGAGGCCCTACTTAAGCAGGCGTTTGACGCTAGCGCTTTTGTTGCTATGAGCGGCAATCTGTGGAGTGTATGTCTCCAGGGCCTCCATTCGTTGGATCCAAGGGGATTCTCATTCGGAAGGTTAGGATGGCTCTACCTCGCAGGGAGCAAAGCTGGAATCGGCAGCAGCTTATCTAGCTGATACTTTCTATGATCTGGTAAGGATTTCAGCTAAGTCCATGGCGTCGGTGATTGCTACTAGGAGATTTCTCTGGCTGTGGAATTGGGCGGCAGACTCGTCATCTAAGGCTTGGCTTAGTAAGCTTCCGTACAAGGGTACGCTGCTCTTTGGAGCAGCCCTGGAGAAGATTGTGAAGGATCTTGGAGACTCCAAAGAGGGTCGGCTTCCAGAGGACTGCCCATAAGGTCAGAAACCTAGCAATCTGCACAGAGGACAATCCCGAGAGTTTTGCAGATTCAGAGGATCTTGCCTTACCCCGTATCAGAGAGGGCGCTTTATATCCAGAGGTCAGTCCTTTAGGGGAGCTCGGGGGTTCGGCAGGGGATATTTCGGTGCCCAGCAGAACTCCAATAAGAAGCCCCAATGAAAGGTTGGCCCAGACGGAGCAACCTGTGGGAGGTTGACTGCAGAACTTCCTCTCCGTATGGACCACCATAACGATGGGCCAATGGGTACTGGAAATTATTTGTGACGGTTACGCACTCGGGTTTGCTCGGCCGTTAGCAGAGGCTTTCGTGGTGTCTCCATGTGGGTCTGCGGAAAAGAAGGAAGCGGTATCTGCGACGCTTCAGCGGTTACTGCGGCTTCAAGTGGTGGTTCCGGTCCCTCATGGCCAGTTAGGGTTAGGTCGATACTCGATTTATTTCGAGGGATCTTTTTGACCTATTTTGGATCTCAAACACATGAACAGCTATTTAAGAATTCCGCATTTCCGTATGAAGACCCTGCGGTCAGTTATTCGGTCAGTGCAGCCAGGAGAGGTGCTCTTGTCCATAGATCTGACAGAGACCTACCTTCACATCCCCGTCAGGCCAGAGCCTCAAATGTTTTTGTGTTTTGTGGTACCCATGGGTCATTTTCAGTTCCAAGCGTTGCCGTTTGGTCTGGCTACGGCACCTCGCACGTTCACGAAAGTGATGGTAGTGGTGGCGGCGGCGGCGTTGAGAAAAGAGGGCATTCTTGTGCATCCTTACCTCGACAATTGGTTGATTCGAGCACCGTCCGTGTCGGAGTCAATTGGGGCAACGGTACGGGTGGTGAGTCTCCTAGAGCAGCTCGGCTGGGTGGTGAACCAAGCCAGGAGTCATTTGCAGCTGGTGCAGGGTCTCCTTTACCTCGGAGCGGTGTTTGACACGGCGGTAGGAGCAGTTTTTCTGCCAGAAGACAGAGTCCAAAGAATTTTGAGACAAGTAACGGCATTTTTATGCCTGAAAGCTCCAACGGCGTGGCGCTACTTACAACTTCTGGGGTCCATGGCGGCGGCCTTTGATCTGGTACCCTGGGCAAGGGCGCATATGCGTCTGCTGCAGCAGGCATTACTGGCGAGGTGGTCGCCTCAGGATCAGCCCCTGGATCGAAAGTTGGAATACTCGCAGACTGTCATCGACAGTTTGCAGTGGTGGTTGGATCCCAACCATCTTCGAGCGGGAGTTCCACTAGAACAGCCGGATTGGGTGCTCATCGCCACAGATGCCAGCCTCTTCAGCTGTGGAGCGCGTTGTCTGTCGCACATGGCTCAGGGGGTGCTGGACCCCCAGAGGTGAAGGGTTGGTCCATCAATAACCTGGAGCTGAGAGCGGTGCACCTCGCACTTCAGGAGTTTCTCCATCTCGTGAAAGGAAAAGCGGTATGCGTGTTCTCTGACAATGCAGTGACAGTGTCCTATATCAATCAGCAAGGCAGAACAGGCAGTATACAGCATTGCTAAAGGAGAGTCAGCGGTTGAGCTGGGCAGAGACTCATCTGTTAGCTCTTTCAGTGGCTCATGTAGCAGGACGGGACAATGTGCAGGCCAATTATCTCAGCCGACATGTGATAGATCCAGGGGAGTGGGAGTTGAATGCAGCAGTTTTTCACAATCTTATGCTGCGATGGGGGCAGCCGGTAATGGACCTGATGGCCACTCTCGACAATGCCAAGGCCGGTTGGTTTTTAGCAGGCGCAGGGAACGCATGTCGGAAGGTCTCAACGGCTTGGCTCAACCATGGCCGTCGGGAGTGTTGCTTTGTCTTTCCCCTGTGGCGAATGATCGGGCGAGTCATTCGGAGGATAGAGTGTCACGATGGTCAGGTGATTCTCATTGCCCCAGACTGGCCCAGGAGAGCATGGTATGTGGACCTAGTGTGTCTCCTAGTGGACAGTCCCTGGAAGCTACCCACTCGGGCAAACCTCTTGTACCAGAGCCCCCTGCTCATGCCGAACGTGGATCGCTTCTCGCTTACGGCTTGGATCTTGAAAGGAAGAGGTTAAGTCATAGAGGTTATTTGACAGCAGTGGTAGCCACAATGTTGAAGGCCAGGAGGCAATCAACTTCCATGGCTTATATTCGTATTTGGCGTATCTGAGCGCTGGTGCGAAGAGCATGGCCTTCGACCATGCAACGCTTTCATGCCGGATGTGTTGTCTTTTCTGCAGGGGGGATCTGGATAAGGGATTAGCCCTAAGTACTCTCAAGGTTCAATTAGCTGCCCTAGTGTATTTTCGGGGCAAGGTACGAGGGGTTTTCTTGTCTGGACATCCTGATATTCTACGATTCTTGAGAACGGTGAAGAACATGCGTCCCCCGGTTAGACCGGTGGTTCCGGCCTGGGATCTGAACTTAGTCCTGGAAGCGATGACGAGGCCTCCCTTTGAACCGCCCAGAGGGGTATCGCTCAGAGATTTTTCATGGACCGCTTTCTTAGTAGCATTGTGTTCGGCGAGAAGAATCTCGGATCTCCAAGCGCTTTCGTGTAGAGAGCCGTATATCCAGTTTTCCAAGGAGAAGGTAATGTTGCGGCCCGTTCCCTCTTTTCTCCCCGAAGGTAGTGTTAAGGTTTCATGTGAATCAGCCTATTTCTCTACCAACCTTTAGGGGCCAGGGGGGACAGCCCTGAAAAAGTTGGATTGAAAGAATTTTGACAGTAGAGTCTAGTATGTCTGCTGGCCATGTTTTACAGGGCTTACTGGGCGGGGGACTCAGCAGAGTTTATTATTGGTCTTCTGCCCAGAAAGTCCAGAACAGTTTGGACTATGGGGCTCCCTAGTAGTAGCGGGGAGGGGGGGGGGAGGTTTAGCTATAAATTAATATAAAGTAAACTAGAAAAAAAAGGAGCTGGCTACATGTTAGGTAGACCCTGGATGATGTTTTTTTTTTGTTTGTTACTGTTTGTTACAATGGTTTTGGATCGTGGAATGAGATATATTTTCACAGACTGCTTTGACAGTGGTAGACTGAGGTTCTGACACCAGGGGGAGCTGGATAGGATGTCAGCAAAACTTCAGAATTCAGTCCTCAGCTGCTGGAGAAGGTTGACTACCCTAATGTTCCTGGACTGGCCCGGAGAGATCTCAAGGAAAGACAATTAGCAGGTAATGTCTAATTTGTTCGTTTTTTTGAAGGTGTGAATAAACAGGTAGATGGAGGTGAGTCGCTTGATATAGTGTATTTGGACTTTCAGAAAGCCTTTGATAAGGTCCCTCATCAAAGACTTTTGGCAAACCTAAAGGGTCATGGGATAGGAGGCAGTGTACTATTATTGATCAGGAACTGGTTAAAAGATAGAAAGCAGAAGGTAGGGCTAAATGGCCAATTTTTCCAATGGAGAAAGGTGAATAGTGGTGTACCACAGGGATCTGTGCTGGGTCCGCTGCTTTTTGACATATTCATAAATGACCTGGAAAAGGGAATAACGAGTGAGGTTATCAAATTTGCAGATGACACAAAACTATTTAAAGTTGTTAAACCCCATGAGGATTGTGGAAAATTTGCAAGAGGATCTTGATAAATTGGAAGACTGGGCATCAAAATGGCAGATGCAATTTAATGTGGACAAGTGCAAATTTATGCACCTAGGGAAGAACAACCCAAACCATGGTTACACAATGCAAGGTTCCACATTAGGAACCACTATCCAGGAAAAAGATTTAGGCGTCATTGTGGATAACATGTTAAAACCCTTGGCCCAGTGTGCAGCAGCGGCCAAGAGAGCAAATAGAATGCTAGGTATCATAAGGAAAGGAACGGAAAATAAAACAAAAGATATTATAATGCCTCTATATCGTTCCATGGTGAGACCGCACCTTGAATATTGTGTGCAATTCTGGTCGCCGTATCTTAAAAAGGATATAGCGTTATTAGAAAAGGTTCAGAGAAGAGCCACCAAAATGGTAAAGGGGATGGAAGGATACCCCTATGAAGAAAGGCTAAAAAGGTTAGGGCTCTTTAACCTGCAAAAGAAACGGCTGAGGGGAGATATGATAGAAGTCTATAAATTAACGAACGGAGTGGAACAGGTAAACGTAGATCGATTGTTTTACATTATCAGAATATAGAAAGACTAGGGGACTTGCAATGAAGCTACAGGGTAAATTATTTAAGACTAATAAAAGAAAATATTTTTTCACTCAATGCGTAATCAAATTCTGGAATTTGTTACTGGAGGATGTAGTAAAGGCTTTTAGTGTAGCTGGGTTAAAAAAAGGTTTGGACAAATTCTTGGAGGAAAGGTCCATAAACTATTATTAAGAAGGGGCCCAGGATATCAATGCTTGACCCAATACAAGCATTGTGGAACCTGTGTCTTTTGGGGAAACTGCTAGGTACGTATGACCTAGATTGGCCACTGTTGGAAACAGGATTCTGGGCTTGATGGACCTTGGTCTGACCCAGTATGGCATATCTTATGTTCTTATGTACGCAGGTCCACCACACAGACTGCTGATCATGGTGCACGAAGTGCCATTAACCCCTTAACAAATGCCCCTAAAATTGGCTTGGGACTTTGGAGTTCATGCATGCACTGCATGTGGAATGTGCAGTGCGTGCATGGACTTCAAAGCCCTATGCTGATTTTTACTGCTTGTCTGCCCACTATCTACTGTCCTCACAGCTAGGCCTTGTTTACACATTGGGTCCTGCCGGTCCTGTATGCAGGGTTGGTGCAAGGATTGGAGGTGTCTTAGGCGGGCCCTCCATCGTGCCACTCTTCCACTGTCCCATTGCTGATGCTGATGCCCCTCTCTGGAGCCTGCAGTGGTGGCAATAGCTTGGAAACCACAATGGAGTGCTTTTACCTAAACACTCCAGTGCTTCATCGCTTCTTTCTGTCACTTCTGCCTCCCTCCGACACAGACTTCTGGTTTGCATGACAGAGATTAGAAGGCAGGAACCACGGTGCAGCACTGGAGTGTTTAGGTAAGCGCTGCCCTGCAGTTTCAAAGCCATTGCTGCTGCTGGCCCCAGAGAGAGCCTGTGGGTGCCCCTAGAGAGCTGGCACTCTAGGCAACCACCTAGTTTGCTTGATGGTAGCTCCAGTCCCACCTGCATGCAGCTGCCAACACTCCTCCCATGACATAGGCACACATGCACTCTTCTGTCATACCTCATCACACACACACACAAACACATGCAGACATCCCTTGATACCCCTCATGACACACATAAAGTACATGCATGCATGTGCACCCCAATGCACCTCCATGATACTCCCCATGACAAACATGCATCCGCCACTGCCTGATTCTACAAATGGGGAAAAGCTGCCATTGTGTGCAAGTGTACACTATTCAACTTAATTTGTTATTGTAAAACACCATCAGCTGTTCATGTTTCTCCAGTCTCCCTAGAAATAGGAGGCCAACTTATGCTCTGTAATGGGTTTCCTGTTACTTGCTTCCTTAGTTTTAAACAATAAGACATTCCAGTTTGTCCCTTCAGTCCAGTCTAGATGTGTGAGTTATACTCCAGCAGATGGAGACTGAGAACAGCAAGCTCAAACCTTTCACTTATGTAGCCTTAGCCTGCAGAGCCAGTATTTCTCAGTCTCCAGCAGGTGGATGAGCATAAACCTGTGCTAGCTGTTTGTTGTTTTATTTCCTTAGTTTACGTGCAGAGCCGCAACTTTGGGATGCAGAACCCGGTGGCACCTGGTTCCTCTTCCAGCCGCTTCTCAGGTCCCTCCGGGCAGTAGGAGACAGCTGCTCCCCCCTTCTCCTCCTCCCCAACTCTTGGGAGGGGGCCAGTGGTCAAGCTCCCTCCTTCTGCTTGAATCTTTGAAAAAGAGCAAGAGGGGGGGGGAGAAAGGGTTGGGTGGGGAACTGGGTGGGGTCTAGGAGGGAGAAAAGGGGAGGGGGTAAACTAGAGTAGTGTTTGAGCTAGTCTCCTTGAGGGTTTTAATCACCCACATTTGAGGCATAGTTAGAAGGGGTAGGAGGGGGGGGGGTACTTATTTGAGTCTGGTATTTGCATACTTTCTTCTTCGATGGGGGGTCTTTGGCACCGGACTTGTGCTACCTTTACGATGTAGTGGATGGATATAGTCAGGGCCCAATATGGGGTTAAACTGGTATCACTAAGGTATCAATCTGTTCCTTATCGTCACTCCAGTCCAGTCCCTTTACTTCGGGGTTACGCAACCCTTCCAGCAGCTTGGAGGCTGAGCCCAACCTTTTTGGGATGGAGCGGTATATATACCACTGGTGCCACCCACCAACTCCAGTATTCTCAGCCTCCAAGCAGCTGGAGGGTTCCGTAAGCCTAGGGCTTACTGGAGTCCTACCTTCTCCTAAATTTTACTAATTTCACTAATTTGGCTATTTTAATTGGTAGATTCTTTGTTTTATTTTTATTTCATTAGGCAACTTGCTTACCTTTTTATTTCTCTTCTATTAGAGTGCAGGGGTCCTGCCGTTTCTTTCTACTCCCCCCCCCGCCCCCTCGGCCCGGGCCGAGGATCGGAGGTGGTACCGCCTTGCCTGCAGCAGCGAGCAGGGAGGTCAGGAGCCTCTCGCTGCCGGTTCGGCCTGCTCCCCTTCAGTCCTCCAGAAGACCTGCGACCTTGCGCCGAAGCCCCCCCGGTGGCTGAGCGCTGGAGGCAACGCAAAGCGGGAGAGAGAGAGGTTTCTGCCTTGCAGGTTTAATCGCTCTTCCCCCCCGGGGCAGCAGAGTGCAGGGGCGAGCTCCGGAGACGCGAACGCAGCGCCGGTAGACAGACGGCGTTCCTGGTTGCTCGGGACACGTTTTCCTGTCCTTTCTTCTCCAGCGGAGGGTCCAGAGCAGCGCTGAGAGCAGTCACGTTCCTCCGTTAAGGGCTCCACGTGGCCGCGGCCTACCACGTGTTGAGCCAACGGTCAGGAATCGCGGCCCCGGACCGGGAAACAGCAGAATCCTCTAAAATCGCAAGTACCCAGCTTATTGGCTGGAATTAGAATTTTAATTGCTGGTTTAATTTCTGTTTTTTTAATTTTAACTTCTGAAATTATTTTGTATTTATCTGGATTCCAGTTATTTCGGGGGATTTTCGCTGTTTATTTCTTGTACAGGAGAGAGCATTGGCAAAGCAGGGGATCTAAAGTTTAATTTAAAAGTTTATTTCTGGTAAAACTGCTTGCCTAGGCTGGGGCACTTAAGTCTTCTTTTAGGATTTCCCCTGGAGAGCATGACTGGCAAGTCAAGGTGCCCATCTTGTGGCACCCGTAGGGGTACTTCGTCTGAGGCAGGAGTCTGCAGGGGCTGCGCTGCAGTAGCTACCTCAGTAGAACAAGAAATCAGCTTGTCCATGGCCCAGTCATCGCAGGGGTCCTCGGATCCTTTGGAGGGGGAAGTAGCGTCCCAGTTATCCCTTCCTTCACGCTCAGAGGTACCCCCTCCTCCGCTCCCTCTCTCCGCCCTTCCCTCTGGGGAGGGGGGAGTCGGGGATTTCTTCTCCCCTGACTTCGTGCTCTTGCTACACCAAGCCTATTGCATGCGCAAGCAGGGGCTTGGGACAGGGGAAGTGGGCTCGACAGCCGAAGGCAGAGTAGCCAGACCCATGAGGGCAAGCGTTCAGGACTCAGGGATACCCCCAAAGCGCCCCAGGCTGTTGAATGAGGAGCCCCCCTCTTCACTTTCCCAGGGCACTCTAGAAGAAGAGGGCTCTGAAAAGGATTGAGGAGGAAGAGGAGGAGCTGGAAGAAGGGGAGATCCCTGAGGAGGACCATTCTCGCATAATTAGAGTTTTTCGACGAGAGGAGCTGCCTGCCTTAATTAATGATTCCCTGAAAGCTCTCAACATAGCCTCAGATACCCCAGCGGAGGATGAGGCATTGGAGGATCCCTTAATCCAGGCCATCAGGAGGTCCCAGAAGGTTTTTCCTGTCCACAGAGTGGTGCGTCAGATGATACAGGAGGAATGGGATCAGCCTGAGTCAGGGTTAAGAGGGTACCGGGCCATGTCCCGCCTCTACCCTCTCCCAGAATCAGACAAAGAGCTGCTGAAGTCCCCCAGGGTAGATGCGGCGGTATCAGCAGTAACAAAGAAAACTACCATCCCAGTTGAGGGCAGCGCGGCCCTGAGGGATCCCCAGGATAGAAAATTGGACACGCTCCTTAAGCAAGCCTTTGATGTGAGCACTCTGGCCTTACAAGCTTCAGTTTCAGGGGCATGGGTGGCACGGGCCTGTTTGAGGTGGTCTCAGCAACTCCAGGCAGAGGAGGGCTCCTCCGAGGGGGCATTAGCCAACTCGGCGAGGTTGGAATCCGGTACGGCCTTCTTGGCGGATAGTCAGTATGACCTCATCCGCAGCTTAGCCAAGAACATGGCCTCGGTGGTGGCAGCCAGACGCTATTTGTGGCTACGGAATTGGGCTGCCGATGCCTCCTCCAAAACTCGCCTGAGTCGTCTTTCCTTCAAAGGGAAGCTGTTATTCGGGGAGGACCTAGATAAGTTGGTAAAGGACCTTGGCGAATCCAAGGGTGGCAGGCTTCTGGAGGACAGGCCGAAGCAAGCGCGGCCCTTAGCCCCAGCACGGAACCAACCTAGGGAACCCCGGAGATTTCGTTCTGCCAGACCGAACCCCTTTCTCAGGGGTCGTTTTCCCGCTAGGGGACAAGGCTTCCGAGGTTTTCGGGGAGCAGGCAGAGGTTTTTCGGCCTCCTCCTTATCCTCGGGCCCCAGGAAACAACAATGAGATACCGGGGGTCCAGGGGGGCGGGATGCTGGTAGGCGGTCGCCTGAGGCAGTTTCTTCCCGCCTGGTCCCGGGTCACGTCCGATCAATGGGTTCTGGAGGTGATCCGAGAGGGATACGCTCTCGAATTTGCAAAGCAAATACCTCCAGCCTTTGTTCAGTCCCCTTGCGGTTCCTCAACAAAAAGAGCGACTATAGAAGCAACGCTTTCCCGTCTTATAGAGCTCGGGGCCGTGGTTCCTGTTCCTCCAGACCAGTGCGGTACGGGTCGGTACTCGATTTACTTCGTGGTCCCAAAGAAGGAGGGGTCCTTTTGTCTGATCCTGGATCTAAAGCAGGTCAATCGATGTCTCAAGGTGCCTCACTTCAGGATGGAAACCCTGCGGTCGGTTATAGCGGCCGTAAGGGGCGGGGAGTTCCTAACGGCGCTGGATTTGACAGAGGCCTATTTGCATATCCCAGTCAGAAGGTCCCATCAGCAGTTCCTGAGATTCGCAGTGCCTCGGGGTCATTTTCAATTTCAGGCGCTGCCCTTCGGCCTAGCGACCACACCAAGGACGTTCACCAAGGTGATGGTTGTGGTAGCGGCTGCCCTACGAAAGGAGGGAATCCTAGTGCACCCCTACTTGGATGACTGGCTGAGCCGGGCAAAGTCAGAAGAGGAAAGTCGCTGGGCAACAACCAGAGTGATACAGGTTCTGGAGGAGTTGGGGTGGGTCATCAATCGCGCAAAGAGCAGTTTGGTCCCCTCCCAAGAGCTCGAGTATCTCGGAGCAAGGTTCCACACAGGCAGGGGCAGGGTCTTCCTGTCCTGCACAAGGGTGAGGGACCTAAGGCTACTAGTCACACAGTTCATGGCCAGGCGACTCCCTTCAGCATGGCATTACCTGCAACTGCTGGGAACCATGGCGGCAGCGATAGAGGTAGTTCCGTGGGCCAGGGCGCACATGCGTCCTTTACAGCGATCTCTGTTGCGTCGGTGGTCCCCACAACAGCATCCATTGTTCCTACAGCTACCCTGCGCCCCTCGAACCAAGCAGTCCCTCCGCTGGTGGAGGTGCCCAAGGAATCTGAATCGCGGAATGCCCCTTGAGCCTCCGCAATGGTTGCTGTTGACGACGGACGCCAGTCTAGCAGGCTGGGGAGCGCATTGCGAGGGCCAGTTTGTCCAGGGGCGTTGGACGGCGTTGGAATCTCAATGGCCCATCAACCGGCTAGAATTGAGGGCCGTCACTCTGGCGCTCAAGGCACTCGAGACCTCAGTGCTAGGAAAAGCGATTTGCGTACTCTCCGACAATGTCACCGTGGTGGCCTACATCAATCACCAGGGCGGCACCAGCAGTCCAGCCTTGGAGAAAGAGGCGGACGCACTGTTCCAGTGGGCAGAAGTTCGTTTGGAAGCACTCTCAGCACAGCACGTGGCCGGCACGGACAACATCACTGCCGATTACCTCAGCAGGTGCAAGATAGACCACGGGGAGTGGGAACTGCATCAGGAGATCTTCGACCAGATAGTAGCTCTTTGGGGTCCTCCAGTCATGGACCTCATGGCTCGGTTCTCATCTGCCAAAGTAAGCCGATTCTTCAGCCGGCGGAAGGAAAGGATGTCCGAAGGCCTAGACGCCCTGGCCCAGAAGTGGCCCTCGGAGGGTCTCCTTTATGTTTTTCCCCCTTGGGCTCTGATAGGGAAAGTCCTTCAGCGGATAGAAGCTCACCGGGGTCTAGTAATCCTCATTGCCCCGGATTGGCCCCGTCGCCCCTGGTATGCGGATCTGGTAAGGATGATCGCCGACCGACCTTGGCGGCTTCCCGGCAGGAGGGACCTACTGAGGCAAGGGCCGGTCCAGATGCCACACGTGGATCGATTCTCGCTTACGGCTTGGCTATTGAAAGGGCGCGGCTCATGAAGCGCGGCTACTCGGCGGCAGTAATCGCGACCCTGTTGAGTGCTAGGAAGCACTCGACTTGTCTCTCCTATGTGAGAGTGTGGCGCATCTTCGAGGCATGGTGTGCGGAGCGCCGGAGGAAACCCCTGTCAACTTCGATCCCGGAGGTGCTGGAATTTTTGCAAGCCGGTTTCGACAAGGGCCTGGCGCACAGCTCCCTACGAGTCCAGCTGGCGGCCATCGCTTGCTATAGGGGTAAGGTCTGCGGGAAACCTTTAGGAGCTCACGCGGACGTTTCCAGGTTCCTGAAAGCGGTCAAATGGCTCCGTCTGCAAAGGAGATCGGTCATTCCCCCTTGGGACCTCAACCTGGTACTAAACGCCCTAGTCGCAGAGCCCTTCGAACCAATGAAGAAGGCCTCCTTGAAGGATCTGACTCTGAAGACAGTGTTTCTGGTTGCCATTTGCTCGGCCAGGCGGGTCTCCGAATTACAAGCCCTGTCTTCTCGGCCTCCCTTTCTGTCGTTTCTCAAGGATAAGGTAGTCCTTCGGACGGTACCCTCGTTCTTGCCTAAGGTCATCTCCCCCTTTCATGTCAACCAATCGATCACTCTCACTCTCCCGTCTCTTTCGGCGGAGGAGCTAGGAGGGGGAGATAGTAGGCTCCATCTACTCGACGTCCACAGGACCTTGAAGCGTTACCTCTCCCGCACAGCGCCCTTCCGGAAATCAGAACGACTGTTCGTGCAGTTTGGGGGTCCTCACAAAGGGGAGGCGGCGGCCAAGGCCTCAATCTCCAGATGGATCAGGGAGACGATTGCCTCCGCCTATATCCTCAAGGGGAAGCAAGTCCCAGGAGGACTGCGCGCTCACTCAACTCGGGCGCAGGCCACCTCCTGGGCAGAGTTCAGTCTAGTTCCTCCTCTGGACATCTGTAGGGCAGCGACCTGGTCCTCCTTGCACTCCTTTACCAAGCACTACAGACTGGACGTGCAGAGTGCTACGGACTCCCGGTTTGCGCATGCGGTTCTACGTTCCGGAATGGCGGATCCCGCCCGGGCTGGTACTGCTCTGGTACTTCCCTGAAGTAAAGGGACTGGACTGGAGTGATGATAAGGAAGAAGTAATTAGATCTTACCTGCTAATTATTGTTCCTGAAGGAACGACAGTCCAGTCCTTGTTCCCTCCCTAGCGCTAGGTTGCCATTCCGGCCGTTTTCTCAGGGACAAGGCTTCGGCCCGAGTGCGGACTCAGGTCTGTCTGGAGGGTCACTGTGGAGGGAGGGCCGTGCAGTAGCAGGTAATCTGCCTCCTCCCTTGACCCTTTCTCATTCTTTCTACTCCCGTAAAAAAAAAAAAAAAAAAAAGATGTACAGATAATATTGTTTGAGTTGTGTTTTTTCCTTAAAGCTAGTTACGAAAGTTTGGTTAAGTCTGCTTTTGCAGTAGGTTACTGGAGTTGGTGGGTGGCACAAGTGGTATATATATCGCTCCATCCCAAAAAGGTTGGGCTCAGCCTCCAAGCTGCTGGAAGGGTTGCGTAACCCCGAAGTAAAGGGACTGGACTGTCGTTCCTTCAGGAACAATAATTAGCAGGTAAGATCTAATTACTTCTTTTCACTTTGCTTCAGTATTGTTGGGAGGTTTTGCTAGGGGGAAGGTCTTATTATACTGTGTACAGTACCGTTACAGCATTATGACTTGTGTTCTTGGTGTCAGGGAGGTAGAATTCAATGCAATTCATTGTTGTTTACTATTTGAGACAAATATTGTATCCAGTCATGTCTACTTCTCTCTTTCTTTCTTTCTCCTTTTATCCCCTGTTCTTGTTATCCTATCTGTCATGTTCGCAGAAATTGGCAGGTATATTTTGATAGAAGCAGGACGAATGTTGCCATATAATATATATCTCCTCATTGTAATATCTATTCATTTGATTGTGTATGTTTACAGGATATGTTTTATGTTGCTGGGTTACGATCTTTGCATTTCAATTGTGATTCAAGGAGTCTGTATGTTTATTTCTTGATACTGCTCAATAAAATTTATTACACAAAAAAAAGAAAAGAAAAAGAGCAAGAGGATCAGCAAGCAGCATCGAGGAGAGGCAGCAGCAGCGCGGTGGGACCTCCAAGAGCCAGTGAGTCAGGTTGGGGGAGGTTCCTGTGCAGCACACACATGGCTGACCTGGAGAGGGGCCGTTGTGCAGCATGCAGCAGCTGCTGGACCTTGCTCTCCTTGATCAGGCATTGCTGCCACAGAGAGCTTAGTCAGCAGCACGGCTGCATCGGAGGCAGACACAGAAGGATTTTCTGGCCATGAGCACCCTTCTGGGGAGGCTGGAGACCCAAGGTTTTGGCAGGAATGGCCGCTATGTTGTCTGCTACTTCTTCTTCTGCCTCGTAGCACAGAGAAGCTGCAGCCAATGGTTCCGGATCAGAGGAAGTCTGAATAGTGGGGGCAAGTCCATGTTTTCCCCTGAGTTTGTGTTACTGCTGCATCAGGCCTCTTTAAGGCAGCAGGGCCTTGGGGAGGGGTCCTCTGACTTGGGGTCTGCCTCCTTGCATGGAGGGCTGATGGTTCTGGCAACAGGGAAGCACCCACACCGGGAGAGGTCCCAGGACTGAGGATGGGACCTAAATGGGGTCCTTTAGGTCCCTAGGGGCTCTAGAAGGTCCTTCAGATTTTTCTGGAGGATACAGACCCTGAGGAATTGAAAGAGGGGAGAGGGCAGCTATGCAGGCACAGTGGGATGCTCCCAGGGGGCTTTCCTATTGGATGATGGGGAGCGTTCCCGTGCAGGCTCCATCGGTGCTGACGTCGCCCATGTGTGAAGACTAAATTCCTGCTGTTCCCAGAGATCACCTGTTACAGGTGAGTAACTAGTCGGTCTTAACATCAAGTCTCTTCTCTCCCCCTCTTCAAATCCATGCTAAAGGCTTACCTCTTTGAGGCGGCATTTGGATCCTAATCCCTTGTTCTCCTTGTGTCTCCTTCCCTATTTGAAGCCCCTTGTTTCTCTTGTATTATTCGGTCTGTCTTGATTAGTCCCTGCTTATAGAGCTTACAATCTGTCTTCTTTATATGTTTGCCACCACGAAAAGGCAAATAATCACATATACCAACAAACCCAGTCCAAAGCGTGATTATGTGGAAAAGATAGTTTTATTTAATACTCTTATTGCCAACCCGACACAGGCCGTGTTTCGCACACTTCGTCAGGGGTTCATAGAAACATGATGACAGAAAAAGACCACATGGCCTATCTAGTCTGTCCTTTCATAGCAACAACTACAACAGTCCACTTTTTATCTGTAGAGATCCTCTGTGTTGGTCCCATGCTTTTTTGAATTCAGTTACTGTCCTGTTCTCTACCACCTCCACTGGGAGACTATTCCACGGATCCACTACTCTTTCCGTAAAGAAATATTTCCGCATATCACTCCTGAATCTATCTCCCTTCACCCTCATCCCATGTCCCCTCGTAGCAGAACTTGCTTTCAATTGAAAGAGGCTCTCTCCCTGAACATTTATGCCACGGAGGTATTTAAACATCTCAATCATATCACCTCTATCCCGCCTTTCCTCTAAGGTGTATATTAAGATCCTTAAGTCTGTCCTCATATGCTTTATAATGAAGCCCACTAATCATTTTAGTAGCCACCCTCTGCACCGACTCCATCCTGTTCACATCCTTTTGAAGGTGCAGTCTCCAGAATTGCACACTATACTCCAAATGAAGTCGCACCAAAGACTTAGAGAGAGGCATTATCACCTCCCTTTTTCTGCTAGCCATTCCTCTCCGTATGCACCCAAGCATCCTTCTAGCTTTTGCTGTCGCCTTTTCTACCTGTTTAGCTACTTTAAGATCATCAGACACAACCACGCCTAGGTCCCGCTCTTCTTTAGTGGACAAAAGTACTTCACCTCCTATACTGTATTGCTCCCTTGGATTGCTGCAGGCCAAATGCATGACCTTACATTTTTTTAACATTAAATCCCAGCTGCCAAATTCTAGACCATTCTTCAAGCTTAGCTAGATCCCTCCTCATGTTATCTACACCTTCCTGGGTGTCTACTCTTTTGCAGATTTTGGTATCATCTGCAAAGAGGCAAACCTTACCCGACAGCCCTTCCGCTATATCACTAACAAAGATGTTAAAAAGAATCGAACCAAGGACAGATCCCTGGGGCACACCACTGGTAACATACTTCTCCTCAGAGTGAGCTCCATTTACTTGTACTCTTTGTTGCCTCCCACCCAACCAATTTCTAACCCAAGCAGTAACTTTAGGGTCCATCCCTAGGGTGCTCAGTTTGTTTATAAGTCGCCTGTGAGGAACAGTGTCAAAGGCTTTACTGAAATCTAAATACACCACATCTAGAGCTCTCCCTCGGTCCAACTCCCTGGTCACCCAGTCAAAGAAATCAATCAGATTTGTCTGACAAGACCTGCCTCTGGTGAATCCATGCTGCCTCGGATCCTGTAATCCGCTGGACTCCAGAAACCTCACTATTTTCTCTTTCAGCAGCGTTTCCAATAATTTACTCACCACCGAAGTTAAACTAACCGGCCTGTAGTTTTCAACCACATCCTTACTTCCGCTTTTGTGTAAAGGCACCACATGAGCCTCTCTCCAGTCCTTTGGCACCACTCCCGACTCCAACGAGGCATTGAAAAGGTCAGTCAGTGGAGTTGCTAGAACGTCCCCAAGTTCCCTCAGTATTCTAGGGTGTATCCCATCCGGTCCCATCTCTTTGTCTACTTTAAGTTGAGCTAGTTTCTCACGAACACAGTCTTCTGAAAATTGTTCAAGATGTCCCTCGCTTCTGTTCCTATTTGTGGGTGTTTTCTGAGGTGCTGCTCCTGGTTCTTCATCTGTGAACACAGAACAAAAATATTTGTTAAGCAATTCCGCTTTATCCTTATCAGCTTCTACATATTCCCCCCCCTGCACCCTTGAGTCTGACAATACCACTTTTGCCCTTCCTCTTCTCACTAATATATCTGAAAAATGTCTTAGCCAATGCAATAAAATGGGGGGATATTTCCTCCTCCTTTTGAATCTTTGCCTTCTTGACTACTTTGCTAGCTTCTCTAAGTTTTTCCCAATACAGATGCCTGTCTTCCTCTCTCTGTGATCTCTTGTATTTCATGAAGGCCTCCCTCTTTTTCTTCACTTTTTCAGCTACTTCCATAGAAAACCATAGCGGTCTCCTTTTCCTTTTGCCTTTATTTACCATTTTAACAAAAAGGTTGGTTGCCCTTAAAATATCCCCTTTCAGTTTTGCCCACTGTTTGTCTACATCCCCCAGCTGTTCCCATCCCACTAACGACTCCCTGAGGTATTGGCCCATCTTCGCAAAGTTAGTCTTCCTAAAGTCTAAGATCCTCACCTTCGAATGGATTCTAACAGCCCTAGTCCTAATACTGACCCACACCATCTGGTGATCACTGGATGCAAAATGATCTCCCACTACAACATCAGAAACACTTTCACCATTGGTAAGCACCAAGTCCAGTATGGTCCCTTCACGTGTGGGGTCTGTTACCAATTGCCTGAATAGTTCTCCCTGTAGAGAATCCAAGATCTCCTTACTTCTAGATGATAATGCAGCAGTAATGTGCCAATCAACATCTGGCATATTGAAATCTCCTATCAGTAGCACTTTCACTTTCCTAGCAATGCTGCGTATGTCTTCAATTAACTCTCTGTCCACCTCTTCCTCTTGTGAGGGAGGTCTGTATATCACACCAATGCAAATAGATTTCTCTTTCCCTCTTTCTAGTTTAACCCACAATGCCTCCCCTCTCCCTTTTAAGCTCTGTAATTCCAAAGCTTTAATAGTAGTTTTTACATATAGTGCCACTCCTCCTCCCCTTCTTCCTACCCTGTCCTTTCTGAATAAAGTATAGCCAGGTATAGTTACATCCCAGTCATGGTTTTCTGTGAACCATGTTTCTGTAACTGCCACTAAATCCAAGTAAGCCACTCCCACCAAAGCTTCAACATCAGGGATCTTATTTCCCATGCTACGGGCATTTATACACACTGCTTTGATCAAGTAGATAAAACTAAAAACATAAATACATAAATATGAATCATAATATATACATATAAATCAATAAAACAATGAAAAGACAGATGCTGCAATCAAAATCCATAATACATATTAAAACATCTAATAACTATTAAAAACATATGACATATATAAGGGTTAAAAGTGTGGATGAAATATATCAAATCAATAATCAATAAATACAGAAATGCATGGGTAAATAGCAAAACATAAAAAGCTCCTCTGATGGGAACTTTATATATATATACTTAATATTTTATTTATTTATTTATTTATTTAACATACATTTGTATACCGCTACTTCCAGCGATCAGTAGCGGTTCGATTACAGGTTGGACCGTGTCAAATCATGACATAAAATTTCGAGGTATAAATACATTGATTTGGAGAGAAAGCACATCACACATCACACAGTAAATAGGTTTTGAAAAGGGGAGCAATAATTTACATATGTACATTTTTACATGACTGTAACCCTGATTCATTAGTTGGCATATTGTAGACCACTGGGATTTAAATCAAATTGTACTGACATTGGAATAGATATGTCTTAAGGTTTTTTCTGAATTCCATTAGGTCTTTGCTAGCTCGTAGCTCGGGCGGTAGTTGGTTCCAGAGTGTCGGGGCTGTGTAGGAGTATGCTCGGTGGCTAGTACTGGTTTTGACAGATCTGATATCGGTTGGAACTTGGAGTAGGTTTGAGTTGATGGTTCTCTCGCTTCTGTTGGGAGGTTGTATGCTGATTAGGGTGGATAGAAAGGGATGGTGCTATGTTCTGCATGATTTTGAATGTGGTTATTAGAGTCTTATATTTTATCCGAGCTGTAATGGGGAGCCAATGCAGCTCGATCAACACAGGTATAATGTGTTCAGCGAGGTTTTTTCTCATGATGATCCTAGCTGCTACATTTTGCGCCATTTGTAGAATGTTAAGGGTTTTCTTTGGTAGACCCTGTAAGATGGCGTTGCAGTAGTCAAAGTGTGGCATAATGAGTGCTTGAGCAACAGACCGGAAGTCATGAGGTTCAATAATGCTCCGTAGTGGTTGTAGAGTAAGTTTGTGGAAAACGGCCTTGTTGGTTTTGCGGAGGTGTTTTTCCATCTTTAGGTCGCTATCAAATGTAACTCCCAGATATTTTATTTCATTCTTTGTGTTGTACGTATTGTTACAAAGAGTGATTGTTGCAGGCGGGTCAAAATTTGGTTTTCTGGAGATATACATCACCTCGGTTTTCTTATGGTTGATTGCCATGTTGTTTTGCTGTAACCATGTTATCATTTCGCTTAGGCATGTTTCCAGCTGGTTATAGTTAGGGTTATCGATATCAAGTTGTGTGTACAGCATAATATCGTCCGCATAGATGTGGTAGTTGATTCTGTGCTGACGGAAGATTTCACAAAGGGGTTGCATATAGACGTTGAAAAGCAGTGCAGAGAGAGCAGAGCCCTGAGGTATGCCTTGAGTTTGTGGGAATGCCTCAGCTTTTTCACCGTTGAATTGAACCTGTTGCATTCTGTTTGATATGTATGAAGAGAACCATTTTAGGGGGGTTCCCAGTATGCCTATTGATTCAATCCTGTTTAAGAGGATTCCATGGTGGACTGTATCGAAAGCGGCAGAGATGTCGATGAAGATGAGGATGAACATGAGGATGAACATTTTCTTTTTGTCTTCTAGGCCTTTGAGGAGGTTGTTAAGCAGTGCTAGTAAAAGGGTTTCGACCCCGTGGTGTTGTCTGAAACCGTATTGTTGCTCATCTAGGGTTTCATGGTCATCCAGGTGGTCTTGTAGTTGTAGTAGGACTGCTTTTTCAATGATCTTTGCTAGGAAAGATATGCTGGAAATAGGGCGGTAGGATGCTGGGTCGTCCTTGAGTGCTTTGTTTTTTAGAATCGGCCTTATTATAGATTTCTTAAGTTGTGTGGGCATGATTCCTTGCAATGTCTTGTTTCACCGCCTTGACCCAAGCAGCTGGGCAGGGATCTAGCGGGGAGGTGGTGGTATTGATGTTGTTATGTTACTAATTTGCTGATCATCAATGTTGTGGAAATTGCTCCATGTCCGATCCTGGTCCGCACTGGTCGCTATGTTGGGATGGTGTGCCGGATGGGTTGCACTCATACAGTGAGTGGTTTTGGTTGCAGTAAGTTTGCTTGCGTAGTTGTCAGCCAGCGTTTGGGGCTGGATTATGTTATCATAGTGGTCGTCCTGAGATGTTTTGGTCAGTGACTTGACTAGTTCGAATAATTCGCGAGGCTTATTGATGGCTTTGTTTAATAAGTTGGTGTGGTGCGTTCTTTTCGCGGAGTTGACCTCGTCTTTGTATTTTGCGAGGTGTGTGAGGTACTGAGACTTGTGTTCGACGGATTTGGTTCGTCTCCATTTTCTTTCCAGTTTCCGGAGTTCCCTTTTCAGTCTAGTCAGCGTTCCTGTGTACGAGGGTTCAAATCTGGATTTAGTTGTGTTTGAGGGGGTCTTCCATGTTGGGTTTGATACATCTTGAATTATTGAGATATCAAAGGGAAGGAGAGGATATAGAGTGTGACAAACTACATTTATAAAGGAATAAATACCTCTGTAGCGATTATTGAGGATACCTCTCTGAATGACCTTAATATAAAGGTAATTCTTATGTAACTAAAAATAAACATAAAATTCATAATTGTTAATAGAAACTGCATCAAAACAAGACTTATGTGCACTTTATTATTTTAATGGATGACCGGAAGAGACCAAAAGAAGAAAACGTGGCAAGAGCGTGTGGTGAATCTAAGTCTTAGTTTATTCATCCCACTACTAATCAGAAGTTTTGTATTAATGATTACTCCAATTGTAACACCCAAAACGTGATTTACGTTATACAATACTCCTGTAAAAAATTATATGTTGGTAAAACGAGGCGTAACATCAGAATTAGGATTACTGAACATAAAAGTTGTATCAAAAGAGGGTTGACCAACAAGCCTTTAGTTGCCCATTGGCAAGATAACCAGCATGGTGTTATGGATTTAAAATTTTTTGTCATTTAAAAAGGTAAAGATTAATTGGAGAGGTGGAGATATAAACAAAACCATGTTGAGACTTGAGCAGAGGTTTATATATTTATTGGGTTCTTTGATTCCCTATGGTCTAAACCTGGACAGAGATTTATCCGTCTTTTTATAATACTTGGGTCAGCGTTCATGAAGACAATTAAGTATACTTTTTAGTTCTTTCTGATCATGTCCCTCAGAGGTTGAGGTGTTATGTTTTGTGTCCCACCTTTTTTAAAAAAATTTTCTCCCAACGTATTTTGTATTACATTTCTTTTATCTTTCTGTGTCTTAGGGGCTTGTTTACAAAGCCGTGGTAGCGGTTTGCGGTCGTTATCAGAGCCGCGGCCCCATTGATTTCAATGGGGCCGCGACTCCAATAACGATCGCGAATCGCTACCGCGGCTTTGTAAACAAGCTCCTTAGTATTATTTATTTATTTATTTATGGTTTTATTTATGAGAATGAGCTATATAGGGTTAATGTCATGGTGACATTAAAGCACATTGTCAATTACCTTCGGATAATGTACCTTGAAGTTTGTGACACAATATGTTTTTTTGTTTTCTTAGATTACATCCTTTTATTTATCACCTTTTATCATTCTGTGTCTGAGTTTTAATTATTTATTTATGAATTTAAAAAGTTGTTTTATTGTTACCTGGTTAACTACCAGTGCGAAGTCACATTATTTATATAGTATAAAGATAGTGGTACATATTCTTTCTAGTTGGCATATAATGATAATGTTTTATTTTCTTAGATTACATCCTTATTTATTCTTTTTATCATTCTTTGTCAGAGTATTAATTATCTATTTATGATCCTTATGGATTTTTCTCATAGTTGCCTGGTTCACTACCAGCATAAGGAAAGTGGTATAATCTTTTTAGTTGGTATAAGATCGGAGTTGTTTATTTGTGTAGCAACGGCAGGTGTAATATGCACGGCTCGTGGTCCGATATGAGAAGACCCTCCTTCGGCGATTTTTCAGTGGGTTAGCTTAATCCTCTGCTCGTTTCCTTCATCGTAGGTTGGTATCGCCCTTCATAATTGCCTCCGTTTATTCCGCCCCTTCTCCTTCCTTTAGTATTTATTGTGCGCCTGCGCCGGCGTTCTCCTTAAAAGTTTGCAAGCTGCAGACATGTACAGAAGAAGTCGTTCCTTGTTTTTTTTGTAAGTTTATATTTATCCATACTTATGCGCAACGTGCAGGGTATGTTGGTTGGTCACACACAATTTTTATTATCTTATTCACTTCTAATTTTTAGCTTTTAAATACAGTGCGAGAAAGTCTCAAAGATACAAAGTTCACAATTGGGCGTCCATGGTGGTCAGAGCTTTTTCTTCGGTAGCATTATTTTGAATTTCATTATACATTCAACGTAGCTAATGCTATCGTTTTGTGATGAGATTTTGCAATGACATCGCAACCATTATCTATTATATTACATATGGCTCCGTTTCTGCAGTTGTTTTACTTAGTCAGCTTTGGTCACTTTACTATGCATCCTGTTGAGACAATTAATTTCCACCGCATGGTTACAGTATTCACAAAATAGAATTTTATTATTTTTTATTTCCAAGTTGTTTAAAAACAAGTTCCTTATCGTCACTCCAGTCCAGTCCCTTTACTACTGGGTTGCGCAACCCTTCCAGCAGCTTGGAGGCTGAGCCCAACCTTTTTGGGGATGGAGCGGTATAAATACCACTGGGACCACCCCTCAACTCCAGTATTCTCAGCCTCCAAGCAGCTGGAGGGTTCCGTAAGCCTAGGGCTTACTGGAGTCCTACCTTATCCTATTTTAGCTAATTTATTTTAGTTAGTTTATTTTGTCCTCTTTATTTGTTTAAGGAGATTGTTTGTTTCCTTGATTGGAATCCTGTACCTTTAATTTTCCTTCTTCCTCTCTCCCCCCCCCCTCTCCCCTCCTCCCCTCCCGGGCCGGGCTGGAGACCGGAGGACTTGCCTGAGCTGCCTGCTGCAGGGGGAAGAAGCATCTCTCCTTGACTTTGGACCGGAGTCCTGCTTCATTTCCAGGAGCTCTCCTGCCTCGCGCCGAAGCCCCGAGGCGGCTGAGCGCTGGAGGCAGCAACGCGAGGGGAAACTACTCGTTCTCCTCCCCCCCCCCCCCCCCGGCGCAGGGGGTGCGGCCGGGCTTCCCCGGAGCCCCGAATCGGACAACCGACAGATTCGGAGGGCTCACAGGCGGCGAAGTCTGCAGCGGTGGCGACGCGGAGCACTTCCACCTTTCGCAGAGATAAAAGCCAGAACCTCGGGCAGTGAGCAGACGCGCGATCCTCCGTCTCGGACTCCACGTGGCTAAGGCCTAACACGTGTTGAGCCGGCGGAGAGGAATCGCGGCGCGGGCCCTGCTAGCAGAAGAAACTTCAAATTGCAAGTATCAGCCTGGATTGGCAGCATTTCCTTATTAATGTTAAAATTTATTTTATTTTATCCTAATTGCTTTTACCTTAATTTCCTGTTAGCTTATTCCATTTGCCCGCGAAAACGCTGACTTTGCTTGGGGGAGGGGACATCGCTGTAAAAGCTGTCCTGCTACAGCATTTCTCCCCTGCACATATTTTTGGGGATTGTTTTTCTTTTAGGTTGACTTGGGGGGTGAGTGTAACGCATCCTTTTCTGGAAATCATGGCCACTAAGTCAAAGTGCCCATCCTGTGGCACACGGAGGGGCACATCATCAGAGACAGGCATCTGCAGAGCTTGTGCTGCAGTCTCCACCTCCGTAGAGCAAGAGCTCAACCTGCCCATGACCCAAGGACCTCAGATGCCCGGGGACCCCCCGGAGGCGGAGGTGGGGCTCCATTTACCCCCGACGGCTAACACAGAGGTTCTCGCACCCCCTCCGTCCCGCTCCACGACGGATGAAGGGGTCGGGGATCTCTTCTCCCCTGACTTTATCTTATTGCTACACCAAGCATACTGCTTGCGCAAGCAGGGACGTGGATCAGGTGATACAGCTCCCACAGGGGATACCAGACCAGCCAGAACTAGGAGAGCGAGCGGTCAGGAGCCAGGGGTACCCCCCAAACGTACCAGACTAATGAGCGAAGAGATCCTCCCACCCCCTTCTCAGGGCACCCCAGAGGAAGAGGGCTCGGAAAGGGAGCTGGAGGAAGAGGAGGAAGAGCTGGAAGAAGGCGAGATCCCCGAGGAGGACCATTCTCGCATTGTTAGAGTTTTTCGCCGGGAAGAGCTCCCTTCCTTAATCAATGAGTCCCTAAAAGCCCTCAACGTAGTGTCTGACGCCCCGGCGGATGACGAGGCACTAGAAGATCCCTTAATTCAGGCCATCAGAAGGTCCCAAAAAGTTTTCCCTGTCCACAGGGTGGTACGTCAGATGATACAGGAGGAGTGGGACCAACCAGAATCAAACTTGAGAGGGGTACGAACCATGGCTCGCCTCTACCCTCTTCCAGAGTCAGACAAAGAATTGCTGAAATCCCCCAGGGTGGATGCAGCGGTATCAGCAGTCACCAAAAAGACCACTATCCCAGTGGAAGGCGCCACGGCCTTAAGAGATGCCCAGGACAGGAAGGTGGATACGCTCCTGAAACAAGCCTTTGATATAAGCGCTCTCGCCTTGCAAGCCTCTGTCTCAGGAGCTTGGGTGTCTCGGGCCTGTTTAAGGTGGGCTCAGCAGATCCAGTCATCAGAGGAATCATCGGCTGAAACACAAGCCAACTCGGCTAGGCTGGAATCTGGAGCAGCCTATTTAGCTGATAGCCAGTATGACCTCATCAGATCTTTGGCCAAAAACATGGCCTCTGTGGTGGCGGCTAGGCGGTGCCTGTGGCTACGAAATTGGGCAGCGGATGCCTCCTCTAAGTCGCGCCTGGGCAGACTTCCCTTTAAGGGGAAGTTATTATTCGGTGAGGACTTAGAGAAGTTAGTCAAGGATCTGGGGGAGTCTAAGGGAGGCAGGCTCCCGGAAGACAGACAAAAACAGGGGCGCCCCTTTCCCCCAGTACGTACACAGCCCAGAGACTCCCGGAGGTTCCGCCCACCTAGGCCACCCCCCTTTTCCAAGGGCCGTTTTCCCTCAAAGGGGCAAGGTTTCAGGGGGTTCCGGGGAGCGGGCAGAGGCTTTGGCGCAGCCTCTTCCTCCTTCTCGGGCTCCAGAAAACAACAATGAGGAGACGGGGGTCCAGGAGGGAAGGCGCAGGATAGGCGGTCGCTTGACGCTCTTTCTTCCCGCCTGGTCCCGTGTCACGTCCGATCAATGGGTCCTAGAGGTAATCAGAGAAGGCTATGCCCTCGAATTCGCAGAACAAATTCCCCCGGCCTTTGTCCGTTCCCCCTGCGGATCCACTGCAAAAAGGGCAGCAGTAGAGGAAACTCTCGCACACCTAAGGGCGCTAGGGGCCGTGATCCCCGTGCCGCCAAACCAGCGTGGTTCAGGTCGGTACTCGATCTATTTCGTAGTGCCAAAGAAGGAAGGCTCCTTACGACCGATCCTGGATCTAAAACAGGTCAATCGCTGCCTCAGAGTGCCGCACTTCCGGATGGAGACTCTACGTTCTGTCATAGCAGCCGTCAGGGAAAGGGAGTTCCTAACATCTCTCGATTTGACAGAGGCCTACTTGCATATCCCGGTCAGAAAGTCTCACCAACAGTTCCTGAGATTCGCCGTCCCAGGAGGCCACTTTCAATTCCAGGCCCTACCCTTCGGCCTAGCTACGGCTCCCAGAACATTCACCAAGGTAATGGTGGTGGTAGCGGCCTTCCTCCGGAAGGAGGGAATATTAGTTCACCCTTACTTAGACGATTGGCTGATCCGGGCAAAGTCCGAAGAAGAAAGTCTCTCGGCTACGGCAAGAGTAATCCAGGTCCTAGAGGACTTGGGCTGGGTCATCAACCGAGCAAAGAGCAGACTGACTCCCTCCCAGGAACTCGAGTACCTCGGGGCAAGATTCGACACCAACAACGGCAGGGTGTTCCTGTCACGAACAAGGTCAAGGGATCTAAGACTTCTAGTCTCTCAGTTTCTGGCCAGAAGAAGCCCCTCGGCATGGCATTATCTTCAGCTTCTGGGAACAATGGCGGCGGCAATAGAGGTAGTGCCTTGGGCCAGGGCCCACATGCGTCCCTTACAACGGTCCCTGTTGCGGCGGTGGTCGCCTCAGCATCATCCCCTTTCTCTGCAGTTACCTTGCGCCCCAAGGACCAAACAGGCACTCCACTGGTGGAGATGCCCAAGGAACCTGGACCGCGGGATGCCTCTAGAACCCCCTCAGTGGGTATTATTGACGACGGATGCCAGTCTATCAGGCTGGGGAGAGCACTGCGGAGACCGCTTCGTCCAGGGGCTCTGGACACCGTTAGAATCGCAATGGCCCATCAACAGACTGGAATTACGGGCCGTCTCCCTAGCACTCAAGGCTATCCAGGACTTGGTACAGGGACGAGCAATTCGCGTCCTCTCCGACAATGTCACCGCGGTGGCCTACATCAACCACCAGGGAGGCACCAGCAGCCACGGTCTCGAGAAGGAGGCGGGCGCCCTCTTCCAGTGGGCGGAAGCCCATCTGCAGGCACTTTCAGCTCAACACGTGGCGGGCGCGGACAACGTCACAGCCGACTTCCTCAGCAGGTGCAAGATAGACCACGGGGAGTGGGAACTGGAACAGAAGACCTTCAGTCAAATAGTAGATCGCTGGGGAGTCCCAGTCATGGACCTCATGGCACGCTTCTTGTCAGCCAAGGTGGACAGATTCTTCAGTCGGCGGAAGGAAAGAATGTCAGAGGGCCTGGATGCCCTCTCCCAAAAGTGGCCTTCGGAGGGCCTCCTCTATGTATTCCCCCCTTGGGCTCTCATCGGAAAGGTCCTCCAGCGAATAGAGGCACACCAAGGATTGGTAATCCTCATAGCCCCGGATTGGCCTCGCCGTCCCTGGTACGCGGATCTGGTGAGGATGATCGCCGACCATCCCTGGCGGCTCCCTTGCAAGAGGGATCTGCTAAGCCAAGGTCCGGTGCTCATGCCACACGTGGAGCGGTTCTCGCTTACGGCTTGGCTATTGAAAGGGCACGGCTCCTGAAACGAGGTTACTCAGGCGCAGTAGTCTCAACCCTGCTACAAGCCAAGAAGCGCTCGACCTGCCTATCTTACGTACGAGTTTGGCGCATCTTCGAATCCTGGTGCGCGGAGCACCAAAAGAAGCCACTCTCGGCCTCGGTCCCGGAGGTCCTGGAATTCTTGCAGGCAGGGTTGGACAAGGGTCTGGCCCACAGCTCCCTTAGGGTCCAGCTCGCGGCCATCGCGTGCTACAGAGGCAAGGTCCGTGGGAAACCCCTCGGGGCCCACACTGATGTCTCAAGGTTCCTAAGAGCGGTGAGACGCCTGCGCCCACAACGGAGGTCAATCATTCCCCCTTGGGATCTCAACCTGGTGCTAAATGCCTTGATCGGGAATCCCTTTGAACCATTAAAGGAGGCCTCCCTAAAAGATTTAACCCTGAAGACTGTCTTCCTAATCGCCATCTGTTCGGCCAGGAGGATCTCGGAACTACAAGCGCTCTCCGCTCAGCCGCCTTTTCTGTCATTTCTCAAGGACAAAGTAGTTCTGCGCACGGTTCCCTCCTTCTTGCCTAAGGTTATATCCCCCTTTCATATGAACCAGACGGTGACCCTCCCGGCCTTCGACAAAGAAGGGGTGGAAGCCAGGGATAGCAAGCTTCGACTCCTAGACATCCGGAGAACCCTGAAGCGATACCTCTCTCGCACAGCGCCCTTCAGAAAGTCCGACCGACTATTCATCCAGTTCGGGGGCCCACACAAAGGGGAGGCGGCGGCCAAGTCCTCTATCTCTAGATGGATCAGGGAGGCGATAGCCTCCGCCTATATCCTGAAGGGAAAGCAAGTTCCCGTGGGCCTGCGGGCACATTCTACTAGGGCGCAGGCTACCTCGTGGGCGGAATTCAGTCTAGTCCCTCCCCTGGACATATGTAGGGCGGCGACTTGGTCCTCTCTCCATACCTTCACCAAGCATTACAGGTTAGACGTTCAGAGTGCAGCGGACGCTCGTTTTGGCCTGGCGGTTCTTCATTCCGGTATGCCGGACCCCACCCAGGGTTGAACTGCTCGGGTACATCCCAGTAGTAAAGGGACTGGACTGGAGTGACGATAAGGAAATAGTAATTAGATCTTACCTGCTAATTAGTGTTCCTGAAGGAACGACAGTCCAGTCCCTGATCCCTCCCGATTCCGGCTAAAGTTGACATCTATTGGTTATAGGTAAGCATCGGAATGAACGCAGACCTTCGGAAGAGATGCAGACCATTTCAACGAGCGCAGACCCGCGGCGGCAAGCTCGGGCAAACCCACACCGTCCATTCCCATTCCTCATTTCCTCTCCTTATGATACCAGAAAAAAAAAAAAAAAAAAAAAAGAATTTTTATCCTTTAAATAAGTTAATGCGTTATTTTTCTTAAAATGTTTGTTACGTAGGTTGGTTACAATAGTTGGTTATATCGGCTTTTTCATTCGAATACTGGAGTTGAGGGGTGGTCCCAGTGGTATTTATACCGCTCCATCCCCAAAAAGGTTGGGCTCAGCCTCCAAGCTGCTGGAAGGGTTGCGCAACCCAGTAGTAAAGGGACTGGACTGTCGTTCCTTCAGGAACACTAATTAGCAGGTAAGATCTAATTACTATTTTTTATCCCTTATTGTGGGCACACATTAAGGAACTAAGACTTAGATTCACCACACGCTCTTGCCACATTTTCTTCTTTTGGTCTCTTCCGGTCATCCATTAAAATAATAGAAACTGCATCAAAACAAGACTTATGTGCACTTTATTAACAATTATGAATTTTATGTTTATTTTTAGTTACATAAGAATTACCTTTTATATTAAGGTCATTCAGAGAGAGATCCTTAATAATCGCTACAGAGGTATTTATTCCTTTATAAATGTAGTTTGTCACACTCTATATCCTCTCCTTCCCTTTGATATCTCTTTTTATATTAAGTATATATATAAAGTTCCCATCAGAGGAGCTTTTTATGTTTGGCTATTTATTTACCCATGCATTTCTGTATTTATTGATTTGATATGTTTCATTCACACTTTTAACCCTTATATATGTAATATGTTTTTAATAGTTATTAGATGTTTTTATATGTATTATGGATTTTGATTGCAGCATCTGTCTTTTCATTGTTTTATTGATTTATATGTATATATTATGATCCATACTTATGTATTTATGTTTTTAGTTTTGTCTACTTGATCAACCCCTGACGAAGTGTGCGAAACACGGCCTGTGTCGGGTTGGCAATAAGAGTATTAAATAAAACTGTCTTTTCCACATGATCACGCTTTTGGACTGGGTTTCTTTATATGTTTGTATAGTGCTGTGTATGCCTTGTAGTGCTATATAAATTTATTTGGACAGTTTTGTATACCACCTTATCCTTCAATCAAAGTGGTCACAACACAATCGGGGGATACATTTAACACGAGGGGATATGAGACACATACACTAATACTTACAGGGAATATGGGCAATGGAGGGTTAAGTGGCTTGCCCAAGACCACAAGGAGCACCTGTGGGACTAGAAACCCCAGTCCTTCCAGCCCAAGGTTGCTGTCCTCTAGTGGGATTTGAACCACCAACCTTCTGGCCTGAGGTAACTTATAAGTGATTAATAGTAGTAGTATAAATGATTAGTAGTAGTAGTAGTAGTAGCTCCCTGCTGGGGAGGATTTTTTGACCATTCAAATATTTCATAGGGGTGATCTTCTCTCCCCCCCCCCCTGCCAATTGTCAAGACCCTGGCAGCTCTAAGGATCGCAGTCGACGATACTCTGCCAGACCCCATGGCGTAGGCAAAGGATCTGCTCCTTGAGGGTATCTGGAGGCCCCCGCGCACCTTTCCAATCCATCAGACGGTGAAGACCATGGTTGACGAGGAGTGGAAGGTCCCATTACATGGACCTGTGGGTCGGTAGGAGCATGGGTAGGCTTTACCCCATCCCTCCAAAGGAGAGAGAGGACTTGCACTTTCCCCGGGTGGGTGCACTGGTGGGAGCAGTCACCAGGAAGACAACCATTCAAGTTGAAGGAAGGGCAGCCTTGAAGGAAACCTGCAGGATCGGCGTAAAGTAGCAACTCCATACGCCGATCCTGCGGGTCCTTCAAGCAGGCCTTTGAAATTTCGGCCCTGGCCTTAGATGGAGCTAGTCACAGAAGAACGCTGAGGCGGCAGTCTGGGACAGCTTTCTTTGCTGATCTCTACAACTTGCTTAGGGCCTCAGCCAAGGCAATGGCGACAGTAGTGGCTGCTTGGTGGTTCTTGTGGCTATGCAATTGGTCATTGGATTTGACCTCCAAGACTAAGTTAAGCAAGCTTCCCTTCTCAGGGTTGCTTCTGTTTGAAGAGGATTTGGAAAAGCTGGTGAAGGACCTAGGGGATACCAAGGTCACTAGACTTTTGGAGGACAAGTCCAAGGCAGCGAGCTGTAGGTCCTCTTCCAGAGGCTGAGGGCGTGAGGATTGGAAGTTCTGACCAACCTGAGGGGCAAATCCCCAGAGGTCCTATTTTCTCCCGAAAGGTTCCTTCTTTTGTGGGGGAGGTCGGGGTGGCAGAGAGAGAGCCACAGAAGGTTCCAGTGTCGCCAAGTCCTCCCATTGAAGGTTCGTGGGCCCTGGCAGAGGAGCAGTCGATTAGCAGTTGCCTAACTCTATTTTACCTCATCTGGGCTCAACTTATGAAGGATGCCTGGGTCCTGGAGGTCATATACAAGGGCTGCTCCTTTGAATTTGCCAGACCTCTCACAGACTCCTTCCTTGTCAAGTCCCCGCCAAGGCCTTGGCAGTTCAGGAGATGCTTGACAATCTTCTGCAGCTTGGGGCGATAGTGGAATAGTGAGATGCAGGGCGTTACTCCATTTACTCTGTGGTGCCCAAGAAGGAAGGTTCTTGGTATCCTGTACTGGATCTGAAAGGGGTAAACAAGGATGTTCGGGTTCTGTGCTTTCTCATGAAGACCCTGCGATCCATCATTGTGGCTGTCCAACAAGGGGAGTTTTTGACATCCCTGGATCTCTGAGGCATACCTACATATTTTTCCATTCACCCAGAGCATCAGCGGTTTTTGCGGTGCAACAGGGGCATTTTCAGTGACTTCCCTTTCAGGCTGGCCACCACCCCTTGAGTGTTCACCAAGATGATGATGGTGGTGGTAGCAGCGGCCCTGTGGAAACAGAGCATTCTGATGCACCCCTATCTGGACAATTGGTTGATTCGAGCATACTCTTTGCTGGAGAGTCGGGAAGCAACAGCCTGCATGATACCCTGGCTGCAGGAACTTGTTTGGGTTGTAAATTTCTCAGTCCCTTGAATACCTGGGTGCCTGCTTTGACATGCATCGGGGGATAGTTTTCCTGCTGGAGGGCAGGATAGTGAAGCTACAGGGGCAGATACAGAGTTTGCAGCCAATTCCCCACCTGAGGGTTTGGGACTATCTACAGGTACTTGGCTTGATGGCCACCTCCCTAGAGTTAGTGCCGCAGACTCAACTCTATATGCACCCCATCCAAGCGGTGCTTTTGGTGCATTGGTCCCCGCAGGTGCAATCGATGGAGATTTGCTTCATTCTCCTGGGATGGGCCCAGGAGAGTTTGGACAGGTGGCTCGACTCAGCCATCCTTACGGACAAGATGCCTCTCAAGACCCCAGACTAGGTTGTGATAATGACAGATGCCAGTCTCTTCAGTTGGGGAGCTCATTGTCAGGGTCACATGGCCCAGGGACAGTGGTCTCCAGAGGAGAGTCGCTGACTGATCAATTGCCCAGAGACCAGGGCAGTATGTCTGGGCCTGGAGTTTTTCCTTCCATGGTCCAGGATGGGCTGTGAGTACTGACCAACAATGCTACAACTATGGCTTACATCAGCTGACAGGGGGGACACTCGGAACTCGTTTGTGGCAGCAGAAGCGATTCTGCTCCTGCTGTGGGTGGAACCCCTTCTGCTTTTGCTGTTGATGGCACATGTGGCTGGGACAGACAGTGTCCAAGTGGATTATCTGAGTTGTTATCTCTTGGACCCGGATGAGTGGTCCCTGTCAGAGACGGCGTTTCGGCTGATTGTGGAGCACTGGGGTGTCCTCGTGATGGACTTGATGGCGACTTTGGCAATGCCAAGACCCTAAGTTCCTCGGCAGCTGCAGGGGAGCATATGGCAGAGGGGCTCAATATGCTGGTCTAGCCCTGGCCCAGAAGTGGGCATCTCTACATGTTTTCTCTTTGGCAGCTGATTGAGCACATCCTGCAGAGGGTTGAGGCCCACACAGGGCACATGGCATTAGTGCCCCTGGATTGGCCCAGGTGACTTTCTGTCGTATGCAGACCTAGTGCGGCTCCAGGTGGGCAGAGCCTGTCCCCCTTCCTTGGGAGATGGATATTCTGATGCAGGCCCTGTCTGGATGCCGGACGTGGATCAGTTCTTGCTTACGGCTTGGCTCTTGAGAGGGAGCACTTGAGGTGCAAGGAGTACTCCACTAAGGTGGTTGATACCCTGCTGCAAATGTGCAAGCATTCTACTTCCTTGGCCTGTGTGGATTTGGCACATTTTTGAGGTGAGGTGCGTCCCCTTGGAGTTGCTCTCCCAGATATTTTGGCTTTCCTACAAGATGGCCTTGAAAAGGGTTTGCCGTTAAACTCTTTGAAGGTGCAGGTTGAAGCCCTGGCTTGCTGAAGGGGCTGGGTTCATGGCGAGTCCCTTGACTCTCACTGGGACATAGTCCATTTTCTTCAGGGGTGGTCAAGCACTTGAGACTGCCTTGCCGTCCCCCCGATTCTGTCCTGTTCTGAGATCTTAACTTGGTCGTCTCTGCACTCGCCAGGGTCCCATTCGAACCTCTGTCGAGAGCCTCCTTGAAAGATTTGAGACTCAAGGTAGTGTTTCTGGTGACCATTTACTCGGTGGGTCGCATCTTGGAGCTTCAGGCTCTCTTGCAGGGAGTCTTATTTAGTGATCACAAAGAAAAGGGTGATCCTTCATCTGGTCCCATCCTTCTTGCCGAAGGTGGTCTCTGTGTTCCACCTTAATCAGACAGTGACCTTGCCGGTCCCCTGTATTTGGATAAGTCTGATTTTATTTTATTTAGTAACTTTTTTTATACTACTTTTATCTACTAGTCACAGCGGTGTACAGGTAACAAGTATAACATTAAATAAAACATGGCAGGTCTAATAATTAATATTTAACATTTAAGCCAAACAATATTATGTGTAACTTCAAAGTGGGTAAACAAGCCAAACATAGTAGATCTAAGTATTAACATTTAACATTTGAGCCAGACTGTTGCTCTTCACTCACACTGAAATTCCTGTAACGCTTCCAGCATGGAGAATAGTAGGGAATATTAAGGAATATGTTATAGTACATGTTTAGCTTCTGAGGAGTAAAAGCAGGGAGAACAGAGAGGCCTAGAATGACATTTGAGTGGTTGACAGGAGGATATCTAAGCATCTAAGTGTCAGATCTGAAGTGTTCAAGGAAGAGGTGGGTTTTCAGTTTGACGAAATTACCAATGTCTGTTAAAGATCATATCTCCGGCATGAGGGAGTTCCATATTGTGGGTGCGTAGAGATGGACTGGATCGAGAGAACAATAATAGGACAATAATAGGCTAAATTTTCTCGTTGTCCTGTTGTTGAGCTGCTCATGAATGAGTGACCAAAGGATGCCAACTGAGTGGTTATGGAGAATTTTAAAGATGGTTAGGAAGCCTTTGTACTTGACTCTATGTAGATGGGTAGCCAGTGGAATGGCTTTAGTACGGGTATAATGTATACTTGTCGCACAATGCCTGTGATAATTCTGGCTGTTGTGTTCTGGGCTAGTTCTAAGGGGAGTAAAGTGTTTTTTTGGGAGCCCCTGGTAGATGATGATTGCATAGTCAAATATCTGCGTGATGAGGGCTTGACAGACGTTTCTAAAGTTGTTTATTTGCGCTTATTCGACCTCTGCAGTGTGCTTAAGTGGTTCTTGAAGGTGTCTGGGGCATTGTGGCGCTCTGAGCATCTTTGAGCTCTTTGGTGGACCTCGCGAGGTGGTGGCCAAGGCATCTATTTCTCGTTGAATTCAGGGTGCTATTGAATCTGTGAACTTGCTGAAGGGATGTGTTGTCCCAATGGGGCTTCGAGCCCATTCTATCAGGACTCAGACGGCTTCTTGGATGGAGCTCAGTCTCATCCCGCCACAGGATATTTGCAAGGCGGCAACGTGATCATCGCTCCATTCCTTTTCATGTCATTACCAGCTGGATGTGCAGGCCCGTCAAGATGCAGATTTCAGAGCTTGAGTCTTGCAGGTCAGAGTTTTGGTACTGCTTTGTTATGTCTCACATGTCTGGACTGGAGTGGAGGGACGAACTGGAAGGTGAAATTTAGGCCTTATCTGCTAATTTCTTTCCTGGAGTCCCTCCAGTCCAGGACCCTCCCGAGACTTGGCTGCTTTTTTTTTTTTTTTTTCTGGTCTTGGCCTGTTCTAAAGATGCTGTTTGCTGGAATGGCAATCTCCGGGCCAGTTGGTTGGTGGCAGTTCTCCCTTCATTTTGTTACATTCTAGGTGGGTCTGCTGTGCTGTTGCACTATTTACTCTCCCCGTTGCAGACTTCGGCCCTTGGGGAGGGGATATCCTGCTTAGAAAAAAAAATTCCTTTCAGACGTCACAATACTCAATGGCCATGTGTGCACGCTGTCTCTGGTGCATGACTTGTTGCACGGCTGGTGGAGCTGTTGGGATTCTGGGACTCCATTCTACTGCTCTGTGAGATTCTTACTGGAAGCACAGGCTACTTAAGTGAAAGGTTTGAGCTTGCTGTTCTCATTCTCTATCTATTAGTGGATGAGCATAGCTCACACATCTGGACTGGACTGAACCGGAGGGACTGCAGATAAAACCTAATTTCACTATCGCTTTCTTGTCCTGTAAGTGAACTTGGAGATTTCATCCCAGGACTCTTCAGTTGGTGTGTTTGAGACAGCAGCGCTAAAGTCTTTGCTCAGTTTTCCTAGAATTTGAGTGAAATCTTCCACTACTGAGTGATCAAGATTGATTTCCCCCCTTATTCCTGTGTTTTTCAGAAGTATTTGAGAATGCATTTGAAAATAATATAGGAACCCAAGTTGATCCTTGTGTTTGCCATTCATGCACACCAGCACCATTCCAGTAAAGACCAATAGGCATAGACTTTGCATTAAATTATCCACAGCTTGCTTTATACAAAAACTACCATGAGCAAGTCGGACTTCTCCTTTTTAACCCTCTGCCCATCCTGCTGTCTGCCTCCCCTCCAGCTCCACTTTATAGTCCAGGAGACAGTTGGACACATTTTCCCCAGTGCAGTCGCTTTTTGGCCACTGTAGTAAGACCTTAAACTAGTCTTATGTCACCACCACCGCCTTTAGATCTTCGCCGCTTTCCCAGCAAATGTCTGACACCATTGTGTAATGTCAATGGTGCCCCTATGGTAGATTACCTCCTCTTCCTTTACAGACGGACTCGGGGATATGATAAAGCATGTTAACCATATCCTTCCACAGATAAAGTGTGACAGACAATCTGTAATCCTCAAGACCTCTTTGGATTGCATCCTATATTTTGTTGTATAGATCCGTGCCCACACCTGGTAGGTTAAACCCATCTAGTCTAAAGAAGCCCACCAAATTTCCTTCTATTTTATTTATTTATTTAACATTTTTTTTTATACTGCTTTATCCTTTGGTTAAAATATAAACCGCTTTGACTAATCATTCGTAATTCTGAAACCTCCTTTTTACCCCAACTGCCATTTACCTATTTGCCTGTTCTTTTTTTACCCTTTTTTTGCCCATAGAGGCTCATCAAAGAATTTAAGCCATGGGATGATGTCCTGAATGAGTTCTCCTTCCGATGTTTACCCAAGTTATTGCCCCTGAAATACACCATCGCTACAACTGGCAAATCCTGGCCCATTATCAGGGATTGCACTTCTGGCAGCAGCTGATCCCAATGTACCGTTGGAGTCCCATTCAGATTATCGCCATGCTGAATGACTCCAAGTTAAGATGGCATTTGTCTGATCGTCCCAGTATTCTCTGGCAGGCCTAAAATATGGTCTATGACCCAGACTGTTTGCACCCTGTTACTCCACTGATTTGCATCTACGGAAATGTAAAACACAAAACTATCGGGGAGCCTTTTCCCTTTGCTATCTCCCATTCAGCAGCAGAATGGGATAGTATTGACGGCGGAGGATCACATTTCTGTGACAACGACAACAACACCAAACTAAAATTGCGCGGAGGAAAGGCCCGGCAATCTACTTCTGTATCTTGCCATGAAAACCCAATGTATAGTTACAACAAAACACATTGCGCTATAGTGCTGGAAGATGAGACCCCCAGGTCAGAAGGCACTCAACTAGCTACTGGGGAAGAGCTGAAGACTTTTTAGAGTAAAGCCAGCATTTATGATGTGGTTGGATCAAAGCCCTCGGGACGTCTGACTGCTGATGTAGCTGCACATGAAATGAGAGTTAGAAGCTGTAAAGATGTCTTACAATTTAGGATAGCTATCCAGAGGGTCGCCATGAGTCGACTCCGGCTCGACGGCACTTAACAACAACAACAGTAACATCTCCCATTCTGCTGGATGTTGGAGGCTTATGCATGATACAATTCCACTTCACAATTCACTGAATGGTTGTGGTAGAAGGTCCTAATGTTGCAGCACCTGTAGCCATCGCTCCAAAAATGATTGTGTCCTGCACTCGCCTAGGTGCAGTCCAGTTTCCGCCAATGCCCTCTTCTGAACACTTCAAAACTGAAAACTTAGTCCTCAGTTGGGAATAATCCTGGTGAACTAGAAATTGCCCCTCCACACCTAAAATTGCCTAAAATACCATAACATTATGAACCAGGCATTTTTTGTTGTGTCCGCTCTGTGCAATCACAGTACCTCACTGGATAATTTCTGATCCATTGTTGATCTTGTAATCTTTATTTTGAACATTAGTTCCTCTTCAACCTGTACATGCTGTAAGAGGCCTGAATGAAATCCTTATTTTTTGACTTTGTGACTAACTCTCCCACCTTCAGTACCCCAAGAATACAACTGAGACTGCTGCATAAAACAGGTGAGCCTCAAACATAGAGCTGCAGAATCCTTTAAGGTGCTCTGTGTGTGCTGTAATGTTGTGCAGGCTTGACCTTTGATTCTTGGATATGGCAGTCCTACTCCCACCCTGCCAATACTCTCCATATTGTAAAGCTATCTGAGGGGTTACCTCACCCATGAGCCTTCTGAAAAAAAGAAGAATCACAGCAGGGCAAATACATTCAGCAGAGTTAATAACCCCTACCCCGAGGATTATGTAACAAATTTAAAATTTTCTTCTCACTTTTTCATCTCCCAACCCTTTCCACTGCAAGAATGCCTCTGCTTTGTGGAAACCGTACCAGTAAACTGCCCATGTTCCAGATGCTACCAATCTCTGACTGTTCCTATGCTTTGGGATTCTGATTGTCAAAGATGAGCTGGTGCTTAATTGGTGATATTTTTGTGTACCATTTCTTCTTAGCCTACTTGCTGTTTCTTTTACTCTTGTGCCCTTCCATGAGTTTGAATATGACAGTGTACTTCCTCTTACAAATATGCTTGTGAGTTTCTTAGGAACCCTTCCCAAAATTTAGCATTGCTGCCAATGCCAGGGGTCTCGCTTCTTTTTCCATTGAGCCACAAGAGGGCCAATATTCTGATGAACTTCTGCCACTAGACCTAGAGGAAAAGGATCTTCTCCTTTTATCCTTTTTACTTCCTTTGCTTAGCTTTCGTTCATATGTTTGCTGGCACCTAGTGTTGATGTGGACACCTGCCCATCATTTGCTCCTTCTCGCTCCCATTCCACTTGATAAGTGTGCTAGCTCTAGTTGGGGGTGGTCTTGACACTCTTCCGTCTGAGCTCTTCTCTTCTGCTGTATAACTGTGATGGTGTTTGAGTACCATAGCTCAAGGGCCCTGCAGTACCAGAAAAATTGAACTGCTATTCCAGAGGCAGCACGCCTCTGCGGAAAGCGAGGGGGAATTAACAAGCTGGTGAGAAAGCTGAAGAGTACTGAGGGTAGAGACAGGGGCCATCCTCCAAGCCTCTTGCTAGGATGGGGCTGGAGCTTCATTCCCAACGTAATCTATATTCTCCCTGCATCTGTAAAATATTGAGAATTGCCCACTCCCCCCACAGACTTACCATGTTCACACCACCCACTGCTGGCCAGTAACTGTGAGTGCCAGCCTGTCCATATAAGTGTGAAGGCCTGACTTGGGTAATCCATACCGGGATACCGGAATTCCACCACAGTGCTGACTTAGGTGCTCTGTCTTGTCAGACATATGGAAACTTGTAACTAGCTCTAGTCCATGTGATTATCTGAATTAGGGCCTGTAAAACCATGACCCAGATTGGCCACTGGCTTGGATCTGGGACAGTTGTAGATTTTTGCAGTGCTAACCACAGCACTTGCCAATGCACCACTCATGGTTGCCCCAGTCATGTTTACCCCCTTCCCTCCCTCCCCTAAACCATGGGCCACTCCACTTTCTCTGATATGCTACACCCCCAAATCTTGCTACATTGGACTAGATGCTAGCAAGTTTTCCAGCTTTCCCAACTCCCCAACACTGCATTGCTTCCTTGTACTGTTTCATCTGATGAAGAGTTCCTCTCTTCAGTTGATGCTTCAGAGTCACCAGAAGACACCTCCCCCCATGTCTCCATGCCTTCTCTCGCTGCACCTGACCCAAGTCCCAAGTTACATGTATTTATTGTAGCTTCTCCCCGCTTGTGCTCCTAGGAACACCCCTAATTGCCTCTGCTCCTTTCTGGTCTCAGGCCTACAATCACTCAGTCCATGTCCTGCTAGATGCAGAACCTATAAGCAGCTCATCCTGATCCTCTGACTCAGTGCTGCTGTTTTCATAGTCTGATCATGATAACTCCCTGTTATCTTTCTCAGCTGCTCAGATTCCAGCTTCCTCAGTCTGCCCTATGTGCACAAGGTTGGAGAGAAGCCACTGCAGTGCAGGAACACAGCTTTATAATTCCTCTTGCTCTGTGGCCCCACTACCCTCAACACTAGCCAATGCACGATAAAGATTTGGAGATAGTATTCAAGCTGCCTACTCTGAATCTCTGCACGACTTCCCCCTCCCCCCTGCCAGTCCATGATGATGTGCACACCAGGGCCTCAGGACCATGGTTTTTGTTGGCTGCCTGGACTGGCCAGACAGCCTTTCTCCTGTTTGAGGATCTACTTTAATTATGGCCACAAAACACCTCTGTCTTTTGTTCTAGTTTCTAGCCATGATTCTCCATAATACTTACTCTTTAACCAAGAGACGTATGATGAGAGAGATGTGAGGATATTGGACACCAGGAGAGAAAGAGAGATAGAGACATGACAGCCTGAGATCAGAACAGGGAATAACTAGGAAAAGGATGCTCTAAAATTAAATAGAAAAGTGAGAACAAATAAGACATTTTAACAACATATTATGTTTCTAGCATGACAATTAAGGTTTAATGCAAAGAAATGCAGAGTGATGCAAAAACCCAAAGGAGCTGTACATGATAGGGGACGAGAATCTGGTGTGCACGAACCAAGAGAGGGACCTCTGAGTGATTAGTATCTGAGGTTCTCAAGGTGGCAAAGCTGTGTGACAAGGTAGTGGCTGCATACCATTGGGAAGAGGGAGGTATTATTGCCCCTGTACAGGTTTGGTGAGGCCTCACTTGGAATATTGTGTTTTAGAGACCTTAACTTGCAAAGGATATAAAAAGACTTAAAATGATTCAGAGGAAGGCGACCAAAGCTATATGGGCCATGTGCCAGAAAGCATATGACTTGTAGACCTAAATATGTAAACACTAGAGGAGTGGAGGGGCAGGGGGGTATATGATACAGATGTTTACGTACTTAAAGGGTGTTAAATGAACAAACAAACATTTTCAAAGTCCTGGAAGCTGTAGAACCTAGAGGACATGAAATGAAGCTGCAAGGAGGTAAACTTAAAGCAACATCAGGAAATACTTTTTCACGGAAAGGGTGGTGGATGCCTGGTATGTCCTCCCAAAGGTTGTGGTGGAAGCAAAAACGGTGATGGAATTCAGAAAAAAACAAATAAAAAGGCATGGGACAGATGCAGAGGATCACTATATAGCAAGAGGATGGAATCAAAGCAAATGTAAATAACTTCATAAATAGAGAGGGGTGACCTACCTGGAGCAGCAGGGCAACTCTAGAAGTCTATTACTTGGCAGACTAGATGGACCATGCTGGTTTTTACCTGCCGTCATTTACTTTGTTACTATGTAGCAGGGCATTTTCTCGAACTCTATGTAGGGGCAGTGTGTTCTATAAAACAATGGTAGGGAGTAGGGACCTTGATCCAGCTGTTCAAAATGTAAGGAAGTAATGAACTTGTGACATTCTGGCTGTTTACCTGCTATTGTTACTCCAGTAGCCAAGAATCCAAGTCGCCTTCCTGCTGTTGGAATTCCTAAATGAGAAACAGACTTATTGCTGCCAAATTTCATAAGTAAAAAAGGGACACTGCCTTCCAGAACAAGCCCAACGCATTTCCAAAGGAGGGAAGAGTAGGTGTTTGTACAGCTTGCTTTATTGTAACAAATTTCACAGCATGAACTCGAGAACAACAAAATCCGTCTTCCGTTCCTGGTCCTCTTTTCTCCCCACTTCCTGCCCCTGAAACAAAAGATTTTCAGATCTTATGCTCATTTAAGTTCTGCACATTTGAGCCTGATAATATATTTTGACCAGCAGATTGGAGGAAAATTTCAGCCTGGAGGGACATGCACTGTGTCCATTCTAACTTCATATGCCGTAGGTGACCTTGGTCACAAGATCTTTGCGTATTTTAACGTGCCTCAAAAAGATACATATTAGGGTGCTCCCTCACCAAGCTCCCTCTCCCAGTCCAAAGCCAGACCAGCCAAATGTATGTACGAAACCCCAGTCTTGCATAGCACCCCCCTGTGATATCACATACCTGGCCTACATGCCCTTCACTAATAGAAGAGCCTCCCCCCTTCTTTTCTCCCTTTGACTTCTTGTGCTGCCTCCCCACCTTCAGGACTTCAGGGGAGTTGTTCTGCTTGTCATGGGTGTCTCATGATAGTCTTGTGTGGTTTGCTGTCTCCAGCTGTGGAAGTCGTGTTTAATGAACTTGGGCAAGGGTTTGCTGAAACCCACCTCCAAGCTTTTTTTTCAAGATAACATAAATGCCGCTAGAGTTCAGTCCTATCAGAGCCAATGTAGTGGCATTTGGCACTCTAGGCCGACCTTTATTGTTCTAGCTGCCCTCGTCCCCTATCTCACTTAGCAGTGTTAGTGGTATAGTATCCCCCTCCACCTAGCATAGAACAGCTGCTCTGTTTCTGGAGTGAAGCAATAATGGTTAGAGCAGTGGACTGAGAACAAGATAAAACGGGGTTTTCACATCCCACTTGTGATCTTGGACAAGTCATTTAATCTTCTATTGGCTCAGGTAAAAACTTAGATTGTAAGCCCTCTGGGGATAGGAAAAATACCTACTGTACCCAAAGGTAACTTGCCTTGAGCTACTGCTGGAAAAGGTGCAAGCTAAATTCAAAATGTTGTCCCTGGAACTGCACAACTCTGAATCTAGGCCATGCAGTGCCCAGAATCCTGTGAGACTGTACAAACACTGAAGGAATCTGAGCACTACACAGCTCAAACTTATCAAGAAGCCCCACAGTGCCAGAAATCAACAGAATAGCTGTTCCAGAGTGGCAGTACTGGCTGCAAGCCAGTGAGAGGGGATTAACAAACTGGGGAGAAAGCTGACTGGGACTGGAGGTAAAAAATGATGCAAGCAAACTGAGCTTTATCTTTTATTTTTCAATTTAATATACCTCCACTTATATTAAATCAAGGTGGTTTACAATAAATTAAAGGAATAGAAAAGGACCACCATTAATAAAGCAAACGTTTCTAAAATAAGAAAAATCAGAATATAATGAAGAGGACCATTTCTGTCAACTCTGGCATCAGTCTAACACTGCCTCTCCTCCCCTCCCCCCTCAAAAGCAGAATGAAAAAAAAATTGTGCTTTTAAGGTTGGGCTGGAAAGGCTTTTTGTAAGAGGACTCTGTACATATGTGTGAAGGGAGAGAATTCTGTAGAGTGGGTGCAATACAGAAAAATATGGATGCCTGAGTTAATTTAAGTCTAGCCAATGATTCAGGAAGGACGCAGAGACAATTCTGAGATGAGTGTAAGACACGTGATGGGACATACGAGATAATAAGTGAAGCTACATACAAAGGTGTTTAGTATAGAGGCCTTTAAAGGTTGAGCCGACTTGGTTGAGGGTTGGGGAAAAGTGCATTTTGGAGGAAGAGAGTGGAAAAAGAAGAGATGGGAAAAGTGTTTTGTTACAGGAGACGAGATGGGGCTAAGGGATGGTGAGTATCTGGAGAAGCAGACTTTGCTTTAGTGACGTATGTGCCTAGGAGTGGGGCTGGAAGTGTCACCAGAGGCGGGCTTCTCTTGTAGGCTAACAGCCACTTTATCCAGCAGTGGTCCTGGCTCTCGCACTGAATGGCAGGACTGGGCCCAGAACTGGATGCAGAAAGAATGACAGCTTGACTAGGTCCTGGAGTTGTAAGTGCAATATATTTGGGGATTGCTGAAAAACAAAAGCATAGAGAAACTAATCTGTACTACATGGCAGATACAATCCGCCCGCCCCCAGAAAAAAATGAAGGCACGGGGAAAGTAGCTTGTACTGTGCCACAGGTTCTACCCCAGCAACCCTAATGGGCAGAATGGATGAGCCAAGTCGGTCGTCTTCTGCTGCCAGCCTGTTATGTTACTATGAAAGTTTTTGACTTTTGTATTTTTTTATTTGTCCAAAGCAACTCTTGTTTGAAAAATAGCCAGAGGACAGATTTGAGCTGGGACTGGCTCAGAAGGAAGGTCTCTCTGTTCATTTATCTTGTTGAGTATTTCTCAGCAGCTCCTATTTAAGAAAGAGAATCAACAATGGGGGTAATCTCTGCTAAAGGGTATTGAGAGAGTTTTAACACAGAGTACTGCTAGCTCTGTGCTGGACTAGGGTCATACCAACTGTACTCCCTCCCTCAGATGGTACGCTCCTCCCCTTTCCCCAAGCTCAAATTCACAAGTCATTAAAGCTGAGAAACCCAAACATAACCCATAAGTCACAAAAATGAAAGACTTTTTTACAAATAAAAATGTCCAATCCTGCATATAAAAAGCAGAACTGGTAACACTAGAAAAATAGAAACATGACAGTAGAAAAAGACTCCATGGCCTATCTAGTCTGCCCTTCCATATCAACCATTACAACAGTCCCCTTTTTTGTATAGAGATCCTCTGTGTTTGTCCCATGCTTTTTTGAATTCAGATACTGTCCTCATCTCTACCACTTCCACTGGAAGACTACTCCATGCATCTACCACACTTTCTGTAAAGAAATATTTCTGCATATTACTGCTGTCTATCCCCTTTCACCCTCATCCTATGTCCCCCTCGTAGCAGAGCTTGCTTTCAATCAAAAGAGGCTCTCCTGTGCATTTATGCCACAGAGGTATTTAAACGTCTCTATCATATCATCTCTATCCCGCCTTTCCTCTAAAGTATACACATTAAGATCCTTAAGTCTGTCCTCATATGCTTTATAACGAAGACCACAAACCATTTTAGTAGCCACCCTCTGTACAGACTGCAACCTGTTTATATTCATTTGAAGGTGTAGTCTCCAGAATTGCATACAGTACTCCAAATGAGGTCGCAACAAAGACTTGTACAGAGGCACTATCGCCTCCTTTCTTCTGCTGGCCATTCCTCTCCCTAGGCACCCAAGCATCCTTCTAGCTTTCGCCATCGCCTTTTCTACCTGTTTAGCTACTTAAAAATCATCAGACACAATCACGCCTAGGTCCCACTCTTCTTTTGTGGACAGAAGTACTTCACCTCTTATATTATATCACTCCCTTGGATTGCTGCAGCCCAAATGCATGACCTTGCATTTTTTTAACATTAAATCTCAGCTGCCAAATTCTAGATCATTCTTCAAGCTTAGCTAGATCCCTCCTCATGTTATCTACACCTTCCTGGGTATCTACTCTATTGCAGATTTTGGTATCGTCCGTAAAGAAGCAAACCTTGCCCGACAGCCCTTTTGCAATATCACTAACAAAGATGTTAAAAAGTGTTGGACCAAGGACAGATCCCTGGGGCACACCATTGGTAACCTTCTTCTCCTCAAAATGAGTTTTATTTACCTGTACCTTTTTGTTGCCTCCCACTCAACCAATTTCTAACCCAAGCAGTAACTTTAGGGTCCATCCCTAGGTTGCTCAGTTTGTTTATAAGCCACCTGTGTGGAATGGTGTCAAAGGCTTTACTGAAATCTAAATACACCACATCTAGAGTTCTCCCTCAGTCCAACTCCCTGGTCACTTAGTCAAAGAAATCAATCAGATTTGTCTGACAAGACCTGCCTCTGGTGAATCCATGCTGCCTCGGATCCAGTAATCCGCTGGACTTTAGAAATCTCTCTATTTTCTCTTTCAGCAGCTTTTTCTTTACTCACCACTGAAGTTAAACTAACTGATGTGTGGTTTTCAACCACATCCTTACTTCCACTTTTGTGTAAAGGGACCACATGTGCCTCTCCAGTCCTCTGGCACCACTCCCGACTCCAAGGCATTGAAAAGGTCAGTGGAGCTGATAGAATGTCCCCAAGTTCCCTCGGTATTCTCAGGTGTATCCCATCTGGTCCCATCGCTTTGACTACTTTAAGTTTAGCAAGTTCCTCACAAACAGTCTTCTGAAAATTTGTTCAAGATGCCCCTCGCTTCTGTTCCTGTTTGTGGGTGTTTTCTGAGGTCCTGCTCCTGGTTCGTCATCTGCGAACACAGAACAGAAATATTTGTTAAGCAATTCCGCTTTATCCTCCATCTTCTACATATTACTTCTCTTTACCCTTGAGTCTGACAATACCACTTTTGCCCTTCCTCTTCTCACAAACATATCTGAAAAATATGTTATAGCATGTGCTATAGCTGACTATGCTGTAGCCATGGGATTTTCCATTTCTTTCAAGATTCAAGAAACCTTTTTTGACATGATACATTTTACCAGTTGCCAAAGTAAAGTAGTACCTTCAGGCTATGACTGCTGCAAGGTGTGTTGATTTGTTAGGTTAATAGTTAACAAGAATGAAGTTAAACCTTTTATAGGCTCAGCCTTACTATTAGGCAGACTAAGTAGTCTCCTACAACTGCAGCTTCTGGGGGGTGGCCAAGTTTAGCTACAGTTAAAAAACCCCAAAAACAACCCCCCCCCCCCCCACTAACAGCAGTGCTGGATTTCTCATTAGGTACAGTGCCTAAGGCATAGGAATTTTTTAAGGCCTATGAAGAAAGGAAATATGTTTAAAAAATGAGGAATAAAGATTGAGGCAGAAATTTAATGCAAGTAAAACTTCAAAATTTACATTTCAAAAACATAATTTCAGAATATTTTATAATGTCCTCAAAGTCCATTTTCAGAGTGAAATGCCTAGGGCCTACGCATTCCAAAATCTGGCACTACCTAACGGTCAGAGAAACAAAACGAACCTTCAGCACATACTTCTACCTTCAGGGAGAGTGGCTAGATTTCTAACAGTTCATTTATATAAAGATAATTATTAATAACTCACTAAGGCTTTAGGAAATTGCTTTTTTTGTATGTGTATATCTATATATCCAGGGCTGGTGCAAGTTTTTGGGCACTCCAGGCGAATCTTCAACCTTTTGTGCCCACCTCTGAGATAATTGCAAAATCACCCCTCCACAACAGTCCTGTAAAAATGCATGAGAGGACATCATACTTCTAAATATTAAACGTTTGCTTCGTATGCATATGTTTGCCCACTCTCCTTGCAGGCAAAAGAATGTGCTGATGGTGGTTTGAGTTTGTGTGGCTATCAGGATCTATTGTTTTGCTTTGACTGCTGCTGCTGCTCTGTACTGCCCCTCAGAAGCTGCTGCCCCCCAGGTGAGCACCTAGTCTTTGCTAATGGTTGGGTCGGCCCAGTCTATATCTATAGATATACAAAACAAGGTGTAATATTTTAAAAGTATGATGTACAATTATACTTTCAACACTCATAATCAGCCCAATAACCCTCCCCAGTCCTGATAGAATTTGATTAGCAAATCTGAGGTGATGGGGGCCTTGGGGTTTAAAAGTCTATTGAAAGGGGCACAACTGAAGGTTTATCTAGACCTGAACATTTAATTGTAAGGGTATTCAAACACAGGAATAGATGTTACCACCTCCCTAATTAATCGGTGGTGGTGATTCCCCTGTAGTCTGTGGATCACTGGGAATCCATGCGACCTTCACAGGGCGTTTGAAGGACACAGAAAAGATAGAAAAAAAAAGAAAGAGAGGCCAGTGGGGACTGGCTGGAGGGGAAATGAAAGAGAGGGAGAAAGAGAAAACTAGCGGAGACAGGAAGGAGAACGGAAATAAAGAGGACTACTTGGGACAAGCTTGACACTGAGAGGAGGGGTTCCAGGAAAAGTGGCGGGGACAAACAGAGGGTTTTAGAACATTTTGGAGGTTGATTAGGGGTCCACACAAACAAAAAGTTTAAGAGCCTCTTATCTATGGCAATAGCAGATGTTAAGAGCAGTTTAGAGAAGCATCTGTTTGAGATGATCATAGGTGCAGTTGATCCTGCCTGGATATAGGATGATAGATGTGAGTGGGGAGCATCCTAAGATATTGAACTTGGTTAAAAAGTGGCTGAGTGATGAGAGTGATACTAAACTGAATTTGTTGCCTCTCCACCCCAGTTCATAAGGCCCACAGTGGGAAAGGAAGTATTTATCCAGATCTTGGGCTCCAGATGCTTTCCAGTGGAAGTCTGCTCTTGGCTTTGGTTGTTCCAGCAGTCATTTTATTTAGCATGCAGTTTCTTGAATCAACACAAGGCCAGGTCAATAGTTCAAACTCAATACATATCAAATCACAGTTATAGCATCTTCCATCATATTAAAGTTTTTTTACATAAGAAAATAAGATAAGCCATACTGGGTCAGACCAAAGGTCCATCAAACCCAGCTACGCTAACAGCTTTTACTAATCCTAGAGCAACGAATTCGAGGTTGATCACGCATTGAGTGAAAAGTGTGCTACACTGTAGCTTCATTAGTGTCCCCTAGTCTTTCTAGTTTTTGAAGGAATAAGCAACCATTCCTTATTCCTCCAGTCCAGTTCTGCACCTTTGGGTAGTGTCACCTCACCAGCAGCTTGGAGACTGAGCATGTCACACTTGATGACGACAGGGGTATACATACCGGTGGCATCTCCCACCAAAGCCAGTATTTCAGTCTCCAAGCAGCTGGGGTGAGGCGATTCCTTAGGTGCAGACTCACCAGAGGAGGAACTGATAGGATAGGATTAGGCAATCAAAAAAAAATTTTTTGAAAGATTGATTCACATTGTCAGTTCTAGGTTAGAGCTATGGGGCAACAAATGTCCAGAAAAAAAAAGTGAGGCAGTAACCTCGGACCTTTTATCAAGTGAGCCAGGAAGTGCAAGCAGGCAGAAAGCGCCCCAGCAGAGAGAAGGGTTTGCTTCTGCGTCTTCCTTCCGCATAGCTGCAAGGTCCACAGGGAATGCGAACCGGCAGGCAGCAAGCCTGAGTCTCTACAACACTCCCGATAATGCCAAAGCTCTCCTGGTAGCTGAGTGTCGCGTCGGGAGTGCAAACAGCAGCAGCAGTTTGCCTCTGGTGAGTGAAATGGGGAAGATAAGCTCTGGGGACTTAAGCTCAGTATCGGAATGTGCATGCGGGCATGACCACCATTTTGGTATCGCCTGTTTTGTACTTTGCCTCTTTCCTTTTACTTTTCATTTAACAGCATCTGGACTTCTGTTTCAGTGGTGGTTTTTTAGTTAGTAGGCAGAAGGGTTCACTGGACTCCAGGGGCTGATTTCGTGGGTTTTTTTTGTTTCCCGCATTTTTGTTTTCTTGGAGATTTAAAAAGAAAGAAAGGGACATCTATAGAAGGATAAGGAAGAACAGGTTGCACAAGATTTACCTGGGAATTTTATAAATTTGTTTTTGGCTCACAAAAAAAAAAGAAAAACCCAGAAGACACACTCAAAGACCTACCATAACTAGGGTCTCACCATGTCCCTCAAGAGCACATGTCTGACATGTGGATCACGGAGGGGATCATTTTCCATTGTGGGCTTCTGCTGCACTTACCAGACTGAGGCCAGATCGGCGGAGGCGGTCTTCCTCGAGGGCTGGGGAGATAATGTTCCAGGTCCCTCGGGGGAATCTCTGGTCTCTTCTTTGACTACGGAGGCTCACTGAGGATCTGGAACTGCAGCCCCAGCCGGAGTGGTGAGTAAGGGCTCAGAGGGGCTGCCTCCAGTTGCACAGGGTATGAAGAAATAGTCTGGGAAGTCTGCGAAGCCCTCCAAGAGTGCCCCGGATATGACTCGGCTGGGAGGCTTGCCAGAGGCATTTTCGCCAGAGTTTGTCGTCCTGCACAAGGCCTTTTGCCTGAAGCAGTCAGGAGGGGAGTCGGACGGAACACAACATAAGGGGCAAAAGCGAGCATTACCGGAGATGCCTGCAGGTGACAAGGAACTAGCGGAGCTGGGCTTAAGTTGGCAGCAGATAGAGGAGGGCCCCTGGGGAGAGACGTCCTGAAGGTCTCGGCGGTGACGAAAAAGACTACCGTTCCGGTGGATGGTAGTTCGGCTCTTAAGGATGTCCAGGATAGGAAGGTGGAAACGCTGTTAAAGCAGGCCTTTGATATTAGTGCCCTCTCTTTGCAGGCCTCGGTATGTGGTGCATTTGTTGCACAGGTGTGCTCAAGATGGACACAGGGAATTATTGCTTCCTTAGGGGCTTCTCAGACTCTACCAGCAGACTCTTTTTATTATTTAATTAGAGGAATGTCCAAGGGTATGGCGGCAGTGATAGTGACCCTTTGGTACCTGTGGTTTAGAAACTGGTCGGTGGATGTTTCCTCCAAGTCACGTCTCAGCAAGATGCCCTTTCGAGGAAGACTCTTGTTTGGAAAAGACCTTGATAAATTGGTAAAAGACTTGGGAGAGTCTAAAGGGATGCATCTGCAAGAGGATAAGCAGAAGCCAGTTAGGTCTGCTGGCCAGCAGAGGGGTCAGTCGGCCACCTTTCGGCATTTTAGGGTAATGCATTTTGCGCCATATCAGTGGGGCAGGTTCCCTTCCAGAGGGCAGTCCTTTCGGGGGTTCTGGGGAAGAGGCAGAGGGTTCTTCTCCTTGGCTCCTAAGAAGACACCATGAAGTTAGGCCTGCCCACACTGAACTACAGTAGTATCTTTTAGGGGGTCTGCTGTAGGATTTTTATCCTGTGTGGGCGCAGATTACAACCGATCAATGGGTGCTCAAGATCATCAGAGAGGGCTACGCATTGGATTTCAGGATTCCCCTCACGGATGCCTTCGTCCTTTTGCTGTGGAAGGTCTCTCGAAAGCGGGAGGCAGTACAGACAATGTTGAGAAGACTCCTAGACCTTCAGGCCATAAGATGGGTACCAGAATGTCAATGCAGGTATGGTCGATACTCTATTTTATTTTGTTGTCCCAAAAAAGAGAGCTTCTTTTGGCCAATTCTGGATTGCAAACATGTCCTTCGTCTGTCTCAGAGTGCCCTGATTTCACATGGAAATGCTGTGTTCAGTGATTGTGGTAGTCAGAAAGGGGGAATTCTTGACTTCTCTGGATCTGATGGAGGCCTACTTGCCCATCCAGGCAGAACACCAACAGTTCTGAAAGTTTGCGGTGCCCATGGAACACTTCCAGTTTCAAGCACTCTTTCGAGTTGGCAACCGCACCACGTGCCTTCATAAAGGTGATGGTGGTGGCGGCGGGCCTGCAACAGGAAGGAATTCTGTTCCTTCCTTATCGTCACTCCAGTCCAGTCCCTTTTACTTCTGGGTTGCGTAACCCTTCCAGCAGCTTGGAGGCTGAGCCCATCCTTTTTGAGGATGGTGCGGTATAAATACCAGTGGCACCACCCACAGAACCCAGTATTCTCAGCCTCCAAGCAGCTGGAGGGTTCCGTAAGCCACGGGCTTACTGGAGTCTTCCTTTCTTTATTTCACCCTAGATTTTATTTTCAATTTAATTTCAAGTTAATTTGCTGATTTCCTTTGATTTGAGATAAGGGTTTTTCTTCTTAGCTCTGTTCCTTTAAGGTTTCCTGTCTCCTTCCTTCCCCCCTCCCCCCCCCCCTCCCGGCTCGTTTGCCTGCTCCACGGAGGAGGAGGTTTGCCTTCTGGGTGAATCACAAGGGCTCCTCGCCCTCTCCTACGACCGGCTGCCCGCAGCAAGGAGAAAGATCGTGCTGATTTCCTTTGTTTCTTCTTCCCAAGCCGGTCCTGCCTCGCGCTGAAGCCCTCAGGCGGCTGAGCATTTGAGGCAGCAACAAGGGGCTCTCCCGCGATCTCCAGAGGAGGGAGAGATCGCGGAGTAGTCTTGGAGCGATCGGAGAACTCGTAGCCTGCTTTGGGGCCGAGGGCAACGCCGTGCTAATCCCGGCGCTGGCAATTTGCTCGGCGGCGCGAGCAGAGCCGACGACTGCCGGTTTCGACTCCACGTGGCTCAGGCCTTCCACGTGTGAGCGGCCGGAGCGCTCACCGCTCCACCGGAGATACGCTGAGCATCTTCAAAACCGCAAGTACTGGGAAATTTTCCCCATGGTTTGAGTGCTAGTATTTATTTTATTTATTTATTTATTTAGCTGTATTTATATCCCGCTTTTCACCGGGTCAAAGCGGTCAATTGTTTTAATTTGTAGGTTACTTGAATTTTTACTTGTTTATTTCCTTTATTTATTTCCTATCCTGAACGGCATAGTGAGTGAGGGGGGCTGGGGGGGATCTATTTTATTTGATTTCCCTAGAGGCCTCTCACAGCCCCATTGGGTTTGGTAGCATTTTGAATTTGGAAATATCATAAGGGCATTTTCCTTTCCAGACGGGAAGAGCCTCTCTAAAGTGGACATGACTGGCAAAACAAGGTGCCCTTCTTGTGGCACTCGTAGGGGCACTGATTCCGAGTCAGGAGTTTGCAGGGCTTGTGCTGCAGAAGCAGCTTCTGCGGAGCAAAGTGTTCTTTTACCCGTGTCCCAATCCACTCAGGGGTCTGGGGACCTGGCGGAAGGGGTGAAGGTTTCCCTTCCTCCCCCTCTCTCTACCACGGTTTTACCGGCTTCGGCCCTCTCCCCCTCCCCCTCTGCGGTGGTGGAGGAGAGTTCCGGGGACCCCTTCTCCCCCGAGTTTGTCCTCTTGCTGCACAAGGCTTATTGCTTGCGCAGACAGGGACTCGAGGCTGGTGAGCCGAGTGTACTAAAAGGGAGTGAAGGGGGAGGAGCTTCCAGACCATGGAAGTCAAGCTCCCAAGATTCAGTTATCCCGCCTAAACGTGCACGGCTACTGAGTGAGGAGCCTCCCACATCCTTTTCGCAGGATACTCTGGAAGAGGAGTTTTCGGATAAGGATGTAGGGGAGGATGGAGAAGAACTTGAGGAGGGAGAGATTCCAGAGGAGGATCAATCCCGCATAGTGCGTGTCTTTAGGCGAGAGGAACTCTCAGCGCTGATTAATGAGTCCCTCAAGGTTCTCAATGTATCTTCGGAGGTTCCATCAGAGGAAGAAGGGTTGGAAGACCCTTTAATCCAGGCTGTGAGGAAGTCTCAAAAGGTCTTCCCGGTTCACAGAGTGGTACGCCAGATGATCCAGGAGGAATGGGATCAACCAGAATCAGGCCTGAGGGGAGTGCGCTCAATGTCTCGGCTGTATCCTTTGCCAGAACCGGATAAAGAACTGCTGAGGTCTCCCAGGGTGGATGCAGCGGTTTCTGCAGTGACAAAGAAGACGACTATATCGGTAGAGGGTAGTGCTGCCCTGAGAGACGCTCAGGATAGAAAACTGGACACTTTACAGGCCTTTGATGTCAGTGCTATTGCCTTGCAGGCCTCGGTTGCGGGGGCCTGGGTAGCCTGGGCTTGTTTGAGGTGGTCCCAACAACTACAACTAGCCGAGTCCCCCTCAGGGGACTCCCAATCTATTTCAGCCAAGTTAGAGTCCGGGACTGCCTACCTGGCAGACAGTCAGTACGACCTCATCAGGAGCCTAGCTAAGAACATGTCCTCGGTGGTAGCAGCTAGGCGATATTTATGGCTCCGTAATTGGGCAGCAGATGCCTCGTCGAAGGCGCGCCTGAGTCGTCTGCCCTTCAAGGGGAAGCTACTGTTTGGCGAAGACCTGGATAAGTTGGTTAAAGACCTTGGCGAATCTAAGGGAGGCAGACTCCCGGAGGACAGACCAAAACAAACTCGCTCGCTGGCTCCGGTCCGTAATCAACCGAGGGATCCCCGGAGATTTCGTCCAGCCCGATTGAACCCCTTTCCTAGGGGCCGTTTCCCTTCGAGGGGTCAAAACTTCTGAGGGTTTCGGGGGACAGGAAGAGGCTTTGGGTCCTCCTCCGCCTCCGCGGGACCTAGAAAACCTCAATGACAAACCGGGGGTCCAGGGGGGCGGACTGCTAGTGGGGGGCGGGCTAAGACTGTTTTTTCCCGCCTGGTCCCGGGTCACGGCCGATCAATGGGTCCTGGAGGTAATCCGAGAGGGTTATGCTCTCGAATTTGCAAAGCAAATACTTCCGGCCTTCATTCAGTCTCCCTGCGGTTCCCCGGTAAAGGGGGCAGCGATAGAAACAACTCTTTCTTGACTCATAGCGCTCGGTGCTGTGGTCCCGGTGCCACCGGAACAATGCGGTTCCGGTCGGTACTCGATCTATTTTGTGGTACCAAAGAAGGAAGGTTCTTATCGCCCGATCCTGGATCTAAAGCAAGTCAATCGCTGTCTCAAGGTACCTCACTTCCGGATGGAAACTCTAAGATCCGTCATCGTGGCCGTAAGGAGCGGGGAGTTCCTGACGTCATTGGATTTGACGGAAGCCTATTTACATATACCGGTCAGAAAGTCCCACCAACAGTTCCTGAGGTTCGCGGTACCCAGAGGTCATTTTCAATTCCAGGCTCTGCCCTTCGGTCTAGCCACGGCTCCAAGGACCTTCACCAAGGTGATAGTGGTGGTGGCCGCGGCCCTACGAAAAGAAGGAATTCTAGTTCACCCCTATCTGGACGATTGGCTGATACGGGCAAAGTCAGAAGAGGAAAGTCGCTCGGCCACGGCCAGAGTGGTGGAGGTCCTAGAGGAGTTAGGGTGGGTCATCAATCGGGCAAAGAGCAGGTTGAGACCCTCCCAGGAGCTCGAGTATCTCGGGGCAAGGTTCGACACCAGCAGGGGCAGGGTGTTCCTGTCCAAGTCAAGATCAAAAGACCTAAGGGGCCTAGTCACGAGATTCCTGAGCAGGCAAAATCCTACGGCGTGGCATTACCTTCAATTGCTGGGGACCATGGCGGCGGCAATAGAGGTAGTACCGTGGGCCAGGGCTCACATGCGGCCCTTACAACGGGCCCTGTTGCGGCGGTGGTCCCATCAGCATCACCCTTTGTTCATGCAATTACCCTGTGCTCCTCGAACCAAGAAGGCCCTCCAGTGGTGGCGGTCCCCAAGGAATCTGGATTGTGGGATGCCTCTCGAGCCCCCGCAGTGGTTGCTGCTGACGACGGATTCCAGTCTAACAGGCTGGGGAGCTCATTGCGAGGACCGGTTCGTCCAGGGCCAATGGTCGGCGTTGGAGTCACAATGGTCAATCAACAGACTGGAATTAAGGGCGGTAGTCCTTGCACTCAGAGCGCTCGAGTCCTTAGTGATACGAAGAGCGATTCGCGTCCTCTCCGACAATGTCACCGCAGTGGCTTACATCAACCGCCAGGGCGGCACAAGCAGCCCTGCCTTGGAGAAGGAAGCGGACGGCCTTTTCCAATGGGCCGAGATCCACCTGGAGGCCCTTTCAGCTCAACACGTGGCCGGCACGGACAACTCTACGGCCGATTACCTCAGCAGGTTCAAGATAGACCACGGGGAGTGGGAGCTGGAGCAGGAGGTCTTTGACCAGATAGTAGCCCTTTGGGGTCCACCAGTCATGGATCTCATGGCACGGTATGCGTCCGCCAAGGCAAGCCGATTCTTCAGTCGAAGGAAGGGAAAGGATGTCCGAGGGCTTAGATGCTCTGGCCCAGAAGTGGCCTTCAGAGGGTCTCCTGTATGTGTTCCCCCCATGGGCTCTCATCGGAAAGGTTCTTCAGCGAGTGGAAGCTCACCAAGGTTTGGTAATCCTCATAGCTCCGGATTGGCCTCGCTGCCCCTGGTATGCAGATCTGGTGAGGTTGATCGTCGACCAGCCTTGGCGTCTGCCCTGCAGAAGGGATCTTCTGAGGCAGGGGCCGGTTCGGATGCCTCACGTGGATTGATTCTCGCTTACGACCTGGCTATTGAGAGGGAGCGGCTCCTGAAGCGGGGTTACTCGGGATCCGTAATCTCGACCCTGTTGAGTGCCCAAAAACGCTCGACCTGTCTCTCCTACGTAAGAGTCTGGCACATCTTTGAAGCATGGTGTGCGGAGCACCGGAGGAAACCTCTTTCAACCTCTATCCCGGAGGTTCTGGAGTTCTTGCAAGCGGGTTTTGACAAAGGCCTAGCGCACAGTTCCTTATGGGTCCAGTTGGCAGCCATCTCTTGCTATAGAGGTAAGGTCCGCGGGAAGTCATTAGGTGCCCACGCGGACGTAGCCAGGTTCCTAAGAGCAGTTAAGCGTCTACGTCCCCAGCAGAGATCTATCATCCCCCCTTGGGACCTCAACTTGGTACTAAATGCCTTGACCAAGAAACCTTTCGAGCCGGCGAAAGAAGCCTCTCTAAAGGATTTGACACTGAAGACGGTTTTTCTGGTCGCTATTGGCTTGGCCAGACGTGTCTCCGAACTTCAAGCGCTGTCCTCGCAGCCCCCCTTCCTTTCATTCTTCAAGGACAAAGTGGTCTTATGGACGGTATCTTCCTTTTTGCCCAAGGTCATCTCCCCCTTTCATGTGAACCAGACAGTTACCCTCCCGTCGTTTTCAGCGGAGGGGCATGAGGGGAGAGACAGGAAGCTGGGACTCCTGGACGTTCAAAGAGCCTTGAAGCGTTACCTCTCCCGCACGGCGCCTTTCAGAAAGTCCGACCGCCTGTTCATTCAGTTTGGAGGTCCGCACAAGGGGGAGGCGGCAGCCAAGGCTTCCATCTCCAGGTGGATCAGAGAGGCTATTGCTTCCGCCTATATCCTCAAGGGGAAGCAGGTTCTGGGGGGACTGCGCGCTCATTCAACGCGGGCGCTAGCTGCCTCTTGGGCGGAATATAGCTTAGTTCCGCCGCTGGACATTTGTAGAGCGGCCACGTGGTCCTCGCTACATACCTTTACCAGACACTACAGACTGGACGTACAGATTTCAGCTGACTCTCGGTTCAGGCACGCTATTCTTCGGTCCGGGTTATCGAACCCCACCCAAGCGTGAACTGCTCTGTTACATCCCAGAAGTAAAGGGACTGGACTGGAGTGACGATAAGGAAGAAGTAATTAGACCTTACCTGCTAATTATTGTTCCTGAAGGAACGACAGTCCAGTCCCTGATCCCACCCGGTTCTCCAATTGGCGTAATGCCCTAGGGCTATTGTGAGGATCAGCGGACCGAATTCTGGGCCAGGACAAAGCGGAAGGGCCTCTTGGTGCAGGTCCGGCGGACCGGGGTGAAGGAGGGCTCGGTCAGACTCAGGTACACCTCCTCCTTCCCCCCCCCCCTCCCTCCTTTCCTCCTTGTTAAAAAAAAATTTGGGAGAGTTAGTTGGGTGGTTTGGGGTCGTTGTTTATATAAGCTATTAATTGATTTTCGTTAAGTCTGCTTTTTCATTAGATTACTGGGCTCTGTGGGTGGTGCCACTGGTATTTATACCGCACCATCCTCAAAAAGGATGGGCTCAGCCTCCAAGCTGATGGAAGGGTTACGCAACCCAGAAGTAAAGGGACTGGACTGTTGTTCCTTCAGGAACAATAATTAGCAGGTAAGGTCTAATTACTTCATCCATACCTGGCGAATGGCTCATCCAAGCAAAGTCTGAGGCCAAGAGCTCGCAGGTCACTGCACAAGTGATCACGTACTTGCAAAGGCTCGGATGGGCGGTAAATTTTGCAAAAAGACAACTTAGACCATCTCAGTATTTGGTGTATCTGGGGGCCAGGTTTCAAATAGAGGCAGGACGGCTGTCCTTGCCGGAGAACAAGATAGGGACTTTGCAGGGGCAGATCCACGCTTTTCTCAGCATGAGGAAGCCAACAGCTTGGCACTATTTGCAGGTCTTGGGGTGCATGATGGCGACCATCAAACTCGTGCCATGGGCTCAAGTCCACATGCGCCCATTACAGTGCAGTTTAGTGTGGAGATGGTCAGTACAGTGCCAACCACTTTTGCTTCCTCTACCATGTTCAGCAAAGACCAAAAGCTTGCTCAGGTGGTAGCTCACTGGCACTAACCTTCTGGTGGCCATGTCCCTGGAGACCCTGCATTGGATTCCGGTGATGACCGACGCCAGTCTTACGGGCTGCGGAGTGCATTGTGAAGGTCACATAGCACAGGGGACTTGGTCAGCTCAGGAGGTGACTTGGTCCATAAACCAGCTCGAGTTGAGAGCAGTGTTCTTAGCGTTGCAGGATTTTTGGTCCCTCCTGTTTGGCTCTTTGGCGCGTGTATTCTCGGACAATGCGATGACTGTGGCATTTATCAATTTCAACTTGGAGGAAGAGGTAGCTCCATTGTTGGCCTGAGCAGAAGAGACTCTCCAGACTCTATCGGTGGCTCATGTCGCAGGAAAGGACAATGTAGCAGCCGATTAGCTCAGCTGGGTCCATATCGATCCAGGGGCATGGATGCTCAACAGGGTGGTTTTTGCTCACCTGGTCCAGTGGTGGGGCCAACCAATCATGGACCGGATTGCAATGTTCAAGTTAGCAAAGGCATCACAGTTTTTCAGCAGAAGAAGAGAGTGAATATCAGAAGGGCTAAATGCCCTAGTCTGGGTGTGGCCGACGGATGGACTGCTCTATGTGTTTCCTCCATGGGCTCTCATAGGATGTGTGATTCAGCGCATAGAGGCGCATCAAGGCCCTAAGTTGTTGATAGCATGGCCTAGTCATCTGTGGTATGCTGACTTGGTACACTTGATGGTGGATCGGCAGTGGAGGCTGCTGGCAAGGCCAGACCTGTTGGCTCAGGGTCCAATTTTGATGCCATAGGTGGATTGAATCTCGTGTACGGCTTGGCTCTTGAACGGGCAAGGTTGAGAAGATAGGGCTATTCGGCTCCAGTGATCTCCATGTTACTGAAGGCCTGGTGGTGCTCAGTGTCCCTAGCTTACGTGAGAGTGTTTGAGGTGTGCAAATTGTGGCTATTGGCTGCTGTCTGCGTCCTGTGCCAGAGGTGTTGGCCTTCTTGTAGGCAAGGTTCAATAAAGGTCTAGCAGGTAACACCCTCAGGGTGCATTCGCAGCTATTTCCTGTTTTCGGGAAAGAGTTCAAGGAACTTCCCTGGTGGCTCATCCGGTTGTGGTCACATTTGTTAGGGCAGTGAAACAGGAGCGTCTGCAGCATAAGACGGTGGTTCCTCCATGGAACCTCAATCTGGTATTATCAGTACTAATGGGACCGCCTTTTGAACAGTTAGAATTATGCAATTTGAAGGATCTTACACTGAAGACAGTGTTCTTGGTGGCGATTTGCTCAGCAAGAAAAATTTTACGGATTACAGGTGTTGTCCTGTCGGGAGCCTTTTCTCATTTTGGCAAAGGAGAAGGTGATTCTTTGCCCCATCCGTTCCTTCCTTCCTTGCCAAAAGTCCTTTCGGTTTTTCACTTGAACCAGTCACTTACACTTCTGGTCTTTTTGGGAGCAGGGGGGAAGGGGACAGATCTTCTACTCTGTTTGGATATCAGAAGAATATTATGATGATACTTGAAGAGAACAGAATCCTTTCGGAAGTTGGAATGGTTGTTTGTTCTGTATGGTGGAGCATGCAAAGGGGAGGCAGCTTCAAAGGCCTCTGTTTCCCAATGGGTGAGAGAGGCGATTATCTTTGGTGTACTTGTTGCAGTGCAAACAGTTACCCACGTGGTTACGGACGCACCTTACATGAGCACAGGCTACGTCCTGGATGGAGTCTAGGTTGGTGCTGCAAGCTGATATTTTTAGGTGGCACCCTGGTCATCCTTTTGCATACTTTTGTGAAGCACTATAGACTGGATGTGCAGGCAGCAGGGTCCGGGCGTTTTGGATGGCCATTTCTTCAGGCTGGTCTGGCGGGTCCCTCCCAAGGTTAGTACTGCTATGGTACATACCAAAAATGCGGGACTGGACTGAAGGAACGATGAGGAAGGTGAAATTAGGCCTTACCTGCTAATTAATGTTCCTTGAGTGAGTCCAGTCCAGTCCCGATCCCACCGTTGGGATTTTTTTGCATTTTCACCAGGGGGTAGTATAGATCTCCAGTCCTGAATAATGTTATTGTGCTTGATGATTTGGGGTCAGGCAGGCACAGTGTTCTACCCCTGGAGGCTCGTCTCGGCGGAGTTGGGCGTGTTCAGGAGTGTGGAGGACCAAATGTGGTAAGTGATCTCCTCTCAGATGGGGGGTGGTTCTTTCCTGTCTGGGGGAGGGTTTCCGTCTATATAGTTTAGAATTGATTCTCAAATTGTTACTTTTGTGAGTCTGCTTTGTCTGCTTTGTTGTGGTGGGAGATGCCACCGGTATGTATATCCTTGATGTCATCAAATGTGACATGCTCAGGCTCTAAGCTGCTGGTGAGGTGACGCTACTCAAAGGTGCAGGACTGGACTGGACTGGACTCGCTCAAGGAACATCATTTAGCAGTTAAGGCCTAATTTCATCATCTGTTTACTCATTCCACTCCACTCATTATTTTATTGACCTCTATCATATCATATATTGTACCGGAAGACTGGAGAAAGGCCAATGTAACACACATTTTTAAAAAGGGTTCCAGGGGTGATTCAGGAAACTACAGACCGGTGAGCCTGATGTCAGTAGTAGAAACCATTATAAAGAATAAAATTACTGAACATGTAGATAGTCAGTCATGGTTTAATGGGAGAAAGACAACATGGCTTTAGCCATGGAAAGTCTTATCTTACTAATCTCTTATGGTTTTTTTTGAAGACGTGACTAAACGGGTAGAAAAAGGTGAGCCAGTTGATATAGTGTATCTGGATTTTCAGAAAGCCTTCAATGAGGTCTGTTGTAGTGTTGCCAGATGGCTCCAGATCATCATTGAGCCAGTCCTCGTTTTACTTCCATTGACTTTAAAAGGAAATAAAACCAGGACCAGCTCAATCTGTCCTGATGATCTGGAGCCATCTGGCAACCCTACATCGTGAGAGACTCTTGGCAAAATTAAAAAGTCATGGGATTGGAGGCAGTGTTAGCACTGTGGATGAAGGACTAGTTAAAAGATAGAAAACAGAGAGTAGGGCTAAATGGCCAGTTTCCTCAATAGAGGAAGCTGAATAGTGGAGTACCCCAGGGATCGGTGCTGGACCCGCTGCTTTTTAAAATATATTCATAAATGACCAGGAAATAGGAATAATGAGTGAGTTGATCAAATTTGCAGATAACACAAAATTGTTTAAAGTTGTTAAAACACAAGAGGATTGTGAAAAATTGCCCGAGGACCTTGATAAATTTGAAGACTGGACGTCCAAATGGCAGATGAAATTTAATGTGGACAAGTGCAGAGTTATGCACCTAGGAAAGAACAACCTAAACTTTACACAATTCAAGGTACTACCTTAGAAACCACCACTCAGGAAAAAGATTTAGGTGTCATCGTGGATAATACGTTGAAACCCTCCGCCCAATGTGCAGCGGCAGCTAAGAAAGCAAATTAGAATGCTAGGAATCATAAGGAAATGAATGGAGAATAAAACAAAGTATATTATAATGCCTGTGTATCGTTCCATGGTGCGACCACACCTTGAATATTGTATGCAATTCTGGTTACCATTTCTTAAAAAGGATATAGCAGAATTAGAAGAGGTAGAGAAGAGCAGCAAAAATGGTAAAGGGGATGGAAGGATACACTATGAGGAGAGGCTTAAAAAGTCTTCAATTTGGAAAAGAGATGGCTGGGGGAGGGGATATAATAAATTAATGAATGGAGTGGAACGGGTAAACGTAGATCAGTTGTTTGCGCCATCAAAAAGTAGAAAGACTAGAGGACACACAATGAAGCTATAATATAACCCACTTAAGATTAATAAATTAGGAGGGAGGAGTAGCCTAGTGGTTGGGGGCAAGGTACCACAAGCCAGAAGGTCACTAGAGGACAGCAACCTTGGGCCGGAAGGACTGGGGTTTCTAGTCCCACAGGTGCTCCTTGTGGTCTTGGGCAAGCTACTTAACCCTCCATTGCCCATGTTCCCTGTAAGTATTAGTGTATGTGTCTCATATACCCTCGTGTTAAAATGTATCCCCCAATTGTGTTGTGACCACTTTGATTGAAGGATAAGGTGGTATACAAAACTGTCTAAATAAATAATAAGAGAAAATATTTTTTTTACTCAAAGCATAATCCAACTCTGGAATTGGTAGTAAAATCTGTTAGTGTAGCTGGGTTAAAGAGAGGTTTAGACAAATTCCTAGAGGAAAGGTCCATAAACCATTATTAGAGGACCCAGGAAATCCACTGCTTATCCTCAGGGCGAGCATTGTTCCCAAAAAAAGCCACATAGGCCACCTGACATGTGACCTAGATTGGCCACTGTTGGAAACAGGATACTGGGCTTGATGGATATTGGTCTGATCCAGTATGGCAGTTCTTTTTCCCCCTCAGCTGTCTCTTTTTCTAAGCTGAAGAACCCTTCTTTTTAAAGCCTTTCCTTATAGGGGTACCTATCCCATCCCCTTTATCATTTTGGTCATTCATCTCTGTACTTTGTACTTTTTTTTATTTTAATTTAATCTTTATCATTTTAACAAAATGTTTCCCAACATATGGAAACAGAAATCAACAGAGTATATAGAAATTACATATAAGGAAAGAACTGTTCAAAAGAAAATACACATATATCTGTATCTATATTAGACCATAAAAAGATAGGGAGAGCAAGCAATAAGAAATCTTGTTACCATAGTTAAGGAAAATATACGGCATCCGAACACACAGCTAGCAACAAACTAGGAAGCCTCATGCCACAACTGAACCTCCCGACCCTGCAGAAAAATCAACAGTTGCGGTCAAAAAAAAAGAAATTGTCTACCATCCAGAAAAATCATAAAACGACAGGGAAATTTTAACAAAAAAGACCCACCCAAAGCGAAGACCCTTGGTTTTAAATCCAAAAAGTCCCTTCATCTCTTTTGAGAGGAAAAATCTGAATTTTAGACCCCAAAAACAATGCATGCATATGATAAATATAAACACAGAATGGAATTTTGGTCTATCTCAAGGGTGAAGGTGACCACCATAGTGGAGCGACCTGTTGCCACTTCTAGATAGCTCTCTAGAAACCCAATCAAGTCTGAAAAACCTTGTTGTACTTGTCCATGCAGACGATCTTCCACTACCGACACTGGATTTACAGACAAATACTGGGCTCTAGTAATAGGTGGTAAATTTTCCACCGACATCCCAAGTACCTCCTGAAGATATTTCTTCACCATATCCACTGGTGCAATCAGAGGGGACTTGGGAAAATTTCCAAAATGCAGGTTATTTCATTTGGCCACATTCTCCAAATACTCCAATTTACGTGAAGTTGTAGAGCTGCAGGTGAAAGCTCTCTCTAGAAGTTCACGTAGCTCCCCATGTCGGGTTTCCAAGAGATCCAGTCTGGCAACAAACTTCCTCTGTTCTTGAGACAGCACCTGCCCAACAGTTTTAACACTTGCTAACTCATGGGAAAAACCACTTACTATTGCTTGGAGCAACATGTTCACTGCAGCCACCGCTTCCCACAATGAATCCATCATCACAACTGCAGGTCTTTGTAAGACAGCCGGCACCAGAATTGCAAAATCTTCTGTCTTCATGCGCCCCGACTCCTTCACCGCAGCAGCACCAGTCAAAGACAGGGGATGATGCCGCTGCTGGAGCACTCTCCAGGCCCTCCAACAGTCCTCCTTCAAGGACCATGGGCAAAACTTTGCGGCTGTGCCAGAGCAGTTCTTTGAATGGGGCTCACTGATGCCGATAACAATGCCAGAGGAGCCGAGGTGTTGTTCCGCAGTGCTGCGGAGTCCACTCCAAGAGGGTCCACTGCACTCCTGGAGCCGCAAATCCACCACCGGAGGGCAAAGGCTTGGGCTTACACTTCCTGCCCATTTTGGGAATGCCAGGAGACTCGAATCTCTCAGGAGCGACAGGCACCACAAGTCAGTCAGATGCCTTCTTGCTCCTTCTCTGTACCTTTTCTAATTCCGCTATATCTTTTTTTTTTTTTTTTTTTAATATGATGACCAGAACTGCACAAAGTATTCAGGGTGCGTTCGTACTGTGGAGCGATAAAAAGGTATTATAGTGTTGACGGCGGAGGATCACATTTCTGTGACAACGGCAACAGCACTAAACTTAAACTGCGTTGAGGAAAGGCCCGGCAATCTACTTCTGTATCTTGCTATGAAAACTCAATGGATAGTCGCAACAAAACAAATTGCGCTATAGTGCTAGAAGATGAGACCCCCAGGTCGTAAGGCAATCAACTAGTTTCTGGGGAAGAGCTGAAGACTTTTCAGAGTAAAACCAGCATTTATGATGTGGTTGGATCAAAGCCCTCGAGACGTCTGACTGCTGATGTAGCTGCGCATGAAATGAGAGTCAGAAGCTGTAAAGATTTCTTACACATTGGAACATGGAACGTACGAAGCATGAACCAAGGGAAGTTGGAGGTGGTCAAGAATGAAATGGAACGTGTACAACTTGATATGTTGGGTGTCAGCGAACTGAAATGGACTGGCATCGGACACTTTGCATCAGATGATCACATGGTCTGCTATGCTGGAAATGAAAGACAAAAAAGAAATGGTATTGCATTTATAATAAAGAAGAAACTTGCAAGAACTGTAATGAAATACAATGCAGTCAGTGAACGCTTAATCTCTATTAGTCTACGAGGAATGCCTATCAACACAACTATAATTCAAGTAAATGCCCCAACAACAGCTGCAGAAGAGGATGAAATTTGAAGATTTCTGTGAACAAGTTCAAGCTGAAATTGACAGAACATGCAAACAGGATATACTGATAGTCATGGGTGACTGGAATGCAAAAGTTGGCAACAAAGTAGAAGGCAAAGTGGTTGGAAAATATGGACTTGGCAACAGAAATGAAGCTGGAGAAAGACTGATAGAATTCTGCAAGACCAACGATCTATTCATCTCAAACGCCTTCTTCCAGCAACACAACCGGCGACTGTACACATGGACTTCATCCAATGGATTGTATAAAAATCAAATTGAGTACATCTGTGGAAGTCAACGATGGAAAAGCTCTATAACATCAGCAAAGACAAAACCTGGAGCTGACTGTGGTAGAGATCATCAACTACTAGTATGCAAACTCAAGCTAAAGTTGAAAAAGAGCAAACCACTCATGAATGCAGCAAAATATGACCTTGAGAATATATCACTGGAATTTAAAGACTGCCTGCAAAATCAATTTGCTGCTTTAGATACAAATGACAGAGCTCCAGAAGGGTTATGGAATGACATCAAGAAGGATGTGTTGGAAGAAAGCGAAGTGTCTACAAAAGGTGAAAAAGCAAAAACGGCCAAAATGGATGACCGAAGAAACTCTGAAAATTGCCCAGAAACACAGAGAAGCCAGAGCCAGAGGCGAAAGAAAGACAATCGCAGAACTCGAGAGATTTCCAATGTGCAGCAAGACAAGATAAGGAAAAGTACTACAATGACACATGCAAGGAAATAGACGCAGAAACTATTAGAGGAAGAACAAGATCGGCGTTCCTAAAGTTATGAGAGTTAAAGAAAAAATTCCAGCCTCAAATTGGAATGTTACAAGATGCTCAAAGTTCTATGTTGAATGATGCTGAGAAAATCAAGAAAAGGTGGAAAGTATATACAGAGTTTTTATGTGATAAAGATCAAGTGGACCAACAGCCATTTCAACTTGTACCTTATGATCCGGAACCATTGGTGATGAAAGAAGAAGTTGAAGCAGCATTGAAAGCCTTATCAAAGAACAAAGCACCAGGCATTGATGGCATTCCCATAGACGTATTACAGCAATCTGATGCAGCTATTACCGTACTTACAAGGCTCTGCCAAGAAATTTTGAAGACAACATCATGGCCAATTGACTTTAAAAGATCTGTGTTTATACTAATACTAAAGAAAGGTGATCCAACTGACTATGGACATTATCGAACAATCGCTCTGATCCCACATGCCAGCAAGATTCTACTGAAGATTAATCAAAAGAGACTACAACCATATCTGGAAGGACTACTACCTGAAGTGCAAGCAGGATTCAGGAAAGGGCGAAGAATGAGAGAAATCATCGCGGATGTGAGATGGGTCCTTAAAGACTAAAGAGTACCAAAAGGATATCTATTTGTGCTTTATCGACTATAGCAAGGCTTTTGACTGTGTAAACCATGAGAAACTCTGGGCCACATTAAGAAGCATGGGTATACCAGAACATCTGATCGTTCTCTTGCACAGTCTGTACATTGATCAAGAATCAACAATTCGAACGGAACAAGGAGAAACAGAATGGTTTAAAATAAGCAGAGGTGTAAGACAAGGCTGCATATTTTCTCCCTACCTGTTTAATTTATGTGCAGAATAAATCAGAGATGCAGGATTGTATGAAGACGACAGAGGTGTGAAGATTGCTGGAAGATTCATCAACAACCTTTCCAATGCTGATGATACCACTTTACTGGCTGAAAGTGAAGATGATCTGAAGCATTTGCTTCTTATGATCAAAGAGCATAGTCTCAAAATGGGCCTGCATCTTAATGTAAAGAAGACAAAGATCATGACAACTGGCAAAATCAACAGGTTCATCGTTGAAAGAGAAGAAATTGAAATCGTGAACAACTTTAACCTACTTGGATCAACTATCAATAAAGAAGTAACAAGCAGTCAAGAAATCCGACGACGCTATGAAAGACCTAGACAAGATTCTCAAGAGCAAAGATGTCTCTCTCCATACAAAGATTTGACTTGTTCAAGCCTTGATATTTTCAATAACATCATAAGGATGTGAAAGCTGGACGGTGAAAAAGATAGGAAGAAAATTGATGCCTTTGATTTATGGTGCTGGTGGCGAAATACTGTGTATACCATGGACTGCCTGAAGAACAAACCAGTCAGTACTAGAGGAGATCAAACCTAAGCTTTCATTAGAAGCTCAGATGACAAGATTTTGACTTTCATACTTTGGACACATCATGCGAAGGGAGAGATCATTAGAGAAAGACATCATGCTTGGCAAGCTAAAAGATCAACGCAAAAGAGGAAGGCCAGCAATGAGATGGATCGATACAATAACAGCAGCTACGGGTACCAGTCTGTCAACAATGAGCCGCCTGACTGAAGATCGAACACAATTTAGGACAACTATCCAGAGGGTCGCCATGAGTCGACACCGACTCGACAGCACTTAACAACATTTGCTTTCTTGGTCTCCACTGCACACTAACCAGAAGGTTTCAATATATTATCAACTATGGTGCCTAGATCCTTTTCCTGGGTGGTGATTCCAAATGTAGAGCCTTACTTTGCATCGTATAACTAGTTTCGGTGGTTCTTCCCTAATTTAATTTAATACATCCATTTATAGCCCGCCTATACCTCCAGGTTCTAGGTGCATTATAGCAAATAACAGGGTACTTGTAACACTATACAGACCCTCTTACAATTCAATTATATAATCTCAATCAGAATTTCTATCTAACAAAAATCTCCTAAATAAGTTTAGTTTTAAGTGACTGTTGAAAGTCCATATATAATATTGGAGTTTTCTATTCTGCATTAGCAGCCCATTCCATTCTATAGCAGCGACATAAGCAAATAATCTATCCAATGACCACTTAAACTTTATATTCCTTATCTCTCCAGTCCAGATGCATGGGTTATGCCCTACTACCAGCAGATAGAGACTGAGAATCACGGGTTTTGATGTCACAATATGAGTTCTGTGCACCTCCTTTCACACTAGTATTCTCAGTCTCCAGCAGATGGTGATGAGCTTTTGTGCAGTCTGGACTCCACTGACAGGACATTAGGAAAAAAAATTAAATAAAAATGGAGGAAAGGCTGAACAAAAGGGTATTGTCATTCCGTAGAGAACCTTAACTGTTGAGGCAGTGGTAGGTTCTTTTAAAGCAGATGTCTCCCCCGGAAAAAGCTGCCTGCCCTGAAGCCTGTCTGAGGCTGGAGAGTTCCTGTCTCACTCTCTGCAGATGTGAGGAGCAGCACAGGTCTATGGTCAGTAGCAGAATGGCCCTTTAATTGAAAAATGGGGGAAAAAAAGCAGCGGCGAGTGGGAGCACTCTTGGCCGACCAACACGGCAATCAGGCAGGAACATCACTGGGAGCTCTGTCTTTCAGCAGTTCAGGTGAGCTGGGTGAGTTCAGGGCTCTGGTGACGTGGTTTCTTTGGTGGCTTTGTTTCTTTTGTTTCATGTGTGGCTATGCTGGCGGGAACCTTGTCTGTGGCAAGGTTTTGCTGCCTGCATAGCAGAGGGCCAGGCCATAGAGGAAGCGTCTAGCAGTAGAAAATCCATGGGGGGGAGTGGGGACAGGACTCCCAGGCAGCATCAGAAAATACTTTTCAGTTCTCGCAAGAGTTGTCTTATCCATGGGAGCCTGCACATTTGGCAGGAACAGCAGCCATCTTGAATCCAGGGAGGAGGGAGAAAATGTCGTCTTAGTAGAGCAGCAGCCGTTTTCCATGATTGCGGGGAGATGTCTATGGTGGGAACCAAAGTCTCAGCAGCATGCTGCACTGCCTGCATTTTCTACTGATTTTGTTCTGCTTCTCCACCAGGCCTATTTGAACGAGACAGAGCTTGGTGGGGTGTTCAGACAGCAGCTTGGCATCTCCTGTGGCGATTACTGAGCATTTGTCTTTGGCAAAGGATTCTTCTGAGCCTTCTGCCATGCACCGTTTGGTTGGAGGAGGAACCGGCAGAGGACCAAGCATCGGCTCGCTCTGGATCTTTATACAATGGAAGCAGTGTAATCTCATGCATATTCATTGTGGATATCCTAAAAACCTGACTGGCCTGGGGGTATCCAAGGGCTGGGTTGGGAACCACTGCTGTAGAGGGTCCCTCAGGTTTGTGGGGGGGACTCCTCTCCGAGGGACCACAAAGAAGGAGAAATTTCTCCAGGGGAGGATGCGAGTATTATTAGGGTTTTCTGGCACGAAGAGTTAATGTCCTTTCTTGTTGAGTCGTTAGGAGCCCTGAATAGTCCCTTTAATACTCTGGAGGAGGAGGCAGCATGGGAGGATTCCTGCAGGGCATCTGAATGCCTCAGAATTCGTTCTTGGTGCATAGAGTGATTAAATAAAATGATTGATGCGGAGTGGGACGTGCTGGAGTTTATGAGGAGGTAAGGACATGGCTCGCTTGTACCTCATTCTGCCGTGTGAAAAAGAGTTTCTCAAGGTAGATGCCTTTGTTTCAGCTGTTACAAAGACCACCATCCCGTTCAAAGGAGGAGCAGCTTTTAAAGGACGCTCAAGACAGGAAACTAGAAAATCTGCTAAAGCAGGCCTTCGAGATAAATGCTCTGACTTTGCAAGCATCCATTTGCGGAGCTTATGTGGCTCGAGCATGTTAAATGTAGGTACAGAACTTGCCTGATTCAAAGCAGAGGTCTGTAACAGGTGCCGTCTGAAGCAGCTAAGTTGGAATTGGGATCCGTGTTCTTAGCGGATGCGTTCTAAGACTTGGTAAGAGCTTCCACAAAGAGCATGGCCTCTGTCTCTGCAAGGCGGTTTCTCAGGTAGTTGCTCCACAGATGTGTCTTCTAAAATCCAGCTCAGTAAGCTGCCTTTTAAGGGTAAGCTGCTCTTTGGAGAGGCAGAAAGGTTGGTGAAGGATTTAGGAGAAACCAAAGGGGCCAGACTTCCAGAGGACAAACCTAAGAGTGGGAAGTCTTTGTCTCAGGTCAGAGGACAGTATGTGTGTTCTTTTTGTGTTTTCACTAGGTGTTTCGGCTGCTGCTCCCCCGTGCTGATTCACGGCCACCATAGCACCGCCCACTGAACTCTGTAGGAGGTGACATCTTTATCCTTTTGCTTTAAAAGTACTTTTACTTCTTTGCGGCGCGAACCACATCACATGCCAAAGGAGCTTGACAAAGGAACATGTTTTGCTCATTTGTGCGCTCCTTCATGCGCCCTTCCTGTCTGCTGATGCTCTCTTTAATCGCGCTTCCTTTTTGCATCTTTATCCTTATTTCTGCCTCTTTTGGTTGTTTGTCTATGCCTTGCACAATCGTGATGCATTCTCTGCCCATTCCTGTGCACTGGGGGTATCGCCCATCATCTTCTCATCAGCAAGTTTCCACAAGGTTTAGGAGTCTGCTCACTGTTGCAGTCTCCTCTCCCCCTCACCTCTTCTTCTAGTTCTACCCTTCCCAAATGTAACCTTTCTATAGGCTTCCTAAATGTTCACTCCCTTAAGCGCAAGTTTGTTAGTCTGTGTGACTTGTATTCTCTTCCCTGGATCTTTTCTGTCTAACGGAGATATGGTTAATTGACTCCGATCTTGCTTACCTCCACCAATCATGCCCTCCTGTCTTCAGCTATTTGCATCTGAACCACCACCAGTGGCGTGGCGGTGGTCTTGTATGCTTTTTCTCTTTAACTTACACCGTCATTCACCTCAATTCTCATGTGTCCCCATCTCTAGAGATTCTTGCTTCCAAAATTCTTTTGGAACAACCTTTCACCATTCTATTGGTTTACCTGTCTCCTCCTGTCTCTATGGCCACTCTACAGATACTTTGATTTCCTCTCCCCTTACTTACTTGAGGTCTCCCAGGATTAACAAGGGGGAAGAGTCAACATCCATATCTCCTTAGGCTTGCAGCAGCATGTCGCTGCCCCTACACACACTGTTGGCCAGATTCTGGACTTAGAAATCACCTTGGCTTCGGTGTCCGCTTCTTTCTCTCTTCTCTCTTTTTTACAAAGTCCCCCACTTGCCCTGCATCACAATATTCAGTTTCACTCCCGATTTATTTGTGGCCCGTTGCTCGTCTTTCCCATCTGACTTTGATTCACGTCATTCCAATGATCAGATCTTTCTCCTTAATTCTACCATCTCTGCAGTTTTTGACTCCATTGCTCCCCTTCAACCTGTCCGTCCTGCCTTGTGTCTTTTCAACCCCTGGTACCATCCTGAATTTCGTCTCCTTAAGCACCAGCTTTTCCAACTGGAGTGTCATTGGTAGCAATTTCGGACACCCTCTCTGCTTTCCTCATTTTGTTTGCCTCCCGTCACTATCATACTGCTGTTGTTCAAGCCAAAAATTCTTAGTGCTCTACCCTGGTACATAAGGATGCTTCCTCCACTCACCTGTTTTGTTTACTGCGTCGCCTCGCCGACCCTCCGCAGGCCCCTACTGCTGCTTCATCTTTCCACCTACAGGTTTTTGCCTCAGCTTTTCACCAAAAGATTCTCGTTATTCAGTCTGTCTTGCCGCTTTCCCCTGCTTATTTGCCTTTACTTTCTAACCCTGCTTCCTCCCTCCTCTTCAGCTTTGGTCTCTCTGCCCTCAAAATTCCTACCTATAGTGAGCTCTCTCATGCTATTGCCACTTCTCATTGCACCGCAGCAGCTCCTTTCTCTCCCATTTGTTCTCTGTAGTCTCTGTCTTTTTCTTCTGGTACATTTCCCTCCTATTTGAAGGAAGCTACTGTCCTTCCCATCCTTAAACCTGGCACAACTGATCTACTTGATCCTCTCAACTGCAGGTCTATCTCCCTTCTGCCTTTCCTTTCTAAAGTAGTTGAGTGGCTGGTTGCGCAGCAACTCCAGGATTTCCTTCATAATGGTGCCCTTAAACTGCTGAAACTGGGTTCCATCCTCGTTTGTCCATCAAACACTCTTTCCTGGCTATCACTGATTTTCTTTGCACCGCTTGTCTGTCTTGATCTCACTGCGGCTTTTGATCTGGTTGACTACTGTCTTCTCCTCTCTCAGCTCTTCTATTGGAATTATGGGTTTGGCTCTGGCGTGGCGCATACCACAACCTGGGGGGCCAATCCAGAGCTATGCACTGTAGAAGCCACCCTATCAGAACCCAGAGAAGAAACACATACAGAAGTCCTCCCGATGGCCATTTCTGTGCGAGGGCACTGAGCCCCTCGAACATGTACTCCCTATTATTTATTTAACAGGTTTTATAGACCGTTTTTATTATTTCAATCAAAGCGGTTTACATTGAAACTTAAACTTGGTAATGTACATTAAACAGGGACATTGATAACTTGGATTTTTCTGAGGCAATGGAGGGTTAAGTGAATTGCCCAAGGCAACAAGGAGTGCTAGTGGGAATTGAACCCTGGCCTCTGGGTTCCCAAACCAGAGTTCTTAGCCATTAGGCTACTCCTCCACTCCCTGTGCCTGAGGAAGAACCTGGTCAGCTTGGCATTGGACAGGGGTGCCATCAGGTCCATAATTGGAACTCCCCATTGGAGTGTGATATGAAGAACACTGCTGCGTTCAGCTCCCACTCGCCCTGATCCAAGCGATGCTGACTGAGGTAGTCCACTAGTATATTTTTCTTGCCCCCTACATGTGCCGGAGAAAGGGTGTCCACTGCAGTAAGGGTTGAAACTCCTCTGCCAGGGTAGTACTGCCCTTGCCCCCCTGTCTTGATGTAGGACACTGTGGTCGCATTGTCCAAGCACACTCTCACCGCCGTCCTCTTGATCAGGGACTGGAAATACTGTAGAGCTAGAAACACGGCCTGCATCTCCAGGTGACTGATGGACCAACTACTCTTCTTCAGGGACCACTGTCTCTGAGTAACTTGTGACTGGCAATGCGCTCCCCAACCAGTGAGATTGGCATCCGTCACCACCAGAACCCAGTCTGGTGGTTCCAGGGGCATGCCTGCTGCCAAATGAGTCTCCTCTAGCCACCAATCCGGACTTGCCTGTATGTCTTCCGGACTTCGATGTTTTAGTGATAAAGGCTGAGTGTGAAGCGCCTAGCATGAAAACAGTGCCTGTTGAAGTGGTTGCATGTGGGCCCGAGCCCAGGGAACGAGATCCAAGTCCACCGCCATGGATCCCAGCAATTGCAAATATAATCACACTGTTGGCATCTTGATCATCAAAAAGTGGATCGCCTGCTGCTGAAGCTTGCGTATCCTGTTGGCTGGCAGGGAGACCCGCCCTGCCTTGGTATCGAACAATGCTCCCAAGTACACCAAATGCTGCACGGGCTATAGCTGATTCTTAGATAGGTTGACTACCCATCCCAAACTCTGGAGGAACTAGACAACTCAGCATGTGGCAGTCACTGCCTCTTCGTCTTTTTTTTTTTTTTTTGCTCGGATCAGCCAATTGTCCAGGTACAGGTGAATCAGGATACCTTCCTTTCTCAGGGCCGCTACCACCACCACCATAACCTTTTGTAAAGATGTGGGGCCCAGTGGCCAGGCCGAAAGGCAGTGTGTGAAAATGAAAGTGCCTCATCAGTACTGCAAAGTGCAGATACTGCTGATGTTCTGGATGAATTGGAATATGCAGCTAAATCTCTGTAACATCCAGCGCCACCAAGAATTCCCCTTGCCGCATGACGAGAATGATGGAGTTCAGTTTCCATCCAAAAGTGAGGTATTCACAACACCCGATTGACATGTTTGAGATCCAGGATGGGCTGAAAAGAACCCCCCTTCTTTAGGATCACAAAATAAATCGAGTAGCGACCTAAACCTTATTGGTCTGGTGGCACTGGCACCGCCGCCTCCAATTGTAAGCAACGCAGGGTGTCGCTCACCACTCTCGCCTTTGTGAAAGTTTGGCATGGCGATTGCGCAATTCCTCGCCAAGGCATTTGTTCAAATTCTAGCACTTAGCCGTGCCAAATGATCTCTAATACTCATTGGTCGGCCGTGATCATGGCCGAGACAGAATAAAAATGTTGCAACAGACCTCATACTAGAAGCAGCTCCGCCTGGGCTGCTCTGGCTTCATTGGGTTTTCTTTGTGGGGGCCAGAGCGGGGGCGTAGAATCCCTTACTGAATTCTCTTTAACCCTGAAAGTTCCGCCCCCTGGTGCCATAGCGATCGCGCTGAAAAAGAGGTGAAATGACTAGACTGAAATCTTCTAAAATCTTTAGGCTGCCCTCATTGAGGGTTACTCTGCTTGGATCTTTTGAGTCGATCTTCCGGCAAGTGTTCGCCTTTGGAATTGCGCAAATCCTTCACCAGCTTATCCAGGGCCTTGCTGAACAACAGCTTCCCTTTAAAGGGAAGCTTACTAAGCCCAGTCTTAAACAACATGTCCACTGACCAATTACACAGCCAAAGAAAACGCCTGGCCGCTATAATAGAGGCCATGGTTTTTGGGAAGGTCCACACCAAATACGCTGGTGCCGATTCCAACTTGGTGTCATAAGCTGTTCCATCTGTACTGATGCCAAATCCTGAAGCCAGCGAATGGACGTCCTGGCCACATAGGCTCCACAGATGGAAGCTTGCAGAGTCAAAGCACTATTGTCAAAAGCGTGTTTCAATAGGGATTCCAGTTTCCGGTCCTGAAGGTCCTTAAACGCTGCTCCCACCTTCGACCGGAATAGTGGTCTTTTTAGTCACGGCAGACACCAGTGCATCAACTTTAAGCATTATAAGGAGATCCTTTTCTTCCTGCAGAATGAGGTATAAACAACACATCGCCCTACCCCTTTCAAGCCGGCCTCTGGAACTTCCCACTCGGATTCAATCATTTTCTTAATTACTCTATGGATAAGGAAACACACCTGGGAGCCCTTGAAGCCCTGCAACAAGGGATCCACCAAGAGCTCCTCTAGTCATTCTCTTGCTGCCTTGAATATGGTGCCTCCTCCAGTGATAATCAGCGCAGCCAGCTCCTCCCGATGGAACTGTCTGAACACATGTGTATCATCGCGCGGAGGAATCTTCCCTTCATCCAAATCAAGGACCACCGGCTTCCCCCAGAGGTCTGAGGGGCCCTCCCCCATTTCCTCTGAGTCCTGGGAATGTGAGAAATCCTGCCCCCCTCAGATCCCCTTCCCCCTTAGATCCCCTTCCCCCTTTGACTTCTTGTTAGGAGGCTGCTCTGTACCCAGAGCACCCTCCTGCAGGGCGTCTACTGATATTAGGGAAGGGTGAGCAGCCTGGGCAGAAGTAGAACACTGACTCCTTTTCATGTAGTAAGCTTTGTGTATTTGCCAAAATGAAATCGGGAGAAAAAATTGAGTCTGCTGGTCACTATCTGTCCAGACTGCTATCCGTGGTGCCGAAGACTGTTGCGGCCTCGTTTTAACTTTTTCTTGCTTTAACCGACTTATCTTGCTGTGCCGACTAAATGGCCGCCTGAGCTGACATGGTCACAGCCCCTGCCAAGACCGCAGAAACCGCTGGCCTTTTCGCTGACAGTCCGTTCTCCCCCAGCTATTCCTGCATAGTTACTGACAAAGGGCCCCTCTCAAGTATCTGCCAAGCCGAAGACAAATGCGGCAAAAACCTTGATTGCCTAACCCGCAGATTCCTTCACATGCAGCACACCGCAAGGAAGTTGTCGGCCTGCAAAACTTTCTCGTGGCTAACCCATCAGCGGAAAAGAAAAATAAATCGCATCTGATAAAAGACCTGTAGCTCAAGTTTAAAACTGACTGCAATCACTAACAAAAACCAGGGAAGAACTTGCTGCTTAGCCACTGCCCACTGCCTGCCTTAACTCATTCCGATAATGTTGCTTTTTGCAAGTCTGAACCTTTTAAAGGCACAGTGTCAATAAGACTAGTTGCAATAGTACATGAAGGAAACCAACCCAGCAATCTGACAAATTGACCTGTGGGCAGTCCAACTGGGAGGGGAGAGGGAGCAGGGAGCTTTGACCACCAGTCTTTGTCCCCAGGGTCCACCAGACTCGCCAAGGGATCATGGTGGAATAGGACAGGCCCTGCTGCTCTGTCAGCCCCACACACACCTGCAAGGTGAACCGGAGTGAAACGCAGCCCCAGACTACTATACTTCAGTGATTGTTGTTCCTATAGTCTGTCTGCTCTTTCTTAGAGATGTCTCTTTCCTCTCTCTTCTCTTTTGTGTGTTTTTCCCTCATTTTTGTTAAGTCCTTTCAGAGAAGCTCATTATAGAAAGGCTATTCCCTGAGCTGCTGATACTGAGAATACTGAATTTTGGAGATGGAGGCAGCTCTTGTACTGTGACATCAGAATTCTGACATGCTCAGTCCTAAGCTGCTGGTGGAGGAAGATAACCCATTCGTTCTCAACTGGACTGGAGGGACAATGTGGAAGTTGAAATTAGACCTTACCTGCTAATTTTCTTTCCTGGAGTCCCTCCAGTCCAGTCGAGGACCCGCCCATTCTGTTTTCAGCGAGCTCAGACGTGGAAGAGAGAAGTTGTGTGTTGGTGCCGGTCAGGGTCCTCTGTCAGCTTTCTGGCAGGATGTCCTAAGAGTCCTCCCATCCTGTCTTTCCTGTTTTTGTTCTAGGTTGGTGGGAAGCCACATAAATAAATTTCTCTATAGTTTTGTCATTTTAAAATTATAGCTTTAAGTTTATGCTAATCATTACGGTTTGTGGAGTCTGATTTCTTAATAGGATACTGGTGTGTTCAGTGATGCACAGGTTCTTATGGGGTGATGTTATCAGATCTTTGCTCTCAGTTTCCATCTGCTGGTGATAGGGCATAAACCCATGCGACTGGACTGGAGGAACTCAAGGAAAACAAATTAGCAGGTAACTTCAAATTTCACTATTGCCAGGACATGCTTATTGGCACTCTTATAAGCAATTCAAATAGGTTTGAACAGAAGAACCACATTCCCACTGCAATAAAGTTAGATGCATCTGTGATCAATTGTCAGTACTCACATGACTTGAATCAACCAACGAATGATGGCTCTAATGTTTAAAATGGACACATTCACTCCCTGTTCCATTTTCACAGTAGTGAAAATGAGAACTACCTGAGACTGTCAGAAAAACCATTATCACCAAACATCAAACTTAAAGGGGTACAAGGACATCTCCAAAGACCTTGGCATTCCTGTGACTACAGTTAACAATGTTGTTAAGAAGTTTAGAAACACAGAAACATAGGCCATGTGGTCTTTTTCTGTTGTCATTTTTCTATCTAGTCTGTCCTTCCATATCAACATCTACAACAGTCCCCTTTTTTCCTTTAGAGATCCTCTTTGTTTGTCCCATGCTTTTTTGAATTCAGATACTGTCCTCATCTCTACCACTTCCACTGGGAGACTATTCCATGGATATACCACTCTTTCCGCATATCACTCCTGAATCTATCCCCTTTCACCCTCATCCCATGTCCCCTTGTAGCAGAACTTGCTTTCAATCGAAAGAGGCTCTCCCCATGTGCATTTATGCCACGGAGGTATTTAAATGTCTCAGTCATATCACCTTTATCCTACCTTTCCTCTAAGGTATACATATTAAGATCCTTAAGTCTGTCCTCATATGCTTTATAATGAAGACCACTAACCATTTTAGTAGCCATCCTCTGTACCGACTCCATCCTGTTTATATCCCTTTGAAGGTGCGGTCTCCAGAATTGCACACAATGCTCCAAATGAGGTCGCACCAAAGACTTATACAGAGACATTATCACCTCCTTTTTTCTGTTAGCCATTCCTATCCGTATGCACCTTCTAGCTTTTGCTGTCGCCTTTTCTACCTGTTTAGCTACTTTAAGATCATCAGACACAACCACTCCTAGGTCCCACTCTTCTTTAGTGGACAAAAGTACTTCACCCCCTATACTATATTGCTCCCTTGGATTGCTGCAGCCCAAATGCATGGCTTTGCATTTTTAACATTAAATTCCAGCTGCCAAATTCTAGACCATTCTTCAAGCTTAGCTAGATCCCTCCTCATGTTATCTACACCTTCCTGGGTGTCTACTCTGTTGCAGATTTTGGTATCATCTGCAAAGAGGCAAACCTTACCCGACAGCCCTTCCGCTATATCACTAACAAAGATGTTGAAAAGAATCAGACCAAGGACAGATCCCTGGGGCACACCATTGGTAACTTCCTTCTCGTCAGAGTGAGCTCCATTTACCTGTACTCTTTGTCACCTCCCACTCGACCAATTTCTAACCCAATCAGTAACTTTAGGGTCCATCCCTAGGGTGCTCAGTTTGTTTATAAGTTGCCTGTGAGGAATGGTGTCAAAGGCTTTACTAAAATCTAAATACACCACATCTAGGGCTCTCCCTCGGTCCAACTCCCTGGTCACCCAGTCAAAGAAATCAAACAGATTTGTCTGACAAGACCTGCCTCTGGTGAATCTATGCTGCCTCATGTTTTCTGCTCATGGAGCTGTCAAACTCCATGACATGGTAGGAAGAGGAAAATTAATCCAAGAAGTCTTCAAAGGTTAGTGCGAACTGTTGGAAAAACACCATGTACAATATCCAAAGAGCTTAAGGCTGACATTGTAGCAATCTGGTGGTTTCAACCCGCACCATACACAGTGCACTAAACAAACAAGGACTTCATAGGTGAATACCAAGGAAGACCCAATTTCTCAAAGACAGACATAAAAAGCTACACCTAACAGGGTCTTGCAAGCAAGGTAATACTGTGTGACTTTTAAATACAAGCTCTCTGCCTGAGAGCTCTTAATGGGGTTTTTGTCTTCATTTCTCAAAGCTAAATCTTTTTCTGTATTGCAAAAAGGGAATTTTATTGTGGTGTTGGGTAAAGCTCAGCCTATTAGAGTTCATGGTTTCTTTTTCCAGCTTTCCATGCAGAGCGAGCTCTTTGAAGCCACTGATCTCATCAGATGTTAGATCCTTCCCTACTCACCCCAACTCCCACCTACTCGATGTGCAAATTCTTGCTTTATAGGGCAACTCCCCAATTAGCTATACACAGTGACATAGAACAGCACTGTTAGAACACGCATAAGAGATTAATGGCTTTTTCTCTTAAAGGACAGCTGAGGAAAAGTTAGGGTCTTTGGTAGGTCTCTTTTGTTTACTTCAACATGTATCAAAGTTCCACCAGCTGAAAGATGGCTGGGAAAAATCCTATTGCCAGAGCTGCTGTTCCCATTACAGCTTCTGTCTGTCCAGACAGAGAACCCAATGCCAGTTGAAGGACCGGGTTCCATGTGCAGGATGACTGAAAGCTGATGCCCTTATGAAACATGTGGAGAAGCTCAGAGAAGAGGTGGCAAGGCTGAGAAGCATTTGAGACAGCAAAAATTTACATTGATGAGATGCTTCTTGAAACATTCAAGCTCTCCAACAGAGGTGAAGAAGGGAGGCTACATAATGAGGAGAGTTGGACAAAGCACCGGAGCCTGCAGAAAGAACAATCCAATTCCACTAGCCCTTGAATTGAAGAATCACTATGCAGCCCTGGAAGTGGAGGAGGTGAAAACATCCCAGGAAAGAGAAGAACCAGAACTCGAGCACCCCAGATTTGCAGAATCGGTGACCACAAGGAAGCGAAGGGTAGTGGTGGTTGGTTGACTCTCTTCTGAGGGTTACTAAGGCATCCATCTGCCGACCAGACTTGATGTCCAGAGAGGTGTGCTGTCTGCCAGGTGTAAAAATCCAAGATGTTACGGAGAGCTTGCCAAAACTCATCAAGCCTACTGACTATTATCCGGGGAGGGGGCAGTGGGAGGGGGGAGGGGGCGGGCAGAGCCTGCCTTCCTATACTTGTTTGGGGTTAAACTACTTGGGAGCCCCAGGTCCCTTTCCCTTCTGCGTGGGGAGGCCCCAATTACTCTCTGTTAGCTACAGAGATTGGGGTCCCGGAGGCTGTGCACAGTCATCGGAGGTCGGCTGATTTCCTCAGGTTAGTAGTGGCAGTGAGGCTGTAGAAGCACAAAGTGAAGGAAACATCTGTCGGTAGCGTTGCTGGGCATGGTACTCTTGCTTTTCGGTAGTGATCTCTCTTCCCTCTCTCTCCTTTTCTGGTCAGAATGGCAGCGGGAGAGTCGGCAGGGAATGGTGCATGTTGACTCGGAGATCGCAGTGTGCTGTCTGTGGGAGCAGCCGCAGCGTCATGTCTTCTGGCTTGTGCCGGCGTTGTTGTTGTTCGCAGGGTAAACAGTTGCACAGATTGGCATCATTCTCGGGCTCTCTCATGAATTTGTGCTGAAGCAGAGCAGGGATCTGTTGGCGAGGCGGCAGGGAATTTTGTGGGAACCGTGGCCATTTCCCCGGAGGCCGTTGCTAAGCACGGGAAAAAGAAAGCAAAGTCAGTGTGACTGAAAGTTAGTGCTCTGCCATCGTGAGCGGCATCTGAGGAGAGCCTTCAGTTTCCAAAGGGGTTTTTCTCTCCCGATTTCATCTTCTCTCTCCATAGAGCATACTGTTTAAAGAGAAAGCAGGTACAGGAGGAGGGATCCCCAAGCAAACGGGGCTGTTTGGAATTATAAAGGTCTCGGTCTAGGGAGGGAGCCCTTGCTGGAAAGCGCTGGTATTAAGGGCAACAGGGGGGATACTGAAGCGTGGCTGGCTCAGAATTCCCCTCTTTCACAAGCCTCAGAGAATCTGGGTGAGGGTCCTTCAGATCTTTTGTGAGAACAAGCGGCTCTAGACAGGGAGAAAGGTAGCATCCTCTCCAGGGAGGATCCCAGTGACTTCAGAGTTTTCCATATCTCACTCTCTAATGGTGCTCAATATTGTGCCAGCCCCCATGGCGGAGGAGCTCCTGAAGGACCCACTTTTGCAGGGGTTCATAGGAGTTCAGATGTGCTTTCCGGTGCACAGGGTGATTAAAAAGATGATTGAGGCGGAGGGGGAGTTTCCTGAAGACACTCTTTGAGGGAGCCAGGTGTTAAGAAAACTGTTCCATTCCGCAGGAAGACAGGGACCTCTTGAAGATGCCAAAGGTGGATACCTTGGTGGCGGTGGTCACCAAAAAGACCACTATTCCTGTGGAAGGTGCAGCGGCGCTCAAAGATTTGCAGGATCAGAGATTTGGGTTGCTGCTTAAGCAAGCATACTACTCCAGTGCTTTGGCACTCCAGATGGCGATTTGCGGAGCCTATGTCTCCCGAGCCTCCATCCGGTGGATTCAGGGGTTTGCACCGGGGGGCTCGGGAGAGCCTGTCACAGAGGATGGTTGCAGGCTTGAGTCAGCGGCCGCTTACATGGCAGACACTTATTATGATCTGGTGCGAGGAGCCTCTAAGATCATGGCTTCAGTGGTCGCGGCTCAGCGTTTTCTTTGGCCAAGGAATTGGGCGGCTGATGTCTCCTCCAAGTCAAGATTGAGTAAGCTCCCCTTTAAGGGCAAGCTTCTCTTTGGGGAGGCCTTGGAAAAGATAGTGAAGGGCTTGGAGTATAGTAAAGGGGGCCGCTTGCCAGAAGATAGACCTAAAGGGCCAAAGACAGAAACTCTCCAACGAGGTCAGTCTAAGGATTTTCGGTGCTTTCAAGGGGTGCGTTTTTCCCCCTACCAGAGAGGTCGTTTTGGCTCAAGGGGTTCCCAAGGGTTTGGATGGGGTTTCTACTCCGCCTCCCTGGAACAGAGCAAGAATCGCAATAAAGCCAGGCAGGCCCAGGCGATGGTGCCGATAGGGGGTCAGTTACAGCAGTTTTATACTGCCTGGGTCTCCCTCACGACTGAACGGGTCTTGGAGATAAATTAGGAGGGGTATGTTCTCAAATTCGTAAGACCGCTTCGTAAAGCCTTTATTCGCTCACCCTGCAAGGCACCCAAGAAAGCCGAAGTGATTCAGAAAACTTTCTGCCATCTGCTGCAGCTGGGGGCTCTAGTACGGGTGTCCCCAGACCAGTACGGCTTAGGTCAATACTACATCTATTTTGTGGTCCCCCAAGGAAGGGATTTTTGCCCTATATTGGACCTCAAGCACGTGAATCAGGCGTTATGCGTTCCGTATTTTTGGATGGAGACTTTTTAAGATCAGCCATCTTAGCAGTGCGGCAGGGAGAGTTCCTCACAGCCTTGGATCTCACGGAGGCTTACTTGCATATACCCATCCGATCGGAACATCAGCAGTATCTGCAGTTCGCAGTACTGATGGGACATTTCCAGTTTCAGGCTTTGCCGTACGGGCTGGCCACTGCTCCAAGGACCTTCACCAAAGTAATGGTCGTGGTGGCGGCTGCCCTACGCCAGGAAGATATACTGGTGCATCCGTACCTGGACCACTGGCTCATCAGGGCAAAGTTTGAGCAGGCCTCCCTCGAGGCGACGATAAGGGTCCTCGAACTATTGTGAAGCCTGGGCTAGGTAGTCATTCTGGCCAAGAGCCAGTTTCAATCGTTACAGTGCCTAATATACTTTGGTGCTCAGTTCAATACAGCAGCAGGCTTCATCTCCCTTCCAGAGGAGCGCATTCGCAAGATACAGCAGCAGGTCAGCAAATTTTTGAGCAGGCCAGCTCCAGCGGCTTGGTTTTACCTGTAGCTGTTGGGATCCATGGCGGCAACTCTGGATCTAGTTCCCTGGGCCAGAGCTCACATGCATCCTCTACAACACGCTCTACTGTCCCACTGGGCTCCACCCATTGCAATCAATGCATCAGTGACTGGAATGTCTGGAGGAGGCGAGACGCAGCCTACAATGGTGGCTGCAGGCCAGCAACCTCGCAGCTGCAGTGCCATTGGAAATTCTGATCTGGACACTGGTGACGACAGATGCCAATCTCTCGGGCTGGGGGGCCCATTGCGACTCTCGAGTAACACAGGGTTGGTGGACGGCGGAGGAGAGCTCGTAGTCCATCAACTGCTTGGAGATGAGGGCAGTGTTCCTTACCCTGCAACATTTTCATCCCTGGCTTGCACGAAAAGTGGTTTGGGTCTTTTCAGACAATGCAACCACGGTGGCTTATATCAATCGACAGAGAGGAACGGGCAGTGCCACTCTCTTGGAGGAGAGCCTGGCAATTCTGACTTGGGCGGAACAGAATTTGATAGCACTGTCAGCTGCTCATGTGGCAGGTAAAGAGAATGTCTAGGCGGATTTCCTCAGCCAGCATCAGTTTGATCCAGGCGAGTGGGAGCTCAATCCGGCGGTGTTCTGTGAACTCACAAAAAGTTGGGGGGTCAACTGATCATAGACCTCATGGCATCACAGTCAAACGCAAAGACGAATAGGTTCTTCAGTAGTTGCAGGGAGCACATGTCCAAGAGCCTGGATGCTCTCGTACAGCCATGGCTGTTGGAGGGGTTGCTGTATGTCTTTCCTCTGTGGCCTCTGATGGGCGGTTGCTGCGGAGAATAGAAAGACACAACGGTCTGGGGATTCTGATTGCACCAGACTGGCTGAGGAGACCCTGGTATGCGGATCTCAGATGGCTTCTGGTCTTGCATCCCTGGCGGCTCCCCGACAGGATCAATCTCCTGGTTCAGAGTCCAGTTGTGATGCCTCAAGTAGCTCGGTTTTTGCTTACGGCATGGCTCTTGAAAGGGCACAGTTGAGATGGCGGGGCTTCACTCCCGCAGTCATAGCGACCATGTTGCAGGCTAGAAAGCGCTCCATCACCTTGGCTTACGTACGAGTGTGGCGGATCTTTGAAGGTTGGTGTATGGAGCATAGTCTGCAACCATTTTGTTGTCTGCTGCCGGACATCTTGCTCTTTCTGCAGCATGGGCTGAAAAAAGGGCTGGCGCTTAGTGCCGCGACCTGAACCCTGAGGGAGCTGACTTGCTACAGGGGTCGCGTTCAGTGATGTTCACTGTCGGCGCACCTGGATGTGGTGCGATTCCTACGGGCTGCCCAACAGTTGAGGCTGCCTAGGAGGACAATGGTTCCGCCTAGGGACTTCAACCTCGTGCTGACGGCAGCACCTTTTGAGCCGATTGCGAGAGTGTCACTCAAGGATCTCGCCTTGAAAATGGTACTTTTGATGGTGCTCTGCTCAGCACGCAGGGTTTCAGAATTTCAGGCCCTGTCCTGTAGGGAGCCGCCCTTGCGTGTTCCCAGAGAGAAGGTGGTCTTGCACCCAGTTCCTTCCTTTTTGCCTAAAGTGGTGTCTCACTTTCATTTGAATCAGATGGTTACGTTGCCTTTGCTTCCGGAGTTGGGTGACTGAGGACAGGCAGTTGTACCTCCTAGATCTGCACAGGATTCTGCAGAAATATCTTCAGAGATTGGAATCCTTGCACAAATCAGATTGGTTGGTTGGTTGGTTGGTTTTGTTTGGAGGCCCTTGGGCAGGGGAAACGGCTTCTAAGGCCACGATTGCCCCGTTGGGTGAAGCGTACTATTGTGGAGATGTATGAGCAGCATGTTAGTCTGCCCGTGGGACTTAGGGCGCACTCGACTCTATCTCAAGTGACATCCTGGGCAGAAGCTGGGATGGTTCCCCCAGTGGAAATCTGCAGGGCAGCATTTTGGTCATCGTTGCATACATTCACTAAGCATTATCACCTGGATGTGCAGGCGGTGGCAGATGCTGGATTTGGGTCGGTACTTCTTAGCACTGGTCTTAAGGGTCCCTCCCAGGTTTAGTCCCTGCTTTTGTACATCCCAGGCTTATCTGAAATTCCTGGACTGGCCTGGAGGGACGATTAGGAAGGAGAAATTAGACCTTACCTGCTAATTGTCTTTCCTGGAGTCCCTCCAAGTCAGTCTAGGCCCTCCCCTTGCAGTCCAGGATTATCAGGATCAGCTTTGATTAAGAGGTAAAGCACTGTTTAGTAGCTGGATCCATTCAGGGGGGTCGGTTGCCCCTAGCTGGGTGGCTTACCGTACGAGTTTATAGCTCACTGCAACCATTTAAAAAAATAAATAAATAAAAGGGAAGGAGATAGACAAGAATGAAGGGCTTGTGGTTGGCCCTTCTAAGCCGTTGTTTAGTCAATTCGGAGGTGGAAGGATAGGCTGCTTTGGCAGTAGGAGACTGGATGCTGAGGTTTGGGGGGAGTTCTTTTACTGGGTTCTCAGAATCCTGACATGCTCAGTTCTCAGCTGCTGGAGAATGGTGACTACTCAAGCGTATCTGGACTTCCTGGACTGGCTTGGAGGAACTCCAGGAAAGACAATTAGCAGGTAAGGTCTAATTTCTTCTTCTCGGGGAGGCTACTGTTTGGGGAGGATTTGGAGAAACTGGTAAAGGACCTAGGTGATACTGAGGTCATGAGACTCCCGGAGGACAAGTCCAAGGTAGCAGGCCAGGGGTCCTCTTCTAGAGGACCCCAGAGGTCTCAGTTTCTCCTGAAAGCCCCCTCCTTTCGTGGAGGCAGTCGGGGTGGCAGAAGAGGGAGCTGCAGGTGGCTCTGGTGTCACTAAGTTCTCCAAATAAAGGTTTGGGGGCCCCAATGGAGGAGAAGTTGATAGGCGTTCACTTAACCTAATTTTACCCCGCCTGGTCCCAATTACGACAATGCTCTGGTTCTGGAGGTCATGCACAAAGGCTACGTCCTCGAGTTTGCCAGACCTCTTGCGGATGCCTTCATGGTGTCTCCTTGTCGAGCTCCCGCCAAGGCCTTGGCGTTCCAGGAGATGCTCGACTGCCTTCTGCGGCTTGAGGCCATAGTGCCCATGCCACTGGAAGAGTGCAGGATGGGGCATTACTCCATTTACTTTGTGGTGCCCAAGAGGGAAGGTTCCTGGCACCCCATTCTGGATCTGAAAGTGGTAAACGGATCCCTCCGGGTTCCACTTTTGTGCATGGAGACCCTGCAGTCCGTCATTGAGGCCGTCCAGCAAGGGGAGTTGTTGACGTCCCTGGATCTTTTCGAGGTGTATCTGCATATTCCCATTCATACAGCGCATCAGAACCTTTTTGTGTTTTTGTGGTTCTACAGGGGCATTTTCAGTTTCAGGCCCTCTGCTTTAGTCTGGTCACTGCCCTCACCAAGGTGATGTTGGTGGCGGTGGCCCTGCAGAATCAGGGAGCTCTGGTGCATCCATATTTGGAGGATTGGTTGATTCGAGCAAAATCCTTGCAGGAGAGTCGGTAGGCAACAGCCTGCATGATTTGCTGGCTGCAGGAACTCGCTGAGTCGTGAATTTCGCCAAGCGCCAGCTATCCTCTTTGCAGTCCCTGGAGTGCCTGGGTGTCTGTTTCGACACACAGCAGGGGATGGTATTTCTGCCGGAGGGCAAGTTAGTGAAGCTGCAGGGGCAGGTACAGAGGTTGCAGGTGACTCAGTGCCTAAAGGCTTGGAACTACCTGCAGGTACTTGACTCAATGGTGGCATCCCTAGAATTAGTGCCCTGGGCTTGACTCCAAATGCGACCCCTTCAGGTGGCGCTCTTGGCACGATGGTCCTCACAGGTGCCATCGATGGAGGTTTGCCTTGCTCTACTGGGGTGTCTGGGAGAGTTTGGACGGATGGCTCGATTCAACCACTTTGCTGCCTGGATGTCCATCAAGACCCTGAACTGGGACTGGTGGCTTTGCTTGATTTGACCCACCTTGCAGCCAGGATGCCCCTCGAGATCATGAACTTGGGTGGTGGTAACAACAAATGCCAGTCTTTGGTTGGCAGCTCATTGCCAGGATCACATTGCCCAGGGACAGTGGTTTCTGGAGGAGAGCCTCTGGCCTATCAATCGCCTGGATATCAGGGCAGTTCATTTGGCCCTGGAATTCTTCCTTCTCATGATTCGGGGTCGGGCTGTGAGAATGCTGACCACCATGCCACAACCGTGGCTTACATCAACTGGCAGGGAGGCACTCGGAGCTCACTGGTGACAGCAGAGGTGATTCCATTTGCTGTCGGTGGCACATGTAGCCAGGACAGACAATGTCCAGTTGGATTACCTGAGCCGCCATCTCTTGGACCAGGGATAGTGGTCCCTGTCCGAGAGATTTTTTTTTCACTCGACGTGTAATCAAACTCTGGAATTTGTTACCGGAGGATGTTGTAAAAGCTGTTAGTGTAGCTGGGTTTAAAAAAGGTTTGGACAAGTTACTGGAGGAAAGGTCCATAAACCATTATTAAAAAGGGACTCAGGATATCACTGCTTGGCCCAGTACAAGCATTGTGGAACCTGTGTCTTTTGGGGAAACTGCTAGGTACGTATGACCTAGATTGGCCACTGTTGGAAACAGGATACTGGGCTTGATGGACCTTGGTCTGACCCAGTATGGCATATCTTATGTTCTTATTACATTCCAGCTGATAGTAAGGTGCTGAGGTGTTCCCATGATGGACTTGATGGCGACAATTGGCAAATGCCAAGGCCCCCAGGTTCTTCAGCAGGTGCAGGGTGTGCATGATAGAGGATCTCAATGCATTGGTCCAGCCCTGGCCCAGAGGCAGGCATCTCTACGTGTTCTCTCCATGGCTGCTTATTGGGCGCGTTCTGTAGAGATTTGGAGCCCATGCAGACCTGGTGTGTCTCCTGGCGGCGAAGCTTCTCCCCCTTCCTCGTGAGGTGGGCCTTCTGATGCAGGGCCCTGTCCAGATGCCAGACATAGATCAGTTCTCGCTTACGGCTTGGCTCTTGAAAGGGAGTGCTTAAGAAATAAAGGGCATGTCCCGATGGTGGTTGATACTTTGCTGCGGGCGTGAAAGCATTCTACTTCCCTGACCTGTTTGTGGTTCTGGCGCTTTCTTTGAGACTTGGTGCCATGAGACAGAAGCTCTCCCAGATATTTCGGCTTTCCTGAAGGATGGCCTCAACAGATCTGACGTTGAACTCCTTGAAGGTGCAGGTAGTGGCCCTGGCTTGTTTCCAGGGCTGGGTACAAGGTGTGTCCCTTGGATTTCACCAGGATGTAGTCTCTTTTCTTCGGGGGCTCAAGCACTTGAGACCACCTTGCCCGTCCCCCGGTTCTGTCCTGGGACCTCAACTTGGTCGTTTGTGTGCTCGCGGGAGCCCTATTTGAGCCTCTGTCAAGAGTTTCATTGAAGAATTTGACTCTCAATGTAGTGGCTATTTGCTCGGCACATCGCATCTCAGAGCTGCAGACTCTCTTGTGCAGGGAGCCTTATTTGGTGATCACCAAGGAAAGAGTGATCCTTCATCTGGTTCCTTCTTGCCAAAGATCATTTAGGTGTTTCACCTTAATCAAGCGGTGACCTTGCCGGCCTTTGCCAATCCCCTGGACTCACCAAAATAAACCCCAAATAAAGTGACCAAAATTATGAGTCCCCTGGACTCAGCTGAGTCTAGGTATTTATGCTAATTCAAAGTTCGCAGGGCGCTTAAGCAGTATTTGAAGGTGATGGAGGCTTTTTGGCGCTCGGAGCATCTCTTTGTGCTCTTTGGTGGATTCAGGGTGCTAGTGAATCTGCTTACTTGCTGAAGGGGCGTGTGGTCCCATCGGGCACTTTCTACCAGGGCCAAAGCAGCCTTTTGGGCGGAGTTCAGCCTTATTCTGCCACAGGTATTTGCAGGGTGGCGACGTCGTCATTGCTCCATTTCTTTTTGCATCATTACCGACCTGTATGTGCAAGCTCATCAGGATGCAGATTTATTTAATTTATTTATTTATTTAACTTTTCTTATATACCGCGCTATTACAATATCAGTGCGGTTTACAATAAACAACATATTACTATGTGGGTGGGCCACATAGAGTTTACATTAAACAAGGGAGTAAAAACTTGGATTTAACAGGGAATGAACATATCTACAGCGTTATTTACAGCAATAAATACAGTACAGATTATGTATTGGGTTGGTGCCCCATGTTATTCAGTGTGGGCCAGCTTAGGCTGGGTCTGCTTTTCTGTGCTGGTCTGGTCTGGGTAGATTGAGAGGTTTGATGTTGTATAGGTTACGTTGTTAGACTCCGGGTAGTGTCTCACAAATAGGTAATGCTTAAGTGCTTTCCGGAATTGGGATTGGCTAGAAATGATACGTATGTCGGCTGGGAGAGCATTCCAGGCCAAGGGGGCACAGATTGAGAAAGCTCGGTTAGAGGCTGTCCTTGTGCAAGTGGTCATTTGTTTGGGATTGGGGCTCGGGTGTTACAGGCTGGAGTTTCATTATCCACCCCACAATAGTACTGTTTTATTACATCCCACGCATCTGGACTGGACTGGAGGGACGAACTAGAAGATGAAATTAGACCTTACCTGCTAATTTTCTTTCCTGGAGTCCCTCCAATTCAATCCAGGACCCTCGTGGGACTTGACCTGTCTTTCTGGTCTGGTTCCTGTTCTAAAGATGCTGTTAGCTGTAACAGGTGATCTCTGAGGCGGGTGGGTCTCCCTTTGTTTCGTTGTGGTTCTAGGGGGTTCTGCTGTGCTGTTGCACTGTTTGCTCTCCCTGTTGCAGACTTCTGTCCTTAGGGGTGGGGAAGAGGGGCGGTGTCCAGTTTTGACAAAAAAAAAAACCCCAGTCTTTAAGGTAAGTTGAGATACTTGATTACCAAGTGTGCATGCTGTTCTGGTGCACAACTTTGTTGCAGGGCTGTTGGGGTTTTGGGACACAGTTCTGCTGCTCTGTGTGAGGGTCATACTGGCTCTGCAGGGAAGCACAGGCTACATAAGGGAAACATTTTGAACTTTCTGTTCTCAGTCTCCCCCTGCTAGTGAATAAGCATAATCCACCCAACTGGACTGGAGGGACTCCAGGAAAGAAGGTTAGCAGATAAGGTCTAATTTCACCTTTGTCACCTCCCACCCTGCTCTTATTATGTTGATTCAAGCCATGGGTGGCAGACCATATGTCTATGCCAGGGTTTCTCAACCCAGTCCTCAGGACACATCTAGCCAATCGGGTTTTCAGGATAACCACTGTAATCATGCATGAATGAGATCGGCATACAATGGAGGTAGTGCCTGCAAATCTCTCTCGTGCATATTCATTGTGGTTATCCTGTAAATCTGATGAGCTAGGTGTGTTCGGAGGACTGTGTTGAGAACCCCTGCTCCACGGGCATTTCTGGGTTAAACTCTTATCTGGAATCATTTGCTGCTTGGCTTAAAGAAAACACACTGAATTTGAATCCTGTTATGTGAGAACTCTGGCCTACTAGGGCCGTCCCAACCACTAGGCAAACTAGGCGGTCATCTAGGGTGTCAGTAAAAAGCAGAGAATTCAAAGCTAAACAGTCGAGTCTGACAGCCGGGAGGGGGGGGGGGGGGGTGTGTGTGTGGAATGCCCTTAGGATTAAGGTTTGCCTAGGTGCCAACACCTTGTCCCAACTCTGGGGCTGGCCCTGCCCCTATTACACTAGTTGATTCAGGATGTAATATGGAGCTGTCTTTTTGGCATCCAATATCCTCAGTAGTAAGAGCATCCTTTTTGTGCTCTTTAGGATTAAAATGATTAAATATTGGTACCATGATATGTAATTAATGGTGATATTACAATAAACATAACAAGGACATCAAATGTGACTTATGTTTATGTGCCCTGGTTCTTCAACGCATTGACTACTGTAGTGCAGTATTACAAAGGGATATCTCTGGCTGCTTTGAAACAATACAGCTAGTATAAATGTGGGTTAAAATTATTGGAGGGAGCTGGAAGAACAGATCGTTACCACTTTGCCGATTGCACAGCACTGGCTGATGGCAATATATTGGATAAAATTCAAATTCTTATGTTAGTGCATAGAACCCTTCATACTGATCAGACAATTTATTTATCAAACTGCTTGATCCTTTATGCTCCAAGTCAGTTTGTTTCTCTCAGACTTCTGTACTCGCCATGGAGGGTACAAATTGGATTGCCTTTTCCTGTACTGCTCCAACATTATAGAATTCTTTACCCCTTCATCTTGGGCAAGAAATGTTTTCGAATTTCAGAACTGGGTTAAAACCCTGGTTTTATCAGTTGGTTTTTGAATCCTGAGTTTTTTCCTGCATTCCTTTCCTTTTAATTTTGATTTGTTGGGATCTGCTTAGAAAAGTTACATGCATTGGAGTGTGACTGGATGTTGGATGATATCATGATCATACAAATAATCGCCCCTCTCACAACAATCCTGTAAAAATGTATAATCGGACATTATACTTTTAAATATTAAACTCTGCTTTGTATGTATTTGTGTGCCCATTCTCCCTGCAGGAGAAAGAATGTGCTGATGGTTCTTTGAGCTTGTGTGGTTGTCAGGGTCTCTTGTTTGGTCTGACTTCTGTTGCTCTCAGAAGCTGCCTCCCTAACGGGCCGATGCAGAAAGCTAGCTTGGGCTTTATGAGCCCATAATGTCACGTTTAAGCACACTTTACAATCCTTTAAATGCAGAAGACAGATGTAAACACAAACAGAAAAACTAGCGCCCAATTAATGCCACGCATATTTAAATCTATTTAAATGAATTTTAATTATTTTTTAATCAACTGGTCTGGTATGTTTCTGCATCGGGCATAGCCATGATTTACAGGCGTAGAGTATTTCTCAACCAGTCATAGTGCCAAAAATTTTACTGCAGGGTCTGAGAAGGCATTAACCTCTAATGTGTGCCCCGACAATATTTTGATGTCATTGGGTGCTTTCCCCAATGCCTAGATCATCTTCTCAGATGATCTGGCATCTAGGAAAAGCCCCCAGTGCCATCAAAATACTGTTGGTGGCTGTGCCCAACAACAACAAAAAAAATCCCTGGTGGCCCAGCTGCCCCCCTCCCCAACAGTATTTTGATAGCATTGGGTACAATCACGGCATCGGGAAATGCCCCTGATGCCATCAAACACTGTCGGAGGCCGGTGCCCCGATAGAAAGTAAGCACCTGGTGGTCTAGTGGCCTCTGTAGCCCTACCTAACCCAAAAAATATTTTAATGCTGGATGAGGATCAGGGTCTGCAGAAGACTGTGGTAGAAAGGGATTGTGACATCTTGAGCTTTTTGGAGAACTCCGATGTTGAAGAAGACCATAAGAATACCCTGCTGGTTCTCTTCTTCTTTAATCCTTAGCTGGTGTTTAGGGAGCAGGTCGTCCTCTCAACCAATACGCCGCTGGATTCGATGTGGTGTTCACAATGCACTTGCAACCTTGGCGATCGGTGGCGATATTTCTGGCCTCGTTGACAGTTATCTGCTGGTTACCTTTCTTTTCCCTCGGGCTAGAGATCACATGCTGTGTGTGTGTGTTTGTTTGTTTTTTTTTGTAATTGGCAAGCACTTTTCATGGGGTTTAAAATTATGGTTCCTCTTTGGTCCTACAGTTCGGTTCTCCACCTCTGGGTAGTGCACCTCCTCCTGCAGCATGGAGACTGGACAAGTCAAATTCATGACATCACCGGGTATATCTTGCTGGTCTTCTCCCATCATCCTCCAGTGTGTGTCCAGTCTCCATGCAGCAGGAGGATGTAGTGAGCCTAGGTGCTGGGCTCACTAGAGGATTAGATGAGGAGCATTAGTGTAGTTATTCTATGAAGGTTTATTTTATTTTCCCTTTAAGTTGGTTATGTTATTTTTCTTTACATTTCTTTAATTTCTCCAATGGCTACTGTTTCTTTAAAAGAAAAAAAAAAAGAGGTTCGAGCTGGCCTCATTTGCTGCCCTTTCATCTCTCCATTTAACTCCGTTTAATTGCGCTGCTCTCCCCTCCTAGATTGAACGGAGGGGAGTTGTTCAGCGAGAGGGCCAGACTGCCTATCAGTCCTGGTGATCGCGACGATTTTGGAGTCGGCCATCACTCACCCAGCGTTAGAGCGCTCTCTCCGCGACGGCTGCTCCAGTGCTTCTGTGAGCAGTATCGCGGATCGCAGGGCCGCCGGCTGAATCGGCGAAGTAAGGAGAGCAATTGGGGGCATATTTTTGGAGGTAAGTGCCCCGTGGCGAGACAGTTCGGCAGGGAAGACGTCGTGGGCCACATTGGGGCTTCGTGGCTGTGTGCAGGCCCGTCGGGTTTTCGTGGGCTTTTCTCCCCGCGCTTTACATATCCGTGGAGCAGCGGCAGCTTGCTCCTGCAGGCTATATTTTAGTGGGAATAGCTTCCTTTGATTCATTTTAAGGTACTTTATGTTCCTTGAGCTAAATTTCTTTTATTTTTGGGTTGTTTGATCTTTTCGGTACGTTAAAATAAAAACAAAAAACAGACAAACCAGAAATAACATCTATAGTGGGGGATTTTAGGGTTGGTCCCTAATCGATCTATACACTTTTTAATCGCAGAAGAGCTCTTTTAATGAATGATACCTCCAAAATGATGTGTTAACTTTCGGCAGGCAAGCCTAGACATGCAGAAATATCTCTCTTATTAAGAACTGTGCGTGTGTCATGGTAAGCCTTGAGGTTAGCAGTTTGTGGAGGCAGCCTAGGACAACATTGTGTCCTTTTATGGTACACTGGCGGCCCTGCCAGTTAGGGCTGGTCCGGTCCTGTCCTGTCCTATTCTGATGCAATTACCTTGAAAAGACTAATCGTTCTCCTTGATTGGTTTCATTTATTACAGGTACCCTTTTTAGATTAACAGCTAAGTGGGTCTCTGTAGTATTGGGACATATAGTTCTGAATGCTGTTAGCCATCGGGGGTTTTGATTTTGGACAAGGTAGTTCAAAGGTCATCAAGAATTGCTCTTCAGGAGATCAAGCTGAATACAATATTTGCTCCTACCACAAAACTGATTCTGACCTTTTAGGAATTTCTACGGATATCCTCTTGGGATTCCTTTAGGAAGCAGAGTCACAGCAGGAGCACGACTCTGCTGTTAATGGACCTTGCTACAGCCGGTCATCCGAATGCTGAAACAGGATTTTTGCCCGGGCCTAAAGCTTGTCCACGCTGCAGGCAAGACTTTAATGTAAGCTTGCTGCAGTGGAAAGTACTCATTCTGATTCTGGTGGGGATGTCTCCACTGATGTTTCTGAAAACCTCATGGATAACTTTACATCGAGCAGAACATTCACACGGTTCGGCATACCTTAGAAGCTCGACAATTATCCTTAAAGTATTCTTCCTTATCGTCACTCCAGTCCAGTCCCTTACTTCTGGGTTACGCAACCCCTCCAGCAGCTTGGAGGCTGAGCCCAACCTTTTTGGGGCTGGAGCGGTATAAATACCACTGTAACCACCCACAGACCCCAGTATTCTCAGCCTCCAAGCAGCTGGAGGGTTCCGTAAGCCTAGGGCTTACTGGAGTCTTCCTTTAGTTTAAATTTCTTTTGTATTATTATTATTATTATTTACTTGATCTACTTTATTTACCTTTATTTACCTTTTGTTTTCCTTTCTGCATCTGTACCTTTAAGTTTCTCCCTGCTCCTTCCCCTCCCCCTCTGGCCGGGCCTGAGATCGGAGGTGGTGTGCTGTATGCGGCATCGAGGAAAACCTTCAGACCTCCTCTGCTGCCGATTCGGAGGGCTCCTGCTCAATTTCACCGCAGCCCTGCCCTGCCTCGCGCCGAAGCCCTTCTGGTGGCTGAGCGCTTGAGGCAACGCCGCAGTGCAAGTATTCACCGCCGGCACAGTCCCGGAGGGCTCCAGACGCACGGAGAAAAAGCAGCGGGGGAGCGATTTAAAGCGGCGGTTCCTTCAAATCGGGGTGAAACGCGGTTTCCAGCTCCATTCTGCCAACGGGGCTTAAGACGGTCAGAAGGAAGACTCGCGATCCGCCGTTCAGGCTCCACGTGGTGAGGCCTACCACGTGTAGAACCAACGGCCAGGAATCGCTGAGTCGGGCACAGCATTTTTCTACAGAAAGAATCCACAAACCGCAAGTACTGGGGCATTGAATTAAGGGATTGGAATTTATTTTGTAATTCCTCTGCTTTTCTTTAATTTTTTCGTTTAATGTTAGCTTAATTTAGTTTTATTATTTAATTTCATTATTATTTAATTTTTAAAGGGGTAGTCTCTTGGTCTGTGCAGACTGTTTCCTTTTTTATTTTTTAAGCTGTACTTGAGCTCTCCTGCCTGTACTTGGTTAGGACAATTGCCCCAGCCCGGAGCAGGAAGGGCCGCAGTAGCCTCTATCCAGAACATGACGGCCAAGCCTAGGTGCCCATCCTGTGGTGTTCGCAGAGGTACTTCTTCGGAGGCAGGGATCTGCAGGGGCTGTGCTGCAGTGGCTGCCTCCGTGGAGCAAGAGATTAGCTTGACTATGACACAGTCTTCTCAGGGATCCGGAGATCCCCTAGGGGGGGAGGGGGGTCCCAGTTTCCTCCTTCTACATCCTCGGACCTACCCACTCCTCCTCTGCCCATGCCCCCCCTACCCGCTGGGGCTGGGGGGGTCGGGGATTTTTTCTCCCCTGACTTCATCCTCCTGCTTCACAAGGCCTATTGGTTGCGTAAGCAGGGCTTTGGAACAGGGGAGGCTGGTCCGTCGGCGGAAGACAAGTCGGCCGGAACCAGGAGAGCAAGCAACTCGGAGTCCGAGATCCTACCTAAGCGCCCTCGGTTGAGTTGTGAGGAACCCCTCGCGTCCCTCTCGCAGGGGACCCCGGAGGAGGAGAACTCGGACAAAGATTTGGACGAGGATGAGGAGGAGCTTGAAGAAGGGGAGATCCCAGAAGAGGAACAATCACGGATAATTAGAGTCTTTCGTCGGGAGGAGCTCCCGGCTTTAATCAATGAGTCCCTGAAAGCGCTCAATGTAGCCTCAGATACGCCAGGGTGGTACGTCAGATGATTCAGGAAGAATGGGATCAACCAGAGTCAAGTTTAAGGGGGGTCCGATCCATGACTCGCCTATATCCTCTTCCGGAGGCAGACAAAGAACTGCTGAGGTCCCCCAGGGTGGATGCAGCGGTATCAGCAGTTACTAAGAAGACCACGATCCCAGTCGAGGGCAGCACGGCTCTGAGAGATTCTCAAGACAGAAAATTGGACGCGCTTCTGAAGCAGGCATTTGACGTAAGCGCCCTCGCCTTGCAGGCCTCCGTTTCCGGAGCTTGGGTGGCGCGGGCCTGTTTAAGGTGGTCACAACAGCTCCAGTCAGCGGAGAGTTCCGCAGACGAGAGGCAGGCCAACGCTGCTAGATTGGAATCCGGGGCAGCCTACCTGGCGGATAGTCAGTATGACCTCATCAGAAGCCTAGCCAAGAATATGGCCTCGGTGGTGGCAGCTAGGCGTTATTTGTGGCTACGGACTTGGGCAGCCGATGCATCCTCGAAGGCTCGCCTGAGTCGACTTCCCTTTAAGGGGAAGCTGTTATTTGGAGAAGATTTAGAGAAGCTGGTGAAGGACCTTGGCGAGTCTAAGGGAGGCAGACTTCCGGAAGACAGACCTAAGCAAGGGCGCTCCCTAGCCCCAGTGCGTAACCAACCTAGGGACTCTCGGAGGTTTCGCCCAGCCAGGTCAAACTCCTTCCCCAGGGGCCGTTTTCCTTCAAGGGGACAAGGTTTTAGAGGGTTTCGAGGAGCAGGTCGAGGTTTTGGTACCTCGGCTCCCTCCTCGGGTCCTAGAAAACAATGAGAGGACGGGGGGCCAGGGGGCCGGGCTGCCGGTGGGCGGACGTCTACGGCAGTTTCTCCCAGCCTGGACCCGGGTCACGTCCGACCAATGGGTCCTAGAGGTGATCAGAGAGGGCTATGCTCTCGAATTTGCAAAGAAAATACTTCCAGCCTGTGTTCAGTCTCCCTGCGGCTCCTCGGTGAAGAGGACGGCGGTGGAGGTAACGCTCGCCTGACTAATAGCACTCGGGGCCGTAGTCCCAGTACCTCCAGATCAGTGCAGTACGGGTCGGTACTCGATTTACTTCGTGGTACCAAAGAAAGAAGGGTCTTATCGCCCGATCCTGGATCTAAAGCAGGTCAATCGCTGTCTCAGGGTACCACACTTTTGGATGGAAACCCTACGGTCAGTCATAGCAGCCGTGAGGGGCGGAGAGTTCCTAACGTCTCTCGATTTGACAGAAGCCTACTTGCACATCCCGGTCAGGAAGTCCTACCAACAGTTCCTCAGATTCGCAGTGCCAAGAGGTCACTTCCAATTCCAGGCTCTGCCCTTCGGCCTAGCGACGGCCCCAAGGACTTTCACCAAGGTGATGGTGGTTGTGGCGGCGGCCCTACGGAAAGAGGGAATACTAGTGCACCCTTACCTGGACGATTGGCTGATAAGGGCAAAGTCAGAAGAGGAAAGTCGCTCGGCTACTGTCAGAGTGGTTCAAGTTCTAGAAGAGCTGGGGTGGGTCATCAATCGAGCAAAAAGCAGGATGACTCCCTCCCAGGACCTCGAGTACCTCGGAGCAAGGTTCGTCACCTGCAGAGGCAGAGTATTCCTGTCCCGTACGAGGTCAAGGGACCTAAGGCTACTAGTCACGCAGTTTCTGAGCAGACGAATCCCCTCAGCGTGGCATTATCTTCAGCTACTGGGAACCATGGCGGCGGCGATAGAAGTAGTGCCATGGGCCAGGGCTCACATGCGACCGTTACAGCGGGCTCTATTGCGTCGATGGTCTCCTCAGCACCATCCATTGTCCATGCAGTTACCCTGCGCCCCGCGGACCAAACGGGCCCTCCTCTGGTGGCGGTGCCCGAGAAATCTGGGTCACGGGATGCCCCTCGAGCCCCATCAGTGGTTGCTGTTGACGACGGATGCCAGTCTGGCGGGTTGGGGGGCTCACTGCGAAGACCAATTCGTCCAGGGTCGCTGGACACCGTTGGAGTCTCTCTGGCCCATCAACAGACTGGAATTGAGGGCCGTTGTCCTAGCGCTCAAGTCTCTCGAGTCCTTAGTGCAACGAAGAGCAGTTCGCGTGCTCTCCGACAATGTCACCGCGGTGGCTTACATCAACCACCAGGGCGGCACCAGCAGTCCCGCCTTGGAGAAGGAGGCGGACGCTCTTTTCCAATGGGCGGAGGTTCGATTGGAAGCACTTTCACCTCAGCAGGTGCAAGATAGACCACGGGGAGTGGGAACTGGAGCAGGAGGTTTTCGACCAAATAGTTGCCCGTTGGGGCTCCCAGTCATGGATCTCATGGCATGGTTCTCGTCCGCCAAGGTGGATCGGTTCTTCAGTCGACGGAAGGAAAGAATGTCCGAAGGCCTGGATGCCCTGTCCCAGAAGTGGCCTTCGGAAGGTCTGCTCTATGTGTTCCCTCCTTGGGCGCTTATCGGAAAGGTTCTCCAGCGAGTGGAGACTCACCAGGGTTTCATAATTCTCATAGCCCCGGATTGGCCTCGCCGCCCCTGGTATGCGGATCTGGTGAGGTTGCTCGCCGACCAACCTTGGCGGCTCCCCTGCAGAAGGGACCTTCTGAGACAAGGCCCGGTCCGGATGCCTCACGTGGATCGATTCTCGCTTACGGCATGGCTATTGAAAGGGCGAGGCTCCTGAAGCGAGGTTACTCAGGAGCGGTAATCTCGACACTGTTGAAGGCTAAGAAGCGCTCCACCTGTCTCTCCTATGTAAGAGTTTGGCGCATCTTCGAAGCATGGTGTGCCGAATACCGAAGGAAACCCCTCTTGGCCTCGGTTCCGGAGGTTCTAGAATTCTTGCAAGCAGGGTTTGACAAGGGCCTAGCGCACAGCTCCTTACGGGTCCAGCTAGCCGCAATCGCGTGCTATAGAGGTAAGGTCCGCGGTAAGTCCCTCGGGGCCCACGCGGATGTGGCCAGGTTCCTAAGAGCGGTTAGACGATTGCGCCCTCAACGGAGGGTGATCATCCCCCCTTGGGATCTCAACCTCGTGCTAAATGCCTTGATTGGGGAACCCTTTGAGCCAGTAAAGAGGGCCTCCTTAAAGGATCTAACCCTGAAGACGGTTTTTCTGGTCGCTATTTGCTCGGCCAGGCGGGTCTCGGAACTACAAGCGCTGTCCGCTCAGCCCCCCTTTCTAGCCTTTCTCAAAGACAAGGTAGTCCTGCGCACGGTTCCTTCCTTTTTGCCCAAGGTTATCTCTCCCTTCCATGTGAACCAGACAGTTACTCTCCCGGCCTTCCCGGCCGACAGGCATGAAGGTAGAGACAGCAAGCTTCGCCTCCTAGACATCCAGAGGGCCTTGAAGCGTTATCTTTCTCGCACAGCTCCCTTCCGGAAGTCCGACCGGCTATTCATTCAGTTCGGAGGTCCACACAAGGGGGAGGCGGCAGCCAAGGCCTCCATCTCCAGGTGGATCAGAGAAGCAATTGCTTCTGCCTATATCCTGAAAGGGAAGCAGGTCCCAGTGGGACTGCGTGCACACTCGACTTGTGCACAAGCTACCTCCTGGGCAGAATTCAGTCTAGTTCCTCCTCTGGATATCTGTAGGGCGGTGACTTGGTCCTCCCTACATACCTTCACCAAGCACTACAGGCTGGACGTTCAGAGTTCAGCGGATGCTCGGTTTGGTTTTGCGGTTCTGCAGTCCGGTATGGCGAATCCCACCCAGGATTGAACTGCTCTGGTACATCCCAGAAGTAAGGGACTGGACTGGAGTGACGATAAGGAAGAAGTAATTAGATCTTACCTGCTAATTATTGTTCCTGAAGGAACGACAGTCCAGTCCCTGATCCCACCCGGATTTCGTCGGCCGGTTCGGCCTATTAGCCAAGGGCGGAGCTGCGGACCGAGCGTGGGGTCTGCTATGGGCACAGGAGGGCAGTTGAAGGTTGACTCGGTCGGTCGCAAGTAAACCACCTCCGGCCGTTGGCCTCACTCCCCTCCTTCTCCTAATCCTTGAAAAAAAAAAAAAAAGTCCTTAATTTGTTAAATATTTCTTTGCTGTGTGATGTGGTTTAAGTTACTATTGAAAGTTCATTAAGTCTGCTTTGTCATTCGTTTACTGGGGTCTGTGGGTGGTTACAGTGGTATTTATACCGCTCCAGCCCCAAAAAGGTTGGGCTCAGCCTCCAAGCTGCTGGAGGGGTTGCGTAACCCAGAAGTAAGGGACTGGACTGTCGTTCCTTCAGGAACAATAATTAGCAGGTAAGATCTAATTACTTCTTTTCTGCAGAATTCGATTGCAAAATTGGTAACATGGTCAGTCCTTATTTTATCTCCAAACCTCAGGTGCCTATCTAAAGGACATGAGAGAGAATTTGACGGAGAGACCTTGTGATGGTATGTGCCGGAAATTATTTCCTTTATCTTTTTGTTCAGGAGGTAGTACAGGGTGCTCATTGGGGAATATAGTCAGGCAAAACTTCGCCCTTTGATTGTCTACAGCAACCCTGAGATCCTGTGTCTCTGTATCTCCATATTCAGCGACTACGTGCATTTTGACGCCATAGCTGTGTACATGTTTTCTCTTTTTTGAGAAAGCTTATGGAGCATTGGAAGGAGGTTTTACTTGTTTGAAGCATATTCACCACTTTAGGAATGGTTCTGCTGCTCCGTTCGAAAGCTGCAAGATTTCTTGTCTTGTTAATCATAACAATTTTCGCCTATCAAGTGAATGTGACTTGTTGGGCACCAGCCATGGAAACTCATTTGGTGATAGGTTTGAAAGAACCATAAAAGGGCTAGCTATCCAGGTTAGTTTACAGTGTCTTCTCATGGATCAAACTGTGACACCAAAGAATCTGTTTGGCTTTTGTAAAAAAAAAAATATATATATATATATCCCAATGGAAGACGTGGAAGCAATCCGTCGTCTTCAGGATGAGATATTCAGCAAAGCATGGGCAGTTGCCAGAGCAAAAGGAAAAATCATCAGTTTAGGCCTATAGATGCAACTACGAATTTCATTGACAGAATTTCAAAGGACTTGACGTGCGGCGTTTTGGTTTTTTTAACTATTTATTTATGCATTTTACAATAAATTAAGCAACGCTTGTACAGAATAATAATGCTTGCAAGTAAAATTAATAACAAAAAGAAAGGTATAGGAAATAACTCAAATGCAAGAATTATAAGTAGTCCCCTATGAGGGGGGAAAGCTAACACAAAATTTACTATATCAAACACACAATCATTAGGAAACTAAGTGGAGACAGTATTCCAAGGAGTCCTAACACTAATATGGAATCATATTACAGGAGAAGAAGAACCTGATAAATGAGTGCTCAAAGCAGAAAGATCTGCAGGAGAAAAAAAAAACATACTTATGAGCTTTATAGGTGATCAAACATTTGCAAGGAAAATGGAGAGTAAACATAGCACCCAGACAACCCACCCCAGGCTTTAATAATAGAAAGGCTCTACGCCGCTTCTGTGTTTCCCGTGCCACATCTGGGAAAAGAAGAACTCTTTTTCCATAAAACAAAGCAGCACGTTTTTTATAAAACAATTTCAGCAACCATTCCCTGTCGGAGGAGAGAGCCAATGTGACTAGCAAAGTTGAAACTGCTATCTCTTCTTCTTTAGGAGTAGAAAGCAACTCGGAAACGTTAAAGTCCATTTCCAGACCCCCGGTAGCACTTTTCCCTTCCCTTTTCCCTAAAGGAAGATAATATATTTTCGACACCGGAGGCATCAGATCTGCTGGTACCAAGAGCACATCCTGAAGATGTTTCTTGAATGTATCTATCGGCGCAGTCCCGGGCACAATTGGAAAGTTCAGTAAACGAATATTTGATGCACGAGCCGCGTTTTCCAATGACTCAATCTTGGCATGAAGAACTGTGTTATCTTTAACTAGTGAATCAATTAAATCAGTGATTTTGACAAGCTGCCGGTCCGAATTATCTTGTTTAAGATGAACATCCGCTAAAGCAGACTGTAACGGTCGAATAGCCTCCTCAGTAGCTGCAACCCGGTCAGAGAATGTTGAAAATTGAGAAGCCACCATTGTAGACAAATGTGAAATAGCATCCCAGATACTTTCAAGAGTAACAGATGCAGGGCGAACCAAAGCAAAGGAAACAACCGGAGGTCGGGGCAGAGCTGAGTCCACGCTACTACTCGATAAATCAGGAACTTCACCAACCTGAATACCCCCGGAATGAGGCAAAGATGTAAACTCTGAAGCAACCAGGGCCTGCAATACCCCCACTCGATCTCGGGCATTCACCAGAGGCGAGTCCCGCTCAGAGGACGCAACCAAGTCCACAACCGTCGACGGCACATCATCACTCGACGACTGGGCAGCCCGAGTACCACGGGGAGCCGGGGGAGAACGTCCATCCGGGGAGAGCGAGATATCCTGGGCGGAGGACGCCGAGCCAGAATCCATCGGTGCCACCAAGCCCGTTTGGATCCCCTGAACCTGCTTCTTGGATAACCGGACAAAGCGGCGTTAGTCGGCCCTCTATTGATTTGGTAGTACCAACAAAGAGCGGACCCTTCCGTCCTATTCGGGATCTCATAGGAGTAAACCACTGCCTTCGAGTCGTTCTTTCGAATTGAAACATTATGTTCAGTAATGGGGCGGGTCGGCAAGTGGAATCTTTTGACATTCCTCGACCTTACAGATGCGTACTTGCACATCCCTATCAGATCAGTTTGTCAGAAATCTCTGAGGTTGGCACTGCCGGGAGGATATTTTCAGTTTCAGGCTTTGCCCTTCGGTTGGGCGATGGGTCCGCGCCCCTTCTCCAAGATTATGGTGGTGGTAGGGACGGTGCGGCGAAAGGAAGGAGGTTTAGTCCCCCCATTCCTCGACGAGTGTTGATTCGGACAAATTTCAAGACCAGCGCATGCCGGTTATAAGCAGAGTAGGGAAGTTCCTTCAGAGACTCGGTTAGGGGGGCAAGGCGGCCAATGGCCGGTTAGTTCTGCTTCAGGTCCTAGAGTACCTGGGAGTACAGTTCGTCACCCGGTTAACAGCAATAGTTCTACCATATCGGCGAGTTCTGGCTAACTTGCATCTAGTACGCAAGTTTGGGTCGACACCAGCTCAGTCAGCTTGGAGTATACTCGCGTGTTAGGCTCAATGGTGGGGACCCTAGAGATAGTACCGTGGGCCAGAGCTCTTATGTGGCCCTTCCAGGGGTCTTTAGCATTGGTCATACCGGAATGCTTCTCGGGGCAGGTGTCTTCTCTGTCCCTGGCGGGTAAGGCGGTCCTTTCAGGGCTGGCTGTGCCCGGGAAATCTGGCAGCGGGTAGATCATTGGAACAACCGCAATGAATTTCGCTGTGGACAGATGCAACTCTCGCAGGTTGGGGAGTTCTTTATGGGGATCTCTTCGCATAGGGAGTTTGGAGTGACCAAGAAGCCTGGTGGTCCGTCAACTGCCTGGATCTGGGAGCAGTGGTTTTGGCATTTCAAGCATTTGGGCCCACGGGGCTGTCAGTCAATACCGCGACAGTGACTTGCCTTTTCTGGCGGGTTGGCACGGGAAGTGCGGCCTTGGAGGAGGAAACAGACACTCTGTTCACTCGGGGGGGTGCCTCGGCGGCGGGCGATATCAGCGGCCCGCATTGCGGGAACAGACAAGGTGATGGCTCAGCAGAGTCCGGATGAATGACGGGAAATAGGAGCGTCATCCAGAGGGGTTGGTTCAGTTAGTCCTCCGGTGGGTTCCTCCCATTATGGATCTCAGGTGGATCTGTTCAGCTAGCCAAGGCGAGTCATTTTTTTCTTTACAGCAGAAGGCAGGAAAGAATGGCACAAGGGGTCGAGGGCTTGATGCATTAATGGCCATCGACCGGTCGACTCTGACTTTCCCCGTGGGCGCTTATAGGACAAGTGGGTCAGCGCAGAGTTGTTCTTCGGGGGAAAGCAGTGTTAGTGGCAACAGATGGGGCCGTAGGGTCTGGTGTACCCGATCTAGTTAGTCTACTCTACGGGGACCCTTGATTGCCAGTCACAATGACTCTGTTAATACAGGGACTGTTTTGAATGCCTCAGATGGATTGGTTCTTGCTTACGGCTTGGCCATTGAAAGGGCAAGGTTAAGGAAAAAAAGGCAGTGCTGGAGCAGGGATGGCAACCTCACTTCGGGCCAGAAGGAGGTCCACTTCCTTAGCGTATGTACAAACATTTTTCGAGGTCTGGTGCTCCCAGCGTCAGGTCCATTCCTTCTTGGTTTCCGGGCCTCTGGTAGTGAGTTCCTGGCAGGATGGTGTTGCTAAGGGTCTGGCAGCCAGTTCTTTAAAGGTCCAGCTGTCAGCTCTGTTTTGCTATAGAGGTGAAGTACAGGAGGAGTCCTTCGGCCCTCTCCTCAACGTGATTCAGTTTCTAAGCGTGATGGCTCGGTGTCGGCCTGATCACAGTCTGGTGGTTCCTCTGTGGGATCTCAACTTAGTGCTTGGAGCGTTGACAAGGGAATTTGTTGAACACTTGCGCCAAGTTTGATTGAGGGTTTGACCTTAGACAGTGTTTCTTTTTGTGGCTTTTTGTTCAGCACGCCGTGTTTTGGTGTGGCAGGAGTTGTCCTATCAAGAGCCGTTCTTATTTTGTTCAAAAAAAAAAAAAAGGAAAACCAAACAAAGAAGCTGGTGTTGCGGTGAGTTCCGTTTCTTTTTGTCCAAGGTGGTTTTGTCTTTTCATATAAATCATCCTGTCTCGTTGCCAGTATTGGGGTCTTCGGAGGAGGACGCGCCGGGCCGTGATCGGTGTCGTTTGGACATAGAGAGAGAGTTCTGCGTCAATACCCATAAGTCTTGGAGACTTTGTTTTTTTTCATAAGTCCGGTTGTCTAATCATTCTTTTTGAAGGTACGCGTAAAGGTGAAGCGGCAGTCAGGGTTTCGTTTTCTCGAGGTGTCCGAGAAGTAATAGCATCAGCATATAATTGGCAAGGTCGTCTGGCGCCTGTGGGGTTACGGACTCACTCTGCTTGGGCGCAAGCAACGTCTTGGGCGGAGCATAGTTTGGTTCCGCCAGTGCAGGTTTACAGAACGCTCTCTTGGTCGTCTCTCCATACTTCGTTAAGCGCTATCGCCTGGAGGTTCAGGCGGAGAGCTAGACCTCTTTTGGGTTGGCATTTTTTGCGATCCAGATGGACAGGTCCCTCCTCATGTTTACTGCTCTGTTACATCCCAGAGGTGGAGGACTGAACTGTAGGACCAAAGAGGAAATGGAAATTACACTTACCTGGTAATTGTTGTTCCTTGAGGAACTGCAGTTCAGTCCTCAATCCCGCCCAGGGATGAATAACTCAGATGCGAGGCGTCAGTTTGGGGGGGTTGCCGGGCCATAAGAGAGCAACGGATTCTGTTAGGCCGGTGATCACAAGAGTATATTTCTGTCTATGATCTCTTTTAGTCGTCCTTCCCTTCCTCTGTCTTTCTCTCATCTGCGGGCAAGAGGAGGGGGTCAAGTCGGAGGGTGTTCTTTGCCTTTTATTTCAAGGTTAAGCATAGTGTTGTAATTAATTCCTCAACTGCTCATTTGTTGCTCCTTTGAGTCTGTGTTGTCAGTAGGTCACTGGGGGGATGATGGGAGAAGACCAGCAAGATATACCCGGTGATGTCATGAATTTGACTTGTCCAGTCTCCATGCTGCAGGAGGAGGTGCACTACCCAGAGGTGGAGGACTGAACTGTAGTTCCTCAAGGAACAACAATTACCAGGTAAGTGTAATTTCCATATTTATGCCAGTGTGTGTGTCAGTTGTCACAAGACAGGACTGTAGCCAGCCTCTAGCTAAGGGATGAGGGTAGCTCCCAGAGGACTTACACACAAGAGATTTGTAAGGGTGATTGCTGCTTTAAGTAGGAGAAAAAATAGAAAAATATGCAACGCAGTGTACCTACAATAAAATAAAGGAGAGATGGAGGTCAAGCTCTAGGTCTAAACTGGAAGAAATTCAAATTAATTAAAAGAAAAAAGGCATATGGTCAGTACCTTTTATCCGGTAACAAGCAGGAAGTGAGTCCTCACATATGGGTGATGTCAGTGCTGACGGAGCCCTCGCAGAAGCATCTCCCCAGCTTTCAAAGAAAGCCTTTGGGAGATGCACCCACATATGTGTGGTCCCTTTCCCGCCCAAGGGTGCCATCTTGCTCAGTCTCCTTTTTTCCATGGAGCCCTTCAGACGTCTGTCTGCTCTTACCCAGAAAAAGTTGATTTTTTTTCAACCTGAGTTTTGTACTGTCCTCCGGTGGTGCACCGGTCCTCTTCCTGCCACCCAAGCTCGCTGCCCCAGCATAGAGTCTCGGGTTCTTAGTCTTTTTTCCTCCTTGGTGCCTTCGTGCCTTTTTTCCCAACTGGCGGCATCACGGGTCTTCGATCTCACAGGGATACATTTTTCCCTCATGGCTACCAGTGGGTTTTAAAAAGTGTGATCGTGTGCCAAAATGTCCCTGTCCAACAAACATGACTGCTGTCTTCGCTGCCTGGGACCGGACCACAACCCCATGGCATGCGGCCTCTGTAAGAAGATGTCCACCAAGGCCCTCAAGAGCCACCAGCAGCAGCACGATAAGTTTTTATAGGAGTCCCTGGTATCTCTGAAGGCCAAGGCCTCCTCTGAAACCGCAGAATCCCGGAGTAGCTTCAAGGATCCGGACCAACACTGTGGTTCCTCTGAAAGGGAGTCTCCCTCAAGGGAAGTCAAGTAAGCCTCGAAAGCGACGTCCCTGGATGGCTCAGACGGGCCGGGTAAGTCCCAAGCCAGGTTCCACAATCATAGACACCTGTCCGAGGGATCGGAGGAGTGACCTGTGAAGGTCCCCCGAAGGGGCTCTACCATATTTTATTTTTTGCCGTCTTTTTAGCTGTGTCATCTGACTGAGCAAGATGGCACCCTTGGGCAGGAAGGGGGCCACGCCTGTGTGGTGGCATCTCCCAAAGGCTTTCTTAGAAAGCTGGGAGGATGCTTCCGCGAGGGCTCCCTCTGTTCCGTCGTCACCCATATGTGAGTTCTGATTCTTGCTGTCCCCGGAGAACACCTGTTATAGGTGAAGATGCTTTTTCTGGTGATCTCCACAATCAGAATGTCATAATCCTTGGACCAGAAGTAGTCCTTGGCACGTTTCCTCTTGGTGTTCCCTTATCATTATCTCCTAGGTGGGTACCATGTTCTTTACTGTCACCAGAGCTAATGCTCTTCTGTTAGAGACTTTACCTTTACTAGGATTGCCAACACTGGATTTCGGTAGCCTGGCTGGTTTCATACACCAGAAACTAGCGGTCAGTAGGACAGGAAACCACCCAATGCAAAAGTTGGTTTTCTGCCAATTGTGCCACTTATGCCTGTCTTCTGATCTCCACTGCCTTTAATTTCAACAAAATATTCCTCCCTTGGGCAAGATTGATTGCAGTGAATCATCCTGGACCTGCAAATAGCTGCAGTGAGAGACAGGAGGCACAGGACCTTGAGCCCACACCTCTGCAAAAGGTTTAGCTGCTTCCTGCTCCTACAAATGCAGGAAGTCTGCATAGGGGGCAAAATACAGCTGAGCCTTTTGCTCAGGCATGTGCTTAATGTTCTGCGCTTCCTGGGTAGGGAAGGAAGGAAGGTTGATGCCAGACCAGGGGGGTGAGATTGAAGGACAGATATTCTGGGCACCATGGAAGGACGAATAGTTAGAAGGGGAGATGCTGGACCTGGGAAAGTGGGGTGGGGGGGAGGCTAATGCTGGACATTGGGGGGGGAGTGCTCAAAGGAGACAGAGGAGATGCTGGACATGGGGGGAGTAGCGAGAAGTGGAAGACTGGATAATAAGTGGCCTGGGAAGGAGAGGTTTATGGGGAATGGGAGGGCTGGGGTGAGGGAAAGAGATGGAAAGCTATAGATAAATGCAGTACAAAGAGTGAGATTGAGGGCTGAATGGCAAGGAGAGCTGAAATCTAAATAGAAAAAAAGAAATACAAAAGGAAAAAAATGGAAAAGAAGAGGTGGATATAGTGGCGGAAGTGAAGACAAGAGGAAAGAGAAGAAATGGCAGATGGATAGGAGACCTTGGAAGCAGAGTTAAGAAAAGACAGAAGAAAGCAAAAACCAGACCCTGGGACCAAAATAATCAGAAAAATAAAATGGGCAGACGACAAAGGTAGAAAAAAGAATTGTATTTTCTATTTAGTGATTGGAATGTCAGTTTGTGAAATATAGATCTACCAAGACTAGGGTTCAGACATGGTTGGGACCCTGCCCAGGAAAAAAAATTTGGGAGGGTGCCCCAAAGCCCATTAGCAGGCTGGGTCTTTTTCAGCTTCAGACAGGCTTGGGGTCCTGTTTGGTGGTGGGGGGGGGGGGGTGTTTCAAGGCAATTACTCTGGTTACTCCCCCCTAATGCCAGCCCCGACGACTGCTGCTGCTACTACTACTGATCATTTATATAGTGCTACAAAGTTGTATGCAGCACTATACAGAGACATGTAAGAAATGGCCCCTGCTCATCAGAGTTTACAATCTAGTTAAGACAGATAACACAACAGCTGGGGACAAGGATATGGTAAGGAAACACAGTTGGAGAACAGGAGACTGTGGATCAGGATCCAAAAGCAGCCTCGAAGAGGTGAGTTTTTAGCCTGGATTTGAAAAGGGCCAGAGATGAAGCCTGGCGTACCGACTCAAGTAGTTTGTTCCAGGCAAAAGGAGCAGCAAGGTGGAAAAATCGAAGTCTAGAGTTGGCAATAGACGAGCAGAGCACAGATAGAAGCGATCTGCCAAAAGAGCAGAGTTCCCAAGAAAAGGTTGTAGGGAAAGTTAAGAGAGGAAAGAAGGTGAGGAGCAGCAGAATTAGTGCACTTATACGTCAGTAGGAGAAGTTTGAATTGGATACAGAAACAGGGAGCTAATGAAGTGACTTGAGAAGAGGGATTATATGAGTATAGCGAGACTGGGGGAAGATTAGTAGCACAGCTAAATTTTGGTCAGATTGAAGGTGAGAGAGATGATTCAGAGGGAGACCATCAAGGAGGAGGTTACAATAGTCTAGACCAGGATGGTGAACCTAATGCATGCGAGCCCAAGGTGGCATGCAGGGAAATATTTTTGGCATGTGGGAACTAGCAGCATATCCTCTTTATTTTTTCCATGATGATAATAAATACATACTAATAATTCTCTAAATCTATAGTAACTTGAACTGGAAGAGCTTGGTTATTGTTAATATTAAATAACTGAAACATTCAAAATCTGTTTTTAAAACGCAATGAACTAAATGGCATAATGGGGGTGGAGGGTTCTCTCATGCAGGTTTAGCACCAGCTGGACAGGTACAAGAACAGTAGTTTTGAGATACTAGTATCTGGATGGTAACGGTTGTCCTTAGTTCGGTGACTAAAGAGTGGATAAGTGTCTTAGTAGTGTGTTCAGAAAGGGCGACATCTGCTCTCTTTATATTCACATAGTACAGGAGGAAATGTATTTTTCTCTCTTTTCTCTGGTGTTCTGAATCTTCTTTCAGTTTAACTTTTTTTCTACATATTTTTTTTTCACTTTGTGGTCACTTATTCTGTATTTGGTGAGGGTCTGTGTTTTTTGCAAGTGTGATCAAGGCCAAGTATTCTATTAGCATGAATTTTCTGCGTAATAATCTGCAGTACTCTGGTTTGTTGAGGTGTATTGATATTCTAGGGCTCACTGTAATATTTACAGTGCTGCCTTTTTCCTAGGTTATGGCCCTTGTGTGAGTTTAGAAGTGACTTTTTTTTTAATAGGGTTTTGTGTTCATAATATGCCTGATACTGAAAGGGTTTATGTTGCTGTTACTGAAATGATACTAGAATCAGAATTTTTTGTATGGTAAGTTCTCTGAGGAAATGTCTTAGCTCTGCTCTGAACCGATTGTTGCGGGAGGTGCTAGGTGGTTTTTTTTTTAATGGATGCTTCCCCATACAATATTAAATCCTAAAACATTCTGCATGTGTGTTGGCAGACTGGCATAATAGAGCTGAAGAGTGCATTTTTGTTGAAACATTCCCCCTCCTTCCCAGTGGACTGCAGATGCTGAAGCATGTACTACTGCCCTCACTGCAGTTATTTATCAGAGGGGTGGGCCCTCTTTCAAAAAAGTTGGCAACCCTAAGATTTACTCTCAAAACATTCAGAACCTAAATTAGACACCTTGAGTGTACTAGTGCTCTGGACAATAATACATAAAAACTCCGTCAGTCTCTCTAAGTAAGATAGGTGGATATATGAATAGGGGATTTATTTGCTCTGCCTTCAAAGAGTGCAAGTAAGTAAAATAGTAGCATGGGAAAACAGGTCCCTTCCTGGATCAGTGCTGAGATCTCTCAGGCATGATGCAGAGATGTACCTGGGTAGTGGGAACCTCTCATAGGCGTTGTCCTCCTCCTTCCTTGTTCCCACACAGATGGAAACCCAGCTCCCTCTTCCCTTTGTACCATTGGGATCCTCTGCCACTAAACTCATTAGTGGCCTTCCCTTCCAGATCTTTGCTTCTCCTTCAGCTCCTTTGTCAGCTTGTTGCTGATTGAAGCTTGTCTGGCTTGTGGAACGACTAGAGTCTGTAGAAAGAGGCAGTTGTGATCAACAAGGTGCAGCACCTCGAGTTATATAGCATTTGAGAGAATTACTACAGCCACTCCTTGCTGGAGGAAAGACACAACTTCTGGCTTCTTTTGATACTTCCTTTCCAAATGGAAAGGGAACAGGAGTGACCAGTAGGTAAGCCTGTCCTCCATTACTTCATAGTACAAAAAGGGTTAAACTAGGAGCAGGGACTACAGAATGGTGCTCTCTGTGTAGATCAGCGGTTCTCAACCTGTGGGTCGCGACCTCCACAGGGGTCGCCACAGAATTTAGCGGGGGTCGCCTCACTCCACCAAATTTAAAAATTTTTTTTTAAAAAGTGCACAAGTTGCTGCCGCTGCCACGTCCGCTTCTTGGCAGCGGCACACTCACCAATTCCAATCTTCTGCAGCCACCGCTCCCTGCCTCTTAGGGAACCGTGGCTGAGCCTGTGAAACCATTGCGGAGCCCTTCCTGTCTCTCGACGGGCTCTGTGCAGCACTGTCCCTCCTCCAAAGGAAGTGGTAAACAGCCTCCAAAGGAAGTTGTTTACCACTTCCTTTGGAGGCGGGACAATGCTGCACGGAGCCCGATGAGAGACAGGAAGGCTCTGCAACGGCTTCACAGGCACAGCCACGGTTCCCTAAGAGACAGGGAGCCGCGGCTGCAGAAGAAGGAGGCAGACATAGGAAGAGGGGAGGAGGAGGGGGCAGGGAACCTGCAACGGGGCTGACATTGACAAAGGGGGGCTGACATGGAGGGAGGGAGGGAAGGAAGGGGGCTGACATGGAGGGAGGGGGGCTGACATGGACAAAGGGGAGAGACTGGGTAAATGCTGGACGGAGGGCAGAGACAGTGCGGGTTAGGATTTTAATGGGCAGATGGGGGGGGCCAGGACTGGGAATGGACTGATCAAGGGGGGGGGGCTAGGACTGGGAATGGACTGATCAAGGGGGGGCTAGGACTGGTAATGGACTGATGGGGGGCTAGCATTGGAAATGAGCTGATCGGGGCGGTTAGGACTGGAAATGGGCTGATTAGAGGAGGCTAGGACTGGTAATGGGCTTATGGGGGGTGTAGGACTGGTAATGGGCTGATTAGGGGAGCCTAGCACTGGTAATGGGGTTGAGGGGGGACTAGCACTGGAAATGAGCTGATTAGGGGAGGCTAGGACTGGTAATGGACTGATGGGAGGCTAGCATTGGAAATGAGCTGATCGGGGGGGGGGCTATGACTGGAAATGGGCTGATTTGTGGAGCCTAGGTCTAGTCATGAGATGATGGGGGGTAGGACTGGTATTGTGCTGATTAGGAGAGGCTAGCACTGGTAATGGGGTTGAGGGGGGGGGGACTAGCACTGGAAGTGAGCTGATTGGGGGGCTTCGACTATGAATGGGCTGATGGTGGGGAGGGGAGGATAGAGCTGCTGGCCTTGGAAGAAAACTGGTGGCTAGGGCTACAAATGGGCTGATGCAAGTGGATGGGAGAATGGGACTGGAAGGGAGTGGATACTGAGAGGGGCTGCCATGGTATTTGTACTAGAAGGGACTGGTCAGTGGGGAAGGAAGGGGACTGGAAGGGAATGGACACCAGTGGCAGTCATGGGAATGCAAGTTGACATTGGAAGGTACTGGGAGTGAGGACTGGAAAGGGGCTGATACTGGGGAGGGTTACTGGGACTGGAAATAGGCTGATGGAAAGAAGTGAAGAAAACGAAAGAAGAGATAAGAAATGGCAGATGGACCATAGACCACAGAAAGAGAGCTAAGAGAAGACAGGAAAGCAGAAGCCTCAGATCGGGACCAGCATGATCACAGAATAAATTGGTCAGACAACAAAGGTAGAAAAAATAATTGTATTTCATATTAGTGATTTGACTACAAAATCATAATAATTTTGAAATCAAATATTGTTACTTGTTGTTATTAATTATTGTGGTTTAAATAAGTAAATGTTATAAATAAAAACATATTGCAAAGGCCTATAATATATTAATAATTCAACTAATGATTACAGCAACAATGCATTAACGGTAAAGGAAGAGAGACGCATTTGATTTTATCATTGGGGGTCATCACAAGTTGACCAATGGTAAAAGGGGTCACGGTACAAAAAAGGTTGAGAACCACTGGTATAGATAGATGACATATTTTAATGATCTTGCAACAGGACAAACACATTCCTGAGCGGTCCTCCAGTTTAGTCCTCCACATCCGGGTAGTGCACCTCCTCCCGCAGCCAGGAGACTGGACCAATCAAAATCCTGCCTTGTATGATGTATGCTATTGGAACTCCCATCAGCCCCCAGTGTGTCCAGTCTCCTTGCAGCTGGAGGACGTGTCTGCCTGTTTAGGCTTACTTAGGACCCTTTGAGGGAGCAACACTAGAGAGTTTTTTGTTGGAGTTTTTTAGTTTCTGTTATCTTTCTTTTTTTTAGGTAGATGTCCCTTTAATTTCTTTAAAAAAAAAAAAAAAAAAAAAAGGCCATGCGGGGGCAAGCCGGTGTGAGGAGCCAGAACAGCCTTAGCCTTCTGCCTACCCTCAGGAGGTTTTTCTAGCTGTCAGTCAGGCTGCATCTCTCCCCTTGACTGCACGGGGAAGAGAGCTGCCTGCAACAGACCTCTCCTGTCTTCTTGGATCTCTCGGGGCTATTGGGGTCTCTTTACTCCACTTTTCCTCTCTGCTGGTAAGTCGGGGCTGCTTGGACTCCCGCTCACGGTCTGAGCAGTGAGCCGGCGTTCAGCGGAGCTCCGTCTATTTCGGCGGGTGCCCGTGCACCGCGGATCGCGTGTTTTCCTTGCTTTCTTTTCTTTAGCCTTTATTTAGCTTTTATTGTCATTATTTTTCTTGGTTTTATCAATTTTTTCTTTCACTTTATTGCCTCCGGGTTTTTTCGCGCCGTTTTTCCTTTGCCGGTGCAGACAGCCGGCGGCCATTTTGAAGTTTCTTTTTACTTTCCCGCCGGAGGTTTCAGCTGTGCACCGGTCCCCCTTGCATTTTTTCGTCATTTTGCAATAGCGATTTTGGCTGCCTGCATCTCTACTTTCAGATTGTATAGTTTACAAAAAAAAAAAAAAAAAAAAATTTGATTTCCGTAGCCCACAACAGTAGCGTTTCTTTTGGCTTTCCTTGGGGTAAATTTGGTCTGCATTTATCTTTCTGCAGCAGTTTCTGCCCTTCCATGGCCGCTAGACCGCAGTGCGTCATCTGCGGATCGCGCAGGGGAGCGGTGGCTGACTCTGGCATCTGTCGGGGCTGTGCCTCCGTTTCTTCAGATGTGGAACAGCAGTTGGAGTTGAAGGAGCTGCCTGACGCGGCCGGCCCCTCTGTCTTGACGGAAGTGGAGCCCACGCCTGGTCCCCTGGCCTCTTGCTCGGCGGCCCTTCCTAAAGATCTGCCTAGTACTTCTTCCCTGGAGCCTACGGAATTCCCTTCAGAGGGATTCTCCCCGGACTTTGTTCTTCTTATGCACCAGGCCTTTTGCTTAAGTCTGGTAAGCTTCCGGAGCCCTGGCCGGCGCCCTGGCCGGAGCCTGCCTCCGGAGGCGCCCTGGCCGGAGCCTGCCTCCGGAGCCCTGGCCGGCGCCTCTGCCTTCGGGCTTGGGAGGGGAGCCCCGGCGCTCTCCTCACCCTGCTCCCAAGCGCCTTCGGACCATGGACCACGAACCTGAACCGGAAGATCAGGCTTGGCCAGAGGTGGATGCGGAACTTGAGCTGGATGCTGATCCTGAGGAGTTAGAAGACGGTGAAATTCCGGAACCGGAAGATCAAGCCCGCATTATTCGGGTATTTCGTAGAGAAGAGCTGGTTCCCTTGATCACGGAGTCTCTTCAGACCCTTAATCTTGGGGTCACGAGGCCTATGGAGGACGACGGTTTGGAGGATCCGCTCATACAAGCCGTGCGGGACTCCCAGGTGGTGTTTCCCGTCCACCGAGTGGTAGAGCAAATGATTCAAACTGAGTGGGATCAGCCTGACTCCGGTCTGAAGGGGATAAGGACTATGAACCGTCTCTATCCCTTGGCAGACAAAGACAAAGAAAAGTTTAAGTCTCCGCGCGTGGATGCAGCGGTATCGGCGGTGACTACAAAGACCACCATTCCAGTGGAGGGCAGTGCGGCCCTAAAGGATGCGCAGGACAAAAAGGTGGATAACTTGTTGAAGCAAGCCTTTGATACGAATGCCTTATCTTTGCAAGCCTCTATCTGCGGCGCTTGGGTTGCTAGAGCCTGCTTGCGCTGGGCTCAGCGTATGCGGTCGGGTTCCGGCTTGGATCCGCAGGGTTTGCTAGAGCTGACACGGCTGGAGTCTGGGTCGGCGTACCTCGCAGATGTGCATTATGATTTGATTAGGACTATGGCTAATAGCATGGCTTCTTTGGTGGCGGCTCGGAGGTCTATATGGTTGAGAAACTGGGCGGCTGACGGCTCTTCTAAATCCCGCCTCAGTAAGCTTCCCTTCAAGGGCAAATTATTGTTTGGAGAGGCCCTGGATAAGTTGGTTAAGGACCTCGGGGAGTCTAAGGGCGGTAGGCTGCCAGAGGATAAGCCAAAGCTCACAAGGAACGCACCGCCCACGCGGGGACAATTTCGGGACTTTCGTAGATTTCATTCTTCCCGCCTGTGGTCTTCCCAACGCAGCCGTTTTGGGTTTAGAACCCAAGGATTTCAAGGTTTTCGAGGTGCGGGCCGAGGCTTTTCGGGGGCTTCCGCCGCCTCCGCCTCTTCCTTTGGTCACAAGCCACAATGAAGCGAGGCGGGCCCCAGAGGGAAGTTTCGTCATCGGGGGTCGCTTGCGCGATTTCCTTCCCTCTTGGGCCCAAATTACCTCCGATCAATTGGTGCTGGAGATCGTGAGAGAAGGCTATGCGTTGGAGTTTGCGCGCCCGCTCCCCGATTCTTTTGTTCTCTCTCCCCCTGCAAGGGCGAGCAGAAACTGCAGGCGATTCACTTGACTTTGCGCAGGCTTTTGTCCTTGGGAGCCGTCATCCCCGTCCCGTCTGCCGAGCGCGGCGCCGGTCACTACTCCATTTATTTTGTAGTGCCCAAGAAAGACGGGTCGCTTCGCCCCATTCTGGACCTCAAGGGGGTGAATCGCGCTCTCCGGGTTCCTCATTTTCGAATGGAAACCTTGCGGTCGGTCATTGTGGCGGTGCGTCGCGGAGAGTTTCTCACGTCCCTCGACCTCTCGGAAGCCTATTTGCACATTCCCATTCGACTGTCTCATCAAAAGTTCCTTCGGTTTGCTTTCCCGTGGGGACACTTTCAGTTTCGAGCCCTGCCGTTTGGTCTAGCTACCGCTCCTCGCACCTTCACGAAGGTTATGGTGGTGGTCGCTGCGGCTTTGCGCCAAGAAGGCATCTTGGTTCACCCTTACCTCGACGATTGGTTGATTCGCGCAAAGTCCAGCGGCGAGAGTGTACAGGTCACCGACAGGGTGGTTACTCTTCTGCGTTCGCTCGGCTGGGTGGTCAACGAACAGAAGAGTCACTTGAGGCCTACTCAATCCCTCGAATATCTCGGAGTCATCTTCGACACGGCACGAGGGTTGGTGTGCTTGCCGGAGCGCCGTGTCCTGGCCTTGCGGGGTCTCGTGTGCACTTTTCTAGCAATGCCCGCTCCGTCCGCCTGGTGGTACCTTCGGCTTCTCGGCACTATGGCAGCGACCCTGGAGGTGGTTCCGTGGGCGCGCTTTCATATGCGACCACTCCAGAGCGCCCTGCTGCGTCGCTGGTCGAATCAGTTCGACTCGTTGAACAGGCGATTGCCCTGCCCGAAGCCAGTGCGCCGCTCTCTCCGGTGGTGGCTGTGCCCAAAGAACCTCAGCAGGGGGCTTCCCTTGGAGACGCCCCTTTGGATTCCGTTCATCATGGATGCCAGTCTTTCCGGCTGGGGAGCCCATTGCCAGGGCCGCTTTGCTCAGGGGACGTGGTCTCTCTGGGAGGCATCTTGGTCGATCAACCGTCTCGAACTGCGTGCGGTCCGGCTCGCCCTGCTAGCCCTCGAAGAGTTGGTAGCGGGGAAGCCTGTACGGATTCTCTCGGACAACTCGGCGACGGTGGCCTACATCAACCAACAGGGGGGCACCGGAAGTGTGGCCCTGGAGACCAAGGCGGCGGCGTTGTTCAACTGGGTTCAATCACGGCTGCCGGCGATCTCAGCGACGCATATCGCGGGCCGGGACAATGTGACAGCAGATTTTCTCAGCCGGGTGCGGGTGGATCCCGGGGAGTGGGAGCTGAACCCGCAAATTTACTCTCAAGTAGTTCATCGATGGGGTCCGCCCGTCATGGATCTCATGGCAACATTTCAGTCGGCGAAGACAGGTCGCTTCTTCAGCAGGCGCAGGGAGCGCATGTCCGAAGGGATCGATGCCCTGCTTCAACCGTGGCCAGAGAGCGTTCTTCTTTATGTCTTCCCTCCTTGGGCGCTCGTCGGTCGGGTCGTTCAGCGCATCGAGGCTCACCGGGGGCGCGTGTTGCTGGTGGCGCCGGATTGGCCCCGAAGGCTGTGGTACGCGGACCTGGTGCGGCTGCGCGACGGGGTTCCCTGGCATCTACCGTCGCTCCCAGACCTTCTGCTTCAGGGGCCCCTTCGAATGCCCCAAGTGGATCGCTTCTCGCTTACGGTTTGGCCATTGAAAGGGCTCGGCTGAGGAAGAGGGGTTATTCTCCTGCAGTTCTTTCCACCCTTCTTCAAGCGCGGAAGACTTCCACATCTCTCGCTTATATTCGAGTGTGGAGAATTTTTGAGGATTGGTGTTCCCGGCATGGTATCCGCGCGGCGACGGCCTCCGTACCTGTAGTACTCAGCTTTTTACAGGACGGTTTTGATAAGGGTCTTGCGGCCAGTTCTCTCAAAGTTCAGCTGGCAGCGATCGCTTGTTACAGAGGCAAAGTGTTGGGTATTAGCCTAGGGTCTCACCCGGACGTCATCCGTTTTCTCAAGGCTGTTTTCCGCTTGCGGCCTTCATGTTGGGTGTCCATTCCTTCCTGGGATCTGAACCTGGTGTTGCGGGCACTGGTTCGCGAGCCTTTTGAGCCTCTGCGGCAGGCGTCCCTTAAGGATCTGACGCTGAAGACGGTTTTTCTAGTGGCCATCTCCTCAGCGAGGCATATTTCCGAGTTGCAAGCGCTCTTGTGCAGGGAGCCCTTTTTATCCATTTCTAGGGATCGTGTGGTGATTCGTCCAGTGCCATCCTTTTTGCCCAAAGTGGTTTCGCCTTTTCATTTGGACCAGCCAGTGTTTCTTCCGGTCCTGCGGGCCGGTCCGGACAGTCTGGCTAGCGGTGGTCTGCACTATCTGGATGTCCGGCGTGTCCTTCGCCGTTACTTGAAAGTTTCTGAGTCTTTCTGGAAGACAGACCGCCTCTTCGTGCTCTTTGGCGGGGCGCGGCGGGGTGAGGCGGCGTCTAAGGCGTCTATTGCTCGCTGGATTAAAGAGGCGATTGCTTCGGCATATCTATTGCAGCGTCAGCCGGTTCCGGAGGGTCTGCGCGCCCACTCGACCAGGGCTCAGGCAACCTCTTGGGCGGAACATAGCTTGGTTCCTCCTGCGGACATCTGTAAAGCGGCTACGTGGTCCACGCTGCATGCTTTCAGTAAGCACTACCGCTTGGATGTGCTTGCCACTCAGGATTCTCGTTTTGGTTTGTCAGTACTGCGCGCCGGGTGGCAAGGTCCCGCCCGGTGTTGACTGCTCTGTTACATCCCGGATGTGGAGGACTAAACTGGAGGACCGCTCAGGAAATGGAAATTACACATACCTGGTAATTGTAGTTCCTGGAGGGTCCAGTTTAGTCCTCCTTCCCGCCCATATCTCCGATTCATTCTTTCGGCGCGCTTTTGAGCTACAGACGATACGCTATTTTCGCGGGCGTCATTCTTTTTATGGTATTCTTCTGCCCGATCTCAAGTGTCTCTTTTCTTCTGGAGGGCAGGTAGAAGCGCTGTGTCGCGTTCTGGCTTCCTCGTTTGGGGAGGGAGTCGGCATGATATTAGTTTCTCGGGGGGAAGAGTTGGTTTTTACTATGTATTTCTGATACTTTCATGTGTTGCTTCTTTAAGTCTGCTTTGTTACTAGTTTACTGGGGGCTGATGGGAGTTCCAATAGCATACATCATACAAGGCAGGATTTTGATTGGTCCAGTCTCCTGGCTGCGGGAGGAGGTGCACTACCCGGATGTGGAGGACTAAACTGGACCCTCCAGGAACTACAATTACCAGGTATGTGAAATTTCCATTTTTTTGCTTTGCACCACTCTTAATGAGCTTGGTATCTTTTGCTTGTGTGAATTTGGTTTGTGAATTTTCTTCTCATGTGAAATATGTATTCTTTGAACCACTGTAATTGTGTTTTAAATGCTCATAAGTGAGATCTTCACAGAGAATCTGTGGGTTTGGCTGCTATTGCTTGCAATATGTATTTAGCTCACGCCTTTCTAGTAGTAGTTCATGTCAAGTTACATTCAGGTACAGCAAATATTTCCCTGTCCTCAGAGGGCTTACAATCTGAATTTATAACTGAGGCAATGGAGGGTTAAGTGACCTTGCCCAAGACCACAAGGCATATCAGTCAGACTTGAACCCTGGGTTCCCTGCCGCTCCCCTTCATTTCTTTTCAGTTTTCTAGGCGCCTGCCTAGAGCTGCAGGCTTCAAGGATGGCAGCGCAGTGTCTCGGAGAGAGCAGCATGGAAGGCACATAGTCCAGCCAGTGGCAGGGCTGGCCCTGCAAGAAAGACATGAAAGAACATTTGGCAGCAGGCCTAGAGCAGGATGGGACAAGGCCTTGAGGGCGTACGTACAGATCAAAGGCTCACCTAGGGTTGCCAACCGGCCGGTTTTCAGCCGGCCTGGCCGGTTTTTCCATGGCCAGGCCGGCTGCCAGCACAGATGTCAAACCGGCCGTTGAAAAGCCGTTTTTTTGCTCTGGCCGCAAGATCGGGAGCGGCCAGAGCAAAAAAACGGCTTTCCTCCCGAAGCTAAAGTTAATTTGAAAAGGAAGACAGCCCGTGAGGAGCCCGCCCCCATGACATCACTTCCTCGGGCTCTGCGATGACCGGAGGGCTTCTCACACAATTTCTTTACTTTTCAAAGTAAGTGTATTGCAGCCGCTGCTCTGTACAAAGCAGAAGCAGCGGCTTGGGCAGGGCAGGGCAGGGCAGGGGTGTGAATGAACCAGCAAGGGGGGGGGGGGGGTGATGGTATGATTAAACCAGCAGGAGGGAGGGAGGGAGGGGGGGTTGGTGTGAGTGACCCAGCAGGAGGGGGTGAGTGAGTGCAGTGGGGTGGGTGAGTGAACCAGCAGTGGAAGGGGGGTGGTGTGAGTGAACCAGCAGTGAAGGGGGGGGTGTGAGTGAATCCGCATGGGAGGGGAGTTGGTGTGAACCAGCAGGGGAGCGGGGTTGGTGTGAGTGAACCAGCAGGGGAGGGGGGGTGATGGTGTGAGTGAACCAGCAAGGGGGGGGTGAGTGAGTGACACGGGGGTGGGTAAGTGAACCAGCAGGGAGGGGAGGGGAGGGGTGGTGTGAGTGAACCAGCAGGGGAGGGGGTGGTGTGAGTGAACCAGCAGGGGAGGGGGTGAGTGAGTGAACCAGCAGGGAGGGGGGGGGCGAGTGAGTGAACCAGCAGGGAGGGGGGGGGCGAGTGAATCCTCGGTAATTTTTGTGGGTGGGGCTGGGGGTGAGGCAGGGGCGGGACTGGGGGAGGAGAATGGGTGGAGCATGGCGAGCCACAGGTGTCGGGTTTTTCTCGGTGAAAAAGTTGGCAACCCTAGGCTCACCACTTTCAGCAGCTTTAAAGTGCATCCTTTTGCTATCTTTTGAAACACTGTACTGCCCCCCACCCAGTCAAATTTCTTTTGGTCTCCTGTGGAGGTAGGGTGGTAGGGGCGGCAGCAGCAGTGTGAGCGGGAGGAAAGAGAGGGGGGGGGGGAGAGGCCGGACATCTTGAGAGGTAGATGAAGGAAAGCGGGGGAAAGGTTGGACACCTGGGGGGGGAGGGAAGAAAAGGAGGGGGTAGATGCTGGAGACTTGGGGGATGGTTGAGAATGGGGAGGGATGCTGGACACCTGGTGAATGGAGAAGGCAAGGAGAGAGATGCTGGGCTATGGACGAATGGGGTGGGGGCACATGGCTGATATGCTTTGGCCAGCCCTGCTTTCTTGACAGATTTTCATCCAGTGGATTATGCTCCCTTGCCAGCAGCTGGAAGCAGACTTGAGCAACTTTCAGTGATGTCATCACTTGGAATATCATCTGGTGCAGTACTGGAAGGAGCCAGTATTTCCCACCTCCAGCAGGTGTCAGTGTGTGGGCTGGGGTAGCCATGCACATAGGCCTGACTCTCTTGGCCTGTACTATGGTGCAGTGGTAACAAACCAACCTGAAGCGTGAGTGGATGGAAAGACAGAGTCCTTTATTAACCCTTAGGCCGCCCGACACAGGCCGTGTTTCGTCACCCTTCGTCAGGGGCTGTCCAGGCACAAAACTAAAATCATAAATAACAACCATTAACATACATTAAAAACATAAAGGAACAGACTGACAAACTTGTTAAACAACATCATACATATCAATACTTAAACAATAAAAACATCAAAACCTTACAAATTATGTCATAAAATCAATAAATAATGTGAAATAAATAAATGTGCTCGAAGGTACTGATCATCATAAAATCATATACATACATAAAAATAAAACGATATAAAAAATTAGATTACCAACCTCTGTTGTGGACTCTAAAAAGTATTACACCACACTAATGAAGTAAAATCTGAAAAACGTTGCTAGGAAAACAAAAACAGGATAATTAAAAAACTTGTAACTTGATTCTATATTTTCCATATACCGCGGGTTTGCGGTTGCAAACACAATGTGCATCAGCTTTAGATAACATTTGTTTTGTGCATGATTACATTAAAGAATACAATTCTCCCCCCTATTGGGCCCACGTTTAAATTTGTACAGATCCATTGGTAATGTCTCATTCATCATTGCATATCCTGCCTTTATTGTTTGTTTTTAAGTAGAGCTCCTGGCTTCCTCCTGCTACCATAATTCTCAAGTACAAGTTTTTCTTATGTAGTTTATTTTATTGAAGATTTTGTAGTTTATTCATGTCCTGTCCTGTTCTCCTCATTGCTTATTCCACCTTCTTTTCCTTTTTCTTTCACTTTGGATTAATGAAAAATATAGAATCAAGTTACAAGTTTGTCAATCTGTTCCTTTATGTTTTTAATGTATGTTAATGGTTGTTATTTATGATTTTAGTTTTGTGCCTGGCCAGCCCCTGACGAAGGGTGACGAAAGACGGCCTGTGTCGGGCGGCCTAAGGGTTAATAAAGGACTCTGTCTATCTCCAGGAACAAGCAGGAATGAGTCTTCACATATGGGTACGTCGGTACCGAAGGAGCCTGCGCGGGAACGCTCCCCAGCTTCCCAAAAAGGAAAGCTTTTGGGAGCATCCCACAGCGCCTGCGCGCTGCCTTCCCGCCTTTCCTAACCGCCTCTCCCCAGTTCTTCTTTTCCGCGGAGCCAGCAGGTCGTGTTCCTGTCACCGCTGAAGAAGTTCTTTGTTTTATTTTATTTCTTTGGTCGCGCGTCTGCCTTCCCCGACGTCGGACCGGTACCGCCGGTCTTTCTTTCTTTTCTTCTAAAAAAAACAAAACACATTTTTTCCCTCACTTAGTGTGTTTTCCTCTTTTGGGCCTTAGGCCTCATGAAAAATTTTCCTCATGGAAAACCAGCCTCCGGGTTTAAAAAATGCACTAAGTGCAGCGGTACTATTTCTGTTACCGACACCCATGAATGGTGTCTCAAATGTTTGGGTTCTGACCACTCCATTTTGGATTGTTCGTCCTGCTCCTTGATGTCTAAACGAGGTTTAAGGAACCGAGCAGCCAAGCTCCATGTGCTGTTTCCCTCTGATGCAGCTTCAGTGGCATCGACGTCTTCCAGGGCTGCTTCTTCCTCCCATGGCTCTCAGGTAACCAAACATAAATCCAGCTGGTCCTCGAAGGGTAGATCTCCTTCCAAGCATTGAGATGCCTCCGGGCTTGCCCTCGAGGATCCTGCACCGGCAAAACTACCCCGGCGGGAAGTTCCGGCTTCCAAAGCTCCACCTATGGGGTTACAGGTTGACATCGATGGCACGGCCTCGACCGATCACCTGATAGAATGCTCTGGGGTACCGGCACAACCTTCCGGTACCGAATTCCAGGCATTCATGGCGTTGATGGATCAGAATGTTCTATCCATGCAGCAGGCTATCACGGCCTTCATTCAAGCTGCGACGCCGCTGATACCACAACAAACTCCGTTGTCGGTATCGGCCCAGGTACCGGCACCAATGCCGGTACCGGTACCGACTGCATCGACATCGGCCATGGTGTCGTCTGCAGCGGTTCCCTGCCTAGGGATGCCCATCGGTACCGAACCGGTACCGATAACGCCCGATGTCGATACTGCTTGGTACGCGTATCGAACTTTGAAAGAGCACCCTGACAGTCGATACTTTGATTCCTCCGAAGATTCTGATGCATCGGAGGCTTCTGCTGAAGTATCCATAGCCCTTCCTGAAGAGCCTTCTTCTCCAAAAAGAAGAATGTCTTCTCCAGAAGACTTGTCCTTTCAAGACTTCATAAGAGAAGTGGCTAAAGGGCTCTCTATTTCAGTATCCTCTGAATTAGAACCTAGAGCTAAAAAATTGGATATTTTAGGTTATTCTAAGGCTCCTAAGGAGGCAGTCACCTTGCTAATTCATGAGATTCTTTATGATCACATGATTGACTTATGGGAGACTCCTCTCACTGTCTCTCCTCATTCTCGTAGATTGGACACTATGTACCGTGTCCCTCCTTGTCCTGGGTTTCATAAAACACAGCTTCCTCACCATTCTATTGTGGTGGAGTCAGCTATGAAAAAGATAAAGAGTGCAAAAAGACACTCCTCTGCTCCTCCAGGAAGAGAATGCAGGACCTTGGATGCTTTTGGTAGGAAAATCTTCCAAGCCAGTATGCTCATTGCCAGAATCAACTCCTATAGTCTTTATATGGGTATGTTTCTGAAAGAAGTTGCAGATAAGCTGCACACTTTCCTCCCTTTTCTTCCAGAGGATAAAAGGGAAGAATTTCTTATTTGGCTTAAGCATACTCAAGATATTTCAAAGTTTTCCAACCGTGCAGCTTTTGACTCCTTTGAGGGTGCCAGCAGAGCTTCGGCCATTGCCGTAGCTGCTCGCAGAATTGCTTGGTTCCAGGCTTCTAATCTAGAATCTTGGGTCCAGGATGGCTTGGGAAATCTTCCCTGTACAGGTGAAAACCTGTTTGGCAAAGATTGGCAAATAAAAGCCACTCAAATGGATGCAGAAAATTCTGCTTTGGATAGACTTTCAAAGTCAACCTCCATTCCTGCCAAGAAAAAACCTTTCAAGAAGTCTTTTTTCAAGAAAGGCAGATTCCATCCTGCTTCTGGCCAACAATCATCTACAGGTCGTTTTGCTGCTAAGCGTCAGCAACCTAAACAGGTCAGGCCTAAGCCTACAGGGGCTGCTGCAACTCAGCAGACCCAGCCTCCTCAGGGCTTTTGACTTGATGCTAGAGAACTTAGCCTTTCTGGCTCTGAAACAGCCAGAGCCTCTCACCATTCCAGGAAGGTTAGCTCATTTTGCTCCCAGATGGGAGCAAATTACAGCAGAGCAGTGGACCCTCTCCATCATAAGTCTTGAAGGACTAGAAAGGGGGACTGTTATTTCTGAAGAGAAATCTGCAACTGTGAGTATATACTTCTGGTAATTTTCTAAAAAGAATTCTTTGTATTAAAGCTACTTAATCTGTGAACCCACTGTTTTTTTTTTTGTTGTTGGATCAGTTAGGGTCTAGTAGCAGCAATTAAAGTTTGAATTTAAAACACAGAGGAGAGCTTTCTGGTTACATTTCATACCCAGCAGAGAGCTTGTAGTTTTAAATTTAATAGTCACTCAGGGCCAAGTAACAGCAAAGTACTTTTAGTTTAAATTTAACACACAGAAGAGAGCTTTCTGGTTAAATTTAGAACCCAGCAGAGCTTGTAGTTTAAATTTCATAAGAAGTTAGAGCCTAGCAGCAGCTCAGAGCTATAATTTAAATCAAATCAGAATTTAGCTTACCTCAGCAGCACAAGACAGGGTACTGTGTAGCAGCCCTCTTTTAATAAGTGTTATTTCCCTCCCTCCCCTGGGATAATCATAGCTTTATAGGTACTTACACATCTTAAAAGACAGGAGGTGCTTTCAGGTGAAGCTCATTACCCAAATCAGTCATACACTAAGGACCTGAGATTAATTAAGCTTCAGGTGAACAAGGTATATTAAACGTATTAGGTACAGTTTTATTGGTATAAATACCCATAGCAACCCCTAGTAAGTAAGAACTTAAAGATCTAGACACAAACTTAAAACTAAGATGCAGACAGCAGTCCAGCAGCGGGATGGGGGCTTTCCAGTCTTTTGCATTGAGTGTCACATGTATGATTTTCTCCCAGTTGGTGAGAGGTCTTACGTGTGCACTAGGTGCAAGGAGCTCTTTGCTCTCAGGGAACAAGTCCGTTCTCTAGAGGCTAAAGTAGCAGACTTGGAAAACATAAGACAGACAGAGAGGTACATAGACGAGACCTACAGGGATATAGTCCTGAAGTCCCACCTCCAGTCTGGCAGCACCCCTGTTGCCATGGAGGAGAGAGGTCACGTGACAGGAGAGCATCACCCTGGTGTGGCAGGAAGTGATCCTGTAACTAGGACCTGTCCTCCAGGTGATGTAAAACCCTCTCGCACCGAGGAAGTTTCTCCAGGGCCATGTGCCCATGAGGGAAGGGTTAGGACAGCCGTTATAGTTGGTGATTTGATCATTAGGCATGTAGATAGCTGGGTGGCTGGTGGACGTGAGGATCGCCTGGTAACATGCCTGCCTGGTGCGAAGGTAGCGGACCTCACGCGCCACCTAGATAAGGTCTTAGATAGTGCTGGGGAGGAGTCTGCTGTCTTGGTACATGTCGGTACCAATGACATAGGAAAATGTGGTAGGGAGGTTCTAGAGGCAAAATTTAGGCTTTTAGGTAGGAAGTTGAAATCCAGAACTTCCAGGGTAGCATTCTCCGAAATGCTTCCTGTTCCACGCGCAGGACCCAAAAGGCAGGCAGAGCTCCGGAGTCTCAATGCGTGGATGAGACAATGGTGCAGAGATGAGGGTTTTGGATTTGTTAGGAACTGGGGAACATTCTGGGGAAAGGAGGGGCTCTTCCGAAGGGATGGGCTTCACCTTAACCGGGATGGAACCAGGCTGCTGGCATTAACCTTTTAAAAAGGAGATAGAGCAGCTTTTAAACTAGATATTAGGGGAAAGCCGACAGTCGCCCAAGAGCGGATGGTTCAGAAGAATGTATCCTTGAAGGATACTACCAAAAGCAGAGAGGTTCCACAAAAGAGTAATGTAGCCCAAATGCCCTCAAGTATGGAGCAGACAGAGCTTAAAGATCCCAATTTACCCATGTCTAACAATAGCCAAATTAACACGAATAAAATACATTCTCTAAAATGCTTGTATGCAAATGCTAGAAGTCTAAAGAATAAGATGGGAGAGTTAGAATATATAGCACTAAATGAAAGGTTAGATATGATTGGAATATCAGAGACATGGTGGAAGGAGGACAACCAGTGGGACACTGTGATACCTGGGTACAAACTATATCGTAATGATAGAGCTGATCAAATTGGTGGAGGGGGTTGCGCTCTATGTTAGAGAGGGCATTGACTCAGAAAGGATTAAAGCTTTGCAGGAAAGAAAATCTGCTGTAGAATATATATGGATTGAAATTCCATATAAAAGGGGGAAGGCAATGGCAGTGGGGGTGTACTATCGAGCACCTGGCCAGAATGACCAAATGGATGATGAAATGCTCAAAGAAATCAAGGAAGCTAACAAAAGTTACAGCGCAGTAATAATAATGGGTGATTTCAATTACCCCGGTATCGACTGGGTCAGTGTCACGTCAGGACATGCTAGGGAGATAAAGTTCCTAGATGAAATAAATGACTGCTTCTTGGAGCAGCTGGTTCATGAACCGACCAGAGGGGAAGCCATAATAGACCTAGTCCTTAGTGGAACACCAGATCTAGTGTAAGAGATAAGGGTGTTGGGGCCACTTGGCAATAGTGATCATAGCATGATCGCCTTTGATTTAATTAGTGGAGGAGGGATAGTAAGGAAATCCACAGTACTACCTTTTAACTTTCGAAAGGGAGACTATGATAAAATGAGGAAAACAGTTAAGAAAAAACTAAAAGGAGCAGTTGCGAAGGTTAGACGTACATCAAGCTTGGGTGTTGTTGAAAAATACTATCTTGGAAGCCCAGACCAGCTGTATTCCATGCTTTAAGAAAAGTGGAAGGAAGTCCAAAAAACTGCCAGCATGGTTTAAAGGTGAGGTCAGAGAGGCTGTTGTTGCCAAAAAAGCATCTTTCAGGAAATGGAAAAAAGAGCCAAATGACGAAACCTGGAAACAGCACAAGCACTGGCAAGTCAAATGCAAGGCATTGATAAGGCAGGCAAAGAGAGAATTTGAGAAGAAGCTTGCTGCGGAGCAAAAACGCGAAATAAAGACCTTTTCAAGTACATTCGTAGCAAAAAACCTGTGAGAGAGTCAGTTGGTCCATTAGATGATGAAGGGGTTAAAGGAGCACTAAGAGGCGACAAGGCGATAGCGGAGAGACTGAATGAATTCTTTGCTTCGGTCTTTACTGAGGAAGATGTAGGGATGTTACCCATGACTGAAGTGGTATTTAAAGGTGCGGAAGAATTGAAGGAAATATTGATACATCGGGAAGATGTCTTACAACTATTAGATAAACTGAAGAGTAGCAAATCACTTGGGCCGGATGGTATACATCCAAGGGTGTTGAAAGAACTGAAATATGAGATTGCAGAACTGCTATCAGTAATCTGTGAACTATCATTAAAATCATCTCTAATACCTGAAGATTGGAGGATCGCCAATGTAACACCAATTTTTAAAAAGGGTTCCAGGGGTAATCCGGGAAACTACAGACCGGTGAGCCTGACGTCAGTACCGGGAAAAATGGTAGAAACCATCATAAAGAATAAAATTACTCAGCATGTAGATAGTCACAACCTAATGGGAGACAACCAACATGGCTTTAGACAAGGAAGATCTTGTCTTACTAATCTGTTATGTTTTTTTGAAGGAGTGAATAAACAGGTGGACAAAGGTGAGTCTGTTGATATTGTGTATCTGGACTTTCAGGAAGCCTTTGACAAGGTCCCTCATGAGAGACTTTTGGCAAAACTAAAAAGTCATGGGATAGGAGGCAGTGTACTATTGTGGATCAGGAACTGGTTAAAAGATAGAAAGCAGAGGGTAGGGCTAAATGGCCAATTTTCCCAATGGAGAAAGGTGAATAGTGGTGTACCCCAGGGATCTGTGCTGGGTCCGCTGCTTTTTGACATATTCATAAATGACCTGGAAAGTGGAATAACGAGTGAGGTTATCAAATTTGCAGATGACACAAAACTATTTAAAGTTGTTAAAACCCAAGAGGATTGTGAAAAATTGCAAGAGGATCTTGATAAATTGGAAGACTGGGCATCAAAATGGCAGATGAAATTTAATGTGGACAAGTGCAAGGTTATGCCCCTAGGGAAGAACAACCCAAACTATGGTTACACGATGCAAGGTTCCACATTAGGAACCACCACCCAGGAAAAAGATTTAGGCGTCATTGTGGATACCATGTTAAAACCCTCGGCCCAGTGTGCAGCGGCGGCCAAGAGAGCAAATAGAATGCTAGGTATGATAAGGAAAGGAATGGAAAATAAAACAAAAGATATTATAATGCCTCTATATCGTTCCATGGTGAGACCGCACCTTGAATATTGTGTGCAATTCTGGTCGCCGTATCTTAAAAAGGATATAGCGATTTTAGAAAAGGTACAGAGAAGAGCCACCAAAATGGTAAAGGGGATGGAACCTGTTCATGTTACACTTGTTATATGTAAACCGCTTTTTATTTAAAAGTTGATTTGTAAATAATTTAAAAATCTGTTCTATGTAAAACCTGTTCTTGTTACACTTGTTATATGTAAACCGCCTTTGATCTATGGAAGAGGCGGTATATAAGAAAGTTTTAAATAAATAAATAAATAAATAAATGGAAGGATACTCCCTATGAAGAAAGGCTAAAAAGGTTAGGGCTCTTTAACCTGGAAAAGAGACGGCTGAGGGGAGATATGATAGAAGTCTATAAATTAATGAACGGAGTGGAACGGGTAAACGTAGATCGATTGTTTACCTTATCAGAATATAGAAAGACTAGGGGACATGCAATGAAGCTACAGGGTAAACTATTTAAGACTAATAAAAGAAAATATTTTTTCACTCAACGTGTAATCAAACTCTGGAATTTGCTACCGGAGGATGTAGTAAAGGCTGTTAGTGTAGCTGGGTTTAAAAAAGGTTTGGACAAGTTCCTGGAGGAAAGGTCCATAAACCATTATTAAGAAGTGACCGAAGATATAATGCTTGACCCAGTACAAGCATTGTGGAACTTGTGTCTCTTGGGGAAACTGCTAGGTACATATGACCTAGATTGGCCACTGTTGGAAACAGAATACTGGGCTTGATGGACCTTGGTCTGACCCAGTATGGCATATCTTATGTTCTTATAAGGGAGGGCTACAAACTTCATTTCTCAAACCTTCCTCCTCACACCATGGTGAGACATTTCAATTCTCCAACATCTCTCCTCGACCTTCTAGGTCAGGAGTTGGCTACCCTTCTTGCCCAAGGGGCAATAGAAGAAGTATCTCTTCTTCAACAGGGGTCAGGGTTTTACTCCCCCTACTTTCTGATCCCAAAGAAAACAGGGGGCTACAGACCCATATTAGATCTCAGAGAATTGAACAAATTTCTATGCAAGGAGAAATTCAAGATGCTTTCTCTGGGCACTCTCCTTCCATACCTTCAGAGTCAGGATTGGCTTTGTTCTCTAGATCTCAAGGATGCGTACACACATGTCCTCATCCATCCATCTCACAGAAGGTTCCTCCATTTTCTTTTCCAAGGAAAGCATTACCAATACAGGGTGCTTCCTTTCGGTCTGGCCTCTGCTCCAAGAGTGTTCACCAAATGCATGGCAGTAGTAGCTGCATTTCTATGCACTCTGGGAATATTTGTATTCCCATATCTGGACGACTGGCTCATCCGAGCTCCATCTCAGTCAGAGGCCCAGACTTCCCTGGACTGCACAAGGCGCATTCTGCAGTATCTGGGACTTGTGGTAAACCTCCCAAAGTCCCAGCTCACCCCTACTCAGTCCCTAGAGTTCATAGGGGCCTGGCTAGATACTACCACTGCAAGGGCCTATCTTCCTCAGGCCCGTTGCCTACGCCTAGTGCAGTTAGCCTCCCAGATTCAGTCAAAGAGCCATTTAACTGCCCGGGAGATGCTACAACTGCTAGGCCACATGGCATCTACAGTGCATGTGGTCCCCTATGCTCGCCTTCACATGAGAGCAGCTCAATGGACTTTGTCCACCCAGTGGACTCAAGCATCAGGGGCTCTGTCAGACAAAATAGCAACCTCCAGGCGCCTCTTTTGGTCTCTCCAGTGGTGGAAGTCCACCCAAAATCTGTTGCTGGGATCCCCCTTCCAACAGTTGTTGCCTCAGGCAACCCTCACAACAGATGCCTCCCAAACAGGTTGGGGAGCTCTTCTGCAAGACCTCTCCACTCAGGGCACTTGGTCTCCACAGGAGACCTCTCTACATATCAACCACTTGGAGCTCCGAGCAGTTTTTCTAGCTCTCAAGGTCTTCCATACCCTGCTCAGCTACAAGACAGTCCTCATTCATACGGACAATCAGGTAGCCATGTTTTACATAAACAAGCAAGGAGGAACTGGCTCTCTGTCGCTTTGCAATGAAGCTTTTAGATTGTGGGCCTTCGCCAGAGAGCATCAAATCCATCTCCTATCCGTATACCTTCCAGGAATCCAAAACTCTTGGGCAGACAGACTCAGTCGAGTTCTGCTTCCACACGAATGGTCCCTGCACATGGATCAGGTACTCAGAATCTTTCAAGAGTAGGGAACCCCGGACATAGACCTCTTTGCAAGTCCGTGGAATACCAAACTTCCCCGGTTCTGTTCCAGAATTCCGTGTCAGGGAGTTCAGGCCAAGGATGCCTTCCTCCTTCACTGGGGTCAAGACTTCCTGTATGCCTTTCCACCCATTCCCTTAATTCCCAAGACTCTGTTCAACTCCAGAGGGATCAAGGATCTATGATCCTCATAGCTCCACGCTGGCCCCGCCAAGTGTGGTACCCTCTACTTCTACATCTCTCTCAAGCTTCCTCCCTAGACTTGGGAGCTGCTCCAGACCTTCTGTCCCAGGAGGAGGGGACTTTGTGGCACCCAAACCCCAAGTCCCTTCACCTCAGAGCTTGGTTGCTGAAGGCCTAGACCTTCAAGGTTGGAATCTTTCCCAGCAGGTGAAGGATATCCTCCATGCTTCCAGAAAACCTTCTACTAGACGTTCCTATGCTTTTAAATGGAAAAGGTTTTCCATTTGGTGTACTGAGAAGGGTCTTGACCCTCTAGCACTACCTTTGAATTCTCTATTAGAATATCTCCTGCATCTCTCCAATGCAGGCCTTAAGACGAATTCAGTAAGGGTCCATTTGAGTGCTATTGCAGCATCCCTTAAGCCTATCAATGGACAGCCTATTTCCTCTCATCCTCTTATTGCAAGATTCATGAGAGGCCTAACTTTAACTAAGCCTCCCATTAGGCCTCCTCCGGTGGCATGGGACTTAATTCTGGTTCTTGGTCAGCTTATGAAGCCACCTTTAGCCACCACCTCCTTGAGATTTCTTTCCTGGAAGGTTATTTTCCTCATTGCAGTCACCTCAGCTCGCCGCATCAGTGAACTGCAGGCCTTAGTGGCTAATCCACCTTATACAAGGTTCCATCATGATAAGGTAGTCCTTAGGACCAATCCACACTTTATGCCTAAAGTGGTCTCACCTTTTCATCTTAATCAAGAGGTGTATTTACCTGTCTTTTTTCCAGGTCCTCATGCATCAAGTGCAGAGAGGAATCTTCATACCCTGGATTGTAAGAGAGCTCTTGCCTTTTACTTACAAAGGACACAGCAACATAGAAAGTCTTCTCAACTCTTTGTTGCCTTTGATCCCTCTCATTTGGGACTTCCAGTCTCTAAGAGGACACTGTCCAATTGGATTGCTCAGTGTATTTCTTTCACCTACCAGAGTAAGAACCTTTCTCTGGAGGGCCATGTCACAGCTCATAATGTGAGGGCCATGGCCACCTCTATGGCTCATCTAAATTCTGTGTCCATCGACCAGATCTGTCAAGCGGCCACCTGGGCCTCGGTTCATACCTTCACAGCCCATTACTGTTTGGACAAGGACTCCCGCCGGGATGCCTTGTTTGGTCAGGCTGTTCTCAAACACCTGTTCCATTCTTAATCAACTCCTGCCCTCCTTCCCTGGATGGATGCCTGAGATCCATAAGAGGAGGTAGAGCCCTTCTCAGGGTCTCATAACCTTGGGAATCTCCCAGGCATCTCTAGCTAGGGAGTCCCCATATGTGAAGACTCATTCCTGCTTGTTCCTGGAGATAGCACAGTTACTTACCTGTAACAGGTGATCTCTGGGAACAGCAGGAATAAGTCTCCACAACCCACCCACCTCCCCTAGGAGTTGTATCTCTCTATCTATCTTTCCTTTCCTCTCTCTCTTTGTCTCAGCTTTAAAACTCGAACTGGGGAGAGGCGGTTAGGAAAGGCGGGAAGGCATCGCGCAGGCGCTGTGGGATGCTCCCAAAAGCTTTCCTTTTTGGGAAGCTGGGGAGCGTTCCCACGCAGGCTCCGTCGGTACCGACGTATCCATATGTGAAGACTTATTCCTGCTGTTCCCAGAGATCACCTGTTACAGGTAAGTAACTGTGCTTTCCATCCACTCACGCTTCAGGTTGGTTTGGTCTTGTTTCTGTGTGAATTCTGCTTCCTAGTGTCGCACGTGTTGTTTCAGCATGTTTTCCCCATGGAAAGACGTTTTAAGTTTTGGGGAAGATGCCTTAGACAAGCTAATTCCACTAGAACCTCTCCTGGATTCATCTAAAGAAGAACTAGAAGATTGTTGGAACAAATGGGAGGAAGTGGTATTATTGTCTAAAAAGATGATAAAGGAACAGATGCATTCTGCCTATCTTTTAGAGTGTTGCAAATCGAAAATTATTCCAAGAGGACTTCGGGTCAATAAAGCACCAGGTTTATATACTCATGAACAAGGTTTCATCAAGTGTTGGAATGCGATACTCAACAAGTGCTCATTGGACCTTATGATTTTACTTATTACCACAGCAAATAAACAATCGGAAATCTTGACTGCCCAATTAGAAGAAAAATTGGACGTTCTCAAAAAATCTGACAAATTTTGATGTAGTATATGAAGATCATCAGAGAAACATGCAGGATTTTAGAAAAGAAGTAAAGAATAAGAAGGTGGATAAATACAAGAGAGATGAGGAGGATTACAAAACAGGATATGTATGTTGTTGTTGTTAAGTGCCGTCGAGTCGGAGTCGACTCATGGCGACCCTCTGGATAGCTATCCTAAATTGTGTTCGGTCTTCAGTCAGGCGGCTCATTGTTGACAGACTGGTACCCGTAGCTGCTGTTATTGTAGCGATCCATCTCATTGCTGGCCTTCCTCTTTTGCGTTGACCTTCTATCTTTCCAAGCATGATGTCTTTCTCTAATGATCTCTCTCTTCGCATGATGTGTCCGAAGTATGAAAGTCGAAGTCTTGTCATCTGAGCTTCTAAAGAAAGCTTAGGTTTGATCTCCTCTAGTACCGACTGGTTTGTTCTTCGGGCAGTCCATGGTATACACAGTATTCGCCGCCAGCACCATAATTCAAAGGCATCAATTTTCTTCCTGTCTGTCTTTTTCACTGTCCAGCTTTCACATCCATATGATGTTATTGAAAATACCATGGCTTGAACAAGTCGAATCTTTGTATGGAGAGAGACATCTCTGCTCTTGAGAATCTTATCTAGGTCTTTCATAGCCATTCTGCCAAGAGCAATGCGTCGTCTGATTTCTTGACTGCTTGTTGCTTCTTTATTGATAGTTGATCCAAGTAGGTTAAAGTTGTTCACGATTTCAATTTCTTCTCCAACGATGAACCTGTTGATTATGCCAGTTGTCATGATCTTTGTCTTCTTTACATTAAGGTGCAGGCCCATTTTGAGACTATGTTCTTTGATTGTGAGAAGCAAATGTTTCAGATCATCTTCACTTTCTGCCAGTAATGTGGTATCATCAGCATAGCGAAGGTTGTTGATGAGTCTTCCACCAATCTTCACACCTCTGTTGTCTTCATACAATCCTGCTTCTCTGATGATTTGTTCTGCATATAAATTAAACAGGTAGGGGGAAAGTATGCAGCCTTGTCTTACACCTTTGCTTATTTTAAACCATTCTGTTTCTCCTTGTTCCGTTCGAACTATTGCTTCTTGATCAATGTACAGATTGCGCAAGAGAACGATCAGGTGTTCTGGTATACCCATGCTTCTTAATGTGGCCCAGAGTTTCTCATGGTTTACACAGTCAAAAGCCTTGCTATAGTCGATAAAGCACAAATAGATATCCTTTTGGTATTCTTTAGTCTTTTCAAGGATCCATCTCACATCCGCAATGATGTCTCTCGTTCCTCGCCCTTTCCTGAACCCTGCTTGCACTTCAGGTAGTTCTTGTTCTAGGTATGGCTGTAGTCTCTTTTGAATAATCTTCAGTAGAATCTTGCTGGCATGTGGGATCAGAGCGATTGTGCGATAATTTCCACAGTCAGTTGGATCACCTTTCTTTAGTATTGGTATAAACACAGATCTTTTCCAGTCAGTTGGCCATGATGTTGTCGTCCATATTTCTTGGCAGAGCCTTGTAAGTACAGTAACAGCTGCATCAGATTGCTGCAATACTTCTATGGGAATGCTATCAATGCCTGGTGCTTTGTTCTTTGATAAGGCTTTCAATGCTGCTTCAACTTCTTCTTTCATCACCAATGGTTCCTGATCATAAGGTATAGGTTGAAACGGCTGTTGGTCCACTTGATCTTTATCATATAAAAACTCTGTATATTCCTTCCACCTTTTCTTGATCTTCTCAGCATCATTCAACATAGAACCTTGAGCATCTTGTAACATTCCAATTCGAGGCTGGAACTTTTTCTTTAACTCTCGCAGCTTTAGGAAAGCCGATCTTGTTCTTCCTCTAATAGTTTCTGCTTCTATTTCCTTGCAAGTGTCATTGTAGTACTTTTCCTTGTCCTGTCTTACTGCACGTTGGAAATCTCTGTTGAGTTCTGCGATTGTCTTTCTTTCTCCTTTGGCTTTAGCTTCTCTGCGTTTCTGGGCAATTTTCAAAGTTTCTTCCGTCATCCATTTTGGCCGTTTTTGCTTTTTCACCTTTTGTAGAGACTTCTCGCTTTCTTCCAGCACAACCTTCTTGATGTCATTCCATAACTCTTCCGGAGTTCTGTCATTTGTATCTAAAGCAGCAAATCGATTTTGCAGGCAGTCTTTAAATTCCAGTGGTATATTCTCAAGGTCATATTTTGCTGCATTCATGAGTGGTTTGCTCTTTTTCAACTTTAGCTTGAGTTTGCATACTAGTAGTTGATGATCTGTACCACAGTCAGCTCCAGGTTTTGTCTTTGTTGATGTTACAGAGCTTTTCCATCGTTGACTTCCACAGATGTAGTCAATTTGATTTTTATACAATCCATTGGGTGAAGTCCATGTGTACAGTCGCCGCTTGTGTTGCTGGAAGAAGGTGTTTGAGATGAATAGATCATTGGTCTTGCAGAATTCTATCAATCTTTCTCCAGCTTCATTTCTGTTGCCAAGTCCATATTTTCCAACTACTTTGCCTTCTTCTTTGTTGCCAACTTTTGCGTTCCAGTCACCCATGGCTATCAGGATATCCTGTTTGCATGTTCTGTCAATTTCAGCTTGTACTTGTTCATAGAACTCTTCAATTTCATTCTCTTCTGCAGCTGTTGTTGGGGCATATACTTGAATTATAGTTGTGTTGATAGGCAATCCTCGTAGACGAATAGAGATTAAGCGTTCGCTGACTGCATTGTATTTCATTACAGTTCTTGCAAGTTTCTTCTTTATTATAAATGCAACACCATTTCTTCTTTGTCTTTCATTTCCAGCATAGTAGACCATGTGATCATCTGATGCAAAGTGCCCGATGCCAGTCCATTTCAGTTCGTTGACACCCAACAGATCAAGTTGTACACGTTCCATTTCATTCTTGACCACCTCCACCTTCCCTTGGTTCATGCTTCGTACGTTCCATGTTCCAATGTGTAAGACATCTTTACAGCTTCTGACTCTCATTTCATGCGCAGCTACATCAGCAGTCAGACTTCCCGAGGGCTTTGATCCAACCACATCATAAATGCTGGCTTTACTCTGAAAAGTCTTCAGCTCTTCCCCAGTAGCTAGTTGAGTGCCTTCCGACCTGGGAGTCTCATCTTCCAGCACCATAGAACAATTTGTTTTGTTGTAACTATCCATTGGGTTTTCATGGCAAGATACAGAAGTAGATTGCCGGGCCTTCCTTCTGCGCAGTTTGAGTTTGGTGTTGTTGCCGTTGTCACAGAAATGTGATCCTCCGCCGTCAACACTATCCCATTCTGCTGCTGCCCAGATGGGTGGTTTGTCTTCGTCTGGCACCTCAGCTGAGACCTGTCCATCTTGGGAGACCCTGCCAGTAGTTAAACTACCGATAGTTTAGCTCTCAGCATCACTGATGCACGCAAGCCCTCACAGCACGACAAGCTGCAAACCAAGTGAGAGAGGATATGTATATCACTGGGATAAAAAAGGTGAACAGGATCGTTTATGGTTTAAGAAAAGAAAGTCAATTTTTGATCGTAAAGACATTATTATAGATAATACACAGGAGGTCATTCCCATTGGACAAAAAAAGAAACGTAGCAGGAGTGAGTCAGGGGATATTGACGCCTCAGCGTCTTTGTTTTCTCATCGCACTGAACATGCTAATTCTCAGGGAGATAAAAATAAAAAGAAAGATCCATTACCTAAACAAAAAAGGATTCTTTTTTCAGCATGGATCATTTGTGGAAAGGTGGAGGGCGAGATACCTCACGGGGCCGGGCCCGCCCCGCAGAACCGAACCATGTTTACCCCCAAGAAAACGACAACATACGCAACACGTACAGAGGTCGGGGCAGGGGCAGAGGGGGGAAGGGAGGAAGAGGGGGGTGGCAATCGGAAAGGTCGGAGGAACGATGTACCGTTAATAGAACCACCTAGTAATGTGATTAACATATCGAAATATTCTCTTAAGGATGAATTATATCTATATTAAATAAAGGCCTTTCCTTTGTGCCAAAAAGGAAATGTGATCCCTTTGACATTCACGTTGATCTGTACAAATTTTTTCGGAAGGTCTGTATGAAACATTTTTTCACCAACAGTATCCCTACCTCTAATGATAATTCTATTATTCGCAATAAGTCTACGTGGGTTCCCCCTCAAAGCACTGATCCTGTCATTGAAACTTTTGAACGAGTGGTTACTCAACAGGTTACTGAATCTTTCAAAAAACACTACCACACTTTTAATAATAATACAGATCAGGAGAGAAAAGCAATCTCCTCGCTACAAAAGAACAACACTATTATAATAAAACATGCCGATAAAGGCAGAGCGGTGGTAGTCATGGATAAAGAATATTATATTGAAGAGATTACCCGACAGCTTAGTGACACTTCCTTTTATCAAAGATTAAATGAGGACCCCACTCAGAATCTTAAAAAAAGCATTGACAGTTTGGTACTTTCTGCATTTGAAATTGGGTATATCACAGAAAAGGAGAAATCCTTCCTGATAGTAGATAATCCCATTCTCCCAACAATATACATTATCCCAAAAATTCACAAGTCTCTGGAGGCCCCGCCAGGTCGCCCAATAGTCTCAGCTATAGGTTCCCTCATGGAACCTATATCTAAATTTTTAGATTTATTACTACGTCCATTTATTCAAAACATGTGGTCCTATGTTAGAGATTCTTCTCACGTTATACAGATTTTGTCATCATTCAATCAGTTCAGTCCAGATCTTATCCTAGTCACTCTTGACATAGAATCTTTGTACACCAATATTCCGCAATTAGCTGCCTTGCAGATAATAGAACAGTTTCTTTTGAAGAGAACCATGCACAAACGCATGCCCACCGCTTTTCTTGTTGCATTAGCACGGTTTGCCCTCTGAGAACTTTTTCTGTTTTAGAGATTTATTTTACAAACAAGTCAAGGGTGTCGCTATGGGGTCATCCATGGCCCCAGATGTAGCTAATTTGTACATGTTTCATTTCGAGGAGTATTTTTTAATTTCTCATCCGTTCCAATCTCACATTGCTTTATGGATACGTTATATTGATGATGTTCTCATCCTTTGGAAAGGTCCTTTAGATATACTTTCAGAGTTTCATTCATGGATCAACCAATTGGATGAAAATTTACGGTCTCAAATGACATATGATTGCAATCAGATTTCTTATTTAGATTTATTAATTAAGAAAGAACGAGACTCCTTCTCCACGACTTTATTTCGGAAACCAACGGATAGGAATACTTTACTACATTATCAGAGTTTCCACAATCCATCACTCAAGAATAACTTACCCGTAAGCCAATGTTTAAGAACTAAACGTATCTGTACTAAGATCCAAGATGTTGAAACACAAGCTCAGGATATGAAAGAGAGATTCTTAGCTCGAAATTATCCGGTTTGTTATCTCGATAAAGCTTATGCCAGGGCCAGAGACACCCCTCGAGAAGACTTGCTAAAGGGTAATACACATAATGAAGACATTGGTATTGTTTGTCCCTTAATATATTCTTCCCATTCTAAATACATTATTAAGATTCTGCAAAAAGAATGGCATTTGGTACAAATGCTTCCTGCCTTTCAGGACATGAACTTACTGTGGCACATAAACGTAATATTAATTTGCGGAATCTCCTAGTGCCCTCCGCTCTCACAGAGAAGAAATTGTTATCAAAATTTAAAGGACAATATCAATGTGGAAAATGTTCAGTGTGTTTAAATTCATTGCCAGTACGTAACTCTTTTATCCATCCTTTCACGAATCAAGTATTTTATATAGACGATTTTTCTAACTGTGAAACCAAAAATGTTATTTATGTGGTGCAGTGTCCTTGTAAAAAACTATACGTAGGGAAGACTACACGTATGATAAGAACAAGGATAGTGGAACAAAAAAGTTGCATAAAACGTCAATTGGTTGATAAACCTCTAGTCCAACATTGGTTAGACGCCTCACATAACATTATGGATCTTACGTTTTTTATCATAAAAAAGTGAAGGTTAACTGGAGGGGAGGAGAAACCAATAAAACCATTATGAGGCTCGAGCAAAAGTTCATTTTCCATTTAAACTCTTTAATTCCGAATGGTTTAAATGTTGATCAGGACTTGTCGGTTTTTCTTTGACCCCTTTTTTTGATCCTTTATTACATTTGTATTTTAGAAGGGTCTTATCTGTATCCCTATCCCCTCCTTTCCCCCCCCTCTTTCTTCCCCTCCCCCCTTTCCCCTCTTTCCCCATTCCCCCCCCTCCCCCCTTTCCCCTCCCCTCCCCCCTTTCCCCCTTCTTGGTTTTACATGGCTCTGGACTCATGTTTTTGTTTGTTAACATATTCATTACATATTTTATTTGGTGTGTTGGTATTTTAATTCATGCAGTTTTTATTTTTTTATTTTATTTATTTATTCTCACCTTGAGTTTGTACGGTTTATCCCTTATTTATTCATATGTCAGTTCTTAACCCCCTCTTTTATTCACATTGTTTTATCGTGATTATTTGTTTTAAGTGGTTTATCAATGGTTGGTCTCTTATTTATTATTTATATGTATCACAAATTTGGTGGGTTCGTTGCCCGTGTGTTTTTATGTTTTTATACGTGGCCCACTGAGTTGTTTTGACGTTTTACTCTGGTTGTAGGTTATCTCTTGTTTTATCTATTTATATGCTGCTTTTTAATTTCCTTCCCTTACCCCCCTTTTTGTGTCTTCCTAAGTGGTTCATTAATGATTGTGTTATTTGTTTATATGCATCACGCCTTGGTTCGGTAACTTCAACAGCGGTACCTTGATGTCTTTCATAAGCGGTTGGGTAATACAAATCGGCAGGCTATAGTCTATGCAATTTTATGGGCATGATAAAGTTTACTTTTGTTTTTGTGTTTATTTATTTGTCGGCTCCTCTTTTATTATTTATTTATTTTAAAGTGGGAACCGTGATAAGTTCTGTTTTAACATCACGTTACAATTTTTGCACTCATTCATTTATTGTACACATCACTTTCCCACCGAACAGAGGACTCCGCCCCCTTTTTTCATTTTATCTGCGCGTGTGTCGGCGTCCTTCCTTGTTATGCTGCTGGTCCAAGAAACAGACAGCAGTTGGTCTCAAGGTAATTTGCTTCATTTTTACTTTTTTATACACACTTTTGGTTTTATTTTTAGTCACGATTTAAATTTATGATGGAATCAAGTTCTTTTATTTTTTCGGCACTTGGTTTTCAAAATAGTACTTGCTGTCCGCCCTCAGGATCATTTAAAACTTGGTCAATGCTTCATTTTCCCGCTGGCAGCATTTTCTACTTAGACGATGATCTGCATATTCTTCCTTTTTCTCATCCTGCCGCCATTATATATTTGCATGTAGGGTTGAAAGGTTCTTCTTTTTTATCTGTTGTACTTTCCATACACCACGGGTTTGCGGTTGCAACACAATGTGCATCAGCTTTAGATAACATTTGTTTTGTGCATGATTGCATCAAAGAATATAATTCCCCCCTATCGGGCCCACGTTTAAATTTGTAGGGTTGAAAGGGTTTTTTTATCTGCAGTACATTCCATATACCGCGGGTTTGCGGTTGCAAACACAATGTGCATCAGCTTTAGATAACGTTTGTTTTGTGCATGATTGCATTAAAGAATACAATTCTCCCCCCTATTGGGCCCACGTTTAAATTTGTACAGATCCATTCATCATTGTATATCCTGCCTTTATTGTTTTTTAGTAGAGCTCCTGGCTTCCTCCTGCTACCATAATTCTCAAGTACAAGTTTTTCTTATGTAGTTTATTTTATTGAAGATTTTGTAGTTTATTCATGTCCTGTCCTGTTCTCCTCATTGCTTATTCCACCTTTTCCTTTTTCTTTCACTTTGGATTAATGAAAAATATTGATGTTTTTATTGTTGTTTAAGTATTGATATGTATGATGTTGTTTTACAAGTTTGTCAGTCTGTTCCTTTATGTTTTTAATGTATGTTAATGGTTGTTATTTATGATTTTAGTTGGTTAATAAAGGACTCTGTCTTTCCATCTACTCACGCTTTAGGTTGGTTTGTTCTTGTTTCTGCGTGAATTTTGCTTCCTAGTGTCGCACGCTATGGTGCAGTGGTGTCATTGAGTCTGGTAAGTCCCAACTTTGTTCGGAGAGCAGGTATGCCCATGTCTCCTGGAGCTGACAGCTACACTGTGTCCGATGCAGTTTCCCACAGGTTACTAGTGCTTGGTGGACCTGAAGATGAGCAAGAGGACCCCATGGGGCCCCTCATAGGGTTGGTATGTTGGGTCCAGGCCTCTATTTCCTCTTACAGGGTGTGCAGATAAGGAAAGTATTTTCATCTTATTTATTTTTTCCCCATTGGTTTTAATGGGCAGTACTTTAGTTCTCTATTGCTTTCAATAAGCCAACTCCAAATAATTAAAAAAAAAAAAAAAAAAGCGCCTTTGATCCGGTGTCTGGGCTTCTCTTTTCAGGACTCCCTTTTTGCCATGACCCTGCTTCTTTTTAAGGTGTGTGTTTTGTTTTTTTATTTTTTTTTTAATTTTGAAGTCATTTTTAAACTTTTTCGCTGCAGTGTTCAGCCATGCATCCTGCAACTCCCAGCACTTTTTCTCCATGACTGCATATTTTTGCCCCTATTATGGTTGCAAAGCCTAGGACACTTTTTTTCGGCATTTCAGGACCCCTACGGGGAGCCTGAGGCCCAATGTTGCTCCTCCTCTGTTTGGAGGGGGGATGTTCCCCCCTCTGGTGGGCACACCATGGCCATTTCAGATTGCGGCTTAGGTCTGGCCATTTCAGATTGCAGTTCATTAATCTGTTGAAAGCCCAGATCATCCATTACATTCAGGAGTGCAGAAGTATGGGTATGGTGCATAGATGGAAGATTAAAGTCACCTAGCAAGATTAAATGTTTGTTAATTGGTTATCTGAACAGGTTGATTCCAGAATTGTGGAGATACTGTTTGGATCTGAGACTGGGGATCTATAACGTAAATTGAATGCTTGGTGATTGTTCTCAATCATCAACATATTTAACCCATCTATGCTAACTTTGGATGAGAATGTTGCATTTAATTTGTCCTTACTTATGATGAGTACACTACCTCCTCTTTTTGCATGTCTTGGGCGATGGACAATGTCATAGTTTGGAAGTTTCATTTTTTTGAGAAGGACGGTATCAGTCTCTAGGAGCCAAGTTTGTATAATAAATGTGGAGGCCAATTCCCTTCTGAACGTCCAGGCCCTATAGATCCAGCTAACTCGGTCAGGCTCTTGAATGAAGCGCGATGCCATGACATCCCATGATTGCCGGCCATGGGACGGACCCCTCTTTCCCCGCAGCCCGCAGCCCGATCCCCAATCCAGCCTATCATGGCCAGGATTGGGCTACAGGGAGCCCACTGCACCCCCTCACCTTCCTGCTGCTGCCAGCCTCCACTGTCCCCCAACATCCAGGGGGACTTATCCACCTCTGAGGTGGAATAAGTCCCCCATCTAAGCCAACCCAGGATGTACGGGAACGACCTCAGAATCAGCCCCGTATGTCCGGGGTGATGGCCTGCCCATACACCGTCCTTGCTCCACCTCCCGCCCCTGTCTAAGGCTCCTTGTGCAACCACACTGTTCGTGCAGGGAGCCTTGCACAGGGACAGCTAGGGAAATGAATAGCGGGGATGTCTGTCCAGGCAGGGCTTACATCCCCGCTATTTGTGCCTCAGAATGGCCCCCATAATATCTGGTTTGTATTTTGAATGTGATCTACTATGATTGGTATCTTTATACTTTACTGACCTTGCATTCACCAGGCAACATCTTAATTTAGTTGTGTAGGTTCTATTATCTATCCTGCTGTGCAGAGGTTGCTGGCATGTAGAAATATATATTAGCCTGTATGTGTTGCAATGATGATTCCAGTTGGCTTTGCCCTGTATGGTGGCTATTCTGGTTCTGTTCTGATGATGTATGATTGGCATCCGTTGAGTGTACTCGAGTGAGAGAGTATGTGTGTGAAATTAGTAGTAAAAAGATGACCTTACAGAGCAATGTTAATTATAACCTCACCTCTTCACTGCTGCTTTTGGATCTTGACTCACCTTTCTTTCCCTTTTCTTTCCCCTAGTTCTATCCCTGCTTACACCTTCTGTGTTTTGTCTTGTGTTTTGTCTTGACTAGATTGTAAGCTCTGATGGGCAGGGACTTTCTCTTACATGTCTGTGCAGCGCTGCGTACGACTGATAGCGCTTTACAAATGCTCAATAGTAGTAGTAGAGGAGAAGGATGGTGGGGTGGTCTTTGCCAAAGGCTTGTTGTCCCCGGGGGCCCTCTAAAGCTCTCCTTTTCAACCAACTTGCACTGCAGCTCCTGAAACTGCTCATGGGCTGTATTCAGTCTTGGCTAACTGCTTGACAGCCCCCTACATGGGGGCCCCAAGCTTGGTCCTGCCCTCTGAGGATTTGAATCCCATAAGTGATTTTGTCATGGGCAGTTACCCCTATAACGGCCTCTGCTTTGCCCATTCGCTCCTCTGTTCCTCCAGGTGCCCAACATAATCCCCTACGGGTGTTGATTGAAGGACCCAAGTGAAATTCTGTTGTCTGAAGGTGAGTCTGAGGAGGACAGGGTGGTGGATTCCCTTATGGCAGGGGTGGGCAATTCCGGTCCTCCTGGAGGGCCGCAGACCAGTCAGGTTTTCATGATGTCCCTAATGAATATTCATGAGATCTATTTGCATACCCTGCCTTCCATTGTATTGAAATAGGTCCATGAATATTCATTAGGGACATCATGAAAACCTGACTGGTCTGCGGCCCTCCAGGACCGGAATTGCCCACCCCTGCCTTAGGGGAAGGCTAGGATCTCTGTGATTCACCTCTTTCATTGACTGGCCTGGGTATGCCATTCTAGGACACTTTGGCAGCTTTTCAGATTGCAGAGCTTGCTTTTGGGTGAGAATAGCAGGCGAGTCCTCCTTATATTGAGTAGGTGTCCAGTGGTCTGCTGTTTTCATACTACTTTCTAGCCATGTGCGTAGATGGTCACTACACCTGTCTTGGCTATTCTCTAGGCCCCAGGATGAGCAAGATCAGCCTTTTGGTCTGTCTGGGATGGGAGTCTTGTTCACAGCTGTGACTAAGCACACAACCATCTTGATGGAGGGAAATGCTGTGCACGAGGAATCTCACTTTTGGAAGGTCAAGGTCCTCTTTCAGAATGCCTTTGCAGTCACCACCTTAGGCTCTCAGGCAGCGCTGTGTGCATGCCTGGAGACTAGACTTTGATCTTTCCTCTATGGGTAGCCTCTATGGCTCCAGCCATATGATTATAACCAAGGTTGCAAGTTTGATCCCTAGTACACCTAACCTTTCCATGCTGGGTTAGGTCAAATGGTCATCAAGCAACGTCTACTTTGTGTTACTAGGAGGCTTGCAGTGGACCATCTAGGTGGCTGCTATTTGTTGAGACTGGCTCAGAGTCTCTTTCAAGTCACAGTAGTGGTAATATTGGCTAGTTGACAGCACTGGCACCACCCTTTAGTCAACAAATACTGGCTCCAAGATTCCCTTAAGGGCCACTTGCCCTTGGAGAGGAGAACCTCTCCCACAGAGACTCCTGGACAATAGGCCTAGAGAGGCCAAGGGTTCCTCTTGTAAGGCAGTGCATAGAGCCTAGAGATACTCTGTGACTACTGTGAGTCTTTTGGAGCGTCAGTTGCAGTAGAGGCACTCCTTTCGGAGCTTTTGGCCTGCTCAAGCTTCCACCATGGCTCCACTGGGAGCCTGTAATTCCTCTCAATAACTTCTGAAGGACCCTTCTGAGGTACAGCCAACTCTAGTGCTTTCTCTATTAAAGGGAACCTTTACACTTCAAACTGGTAGGTCCTCAGGATTCTCAAGTGAGGTTGGAGATACTGTCCACAGCAGGTGTCTTGCAGAAGGAGCTAATGTCTGTAGTTCAGGCCGGCTTGCAAATTATGTTGCACAGTACTAGAAATACGTCAGTACTTATAAGAGACTCCCCAGTAGAGAGTCCATGAGGCTCTCTGCTCAGCTTGGTGACAGTTGCAGGCTATTTTACCCATGCTCTCCACTGCAATGGCCAGAGACATTATTCCAGATATATAGGTGTCCAGAAAGGGAGGTTCCTCCCAGCATATTCAGGCCCTTGAGGCGGCTGTTTTCAGACTCTGTCTCATTTTCATATAAGGTCCCTCGAGTCTTTCATTGTATTGCTCAGGCAGGAGGTGTTCTTCAGCTCCTTAGGCCACACCATGCTGTATTGTCACTTTCCTATTGAAACATAGAAACATACAAAGATGATGGCAGAAAAAGACCACATGGCCTATCTAGTTTGCCATTCCATATCAATTACAACTATTGGGAGCAGCATTAGCTTTTTCTCCACTTTGGTTTTTGAAGCTACCTTTCCAGTTTTGGGCCTTGCCCTTTAGTCTAGAAGTGGCGCTCCATGCCTTTTTCCCTCAAGGTCCTGAATATGCTGGGAGGAACAGTTTTTCCAACAGCTTATTGTAAATAGTTCCAGCAGTTTTAATGTAAGTAAGTTGAGCATCTAAAATTAAGGTAAATAGTTACAACAGTTATAATGTAAGTGAATTGAGCACTTGTTGGCACAATTTACATTGTTGTTCCTTGTAAACCGTATTTGATACTTGGGAAAACACGGTATATAAATGTATATTAAATAAAATAAAATAAATAAGTAGCAGCATTTCTTTGTATGCAGGGAATCTAGGTAACCCAAACCTGGACTTTGAGCTAGTCAGGCCAGTCTCGCTGGAGATGGCAAGAGACAACACATAGTTCTGTCACGGAAGTCTGGGATTGGTGTATACCTGTCTTTAAAAGAGCCTGATTTTCTCTCAGGGGATAGTTCCATTCTCTCCTGAGCTGTGTTTGAGAGGTCACCCAAGCTTCAGTCAACTCAAGACATGTGGTGCTCGGTCAACTCCATAGGTCTGGGACCTCCTCAGACCCTCTGGTCCATGAGATCGACCTTGGAGCCGGTTTCCTAAACCAAGGTAAATGTTAACCTTCTGGTTTCCATGTTCCCCATCATTCAACTGGGCCCTTCATCAAGGTGGTGGCTGCTGTTCCGCCACCTGATGACTGGGATGCTGTTGGAAGCGCAAGATGAAGTGCTTGTCATCTTGAATGCTAGTCTGAAGGACTGAGAGTGCAGTGCTTGGGCCAGTTTGGCTCCCTCAAAAGCCTCCTGGGATCTGCTTGGAGGACACCAGAGTGACCAGTTTGACCTTGGACAGGTTCTGTCCTCTCCTAGTAAGCAAAGCAAGCTGAGTGTTCTTGGATGCTGCCCTTGCTGTGCATGTTCCACAAATGTGGCAGTACATGTGGTGCCAGGGGGTGGATCTTGAGGTGGCGAAATGTGCTGTTAGGGCAATCAGATGCTGCTCCTCCCATCTTCAGTGCACATCGCAAGCTTCCATAATATGCAGGCCAGCTTTCTGTGTCAGAACACTGTGGCTCTGGACAAGTGAGAGCTCAGCTGTCTCACATATGACCTCATAATGTGAAGATGGGGCCTTCTAATGCTCCACTTGACGTCCACTCAGGAGAATGCCAGTGTGAGGAACTATTTCAGCCATGGGAAGGATCCGTGGATGGCAGGCCTGGATGCCCTACTTCAGGAGTGACCTTTGGAAGGGATGCTGTATTTCTCCCTCCCTGGCCAGCTGTGTTTTGCACTATTTTTCGGCCCATCTGAGCCTAGTGAACCTAGTGGTCCCAACTAGCCATGCAGGCCATGGATTTCTTGCTCTGGAGGGCATGGTTACCTCAAGAAATAGGCTTGCTATGGTGGGGGCTGCTGGTAATGGAGGTACCCGCTCCTCGCTTTTGGCACAGCACTTGTGGAGTGTAGACTCTCTCCAAGAAGGGCTGTTCTGGAGTGGTAGTAGTTTCCCTGCTTACAGCCCCATAGATTCCTACAAACTTAAATTATTTCAGAGCCCTCTGATCTGGACCAGAGCTTGGCCCTAAACTATCAAGGTTCGGGTGGTGATCTTATGTTGCAGGAATCTCATCCAAGGGAGCTCATTGGCGGAGCACCTACATATGGCCGGCTTCCTCAGGAATGAAGCAGTTCTGATTGTGCCTTTTTGTGCCTCAATGAGTCTCTCTAAAGTAGAAGGCCCTGAGGGTTAGAACCTTATGGTGGCTTCTTGGGGGTTCTAGTGTCTGCTAGATGGGTGTCCAAGCTGCAGATTTCGGCTTACAGGGAACCTTCCTGGTCTTTTGATGGCTTCTATCACCTTGCAGTCCATGCCATCTTTTTCTCAAGGGTGCTGTCTCCCTTTTTACATCTGGTCCAGACTGATGATCTGCCGTCTTTCTGAGAGAAGGATCTTTGGAAGGATCTCTTGCTGCATCTTTGAGATGTGCAGAGGGTGTTGCTCAGCTACAACCAGTGGAAGAATCTTGAATTGCCATGTATCATCTTCTGTCCTTGGCGTTCTGGGAAATGAACTGACAGAGGTTATATCTTCTATGATCTGTGGGCCATTGGCTCAGTGTACATTCTGGCTGGTAAGCTTATGCTAGAGTGAGTCAGAATTCACTCTACTAGGTGCAGGTCTCCTGTAAGGCAGTTTCCTGTTCCTCATTGAATGCCTTTGTGAAATCCTTAGTTTACTTTTTGGTACAGAGGCATCTTTTGGCAGGGTAGTCTATCCTATGCATCCTCTTCCTACCACCCTGGGTTCTGACTGCTTAAGTATGTCCTACTCATCTGGACTGGTCTAGCAGAATGATAAGGAAGACTACATTTTACATACCTGATTTACTTTCCTTGAATCTGCTAGACCAATTCAAGGAGACACCCTAGAAGACTTTTTTTTCCCCCCTGAAGCTTTGTGGGTCCAGTTTCTATAAAAGGCCTAGTCAGTCAGGTGGTCAGACACTATTTTATCATAAGATAATTAAATATTTCTGCAGGCTGTTTATGGCAAAGTTGTTTGAAAAACCTCAGAAAAACATTATTTAACACAGTCTTGCTTACTGCTTGGGAATTTTCATACTGGCTTCTTTCTGTACTGTACCAGAGAATATACCAAGTGATGACATCTCTGAAAGTTATTCAAGCCTGCCTCTACCTGCTGGCAAGGGAGCATAAACCACTCGTCTGGACTGGTCTAGCAGGATTCAAGGAAACTAAATTATCAGATATGTAAAATTTATATAATTTCTTTTCTTCCCTCATTCTCACGGTTTTCTTTTCTTGGTTCTTCCATAATATATCAAGCTGTGAAGTGCATATTTTTACTTTTTGTTTTTGCTTCATTTAAATTTTCTCATGTATATGGAAATGTGTTATATTGCTAAATGTACTTTTCTGGATCAAGCAGGATGTCTATGTATATTTTGATTAGGTACATAATTTAAAAACTGTGGTATTCCTGTTTTCACTGAAATTGTTTTGCTACACAGTGTTATAATGATAGCATAATAAATATATATAGCAAAGTTAATTGTCCATCCTCACGTCCTCCTACCCACCCCCACCCCCTCCTTATTCTGTCCTGAAGGCTACATAACTTGTAGACTGGTATGCACTACCATGATATACATACCATGAGAGGGAGAAATAAACATTGTGGAAAACTGAAAGAAAGAGATGGATTTGAGAGCAAAACACATTTGGAGGGAAACTATAACTATAATAGCCTGGGGTGAGAGGGAAAAAGAATTAGACCACCACACGTGGGTGCACACAATTATGTAATTGGAATAGTTCCATGAATGTAATTATGCAATTTGTACTTTGCAGCATTAGTCTGTAATCCTGTGCACTGTATTTTGTTTGTCCCAGTTCTCATTTAACAAGTTTGACTAGTTTGCTGAGCCAGACTTTTGAGGTTCAGTACCAGCTGATGATCTTGATAGTAAAGCCAGCATTTGAATTGGTTTCTGAAAAAAATATGAACTGCTCTTTTTAAAATGTATCTTTCCTAATCGTCTTTCCAGGCCAGTCCAGTTGTTAGGCTTGGGTAGTCACTACCAGCAGCAGCTGAGAACTGAGCATGTCAGAACTCTGATCTCCCAGTAGAAGATCTCCCCCTTGAGCCTTAACCTCCAGTCTCCAATTTCCAAAGCAGCCTCCTTAAAAAAAAAAAAAAAAAAACGGGGGGGAATCTAAATAAATTAAAGCACAATCTGCAAAATGAGTTTTGAGGCAGACAGTGCGGCAGGGCCTGCTTTCCTTCCTTGAGCCCTCCAGGGGTTCAGGATCTGCCTGGGATCAAACCACCTGGGAGCCCCAGCTCCCTTTCCCCTCTCAGCAACAGGAAGCTAGGTAACCTGTTTGCTTGACTGCTGCTGTGTCTCTTGTTGGTGAAGTGTAGGACCGGAGGGACATCTTGAGGCAGACTGCCTGTTGAAGCGCAGTTCAGTCGTTATGGGCTGGGGGAATGCGCTGAGTAGAGCAGGGCTTCCCTCAATGCCAATTTCTTCCTTCAGTTCCCCTTTTCAGTGCATAGATTTGACATGAAGTGCATGCTGCCACGGCCGCAGGTCTGTGTTTTGTGTGCAGCAGCTGCGGCTTGGCTCAGTCAGGAATTTGCCGTCTCTATTTTCGCAGAGATTTTCTTGCAGCGATTGGGGCTGCAACGATGGAGTCGGAAGCAGACTGTTTTGGAAGTCGGGGACTCACAGGGGAGGCATCGTAGACCATGGAGAATTTGGCGGGAAGTGTGGCCATTTCCTCACTAGCGGCCATTTCCCTTAAGACCAAGGTAAAGTGCGTCAAAAAGAAAACTAAAGGTGGAAGCTCGACTGTGCAGTCAGAGTCAAGAGCAGAGGAAGGTTCTTCTCCATAGTGCCCCGAGCCGTTTTTTTTTCCTGTGGATTTTATTTTATTCCTCCACAGAGCTTATTGTCTAAAGCGGAAACCAGCACAAATGGGGGTTTTCCCTAGAGCAGCAAGCGATCACAATGGGACAGCCCCTTCAGGTGGAGGATCCCATTTTGGGGGTTTCTCAGGTGAAACAGAGTAAGGGGGATCCAGAGGCCTGTCTGGCCCAGGACTCCCCCACAGTCTCAGGCCTTAGAGGATTTTGGGGGGGAGGGAACCTCAGACCTCTGAGGAAACCTGGTAGGGCAGGAAATGGAAGAAGGGGAAATCCCATCGAGTGATGACCCTAATGTGTTCAGGGTCTTTCATCGGGAGGAGCTAGCTGCTCTCATCTCCCAGTCTTTGATGGCGTTAAATATGGTAGCACCCTCTTCTTTATCGTCACTCCAGTCCAGTCCCTTTACTTCTGGGTTACGCAACCCTTCCAGCAGCTTGGAGGCTGAGCCCAACCTTTTTGGGGATGGAGCGGTATAAATACCACTGGAACCACCCACAGACCCCAGTATTCTCAGCCTCCAAGCAGCTGGAGGGTTCCGTAAGCCTAGGGCTTACTGGAGTCTTCCTTTTTATTTAAATTTCCTTTTTAGTTTCCTTATTATTTCTATTTACCTTATTTACCTTTTGGTTTCTTTTGTTTTTTCAGGTCCTGTACCTTTAATTTCTCCTGCCTGCTCTCTCCTCCCTCCCCCCCCCCCCCCTTGGCCGGGCCGGGTATTGGAGGTGGTTTCTGTATGCAGCAGCGAGGAGGACCTCTCAGATCTCCTCTGCTGCTGATCCGGCCGGCTCCTGCACAATTTCCCCGCAGACCTGCCCTGCGCCGAAGCCCTTCTGGTGGCTGAGCGCATGAGGCAACGCCGCAGTTCAATTCTTACCGCCGGTCCCGTCCCGGAGCAGAAGGACGTGGAGGCGAGCTCCGGAGCCCCCGATTCCTGCGGGGGAGCTGTTTAAAACGGCGGTTTCTAATTCGGAGTGAAGCGCGGTTCCCAGCTCTGTGCTGCACACGGCGTGAAGAACGGGCCGGAGGGCAGACTCGCGGTCCCCCGTTTAGGTCTCCACGTGGTGAGGCCTACCCCGTGTAGAGCCAACGGGCAGTGATCGCTGAGTCGGGCCCAGACATCTCAACAGAAGAAGTCCATAAACCGCAAGTACTGGGGTTTGAAAAGGGATTGGAGTTTATTTATTTATCTAATCCCTCTGCTCTCTCTTTAATATTCATTTAATTTTAGTTCAATTTTGATTTTAGTTTAATCCTTTTTTGTTGTTAAAGTGTTAGTTTTCTTTTTCTGGGGAACTGGTAATTAAACTGCTAGAGGAGAGAGCGCACACTCACACAGTTAATAAAAAGGCGGTCATCCTCTGTATCTGAACTGTACAGTTTTTTTTGGTTAGGCCAATTGTTGAAGCCTCGGAGTAGGAAGGGCTTCAGTAACCTTTATCAAGGACATGACGGGCAAGTCTCGGTGTCCATCCTGTGGCACCCGCAGGGGTACTTCCTTGGAGGCAGGAATCTGCAGGGGTTGTGCTGCAGTGGCTGCCTCTGTGGAACAAGAAATTAACTTGGCCATGGCGCAGTCTTCTCAGGTGTCCGGAGACCCCCTAGAAGGGGAGGGGTGGTCACAGTTCCCTCCTTCTACGTCCTCGGATTTACCCACTCCTCCTCTGCCCCTTTCCCCCTTCCCCGCAGGAGAAGGGGGGGCCGGGGATTTTTTCTCCCCTGACTTCATCCTCTTACTTCACAAGGCCTATTGCTTGCGTAAGCAGGGCTTAGGGACAGGAGATGCTGGGCCGTCGGCGGAAGACAAGTCGCCCAGACCCATGAGAGCAAGCAATCCGGAATCCGGCATTCCGCCTAAGCGCCCCCGTCTGAGTTGTGAGGAGCCCCTCACGTCCCTCTCACAGGGTACCCCGGAGGAGGAGAACTCTGACAAGGACTTGGACGAGGAAGAGGAGGAGTTTGAAGAAGGGGAGATCCCAGAAGAAGATCAATCCCGTATAATTAGAGTCTTTCGTCGGGAGGAGCTCCCGGCATTAATTAATGAGTCCCTGAAGGTTCTCAATGTAGCCTCAGACACGCCAGCAGAGGAGGAGGCGTTGGAGGATCCATTAATCCAGGCCATTAGGAGATCACAGAAAGTTTTTCCTGTCCACAGGGTGGTGCGTCAGATGATCCAGGAAGAATGGGATCAACCAGAGTCAAGTTTAAGGGGGATCCGGTCCATGACTCGCCTATATCCTCTCCCTGAGGCAGATAAAGAGCTGCTGAGGTCTCCCAGGGTGGATGCAGCGGTATCAGCAGTTACTAAGAAGACTACTATCCCAGTCGAGGGCAGCACGGCCCTGAGAGATTCTCAAGACAGAAAATTGGATACGCTCCTGAAGCAAGCCTTTGATGTAAGCGCGCTCGCCTTGCAGGCCTCCGTTTCAGGAGCTTGGGTGGCACGGGCCTGTTTAAGGTGGTCACAACAGCTTCAGTCAGCGGAGGGCTCCGCAGACGAGGCACAGGCCAACTCTGCTAGGTTGGAATCCGGAGCAGCCTACTTGGCGGATAGTCAGTATGACCTCATCAGAAGCCTAGCCAAGAACATGGCCTCGGTGGTGGCAGCCAGGCGTTATTTGTGGCTATGGAATTGGGCAGCCGATGCCTTCTCGAAGGCACGCCTGAGTCGACTTCCCTTTAAGGGGAAGCTGTTATTTGGAGAGGATTTAGAGAAACTGGTAAAGGACCTTGGCGAGTCTAAGGGAGGCAGGCTTCCGGAAGACAGACCGAAGCAAGGGCACTCCCTACCCCCAGTGCGTAACCAACCTAGGGACCCCTAGAGGTTTCGCTCAGCCAGGTCAAACCCTTTTCCCAGGGGCCGTTTTCTCTCTAAGGGGCAAGGTTTTAGAGGGTTTCGAGGAGCAGGTTGAGGTTTTGGTGCCTCTTCCTCCTCCTCGGGACCTAGAAAACAACAATGAAATGACGGGGGTCCAGGGGGACGGGCTGCCGGTGGGCGGACGTTTAAGGCAGTTTCTTCCCGCCTGGTCCCGGGTCACGTCCGATCAATGGGTCCTAGAGGTGATCAGAGAGGGCTATGCTCTCGAATTTGCAAAACAAATACTTCCAGCCTTTGTTCAGTCTCCCTGCGGTTCGCCTACAAAGAGGGCGGCGATAGAGGCAACTCTCGCCCGACTAATAGCGCTCGGGGCCGTGTTCCCAGTACCACCAGACCAGTGCGGCTCTGGTCGGTACTCGATTTACTTCGTGGTACCAAAGAAGGAAGGGTCCTTTCGCCCGATCCTGGATCTAAAGCAGGTCAATCGCTGTCTCAGAGTACCACACTTCCGAATGGAAACCCTACGATCAGTCATAGCAGCCGTAAGGGGCGGAGAGTTCCTAACGTCCCTCGATTTGACAGAAGCCTACTTGCATATACTGGTCAGGAAGTCCCATCAACAGTTCCTGAGATTCGCAGTGCCAAGAGGCCACTTTCAATTCCAGGCCCTGCCCTTCGGCCTAGCTACGGCTCCAAGGACTTTCACCAAGGTAATGGTGGTAGTAGCGGTTTCCCTACGGAAAGAGGGAATACTAGTGCACCCTTACCTGGACGATTGGCTGATCCGAGCAAAGTCGCAAGAGGAAAGTTGCTTGGCAACGGCCAGAGTGGTTCAGGTTCTGGAGGAGTTGGGGTGGGTCATCAATCGAGCAAAGAGCAGGATGACTCCCTCCCAGGAACTCGAGTATCTTGGAGCAACGTTCGACACCAGCAGAGGCAGAGTGTTCCTTTCCCGAACGAGGTCAAGGGACCTAAGGCTTCTAGTCACGCAGTTTCTGGGCAGACGAAACCCCTCAGCGTGGCATTATCTTCAGGTACTGGGAACAATGGCGGCGGCGTTAGAGGTAGTGCCATGGGCCAGGGCTCACATGCAGCCGTTGCAGCGGGCTCTATTGCGTCGGTGGTCCCCCCAGCATCATCCTTTGTCAATGCAGTTACCCTGTGCTCCGCGGACCAAACAGGCCCTCCGCTGGTGGCGGTGCCCAAGGAATCTGGATCGCGGGATGCCCCTCGAGCCTCATCAATGGTTACTGTTGACGACGGATGCCAGTCTGGCAGGCTGGGGAGCTCACTGCGAGGACCAGTTCGTCCAGGGTCGCTGGACACCGTTGGAGTCTCAATGGCCCATCAACAGACTGGAATTGCGGGCCATCGTCCTAGCGCTCAAGGCTCTCGAGGACTTAGTGCAAAAAAGAGCAATTCGCGTTCTCTCCGACAATGTCACCACAGTGGCTTACATCAACCACCAGGGCGGCACCAGCAGTCCCGCCTTGGAGAAGGAGGCGGACGCTCTATTCCAGTGGGCGGAGGTTCGGTTGGAAGCGCTTTCAGCTCAGCACATGGCCGGCACGGACAACGTCACGGCCGATTACCTCAGCAGGTACAAGATAGACCACGGAGAGTGGGAACTGGAGCAGGAGACCTTCGACCAAATAGTGGCCCGTTGGGGGTTCCCAGTCATGGATCTCATGGCGCGGTTCTCGTCCGCCAAGGTGGACCGATTCTTCAGTCGGCGGAGGGAAAGAATGTCCGAAGGCCTGGATGCCCTGTCCCAGAAGTGGCCTTCGGAGGGTCTGCTCTGTGTTCCCTCCTTGGACTCTTATCGGAAAGGTTCTCCAGTGGGTGGAGGCTCACCAGGGATTGATAATTCTCATAGCTCCGGATTGGCCTCGCCGCCCCTGGTATGCGGATCTGGTGAGGTTGATCGCCGACCAGCCTTGGCGGCTTCCCTGCAAAAGGGACCTGCTGAGGCAAGGCCCGGTTCGGATGCCTCACGTGGATCGATTCTCGCTTACGGCCTGGCTATTGAAAGGGCGCGGCTCCTGAAGCGAGGTTATTCAGGAGCGGTAATCACGACGCTGTTGAATGCTAAGAAACGCTCGACCTGTCTTTCCTATGTAAGAGTTTGGCGCATCTTCAAAGCGTGGTGTGCGGAACACCGAAGGAAACCCCTCTCGACCTCGGTTCCGGAGGTTCTGGAATTCTTGCAAGCAGGATTTGACAAGGGTCTAGCGCACAGTTCCTTACGAGTCCAGCTGGCTGCCATCGCTTGCTATAGAGGTAAGGTTCGCGGCAAGCCCCTAGGGGCCCACGCGGACGTGTCCAGGTTCCTAAGAGCGGTTAGACGACTGCGTCCTCAACGGAGGTCGTCATCCCCCCTTGGGATCTCAACCTAGTGCTAAATGCCTTGATCGGGGAACCCTTTGAGCCAGTAGAGGGCCTCCCTAAAGGACTTAACCCTAAAGACAGTTTTTCTGGTCGCTATCTGTTCGGCCAGGCGGGTCTCCGAATTACAAGCGCTGTCTTCTCAGCCCCCCTTTCTGTCCTTTCTCAAGGACAAGGTGGCCCTGTGCACGGTTCCTTCCTTCTTGCCCAAGGTTATCTCCCCTTTTCATGTGAACCAGACAGTTACTCTCCCGGCCTTTTCGGCTGAGGGGGAAGAAGGTAGGGATAGCAAGCTTCGCCTCCTAGACGTCCAGAGGGCCTTGAAGCGTTACCTCTCCCGCACAGCACCTTTCCAGAAATCCGACCGACTATTCATTCAGTTCGGAGGCCCGCACAAAGGGGAGGCGGCGGCCAAGGCCTCCATCTCCAGGTGGATCAGAGAAGCGATTGCTTCTGCCTATATCCTGAAAGGGAAGCAGGTTCCAGTGGGACTGCGTGCGCACTCAACTCGGGCACAGGCTACCTCTTGGGCAGAATTCAGTCTAGTTCCTCCTCTGGATATTTGTAGGGCAGCGACTTGGTCCTCTCTGCATACCTTCACCAAGCACTACAGGCTGGACGTACAGAGTTCAGCGGACGCTCGGTTTGGTCTGGCGGTTCTTCAGTCCGGTATGCCGGATCCCACCCAGGATTGAACTGCTCTGTTACATCCCAGAAGTAAAGGGACTGGACTGGAGTGACGATAAGGAAAAAGTAATTAGATCTTACCTGCTAATTAGTGTTCCTGAAGTAACGACAGTCCAGTCCCTGATCCCACCCGGTTTCCGTCGGCCGTTAAGGCCTATTAGTCAGGGGCGGAGCTGGGGACCGAGCGTGGGGCCAGTTCTGGGTGAAGGTGAAAGGCGGCTCGGTCAGACTCATGCAGGCCACCTCCTCCCGTTGCCCTTCCTCCTTTCCTACTCCTATTCCTTACAAAAAAAAAAAATAGTTGGTTGTTAAATATTCCTTTGTGGTGTTATGTTATGTAGGTTATTAATGGAAGTTCGTTAAGTCTGCTTTTTCATTCGATTACTGGGGTCTGTGGGAGGTTCCAGTGGTATTTATACCGCTCCATCCCCAAAAAGGTTGGGCTCAGCCTCCAAGCTGCTGGAAGGGTTGCGTAACCCAGAAGTAAAGGGACTGGACTGTCGTTCCTTCAGGAACACTAATTAGCAGGTAAGATCTAATTACTTTTTCCTCCCGGCTCTGGCAGAGGAGCCCTTGGAGGACCCTTTATTGCAGGATTTCAAAGGGGCACAGGCATGTGTCCGGTACATAGGGTCATTAAGAAGATGATTGAGTTGGAGTGGAAGTCCACGGAGGCCACCTTGAGAGAGGGTCGGACGCTGGGATGGTCGTATCCCATCATGCAGGAGGAAAAAGACCTCTTGCAGATGCCTAAGGTGAATGCATTGGTGTCGGAGGTGACCAAAAAAGATCACCATCCCCATGGAAGGCGAAGGCGCTCGAGGACCTTCAGGACAAGAGGCTGGCATCCCTGCTTAAGCAGGTGTATGACTCAGCACTGCCGGCCTCCATTTGCGGGACCTATGTTTCCAGGGCCTCCATTTGCTGGATCCAGGAATCGCGCCTCCTGAGATGGAAAGTTCAGTGGCAGCGGAGGGCAGCAGGCTGGAGTCGGCTTCAGCATACTTGGCTGATGCTTTCTACGTCCTCATGCGAGTAGCCTCTAAAACTATGGCATTGGTTATTGCAGCTCGGTGATTCCTCTGGCTCCGAAATTGCTCAGCAGACACTTCCTCCAAGTCCAGATTCAGTAAGCACTCTTTTAAGGGTAAGCTACTCTTTGTGGAGGAGCTAGAAAAAATCATGAAGTACTTGGGGGTCGGTTGCCTGAAGATAGACCCAAGGCCCAGGCGGAGCTAGCAGTAGGAGGTCAGTTGCAACGGTTTTGTTCCGCCTGAGTCGCAGTCACAACCGACCAGTGGGTCTTGAAGATAATTCGGGAGGGTTATGCTCTCGATTTTCACCCGGCTTCTCCTTGACGCATTTGTTCGATTGCCCTGCAACGTGCAGCAAAAGGCGGAAGCAGTCTGAATTACCCTCAACAGGTTCCTGCAACTAGGGGCAGTGGTCCCAGTGCCCGCAGACCAGTGCAGTTCAGGTCGATACTCCATTTATTTTGTGGTGCCAAAGAAGGAAGAGCGATTTCGCCCCATCCTCTATCTTCAAGTATGTGAATCAAGCACTGCGAATGCCACATTTTCACATGGAGACCCTGCGGTCGGTGATTCTGGCGGTTCGACAGGGAGAGTTTCTCACAGCCCTGGACCTCACGAAGGCTTACCTGCACATACCTGTTCAGCCCGAACATCACCGATTCCTCCGCTTTGTGGTGCCGATGGGCCACTTTCAGTTCTGGGTCCTGCCTTTTGGGCTGGCCACCACCCCCTGCACCTTCACCAAAGTCATGGTAGTAATGGCTGCAGCGTTGTGGCAAGAAGGGATTTTGGTGCACCTGTACCTGGTGACTGGCTCATCAGGGCAAAGTCAACCGAGGAGTCCTTCGTCGCCACCTAGCGGGTAATGGAGGCTTTGCAGAACCTTTGACCAAGAGTCAACTTCAACCAGTTCAGTGCTTGATCTAACTTGGAGCCCATTTTGACACTCGGGCAAGTCTTGTTTCACTCCTGGAGGAATGAATACACAAGATCCAGACTCAGGTGCAGTGCTTCCTCAGCAGACCAGCGCCAACGGCATGGTATTACCTACAATTTTTGGGATTTATGGTTATGTTATGTTTATTGCATTTAATATACCGCCTTTCAGGCAAGCAGTCAAGGCGGTTTACAATTCCAAATTCGAGAAAAGGGCCACTGGCCACGGAAAAAAAAGAAAATAAATTACAATATTTAGACAGGACAGCTAAGATAAAGACCAGGCATAACAAGGCAGCACACATGGTGGTGGCTTTGGGCCCCCATGCACTCCTTGCAGCAAGCGCTGCTGTCCCGCTGGTCGCCGCAGACCCAGCCCATGACTCAGAGACTGGAATGTATGGAGAACATGAGAAGCAGTATTCAATGGTTGCAATAGGTTCACCTCGCAGCAGGCGTACTGTTGGAGGGTCTGCGCTGGATCACAGTGACGACGGATGCCAGCCTCTTCGGCTGGGGGGAGCCCATTGCCTCTCTCAAGTGACACAGGGGTGGTGGTCCTCAGATCAGAACTTGTGGTCCATCAACAGCTTAGAGATGAGGGTGGTGTTTCTCGCCCTGCAGCACTTTCGGCTGTTGATTGCGCTAAAGTCAGTGCAGGTGTACTCGGACAATGTGACCACAGTAGCATACATCAACTAGCAGGGAGGCACAGGGAGTGCAGCCTTGCTAAAGGAGAGTCAGTTCATCATGGCTTGGGCGGAGCAGAACCTAGCAGCACTCTCGACAGTGCATGTTGCGAGCAAGGACAGTGTCCAAGCGGGTTTCCTCAGTTGGGTTTGGGTAAATGGAAGTTGAATGTGGCAGTTTTCCATGACATCACCATGCGTTAGGAACAGCAAGTCAAGGATCTCATGGCAATGCATGACACTGCTAAATTGATCCTGGTTTTTCAACCGGCGCAGGGAGCACATATCCAAAGGCTTCAACACTCTCACTCAACCTTGGTCGGAGGAAGAGCTCTTGTACATCTCCCCCCTCCCCCCCCCCCCCCCGTAGCCATCGATCAGGCGGCTGATCTGGAGGATAGAGGCACACAAAGGGTTGGTGGCCCTCATTCTGCTAGATTGGCCATGGCAGCCATGGTATGCGGATCTCGGGCGGTTACTGGCGGATCACACCTTGGAGGCTCCCCGACAGGAGTAACCTACTGTTCCAGGGCGTGGTGGTGTTGCCTTGTCAGTCTATTCTTGCTTACGGTATGACTCTTGAATGGGCACAGTTAAGACGGTGGGGGTTTGCCCCAGCAGTCGTAGCAACAATGTTACAGTCCAGGAGACATTACACCAGTCTGGCGTATATACGGGTTTGGCGGATCTTTGAGCACTGGCGTGAAGAGCGCACTGAGCTGTGCACTCCCAGAGATTTTGCTCTTCTTGCAAAATTGACTGGATAAGGGCTTGTCTCTCTACTCGCTTAAGGTACACTTAATAGCCATTTCATGTTATAGGAGCAGGGTTCAGGGATGCTTGATAGCAGTTCACACTGATGTATTTCGGTTTCTTAAGGAGGTGAAACAGCTTTGACCGCCTGTTAGGATGGTGGTTCCAGCTTGGGATCTTAATCTGGTACTCTCGGACTTGACAGAGGCTCCTTTCGAGCCTCGTGAGGGCATCTCTTCACGTTCTTACCCTGAAGACAGTGTTTTTGGTGGCACTGTCCTCTGCGAGACAGGTCTCAGAGCTCCAGGCACTGTCTGGCAGAGAGCCGTTCCTGTGTATATCCAAGGAGAAGGTAGTTTTGAGACCCATTCCTTCCTTTCTGCCAAAGATGGTTTTACATTTCCACCTGAATCAGACAGTATCTCTGGATAGCAAAGGAAGAATTTATTTTAATGATTGATTCCAGCCATTGGTCCAACACAGGCCGGGTTTCGTTGTGCCTTCCTCAGGGGCTATTATGGCTAAAAAATCAAAATACAATAATAAAAACATATATTAGGAGTAATAAAATATAAAATATATAAAAAATATAATAATAAGAAAGAAATAATAAACACCATTCACCTTAATAGTTCATAAATAAAAATATTAAATTAAAAATGATTGCTTAATTAAAATCACATACATGTACAGCACTATAATTAAATCGGAGCCTAAAAACATCATTTAACATACGAATTGTAAAAGTAATAACAATAAATAAACACGTGTAAATGAATGAATTATTAATTAAAATATATACGGTAAAACCATGAAAATCATAAATACATAAACACTTAAATTATATGTACTATGAAAAAACTCACTCATCAGGGGGGTGTGCCCAGTAATATGGTACAAACATACCTGTATATTCTAATGTATGTCTAATGCCCTTGCAATAAGTTTTATATGTTGGTAAAACTACATGTCCCATCCGCAATAGAATAATCGAACACAGAAGTTGCATTAAAAGAGGTGCGGTGGAAAAATCTTGTCACCCATTGGCAGGAACAATACCACAAAGTGTCCAAAATGAAATTTTTGTAATTAAAAAAGTTAAAATTAATTGGCGAGGTGGTGATATTGAGAAGACAATTTTGCGCCTTGCACAGCGTCTCATCTTTGCCCTCAACAGTTTACACCCCAATGGATTAAATATGGAAAGTGATTTTTCGGTTTTTCTGTAATGACATATTTGTTGGGATTAGGTATAAATTATTGCTCAAGATTCATAATTTTATTCATTTTTAACTATCAATTGGGACAATTTTACAAGAAGAATGGGCACCAGGTCCTATGGTGGCCCAATAGCTGTGGCTCTCTTGTGATTTAAGATTCATAATTGCATTCATTTTTAATTTTTATTTTTAATTATTTATTGGGAGATTTGTATAAGAATAATGGTTAGCAAGTCTTGTGGTGGTCTAATACCTGTGGTCCACTCGTGGTTGAAAATCTGAATGTTCCATTTACGTTTTCATATTGTTTTTGGACTACTGTGTTATATAGGGTTTAAAAAGTCACAGATAGCTCGTGCGGTCAACATCTATCACCTTTATTACTTTATGATGGCTGGTTTTACACTAGTGCTTTTATTATATAAAGGGTTTTCAGTTTAGCTCTTTTTATATGCCTGCTTCAACTATTTCTTCTTCGTTCTGGTGACTTCACTAAGTTTAGCTATTAAAAGTTTTTTTATTATTCATTTTGATTTAGAGTGGTTGTCTAAACAATAATTACCATTTTGGTCATGTGTTCATGTCAAAGCTTGCCCGGTTTTATTTATTTTTACCTTGATTTATCTCCTCCTTTAAATAATTTCATGTATTAACATTGACGTCAGGCACCTTTCCCACCCAAGGCCTTTTTATCTACAGCGCAGAAGCCGGCGTCTTTAGAGATAGCCGTCGGCTTTTTTAGAATCAGTTGCAGCGAAACATTGTGGCAGTAGAAGTTCCCTTTAAACTACAGGCTTAGGTAAAACACGGCAGGTCATTTTTTGAATGAATGTGACACATTTGTTATGTGATAAATGTTGTTCCGAGGGGCCGCTGCATTTGCAGAGTGAGTTTGTTTATTTATTTAATGATTGGGATAGTATTTGTACGTATAAGGCATAGACATGGTGACATTCTTTTTAGATACCAAGTTATGTGGCATTTGTTTTCATGCCCTAATTGCAGGTTTTAACAATCTTAAGATAACGGAATGTATGTAAGTTATACACATTTTTTGAGGTTGTGATTGATCTCCAGGAACAAGCAGGAATGTAGTCTTCACATATGGGTATTGTCGTTACCGACGGAGCCCGCGCAGGAACGCTCCCCAGCGTCCAATTAGAAAGCTTTTGGGAGCATCCCACAGCGCCTGTGTGCTTCCTTCCCACCTTTCCCAACTGTCTCTCTCCAGTTCTTCGTTTTCCGCTGAGCCGGCAAGTCGCACTTCCTGTCACCGCAGAAAATATCCTATTTATTCTTCTTTTTTGTGGTCACGTCTGCCTTCCTTCGACGCTACACCAGTACCACCGGTTCTTTCTTTTCCTTGTAAAAAAAAAAAAAAAAATCTTTTCCTGGAGTCTTCCAGCTTTTTTCACCTTGGGTGCCACGTGCCATTTTGGGCTCTAGGCCCAACTTTCCTCTACAATGGAAACACCCACTTCGGGTTTTAAAAAGTGTTCCAAGTGTGGCAGTACCATCTCTGTCACCGACACCCATGAGTGGTGCCTCAAATGTTTAGGTCCTGACTACTCTATCTCTGAGTGTGTTGCCTGTGGGATGATGTCGAAGAGGGGTCGGCAAAACCGAGCTGCTAAACTTAGCACCCTTTTTCCCTCCGATGCAGCATCTGTGGCATCAACATCTTTCAGGGCTTCGTCTTCCTCCCTTGGATCTCAGGTAACTAAACATAAGTCTAGCCGGTCCTCAAAGGGTAGATCTCCTTCCAAGTATCGAGATGCCTCTGGCGTTGCCCTTGAGGGACTCACACCGGCAAAATTGCCCTGGTGGGAGGCTTCGGCTTCCAAAGCATCATCAGGGTTCCAGGATGTTCTCAAGGCCCCAACCTCGGCAGAACTACTGGTGCCATGCTCTGGAGTACCGGCCGCTTTGTCCGGTACCGATACCCAGGCATTGGCGGCGTCGATAGACCAGAGATTCTTGGCTATTGAACGCAGTCTGGCGGCTCTTCTTTCGGCATCGATGCCTCCGAAACCGCTTCAGACAATTCAACCGGTACCGGCACCTATATCGGTACTGGGGCCAGTTGTATCGACGTCAGCAGGTGGACTACCGGTACCAACGCACGCTGTGCCCTCCAGTACTGACAAGTCGGTACCGGACCCTGTCGATACTGACTTCGATTGGTACCGGTATCATGCGCTGCACGATTACCCAGACAAAAGATACTTTGAATGCTCCGAGTCTGAAGACTCTGACAGCTCTGTCGATACCAGAGTACTTCTTCCTGAGGATTCTTCCTCTCCTAAACGTAGGATGTCTCCTCCAGAGGATATATCCTTCCAAGATTTTATCCGGGATGTGGCTCGAGGTCTTTTCATCACAGTGGCTCCTGAAACAGAGCCTAGAGCAAAGGAATTGGAGATTTTACAGTATCCTAAAGCTCCCAAAGAGGCAGCCACTTTGCCTATTCATGAGATCTTGCATGATCTCATTGCTAAGGATGTGGGAAACACCTCTCACCACTTCTCCTCATTCTCATAAGCTCGATACCATGTATTGAGTTCCTCCCTGTCCTGGATTTCAAAAAACTCAGCTGCCCCACCATTCCATGGTGGTGGAATCAGCTATGAGAAGGATCAAGAGTGCAAAAAGACATGCATCTAATCCTCCAGGACGTGAATGTAGAACTCTTGATGCCTTTGGGCGTCAAACCTTCCAGGCCTCTATGCTTTCGACCAGGATTACTTCCTACATTTTATATATAGGAATGTTCCTTAAGGAAGTTACAGGAGATCTAGAGCTTATGAGCCCTCTCCTTCCTGATGATAAGAGACAAGATTATCTTGCACTTATCAAACATGCTCAGGATGTTTCCAAATTCGTAAATCGTGCAGCTTTTGATTGTTTTGAGTGCATAAGCAGAACATCTGCTATTGCCATAGGCGCACGTAGGATTGCCTGGCTACAGGCATCTGACTTGGAACTTTGGGTACAGGACAAACTGTGGAATATTCCTTGCACAGGAGAGAATCTCTTTGGCAAAAATTGGCAAGAGAAAGCTAATGAACTAGATGCTGATAATCTCACCTTGGATAGATTATCAAAATCTACAGCTGATCCTGCAAGGAAAAAGTCCTACAAAAAAACATTCTTCACTAGAAAGAAGAAGTTCTACCCATCCTATACCCAGCGAGGGCATCATTCGGGTCAGTCTGCCCAAAAGGGTCAGCAACAATCTAAACAAAGAAAAACAAAGGCTGCTAAGCCTCAACCGGCTCAGCAGACTCAGCCTCCACAGGGGCTTTGACTCTCATTTAGAGAACTTTGTCTTCCTAGCCCTGAACGGGCCAGAGCCTTCCACCATTCCAGGAAGGTTATGTTATTATGGTGGCAGATAACAGCAGAAAGTTGGACTCTGTCCATTGTCAGAGAGGGATACAAGCTTCACTTCCTCAGCATGCCCCCTCCTACAATGGTAAGACAGTTCAATTCTCAGACCTCTCTCAACTCCCAGTTAGATCATGAGGTCAGTCTGCTTCTTGCCCAAGGGGCGATAGAAGAAGTACCTATTCATCAACAAGTTGCAGGGTTCTATTCCCCCTTTTTCCTTATTCCAAAGAAAATAAGAGGGCACAGACCCATTTTGGACCTCAGAGAATTGAACAAATTCCTGTTCAAAGAGAAATTCAAAATGATTTCTCTTGTAACTCTACTGCCATACCTTCAGAGTCAGGACTGGCTTTGTTCTCTAGATCTCAAGGATGTGTACACTCATGTTCTCATCCATCCAACTCACCGAAGGTTTCTTCGCTTTCTATTTCAAGGGAAGCACTACCAATACAGAGTTCTTCCTTTTGGCCTGGCCTCGGCACCAAGGGTGTTCACAAAATGCATGGCTGTGGTGGCAGCATTTCTCCGCACCCTAAAAATATTTGTCTTCCCTTACTTGGACGATTGGCTCATTCGAGCCCCATGAGAGCCAGAGGCCAGGTTTTCTCTATCTTGCACAATGCGTATCCTTCAATATTTGGGACTTGTCATAAACTTCCCAAAATCCAACCTAGCTCCCACTCAGTCTCTAGAGTTCATAGGAGCCCTGCTGGATACCAGACAGACAAGGGCCTATCTTCCACAGTCCCGCTGCCTTCGCATTGTGCAGTTAGCTTCCCAAGCAATGTTAGTCTCATCTCACTGCTCAGGAAATGTTACAATTGCTAGGCCACATGGCATCCACCATGCATGTGGTCCCTTATGCCCACCTCCATATGAGGGCAGCCCAGTGGACTCTATCCACTCAGTGGACTCAGGCGTCAGGTTGCCTGTCAGACAAAATAGCAACCTCAGATCGTCTTACTTTGTCTCTCCAATGGTGGCAGTCACCCCAGAATCTGTTGGTGGGGTCCCCTTTTCAGCAACCCCCACCCCAAGTAACTCTAACAACAGATGCCTCACAGGTGGGTTGGGGAGCCCATGTGCAAGGCCTTTCTACTCAGGGTTCCTGGACTCCACAGGAGACCGATCTACACATCAATCTCCTAGAGCTCAGAGCAATCTTTCTTGCTCTTCGAGTGTTTCACACCCAGCTCAGCTACAAAACTGTTCTAATTCAAACGGACAACGAGGTAGCCATGTTCTATGTGCACAAGCAGGGCAGAACAGGCTCTCTGTCGCTCTGCAATGAAGCTTTGCGACTTTGGGCCCTCGCCAGAGAGCATCAGATTCATCTCCTTGCAGGGTATCTTCCAGGCATTCAAAACTCTTGGGCAGACAGACTCAGTCGAGTTCTGCTTCCACACGAATGGTCTCTCCATGCAGACCAGGTGGCCAAAATTTTCCAATTTTGGGGAACCCCGGACATAGACGTCTTTGCAAGTCCGCTGAATGCCAAACTTCCCCGGTTCTGTTCCAGATTGCCGGCTCAGGGTTGTCAGGCCAGGGATGCCTTCCTTCTCCATTGGGGTCGGGACTTTCTGTATGCCTTCCCACCCATTCCCCTAATTCCCAGAACTTTATTCAAGCTTCAGAGAGACAGAGGCCATATGATTCTCATAGCCCCATGTTGGCCACGACAAGTGTGGTACCCTCTGCTCTTACATCTCTCTCAAGCTCCATCTCTGGAGTTGGGATCTGCTCCAGATCTCCTATCCCAGGAGGACGGGATGCTGTGGCATCCCAATCCCCAATCTCTACATCTCAGGGCCTGGTTGCTGAAAGCCTAAAACTTTATGGTCTTAACCTTTCTCAGCAAGTAAAGGATATCCTTTATGCTTCCAGGAAATCATCCACAAGACGCTCTTATGCTTTCAAGTGGAAAAGGTTTACCATATGGTGTTCGCAGAAGGATCTTAACCCTCTTGCAATACCTCTGGAATCATTACTGGAATATCTCCTTCATTTGTCTAATGCAGGGCTTAAGACCAATTCAGTGAGAATTCATTTGAGTGCTATTGCAGCTTCTCTCAAGCCTTTAAATGGGCAACCTATTTCCTCTCATCCTATCATAGCAAGATTTATGAGAGGCCTTCTTCTAACTCAGCCTCCCGTTAAGCCACCACCGGTGGCATGGGATTTAAATCTGGTTCTTGGCCAGCTCATGAAGCCGCCTTTTGAACCATTAGCTACTACCTCTTTGAAATTCCTTTCCAGGAAAGTTATTTTTCTTATTGCAATCACATCAGCACGTCGCATCAGTGAATTGCAAGCATTGGTGGCTGATCCTCCTTATACAAGGTTCTATCATGATAAGGTAGTCCTTAGGACTCATCCTTACTTTATGCCAAAGGTGGTTTCACCTTTTCATTTAAACCAAGCAGTTTACCTTCCTGTTTTTTTTCCCAAGGCCTCATGTCTCTAATGCAGAAAGAAATCTTCATACTTTGGACTGTAAAAGAGCTTTGGCTTTTTACTTGCAAAGGACGCAGCAACATAGAAAGTCCTCTCAACTCTTTGTTGCTTTTGATCCTAGTCATTTAGGACTTCCAGTCTCCTAAAGGACACTATCCAACTGGATTGCACAGTGTATATCTTTTGCCTATCGGAGTAAGAACCTTCCTCTTGAAGGCCATGTCACAGCGCAGAATGTGAGAGCCATGGCAGCCTCTATGGCTCATCTTCACTCTGTGTCTATCAACGACATCTGTCGAGCAGCTACCTGGGCCTCGGTTCATACCTTCACAGCCCATTACTGCTTGGACAAGGACTCCCGCCAGGATGCCTTGTTTGGTCAGGCTGTTCTTCAACACCTGTTCCATACTTAATCATCTCCTACCCACCATCCCTTGTTGGATGCCAGAGATCCATGGGGGGAAGTGGAGCCCTTTCAAAAGGGCACACAACTTCTGGGGTTTCTCCCTGGCATCTGTAGCTAGGGAGTCCCCATATGTGAAGACTACATTCCTGCGTGTTCCTGGAGATAGCATAGTTACTCACCTGTAACAGGTGATCTCTGGGAACAGCAGGAATTTAGTCTTCACAACCCACCCACCTCCCCTAGGAGTTGTATCTCTCTATCTCTCTCCTTTTCTCTCTCTCTTTGTCTCAGCTTTAAACTCAACTGCAGAGAGACAGTTGGGAAAGGCGGGAAGGCAGCACGCAGGCGCTGTGAGATGCTCCCAAAAGTTTTCTAATTGGACGCTGGGGAGCGTTCCCGCACGGGCTCCGTCGGTACCGATGATACCCATATGTGAAGACTAAATTTCTGCTGTTCCCGGAGATCACCTGTTACAGGTGAGTAACTATGCTTTATGGAAGAGAGGTAAATAGTTTAACATTTCAATGTTAGATGTTGTATTCTAATGTAGGATCTTTTATATCTTTAGATCGAAACTGCTCCAGATATCCGCGGCAGTGGATGATTTTGCACAGTACAGGCATGTTTAGTTTTTTACCATAAGATATGGCTGGCGGTTTAAGTCTTTCTATTATGATCGTCACATGATATTGGTATACAGTTGATAATGTATAAGTGTGGTTAGGACCCTCGTTTTGAATTGGTATGAAATAATCTTGCTATTTATTAATATGCAACGATTACTAAGGGTAAGCCGGTTAATGATCAACATTTTGAAATTGATAAAGCTATATTATAATTAAAAACAAGGGTAGAAGTTAGAATGTGATTTACAAAATGATGCATATATATCAATAATGATTTCTCTTGGGCGTATTTTGAAAAGGATCAATATGTTGATTTACGAACCCACAACTCCATACAACAGACATGTATAAATAGTTATATGTTTTACCAATAGTGCCAGGGACTTGGAGGAGTAGGAAAATAAATTTCTTTGGGAAGCTATTTTTTAAAAAAATATCAGCATGATGAAGCGCGCACAAAAATGAGTGTTGAAACGATCCTCTGCATCTGTTCATTCCACTTTGCTGCTTTATTATTCATGTTGTCTTGCTCCCTTTAGTATATATCGATTTGGACATACATTAGAACATACAGGTATGTTTGTACCATATTACTTGGCACCCCCCCCCCCCCCCGATGAATGAGTTTTTTCATAGTACATGTAATTTAAGTTTTTATGTATTTATGATTTTCATGGTTTTATATATTTTAATTAATAATTCATTCATTTACACGTGTTTATTATCACTTTTACAATTCGTATGTTAAATGATGTTTTATGTGCTGTACATGTATGTGATTTTAATTAAGAAATAATTTTTAATTTGATATTTTTATTCCTTGTCGTCTCTCCAGTCCAGTCCCTGTCTTCTGGGTTGTGCAACCCTTCCAGCAGCTTGGAGGCTGAGCCCATCATCGTTTTGATGATGCTGAGGTATAAATACCACTGGCACCACCCACAGGCACCAGTAATCTCAGCCTCCGAACAGCTGGAGGGTCCCAGTAAGCCAAGGGCTTACTGGAGAGTCTACCTTTTGCCCTTAATTTAAATTTACTTTTAATTTACCTTTGATTTACTTTTGATTTTCTTTAAATCTACCTTTAGGTTTCACTTTAAATTTTTCATTTCCTTATCGTTCCTCCAGCTTAGTCCTCGACGAATGGGTAGTGCACCTCCTCCTGCAGCATGAAGACTGGACCAATCAGATTTCAGCTCCACTGGAACCATCATACCCAGCAACTCAGGAACTCCAGTGTGTCCAGTCTTCATGCAGCAGGAGGACGTTAGTGAGCCTAGCTGGGCTCACTAGTGGATCAGTTAGTTATTTTTATCTTTAGCTAACCTTTTGATTTTATTTCAGTCCTATTAGGGCTTATTTTCATTTATTTTAGATTAGACTGCTTCTCCTTTAAATTTCTGTGTTATCACGGCACTCCTTGCGGGGGGGGGAGCCTGAGGGAGGTCCCTCTCCTGCTCAGCCCTTGCCGCGATCTTATTTTACCCTGTACATTTGGGGGGAAGTGGATCTCTGCCCCAGGAACCTTCGGGGCAGAGCTCCAGCGGTGGCTGTACTGCAGCTCCTCTCCGGAGGTTGGAGGGGGCTGCGGAGTTCGTGCCGGTAAGTGTTAACGGCTCTGAGAAATCGGGACGGCTTCTGAGCCAAGTCCTGTAATTTCTTCAGCTGTTCGGGAGTCTCGCATCGGAGCTTGGTGCGGGGGGGGGGGGGCTCCCAGGATATCCACTTTCAGCGGGGTTAGTTTTCCGCGGCGGTGATCTTTTCTTCGGCCTGTTTACCTTGGCGGGTGCACATTCAGAAGCGCGCCAAAACTTTTTCTGCCTGCCGCGGCCATCTTTCCTGCCTCGTGGTTAGTTCTCCGGGGTGCCTCGCGGTGGATTTCTTGTTTGTTTCTTGTTTATTTCTTATTTATTTCTTGTTTATTTTCATTTCTGTTAGTTTCCATCTTGTAGTTTCTTTAGTTTATTTCTTTTTATTCTTTCCTTCTCCTTCGGCGTTCCCGCGGCTCCGGAGGGGGGGGGTGCTTCAGCGGGTAATTTCCTCTCTCTGGTGGGACATTTGTTCCTTGTTTGATTTGGTGGTCTTTTTCTGTTGGGAAGCCCTCGGGTGTTCTGGGGGGCACATAACATTAAAAAAAAAAACAAAAAAAAACGAACACCATGCAAAAGCATAATAACCCAATGCCTAAATAAAAGGGAACAAAACAAAAACAAACATAGGCTGATTTGGTGCCCAGGCGAAGGGAAACCGTTTCACCTTCCCTGCACAGGCTTTCATTTGTGCGCTCCTGCCCAGTTCCCGCATGGTTCTTCTGGGTCAGTGAGCGGACTTCTCCCTGCCATTTCTTTGTTGCCCGCTGCCGCCTGGCTTATCCTGGCGCTAGGGTATTCATGTCAGCAGGGGCTCTTTGTCTCATTTGTGGGTCTCGGCGGGGTGCCGACGCAGAGACCGGAGTGTGCCCACGCTGTGCATCACTTTCTCGCAGCATGGAGCAGCGTCTGGAAAGTTCTTTGCCTGCGGCGACGCCGTCTGGTGCCGCCTCGGTGGACTTAGATACGCCGCTGGAGGGGCCCTCGGGGCTTTCTTCTAACAGTGTTGCGGCATCTGTGGCGCAGTCTGGCCTCGGAGGGGCATTGCCCTTGGAGGATTTTTCGCCTGATTTTGTGTTGCTCCTGCACCAGGCGTTCTGCCGTCGACGCCAGGTCATGGGAGCGGCGCCTCTTCCACCGCAGGGGTTGTCGACCCAGGCCTCTGCGGCAGAACCTCCGTTGACGGAGGACAGGGCTCCTAAGCGTCCGCGGATGTACGACCCTAGTTCGGCGGAGACGGATTGGCCTGAAGGGGATGATACCGAGTTTGACCCGGAGGTGGATGCTGACGACCTGGAGGAAGGCGAGCTGCCGGAGCCGGAGGATCACGCGAAGATTATTCGGGTGTTCCGACGTGAAGAGCTTCCAGCTCTTGTTTCGGAGGCGCTTCAGACGCTGGGACTGACCCCTACTGCTACGGTGGAGGAGGCGGACGGGGCAGATCCCATTATTCAGGCAGTAAGACAGTCTAAGGTGGTTTTCCCCATTCACAAGGTTATTGACCAGATGATTCAGGACGAGTGGGACACTCCTGAGTCTGGTCTCAAAGGCGTCAAGATCATGCGTCGTCTTTATCCTTTATCGGAAACGGATCGGGAGCGTTTTCGGTCTCCCAAGGTTGATGCAGCCGTGTCAGCGGTGACTAAGAAGACCACCATTCCAGTGGAAGGCAGTGCGGCTTTACGGGAGCCACAGGACCGCAAAATGGACGGGCTGTTAAAGCAGGCCTTTGAGGCGGACGCACTGGCTTTACAGGCTTCCGTTTGTGGAGCCTGGGTGGCCCGCGCCTGTTTACGCTGGGTCCAGCGGTTTCAGCATACTCCCTCCCTGGATACTGCTATGCTGACGGAGCTTCACCGTTTGGAATCCGGCACGGCGTATCTGGCGGATGTACAGTATGATCTCATCAGAGCTCTCTCCAACAGCATGGCATCCGTGGTGGCGTCACGTAGAGCCCTTTGGTTAAAAAATTGGGCGGCCGATGGATCTTCCAAGTCGCGGCTGGGCAAATTGCCTTTTAAAGGTAAACTGCTCTTTGGAGAGGATTTGGATAAGTTGGTCAAAGATCTGGGAGACTCCAAAGGCGGTCGCCTGCCGGAGGATAGGCCCAAGCGAGGTAGGTCGCTGCCGGTCGCCCGGGGGCAGTTTCGAGACTTTCGTAGATTCCGGTCGCCCCGTTATGGTGGCTTCCAGCGGGGTAGATATAGCTCCCGGGCGTCGGGCTTTCGCGGCTTTCGGGGAGCCAGCCGAGGGTTCTCGGCGGCTGGTTCCCAGGTCCCTCGAAAGCCCCAATGAAGGGCAGCGGGTCCAGGTGGAGCTGCCGGTGATCGGAGGGCGTCTTCGACGTTTTCTCTCCGCTTGGACCCAAATTACTTCCGATCAGTGGGTTCTCGACATCCTACGGGACGGGTATGTTCTCGACTTGGCCCGTCCCGTGCTCGATTCCTTTGTGGCGTCTCCCTGCCGGGGGGTTCGAAAAACCCTTCAGGTCCGCCAAACGCTCGATCGGCTTCTCCAGCTGGGGGCGGTCATCCCCGTACCGCCAGCGGAATATGGCCTGGGCAGGTATTCCATCTATTTCGTGGTGCCAAAGAAGGGTGGCGATCTTCGTCCCATTTTGGATCTCAAAGGAGTGAATCGTTGTCTGAGGGTTCCCCACTTTCGGATGGAGACTCTATGGTCTGTCATAGTGGCCGTTCGACGAGGCGAATTTCTCACATCTCTCGACCTTACGGAGGCTTATCTCCATATCCCTATTCGGGAGGACCAGCAGAGGTACCTCCGCTTCGCGCTGCCGTGGGGTCATTTCCAGTTTCAAGCCTTGCCGTTCGGTCTGGCGACCGCGCGCCACGCGTCTTCACCAAGATCATGGTGGTGGTTGCCGCGGCCCTTCGCAAAGACGGGGTGCTGGTTCATCCGTACCTCGACGACTGGTTGATTCGCGGGAAATCTCGCGCAGAAAGCTTGGCAGCGACGACGAAAGTTGTCGCGCTCTTGCAGTCTCTTGGATGGGTGGTCAACCCACGCAAGAGCCAGGTGATCCCGACGCAGCTTCTGGAATATTTGGGGGTACAGTTCGACACTTCCCGGGGGTTGGTGTCTCTTCCCGAACGCAGGATTTTGTCTCTTCAGTCTCTGGTGCGGAGGTTCCGCAGATCTCCAGCTCCGTCGGCATGGCTCTATCTACAGTTGCTGGGGACGATGGCGTCTTCCCTGGAGGTGGTGCCTTGGGCGCGCTTTCACATGTGCTCGCTCCAGCGGGCCTTGCTCCGTCGCTGGTCCAACCAGTCCGATCTCCTGAGCAAACGTCTACCTTGCCCGATGGCGGTTCGGAGGGATCTCAGTTGGTGGTTGAGTCCATTCACCCTTCGAGTGGGGATGCCCTTGGAGCAGCCTCACTGGGTTCCGCTCTTAACGGATGCCTGTCTGACGGGCTGGGGCGCTCACTGCGAGGGCCGGTTCGTTCAGGGGCTCTGGTCTCCGGAGGAGAGTGCCTGGTCGATCAACCGCTTGGAGTTGCGGGCTGTTCTATTGGCATTGCAACACTTCGAGACCCGGATATCGTCTCGTGCGGTTCGGGTTCTCTCCGACAATGCAGCGACCGTGGCCTACATCAACCGGCAGGGCGGAACCGGAAGCGTCGGCCTGGAGGCGGAGGCTCGGACGTTGTTTGAGTGGGTGGAGCCTCGGCTGCCAGCCATCTCCGCGGTGCACATCGCCGGGAAGGACAATGTGACGGCAGACTTCCTCAGCAGAGTTCAGGTAGATCCCGGCGAGTGGGAACTCCATCCCAGGGTCTTCGCTCAGCTGGTCCAGCGATGGGGCGAACCAGTCATGGACCTCATGGCCACCTTCCACTCGGCGAAGGCAGCTCGGTTCTACAGTCGACGGAGAGAGCCGATGTCCGAAGGTCTGGATGCTCTTTTGCAGACGTGGCCCTCCACGGGTCTGCTCTACGTGTTTCCTCCGTGGCCCCTGCTGGGGCGTGTTATCCAGCGTATCGAGGCTCACCGGGGTCGGGTGATATTGATAGCGCCGGATTGGCCTCGTCGTCCTTGGTATGCCGATCTGATGCGGTTGGTGGACGGTCCTCCCTGGAAACTTCCCTTGTTTCCGGATCTGTTATGTCAGGGTCCCCTCCGCATGCCGCAAGTGGAGAGATTCTCTCTTACGGCCTGGCTATTGAAAGGGCTCGGCTAAGGAAACGCAGTTACTCCCGATCGGTGGTGGCCACCTTGTTAGAAGCGCGCAAACGTTCTACTTCACTGGCCTATGTTCGGGTATGGCGTATTTTTTGAGGACTGGTGCTCTAGGAAACAGATCCGAGCGGCTACGGCTTCTCTTCCGGTGATACTGGATTTTTTGCAGGACGGTTTTACTAAAGGTCTGGCCGCCAGTTCTTTACGTGTCCAATTGGCGGCTCTGTCATGTTATCGCGGAAAAGTTCAGGGAGTGTCTTTAGGTACTCATCCTGATGTCGTTCGTTTTTTGCGGGCGGTTTCTCGGTTGCGTCCAGCCCGTCGAATATCGGTACCCTCATGGGATCTTAATTTGGTGCTGCGCGCTCTCAGTGCAGCACCTTTTGAGCCGCTTTCTAGTAGTTCTGTGAAGGATCTGACTCTTAAAACAGTATTTCTGGTCGCGATTTGTTCGGCCCGCCGTATTTCCGAGCTTCAGGCTCTTTCTTGCAGGGAGCCCTTTCTGGCTTTCTCGGCTCACAAAGTGGTCCTACGGCCTGTGCCTTCCTTCTTGCCCAAGGTGTCTTCTCCTTTTCACCTGAACCAGGTTGTTTCCCTTCCGGTTTTCTCGGATTCCGAAGGGCATGCTTCTGATCGCGGACTCAGTCGGTTGGACCTCAAGAGGGTTTTGCGACGCTATTTAAAAGTTACCAGTGCTTTTCGTAAATCGGACCATTTGTTTGTACTGTTTGGCGGGGCTCGCAAAGGGGAAGCGGCGGCGAAGGCTTCTATTGCTCGTTGGATTAAGGAAGCGATTGGTTTGGCTTATCTTTTGCACGGTCGGGCTCCGCCGGCTGGGTTACGTGCTCATTCCACGAGAGCGCAGGCAGCGTCCTGGGCGGAATTCAGTTTGGTTTCGCCGGTGGATATTTGTAAGGCGGCCACCTGGTCGTCTTTGCACACTTTCAGTAAACATTATCGCCTTGATGTCTTGGCGGCGAGCGATGCCGGTTTTGGTTCCGCGGTTCTGCGTGCCGGCTGGCAGAATCCCACCCGTTAGGCTGCTTTGATACATCCCATTCGTCGAGGACTAAGCTGGAGGAACGATAAGGAAATAGTAATTACACTTACCTGGTAATTGTAGTTCCTTGAGAGACGACAGCTTAGTCCTCCTGCCTCTCCCTGTGTTATTTTCTTTAGCACGGCACGCTTTGGGGTCAGAGCTCAGTATTCCCAGGTGAGTGCGTTTCCGTGTGCTTTCTTTCTCGTCGTTCCGCTGTCTTTTCTTTTCTACCTATTCCTTTCTGCTGTGGCAGGAGCGGGACTTTCCGTTCCTCTTTGTAGGGGATTTGGCTACCAATATAAAAAAAAAAAAAAAAAGTTAATCTTAAGGGAAAACTTTGATGGGAGAGCATTATTATTAGAGGTTAGCTACGTGTTTGAGTTTGCTTTGTCAATAGTTCACTGGAGTTCCTGAGTTGCTGGGTATGATGGTTCCAGTGGAGCTGAAATCTGATTGGTCCAGTCTTCATGCTGCAGGAGGAGGTGCACTACCCATTCGTCGAGGACTAAGCTGTCGTCTCTCAAGGAACTACAATTACCAGGTAAGTGTAATTACTATTTTTCTTTGGGGGCACTGCGCCCTTAAACCTCAACGCCCCCCTTCCCCCCCCCAGCCTCCTTCCTTCCTCTCTCTCAACTCACGATCTCCCGGAGAAGAGCGGAGGAGGATTACCAGCAACTGCGAGGGGAGCGAAGGCTTTCTCCCCTCGCGCGCACGGCCAGACAGCACAAGTCTTGTTCCGGCGGCCTGGCTGCCTCGCGCTGAAGCCTTCAGAAGGGCTGAGTGCTTGAGGCAGCGCCGCGGCCCTCCCCAACGGCCTTCTCGCCTCGTGCCAAAGCCCGCGGGGTGGCTGAGCGCTGGAGGCGGCACCGGGAACCTGAAGCGGTCGGAAAGAACCGCTTCCAGCAGAAAGGGGGGCTGCATTAGAGCACTGCGGTCGGTGGTTCTGGTAAGGCCTTTCGACCTTTGGCCGATTTCTATGTGACCGCAGCCTACACACGTGGAAACCAGCTGAAGACGTCTGGTTTCTTCACGCCGGTGAACTGAGGGGGAGAGGAGCAGGCAAACAGCAAGTATTTTCCTGTTTAATTTTTAATTTTATTGTACCTTTAATTTAAATTTACTTTTAAATTTATTTTACTTTTTTGCTGAATTTTGATTTATTTTTAACTTTTCAATTCCTATAAATTTAATTGTATCCCTGCTTAAGATAAATTTGGGCACGGAAGGAGAAGCATGCTCGGCAAGCCACAGTATCCAGCCTGCGGCACTCGTCGGGGCACGGCATCGGAAGCAGGGTTCTGCAGGGGTTGCACTGCAGAGGCTGCCTCCGTAGAGCAAGAAATCCAGTTGGCTATGGCCCAAGATTCCCAGGGGTCAGGAGACCCTCTGGAGGGGGAGGCAACGTCCTCCCTCTCCTCTCCCCACCATGGATTTACCTGGAACTTCCCTGTCCCTCCCCCCCCCCTCTTCCTCTGGTGAGGAAAGGGCCTGGGAACACTTCTCTCCTGATTTTGTCCTCTTGCTACTACACAAGGCATATTGCATGCGCCAGCAAGGGGCAGGAGGATCGGGGGTGGCACAGGTAAACGCACCTCCCAAAAGGGCGAAGGCGGGGATACAGGACTCAGAGGTTCCTCCTAAGCGCACCAGGCTGATGAGCGAGGAGAAGCTTGCGCCTCCTATACTGGACTCCCAGGAAGAAGAGACCTTGGACAAAGAAGTAGGGGAAGACGAACTCGAGGAGGGAGAGATTCCGGAAGAGGCACAAGCTCGAATAGTGTGAGTATTTCGTCGAGAAGAACTCCCTGCATTGATTACTGAGTCGTTGAAGGTGCTCAATATAGCTTCGGACAAGCTAGCAGATGAGGAGCTCTTGGAGGATCCTTTGATCCAAGCCGTTAGGAGGTTGCAAAAGGTGTTTCCAATGCACAGAGTGGTGCGACAGATCCAGGAGGAATGGGATCAACCGGAATCCAGCCTGAGAGGAGTACGGTCTATGGCTCGCCTGTACCCATTACCGGAGCCAGACAAAGAACTGCTGAAGTCTCCTAGAGTAGATGCAGCAGTGTCGGCAGTCACAAAAAAGACTACTATCCCAGTCGAGGGCAGCGCGGCCCTGAGGGATGCCCAGGATAGGAAATTGGATACGTTGCTGAAGCAAGCCTTTGATGTTAGTGCTCTCCCCTTGCAGGCTTCAGTGTCAGGAGCCTGGGTGGCAAGAGCCTGTCTGAGATGGTCCCAACAACTTCAGCTAGCAAATGGTCTGGCAGGTAGCGCGCAGGCGGATGCGGCTAGGATGGAATCCGGAGCGGCCTTCCTGGCCGACAGTCAGTACAGCCTCATCAGGAGCCTAGCAAAGAATATGGCCTCAGTGGTGGCAGCTCGGCGATATATGTGGTTGCGCAATTGGGCAGCGGATGCCTCTTCTAAAGCGCGTCTGAGCCAACTCCCCTTCAAGGGGAAGTTACTATTCAGGGAAGATTTGGAAAAGTTAGTAAAGGACCTAGGCGAGTCTAAGGGAGGCAGGCTTCCGGAGGACAGGCCTAAGCAAGGCTGTTCGCCGGTTCCTGCAAGGAGTCAACCAAGGGATTCCCGCAGGTTTCGACCGGCCAGATCGAACTCCTTTCTTAGGGGCCGTTTTCCCTCTAGAGGACAAGGCTTTAGGGGATTTCGCGGAGCGGGAAGAGGCTTTGGGGCCTCTTCCTCCTCTGCGGGTTCCAGACAACCGCAGTGAGACAACGGGGGTCCGGGAGGAATTCCTGCCAGTGGGGGGTCAGTTAAGGCAATTTCTTTCCGCCTGGACCCGAGTCACATCCGATCAATGGGTTTTGGAAGTGATCCGAGAGGGTTACGCTCTCGAATTTGCGAAGCAGGTGAGACCAGTGTTTGTTCAGTCCCCCTGCAGACCGCCAACAAAGAAAGCAGCGATAGAAGACGCTCTTTCAAGACTTATAGCGCTCGGGGCGGTGGTTCCCGTTCCCGAAGACCAACACGGCTCCGGTCGGTACTCCATTTATTTCGTGGTACCAAAGAAAGAAGGAACCTTTCGGCCAATCCTGGACCTAAAACAAATCAATTGTTGTCTCAAGAGTACCCCACTTCCGAATGAAAACCCTGAAGTCGGTAACTGTGGCCGTTCGGCGGGGGGAGTTCCTTACCTCCTTAGATCTGACAGAGGCGTATTTGCATATTCCTGTCCGGAGGGCACATCAGCAATTTCTGAGATTTGCAGTTCCAAGAGGACACTTTCAGTTCCAGGCTCTACCCTTCGGGCTGGCAACGTCTCCTAGTATGTTCACCAAGGTTATGGTGGTGGTTGCGGCAGCTCTGCGAAAGGAGGGAATTTTAGTACATCCCTACCTGGACGACTGGCTGATCCAGGCGAAATCAGAAACAGAGAGTCGCAAGGCAACGGCCAGAGTGGTAGCATTCCTGGAGGAGCTGGGGTGGGTCATCAATCGGTCAAAGAGCAGATTAATACCCACGCAGGAGATCGAGTACCTAGGAGCAAGGTTCGATGCCGGGAGAGCAAAGGGTTTTTCTACCAAAACAGAGGTTACGCGACCTCAGGATCCTCTTGTCGCAATTTCTGGCCAGGCAGAACCCTTCGGCCTGGCATTACCTCCAAGTGCTGGGAACCATGGCATCAACGATAGAGGTGGTGCTGTGGGCCAGAGCACATATGCGGCCGCTTCAACGGGCATTGTTACGGCATTGGTCCCATCAGCATCATCTTTTGTCCAAGCGGCTGCCCTGCCCCCTGCTGACTGGGAAGGCTCTTCAGTGGTGTTGCTGCCTGAAGAATCTGGAACATGGAATGCCCCTCGAACCTCCTCTGTGGGTGCAGCTGACGACGGATGCAATTCTAGCCGGCTGGGGGGCGCATTGCGAGGGCCAGTTCGCTCAGGGTTGCTGGACTCAGGGGGGAAATGCAGTGGTCCATCAACAGACTAGAGATGCGGGCAGTGACCTTGGCTCTCAGAGCATTCGAGCCCTTAGTTCGACAGAGAGCACTCCGGGTCCTCTCCGACAACGTTACGACAGTGGCCTACATCAACCGCCAGGGAGGAACAAGCAGTCCTTCCTTAGAGGAGGAGGCGGACAGCCTGTTGCAGTGGGCAGAAGCCCATTTAACAGCTCTATCAGCACAGCACGTGGCCGGAATAGAAAATGTCATGGCTGATTACCTGAGCATATGCAAGATAGACCACGGAGAGTGGGAACTGGCTCAGGAGGTGTTCGACCAGGTGGTAGCCCGCTGGGGGTCTCCAGTCATGGACCTCATGGCACGTTGGCAATCGGCCAAAGCAAGCCGATTTTTCAGTCGCAGGAAAGAGAAGATGTTGGAAGGCTTGGACGCTCTGGTCCAGGAGTGGCCTTTGGAAGGTCTCCTGTACGTTTTTCCTCCCTGGCCTCTCATAGGGAGAGTCATTCAGAGAGTGGAAGCCCACCAAGCTAATTCTCATAGCTCCGGACTCGGCACGTCGCCCATGGTATGCAGGTTTGGTGAGGCTAATGGTTGAACGACTGTGGCGGCTACCCTGTAGAAACGATCTGCTACAGCAGGGGCCAGTACAGATGCCCCATGTGGATTGATTCTCGCTTACGGCCTGGCTACTTAAAGGGCGCGGCTCCGGAAGGAAGGTTATTTGGGATCGGTAATTTCAACCTTGTTGAGCATACAAAAGTGCTTGACCTGCCTTTCCTATGTGAGGGTTTGGCGTATATTTGAAGCGTGGTGTGAGGAGCAACGGAAGAAACCCCTTTTGACATCCGTCCCGGAAATCCTGGAGTTTTTGCAAGCTGGATTCGAGAAGGGCCTAGCGGCGAGTTCCTTATGGGTACAGTTAACGGCCATTTCATGTTATCGGGGTAAGGTCCGGGGAAGCCCCTAGGAGACCACGCAGACATTGGCAGGTTCCTACGAGCGGTTAGGCAGTTGCGGCCCCAGCAGAGGTCAGTAATTCCCCCATGGGACCTCAATCTCATGTTGAATGCATTATCCAGGGAACCTTTCAAACCAGTGGGAAAGGCCTCCCTAAAGGATTTGACCCTGAAAACAGTATTTCTTGTAGCTATCTGCTCAGCTAGACGTGTCTCCAAGCTTCAAGCACTGTCTGCTCAGCCTCCCTTTCTCTCCTTCTACAAGGACAAGGTGGTCTTGCGGACAGTCCCCTCCTTTTTGCCTAAGGTCATTTTGCCCTTTCACATGAACCAGGTTGTATCTCTCCCATCCTTTTCCGGGAAAGGGAAAAAAGGAGGTGAAGAGAAGCTGCGGCGCCTTGATGTGCGCAGAGTACTGAGGCGTTATCTGTTCCAGACGACTCCCTTTCGAAAGTCTCAGCGATTATTCGTTCAGTTTGGAGGACCGCACAAAGGGGAAGTGGCAGCCAAGTCTTCCATCTCCTAGGTGGGTCAGGGAGGCTATTGCTTCGGCCTATATCCTCAAGGGGAAACAGGTTCCAGGGGGCCTTAGTGCGCATTCAACTAGGGCCCAAGCAACTTCTTGGGCGGAGCATAGCTTGGTTCCGCCGCTGGACATTTGCAGAGCGGCGACTTGATCGTCGCTGCATACCTTTGCCAAGCACTACAGGCTGGATGTTCAGTCAGCTGCAGATGCTAGTTTTGGAGAGGCAGTGCTTCGGTCCGGGATGGCGGCCCCATCCCAGGTTTGAACTGCTTTGTTACATCCCAGAAGACGGGGACTGGACTGGAGAGACGATAAAGAAGTAGTAATTAGACCTTACCTGCTAATTAGTGTTCCTGAAGGAACTCCAGTCCAGTCCCTGATCCCACCCTGGTTCTTCAGTTGCAGAATTTCCCTTACGGAGGGAGAACACCGGACCGAAGACAGGGAGCGAAGAAGAGATCGGAGAGCCCTTACGAGGGTTCCGGTGGCATCGTGTCCAGCTAGGACGGGATCCTGTGGAGTAGCTAGGAGTGAGGGCTAATGCGAGGTCAGGTAAGCCGCCTCCTCCCTGCCTCCTCTTCCTTCCTCCTCCCCTCATGCCTATCTTCCCTTCCCGGGAGTTTTAAAAAAAATAATTTGGTTTGGTGGTTGTTATACTGTCTTATGGAGTTTTGGTTACTTAATTGCTATCCGATCAGTCTGCTTTTTCAATAGATTACTGGTGCCTGTGGGTGGTGCCAGTGGTATTTTTACCTCTGCATCATCAAAACGATGATGGGCTCAGCCTCCAAGCTGCTGGAAGGGTTGCACAACCCAGAAGACAGGGACTGAACTGGAGTTCCTTCAGGAACACTAATTAGCAGGTTAGGTCTAATTACTTCTTTATGAACTATTAAGGTGAATGGTGTTTATTTCTTTCTTATTATATTTTTTATATTTTATTAGTCTCCTAATATATATATGTTTTTATTATTGTATTTTGATTTTTTAGCCATAATAGCCCCTGAGGAAGGCACAATGAAACACGGCCTGTGTTGGCCAATGGCTGGAATCAGTCATTAAAATAAATTCTTCCTTTGCTATCCACGGTTTGTACTGGGTTGGTTTGTTGCACGTGGATTGTGCTTTTTTTGTTGGACGTCAGACAGTATCTCTGCCAGCATTGCCCAATCTAGGGGACAAGTTGCATCTATTAGATTTGCATAGTATTTTACGGAAGTACTTATATAGAACGGAGTCCCTGCGAAAATTGGACAGATTGTTTGTTTGTGTTATTCGGAGGTCCCTGGGCAGGAGAAACTGCTTCAAAGAGCACGATTGCCCGGTGGGTAAAGAGGGCTATAGCCACTGTGTATGAAAGGTGTGGGAAGTGTCCACCTGTGGGGCTTTGAGCTCATTTGACCGAGTCAAATGCTGCATCCTGTGCGGAGGCAGGCCTGGTTCCTCCGGCAGACATTTGGTCGTCATTGCATATATTCACCAGGCATTATTGGCTGAACATTCAGGCAGTATCAGATGCCAGGTTTGGTTCCGTGGTGCTTCAGGCTGGTCTCATAACTCCCTCCCGCATTTGAATTCTGCTTTTGTATATTGTAAGCTCTGATGAGCAGGGACTGTCTCTTATATGTCTGTGCAGCGCTGCGTACGACTTGTAGCGCCATACAAAGGCTCAATAGTAGTAGTAGTAGAAACATCCCAAGTGTAATAACTGGACTGGCCGGGAGGGAAGATTAGGAAAGTAAAATTAGAGCTTACCTGCTAATTATCTTTCTTAGAGTCCCTCCAGGCCATTTCAGGCCATACCCTTGGGTTTCAATTTCTGTGTGTCCATTTGTGGGGGCGAGACCAGCTGAGTAGGTCAGGACTCTGAGAAAGAGATACAGCACTTCATAGTCCCTAACATGGGAGGGGGTGTCCTAGCAGGGCGAGCCCTCTACACTTCTCTATTTATTTATTTAACAAACTTTTATATACCGCAACCTTACGATGATCAGGTGCGGTTTACATAAAACAGATAAGGAGACAGAAAGGCATTTCTGTTTTTACATTGAACAATCATGAACTATGTGCATAAACAATTGAACTTTTAACTATTAAACTTTGTAGAACTATGTACAATTAACTATGTACAGTTAGTAGGAGAGAGTTCAACAGTATAAACATCATAGGCAGTGTCAAGGTCAAAATATCTTGAGGCATTGCAGTATTGGTCTCCGTGTGTTATATAGATTATCCTTCTTCGTTTTGGGGTTGAGAATTTGACATTGGTCCGTAGCGGGAGATAAAAAGGTGAGTTTTTAAGTTTTTGCGTAGGTCTTTAAGGTCGGTTAAGGCTCTGATTTCATCAGGTAGAGAGTTCCAGAGTATAGGGGCTGCATGGGAGAATGCTTTTTTATTAGTTGTTTTTTTGGTCTTTGTGAATTCTTTTGGAATCCTTATTTTATTGGCGTTCCTGAGCGGTCCTCCAGTTTAGTCCTCCACATCCGGGTAGTGCACCTCCTCCTGCAGCCTGGAGACTGGACCAATCAAAATCTTCCTCTGCTAGGATGTATTCTGTCGGAGCTCCCATCAGCCCCCAGTGTGTCCAGTCTCCTTGCAGCTGGAGGACGTGTGTGCCTGATTTGGCTCACTTAGGGACGATTGGAAGCAACACTAGAGAGTCTGTTTTTTAGGATTTTCTTTCTCCCTCCTATATTTCTTTGCTTTATTTTTCTAGGTAGATGTTTCTTTAAAAAAAAAAAAAAAAGTACACAGCAGAAAGAGCAGCGATCGAGGAGCCGGGCTGTACTGACCTTCTGCCTGTAATGCAGGGGTTAGTTTCAGTCAGGGAGGTTTGATCTCTCCTCCTAGACTGCACGGAGGAGAGATCTGCCTTTGCCAGCACTCTGCTTTCGTCCGGGAAGTCTGTGTTCCATCAGCTGGCTTCCCCCTTTGCGATCCGCGGTGCCTTGGCTGGTGATTGACAGCCCAGGTCGGCAGCGTGCTCCCGCTCTAGATTCGAGCGGCAGGTCGTCTGCCGGCGATTCTCGACCTGTGTGGTGAGTGATTTCTTCGGGAGCTGTTTCTTTCTTCCTCAAACGCCTTCATTTATTTTATTTTATTCTATTCATTTTCTTCATCTGTTTGTTTTTCGTGCCGTTTTTTTCGCCGGCGAAAATGTGCCGGCGGCCATTTTCTGGCTCTGTTTTTTCCCGCTCGATCTGAGGAGCTCGGCACGGGTTTCCCCTGCATTTTTACTCGTTTTTAGGCTGGCGTTTTTGATTGGGGGCCTCTAACAATCCCCTCTTATATCACTGCATTTAAAAAAAAACAAAAAAAAAAACTTCATTTATTTTTCTTTTTGTGTACTCAGTTGTGCCCTGCTCCCTGGAGTGGCTCCTCGGACTGTATGGCTTCGAGACCGCAGTGTGTGATCTGTGGTTCGCGTAGGGGAGCTGTGGCGGAGTCTGGCATTTGTAGGGGCTGCGCCTCAGTTTCCTCAGATTTAGAGCACCGAATGGAGCATAAGGAGCTGTCTGACCTGGTAAGTCCGGCTGTCCAGGCGGAGCGGGTCCCTTCTCCTGGGCCTCTTCCTTCCCTTTCTGTGGTCTCTCCTAAGGGGCAGGTCGGCCCGCTGCCACTGGATGCTACAGAGTCTACTTTCACACAGATTTTTCCCCGGACTTTGTCCTGCTTATGCACCAGGCCTTTCGCTTAGGACGCTCCGGCAAGTTGCCTGAGGCCTGGCCGTCGCCCCTTCCCTCTTTAAAAGGAGAGGAGCCCCGGCGTCAGCTCCAGCCCTCCGCCAAGCGCTTTAGGTCTTTGGACTTGGAGCGCGATGACTTGAGTTGGCATGATCAGGATACAGAGGTAGATCCTGATGCTGGGGTAGAAGAGCTGGAGGACGGTGAAATCCCCGAGCCGGAGGATCAAGCCCGAATTTTTCGGGTGTTTCGTAAAGAAGAGCTCGTGCCTTTGATTACGGAATCTCTTCAGACTCTTAATCTGTCGGCTAATCGTCCGGTTGAAGAGGACGGGTTGGAGGATCCTCTCATTCAGGCGGTGCGTGAGTCTCAGGTGGTGTTTCCGCTTCACCGAGTAGTTGAGCAAATGATTCAATCTGAGTGGGATCAGCCTGAATCCGGTCTGAAGGGGATACGGACTATGAACCGCCTGTATCCCCTAGCGGACAAGGACAAGGAGAAGTTTAAGTCCCCGCGGGTTGATGCCGCTGTTTCGGCGGTAACCAAGAAAACCACTATTCCTGTCAAAGGCAGTGCGGCTTTAAAGGACGCGCAAGACAAGAAGGTGGATGGTTTGTTGAAGCAGGCTTTCGAGACCAATGCCTTATCCTTGCAGGCCTCAATTTGTGGCGCTTGGGTGGCTAGGGCCTGCTTGCGTTGGGCGCAGCACCTGCGGCAACTTTCCGGCTTGGATCAGCAGGGGTTGCTGGAGGTTACCCGGTTGGAGTCAGGGTCAGCGTATTTGGCAGATGTGCATTATGATTTAATTCGGACCCTGGCGAATAGTATGGCTTCCTTGGTGGCGGCGCGCAGATCTATTTGGTTACGGAATTGGGCGGCCGACGGTTCTTCTAAATCTCGTCTCAGTAAGCTCCCTTTTAAGGGCAAACTATTGTTCGGAGACGATCTGGATAAGTTGGTTAAAGATCTCGGCGAGTCTAAGGGCGGTAGGCTGCCGGAGGATAAGCCTAAAGTGTCTATAAACTTGCCGCCCGTTCGGGGTCAGTTTCGTGACTTTCCTGGGCCCAAATAACCTCAGATCAGTGGGTGCTGGAAATAATCCGAGACGGTTATGCTCTGGAGTTTGCTTGTCCGATTCCGGATTCCTTTGTCCTTTCTCCCAGCAAAGGCGAGCAGAAATCGCGAGCCATTCGGTGGACGCTGCACCGACTCTTGGCCCTGGGAGCGGTGATCCCCGTTCCTCCTTCCGAGCACGGCGTCGGTCGCTACTCCATTTATTTTGTGTTGCCCAAGAAAGACGGGTCGCTCCGTCCGATTCTAGATCTCAAGGGCGTCAATCGTTTTCTTCGGGTACCACACTTCCGGATGGAAACCTTACGCTCCGTCATAGTGGCGGTGCGTCGCGGGGAATTTCTCACATCTCTCGACCTCTTGGAGGCCTATTTGCACATTCCCATTTGGGAGGCTCATCAAAAGTTCTTGCGGTTCGCCTTCCCCTGGGGTCACTTCCAGTTTCGGGCCCTGCCATTCGGCCTGGCTACAGCTCCCCGCACCTTCACGAAAGTCATGGTGGTGGTCGCGGCGGCCTTGCGAAAAGAAGGTATCTTAGTCCACCCTTATCTCGACGATTGGTTGATTCGAGCGAAATCCCTCGAAGAGAGTGTACGAGTTACGGACAGAGTGGTAGCATTACTGCAGACCCTCGGCTGGGTGGTCAACAAGAAGAAGAGTCGTCTGGTGCCCACTCAATCCCTCAAATACCTCGGCGTTCACTTCCACACGGCAAGAGGTGTAGTGTGCTTGCCGGAGCGCCGTGTTCAAGCCTTGCGGGGCCTCGTGCGCACCTTCCTAGGGATCCCCTCGCTGTCCGCCTGGTGGTATCTACGGCTGTTAGGCACTATGGCGGCGACGCTGGAGGTGGTTCCTTGGGCGAGGTTTCATATGCGACCACTTCAGAGCGCCCTTTTACGTCGTTGGTCGAATCAGTTCCAATCGTTGAACAAGAGGTTACCTTGCCAGTTGTCCGTTCAGCGGTCTCTCCGGTGGTGGCTGTGATCGAAGAACCTGAGGTTGGGGATGCCCTTGGAGCAGCCCCTTTGGGTCCCGTTCATAATGGACGCCAGCCTAATGGGCTGGGGAGCCCATTGCGAGGGCCGCTTCGCGCAGGGGACGTGGTCTCCCCTCGAAGCTTCTTGGTCGATCAACCGTCTCGAGCTTCGAGCGGTGAGGCTGGCGCTGCTAGCACTCGAGACGCTGGTGAGGGGGCGTGCGGTGCGAGTTCTTTCGGACAACTCGGCAACAGTGGCCTACATCAACCGCCAGGGCGGCACCGGCAGTGTGGCTATGGAAACAGAGGCAGCGGCCCTGTTCGCTTGGGTACAGACTCGTCTACCGGCGCTTTCGGCGGCGCATATCGCAGGAAAAGACAATGTAATGGCGGATTATCTCAGCAGAGTGCAGGTGGACCCCGGAGAGTGGGAACTGCACCCGCAGATCTACGTGCAAATAGTGCGCAGATGGGGGCCTCCGATCATGGACCTCATGGCGACCTTTCAGTCGGCCAAGACGAGTCGCTTTTTCAGCCGGCGGAGGGGAGCGCATGTCCGAAGGCATCGACGTGCTCATTCAGCCGTGGCCGGAGTATGGGCTTCTTTATGTCTTTCCCCCGTGGGCGTTGATCGGTCGTGTCGTTCAGCGCATCGAGGCGCACCGAGGGCGGGTCCTGCTAGTGGCTCCGGATTGGCCCAGGAGACCGTGGTATGCTGATCTGGTGAGGTTACGCGACGGACTGTCTTGGAAACTGCCTCCGTTACCAGATCTGCTGCTTCAGGGCCCGCTTCGGATGCCTCAGGTGGATCGGTTCTCGCTTACGGTTTGGCCATTGAAAGGGCTCGGTTGAGTAAGAAGGGTTACTCCCCAGCGGTGGTTGCCACTCTCCTTCGGGCGCGGAAATCCTCCACCTCGCTAGCGTATGTGCGGGTGTGGAGAATTTTTGAAGACTGGTGTTCCAGGCGTGGTGTTCGAGCTGCGACCGCTTCGGTGCTGGTAGTTCTCAGCTTTCTGCAGGATGGTTTTGACAAAGGTTTAGCGGCCAGTTCTCTGAAGGTTCAGTTAGCGGCGCTTGCTTGCTACAGGGGCAAGGTTTTGGGACTTTCCCTGGGGTCGCATCCCGACGTGCAGCGTTATCTTAAGGCGGTATTCAGATTGAGACCCTCGCGCAGGGTGTACGTGCTGCCATGGGACTTGAACCTGGTGCTACAGGCCTTGGTGCGCGAACCTTTTGAGCCCCTTCGGCGGCGTCTCTTAAAGATCTGACCTTGAAGATGGTTTTTCTGGTGGCGATCTGTTCGGCGAGGCACATTTCTGAGTTGCAGGCGCTTTCGTGTCGAGAACCGTTCTTGTCTATTTCTCGGGATCGCGTGGTTCTTCGGCCGGTTCCCTCCTTTTTGCCTAAAGTAGTTTTGCCGTTTCATCTGAATCAGGCCGTTTTCCTCCCGGTCCTTCCCTCGGGGGCGACAGGTGCTTCGGACGCTGGCTTACATTACCTGGACGTCCGGCGAGTCCTTCGTCGCTACTTTAAGGTGTCGGAATCGTTCCGTAAGACCGACCGGTTGTTCGTGCTTTTTGGTGGAGCACGACGGGGTGAGGCAGCGGCAAAGGCGTCCATTGCTCGATGGATTAAGGAGGCGATTGCTTCGGCTTATATCTTACAGCGTCGGCTGGTTCCGGTGGGTCTGCGGGCTCACTCTACCAGGGCTCAAGTGACGTCCTGGGCGGAGCATGGCCTTGTTCCGCCCGTCGAGATTTGTAGGGCGGCTACCTGGTCGTCTCTGCATGCCTTCAGTAAGCATTATCGGTTGGATGTGCTGGCCGCTCGGGATTCTTGTTTTGGTTCGGCAGTGTTGCGCGCCGGTTGGCAAGGTCCCGCCCGGTGTTGACTGCTCTGTTACATCCCGGATGTGGAGGACTAAACTGGAGGACCGCTCAGGAAATAGAAATTACACTTACCTGGTAATTGTAGTTCCTGGAGGGTCCAGTTTAGTCCTCCTTCCCTCCCAGGTGTCAGATTGTTTTTTGGTACAGCGCGCGTACTGCGAACGGAACGGAACTGCATCAGTATTTTTCTTCGGGTTCCGTGTCTCGGACCCGTTTCTGCATTCTTTTCTTCCAGCTCTGGAATTCTTGTCTTCTTGAGACTGGGATTCGAGCTGCTTCTGCTTCGAGTTACGGGCAGAGGCGATGGGCAGAGTTCTGGCTTCCTCGTTTGGGGAGGGGGTCACTTATTTCATAAGGGGTCTAACTTCTGTTTCTGTTACATATTTATGCTGATCTCATGTGTTGCTTCTCTGAGTCTGCTTTGTTACTAGTTCACTGCGGGATGATGGGAGCTCCGACAGAATACATCCTAGCAGAGGAAGATTTTGATTGGTCCAGTCTCCAGGCTGCAGGAGGAGGTGCACTACCCAGATGTGGAGGACTAAACTGGACCCTCCAGGAACTACAATTACCAGGTAAGTGTAATTTCTATTTGCCTCTTCTATGTGCACATTGGGGTGTGTCTTTAGTGATTAGTTTATTTAGAGTAGCTGGTGCAGTATTATTTAATGCTTTAAAAGTGGTTATTATTAATTTATAGTTTATTCTACATTGAATGGGGAGCCAGTGTAGTTTGGCTAGATAGAGTGATATGTTCTTAAAAGGGTGTACCTTCATTATGGTTCTGGCTGCAGCATTTTGAGCCAATTGGAGCCTTTTGATGTTTTGGTTAGTTGTGCCTAATAGTCCTTACCTGATCCGTTCTCAGCACTATCAGAAGATGAACGACAAAAATTTTTTAAAAAGAGGGTAACAAGAAGGCATTTTTAAGAGACTGCTTTGGAAATTGGAGACTGGAGGCTAAGGCTCAAGGGGGAGCTCTTCTACTAGGAGACAAGAGTTCTGACATGCTCAGTTCCTTATCGTCCCTCCAGTCCAGTCCCACACCTCTGGGTAGTTTACCTCTTCCAGCAGCTTGGAGGCTGAGCCTGTCATCTTTTTGATGACACTAGTGTAGGTATGCAGCTGGCACCGCCCACCAGCCCCAGTATGCTCAGCCTCCAAGCAACTGGAGGAGGTTGTGAGCCAGGGTGCTGGACTCACAGAAAGGACAACTTAGGAGATAGGTTTAGTTAGTTTGCTTTTATTTCCCCTGTTAAGGTGCAGGTTTCTTTTGTTTTTAAAGGCAGAAAAAAAACAGAAGGAACAGAGAGAACCCGGGGGACAACAGGGCTGAGGGGAGGATATTCCTTCTTCCCTCTCTCCCCCCCAGGATTTCGGGGGGAGGGTTCTGTGGGGGCCTTCCTCAGTCCGAGACTTCTGACTGCTCTTGAACCCGTTATTAGGTGAGGAGCCACTGCAGGGGCTGCAGTTGCTTGATAGGAGTGAAAGCTGGCAGCCCCGAGTCACCCCCCCTCAGTGGCGAAGCCAGGAAGGAAGGCTGAGCGCGAGGGGTAGAAAAGCCATTCCGCAAAGAGTCTCCAGGGTAAGAGTGGCAGGGGGAGGGACAGCAGAAACCTCTAGCAACCGCCAGAACATGAGCAGACAGAAAGCGGCCTGCAGCCGCATGTTTGGGAGCCTGCAGCAGTGTGCGAAACTCCCCCCCCACCCCCACTGCATTTAGGCGCGATTTTCTCTTATTCAGGCCCGCATGTGTTTAACCCCTGCTGTGTTTTGGGTGTCTAGGAGAGGCAGCCACCGGAGAATAAAGCAGGACAGAGCAGCCTCTTCCTAGGGGGCCATTTGCAGTTTCTTTTTCATTTCAGTTTCAGTTAATTAGATTTTATTTTATTTTAGTTCAAGTACTCTGATGCTCTGTGCCTGAGCCTGTGGAGGTGCACTGTGCTGGGGATCCTGTTACATATCCGGGTACAGATTGAGGGAGTTCCTGGGGGGTGCCCCCAGCCCTTCCCACCATGCCGGCCAGGCCGCAGTGCCTGGCATAGGATGGTATCAAGGGGTGTGAACCCCACTTAATCCTTAAGCATTCCTTGTGTTATACAGCTCAAAACATATTCAGTGCACAATGACTTGATGCAGACATGTGGGAAAGGCCTAATCAGATAGGCCATTGCTGTTGCTGGGCAAATTTCAGAGTGCTGTGTGCCTGGTCAGGTGATCTAAAAGGAGACATTGTTACTTTCTCCTGAGAAGGGTCTGATAGAAAGTCAGAGACAGGAATAAGTGTTAAAAAGATATAGTTGCTGAATATAGGTTTGTAGCAGCTACAGCTCTGTGGAAAACAGGAAGTACCTGCATACAAGAAATGTATGTAATTTGAAAGATAGTGGATAGGAAGCAAATGAAATCCTTCCATCTGTCTATGGGTAGTGAGTAACCTGACATGATCATCTCTTGTCTCTTAGGCCAGATTATGTACCTATTAAATCTGTAATAATGCTTGTAAGGGAAGCTGTACTCCCTTATAGCCATTTATAGTATTAGAATAAATAGAAATTACACTTACCTGGTAATTGTAGTTCCTTGAGTGAAGACAGTTTAGTCCTCCACCTCTGGGTAGTGCACCTCCTCATGCAGCTTGGAGACTGGACCAATCAAAACTCTGCCATCACTGGATGTAGCCTGTAGGTATTCCCCATCAGTCCCAGTGAACTATTGACAAAGCAGACTCAAAAGAGCAAGGAATAAGTAGCTCACCGGTTAAACAATTGAAACGTTAAACAAGACATAAACCTTCCCAGAAACCGGGAAGAAAGAGATTTAACCCCATTAAACACTTCCCCTCCTGCCAAGCCAATTAAAGTAGCTACCGAAAGAAGAGGAAAGTCAGAAAGAACAAGAGAACTGGTTATCCTGACGAAGCACTCACCTTTATAACCGCTCCTCAGGACCGATCGCGTGCCGGGCCAAACGAACAAAAAAAACTGAGGGCGGGAATGAGGACTAAACTGTCCGTCACTCAAGGAACTATAATTACCAGGTAAGTGTAATTTCTATTTCCTTATCATTTCTCCAGTTTAGTCCTCCACCTCTGGGATGTAACAGAGCAGTACTAACAGGAGGGACCCTGCCAGCCGGCACGCAAAATCGCTGAACCGAAACAGGCATCCCCCGCCTCCAGCACATCCAGCCGGTAGTGTTTGCTGAAAGTATGCAGCGACGACCAAGTTGCTGCTTAGCAAATTTCCACCGGCGGAACGAGACTGTGCTCCGCCCAGGAAGCTGCTTGCGCTCTAGTAGAGTGAGCCCTCAAACCCACCGGAGCTGGCCTCCCCTGCAACAAGTAAGCCGAGATGATCGTCTCCTTGATCCATCTAGAAATGGAGGCCTTCGCCGCAGCTTCTCCCTTCCTGGGACCCCCAAACAGGACAAACAAACGATCCGACTTACGGGAAGGAGTCTGTGACTGCTAAATAACGGCGCAAAGCTCTCCTTACATCCAAGCGACTTGGGCCCCACTCAGAGCTCTGCTCGTCTCTCGCCCGGAAGACCGGGAGAGACACCGTCTGATTCACATGAAAAGGCGAAGACACCTTAGGCAAAAAGGAAGGCACCGGCCGGAGTACTACTTTCTGAGTAGAAAAGCACAGAAAAGGCTCCCTGCACGAAAGAGCCTGCAACTCCGAAATGTGCCGTGCTGAGCAAATCGCAACCAAAAATACAGCTTTGAGAGTTAAATCTTTGACCGACACTTGTCTTAAGGGCTCAAACGGAGCTTCCCCTAGCGCCCTTAACACCAAGTTGAGATCCCACGGTGGAATGGAAACCCAGCGCACTGGACGCAATCTGGTAACCGCTTTAAGAAAACATATGACATCACTGTGCGCCCCAAGAGCTACACCTTGTACCTTACCTCTGTAACAGGCTATGGCCGCCAACTGTACTCTCAAAGAACTGGCAGCCAGCCCTTTATCGAATCCATCCTGCAAGAAATTCAACACCACCGGTACTGATGCCGTGGCCGCACGGACCTGATGTCTGGAACACCAGTCTTCAAAGATCCACCAAACACGAACATATGCCAGCGAAGTCGAATGTTTCCGTACTTGAAGCAGGGTCGACACGACCGATGGGGAATAACCTTTCTTCCTCAGACGCGCCCTTTCAATGGCCAAGTCATAAGCGAGAATCTCTCCACTCACGGCATCAGAAGGGGACCCTGCCGTAGAAGCTCCGGGGACAACGGAAGACGCCACAGAACCCCGTCCCATAACCTTATCAGGTCGGTGTACCACGGACGCCTGGGCCAGTCTAGCGCTATCAAGAACACCTTCCCCCGATGCGCTTCCATACGCTGAATCATGCGCCCGATAAGCGCCCACGGAGGAAACATGTAGAGGAGACCTGTCGACTGGCCACGGCTGCAACAGGGCGTCAATCCCTTCTGACATGGGTTCTCGTCTTCTGCTGAAAAAACGATTCGCCTTTGTTGATTGAAAAGTGGCCATCAGGTCCACGACCGGCTCCCCCCACCGGAGAGCCAACTGCGCGAATACCTCGGGATGCAACTCCCATTCCCCTGCATCCACCTGGACTCTGCTGAGAAAATCCACCGTCATTGTCTTTCCCTGCTATGTGCGCCGCTGATATCGCTGGCAACCGCGACTCTATCCAAGCGAACAGAAGCTCATATTCTTCCTCCATGGCAGCGCTCCCGGTGCCGCCTTGACGATTTATGTATGCCACGGTCGCAGCATTGTCTGACAGTACCCGAACTGCTCTCTGCGTCACCTGAGCTTCGAAGGCTTTTAGAGCTAAAAACACCGCTCTCAACTCCAAACGGTTGATAGACCAACCGTTCTCCTTTGCAGACCAACGACCTTGTGCAAAGTCCACTCTGCAATGCGCTCCCCAGCCTGCGAGGGTTGCATCTGTTAATAGCGGAAGCCATGTTGGCTGCTCCAAAGGCATTCCCGCTCGCAGAGTCGAGAGCCGCAGCCACCAACGTAGACTCCGCCGAACCTGCGGCGGACAAGGGAGCCGCTTGCTCAACAAGTCGGACTGATTGGACCAGCGGCGAAGCAAGGCCCGCTGTAACGGCCTCATATGAAATCTGGCCCACGGCACCACCTCCAACGTTGCCGCCATTGTCCCTAGCACTTGAAGGTACTGCCACACTGTCATTGCCACCAGCTTCCGAAAGGCCCGCACGAGGCCCCGGAGCGCTAGAGCTCTCTGCTCCGTCAGAAACACTGCGCCTTTCTGAGTATCGAACTGCACTCCCAAGTACTCGAGAACCTGAGTCGGCACCAGGTGACTTTTTATTGGGTTGACTACCCAGCCTAGACTCTGAAGGAAAGCTACTACCTTCTTTGTGGCTTCCTAGCTCTCGGTCTGGGACTTTGCTCGAATCAACCAATCGTCTAGGTACGGATGGACCAAGACTCCTTCCTTTCGCAGCGCTGCGGCCACCACCACCATTATCTTTGTGAAGACGCGAGGGGCTGTTGCCAACCCGAAGGGCAGCGCCTGGAACTGGTAATGGCCCCAAGGAAGCGCAAACCGCAGAAACATCTGATGGGACACTCTGATCGGGACATGGAGATAGGCCTCCGTGAGATCGAGAGACGTCAAAAATTCTCCCTGCCGAACTGCCACCATAACCGAGCACAGCGTTTCCATGTGAAAATGAGGTACCTGGAGACAGCGATTTACTCCCTTGAGATCTAGAATCGGACGAAGAGAGCCGTCTTTCTTTGGCACCACAAAATAAATAGAATAATGACCCATGCCGTATTCCGCTAACGGTACGGGAATGAACGGTACGGGAATGACCCCTCCTAGCCGCAAGAGGCGGTTCAGAGTCTGTCGCACTAGGAGCGCTTTTTGCGGACCCCTGCAGGGGGAAGCCACAAAGGAGTCCAACACTGGCCTTGCGAGATCCAGAGCATATCCGTTGCGAATGATCTCCAAAACCCACTGATTGGACGTTATATGGGTCCAGACAGAAAGAAACCCCCGAAGGCGACCCCCGATCGGTTGAGTTTCTGCCGGGACTCGCCGCCATTTATTGTGGCTTTCAGGCGCCCCCCGAGGACACCGCTGTGAATCCTCTACTTGCACCGTGAATCCCGCGAAAGCCCTGGGCTCGGGACGCAAATCTTCCTCTTTGGGACCCCGCAAACCGGGGCGAAAGATCTCCGAAAATCCCTAAACTGACCCCGAAAGACCGATGGGGATTTTCCTTGCCTGGGCTTATCCTCCGGAAGCCTGCCTCCCTTGGACTCCCCTAAATCTTTAACCAATTTATCAAGGTCTTCTCCAAACAACAATTTCCCCTTAAACGGAAGTTTGCCGAGCCGAGACTTAGAAGACCCATCAGCCGCCCAATTCTTTAGCCAAAGAGATCTTTGCACCGCTACCAAAGAGGCCATACTATTCGATAAAGCTCTAATGAGGTCATAGTGCACATCTGCTAAATATGCCGACCCCGATTCCAAGCGATGCAGCTCACGCACTTCATTGTGCTCTAAGGATGCTGATTGTCCCAGGTGTTAAACCCAGCGAAGACAGGCTCTCGCCACCCAAGCACCACAGATGGAAGCCTGCAAAGCAATCATGTCCGCTTCAAAAGATTGCTTCAATAAACTGTCCATTTTCCTATCCTGTGCCTCTTTTAAGGTCGCACTGCCTTCCACAGGAATTGTGGTCTTTTTAGTGACTGCTGAAACCGCAGCATCCACCTTTGGAGAATGGAACATCTTCTTGTCTTTATCCGCCAGGCGATATAACTTGTTCATGATTCTGACTCCCTTGAGCCCCGCTTCGGGATGATCCCACTCATTTTGAATCATCTGATCCAAGACCTTATGTATAAGAAATACTACATGCGTTTGACGAACCGCCTGAATAATGGGATCTGCGCCATCCTCCTCCTCGACCGGCTGCTCAGCAGCCAACCTAAGTGTCCGTAGGGTTTCCGTAATAAGAGCAGGCAGCTCATCTTTACGAAGCACACATATGATCCTCGCCTGATCCTCAGGCTCCGGAATCTCCCCCTCTTCCAATTCCTCTAGATCTGGATCCATGTCAAGGTCTGCCTCCTGCCATTCTGTCTCAGAGGGGAAGGGGTCTAGTAGCCATGGCCTTTTGGCTGCTTTGAATATTAAACTGTCGCGCTCTGCCAGACCAGACTGCGCACTAGAGGAAGGGATAGGCAAGGTCCTAACACCTGACCCTGATGCCTGCGACAAAATGCTTGATGCATTAGTAACACAGTCTGGACAGAAGTTGTCCATCTGCGTATGAAACCCCAGATCCGAACCCGCACCCGGGTTAGCTGATATGGCTTCAGGAGGTGAAGTAGAAGGACCCGCTATCCCCGCTTCACCCTATGCTCCCACAACCACTTCCTGGGAGGCGGGAGCCAAGGAGCTTTCTAATTGGTGTTCTATAGTAACCGAGACCGTCGTGCAGCGCTGACAGATGCCTGTATCAGCGCTTGTGCCTCTACGAGTGCCACAAATAACACACTGTGCACTCACTGACATGGGTCTAACAAAGCTGGACAGAGCTTAGAAACCTGGGGTTTTACCAATGACAGAGCACTAGGCAAGTGCAAGACCTGCTCACTGTCTTTGCTCCTTTCTATGATATATGCAGCTACTATTCTTTCTTTCTTTTTTTTTTTTTAATCTAGGCCCCCTTGCTGCCAAATAACAAAACCCCCTGTGCTCCCCCCAGCCCCCCTAGAGGCTGGTGCACAAGCAAAAGCAAGAAACCAAAACCAAAATAAAAGAAAGTAAAAGCAAACAGAGCAGCAAGAGCCCAAAAGAATAAAACCTCAGAAATACCTTCAGAAGTAATCTGGACCGTGGTCCGAGAGATCAGCGCTGCCAGCCAGAAGATTTATAACCGCTGTGGAAACCGCATGCTCAAAATGGCTGCGGTTTCCTCAGCGCGTTTTGGCGTGCCGTGCAGAGGCCCTCCATCTCCGAACTGCCACCAGCCCAGCAGACCGTGAATGCCTCCGCTGCTTACCAAAGGTAACAAATAGCATTTTCCAAAGCCTCCACCTGCTATCTTTGACCAAGGAGACATTAAGAGCTTGAATACTTGGCAGCTGCACCTCAGACTTTGTCATAACTTTCCTGACCTTGAGTACTTAGGTCAGGCATTGTCACCCCAGATCACTGCTCTAAGTTCCATAGAGCCTCCCAAATAGGATTCCCAAAGTAAATTCTTTAGGACAAGGCAAGGCAAACTTAACAGATGTGGAAGGAAACAATGCAGACACACTTGGAACATCACATGAGGCTCATCCAGCACTAATTCCATTCATTCTGGCTACTGCATCAACCTCCAAGACAGAGAATTGTTTGCACCTCTCCTCCTCACTTCTCAAGCCTTATTACATGGAGGAATGGGTAGGAAAGACAGAAGGGGCAAGTTAGAAAGCAAGAAATAGAGTAAAAGACCAAGGGAATAAGGAGAGTAGAATGAAAGACGGAAGAAACAACAAGAGTGAAAGGACTGATTTTATATTGTAACCTATGAGCCCCTCCCCCCCTCAGGTGGATGTTTGAGAGTGTGTTGGATAATGTAAGATAAAGGTAAATGGTCACTTTATTCTGTTGGAGGTAACTGCTTAAAGAGGTCAGATGAGGGACAGCACTACTACTACTTCTACTACTACTGAACATTTTTATAGCATTACAAAATGTACACCGCGCTGCACAGACACATGTAAAAGACGGTCCCTGCTCATCAGAGCTTACAATCAAGTCAAGATAGACAGTAGCTGTAGACACGGGATACATCTAGGGGGAATGGTAAAGAAACACAAAGGAGATCAAGTGAGTCAAGATCCGAAAGTGGCAGCGAAGAGGTGAGTTTTCAGCCTGGATTTGAAAAGGGTCAGAGAAGGTGCCTGACAAACAGACTCAGTTTCTTTCAGGCATAAGGAGCAGTAAGGTGAAAGGAGCGAATTCTGGAGTCAGCAATAGAAGAGAAGGGCACAGATAGAGATTTTCCAGAAGAGTGGAGTTCCCGAGGAGACGTGTAGGGAGAGATAAGAGAGGAAAGGTAGTGAGGAGCTGCAGAGTGAATGCACTTACAGGTCAGCAGGAGAAGTTTGAACTGGATGCAGAAATGGATAGGGAATCAATAAAGTGACTTGAGAAGAAGGGTAATATGAGCATGACGAGGCTGGTAGAAGATTAGCCGCGTAGCAGAGTGTTGAACAGATTGAAGGGGAGAGAGATGATTCAGAGGAAGACCAGCAAGGAGTAGGTTACAATAGTCCAGATGGGAGGTTTCTAAGGAGAAGCTAAGTGTCTTAGTAGTGTGTTCAGAAAGGAATGGCCAATTTTGTTGATGTCGTAGAGAGAGAAACGGCAGATTTAGCTATGTGTTGAATGTGTGTAGAGAAGGAGAGAGAGGAGTCAAAGATGACCCCAAGGATGCGAGCTGAGGAGACAGGGAGGAGTAGAAACTGAGAAAGGAGGCTTTAGGGGGAAAAATAAGAAGTTCCGTTTTGGCCAAGTTCAATTTCAGTGGCAGTGAGACATCCAAGCAGCAGTGTCAGATAGGCAGAGATCCTGGCCTGGATTGCCGGAGAGATTTCATAGAAACATAGAAATATGACGACAGAAAAAGACCACATGGCCTATCTAGGCTGTCCTTCCACATCAACAACTACAACAGTCCCCCTTTTACCCTCAGAGATCCTCTGTTTGTGTCCCATGCTTTTTTGAATTCAGTTACTGTCCTCATCTCTACCACCTCCACTGGGAGACTATTCCACGGATCCACTACTCTTTCCGTAAAGAAATATTTCCACATATCACTCCTGAATCTATCTCCCTTCACCCTCATCCTATGTCCCCTCGTAGCAGAACTTGCTTTCAATTGAAAGAGGCTCTCTCCCTGAACATTTATGCCACGGAGGTATTTAAACATCTCAATCATATCACCTCTATCCCTATCAGGTGTAGATAGGTAGATCTGGGAGTCATCAGCGTAAAGATGGTATTGAAAACCATGGGAAGAGATGAGTGCACCCAGGGACTGCATATATAGAGAGAAAAGGAATGGACTCAAGACAGATTCTTGGGATACACCAACTGAGAGCGGGATAGCCGTAGTGGAGGATCCACCAGAACAAATACTGAAAGAGTGATGGGAGCGATAAGAGAACCAGGATAGCACAGTGTCAAAAGCAGCAGAGAGGTCAAGAAGGATGAGGATTGAGTAAAGGCCCTTGGTTCGGGAGCTGCAGTGGCAGATCAGTCAGGGGGGAGTTGCATTGAAATAAAGTCCAATCCGGACTAGGAGCCACAAGACCCAGTGAGGTCCAGTGGCTGATCGGCTCACTGGAGAACTGCAGCAGCAGTTCCTTATTGGACAGGAGTGCAAAACCCTCTCCTAATTGGAGGAGAGCTTGGATGAGGCAGAGTCAAGGCTACAGCCTCAGCAATTGGACAGGATTACAGAACCTCTCCCTTCACAAGCAGCCACCAGTCCAGAGCTCCAGCAGTGGGTTAGTCTTGGGGCTGGTGGGCAAAGGGATAGGGAGGGGAGTTAGGAGACACGTTAGTGAGGTTAAATCCATAATCTTTAAAGGTTTACTTAAGGCACTACGTGGAAGATTACAGTTGGTTATTTGGACTGCATTGAAATACTTTGGTGAACACTGTATTATAGTTATACACTTTTAACCTTGGTAGTTTTAATAGGAGGAAACGCTTCAATGAATGGTATTGAATGCCCTCGTATCCTATGCTACTTTTCACCCTACCTGTTTGAACCATTTATCCAACTACTAGCAGTTATATTGCTGCTATTATCAACCCAATATTTGGTGTTTATAGTTGTAAATGAATTGCTATTATTATTTAAGCCAGCCTTGTTCACAGCAGTGCTTTGTGAGAGTTACCTGGGGTGAAAGAAGGTTGTCGTATCCGCTAACACCTTTCTTCCCCAGGTGGAGGCACCAGGCTCCAAATTGACAAGGACTGATGGAGCCCGCCCTCGAGGGGACTGCAGCTGCTTCCGAACCCAGAAGCGCACCCGAGTGGCACTACACCTAGATGGTGGTGTGTTGGCTTACAAATTCTAAGGGTGTACACAAATTTTGTAAAAATTCAATACAAGAAGGTTCTGGTGGTCAGGGGGGAGGCAAATAACCCAAGTTCCTGCCTGGCTGACTTGCAAAAACTACAAGAATCACGTTTAAGCAATCAAAAGAACTCAAGTCCACTCCAGGGCATACTTTTCTTAAAAACATCTTTATTACGTGTATCCCGAAATAAGGTATTTAAATATCAAAAGCAAAGAACATTTCTTGTGACATCACCCAGAAGAATGGCTACCTAAGCTCCGAGTTCCGAAAGTGAACAACATTCACCAACAAAAATGAGCAGGCTACCTGAGCCAAATGGGGTTCAAAACAAGTAGTAAAGTTGGTTCTGTTGCCTGTGCAGAGAATATGTCAACCCAAAAGAGGGGCAACAAGCCATAAGCATGGAGACCACAGTGGAGGAAAAACTGTGGTGAAGGCATTGAGGAACCTCTGGCAGAGAATGGGCTGAGAAATTTGACAGTGACCAAGAACGATATGATGAGATGGATGGTGGAATTATGAGGTGATATTGCTACCGTCAAAAGTAAAATTTTAAGAGGCAAGAAAAGATATTACATTGGAACTAGCTGAACTTGGTTCCAAGCTGAAAGTGACAGACCAACAAATGGAGGAACATGAGGATTCTATGGAAGCCCTTAAAATAATTGTTGAGGAACTCTGAGCCAAGCATATAGAATTGTGGCATAAATAGAAGACTTGGAAAATCACACGGGTTGCAATAATGTGCACACTAAAGGAATTCCTGAAACTGGAGAACTACAAAATGCTGTGAAGACTGAACTAAAAATATATAAAAGCATGATGGAAATAACTGAAGATCCTGCAGTGAGGATTGATGTGGACATTGGACCTTGGGTCCAACATGCAATGAATGCCCATGTGATGATAATGCATGTTTCTGCTATTTTGATGAAGCAGATTGATTGATGGACAAAGCTAAGTCCTGGGATAATAACCTGGAACAACTTAAGTGACATTTTCCAAGACCTACCACAGGCAACTTTACAGCACTGGAGGGAGTTTCTGGAGGTTACCCACTTGTTTGAAAAAGGAAGAGTTTCAGTATAAAAAGCTGTTCCCCTTTGGATTATTGATCTCTCTCCAGGGAAAACAGTAAAAGGGTAACCACAGTGGAGGAGACCTGAGCCCTCCTGGAAAAGAGAGACTTCTGTTGGGTCGGTAAACCTATGTATATGGACAATAAACAATTAACCACCTTCCAGTGGTAACATGAGGGAGAGAGCCCTAGATTATAGTGACAGCAAACGAGGAGTGAAGATGACAACTGAAGCAAGATGGGACCTCGGGAAATGATGCTGCATTCTCTCAGTCCAGCAGGAAAGCTGCAGAGCAGAAACTGAGCAGTGAGGGCAAGATGAGTTAAAGAAAGCCCAGACATGGTGAGCATTATCATAGACCTAAGAGTCTTTATAGAGATGAAATATGGCTGTGAAGTAAGGTTGAGAGAAGGGCTGTGGGTAGCCTTACTACTAGGTAGGTGGGGCTTATAGAAGGGATGGGTATGTGGGTTGAGGTGAGAAGTGCAAGTTGAATGAGGGATATGTGTGGTGGAAATGAGGTGATGGGGTTAAGAGAAACTAAGGGGAGTGTTTACTAAACGATGGTAGCGGAATCTGCAATATCGGAGCCGCGGCCCCATTGATTTCAAGAAATTTACAGAACAGCACAGGTGAAAGTACTGTTGCCACCATCTTGGATCCCTGCACTGCCCTCCGTTTTAGTGAAGACTTCCATAACAGAAAGTTGCCTGTGATAGGGTCTTGAAAAATTTCACTTTCTAAGTTGTTCCAGGTTATTATCCCAGGATTTAGCTTTGTCCATCAATCAATCTGCTTCATCAAAATAGCGGAAACTTGCAATATTATCACATGGGCAGTCATTACATGTTGGACCCTAGGCCCAGTGTCCACATCAATCCTCACTGCACGGAGTCTGCTGTCGCTGTTTAGTAAACATCCCCCTAAGTGTGTGTGGTTTAGGGTGGGGGGACATGTCTCTGGAAGATATCATTGGAGTCTTGAATCGGCTATATGAGTATGCATGTTTGTTTGTTTATTTATTTATTTATATACCATTGCCATATACAACATTCTAAATGGTTTACAATAAGAACATACCAAATAAAACATAATACAGGGAAAATGGACTGTGGCCCCCAACCATCCACTCACCCCCTCCCTCTGCTTACAACCTAACTGGGGAATGGGGGTGGGGTGAATGAGTGGGGGGACTGGGGTTGGTATGGAAAGGAAAGAGAATTGACAAGAAGGGTGATCATAGGCATTTGGATGTACAGTGGGAGTAGAACGAGTGGATTAGTCAGACTATGTGGAGGGATAGCACTGGGATAATTAATATTTGGGTAGGAACGAAGGGGCAGCAAGCACATGATTGTTGGATAGGGATCATGAAAAGTTGCAACCCTGAATTTGAGAGGTTTAAATTCCTAGCAGAAGCATAAATTACTTTTTAAGGAGTTGGTGAAATTGCAATTAGGAATTGGCTTCATACAGGACATACACTTGTTTGTGAAAGATAAGATTGTGTAAACATCCCCACTATGGCCACATGCTTTTTGCATTGAACAAAAGGGAGCACAAAAAAAAGAAGGGAGAGGATAATTTTGCTTCTGAGTTTGACTGTTAGATACAACAGGTAAAAAGGGATTTTGAAGGCCACTATATCTTTCTTACGGTGAAAATAGACAACCAATCATATACATTGGTGGGTGCTTATGGTAATACCAATAAGGGATCATTTATTGAGCTGGTGAAGGAAAAACCTATTTTGTGAAGGGGGGGGGGGGACTTTAATCCGACACTGGACTCCAAGGTAGATACTCTAAGTACGGTAGGGGGGAGGGAGCTGGCTATGGGTCAAAGAATGTCTAGGGATAAATTGAGGTAAAACTTTAAATTTGAGGGATGTATGGAGATCTCTGCACACCCAAGATTGTGACTACACTTTTTTTCTCAGGAGTGTATGATTCATAGTCACATATCAACATGACTTGGGGCGAGGAAAACATACCTCAGTTAACTGTCAACAGCCGGATTTTAAACAGGTCATGACTTCATCATGAACCAGTGTAAGTGGACATGGATTTGGACCAAAAAAAAAAGGAAGCCAGTGCTGGCAATGCAGTGATGATTTGTTGAATGATAAGAAGGATAGAAACAGATTAGCAAGGATATAAAATATTATTTAGATATAAATGAGGGGGATGAACAATTGCCTGGGGTAGTCTGAGAATGCCTTAAGCCATAATAAGAGGGAAGTTTATTACCCTGAGTATCTGGCAAAAGAGGGATAAACTGCAAAAGGAAGATATTTTGGGCCCAGGAGTAGGTGCACCCCTCCCATGTCTTTGTCCAGGGGTGCACCTGCCACGCTGTGCAGGCCACCCCTCCCCATGTCTTTGTTTAGGGGTGAACCCACTGCTCCATGTAGGACACCCCTATTTGTTGAGAAATTAGATGGTTCAGTTTATTTTGATTTTATTCTGTTGCTGTAAAGGGATCCACTGTGTCTGTCCCATGCCATTTTGAATTCCATCACTGTGTTTTCCCCCACCACTTCCATTGGGAGGGCATTCCAAGCATCCACCACCCTTTCATTGAAAAAGTATTTCCTGACATTGCCTTTGAATTTACCACCTTGCAGCTTCATGTTATGCCCTCTAGTTTTGCAGCTTCCCCGTCTCTGGAAGAGGTTTGTTTGTTCATCATTCCTCTTTAAGTATTTAAAGGTCTGAATCATATCTCCCCTATCCCTCCTCTCCTCCAAAGTGTACATATTGAGGTCTTCGTCTCTTCTCATAAGGCTTCTGACGCAGGCTCCAAATCATTTTGGTCACCTTCCTCTGTACAGTTTCCATTCTTTTTACATCCTTTGCAAGATATGGTCTCCAAAACTGAACACAGTATTCCAAATGAGGCCTCATCAGTGGCTTATACAGTGGCATTAGTGCCTCTTCCTTTCTGCTGGTAATTCCTCTTCGTATGCAGCCCAACATCCTCCTGGCTTTTGTCACTGCCTTGTTGCACTGTTTTGCCACCTTGAGATCTACAGAAATAATCACACCCCAAGGTCTTTCTCCTGATCCGTGCACACCAACCTCTCGCCCCCTATCGCGTACATTCACCTTGGATTTCTGCTACCCAAGTGCATGACACTGCACTTCTTTGCATTAAATCTTAATTGCCAAGCATTAGACCATTCTTCCAGCTTTTGTAGATCTTTTCTCATGTTAAGCACTCTCTCGGAGGAGTCCACTCTGTTGCAAATTTTCATGTCATCTGCAAAAAGACAAACCTTTCCATTCAGTCTTTCAGCAATATCACTCACAAATACATTGAACAGTGCCGGGCCCAAGATCGAACCCTGGGGCACCCCGCTAATCACCTTCCTTTCATCCGAGTGAGCTCCATTTACCATCACCTTTTGTCGTCTATCAGTCAACCAATTTCTGATCCAGCTTACCACCTTGGGACCCATCCCCAAACTACTGAGTTTATTGATAAGCCTCCTATGAAGGACAGTATCAAAGGCTTTGCTGAAATCCAGGTATATGACATCCATCGCATGCCCCTGATCTAGTTCTCTGGTCACCCATTCAAAGAACTCAATCAGATTTGTTTGGCAAGATCGTCCTTCGGTAAAACCATGTTGCCTCGGATCCTGCAACCTGTTGGTTTTGAGAAAGTTCACTATTCGCTCTTTCAGGAGCGCCTCCATTACTTTCCGCCACCGAGGTAAGGCTCACGGGCCTGTAGTTTGACACTTCTTCCCTGTCACCACTTTTGTGTACAGGTACGACATCAGCCATTCTCCAGTCCTGAGAAACTTCTCCTGTTTCCAAGGATCTGTTGAAGACATCCTTTAATGGCCCTGCAAGAACCTCTCTGAGCTCTTTCAGTATCCTGGGATGTATCCTATCCGGTCCCATGGCCTTGTCCACTTTCAGTTTTGCAAGTTGTTCTAACACATCCTCTTCTGTGAATGGTGTGGTATCTACTTCGTTCGCATTTTTATATTTGGGAGTCACAGGTGGTTCTTCTCCAGGATTTTCTTTAGTAAAAACAGAGCAGAAGTATTTAGCAATTCTGCTTTTTCAATGTCACTTTCCACGAGTCCGTTCCCAGCACTTCTGAGTCCTGCAGTTCCACCTCTGATCGTCTTCCTTTCCCGAATATACTTGAAGAAAGTTTTGTCGCCACATTTAACATCTTTAGCCATCTTTTCCTCTGCCTTTGATTTTGCTATCCTTATTTCTCTTTTTGTCTCCGAGTTTGATCCTGTATTCATTTCTGTGTTCCTCTGTTTGCAAGCTTTTGAATTTTGCGAAAGCTGTGTTTTTTGTCTTTATTTGAGCAGCCACTTCTTTGGAAAACCAAATTTTTGTTTTTATTTACTTTTCTTACATATTTATCTGTTGCCCCTTTTATTGCCACACTTCTGTTTCTGGGCTTTATTTGAGGCTTTGGGGATGGGTACTTTGCCGTGTGTTGCTCATGGCTCACTGGACATGGCTGTGGTAACTGTGGGTTTGGTGAGCCCATTTATTTTTTTACCTTTGACTTTTAATGAGCATTGTTCCAGCTTTTTTAGGCATATTTTTGCTAGAGCCAGTAGTGCCTGTTGGGGAGGGTCCATATGCATGGGTACCATGCAACCAGCTCCATCTCTACCCCACCCTAAAGGCCAACCACTCATTCATAATTACACATGTACAAAAACGTACTTCTGCCACTGCTGCATTCATACAACACATACACATACACTCATACTGCTGCCACTTTGCTGTGCTTACACATGCCACCCATGCATAAATACTCTGCCATTCTCTGCACTCACATACACACACACACACACTCAAGCACTCTGCTGTACACATGCTCACACACGCAGATGTACTCCCACCATTCTGTTGCACTATGTATACATTCTCCACTCAGCAAAACGTGCTCCTAGCATTCTCTTTCCAACTTGTTCTTTATGTATTTGAAAAATTGAATCCCCTTCTGTTTTTAATAACCTTCCTAATATATACATAATATATATTAGGAAGAGCACCTGTTACAGGTGAGTAACGCTATTGGAGCGGAGGGAGAGTGAGGAAGAGAAGGCAGCGAAAATTTAAAGCGAAGGTGGATTTTGAAAAAAAGAGGAGGATGGGGGGGACAGGAAGGAAGGGGATGGTAGTGCTAGGAAAGATGGTGAAGAGGAACAGAGGGCCAGCAGGAGAGAGTGGTTGGAGGAAGGAGAGAAAGTGTTAGAAATTAAAGAGATGGATGCATGGGGACAAAAGGACACAATGTGTATTAGTTGAAGGATGCATTCCATCCTCTGAAGACACACACAGGCACCTCACCTCCGCACCCCACACATACTCAGACACAGGCACCCCACCTCTGCATCACATACAGAGAGGCTCCTGAGCTCTGCAGCGTGCACACACACACATGCACTACAACCCTGTGCCTCACCCACAAGACACCCACCGCCACATCCCATGCACAGACACACACACAACCATTGCACCATGCAGACACTTGCTATCTGAAGCTATAGCGGTTGTTATCTATATGTTTGTTTAAAGGTGCTATGCGGTGTAGGAACTCTGGCATTGGTCTTGTGAGATTTGAAAGTACAAGACCAGAGCAAGAGACAATGGGGGAGGGCGGTACACAAGGAGGTTACAAGCACTAGTTCTTAAGATTTTGATCTGGCGCCTAAATCCAGGGCCAGCCCGTCCATTGTGAGAGAATGTTGTTTGCACAGGGCCACTAGCTTCAGGGGACCCTGTGCCAACAACATCTCGCATATTCGGCACCGGTAGGGCGGCTTTAGAGGGGGCCAGAGAGGCCCGACTCACCTCTGACAGCCATTGAAGTGAAGAGCGCCTTTTTTCTTCACTTTGGTGGCTGTGTTGTAGTATAGGCTGCTAGCGTGCTGAGTGCCAGGAAACAGGAAATTCCCTTTGACCTCCGGCGTGCCAGCAGCCTATACTACAACACGACTGCCGAAATGAAGAAAAAAGACCACTTCGGTGGCTGTCAGAGGTGAGCCGGGGCCTTTCCTGCTCTCTCTAAAGCCTATCGGACAGCCACAGGGCTCTTTGGGGGGGGGGGGCTAAGACTGGAATAGCTGATGGGGGGGGCTTGGAACTGAAAATGGGCTGCGTGGGGGGCAGCTAGGACTGGAAATAACTGATGGGAGGGGCTAGGATAGGACTGGAAAGAGCTGTTGGGATTGGAAATGGGCTGATGGGAGAGCTAGGACTGGAAATGGGCTGATTGGGAGGGATAGGATTAGAAATGGGCTGATGCGGGGAATGGGAGAATGGGACTAGAAGGGGGAGGATGCTGGGTGGGGCTGGAGCTAGAAGGCGGTTGATGTTGGGGAAGGACTAGAATGGGATGGGGCTGGAGGAATGAGTGAGGATGGAGAGGGGAAAAGATACTTTGTGTGTGAGGGAAGAAAAATCTACGATTGGCCGGGTATTGGGAGAGTAAGTGGGGATTGAGGATGGAGGGGTGAAATTTGAGTGGATGAAAAAGGAATCAAGAAAGAAATGGAGGAAAGAGCAAAAGTGGAAAGATCAGTATGTTAAAGCAGATATAGAGAATGGAAAATTAACTAGAAGAGAGAAGAAAGGACAAATGGACAGCAGACAATGGAGAGTTAGCAGAAGACATGAAGAAACCAGAAGAAAGTGACTGGAGCAATTGCAACTGAAAATTAAAATGTACAAATAATAAAAGATAGAAAAATTATTTTTTTTTATTTTAAATGTATTAACGAATGTGTCAGCTCTGGGAAATGTGCATTGTTAATGTATGTGTTTAGTGCAAGAAGAAATTAATTTATAGTTTTATTTCTCCAGTGTTGTTGTACATTCCAAGTTTGGCTTTTGAGGTTCCCAGTTTAATTATTGTCTTCCTATTTCTAAATTGTGATCCCTTGTTCTTTGTTTGGTGACAGTCTATGTTCTGCATGTGTAACCGAGCTGAGGTATTCAATATATGTGGTTTCTATTTGACAGTGCCACTTGTTCTCTTTCCCCAGTAGGAGATGTTTTGGTATTCTCTCAGATGTATTGGTTTAATATTTGTAGAGCTGCCTTTTGATAGGTAGGGTTTGGTGCTTTGTGAGTCCTGGTAGTGCTGTTATGACACAGCAGGTTTGCTATGGTTTCTAAATGGGCAGTGTTTATGGTACTTCCTAATTTGCCTGGCGGTTGGCACTGGAGTATAGTAATGTAGAAATCTGTTAGTCTTTCTTTATCCATACACTCTTTAAGAGGCATGTTTACTAGAAGTTAGAACAGTTTAACATTATGCAAATATTTATGCAAATGAGGCTCTGCCCCCCCCCCTCTCCTTGGGCCGCCCCTGCCTAAATACACTCAAAAATTTTCAAGGCCTGTCTTAAGAGGAATCAAGAGCCCAGGCTGAAGGAGGAGCAAATGCAGAATTTTATTGAAGCAGGAGCACCGACAATTCTAGAGGCAGGCAAGCAGAAAGGCTGTCTCTGATCTGAGCCACGTGGCTTTCTAAATCATGCTGCTGGCCTCATGCCCATACCAGCTCCCATTGGTTCCATTTTGTTTACTACATGAGGGGTGGCACTTCTGTGGGAATGGGGTCATGTGCATGAAACACACAGTAACATAGTATATGACGGCAGATAAAGACCAGTATGGTTCATCTAGTCTGCCCATCAAGGTGGCAAGATTAAGTGCACCTGCTACTTCACAAGGTCTCCCCTCCTATACCCACTGCTCTGTGCAGGTCACCCCTATTTGTTGAGATATAAGAAATAGTTAAGTTTATTTTGATTTTACTCTGTTGCTATAAAGGGATCCAATGTGTCTGTCCCATGCCATTTTGAATTCTGTCACTATATTTGCCCCCACTACTTCCATCAGGAGGGCATTCCAACACTCTCAAACGTTTCTAGGACTGACCCTTCTATCAAAGTATGTCCCCTTAGATTATAATGTGGATTTCCAGTTCATCTCTCAGGTCCAGTACAGATGCGTGGGTTATGCTCATTCACCAACAAAAGGAGAGTGAGAACAAACTCCAAAGCTCTCTCTTAGTAGCCTGTGCTCCTCCGCAGAGCCAGTATTTATCAGTCTCCAGCAGGTGGGTGAGCATAACTTGTGCTGGCTGTTGCTTTTGGGTGCTAAGCTGCAGTTTCGGGGTGCAGAACATGGTGGAATTGAGTTTCTCCCCCCTCCTCTCCCCCTAGCTGCTCCTTGGGACCCTCTCGGTGGGCAGGAGGCCGCTGCTACCCCTTCTTCTCCTCCCCAACTTCTGGGAGGGGGTCAGGGGGTTGAGCCTTTAGTGCTCCTGCATTGCATTTAGGCAAAGTTGAAAAAAAAAGACAGACAAACAGGTAGGCATCTTTGGAAAGAGACAGTGGCAGCACAGCCTGGGATCAGTGAGTCTCTCTTTGGGGGGTGGGGGAGCGCCAACACAGAGAAGGGACATTGTGCAGCACGTGGCAGCCACCGGAGCTTTCTCTCTGTGGTTGGGCTTTGCCACATCTGCATTAGAGAGAGCTGTTTCTGTGGAGACACTGGTTGGTAGTTCAGCAACTTCAGATGCAACCATGTGGGGAGGGAGGGAGGTGGGGGCTTCCTGGCTGCAATCGCCCTGCAGAGAAGGTTGGAGCACCTGCAGTTTTGGTAGCAACGGTTACCATTTTGAGCGATCTCACCGTGACTGCCCTGGAGAGGGCAATCTTCCAGGCTTGCAGCCTATGTCTCCTGATCCTCCTGGGGCTATTGGGGGGCCTTTGAGCAGTTGAGGGTAAGTCTCGTTTCTCCCCAGAGTGCATTATGCTGTTGCATCAGGCCTTTCTGATGCAACAGGGGTTGGCTGAGAGCTCCTCTGGGTTGGGGTCCCCTTCCTTGTCAGGGGGGCTGGCAGTCCCAGCGGTGGGAGAGGTCCCCTGAATTCAAAGATGGGGCTTCAGTGGGGTCATTGGACTCCTTCAGGGCTCTAGATGGTCTGCCAGATTTTTTTTGGAGGATCCCTATCCAGAGGAGTTGGCAGAGGAGCATTCCTCAGCCATCCAGATTTTTCAGAGGGACAAGTTCTCCTCCTTCATTATTAAAATCTTGGCGGCTTTGCGGATTAGAGATGATCCGCTGTCATATCCCTTGGAGTAGGCAGAGGATCTGCTCCTTGAGGGCATTTGAAAGCCTCCTCTGTCTCTTCCCGTTCATCAGGCGGTGAAAACGATGGTTTACGAGGAGTGGAAGGTTCCCTATGCAGACTTGCGGATCTGTAGGGGTATAAGACAGGCTTTACCCTATTCTTCCGGACGAGAGGGAGCGCTTGCGCCTTCCCCAGGTGAATGTGCTGGTGACTGCAGTCACCAGGAAAATTACCATTCTGGTGGAAGGGGATGTGGCATGAAGGACCCGCAGGATTGGCAAATGGAAGTGCAGCTTAAGCAGGCCTTTGAGGTCTCCGTCTTGGCTTTGTAAGGGACCATCTGTGGCTCCGATGTGGTGAGGGTCTGTTAGCATTGATTGCAACAGATCCCAGAGGCAGCACTGGCGGAGGCTGCTACTCTTGAGGAGGCAACCCACTTGGAATCTGGCAACACCTTTTTGGCTGACCACCTTTACGATTTACTTAGGGTGTCCTCTAAGTTGATGGCGACTGTGGTGGCGGCTCGTTGTTTCTTATGGCTGCAGAATTAGTCAGCAGATCTGACCTCCAAGACTAGGTTGAGTAAGTTTCCATTTTCAAGAAGGTTGTTTTTTGGGGAGGATCTGGAAAAATTTGTGATGGACCTGTGGGAGGCTAAGGTGCCTTGGCTTCTGGAGGTTAAGCCCAAGGCGGCAGGCCACGGGCCCTGTTCTAGGGCTGGGGGCGTGAGGTGAGGATGTATCGCCCAACCTAAGCTGTGAATCCTCAGCGGTCCTGCTTTTTCCTGAAAGGCCCCTCCTTTCATGGGGGTGATTGGAGTGACAGAGGTGGGGCCGCAGGAGGCCCTGGAACTGCCCAGTCCTCCCAAAGAAGATTTTGGAGCTGGCCCTGGCAGAGATGTAGTTGATATGTAGCTACATAAGTCTATTTTATCCCGCCTTGGCCCAGCTTATGACAAATGCCTGGGCCTTGGAGGTGATCCGCAAGGGTTATGCACTTGACTTTGCAAGGCCCCTTATAGACACCTTCATGGTGTCTCCTTGTCGAGCCCCAGCCAAGGCCTTTGTGGTTCAGATGATGCTCAATCGTCTTCTGAAGCTTGAGGCAGTTGTTTTGTATTGATAGAAGCAAACCAGTCCAAAGCGTGGTAATTCTAAAATCACACTTTATTCAAAGGATTCACCAATCAAGGGTGATAAGAGCCAAACCCGACACGGTCATGTTTCAGCAATGCTTTCCCTAGGGGTTTTATGGCAATTATTGTGGATTCACATTGAGGGAAAATCTTTTTTCCTTTATTACATCTTTCTCCTTCACCAGATGCTTACTCTCTTCAGCAGGTGCCAGGAGCACATGGTGAAGGGTCTCAATGTGTTGGTTCAACCCTGACCTAGGGACAGGTTTCTCTGTGTCTTCCCTCCATGGCCACTGATCGGTTGTGTTCTGCAATGCGTCAAGGCCCACATCATATGTGTACTGGTGGTGGCCCCGGGCTGGCCATGGTATGCAGATCTGGTGCGGCTTCAGGTGGCAGAGCCTCTTCTCCTTCCTCGGGAGATGGACCTTCTAACACAGAGTCACCTCCAGATGCCAGATGGGAATCGGTTCTCGCTTACAACCTGGCTCTTGAGAGGGCACGTTTGGAGTATAGGGGATACATTGTTACAAGCTAGGAAGCATTCAGCGTCCTTAGCCTATGCGTGGGTTTAGCACATCTTTGAGACTTGGTGTGGAGAGAGAGGTGTGCGGCCTCTAGGGGCCTCACACACGGAGATTTTGGCTTTCTTGCAGGATGGTCTTGACAAGGGTTTGGCTCTAAATTCCTTGAAGATGCAGGTTGTAGCTCTGGCTTGTTTCTGGGGTTGGATGCAAGACCAGTCTCTTGCCTTTCATCGTGACATGGCCCTTTTTCTTTGAGGGATTAAACATTTGAGGCCACCTTGTCATTCCCTTGCTCAGTCCTGGGATCTTGATTTGGTTCTTTCTGCGCTTACGAAACCCTTGTTCGAGCCTCTTTTGGAGGCTTTCTTGAAGAATCTGACTCTGAAGGTGGTTTTCCTGGTGGTGATCAGTGTGCCGCATCTCAGAGCTTCAGGCTCTTTTATGCAGGCGCCCTCTTTGGTGATTATGAAGGGTGGGTCCTTTGTCCGGTTCCACCTTTTTTGGTGAAGGTGTTGGCAATGTTTCACATTAATCAGGCAGTGACTTTGTTGGTTCGGCGGCATCTGGGGATCTGCGCGTTCTCGATGTTTGCAGGACGCTTAAGCAGTACTTGAAGGTGACAGAGGTGTTTTGATGTTCAGAGCATCTTTATGCTGTTTGGAGGTCCTCGGAAGGGTGAGGCTATTTCTAAGGTGATCATTTCCTGCTGGATTTGTGGCACTATTGAATCTGTGTATTTGCTGAAAGGGCACATTCTGCCTGCGGATTTGCAGGGCCATTCTACCAGGGCCCAGGCAACTTCTTGAGTGGAGTTCAGTTTTGTCCCACCTCAGGGTGGTGACGTGATCATCGCTTCATTCTCTTGCGCGTCACTACAGGCTGTATGTTCAGGCCTGTCGAGACATGGATTTCAGGACTCGGGTGCTGCAGGCTGGTGTTTTTTGTCCCAACCCCATGAAAGTATTGCTTTTTTACCTCCTATATGTCTGGACCCTCACTTGGTTTGCAGATTGTCGTGCTGTGAGGGCTTGTGTGCATCAGTGATGCTGAGAGCAAAGCTTTTGGTAGTTTAACTACTGGCAGGGTCTCCCAACATGAACAAGTCTCAGCTGAGGTGCCAGACCAAGACAAACCACCCATCTGGGCAGCAGCAGAATGGGACAGTGTTGGCAGCAGAGGATCACATTTCTGTGACAATGGCAACAACACTAAACTTAAACTACGCGGAAGAAAGACCCTGCAATCTACTTCTGTATCTTGCCACAAAAACCCACTGGATAGTCTCAACAAAACAAATTGCACTATAGTGCTGGAAGATGAGACCCCCCCCCCCGGTCGGAAGGCACTCAACTGGCTACTGGGGAGGAGCTGAAGACTTTTCAGAGTAAAGCCAGCATTTATGATGTGGTTGGATCAAAGCCCTCAGGACATCTGACTGCTGAAGTAGCTGCGCATGAAATGAGTCAGAAGCTGCAAAGATGTTTTACATATTAGGACATGGAACGTACAAAGCATGAACCAAGGGAAGTTGGAGGTGGTCAAGAATGAAATGGAACGTATACAACTCGATCTGTGTAGTGTCAGCAAACTGAAATGGACTGGCATCAGGCACTTTGCATCTGATGATCACATGGTCTACTATGCTGGAAATAAGACAAAGAAGAAATGGTGTTGCATTTATAATTAAGAAGAAACTTTCAAGAACTGTAACGAAATACAATGCAGTCAGTGAACGCTTAATTTCTATTCTCCTACGAGGAATGCCCATCAACACAACTATAATTCAAGTATATGCTACAACAGTTGCAGAAGAAGATGAAATTGATGAGTTCTGTGAACAAGTACAAGCTGAAATTGACAGAACATGCAAACATGATATCCTGATAGTCATGGGTGACTGGAATGCAAAAGTTGGCAACGAAAAAGGTGGCAAAATTGGTTGGAAAATATGGACTTGGCAACAGAAATGAAACTGGAGAAAGACTGATAACTAGATTGTTGGTCTTGCAGAATTCTATCTCAAACATCTTCTTCCAGCAACACAAGCGCTGACTGTACACATGGACTTCACCCAATGTATTGTACAAAAATCAAATTGACTATATCTGTGGAAATCAACAATGGAAAAAGCTCTAGAACATCAACAAAGACAAAACCTTGAGCTGATTGGTACAGATCACCAACTGCTATTATGCAATCTCAAGCTAAAGCTCAAAAACAAGTAGTGGAGTGGAGTGGCCTAGTGGTTGGGGCAAGGTACTTCAGGCCGGAAGGTCGGGGGTTCAAATCCCACTAGAGGACAGCAACCTTGGGCCGGAAGGACTGGGGTTTCTAGTCCCACAGGTGCTCCTTGTGGTCTTGGGCAAGCCACTTAACCCTCCATAGCCCATGTTCCCTGTAAAATAGTTATCTCCAAGTAATAATGCCCTGTTCAATGTAATTTCAGTTTGTTCAATGTAAACCGCACTGATGCAGAATAGCGCGGTATGTAAGAGAATTAAATAAATAAAATAAAATAAATAAATAAAAAGAGCAAGGCCTTCATGAATGTAGCAAAATCTGACCTTGAGAATATACCACTGGAATTTAAAGACTGCCTGCAAAATTGATTTGCTGCTTTAGATACAAATGATAGAGCTCTAGAAGAGTTAAGGGATGACATCAAGAAGGTTGTATTAGAAGAAAGTGAGAACTCTCTACAAAAGGTGAAAAAAACAAAAACGGCTAAAATGGATGACCGAAGAAACTCTGAAAATTGCCCAGAAATGCAGAGAAGTTAAAGCCAGAGGAGAAAGAAAGGCAATCACAGAACTCAACAGAGATTTCCAACGTGCAGCAAGACAAGACAAGGAGAAGTACTACAGTGATGCATGTAAGGAAATAGAAGCAGAAACTATTAGAGGAAGAACAAGATAGGATTAACTAAAGCTGCGAGAGTTAAAGAAAAATTCCAGCCTCAAATTGGAGTGTTACAAGATGCTCAAGGATCCATGTTGAATGATGCTGAGATGATCAAGAAAAGGTGGAAAGAATATAGAGGTTTTTTTATATGATAAAGATCAAGTGGACCAACAGCCATTTCAATCTGTACCTTTTGATCCCGAACCATTGGTATGAAAGAAGAAGTTGAAGCAGCATTGAAAGCCTTATGAAAGAACAAAGCACCAGGCATTGATGGCATTCCCTTTAGAAGTACGAGGGTTGCTCAGAAAGTAATGCCCCACATGTTTTTTCTCAGTCCAGAATGAAGATAGAGAAATTGAAAGGGTAGTAACTTGAAACTTCAAAGGACACGTGTGTAATTTTACAGTCGTCTGACAAATAGCGAGGTGGTAGTGATCCTTCAAATGGCGTCTGTGAGTGACACATGGTACAAACAACGAGCTGAAATTGAATTCTTGGTGGAGGAGAAAGAAAGTGTGAAAAACATTCACAAATGGTTGTGTGCTTTGTATGTAGGTTCTGCGGTAGATAGGAGCACCGTTGGATGATGGGTGAAGAGAGTAAAGGCTTCAGGAAGTGGTAAAACGGAACTGGAAGATTGGCCGCGGTCTGGAAATCCTGCCTTAACCACCAGTCCAAACAAGTTGCAGCGCCCTATGATAGCTGCCAGCGGGCATTAAAATACTGTAAACTGTTGCGGTGTGCCTTGCACACACCTTTGAATATCCCAAAGAGTCAATAATTGCCATTGCACTACCTCTTACTGACGGAAAGCTGTACGGACAATTCCCAACTCGTGATGCGCCGATCCGCATGAATAATGTCATCAGCGTGCTGCAACTTGTCTGGATTGGTGGCTGAGGCAGGACACCCAGACCACGGCCGATCTTCCAGTTCCGTTTTACCACTTCCTGAAGCCTTTACTCTTTTCACCCATCGTCCAACAGTGCTCCTATCTACCACAGAACTTCCATACACAGCACACAACCGTTTGTGAATGTTTCTCACGCTTTCTTTCTCCTCCACCAGGAATTCAATTACAGCTCGTTGTTTGTACTGTGTGTCACTCACAGATGCCATTTGAAGGATCACTACCACCTCGCTATTTGTCGGACGACTGTAAAATTACACACATGTGTCCTTTGAAGTTCCAAGTTACTACCCTTTCAATTTCACACCTCTATCTTCATTCTGGACTGAGAAAAAACATGTGGGGCATTACTTTCTGAGCAACCCTCGTATTACAGCAATCTGATGCAGCTGTTACCATATATATAATGCTCTGCCAGGAAATTTGGAAGACAACATTATGTCCAACTGACTGGAAAAGATTTGTGTTTATACCAGTACTAAAGAAAAGTGATCCAACTGACTCTGGAAATTATCACACTATAGCTCTGATCATAGTAACATGATATATGACGGCAGATAAAACCAGTATGGTCCATCTAGTTTCCCCAGCAAGGCAGAAAGAGTAGGTGCACCTGCCGCTCCGTGTAGGTCCCCCCCTATTTGTTGAGATATAAGAGATTGTTATGTTTCTTTTGATTTTATCCTGTTGCTATAAAGGGATCCACTGTGTCTGTCCCATGCTATTTTGAATTCTGTCACTGTATTTGCCCCCACCACTTACATCGGGAGGGCATTCCAAGCATCCACCACCCTTTCATTGAAAAAGTATTTCCTGACATTGCCTTTCAATTTACCCCCTTGCAGCTTCATGTTATGCCCTCTAGTTTTACAGCTTCCCCGTCTTTGGAAGAGGTTTGTTTGTTCATTAATACTCTTTAAGTATTTAAAGGTCTGAATCGTATCTCCCCTGTCCCTCCTCTCCTTCAGAGTGTACATATTTAGGCCTTCAAGTCCCTTCTCAAGTCTTCTGACGCAGCCTCCAGATCATTTTGGTCATCTTCCTCGGAACCTTTTCCAGTCTTTTATTTCCTTTGCGAGATATGTTCTCCAAAACTGAACACAATATTCCAAGTGAGGCCTCACCAGTGACTTGGGGTCCACCAAGAAACAGCAAATTACCACGTGGGTAACAGGAACCAGTCAGAAAACGTGGCAGGAGGTTCAAAAGTAACCTTTATTGATCCACGGATAAGGTGCGCCAAACCCAACACAGGCCGTGTTTCGTACACCACTTCCTCAGGGGTTATAGGCTCACACTGCACCAAGCCAAATTCAGAAAAACCTTTTGCTGAGCAGAGGCACGGATCCCACCTGCCTCTAGTGCGCGATGCAATTATGATTGTGTGTGAAAAAACGCATATAATAGATGATCCGAACTCAAAGACCAGATTGTCATAATCTGTGCGGGGTGCCTGGTTTCATGGTGGAATCGAGTGGTCTTTGAGTTCGGATCATCTATTATATGCGTTTTTTCACACACAATCATAATTGCATCGCGCACTAGAGGCAGGTGGGATCCGTGCCTCTGCTCAGCAAAAGGTTTTTCTGAATTTGGCTTGGTGCAGTGTGAGCCTATAACCCCTGAGGAAGTGGTGTACGAAACACGGCCTGTGTTGGGTTTGGCGCACCTTATCCGTGGATCAATAAAGGTTACTTTTGAACCTCCTGCCACGTTTTCTAACTGGTTCCTCACCAGTGACTTGTACAGTGGCATTAGTACCTCCTTCCTTTCTGCTGGTAATTCCTCTTTGTATGCAACCCAGCATCCTTCTGGCTTTTGCCACCACCTTGTCACACTGTTTTACCACTTTGAGATCCTCAGAAACAATCACTCCGAGGTCCTCCTTCAGGTCTGTGCACACCAACCTCTCGCCCCCTATCGCATACATTTCCCTTGGATTTCTGCTTCCCATGTGCATGACACTGCACTTCTTCATATTAAATCTTAACTGCCATTCTTCCAGCTTTTGTAGATCCCACATGCCAGCAAGATTCTACTCAAGATTATTCAGCAGAGGCTACAACCATACCTGGAATGAGAACTACCTGAAGTGCAAGCAGGGTTCAGAAAAGGGGCGAGAAACGAGAGACGACGACATGGATGTGAGATGGATCCTTGAAAAGACTAAAGAATACCAAAATATGTATATGTGTTTTATTGACTACAGCAAGGCTTTTTACTGTGTAAACCATGAGAAACACTGGACCACATTAAGAAACATGGGTATACCAGAACACTTGATCGTTCTCTTGCACAACCTTTACATTGATCAAGCAGCAACAGTTCAAACGGAACAAGGAGAAATAGAATGGTTTAAAATCAGCAAAGGTGTACGACAAGGCTGCATACTTTCCCCTTACCTGTTTAATTTATATGCAGAAAAAAATCATCAGAGAAGCAGGATTGTATGAAGCTAATAGAGGTGTGAAGATTGGTGGAAGACTTAACAATCTTCGCTTTGCTGATGATACCGCATTACTGGCTGAAAGTGAAGATAATCTGAAACATTTGTTTCCCAAGATCAAGGAATATAGTCTTAAAATGGGCCAGCACCTTAATGTAAAGAGTACAAAGATCCTGACAACTGGCAAACGCGATAAGTTCATTGTTGATGGAGAAGAAATCGAAATAGTGGACAACTTTAACCTACTTGTATCAACTATCAATAAAGAAGCAATAAGCAGTCAAGGAATCAGACTAGGCATTGCACTTAGCAGAATGGCTTTGAAGGACCTAGATAAGATTATCAAGGGCAGAGATGTTTCTCTCCATACAAAGGTTCAACTTGTTCAATCCATGACATTTTCAATAACATCATATAGATGCGAAAGATGGACAGTGAAAAAGATAGACAGGAAGAAAATTGATGCCTTTGTACTACTATGGTGCTGGCGACAAATACAGTTTATACTATGGACTGCCCGAAGAACAAACCAGTTGGTACTAGAGGAGATCAAACCTAAGCTTTCTTTAGAAGCTCAGATGGCAAGACTTCGACTTTCATACTTTTGGACACATCATGCGAAGAGAGCTCATTAGAGAAAGACATCATGCTTGGCAAGGTAGAAGGTCAACACAAAAGAGGAAGGCCAGCAAAGAGATGGATCCACAATAACAGCAGTTAAGGGTGCTACTCTTTCAACAATGAGCCACCTGACAGAAGATCAAACACAATTTAGGGCAACTATCTAGATGGTCACCATGAGTTGACACACACTTGACAGCACTTAACAACAACGTGTCTAGACTGAACTTGACTGGAGGGACGAACTGGAAGGTGAAATTAGTCCTTGCTAATTTTCTTTCCTGGAGTGCCTCCAGTCCAGGACCCACCCGGGACTTTGTTCCTGTCTTTTACTGATCTAGCGTCTGTTCGGAAAGGGAGCAATTGCTAGAACCAGCGAGTTTGGGCCAGTTGGTTGTCGGTTTCCTCTTTGTTCCTTTCATTTTTGATTGGTCTTTGGGGGTTCTGGTGTGCTGCTGCAATGCTTGCTCTCCCCGTTGCGGACTCTGGTCCTTGGGGAAGGGGGTGCCTTGCATGGGCACTATTCCAAAAAAAAAAAAGGAGAATTTTAATGGGTAAATTGTGCATGTCTTTTGGGGTGCACCATCTATTGTAGAGCTAATGAAGATTTTGGATTCTGGGATTCCTTTCTACTGCTTTGTGTGGTTCATATTGGTTCTGCAAGGGAGCACAGGCTACTTAAGTGAGAGGTTTGGAGTGCGTTCTCATTTTCCATCTGCTGGTAGATGAGCATAACCCACGCATTTGGACTGGACTGGAGGGACTCCAGGAAAGAAAATGAGCAGGTAAGGCCTAATTTCACCTTTCCCCTGTGGCTTTCAGATAAGGTATTTCTAAAATTGGAAAGATATATGGGGCAGTTTGTGGAAGATGGGAGCTTTGTTAGTTATCAGGCAGTGCCATAAATTCTACCCAAGCCACTCTAGGGGCACCCAGAGAGAAAGGAGGCCCATTTATGATAGTTCCAATACTTTCTGAGGCAGATTCCCCCTGCTCTTGGGACCATTTAAGATATCTTGCTTGAGGGCCCTCAATTTGAATTTTTTATCAATGCTATCAGGACCTGTAGGAGAGTACCAGATTGGAGATGAACGCATACTATCAATACTTCTAGGTGAAACATTTATGTGGGGCTAATCAGGGATTAGAAAAATTATCAGAGGTGCAGCCAATTCAATCCCTCTTAAGTCAGGACACCATCAAAGGAGGGATAACTAAACTCTATGCTTAAAATGGGAGGAGGGTCTGGATGTCCAGTAGAGAGAGAGAGGGAAGGGACCTTTTGTAGGCTATCAAGGGGCGAGATAGCGAGTGATATGTTAAAGAATGGTTACAAATGCTCTTTCAGTGGTACTATACTCAATATCTAGCTGAGGGTAATTAAAGGAGGTCTAAAGTGTGTTGGCATAATTGTGGCCATTTGGTGGGACTGCCCAAAAATAAAAAGATTTTGGTGGTTTGTTTGATTTATTTGGGGAAGTATATGATATAGGCAACAGTGGAAGTTGCCCTCCTCAGTGGTGGGGTAAAGAATGTTAATATTGTGGAAATAACATTGCGCCCCCCCCCCCCCATTTAATCCATTTTATTACCAAAGCTTGGAAACTGTGTGAAGTTCCTAACTGGGAGGCCTACGTAGGAACCTGTGCTGTCTGATGTCTAAGCTTATGGCCGTGAAATGGGACAAATTAGCTCAATTCAATAAAATGTGGGGGTCTGAGAAGCGATGACAGCACCGCACATAACCCTGTGCAAGTGGTGCAGTGGCCCAGGGCGCAAAGGATTAGGGATGCATTTGGGGTTGCTGGCCTCTTCCCCCTCATGCAGCCTGCCCTTGCCCTGCCACCACCACTTTTTGTGTTCCCTTGTCAGTGGCAGCGCTGGCAGCAGCGGAGCAGTCCTGACCTCTAATCGGGGGGAAAAAAAACACATGGGTCGTTATGACTCCATGCTTGCATGCAGGTCTGATTTTTCCCTCCTCCCCCTCCCCCCCCCCCCCCCCGATGTAGGTTCACATCAGAGGAGGGAAGGACCGTTCAAGCCCAGAGTTGCAAAGACCCATGTTTGAATGGCTGGTCTGGTCCCTCCCTACTCTGACAATGTAGAGGATGGAGGGATGAGACCTGCATGCAAGCGCGGAGTCAGAAAGACCCGCATGGATTTTTTTTTTTCAATTAGAGGTCAGGACTGCTTTGCTACTACTGCTGCCGCCGCCGCCGCCAAAGGAACCCAAAAAGTGGTCCTGTGCGACTTGCATATCTGGGGTGCCCCTCCCCAATCACATTTGCCCCATACCTAGCATCTCCCCATCTTACCCTATACATCCATGTCCAGCATGGGTGGGGAGCCAGCTGAGGATGGGAGTGGGTTGGAGTGGATAGAGGGAGTTTTGTTGGGACATTGTTTGGGTTAGTTTTGTTCTACTTTGCATTGTTCTACTTTGCATTGTTCAGGTAAACTAGATAGAGACCAGACTGTGATGGCTGTTTATTGGCGCTGGGTTTTGAAAGACTTGTGTTACATGCATACATTTGATGTGATGTATGGTAGAGTATCCTGAACAGTGTTTGATCATTTTTATTTCTTAAAGGCAAAAGTGACTGATGGGGACAGGAGAAATTCACAATTGCTTCTCTCCATAACTGCTTTTCGAAATGGTGTTGGCTGTACAGTCCGTAAAACAAAATGATGCCAGCCCCTGTTCAGCTGGCACCATTTTACTATATGGCATGTTCAGCTAGCACCTTTTTTGAAAGGCGGCTATGGGACAGGAGCTATTAGGGATTGTCCCTTCCCCATTTAAATTTTCTAGTTGCAATAAGGATGGGGAGAGGCCAAGAGCGTGTGATTTTTGCTGGTCAGTTGAGTAGGATCCTAGACTGGTGGCTGCTGTAAGGGAAGGGGGGAGCTGTGGTAGTGGTATTATGCACAGGGAGTTAGTGCATTGAGCCAAAGGTTGCCCACTCATTCTTTAGTCATATAGCATTGATATTCAGCAGTCTCCAGCTGAAGTTATGTGGGAAAGCCTAGTTGGATGGGTGGAAAGACTGTCTTGAAGTTACCAAGATAAGTGATGACAGACCCATCTGAATAAGGCCAACTGAATATCTGGATAAGCAACCCACTCGGAATCATCTTCACTGATTTTCATTATCTTAATGTTTTCATCTATTTTACAGTGTTAGAAATAGTGAAATTTGCATTTCAGAAACTCCATAAACCAGGCACCTCAACGTAAAACATGATAGCAGTTAAGGACCACACAGTCCCTCTGGTCTGCCTAGTTTTTCATGTTAAGATTCCTGATAGCTGCCACTGCTGCTCCACCCTGTTGAGGCTACAGTTGTCTTTAGCCCATTGCTCCACTATCCTAAAACCACTGCAACCAATGCTGTCTTTTCTGGCAGCCAAGAAACTGTGCATGTACATCTCTTCCTGTTGCTCTATTGCCAATTCTGATGCAATGCAGAGGAACTTGGGGCTCAATCTGCAGTCTTAGCATTTGAGTCCTAATTGTCTCAGGGTTATAGGTGAGAGAAGATACAGACAAGGTATAATAAAGTCCTGATTTGAGCTCTTTGCATTTTCTTTAAACCTTACTCACAAAATGGGAAAACAGCCTTAGCTGATCAGGAAAACGGCTCCTCTCTTCACTACTCTACTCTTCAACTTAATGGGGACAAATGGCTGGAGAGGTGAGGGAGGAGGTCCAATATTCTGACACACATTAAAGGCACACATTGTATTGTATTAACCAGTGGTTTTTTTCTCTTACACAGGTGTCGGCAAAAGCAGCCTTTTACTGAGATTTGCTGATAATACCTTTTCTGGTAGGTGTGCTTTTCTGTACACAGAGACAGAGACCCACGTATTAAATCTATGGGGCATCAGTTTTTTTGTAGACTGGAAGGGTTTGTATGCATTTAAGAGGGTGGCATTTGAAGTGGATTTTGGAGTTTAAGATGGGAAAGGTTGTCTGAGTTTGTGTTTGTAGAGGTGGGAAAAGGTGGCAGGATGTATGTAGTTATCTTTTTTGGGGGGGGGGGGGGAGGAAGTGTTAAGATGGTGAAGAGGGCTAGGAAGGCATGTTAACATGTGTATTAGTTATTGAGTGCTTGTGATCAACTTGCCTCCCGGGTAGTGATCTAGAGGCAGAAGGACTATAAATTCCACATCAAATAGAAATCTTCTCACCTCAAGTTTAGTATTGTATTTTCCTAGAAACATGATGGCAGAAAAAGACCACATGGCATATCTAGTCTGCCCTTCTTTATCAACTACTACAATAGCCCCCTTTTTTCCTTTAGAGATCCTCTGTGTTTGTCTCTTGCTTTTTTGAATTCAGCTACTGTCCTCGTGTCCACCACCTCCACTGGGAGACTATTCCACGTATCTACCACTTTTTCCGTAAAGAAATATTTCCGCATATGACTCCCTCATCTATCCATTTTTACCCTCATTCTATGTCCCCTTGTAGTAGAGCTTGCGTTGTATCAAAAGAGGCTCTCGCCCTGTGCATTTATACCACAGAGGTATTTAAATATCTCTCATATCCCTCTATCCCGCCTTTCCTCTAAAGTATACATATTAAGATCCTTACGTCTGTCCTCATGTGCTTTATAACGAAGCCCACTAACCATTTTAGTAGCCGACCTCTGCACAGACTCCAACCTGTTTATATCCTTTTGAAGGTGTGGTTTCCAGAATTGTACACAATACTCCAAATGAGTTTGCACCAAAGACTTAGACCGAGGCACTATCACCTTGTTTCTGCTGGCCATTCCTCTCCCTATGCACCCAAGTATTCTTCTAGCTTTCAGTGTTGTCTTTCTACCTGTTCAGCTACTTTAAGATCATCAGACACAATCACACACAGGTCCCGTTCTTCTTTTGTGGACAGAAGTAGTTCACCCCCTACACTGTACCGTTCCCTTAGATTTTTGCAGCCCAGATGCATGACCCTGCATTTTTTAGCATTAAAGCTCAGCTGCCAAATTCTTGGCCATTCTTCAAACTTAGCTAGATCCCTTCTCATGTTATCTACTCTTTCCTGGGTGTTTATTGCAGATTTTGGTATCATCTACAAAGAGGCAAACCTTACCCAACAGCCCTTTCACAATATCACTAACAAAGATGTTAAAAAGAATTGGACCAAGGACAGATCCATGCGGCACACCACCGATAACCACCACCTCCTCAGAGTGAGCTTCATTTACCTGTATCCGTTGTCGCCTCGTACTCGACCAATTTCTAACCCAATCAGTAACTTTATGGTCCATCCCTATGGTGCTCATTGTGTTTATTCTTGTGTGGAATGGTGTCAAAGGCTTTACTGAAATTCCAAGTACACCACATCTAGGGCTCTCCCTTGATCCAATTCCTTGGGCACCCAGTCAAAGAAATCAATCAGAATTGTCTGTCAAGACCTGCCTCTGGTGAATTCATGCTGCCTCCGATCTGTAATCCATTGGACTCCAGAAACCTCACTATTTTCTCTTTCAGTAGCATTTCCAATAATTTACTCACCACAGAAGTTAGCCTAACCAGCCTGTAGTTTTCAACTACATCCTTACTTCTGCTTTTGTGTAAAGGGACAACATGTGCTGCTCTCTAGTCCTCTGGCACCACTACCAACTCCAAAGAGGCACTGAGGTCAGTCAGTGTAGCTGCTAGAACATCCCCAAGTTCCTTCAGTATTCTCGGATGAATCCCTTCTGGTCCCATCGCTTTGTCCACTTTTAGTTTAGCTAATTCCTCACAAACAGTCTTCTGAAAATTGTTCAAGATCCCTGTCACTTCTGTTCCTATTTGTGGGTGTTTTCTGAGGTCCTGCTCCTGGCCCATCATCTGTGAACACAGAACAGAAATATTTGTTAAGCAATTCCACTTTATCCTCATCATCTTCTACATATTCCTCCCCTTCAGCCTTGAGTCTGACAATACCACTTTTGCCTTTCATCCTCTCACTAACGTATCTAACACATCTAGTGGAAGCATCTTACTCAGTCTTGTACTAGTTAGAAGGAGTGAAAGTGAAGGTCTTATTATGGAGCAACCAATGTGATGGTCTTTGCTTTAAATCTTGAGAAGGCTTTGCTATGGCTCTGGCCAGTCCAGAGGATGTGATCATAAAGATTTCTCATTGTTTGTGTCTCCTGCTTTTGGGTACTGCAGTGACAGTGAAATGGAAAACTCAAACCATCTTAGTAATGTTGGCAGATAAGAGTTCTTGCTTCACAAGTCTCTGTATGTCTCCTTCTTCTTAATTTATCTACTTCTCAGTATCTCTGTTGCGATATATATGGAGCCGATATGCAAAAGCATATATCCAGATACTGCTGTTGAATATCATTACAGACTGCTTCAGCACTATCCAGATAGTGCTGGAGCTGACTGCAGGTGGAGACAGTTTAGCCAGATGGGATGTATATCAAATAAAGTGAGCACAAATAAGGACAGCGACCCTGAAAATCGCTGCTTTCTGGCAAATAACTTAGGCCAGCAATAAAGCTGTCCTAAATGCTATCCAGATAAATTATTCAATAGCAGCTGAATAGCGCTGCTATGCAGATAATGATGATGACTATCCTGATAGTGCCTGCAAAATGGATTATTCAGGAGCAGCCACTATTTGGATGATATTGCTGAATATCTGGATTTTATTTACATGCAGTGGCCAGCATTTAAAAAAAATTGACTGATGTAGGTTGACTAGTACCCCCTATTTACCTTTGGGTAAACCTATTTGTCACCTCTGCTCTGTGACTGTAAGCTCATGTCTGCTGATTCAGAGATGCCCATTTTAAAATTTATTGCATGGTGACATAATTTGCCAAGCTCCATGTATGTGTAGCACATATCATTGTCTGACATCAGTTAACAGAAAAATATATTTAACATTCTGTTGTTCCTCTGTAGTTCATAATTATGAGGTGCGAGACTTGTACAATAACACAAGAAGTATAACACCGACAGTTATTGCACTCAGTCTCCTTCAAAGTAGTCCCCTTACAATAAAACACACTTCCTCCAGCGTTCTGCCACTGCTGGAAACAATTTTGAAATGCTTCTTTCGTTATGCTGTGAAGCAGCTGTATGGAAGTTTGCTTAATAGTCTCCAAGTCATTGAAACTCATTTCTTTCAGTTGTAATTTCAGTTTTGGAAACAAGAGGTAGTCACAGGGTGTGAGGTCAGGTGAGTACAGAGGCTGACGGACTTGCGCGATTTGATGTTTCGCCAAGAACTGTTGGACAGGATATGATGCGTGAGCTGGGGCATTATAGCGATGAAGCAACCATTTACCATTCCTGTGCAGCTCTGGCATCTTACGACAAACTGCATCTTTCAAAGGGGTTGGAACTTGGACATAGTACTCCTTATTGATGGTTTGGCCTTTTGGAGCATATTCATGATAGAAACATAGAAACATGATGGCAAAAAAAGACCACATGGCCTATCTAGTCTGTCCTTTCATATCAACTACAATAATCCCCTTTTGACCTTTAGTGATCCTCTGTTTGTCCCATGCTTTTTTGAATTCAACTACTGTCCTCGTCTATCACCTCCACTGGGAGATTATTCCATGCATCTACCACTCTTTCCATAAAGAAATATTTTGGCATATTACTCCTGAGTCTATCCCCTTTCACACTCATCCTATGTCCCCTCGTAGCAGAGCTTGCTTTCAATCGAAAGAGACTTTCCTCCTATGCATTTGTGCCACAGAGGTGTTTGAACATCTCTATCATAACTCCTCTATCCCGCCTTTCCTCTAAAGTATACATATTAAAATCTTTAAGTCTCCTCGTATGCTTTATAACAAAGACCACTAACCAATTTAGTAGCCACCCTCTGCATCGACTCCAACCTTTGAAGATGTGATCTCCAGAATTGCAAACAATACTCCAAATGAGGTAGCACCAGAGACTTACACATAGGCACTATCACCACCTCTTTTCTGCTGGCCATTCCTCTCCTATGCACCCAAGCATCTTTCTGGCTTTTGCCGTCACCTTTACTACCTGTTTAACTACTTTAAAATTGTCAGACACAATCACGCCTAGGTCCCGCTCTTCTTTTGTGGACAGAAGTACTTCACCCCCTGCACTGTACTGTTCCTTGGATTTTGCAGCCAAAATGCATGACTCTCCATTGTTTAACATTAATCTCAGCTGCTAAATTCTAGACCATTCTTCAAGCTTAGCTAGATCCCCTCCTCCTGGGTGTCTTCTCTATTGTAGATTTTGGTATCATCCGCAAAGAGGCAAACCTTACCCGATAGCCCTTCCACAATATCACTAACAAAGATGTTAAAAAGAATCGGACCAAGGAAACATCCCTGCGGCACACCACTGGTAGCCTCATTCTCCTCAGAGTGAGCTCCTGTACCCTGTACCTGTACCCTTTGCTGCCTTCCACTCAACCAATTTCTAACCCAGTCAGTAACTTTAGGGACTTTCCCTAGGGTGCTCAGTTGGTTTATAAGGCGCCTGTGTGGAACTGTGTCAAAGGCTTTATTAAAATCTACATAAACCACATCTAGGGCTTTCCGTCTGTCCAACTCCCTTGTCACCCAGTCAAAGAAATCAGTCCAATTTGTTTGAGAAGACCTCTCTCTGGTAAACCCATGATGCCTCGGATCCTGCAAGCCATTGGACTCCAGAAACCTCACTATTCTGTCTTTCAGCAACGTTTCCAATAATTTACTCACCACACAGGTTAAACTAACCGGCCTGTAGTTTTCAACCACATCCTTACTTTCACTTTTGTGTAAAGTGAGCACACGTGACTTTCTCCAGTCCTCTGGGTCCTCTACTGACTCCATAGGAGCTTTGAAAAGGTCAGTCAGTGCAGCTGCTAGACCGTGCTCAAGTTCCTTCAGTATTCTTAGATGTATCCCATCCAGTCCCATCACTTTATCTACTTTTTGTTTAGCTAGTTCCTCACAAACAGTCTTCTGAAAACTGTTTGAGCTCTCTGTCACTTCTTTTCCTATTTGTGGGTGTTTTCTGAGGACCTGCTCCTGGCCTTTCATCTGTGAACACAGAACAGAAATGTTTGTTAACAATTACATTTTATCCTCTTCAATTTCCTCCATTTCACCCTTGAGCCTGACAATACCTCTTTTGCCCTTCTTCCTGTCACTAATATATCTGAAAAAGTCTTATCCCCCTATTTTATTGCATTGCCTATTTCTTCTTTTTATATCTCTTTTCCTGACTACTTTGCTAGCTTCTCTGTTTTTCCAAATATAGATGCCTGTCTTCCTCTCTCTGTGATCTCTTGTATTTCCTGAAGGTCTCTCTTTATCTTTACCTTTTCAGCTACTTCTTTTGAGAACCATAGCGGCCTCCTTTTCCTTTAACATGTACAGTATTTAGCTTTCTAACAAAAAGATTTGTTGCCCTTAAAACATCCCCTTCCAGTTTTACCCATTTTTATTTTTACATCCCCCAGGGATTCCCATCCTGCTAACGACTCCTTGAGGTATTGTCCCATTTTGGCAAAGTTATTTTTCCTATAGTCTAAGACCCTCGCTTTTGAATGGATTTTATCAGCCCTAGTCTTAATACTGAATCACTGGATGTGAGATGATCAATGGGGAAAGCGTTTCTGAGGTTATAGTCTGCTATAACCTCAGAAACGCTTTCTCCATTGATAAGCACCAAGTCCAGTATGGCCCGTTCATGTGTGGGTTCTGTTACCAGTTATTGGAATAGTTCTCCAGTCCTCTGGATCTTCTTACTTTTGGATGACACCACAGCAGGGATGTGCTAATCAACATCCGGCATATTTAAATCACCTATCAGTAGCACTTCTCCTTTCATAGCAATACTGTGTATGTCTTCTATTAAATCTCCATCTGCCACTTCTCCCTGTGAAAGAAATCTGTCCATGACACTAATTCAAATGAATTTCCCATTCCCTCTTTCTAGTTTAACCCATGATGCCTTCTCTCTTCCTTTTAAGCCCTGTAATTCTATAGCTTTAATATTATTTTTTACATATAGTGCCACTTCTCCCCTTTTTCCTACCCTGACCTTTCTGAAAAAGTATAGCCCAGTATAATAACATCCCAGTCATGGTTGTCCGTGAATCATGTCTCCATAACCACCACTAAATTCAAGTCAGCCTCTTCCATTAAAGCCTCAACATCTGGGATCTTATTCCCCAAGCTATTTATACACACCGCTTTCCAGATGCTGCCCCTTTTACCCATTTCTACAGAAGTATTTAATGTTTCACTTACCTAGAGGCTTCCTTCACCCATCCCCAATGAACGTAGTTTAAAGCCCTCTTCAGTAGGTTAGTCAGTCTGCTGCAGAAGACACTATGACCCTTTTTGGACAGATGGACACCATCTCTGCTCTGCAGCCCTTGGAATATCATCCCATGATCCAGGAAACCAAAACGCTTTTGATGACGCCATCCATGCAGCTATTCAATCATCTCCAGGATGCGAGCTTCTCTGCTTCGGCTTTTACCCTCAACACAGAGGATTGAAGAGAACACCACCTGCACACCTATCTTCTTCACCCTCTGTCCCAGAGCCATGAAGTCACTTTTGATACGCTCAGGATACCTAGCAGTATCATTTGTGCTGACATGGGTGAGCAACATCGGATAATAGTCAGTAGGCTTGATGAGTCTTGGCAAACTCTCTAACATCTTGGAATTTGGCACCTGGCAGACAGCACACTTCTCTGGGCATCAAGTCTGGTTGGCAGATGGACCCCTCACCAATCACTATGACCCTTCACTTCCTTGTGGTCACTGATTCTGCAACTTTGGGATGCTTAAGTTCTGGTTCTTCCCTTTCCTGGGTTGGTTTCATCTTTTCCACTTCCAGGGCTGCACACTGGTTCTTCAATTCAAGGGCAGGAGCAGTTGGAGTATTGATTCTGCAGGTTCTGGTGACGTGTGTCCAACTTTCTTTATTATGTAGCCTCCCATCTTCACCTCTGTCGGAGAGCTTGGATGTATCAAGAAGCATCTCATCAATGAACTCACTGTCTTGAATGCTTCTCAGCCTCACCACCTCGTCTCCAAGCTCCTCCACTTGTTTCCTGAGAGCTTCAGTATGCAGGTATTCTGCACATGGAACCAGTCCTTTAACTGACATTTGGATCTCTGTCTAGACAGAGGCAGAAGCTGTAACGGGGGCAACAGCTTTGGCAATACAAATTTTCCCAGCCATTGTTCAGTTGGTGGAGCTTTGATACCTGTTGAAGTAAAAGAGACCTACCAAAGTCCCTACCTGTTCCTCAGCTGTCCTTTAAGAGAAAATGCAGTTAACCTCTGTTAAGTGTATACTAAAAGCGCTATTCTATGTCCCTGTGTGTAGCTAATTGGGGAGTACCCTATAAAGTAAGAATGCTCACATGGGAGGATGGGTGGGAACAGGGGTGGGTAGGGAGGGATCTAACACTTGATGAGGTCAGTGGCTTCAAAGAGCTAGTCGTGAATGGGTAGCTGAAACAAAAACAATGAACTCGAACAGACAGAGCTTTGTCCACAAAAAAATTCCCCCTTTGTAGTATAGAAAAAAAATTAGCTTTTAAAAATGAAAACCAAAACCTTTTAAGAGTTTTCAGGCAGTGATCTTGTATTTAAAAGCCAGAATTACCTTGCTTGCAATGGAGCCCCTATTAGGAATGCCAGTAATTGCAAGGCCCTGTAGACCCTTATACAGCACTGCTTAGCAAGCTAATCAAGGGCCACTAACAATGAACAGTATCCTAGTAATGAAAGAAAACGGCATGACCTTGACATTGCTCCTCACCTGACAGGCTTTCTTTCGTGAGGACTGAGCCTTAGTTTCCGGGTCATGACCATAAATCCATGATTCATCATCAGTAATAATCCTTTTGATGAAATCTGAGCCATTTTCAGTGCATTCCAACAGCAAACTGGCTGCAGACAGCCGATCTTCCTTTTGGTCAGAGGACAGGAGTTTTGGCATGAATTTTGGAGATGCACGTTTCATCCTCAAATCGATAGTAAGAATGAACTGTACCGACCCGAAACTGATGTACATGTCCTCAGCAAGCTCCCCTGATAGTCAATCAACAATTTGAGCGTATTGCAGCATGCACTGCTTCAACTTTGTCTTCAATTCTCTTTGTGGATGGCCTTCCAGAACATTCACCACTGTCAACACTTTGACGGCCCTCTTGGAAACGTTTGTACTAGTCATAAACTTGAGCACATCTCATGCATTCATCACCATACACTGGCTGTAACTTGTCATGTCTCTTTGCACAAATCTCCAAGTTTCTGGCAGAATTTAATGCATATTCACTGTTCAGTTTTTTCACTCATTGGAAATTTGACAAACTGTTTTACATGATACCAAAGATCACATGATTTTAAAAAAGTACAGGTGTGCTGCAGCCATGCTATACTCTGCACCTGCAGAGCACAGATCACTGCATGCTTAATAGCATCGTGATGTGACGTATTGTTATATAGCTACACAACAAGTCTCGATACTTTTTGATCACACCTCATATGGGACTGTATTTTTGGCCAGTGAACCAAGCAGATCACAACTGAGGATGTAACATTGTTGTCTCTGAATCACATGATGGGGGGTGGGGGGGGGTATAGTTGTGCACAAATTAGCCTAACCAAGTCCTGTGAGGTTCTTTTTTTTCTCTCTCTGCAGGGAGTTATATCACTACAATCGGAGTGGACTTCAAGATCAGGACACTAGTGATCAATGGAGAGCGGGTAAAGCTGCAGATCTGGGACACAGCTGGACAGGAGCGCTTTCGTACTATCACTTCTACGTAAGTCTTGGGCTTCGGGTTGAAAGTGTTGGGAGATAGCCAGCTTACACATGAGACCAGGCTTCAGAGATATTAGGACTAGGGATGTCATTTTGGGTTAGGAGCAGTTCACATATGAGCCCCATATTAGGTGGGCAAGAGGGTGAAACAATGTCAGAGAGAGTTGTGCTCCGCCAGAGTTGATAGAGGGTGCAGAAAAATTAGGGCTAACTCTAAGATAACCAGTGCCCTGTGAAAAAAATGAAATTGACATGTCTGCACCAGGGCTGGTGCTACCTTTTTGGCTGCCTGTGCAAGTGATTACTGTGCTGCCCCACCCCCATCCCAGTGGATACCAATGGAGCCCTTCACAAGCCTCTCTTTTGTCCCAACATGATGAAAAATTTCCGAAGGCTAGCTCTGTTAGTCTGGAGTAGCAAAAATTACAGATGCAGGCGGCACCTTATAGATAGCAGCTTATAGACTAATCAATTTATTGAGGCCCATGCCTCAATAAATTGGTCAGTCTATAAGGTGTCACATGCCTCTGTCATTTTTGTCTGAACATTATTTACATGTGCTGTAGGGTTAGAGAGAGGCTACCAGATCTCTACACGACTTCCCTCCAGCACCAACTACCTTATACATGAGAGAGTACTATAAAACCCTGCAAAAAGATCAGTCAAAGTCCATACCAAACCTTCTATATCATAACAGGACTTTTGCAGCACCAGTCCTACCTATGAAAGGCAGTACTACAAATATTAAACCAATACAATTTAAAGAAAACCAATACCTTTCCTACTGGGAAAAGAGAACAGGTGGACTGCTACAGATATCTGCACAGAAACTACTTACTAACAGAATGCTATACCTCCATCATACATACAAAACACAGACAGACGCTCGCCACATTCAAAACAAAGGACCAGAAGTTAGAAATAGACAATAATTAAATAGAGAACCCCCAAGAAGTCAAACTCCACAGTGATGGCAGCACTGGAAAAATAAAAATAGAAATGCATTTCCTCTTGTGCTGAACAGAAGCATCAGCAATGCACGTTTCCCAAAGTTAACATATTCCAGTTAATAAATTCAAAATAAAATACTTGTTTATACCTTTGTTGTCTGGGCATTTTATTTTTTCAGTCACAGTGACACCAGTCTCTCTTCTTCTACCCTCTGTCTTCTCTTAACTCTCTTTCCAGTGTCTGTTCATTTGCCATTTCTCCTTGCTCTTTCTGTTTATATCTGTCACTAACATTGATCTTTCGCTTTTAGCTCCTTCCTCCATGTCACTTTACGCCCTCTTTATCTACTCAAATTTCACCCTCTCCTCCCGTCAGAGTCCAGCAACTCTCTCTCCATCCACCAGAGTCTAGTATTTCCCTCTGTCTACCCCTCAGAACTCACTATCTCTCTGCCATCCCCTCATAGCTCAGCATATCATTTTTCTCTGTCCCCTTCCCCTGCAGTCCAGTATCTACCCATCCCCTATGACAGTAGTAGTTTTCTATGACAAAAGTAAATTTCTGAAGCTTGCCTCTGCAACTTGCTTTTAAATGCTGATCCTGCACTTATATGCTGCATGCACAGCCTCCCATCATAAGCCACTACAGAAGTTATACTTGAAAGGATTCAACAGATGCAAAGTTTATTGCATTTCTCTGTGCTTTTCCTCAGTAAATAGAACTATCTATTGCTTACAATGTTAAGACGTCACCCCTTGGTAGATAGGCCAAGAAAACAAACGAGCTACATCTGATTCATCATAATTCCTAAGATGAGTTCCCATGAAGGTCTGCTATGGTCCCTTAAAAACGGGCCAAAGCATAAAAGCTTAGCGCGGCACTTTCTGGCACTTTTCCCGTGCTAGGTTTGTTCTCCGATGCAGAAAGCAAGCTAGCGCTGGACAAAACACTTGGCATGCTGCATAAGTAATTGCGCCTGATGTTAAAAAAAAAAACCAAAAAACAAAAAAACTGTGCTGAAACTTCATGCAGTTTTTTACACTGTTTTTAAACACTGGATGTTAACACCAGCTTCGGGCAGGCATAAAGATCTAGCCAGGAGCAAATGTATCCTCTGAGGTGAAGTTTGACACTTCACCTCAGATGATCCAGGCATCAGGTAAAGCCTCCAATGCCATCAGAATACTTTCTGGGAAGCTGATGCCCCCAACAGAAACCTAATCCTTAGCAGCCTTGATCCCCGCCCGCCTAAAAAATAAAAACCCTGGTTGCTCAGTGGCCTCGATCCCACCCACCCAATAACAAAAAAGCCTGGTTCCCCTGAAACCCTCCCCCCCCCCCATTCCCCTCCTGGTACCTTTAATCTGGAGCAAGAGTGCTGCCCACGTGCTCCTGTCCCTGCACCGCCAACTTGAAAAATGGCAGCGCCTGACCCTGCATGGTGCATTCTGGGATGCACCAGATGGGATCAGACTGTCATACAAGGGTGGGTAGGGGGATCAGGGCTGCTGAGCCACCAGAGAGAGAGTTTTTTTATTGGATGGGCAACCTTAGAGTCATCTTCAACTTTACTCTCTGCTTCTCTGCAAACCTGTTGCTTCTTTCTCTATAACACTAGCAAAATTCGTCCCTTCCTTTCTACACACACTACTAGAACACTTATCCACTCTTTAGTCACCTCACATCTAGACTATTGCAACCTCCTCCTTGCTGGTCTCCCTCTAAATCATCTCGCTCCCATTCAGTCTGTTTAAAACTCAGCTGTGTGGCTAATTCCGCCAGCCTCGATATATAACCCTCTTCCCAATGCGCTTCACTGGCTCCCTATTCGTTTCCCTATCCAGTTCCAACTTCTCCTACTGACCTATGTGCACTCATTCTCTCTTGTCTCTCCCTACGCGGCTCCTCTAGCCGATCCCTTCTATCTGTGCCCTTGTCTTCACTGCCAACTCCAGATTTTAATCCTTCCACTTTGCTGCTCCTTATGCCTAGAACAAATTACTTGAGTCTGTGCATCAGACTTCATCTTTGGCCCTTTTAAAATCCAGGCTGAAATCTCACCTCTTCGAGGCTGCTTTTGGATCCTGATCCGTTTAGTCTCCTATGTGTTTCCTTACCATTCTCCTAGATATATCCTTGCCCTCAGCTATTGTGTTGTCTGTCTTGACTAGATTGTAAGCTCTGATGAACAGGAACTGTCTTTTACATGTGTCTGTACAGCGCTAGTAGTAGTAGTGTCTGCTTCTCTCTCTGTCATAGCCCCCACACCATAAAACTTGGTCTCTTATTCTCTCCACTCTAGCTGGTTTCTCTCTGTCTCTGTCTCCCCCAAGCAGCCATGACTCAGTGTCTCTCCTCCCTCTCTCTTGTATGCCCCCCCCCCCCAGTTATCACACAATGTCTGTCTCTTTCTTGTAGCCTCCCCCAGCCATCACTCAGTGTCTTTCTAATAACCTTCCTAACCATCACCCAGTGTCTTTCTCTCAAAGCCCCGTACTATCACTCTGTGTGTGTCTCATTTCCCTCACATCCATAAACTAGTTTCTTTCATTGCCCCCCCACAGCTATCACCCAATCTCTCACTCTTCCCCCTTCCCCCTCATCACCTGATCTCTCTCTCCTTGCCCCCTCCCCTGCAGCCATCACCCGATCTCTCTTTTCTTGTCCCACCCCTGCAGTTATCACCCAATTTCTGTTTCTCTCTTCCCCCCCCCACCCCCTTTCCCACAGCCAGCACCTACCAGCAGGCAGGATACTAAACACAGCATACGGCTTTGAAACTTCATGGACCCCAAGGCTCCACGCTGATGATGATGGGGGGGGGGGTGGAATGAGAGAGAGAGAAACATCAGGTGATAGCTACGGGGGGAGGGGGGAGGGGAGGCAAGGAGAGAGACAGACACATATTAGGTGATAGCTGCAAGTGGGAGCTCACTGTGTTGCCCAGCCCTGCTGAGGCTGCTATGTGCATTCCAGCCCTGGTCTCCACCATCTATCGCACACAAAAAAACACAAGCTTCACTCGTACTTTCACCCGCATGTACAGAATCTCACTTTGCTTTTCCTCTCCCCTTCCCCTTGGTGATAGATTTCGATTGGTGCCATCATCCTCCTCCCCCCCCCCCCACCCTGGGAGGCCAGACAATACCAACAAAGTCTGGAATGTATATCATATAGAACACAACCACAATATAAACCTGGTACTTCAAGTTCTTTCAGCATAGAACTTGACCATAGAAACTCCCTTAAGAATGTATGCAAAATAAAATATTTCCCATTTTAAAAAATGGTGGCTGTGTTACTGTGAAGCGTGTTGAATGCCGGGAAAGGTTAAGGGGCATTTCCCAGCACCCGTGCACTTCACAGTTACACAGCCACTAACATGAGGGAAAACACTGCTCTTCACGCTGGCAGCTGTGCAGAGGTGAGCCGGGGCCTCACGCGGGCTTTCCCAGCTCACCTCTGAAGCTGTCCACTGTGCGCAAATGAAGTTCACACGGGGGGCCCTGTGTGAACAACATTCCTACACAATGGATGGGCCGGCCCTGCAGAGCAACACTACAGAAATAAAAATAAGAATAACATTTTTTCCTCTACCTTGTAACATACAAGATATCAGAGACTAACATTCCTAGGCTGATATAGTCCGATCATTAAACTGAAATAAAATGCATTTCTTCTACTTCTATCTGGAAATTTAATATTTTCTAATCCTTTTATGCCTGGTTGGGGGATGCTGCTAAGGCAATCTGCTGCCCAAGGCGAAGGATAAGATGGCGCCTTCCCCCAAGGCACTCAAAAAGGAGAACCTCCTCAAGGAATGATGAGGGGGGACACCTTTCACTCAGAATCCTGGCCAGGCTTTCCTCTGTCTTCTCTTAACTATCTTTTCAGGATCTGCAGTCCATCTGGCACATTTTCTCTCACCTCCAGTCTTTCACTTCCTCCTCTATATCCATCTCTGACATTGATCTTTTCCTTTAAGCTTTTTTCAGCTTGTCTCTCTCTCTATCCACTCGGATTTCACTCCTCCTCCTTTCCATCCAGTCCTCTTTCTCTCTCTCTTTTTACTGCATCTGCATACTGCTTTCTGTGACTTTTCTCCATTTCAGCTCTCCCATTCCCCAGTATTCCACAGCTCTTCCACCTCTCTGTCTTTCCTATCCTTTGTCTAGCATCTCTTCTCTCTCTTTCCCCCCCCCCCCTTTCTCTCTCATATGGGAATTTATTGGCTTATAAGTAATTAGTTTAGGATATATGAACTCTAGTGTACCAGAAGCCCCATCCAAGTTACACTATCATGCAATCTACGATACTTAACACAGACACAGGAATTTTTATACCAGAGAGGGATTTATTCCAATTCAGTTAGGAGTATCATAGAATGATATAAATTACAGCCTAGGTTTTCACTCAGATTATAATCCTAGCCGACAATAGCACAATCATTCTGTCATCATAATTCCTTGAGATAGCAAACAAATATGTTCAAACCAGCTATCAGTCCCACTGAGGAAGGTAGATGAAATAATATGGCACCTGAAATCAGAGTGCTTGCAGAGAGAGAATCCCCTTGGCAGTCTGTCATGAATATCGGAGAGAGATGGGAAGATGTGTAAATTGCCAGTCCACGAGCAGAACAGTGATCTGCCCAGTGAATCACGGTGTATAAGGCACTTATACATGCAGGTAGGGATGAACGTAAGAGAGAGATCACAGCAGGTCTTCAGTCAGGCAGTATTTTGGGAGGCAGCTGTGGCAGGAACCCCTCTTTGTTCTCAATCTCTTTATATCCTTTATTGACCTTACATAAGATCACCCAATTCAACTGTGAATCCCCACATAATTGGTCCAGTACTGGGTCCAAGATTCAAATCAGCAAATCCAAAAGTGTCCTTTGGGTATCAGGCATTTGCTTGAGGGCTCCTGATAGTGGTCAGAGATCCCATGATTCATGGAATTGTGGCTTGTCTGCTAAAGTTCACAGGGTTAATGGAGAGAAGCCCAAGATATTTGATTTATGTTAATGTTCACAGCTTTAGACAATAGTTTGTGTGTCTCTCTATTTGTTCACTGACACTGTTTATTTGCTGGCTGTCAGTATTTTAATGTTGCAGAGTTCATCTTATTATGACCAAGCTTCCTCAGACTGCATTTTGTGAGGCAGTCCTCTGTCCTGTGTGGCCGACTTGTGCAGTTTGCATCAGTTGCCTCCACGCTTATCTCCCATCCTTCATCCAGCATCTCCTCTCTCTCCATCACTCCTCCATCCTTAGTCCAGCATCTCATCTCTCTCTCTCCCTATCTTCCCCCAATCCCACCCTTCATCCAGCATCTCCCCTTCTTTTCCCACTGACTCCTTTGCCATAGCTGTTTCTTGGACATGCAGCAGAGAAAAGGCATGGGACTTTCAAGCTTATGCACACTGCTAATGGCCCTGCTGGTCCTGCCTCCTCAAACAGGAAGGAGGTAGGGACCAGCAGAGCTTTTAGCAGCATACAAGCTCAAAGGCCCTGTACCTTCTCTGTTTTATTGCTGCTGCCCCTTGTCTGGAAAGCAGCAGCGGTGAAGGACATAGAGAAATTGGGTAATGTTAGACTGATGGGAGCCAAGTGAGGCTGCTGCTGCTGTAGGGATATATTGGGGGCACTTTCTGCTACCTGAGGCGGCTGCCTCAAGCACCTCTTCCTCCCTCACAGTTCAGTCTACAGATGAAATGTTTTGATTCGTGTAGGAGTTTTTAGTGGCAGAAGATAGCTAGTAAGGCTGGGCCACCAAAGCCATATTCCTGCTTGCCTGGCAATAGTGAAGTCTGCAGCATAAGAACATAAGATATGCCATACTGGATCAGACCCCGGTCCATCAAGTCCAGTATCCTATTTCCATCAGTGGCTCGGTCACAAGTACCTAGCAGTTTTTCTTAAAGACAGGTTCCACAATGCTTGTATTGGGGGAAAGCAGTGGATTTCCTGGGTCCCTTTTAATAATGGTTTATGGACTTTTCCTCCAAGAATTTATCCAAACCTTTTTTAAACCCAGCTACACTAACAGCTTTTATTTCATCCCTCCGGTAACAAATTCCAGAGTTTGATTACATATTGAGTGAAAAAATATTTTCTCTTATTAGTCTTAAATAGGTTACCCTATAGCTTCATTGCATGTCCCCTAGTCTTTCTATATTTTGATGGCGTAAACAATCAATCTGTTTACCCGTTCCACTCCATTCATTAATTTATAGACCTCTATCATATCTCCCCTCAGCCGTCTCTTTTCAGGTTGAAGAGCCCTAACCTTTTTAGCCTCTCTTCACAGGAGTATCCTGCCATCCCCTTTACCATTTTAGTGGCTCTTCTCTGTACTTTTTCTAACAGTGCTATGTCCTTTTTAAGATATGGCGACCAGAATTGCACACAATATTCAAGGTGCAGTTGCACCATGGAATGATAGAGGCATTATAATATTCTTTGTTTTATTCTCCATTCCTTTCCTTGTGATACCTAGCATTCTATTTGCTCTCTTAGCCACTGCTGCACACTGGGCGGAGGGTTTTAACATGTTTTCCACGATGACGCCTAAATCGTTTTCCTGGGTGGTGGTTCCTAATGTGGAACCTTGCATCGTTTAACCATAGTTTGGGTAGTTCTTTTCTAGGTGCATAACTTTGCACTTGTCCACATTAAATTTCATCTGACATTTGGATGCCCAGTCTTCCAATTTATCAAGGTCCTCTTGCAATTTTTCACAATCCTCATGGATTTTAACAACTTTGAATAATTTTGTGTCATCTGCAAATTTCATAACCTCTCTCATTATTCCCATTTCCAGGTCATTTATGAATATGTTAAAAAGCAGCGGACCCAGCACAAATCTCTGGGGTACTCCACTATTTACCTTTCTCCATTGGGAAAATTGGCCATTTAGCCCTACCCTCTGCTTTCTATCTTTTAACCAGTCCCTGATCCACAATAGTACACTGCCTCCTATCCCATGACTTTCTAATTTTGCCAAAAGCCTCTCTTGAGGGACCTTGTCAAAGGCTTTCTGAAAATCCAGATACACTATATCAACTGACTCACCTTTGTCTGTTTATTCACACCTTCAAAAGTAAAAACAGATTAGTAAGACAAGACCTTCCTTGGCTAAAGCTATGTTGGCTGTCTTCCATTAAGCCATGACTATCTACATGTTCATTAATTTTGTTCTTTATAACTCATCCTTGGCCTTGGTAGGGTTGACACAACAATTAGGAAAGCTTAGCAGTTGCTTAGGGTGGCAGCTTCTGGAGGCGTGGTAAAGAGCAGCAGCAGTCAAAATAAAACAAACAAAGAAGTGGCAGTACATACTTTTTATCCACGGGGAGGGTGGTTAATTTTAAAAGTGTTTTTCAGCTACAAGTTTAAAGTGGACTTCAATTATATATAATTAAACCATACAAACAAATCACTGCTTTAGATACTTACTGTATCACTAGTAGATAAACATTTCATAACTTAATATGAGGGGAAAAAGACCTTCAGATTATGCTCTTTTTCTCTTTATTAGCCAAAGGATGCCCCTCGTGGATGCTTCAGCTGGCTTACTCGGTCTGCTCCTCACAAGTCTAAAAAAAACCCCAACTCTGTATTGTTCTTCCCTCTTTATTATACACCCTATTCTTCTTACTTCAATAAATTGTAGTAATCTTTTACTTTTGTATTTTTTAAAATTAATTTATCTCTTTCATCTGTGATTCTTAATACTGTTCACTCAATGAGGCCCACATTTTGCGGTTTCAGCTGCATCAGGAGTATATTGGACTGTATATTATGCCATAAGGTAGTAATCACATTATAATAATTTTTCTTGCCACATATAGTGAAGACCCGTTTCCATTATTTATAGCATTTAATGTGTATGGTTTAATTTTCAAAATAGCCCATTTGTCAGATAAACCACTTTTAGAAATTGACCTGATTACATATGCATATACAATAAAAGTTTAGGGCTCAATATTCAGTGCCAGCAGCTAGTGCAGTTACAGCGGCTAGTTGCCGGTGCTGAACATTAAACCGGGATATTCACTGCCGGTGTCATATCCAGCCCCGCTCTCACTTGGTTTGCAGCCTGTCGTGCTGTGACTTGCAGCTTGTGTGCATCAGTAATGCTGAGGGCTAAGCTATCAGAGTTTAACTATTGGCAGGGTCTCTCAAGACAGGTCTCAGCTGAAGTGCCAGACCAAGACAAACCACCCATCTGGGCAGCAGCAGAATGGGACAATGTTGGCGGCGGAGGATCACATTTCTGTGACAACGGCAGCAACACTAAACTTAAACTGCGCAGAAGAAAATCCTGGCAATCTACTTATGTATCTTGCCACAAAAACCCAATGGGTAGTCACAACAAAACAAATTGCACTATAGTGCTGGAAGATGAGACCCCCAGATCGGAAGGTACTCAACTGGCTACTGGGGAGGAACTGATGACTTTTCAGAGTAAAGCCAGCATTTATGATGTGGTTGGATCAAAGCCCTTGGGAAGTCTAGACTGCTGATGTAGCTGCTCATAAAATGAGTTAGAAGCTGCAAAGATGTCTTACATATTGGGACATGGAACGTACGATGCATGCACCAAGGGAAGTTGGAGGTGGTCAAGGGTGAAATGGAACGTGTGCAACTTGATATGCTTGGTGTCGGTGAATTGAAATGGACTGGCATTGGACACTTTGAATCAGATGATCACAAGGTCTACTATGCTGGAAATGAAAGACAATAAAGAAATGGTGTTGCATTTATAATTAAGAAGAAACATGTACGAACTGTAAGGAAATACAGAGCAGTCAGTGAACGCTTAATTTCTATGCGTCTACAAGAAATCCTATCAATACAACTATAATTCAGGTATATGCCCCAACAACAGCTGCAGAAAAGGATGAAATTGATGAGTTCTATGAACAAGTACAAGTTGAAATTGACAGAATATGCAAACAGAATATTCTGTTAGTCATGGGTGACTGGAACGCAAAAGTTGGCAACAAAGAAGAAGGCAAAATGGATGGAAAATATGGACTTGGCAACAGAAATGAAGCTGGAGAAAGACTGATAGAATTCTGCAAGACCAACAATCTGTTCTTCTCAAACACCTTCTTCCAGCAACACAAGCGCTGACTGTATACATGGACGTCACCCAGTTGACTGTGGGGAAAAAAAAAATCAAATTCGCCACATCTGTGGAAGTTAACGATGAAAAAGCTCTATATCATCAGCAAAGACAAAACCCGGAGCTGACTGTGGTACAAATTACCAACTACTAGTATGCAAACTCAAGCTAAAGTTGAAAAAGAGCAAGCCACTCATGAATGTAGCAAAATATAACCTTGAGAATATACCACTGGAATTAAAGACTGCTTGAAAAATCGATTTGCTGCTTAGATAACAAATGAGAGTTCCAGAAGAGTTATGGGATGACATCAAGAAGGTTGTATTGGAAGAAAGTGAGAAGCCTCTAGAAAAGGTGAAAAAGCAAAAACGGCCAAAATGGATGACTGAAGAAACTCTGAAAATTGCCCAGAACCGCAGAGAAGCTAAAGCCAGAGGAGAAAGAAAGGCAATCGCTGAACTCTACAGAGATTTCCAGTGTGCAGCAAGACCAGACAAGGAGACGTACTACAATGACGCATGCAAGGAAATAGAAGCAGAAACTATTAGAGGAAGAAGAAGAAGATAGGCTTAACTGAAGCTATGAGAGTTAAAGAAAAAATTCCAGCCTCGAATTGGAATGTTACAAGATGCGCAAAGATCTATGTTGAATGATGCTGAGAAGATCAATAAAAGGTGGAAAGAATATAGAGAGGTTTTATTTGATAAAGATCAAGTGGACCAACAGCCGTTTCACCCTGTACCTTATCATCTGGAACCATTGGTGATGAAAGAAGACGTTGAAGCAGCATTTAAAGCCTCATTAAAGAACAAAGCATCAGGCATTGATGGCATTTCCCTAGAAGTATTACAGCAATCTGATGCAGCTGATACCATACTTACAAGGCTCTGCCAGGAAATTTGGACGACAACATCATGGCCAACTGACTGGAAAAGATCTGCGTTTATGCCAATACTAAAGAAAGATGATCCAACTGACTGTGGAAATTATCGCACAATCGCTCTGATCCCACATGCCAGCAAGATTCTACTGAAGATTATTCAACAGAGACTACAACCATACCTGGAAAGAGAGCTGACTGAAGTGCAAGCAGGTTTCAGGAAAGGGCGAGAAACGAGAAACATTATCGCGGATGTGAGATGGATCTTTGAAAAGACTAAAGAATACCAAAAGGATATCTATTTGTGCTTTGACTACAGCAAGTCTTTTGACTGTGTAAACCATGAGAAACTCTGGGAAACATTAAGAAGCATGGGTATACCAGAACATCTGATCATTCTCTTGCACAGCCTTGATCAAGAAGCAACAGTTTGAATGGAACAAGGAGAAACAGGATGGTTTAAAATCAGCAAAAGTGTACAACAAGGCTGCATACTTTCCCCCTACCTGTTTAATTTATATACAGAACAAATCATTAAAGAAGCAAGATTGTATGAAGACAACAGAGGTGTGAAGACTTATCAACAACCTTTGCTTTGCTGATACCACATTACAGGCTGAAAGTGAAGACTATCTGAAACATTTGCTTCTCAAGATCAACGAACATAGTCTTAAAATGGGCCAGCACTTTAATGTAAAGAGGACAAAGATCCTGACAACTGGCAAAATCAATAAGTTCATCGTTGATGGAGAAAAAATTGAAATAGTGGACAACTTTAACCTACTTGGATCAACTATCAATAAAGAAGCAAAGAACAGTCATGAAATCTGATGACGCATTACTCTTGGCAGAATAGCTGTGAAAGACCTAGACAAGAATCTCAAGAGTAGAGATGTCTCTCTCCATGCAAAGATTTGACTTGTTCAAGCCATGGCATTTTCAATAACGTCATATGGATGCGAAAGTTGGACAGTGAAAAAGATAGGAAGAAAATTGATGCCTTTGAATTATGGTGCTCTAACTCCCTTGTATTACCTAAGGCAATCACGAAGTGCTCTCAAGCCACTAGATCCAGAGCCTTCTCTTACTTCGCACCATTATGTTGGAATGCCCTACCAACAGACATCAGAACCATCAGTGACCTTTCTCAGTTCAGGAAGGCACTGAAGCACCACCTGTTCTTGCTTCACTACAATGTTTCCGACACCGTCTCACACCAACCCACCTCTACATCCCAGGTCAACACGTCAAACCCATGCGCTCTATAGTCTTAACATGAAGAGCGGCAATCTCACCTTGCTTCCGCCCTCATCAGGAATCATATAGCTGCACTTAGCGGCTTTGTATATAGTTGCCTTTTGTACATAGTTTTTTATGTTCTCTGTTTAAGAAACCTGTTTAATGTAAACCTGTTTAATGTATTGCCCTGTTCATTGTAAGCACTGATCAATTTTGTGAAGTGTAATTTCTGTTCACTGTAAACCGCGCTGATGTCGAATAGCGCGGTATAAAAGAAACTTTAAATAAATAAAAATAAATAAATATACCATGGACTGCCCGAAGAACAAACCCAGTCAGTACTAAGTTTCTTTAGAAGCTCAGATGACAAGACTTCAACTTTCATACTTTGGACACATTATGCGAAGAAAGAGATCATTAGAGAAAGGCATCATGCTTTGCAAGGTAGAAGGGCAACGTAAAAGAGGAAGGCCAGCAATGAGAGGGATCGATACAATAACAGCAGCTATGGGTTTCAGTCTGTCAACAATGAGCCACCTGACTGAAGACCGAACATAATTTAGGACAGTTTATTTATTTATTTAACATCTTTTATATACCGCACTATTTATAATCAGCGCGGTTTACATAGAACAAGAAAACATCAGACAGTTGTCCAGAGGGTTGCCATGAGTCGACACTGACTCGATGGCACTTAACAACAACATCATCCAGCCCTGGCATTGAATATCTGGAGTCGCCGCACAGTCTCTGATGCCACAGAAGATAACTGGGCAGCGATGATGATAAGCTGCTGTCCGGTTAGCTCCCACGGGTAAAGATAGGCCAGCTTTTGCTTTATCTTTATTAATACACTTAATATACCGCCCTTGGCTACTGGGCATCAGAGCTGCGCCTATCTTTACCTGTAGGTCGCAAACCAGGCAATGGCTGAATTTCACTGCTGCCCGATTTGCATTATGCTCTGCCTTTGCTCTGTCATGGAATGCCACCATCATGCTTTGATGCTAAGAGGTTAGCATCGGGGTGTTTAGTGGAATTAGTCTAGGATATTCAGCGGCACTACGTTTTGGATATGTACACGGTTTACAGCTCTGTGAACTGTGTAAATGCCGTGGAATATTGGGCCCTTAATATTTAAGTTGAGTCGAGGATTAGCCTAGTGGTTAGAGCAACAGCCTAGCACCCAAGACCTTGGGCAAGTCACTTCCATTTCTTCTGAAGAAAAGGCCTGGCAATCTCTTTCCGATCATACCTTGCCAAGAAAACACAGTGGCTGCTGGGTTGCCAATAGTTAGCATTGATGACACATTTTTACAGGATTGTTCTGGAATGGATGATGATGGAATAATCATGATTTGTTGTTGAACTGTTAAAATCTTGAGGAGGGGTCTAAGGGCATGAAAGATAATCGAGGGTGGAGCACAAGATCAGAAGTTTACGTAGGGCACCTGATACCCTTGCAATGGCCCTGGACTTCATAAAAGACGGGCTTGGGATATACTACTACTACTGAGCATTTGTATAGCGCTGCCAGTTGTAAGCAGCGCTGCACAGACATGTAAGAGACAATCTCTGCTCATCAGAGCTTACAATCTAGTCAAGACAAAACACAGAGCTTAAATCTAGTCAAGAAAAAACACAGAAGGTGTAAGCAGGGGTAAAACAAGGAAAAGAAACAGGAGATCAGGTGAGTCAAGATCCAAAAGCAGCAGCGAAGAGATGAGCTTTCAACCTGGATTTGAAGAGAGTTAGAGAAGGTGCCTGGCGTACAGACAGAAGTAGTTTGTTCCAGGCATAAGGTGCAGCAGGGTGAAAGGAGCGAAGTCTGGAGTTAGCAGTAGAAGAGAAGGGCATAGATAGAAGCAGTTTGCTAGAAGAGCGGAGTTCGCAAGGAGGTTTGTAAGGAGAGATAAGAGATGAAACGTACTGAGGAGCCGCAGAGTGAATGCATTTATAGGTCAGCAGGAGAAGTTTGAACTGGATGTGGAAACGGATAGGGAGACTTGAGAAGAGGAGTAATATGGGCATGACGAGGCTGGCGGAAGATTAGCCGCGCCGCAGAGTGTTGAACAGATTGAAGGGGGAGAGAGATGATTCAAAAGGAGACCAGCAAGGAGTAGGTTAGAGTAGTCAAGACGGGAGGTGATTAAGGAGTGGATAAGCGTTTTAGTAGTGTGTTCAGAAAGGAAAGGGTGGATTTTGCTAATGTTATAGAGAAACGGAAGGTCTTAACTACGAGATGGATGTGTGTGGAGAAAGAGAGAGAGGAGTCAAAGACAACCCCCAGATTGCGGACCGAGGAAACAGGAAGGAGTACAGAGCTATCCACAGAGACACTGAAAGGAAGAAGAGGAGGGAAGGTTTTAGGGGAAAAGATAAGAAGTTCAGTCTTGGCCATGTTCAGTTTCAAGCGGCGGTGAGACGTCCAGGCAGCAATGTCAGAAAGGCAGGCAGAGATCCGTGTCTGGATTGTCGGAGAGAGTTCAACCGTATCTATTTTATGTTGGTTGCATGAATCACGGTCTGGTGGCTCATGGCCATTCGGTGTTTGTTGCTACCCACTCAGTCGCTTGGGCAGTGGGAGCCAAAGACCAGTCATCTGTGCTGGCTGTCTGGGCACTCCAGTGTTCTTGAGGTGGCTTCTGTGCCATCAAATGATCTGCTCTTTCAGTTGGGAATTGCTGAATGGGCACTGAGGAGACCTGCACACCCTCAGACCAATCAGTAACCTCTGGCTGTGGGAAGTCTGGGACTGGCGCTGTCCATTTGCACTGGAATTCCACATTGGTGACCGCCTTCTCAGCAGCAGCTTGCTCTTCTTTTTCAGTCTCTTCAGGATCCCTGTAGAAGTAGAGATCAGGCATGACTTCCCAAGGGTGCTCACGGGAGATGGTGCCACGTATCCGCAGCACCTCATGTGCCAACATCCACCACTTTAAGCCCACTGAATCTGCTCCCTTAATGTTTCAGGGGATGGCAATATCCACATAGCAGCTTTTCTGTCCCTAAAGGTATACCAGAAGGGGGAGATTTCTTAAAACCAGGTTTTGGGGCAAAATAAATTATTAATGCTGTGCCTTTGTATATTTGATTGTGCCTGTATGTGTTTGTGTGAGTGTAACTATACTGTATGTATCTGTGCAGTATCTTGGAGGTTCTTTAGGGCAGGCCTTAACAAATTTTGTGCCAATTTGGGAGTCAGGCCAAAATCTTAGGAGCCAGCACTCATGACCTCATGCACCACACCCCCTCCCTCCCCTGGTTCTCTTCCACTAGTCTCATGTTCTCACATCTCGTGAGACCAGTGCCAGAGTTCCTATACCATTCATCATCTTTTGATAACAGCTATAGCTTCAGATAGCAAGTGTCTGCATGGGGGTGTGATGCAATGGTGGTGTGCCAGTTTGTGCATGGGATGTGGAGGATGCCTTTTTGTGGGTAGTTTGCAGGGCTGTGGTGCATGTGAATGTGTGCTGCAGAGCTGAGGAGCTTCTGTATGTATGGTGCAGAGGTGTGTACGTATGTATGTAATTTGGAGCTGGGGTACATGGGTATATGTCTGTCCTACGGAGGTGAGGTGCCTGTGTGTGGTGTGTGTTTTTGAGGGAGGGGGATGTACCTTTAGGTACTGTAAATAGGCATTTTGCCCTTTTCCCTCCATGCATTCATAATTTTAACCTTTCAACCTTCCTTCCTTAGCGTCCCTCTAGTCTAGTCCAGTCCCATCCCTCACCTTTGGGTTGTGCTCCCCTTCCAGCAGCTTGGAGACTGAGCACGTCATCTTCTTGATGACTAGTGAATATATATACTGCTGGCATCTCCCAGCAGCTCCAGTATGCTCAGTTTCCAAGCAGCTGGAGGGAGCAGTAAGCCAGGTGTTAGGCTTTCTGGAGAGACAGCTAAGGAGAAGACAGAATTTTCTTTCCCTTTTCTTTAGTTCTTTATTTCCTGCAATTCCTATTGCTACTCATCTTTGCCTTCCAGTCGATCCTTCAGCTCAGAAGCTAGGTAGCTGGAAGTACTTAGGGTAGGGGAAGGGATCCCCTCCCCAACACCTACCTTATCTCCTGTCGGGCCGGGGGTAGGAGGAGGCTTCGGGGGAAGAGCATCGGATTGAAACTTATCCTTCAGTGGCTCCCGATCCTGTGAACGGGTGAGGAGCCGCAGACTGCTGACAGCTACACAGAAGTGCAGTAGAGTAAGGCTGTTTCCCCTCGCTGCCGAAGCTCCTTGGGGAGATGAACGCAGGGGTGGGACAGCAGACTGGCGGCAGAGGCCCGGAAGAATTAATTTTTTTTCAGAGCGGCGCTGGAGTGTGCACGGGTCGGCAGACCGCGTGGGGAGGTAAGCAATCCACGCGGCTGCCGACTGTATGGTTCGGGAGACCCTGTTCAGCACCGAGTCTGTTGAGGCATTTAGGCCCACTCATTTCGTGTGCTTTTCAACACAGTTTGCCGATACTTCCCCTCCTTGAGGAAAACCTCCCTCCGGACTCTTTGGGGGGCCTTCGGGGCAGTTTAAACAGTGGAACAATTAATGAAACTCTTGGGGTTAGTTGTTTGTTTTTAGTTATCTATTTTTTTTCTAGTGGTTAATCCGGCTGGTACTCAAAAACAAAAAAAAAGGAAAGGAGGAAGTGCTGATGCTGGTGGGACCTTTTGATTCTTCCTGTTATCTTAGCCTTGGGCTCTGCCTGTCTGGGTCTCTGTTCAGGGATGCTGTGATCCCTACTACAACATGCCGACGAGACCGCAATGTTCAGTGTGCGGAACCCAGCGCGGAGCAGTGTCTGATGCGGGCATAGGCTGGGGGGTGCATGTAGGAGGCCGCGTCGTTGGAACAGAGCATCCAGGCGAGCGTTAGGAGTGCTCGCTGCCCTAATCACAGGAGCAGAGGGAGTCCTTCAAGGGGAAAGTGGGGCAGGGAGCCCTGTTTCCCCGAAGCTGGAACTGCCTTCGTGTCCCCAGGCCCCTCCTAGACCCTCCACGTCTCAAGGGGTGGAGGAGAGGGCAGGCTGGGGAGGTTCCTCTTCTGTCTTGCTGCTACACAGGGTATTTTGCCTGCGCCAGCAAAGGGCTTAGGAGCCTGCGCCGGTGCAGGAGCACACACTGAAGCGGGCAGCTGACTCAAAAGGGGGGCCTTCTTTAGAGCTGGAGATGCACCCCCAGGCTCGGGGACGATGGAGAGAAGTTGTCCTCTCCTACTGATGTGCAGGAAGGGGATCCGTGGGATCTGGAGATGGAAGAGGAAGATGAAGAGTTGGAAGAAGGCGAGATTCTTGACCAAAAGGAGCAGGCGCGCATTGTTCTTGTCTTCCGCAGGGAAGAGTTGCCGACTCGCATCGGGCAGTCCTTAAAAGCACTTAATATATCCGAAGGTCCTCCGGCTGAAGAGGATACCTTAAAGCATAGGTTTTCAACCCAGTCCTCGGGGAACCCTAGGCCAGTCAGGTTTTCAGGATTCCCACAATGAATATGCATAAGATAGATTTGCATACAATGAAGGCAGAAAATGCAAATCTTTCTCATGCATATTCATTCTGGGAATCCTGAAAACCTGACTGGCCTAGGGTTCCCCGAGGACTGGGTTGAAAACCCCTGCCTTAGAGGATCCACTGATTCAGGCAGTATGGAAGACACACAAGGTTTTCCCGGTTCATCAGATGGTCAAGCAGATGATCCAAGATGAGTGGAAACTGCCAGAGGCCAGTCTGCATGGGATGCGAACCATGTCGCGGTTGTATCCTTTGCTAGAGGAAGAGAGAAATTTGCTGCGGTCCCCGAAGGTGGACACGGCAGTGTCGGCAGTGACCAAGATCCCAGTTGAGGGCAGTGCGGCTCTCAAGGATGCCCAGGATAGGAGATTGGATACATTTGTTGAAGCAGGCCTTTGACGTTAACGCCATCGCCCTGCAGGCATCGGTGTGTGGGGCCTGGGTGGCCAGGGTATGTTTCCGCTGGTCACAACGTCTGCAGCAATCCAGCGACCTGTCGGGGGGGGGGGGGCTCCTCGAGTGAAGCTGCGAGAATAGAGTCGGGGGCAGCCTACCTCACGGACACTCACTATGATCTTATCAGGGGCCTTGCGAAGAGTATGGTCTCTGTGGTGGTGGCCCGCCGCTACCTGTGGCTGTGGAATTGGGTGGTTGATGGTTCTTCAAAGGCCCGTCTCAGCAGGCTTTCTTTCAAAGGGAGGTTGCTGTTCGGGGAGGACTTGGACAAATTGGTGGAGTTGGGGGACTCAAAGGGAGGAAGGCTCCCGGAGGATAAACCTAAGCAGGGTCACAGACCCGCTCGAACCCAGCCAACGGATTTCCGGTGGTTTCAGACAACCCATTTGGCACACTATCTGAGGGGGCGCTTTCCCTCGAAAGAGCAGGGACTCCTGGGATTTCGTGGAGCAGGTAAGGGATTTGCCTCCTCCTCAGGATCTAGAAAGAACCAATGAAATGAGGGGGGCCCAGACAGGGTTCCTGCCAGTGGGGGGGTCATCTGAGGCAGTTTTATTCCGCCTGGATCCGGGTCACATCCGACCAATGGGTCTTGGAGGTCATCCGAGAGGGTTACGCCCTCGAACTGGCACAACCAATTGCCCCAGCATTCGTCCAGTCTCCCTACAGGGCTCCAGCCAAGACTGCAGCAGTGATGAAAACATTGCGGCTGCCACTTTTAGGAGCGGTGATGCCGGTGCCCAAAGACCAGCGTGGGTGCAGTCGATACTCCATTTATTTCGTGGTGCCCAAAAAGGAGGGTTCCTTTCGACCCATACTCGACTTCATGCGGGTCAACCGGTGCTTGAAGGTGCCTCATTTTCGCATGGAGACGCTAAGATCGGTGACAGTGGCAGTTCGTAGGGAAGAGTTTTTGAAGTCCCTCGACCTCACTGAGGCCTACCTGCGTATTCCCATGTGCCCGGCCCATCAGCAGTTTCTGCATTTCACAGTGCCAATGGGGCACTTCCAGTTTCAAGCTTTGCCTTTTGGCCTAGCAATGACTCTCTGTACATTCACCAAGGTCATGGTCATGGTAGCAGTGGCACTTCGCAAGGAGAGTATTCTGGTTCATCCATACCTCGAAGATTGGTTGATCCGGGCCAAGTCCAGGGAAGAGAGCATAAAGGCAACTGCCAGAGTGGTGGATCTCCTGAAGAGTCTAAGTTGGGTGATCAACCTATCCAAGAGCAGGCCGAGTCCTGCTCAGGAGCTCAAATACCTCTGAGCAAAGTTTGACACCTGCAGTGGCCAGTTGTTCCTGCTGGCTCACCGGGCTCAGGAGCTTCGAAGGCTGGTGCGAAGGTTCCTGGCTATGAGAGAGCCCTCAGCTTGGCACTATCTGCAGGTGCTGGGGACCATGGCTGCAACTCTCAAGCTTGTCCCTTGGGCAAGGGCCCACATGAGACCATTGCAGCAGTCTCTAATCCAGCGCTGGTCCCACCAGCATCAGCTGTTGTTTAAAAGGCTTTCCTATCCGCCAGTGACCAGGAGAGCACTCAAATGATGGCTCTGACCAGGGAGTCTGGAGCAGAGCATGCCCCTCGATTCGCCCCCAGTGGATACAGCTGCCAGCTGCCAGCCTGACCGGCTGGGGAGCCCACTGCAAAGAACATATTGTGCAAGGTTGCTGGAGTGCACAAGAAGCCCGCTGGTCGATAAACAGGTTGGAGATGCGGGCGGTGGCTCTGGCGCTTAAGTCTTTTGAGTGCTGGGTACACGGAAAGGCAGTCCGAGTGTTCTCAGACAGTGTGACCGTGGTAGCCTATATCAACCACCAGGGGGGCATGGGAGGCGGAGAAATTGCTGGAATGGACGGAAGCACACCTTCAGGCCTTGTTGGCAGCGCATGTGGTGGGGATCGAAAACGTCACTGCAGACTATCTAAGTTGAGTCCGGATGGATCATGGTGAATGGGAGCTCTGTCTGGAGGTATTCGCACAGGTGGTGAGCCATTGGGGCCCTCCTATCATGGACCTCATGGCAAGGTGGATTTCAGTCAAGGCAAGTTGCTTCTTCAGCAGAAGGGAAAGGATGTCGGAGGGCCTGGACATTCTGGTCCAGAAGTGGCCCACGGAGGGGTTACTGTATGTGTTCCCACCATGTACTCTCATAGGCAGGGTCATCCAACACATAGAGGCTTGGTCATTCTGATAGCCCTGGACTGGCCAAGACATCTGTGGTATGCCGACCTAGTGAGGTTGTTAGCAGATCGGCCGTGGAGGCTCCCAAGGCGTGAGCATCCAGGGACTGGTCCGTATGCCACAGGTTCTCGCTTACGGCATGGCACTTGAAAGGGGGAGGTTGCTGAAGTGGGGATACTCCAGCCCGGTGATCTCTACCTTGCTGAAAGCTCTGAAGAGGTCAGCCTGCCTCTCCTATGTTCGCGTCTGGCACATCTTTGAGAGGTGATGCTCAGACCAGGAAAGGCGCCTACTCCGGCTACCATGCCGGACGTCCTAGACTTCTTACAGGCAGGCTTTGAGAAGGGCTGGCTGCCAGTTCCTTGAGAGTGCAGTTGGCGTCAATTTCCTGTTACTGGGGAAAGGTCCAAGGGAAGTCACTGGGGGAGCACCTGGATGTGGGACGATTCCTCAGGGTGGTAAGTCGCATTCGTCCACTACAAAGGTCGGTGGTCCCACCCTGGGATCTCAATCTGGTGTTGCAGTCCTTGACGGGGGAACCCTATGAGCCGGTAGGGCAGGATTCCTTGAAGGACTTGACCCTTAAGGCAGTGTTTCTGCTGGCGATCTGCTCAGCCAGATGGATTTCGGAGCTACAGGCCTTTTCTTGTCAACCTCCGTTTCTTTCCTTCTCCAAGGAGAAGGTGGTCCTGTAGATGGTGCCTTCCTTCCTGCCCAAAGTGGTGTCGGCGTTCCATGTGAACCAACCGGTCTCCCTACCTTCCTTGGTTAGCATGGGCGACGGGACTGCGGATGCACAACTGCATCATTTGGACGTTCACTGCATGCTGAAGCGCTATCTTAAGAGAACAGTGGTGTTTCACAAATTGGATCGGCTGTTTGCCGTCATTGGGGAACCTTGCAAAGGAGAGGTGGCGGCCAAGGCTTCTATTTCTAGATGGATTAGGGAGGCCATTGCGTCAGCGTACATTTTGAAGGGCAAGCCCATTCCAATGGGGTTACGGGCGCATTCTACACAGGGCCAGGCGGCCTCGTGGGCGGAGTACAGTCTAGTGCCGCCTCTGGATATTTGTAGGGAGGTGACGTGGACCTCCTTGTCTACCTTTTCTAGGCACTATCGGTTGGATGTAAAGGCAGCAGGGGATGCAGCTTTCAGTGGGGCGGTTCTTCGGGCCGGTCTCACAGGTCTCTCCCGTGGTCCGTGGTTCAAACTGCTCTGCTACATCCCAGAAGTAAAGGACTGGACTGGAGGAACACTAAGGAAAGAGTAATTAGGCCTTACCTGCTAATTAGCATTCCTAAAGGAACTCCAGTCCAGTCCCTGATCCCGCCCAGTATCTCGGTATGAAAGTTTGGTCTAGCGAATCTGGTCTGAAGGTGAAGGTCCAGTGATTCAAGTTCGAGTAGCAGCTCAGCTCAGGAGGGGCAGACGTGGTGTGGCGAAATGGCCGAGCTGTCTGCCCTTGTTTTGTGGAATCGGGGGTGAGTCGATTTTCAAGTAAGCCGCCACCTCTTCGGGGGGGGGGGGGGGGATTGCTGCCAAGGGAGGGGGGAGGAGAGCGTAGGTTTTAGTTAGTTGTTTGTTCTTAATTGTCTCTCCGTTAAGTCTGCTTTGTCAATAGGATACTGGAGCTGGTGGGAGGTGCCAGCAGTATACAGTCAAACCTCGGTTTTCATTTGCCCCGGTTTTCATACGTTTCGGTTTTCAACGTCTTTTCTGACTGAGATTTTGTCTCGGTTTTCATGCATTGCTTCGGTTTTCAACGTCTTTTGACTGAGATTTTGTCCCGGTAGCAGGGAAGAAAAGCTGTCAACGTAAGCAGGAGATGTTGCATGAATGTGGGAGGCAGTTCTTTCTCTTGCAGGGTACGTCTGAAGCTATATCATTAAGATTTTCTGCCATTCTGAAGCATTGAGCAGATAATGTAAAGGTATTTTAATGGGCTGAATTCAATGTGATTCCGAAGAGAGCTGGGCACAGCAGCTTGTCAGGGGTGGCTAAGGCCAGATGTTAACATACTGCACTGTACAGTACTGTACTTAGCTTGCTTTCAGTGATGTTAAATGTTCATTTATCCATTTCATTAGTCATTTATATTTATTTCTCATTGTTTTCTGTATGTAAAAATATAGTTATTCTCTATAAAATGTATTTTTTGTGAATATTTTTGGGTGTCTGGAACGGATTAATTGGATTTACATTATTTCTTATGGGAAATATTGCTTCAGTTTTCATACGTTTCGGTTTTAGTCAGACTTTTTCGAACGGATTAATCATGAAAACCGAGGTTTGACTGTATATATACTCAGAGGTCATCAAGAAGATGACATGCTCAAGTCTCCAAGCTGCTGGACGGGGATCATCCCAGAAGTGAGAGACTAGAATGGAGTTCCTTCAGGAACACTAATTAGCAGGTAAGGCCTAATTACTCTTTCTCTTCCTCCAACCCCTCCCCGCTTTCTGTTCCCCTTTTTTTTTTTTTTTTTGTTAAGTTTCTAGCCCTTTAAGATTTACGTTCACATCCCACCATCCTCCCGTCTAACTTTTTTTTCTTTTTTTATTGCAGGCCCTGACCAGCTCAAATCCCTACACGTAGCCTCTTTCCTCTAGTTCTGCTCGTGGAGATCCAATCTCCCTCAGGCAGAAGAGAAGGGGAAGACTGCCATTGCAGTCCAGATACAAGCTGTCTGCCTGCCGGGATCCCATCTCCCACGGACAGACAACTTGCACCTGTGCCGTGATAATGACTATCCCCCTCTCTTCTGCCCATGGGAGATCGGATCCCCTTGAGTAGCCAGGGCCAATCATGCTGCTTCACAGGTGTTCCAAGCCCCAGGTGCCAGATCCAATTTTTTTTTTTGTAGTCTCCATGGCAACCTGGCACCTGGGGTTTGTCGAACCGTGCTTTAGGGTAACTGGCTGCCTTGGACCAGACAGTCCAGTTTCTCAACCATTAGTACAGTGTTTACAAGTTGGAACCAAAAACTGTACTGTCCGGCCAAAGCTCATTACTGTTGGCCCAAAAGTGCCTCTCTGCTGCATCTGCCACTACTGCCATGACATTTTGCCTCTTCCCGCACCTCACTATTGTCCATCACTTCCCTCCAAACTTGTTTTCTTGTTTGTTGTCGTATTTCCCATACATCCTGTGGCTCCTTCCTTCATACTGTTCATGGTAGCAGCAGCAATAAAAAAAAAGAAATTAGCATAATTCGTACTATGGAGCAATCCATCCTATGTGTTGTGTAAGGCTGTTCTGTGTCCTGACCCCATGGCAACAGGAAGCATGTGTCAGAGGAGGAGGGACATGCAAGAACCTTACACAGTGCATAAAATGGAACTCTGGTGCATAAATTTAATCTTGTTTCATGTTGCTGCTGTCGTGAGCAGCATGAAAGGAGACATGGAAGTGAGCAAGGTTTTGAGATAGGTGGTGATTGGTGGATCTCGGAAGTTGGGGGAAGGAGACAGAGAAGGGGGGATGTTGGACTGAGTGGAGAGTGGTAGGGGATAAAGTGGGGGGACAAAGGAAGTTAGGGGATAGAGAGGAGGGAAGTGCTGGACCATGAGGTGGGGGAGATGGAAGATGCTGGATGGAGAAGAGGGGGAAAGAAGGTTTGAGATACTGTACCATGTGAAAGAGAGAGAGAGAGAGACAAAGTAGCTGATGCTGGTAGATACTAGGCATGAAAGAAGGGGCCAATGTTAACAGATGCCAGGAGCTAAATTAGGAGAAGGAGGCTGATTTTAGGAGAAGGGTCTGATACCTGGACTGGGAGAAGGGGACTGACACTGGCATATACTGGAGAAAGGGCTGGTATTGGCTGATGCTGGGGATGAAAGACGTGGACTGATGCTGGAAGATGTTGGGACCTGATGCAAGGAGTCAAGTTGGGAGAAGGAGATCGATTTGGGCAGAAGCAAGAAAGTGGAACTTTTGGGGTTTTTTTGGAGTGGCTAGCTATCTAATCTCTGGCTCTTCCCTCAAGCCCTTCAGTTGCTGCTGATGTGTTGCATAAAATTTTATTGGGACCATGGAGTCCTAGGGGCTCACCCCATTCTGTTGCCTATGGATTCTGGTGCTGAGGCTTGAAGAACAGTGCTGATGCAGGGGCTGGGGATGGAAGGAGGAGGCAGATGCTGAGAGGAAAGACAGTGGGAGTAGGGAAGGAGAGGTGTCTCTGCAGTGGGGGGAGGGGGGAAATGAGGGAAATGGAGGAGGAATGAATGTTGAGGGAAGGAGATAGAGAGGCAGGTGGGTAGATACTGGGAAAGGGGAGAGGCATGGGGAATAGATAATGATGAAGGAGAAAAGTAGGACAGGTGCCGATAATATGGGGATGGATGAGAACATAGGGATTCAGACTGGGTAAGAATTTTGAAAAATGGGTGGAAGAGCAGAAGAACACAGAGGTAGCAATTGGCTGAGTATCTGGAGTATGAATGGAGACAAAGGACTTGATTAGGGTGGGAAGATGGGGGAGGTGCAGAGAGTCATTCGTGGAGTGGCCAACGACAAAGCAGCCGGACTCGATGGCCTTAACAGCTCGGGTCTATAAAAAATTTAGTGACCAATTGAGTCCAATGCTGGTGGAGGTTTGTAATGGAGTCCCCGAGGGCAAGTCACATCCTCCCTCATTGGGACAAATGGGAAAGCATGATTTTTGAAACTGAGGCAAGCTTTGTTTAGGTGCATCTCCTAACGTTCTAGCTCCTTATTGAACCTCTACTCAAAAATATTAGAAACATAGAAATATGACAACAGAAAAAGACCACATGGCCTATCTAGTCTGTCCTTCCATATCAACATTTCTTTTAGAGATCCTCTGTGTTTGTCCCATGCTTTTTTTTTTAATTCAGTTACTGTCCTCGACTCTACCACCTCCACTGGGAGACTATTCCACGGATCCACTACTCTTTCTGTTAGGAAATATTTCCGCATATCACTCCTGAATCTATCTCCCTTCACCCTCATCCCATGTCCCCTTATAGCAGAACTTGCTTTCAATTGAAAGAGGCTCTCTCCCTGAACATTTATGCCACGGAGGTATTTAAACATCTCAATCATATCACCTCTATCCCGCCTTTCCTCTAAGGTGTACATATTAATATCCTTAAGTCTGTCCTCATATGCTTTATAATTAGCCCAAGGTATTGGTGAATCAGTTAGTTTGTTGTATGCCTAACCTTATCAATGCAGATCAAATGGGCTTTATACAAGGTAGACAGGCTGCGGATAATGTGAAGTGTGTGGTGAATTTGATATGGGCGGCCCGAGTGGAAAACATTGAAGCTCTGGCTCTCACGGTAGATGCCGAGAAGGCATTTGATAGGGTGGAGTGGGAGTACCTGTGGGCGGTTCTGAGGAAATTTGGGGTGGGGGACCACTTTATCCAATGGGTCCAGTGTTTGTACTCGAACTCTCATGCAGCGGTGAAGGTAAATGGAGGATATTCTGGGTTTTTCCAGCCTAAGCGGGGCACAAAACAGGGGTGCCCCCTCCTCCCCCTCTTGTTTGCTTTTTCTATTGAACTCTTGGCTGAGAGGATTTGGAGAAGAGAGGATATTGTTGGGCTTACGGTAGGGGAAGAGCAGCATAAGATCTCATTGATTGCTGACTATGTTCTGTTGGTTCTTCAAGACTCTGTTTACGCCTTGCGTGCATTGCAGGAGGAGCTGGATAGCTATAGCAGGATCTCGGGATTTCACTAAATTTGGATAAAATGGAGGCTTTAAATGCGTCACTGAAGGAAGATGAGCTGAATTAACTGTGGAGGTCTTTTCTGTTTAGGTGGGCAGAGGGGCATCTGGTTTACCTTGGAGTGCAGATTGGCCCAGACCCCCCTCAGATTTTATTTATTTATTTATTTACATTCTCTTATATACCGCGCTATTCTGCATCAGTGCGGTTTACATTGAACAAACTGAAATTACATTGAACAGGGCATTATAACTCGGAGATAACTATTTTACAGGGAACATGGGCTATGGAGGGTTAAGTGGCTTGCCCAAGGCCACAAGGAGCACCTGTGGGACTAGAAACCCCAGTCCTTCCGGCCCAAGGTTGCTGTCCTCTAGTGGGATTTGAACCCCCGACCTTCTGGCCTGAAGTACCTTGCCCCAACCACTAGGCCACTCCTCCACAACAAAATTATCCTCCCTTATGGTGAGAGGTATAGAGAGATCTTGAGCGATGGATGGGCCTCCCTGTGTTGTGGTTGGGGCACATAGTGTGTGTAAAGATGGTGATTCTCCCTAAGCTGCTGTACTATTTCCAGACACTGCCTGTGATCATCCCTAGGGGGGACTTAGAGAACAACAGAAGCTGTTTCACTACATTTGGAAGCGACGGCCGCCAACAGTGGCACATGCAGTTCTTTATCGCTGTAAGGTGAAGAGCAGACTAGCTGTTCGAACTTATACAAGTATTATATAGCGGCATAGCTAGAAAACATGGCGGGCTGGCAGGAGGGGGCAGGACCTAAATGGGTGCAAATTGAGGGTCATTATACCAGGGGATCTCCCTGCGGCATTTGCTGTGGGGTACAGGGAGAGGGGGCAAAGGAACTAAACCCTTTCATTACTCAGGTGGAGTGGTTATGGTGGTGATCCCCATGTTGCTGATAGCTGCGGGAGAAGTTGTACCTCCTGCAGTCATTTTGTTACAATAGAGATTTCCAGTTGGGCTTGGTTGATCCGTTGTTTCAAAGGTGGGAACGACTGGGTCTTACCACTTTGGTTCAATTGTGTCCTGATGAGGAACTCTATTCTTTTGACGATCTGCAAGACTGGTACGGGTTGGGTTGCTGGGACCTGTATGGATATTTGCAACTGAGGAATTGGTTGTGGGATGAACATTGGGTCTAGGTTGTGGAAAAGGGATTGACTGATTTGAGTGTATTTGCTGGTACCCGGCCGCTAGGAGATGGGCTATCAAAAATCTACAAATTGGTGGGCAACCCAGGGGAGAGTAGGATAAAGTTTCAGGTCCAATGGAAGGAGGATTTAGGGAGGGAGCTTGATGATAGCAATTGGGGCAAGATTTTTAAGCAAATGGGAAAGGGACTTATAGCTGCGAGAATGTGTACAAAGTGTTGTACCGATGATATTTAACCCTGGTTCCTTATCATCCCTCCAGTCCAGATGCATAGGTTATGCCCCCTGTAGGGACTATTAGTAGCGCAAAAATAAGTTAGTTAGGCTCTCGGTTATGTCCAGGGGAAATTGGCTACTGATACCCAGCCTGAAGTTCTGTAACCAGACGTCACTGATTCGCTCTGCACTGAGAAAAGTTATAGAATAAGTTTCTAACTACCCTTGCCCATCCGGAGGAGGCGAGAGACTATACCTTAGCTTCGTCTGTCACTCTGCTGGCTGATGTCCGGAGACTCTGGAGCAGCACCAGTCCAAGGAGGCAGATAAGCTAGATAACGCAGGCTACAGCCCTTTCAGAGGCGAGCCGTGGTAGAACACAGCACTGAAGGTATCTGTGGAAGTCTTATCTCAGTCCTTTGGAGAACGGCCTTGCCCACATGTAGTGTGGCTGTCTTGCAGACAGATCAGGTAGCAGAAAACAGGTAAGCAGGGCACAAACAGCGAAAAACCTGTGTAAGTTCTTCTGTGCAGATTGTATTATTCTTTGTGATGATGTCATAGGTCCGGTGATTGGTTGGCACAAGCCAGTCTGAGGTGTTCTCAGCGAATCAGGAGGTAGATGATGGCATCTCCTTTCAGACACAGGATCCATAGTAAGATATTATGCTGAGAAAACAGTATGTAGTTTTCTGGACATAGGTACAAGTGTCCAAGGCCAGTAGAACCAGCTATAGATAAGCACTGGAGAAGCAGATGTTCTTGCATATGGGCAGTGAATTGGCTAGGAACAATGGCTTCTGTATGCATACATAGAAATGCTGCGCAAGCAGTTGCTTGGAGGTCAAGTCTGTAGCTGAACACAGCAAAAGCGTAGTGAGGAATCCATCTTGTCTGTTCAGCTTGGTTCAGGCCTGAGCTGCTGAGCAGGCCGGAGAACTGCAGGTGTAGACTTGCAGGGGTACCAGCCCTACACCCCCAACCAGCAGGTGGAGACTGAGCATGACCAGCCTTTGTTGATGTCACTATACTAAGGGCATTGTGCTTCAGGAGACTGGTCAGTATTGCTTAGTCAGGTGTGCTGCTTCCTGTGGATGAGATAACCATCGGCGTGGCATTACCTGTGGCTAATGGGCTCCATGGCGGCCACCTAGTGCCGTGGGTGAGAGCCCACATGCGGCTGCTTCAGTTCGCCACAGAGCAATACGCTCTCAAAGCAGCTGCCCTATCCAGTGGTGGCTGTCCTCTCCAGCCCTGATGGCCGGCCTCCCTCTGGAGATTCCCATCTGGGTGACTCTCATGACCTATGCCAGTCTGAGCGGCTTGGGAGCTCACTGTCTGTTGCAGTTCTCCCTGGTACGGTGGTCAGAGGATTGGAGTTGAGAGTGGTGTTTCTTGCGCTGCTACACTTCCACCTTCTCTTCCGCAGACGGGCAGTACGTGTCTTCTCGGAAGCGAGTCTGGTCCCTCCTGGGGAGATCTGCAAAGTGGCCACATGGGCCTCTTTGTGAGGCACTATTGGCTGGATGTGGGGACCAGAGAAGGAGATCTGGTTTGCAGCTCTGGTTTTGAGGACCGGCTTCGCACCTCCCTCCCGATGATTCATACTGTTGGGGTACATCTGGACTGGACTGGAGAGATGATATGGAAAGTGTAATTAGACCTTACCTGCTAATTGCCTTTCCTTGAATCCCTCCAATCCAGTCCATGACCCTTGCTGTTTGGTGGTTCTTCGGGCCGCCTGCCCAGATGAGCTGAATGTGTGTTTCTGCTTGCTGAGAGTGCTTGTTGTGTGAGAATCCAATAGAAAAAACAATAAGAGAAATGAAGGACGGAATATGTACATTGCATGTGAAAAGAAAGATGGAGGTGTTTGGTGACATGGCCTCAGGATCTTACCTAGCCCAGCGCAAGCGGTGCAGCCGCATAGGGCGCAAAAATCTAGAGGCGCATTTATGACGGTACCGGAGACCATGTAGTATGGCGTTTGCATAGTCGAAATGTGGAATTACTAGTGCTTGGTAGACCGTCCGAAAGTCTTCTGGCTCAAGCAACTGTCGCAGGTGGCGAAGCGTCCAAATTTTGTGTTAGATTGCTTTGACCATGTTGCTTATTTGGGCCTTCATGTTGAGCTGTTGATCCAGTGTGACACCTAGGTACCGAACCGTGGGCTTGCTGAGGAGCTCTACATCTCACCTTTAGTGAGGTGGGCAGCGTGAATGATGGGTTCCTGGTGATAAAGAGGACCTCTGTTTTGGTTTTTTTTAAATTTATTCTGAGTTTCTGCATGTGTAGCCAATCTGTGACAGCATCGAAGCAGGCGGATAGAGGTGAGAGGTCAGGATGATCTGTCGAGATAGGCATGTATAGTAACACGTCGTCGGCGTAGATTAGACAATTGATATTGAAAGAGTGGATGAGGTTGCAAATGGGCTGCATGTAGACGTTGAATAATAGGGCTGAGAGCGAGGATCTCTGTGGTACGCCTTTCTCTTGCGGGAAAGGTGCGGAGGTGGAGGAGCCGGTGCGAACATGCTGCCATCTGTCAAGTACAATGCACACCAGGTTAGCGCAGTGCCCTGGATGCCCTTCTCCTGGACATGGGACATGAGACGCCCTTCTCCTGGACATGGGATGAGGGTGAAGGGTGATAGATTCAGGAGTGATATGCAGAAATATTTCTTTATGGAAAGAGTAGTGGATCCGTGGAATAGTCTCCCAGTGGAGGTGGTAGAGAGGAGGACAGTAACTGAATTCAAAAAAGCATGGGACAAACACAGAGGATCTCTAAAGGTAAAAAGGGGACTGTTGTAGTTGATATGGAAGGACAGACTAGATAGGCCATGTGGTCTTTTTCTGTCATCATATTTCTATGTTTCTATGGCCTAAGCCTGCACTGTGAGGGTAGATTTTATTTATTACACATTTATATACCGCCCCCTCCAGAGATCAGGGGTGGTTTACAAGGAACCAACATATTACATAAAACAAGTTTGAACTTTTTAGATTAAACTTAACTGAGCCAGAGAACTATATACATACGAGACTATAAATACATGTTAACTGGACTTATGTGTGTGGGGTACAGTGTGTCGGGGGGGTTAGATGTGTGGGTATGATCATTACATGTGTGGCTAAGTCATTTGTGAGTTAAGCTGGTATCGCCAACTCCGTAGTGTACGGTGAAGAGGTGGGTTTTGAGGGTTTTTCTGAAGGTCTTTAATTGCATGGATTGAAGGTGGTAGGGAGTTCAAAAGGTTAGGGGCAGTGAAGGTGAAGGCTCCTGGGGCTCTTAGTCTGTTTCGTTTTGTGAATTGAGCTGGGGATCTCAAGGGAGTGTAGTGCATTTTCCCTTCGAGATCTTGTTGGCGTTGGGGTATGAAGGAGTGTCGAGAGGGCGGATGGCACTATATTGACCAATTTAAAGGTTGTCATGAGAGTCCCATATTTTATTCGGCTCAGTATTGGGAGCCAGTGGAGGTCATATAGAATGGGTGTGATATGATTGGTTAGTGGGGCCTTGCTAATGATTCTTGCTGTAATGTTTTGTGCTCTTTGGAGGATGTTGAGGATTTTGGCTGGTAGACGTTGTAACAGACTGATCTATCTACACTACAGTGGGTGGCCATTTAGCTTGAAGTTGTCTTTCTGTATTTAGTGAAATAGCATTCAGTTGACAGTCTTAGTTTTATGGAAGGGACTCAACTGGCATGAGATATGGATTTGGTTTTATAGTTTGGGTTAAACCAAAACGGTTACTCTTCACTTCAGACTGGGGATTAAGTGCGGCAATTAAAAATTCAGAGATTCTGTATTTAAACCTGCAATTTTTTTCTGTTTAGAATGTTGAAATGTGTTTGAAGCAAAATAAAACATTATGTTTTTAAAAAAAATGGCTACATACTGTGAAGTACCTGGAAGAGTTGGGGAAAGGGTGAGAGATAAAGGAGACAGGTCATTGAAGGGGGTAAAAGGTATGGAAATGTGAGGCTGGGTAGGGCATAAAAGGAAGAAAAAAGGGACGAAATGGAGAGAAAAATGAGAGACACGGAAGGGACCGGAGTTGGTGAGAGGGCAATAGATAGAGAAGGTGAATGAGTCTGAAGAGGGATTGAATACAGAAGGAGAAAATGGGGGAATAGATAGTGAGTGAAAGACAGAGACAAATAAGCTAATGAAATCTCCAGACCCTGCATGCCAGATGCCTTTACTTTCTACCTGCTGCTTGTGCCACTTGGCCATACTATTGTTGCCTGGCATGACCTGTTATAGCAATTATCAAAGAAAACTCTCAATATTATCAATATGGAACAGAGTCTTCTTCCATCTATGTCTTATGGTCATTCAAGAACATTTAATAACACAGAAGGTCTCAGACTAATTCGGCACTCTGTTATAGACTTATATCATGTCAAAACTGATGTGCCAGATAGCATCAATGACCTTCAATGTATATTGCCCAGTGATGATGAAGCTAAAAGGTGCCAACTCTAAAGTTCACTAAGAAAACTTTCAGAGCCACTAATGACAGTTCCACGTTTATCAAAGAATTTCTCAACACTTGGCTTCTTAGTGGATCATTTCACAGCCAGCGTTTCACCATTGCTCCATTCAACAAGTACCCACTGCGTTTCACGAATGATGTTTCATCAGAGGATCTCATTCACTTCTTGACAATGTTCACAAACATAACTGATGCTGCATATGCCTTTCTGTCCTTCTCAGTCGGGCAAGCACAATGCTTCTCAGAATTCCTTTCAAACTGCCCTTGAAAAAAACACCACGCACTAAGAAGCTAAGTGTTGAGAAATTTGTTGATAAACGTGGAACTGCCATTAGTGGCTCTGGAAGTTTTCTTAGTGAACTTTAGAATTGGCACCTTTTAGCTTCATCATCACTGGGCAATATACGTTGAAGGTCATTGATGCTATCTGGCACATCAGTTTTGACATGATATAAGTCTATAACAGAGTGCCGAATTAGTCTGAGACCTTCTGTGTTGTTAAATGTTCTTGAATGACCATAAGACATAGATGGAAGAAGACTCTGTTCCATATTGATTATATTGAGCATTTTCTTTGATAATTGCTATAGTATTAACCGCTCAGAAGAAGAACATAATTTTCGTGTGTGGCATGACCTGTTGGCAGGCATAGATTTGCAGTTCTGCGCTCCTTTCACCTTGCTGCACCTTACGCCTGGAACAGCCTACCTGCGTCTGTGCGCCAGGCATCCTCCCTGGCCCTCCTCAAATCCAGGTTGAAGACTCACCTCTTCACCATTGCATTCAGATCCTGACTCCTTCCTCATCTTACCCTAACCCCCGTAAATGTTTGACCAAACTGTACCACACCGTACCTTGCGCAGAACTGACTAATGCTCTGTACCGTTCTAATTAATGTACTGTTCTGACTAGATTGTAAGCTCCGATGAGCATGACTCTGACGGGCAGAGACTGTCTCTTGTATGTTGGCTACCTCTTGTAGGTTAGCTGTGCAGTACTGTGTGCGTGGCGCTTTACAAGTGCTAAGTAGTAGTAGTTCTGATTTTCCCATTGCTGTCTTCTAAGAAAATCAGAACTATGTATCTGAGCATGTGATGGGGCAAAATCAGAACTGGATCAGCTGGTCTGGTGAACTCTGGGGTGAGGTGGCAACCTCACAACTCTTGTTCAATCCCTGCCAGGCAAGTCCTCCGTTTCAGGGCCAGCCCAACAACTAGGCATCTGCCTAGGGCGACAGACCATAATTTTTTAAAATTAGCGGCTTTGTGCCATCGCTTTGTTGTCCACGGCAGGCCATGAGCTTCACAAAACCATGGCCTGCTGCTTCTGCCCCCCCCCCCTCCGACACAACTTGATGTCGAAGAGGGGCCGAAGCACATGGTCAGCATCAGGTACCAAAGTAGTGGCACAAAGCTGATGCTTTCAAAACAGTCGTGCCGCTGCCACCCCCTCCCTCCTCCTGTAAGATGAGACAATGGATTCAGGGGTTGCGGGACAAGGCGGCTTCTGCCTGGGGCGGCACTGCTCATTTGTGCACAGATGAAAGCTGTCTCTCAGGATGTGCCTTTACAGCAGACTCTCCCCTCCCCTGCTACCAGCTTTAGGTTTAGAGGGGACCCCCTCTCCATTACTGAAAGGGTGTCGTTATAGTCTGTAGAAAAGTTGGCAACTCTAGGGCTCTTCATATCAATCTTGGGTTCTTTGCAGCCTGTGATACCTACTACTAGATTCAACATATAAGAATTATCTATAGATGAGTGTATACATGAACTTTTGAGTCCATAATCGCCTTCATATGTAGCATTTAATTCTTGCATTTCCATCAGAGATCAGTTTTAAACCAATTTCAGGATGTAAAACTGGCTTCAAAACGTATTTTATAAAGAGAACTGAAATCAGCACTGCGTTGTGGGCATTCTGTTTTTAGTTGCAGGTACTCGATGTCTCATCATTCAGGCCCTGAGTGCCTTGCCTTCCGCCACCCTATTGTCTGTGAGAAACAGGAAACAGTAGAAGAAGGAAGAGAGAGAGCTTGTTGTCTGTGAGCCTTAAGTGGCAAGGCCCTTCACTTGGGGAGATTCTCTTGGTGATGAAGTGACTATTTTAACAGCTAAGCAATGAGCTGTTAAAATTAAGCATTCCTACGGAATTATTTCTAGAAATTCCTTTGTTTCCATGACATAATCTGTCGCATCCCTCCAGTCCAAACAAACGTACAGGTCTGCTAACGCCCTGTAAGTTTTTCCAATATGCAGGACATTACAGAGAGTGCACAGGAAACGGCAGTAGAAGCCTTCCTCACCCACTGCCACATAACTAGAGTTCAGCAGTATATGGGAAAATCATTCTGTTGCACAAGTGCCCTCCAGTGTCCAGCTCAAAACCTGCAGTTGTACATGTCCCAGAAGGATTTGAGCTTTTTCCTTGATGTACCTTTCCTGTGATCTCTTTGGATGCTGTGTGACATCACTTTTTCTCCCTTTTTTCTTCTTACTGCCATGGCAGGTATTATCGAAACACACATGGCGTTATCATAGTCTACGATGTCACCAGCCCAGAGTCATTTGTAAATGTGAAGCGCTGGTTGCATGAGATTGGGCAGAACTGTGATAGTGTCTGTAAAATCCTGGGTGAGTTATCAGTAGTGCGATGTATATATCTTCAAAGAAAACCCACCTATATACCCTTAACCCAAAACTTGTCTGTCTTCCACTCCTTTTTCTTCTCTCTTGCCTCATCTCACTTCCTCTACCTCTCACTATGGGCCCTATTTCTGACTGAGGTTTTATTTTCCAGTATGCTCTGTTATTTGGGAAATTGTTCTAATAACTATTTTGTCTCTGCCCTCACTTGGGAATAAGATTGATTGTCTTTTGCATGCTTTCACTGTTTGGCCTTGGTTGAGAATAAAACGTCTCTCTGTCTCTGCTCTCAGTTGGAAATAAGAATGATGACCCATCTCGGAAGCAAGTTGAGACTGCAGATGCAAAATGTTTCAGTGAACAGATGGGTGTGCGACTCTTTGAAACCAGTGCAAAGGAAAACTTGAATGTAGAGGAGGTATGCAAGAAAGATGCAGTTCGGTGGTTAAGGGAACGAAGGAGGCAATTGAACGTGAAAGTGTTTTAACAGAGGAAGTGGTTTATCATGGATCTTCAGCGCCTTGGAGCCAATGTTTACATTTGTACCATGCTCCCCACCCCAAACACACATATGCTATCTATGGCCCCCTGTCCTTCTCACAGGTGGTCTAATTCCAGCTGACAATTGGAAAGCGTAGCTAGCGGTGCAGTAGGCTCTAACCTGATCTTCCTATTGCTGTTTCCTCCCTGCCCATGTAGTTCACATTAGCTGACTGACCTGCTGAAGCTCTGCAGATTTCTAGTGCACACAGGGAGAGATGCTGGTAACAGGAAGAATGGTAAAAAAAAAAAAAAACCCACACCTCTTTGAGGCCGATTTTGGATCCTGATGTTCCGCACCTACAGGGACTGTCTCTTACATCTATATGTACAGTGCTGTGTACACCTTGTAAGAACATAGGATACTGGGCTTGATGGACCTTGGTCTGACCTAGTATGGCACATCTTGTTTCCAGCAGCGGCAGACCCAGGTCACAAGTACCTGTCACCTTCCCAAAAAGGTATATACTGTAGATTCCATATTGTTTAACCCAGGGTAAGCAGTGGATTTCCCTGGACCTCTTTAAAAATGGCTAATGGACTTTTTCTCCAGGAACTTGTCCAAATCTTTTTTTTAAACCCAGCTATACTAACAGCTTTTACTATATCCTCTGGTAGCGAAGTCCAGAGTTTGATTACGCATTGTGAAAAAATATTTTCTCCCATTAACAGGGTCAGCTCAAGAGGTTGTAGCCAACTTTTGCTTTTGTGCCCCTCCCCCCTTGAGTCTGATCTTGCAGTGCAAGCTCCGCAAACAGGGATGAAATTTCAGCCCACTGGCTTCTTAAAAGCCACCCTCCCATTTAAGTTATCTGTGTATTCTGTGTCGCTATCCATATAGATAGTGGCACTGAATATACAGAGAGTGATGGCATGGTCATTGTATTATCTCTTTAGGCTAGGCTGATGTTCCGCAAGCTGAAACTAAATGTGCAACTTACCTGAATAGTGGCTGAATTTGACACTATCTGGATAATGTTTTGGCCTACCCTTGCTCCTCCCCTAACATGCCCCACAAGTATACAGATAATATCTGGCCATTTGCAATCTAAACAGCTTGATATTATTTATATACTGTATGTTTTGAAAATACATGGTTAGGCTAATTATGCAGTTGCCAGTGAAATCCTAATTGTCTTTGATCATCAGTCTGATAGAGCATAATTATTCATTCATATAGAACACTCCCAGACTCACCAATAAAACTCACAAAAGATGCAGAGCAGAAGTAGAGTGTTTCACTTTACAACTCAACATATAAAAAAAATTATATTAAAATTTTAGTCTCACATCAGTGACACCACCACTTTCTCCCTCCACTGCTAGACATTGTGCATCATATCACAAAACCCTGCAAATGGACACTTGACACCAGCAGCAAGAACTCAAATTGCATCAGCCCTATCTATGGAAAATCAGCACTGCAAATATTCTATATTCCCATTAACCTCCCCTTGGAAAAAGAGGACAAACTGAATACTACAGATTCATAGAGAGAACCTACATATTAATAGAATCCCTTATCTCGGCTGTACCTGAAAAACAGACCATCACCAATTAAAGAATAAGAGAGAACAACATTTGAAACAAATATATAGATAAAAATTGAAATGGAAAACTCCCAAAACAGACACTGAGATGTGAAACATGAAAGAAAGAGAAACAGAAATGCATTTCCTCCTGTAATGAACTATAAGAAATGCGTATTTTCAAAGCTGACATATTTCATTCTCTTAAAACTGACACCCTTTCTTGTCTGATCATTTTGTTTTTCCAGTTGGGTTGGTCCCATTCACTTTTCCATTTCCTCTTGTTAGTTTTCTTCTAAGTCCTTTTCCAGGATCCCAGTTCCATTTTCTGTTTTTTCACATTCCCCGTCCTCTTTGTCCTTTCCTTCACTATATCTCTCTTTGACATTGATTCTTCTATTTCTCTCATTTGCCTTTTTACATAACTATAGTTCCTTATCGTTCCTCCAATTCAGTGCTCTACTTCTGGGTTGTCATCCTCCTCCTGCAGCTTGGAGACTGGTATGTCAAACTCATGACATCACTGGATATAGCCTGTTGCTCTCTCTCTTCCCCTCCAGTGTTACCAGTCTCCATGCAGCAGGAGGAAGTTGTGAGCCCGGGAGAGGGCTCACTGGCGTAACGGATAAGGAGAGTGTAGGATTAGTTTAGTTTGGGCTCATAGATAAAAGCATTTTTTGCTGGGGATAGTGTTTCTTTAAAAAAAAAAAAAAAAGAAATATAAAACAGAGTAAGCAAAGGAATTTCTAGCGTTATGGCTCCCTGCCTGTCAGCCAGTTCTCAAAAAGCCTTGCAATAATGTGGCCGGTGAAGAGTTGTTTTGCGGTGCTCGACGTATCTCTCCCCCCGGACAGTACGGGGGAGAGCTCCCATTGCCATCCCTGTACTCTACCGGGCCGCACGGGCTGATCGCGGCTCCGGAGAGCAGGAGAACTGCAGTAGCATTTGTGGAGCACAGACTGCCCGATCCTGTGCCGGCAATTCCTGTCCGGATCGGGGGATATTGCCGACCTGCCCGGTAAGCTCAAAACTGGCGGCAGGCTGCTGCGGCAGGGCAGGCAGTTCAGTTCACTCCCGGAGCGCTGGGAAAGAGGCATTTTGGCGCCCGTTTTTCTTCCCGGCTCCCCGGCGGCCATTTTAGGTCGCATGGAGGACCGCGTAGCTGAGCAGCGTCGGGCTCTCTGAGCAGGTAGGAAAGCTTTGGCCTTTCGGGGGTAACGCGGTCCAGGGTAGAACGTGTTTTTTAGCTTAGCGGGTTATTTTTGGTTTACTTTTGTTTTACTTTCGTTTCTCCCGCGATCGTAGGATACCGTGGGGGGGGGGGGACGGTGGCCCTTCTCGCGGTTGCAATTGCCTGGGGCTTGTGGCAAGGTTATTCCCCGGCAGACAAAGATCTCTGTGGTTTTAGGGTTCCCCTGACTGGCAGAACTTTCATTTTGAGTGAGTTCTGAGTTCCATGGAAGGAGGAGGTTTATGGCGGGGTGGTCGAGTTTTTGCAGGGCCTTGGTTGGGTGGTCAATCCAAACAAAAGCCATCTACAGCCGGCTCAGGTTCTCGAGGATCTAGGGCAGGGGTCTCAAACACGCGGCCCGCGAGAGACCTTTATGCGGCCCGCGATGCACAGGAAAAAAAAAAAAAAACCCGGCTTCTGCAGCCTCTACAGCCACCACAAGCCTGATCAGCGTCGGGGAGTTGAGCAGGAAGGAAAGCTCCTCCCCGATCACTTCCACAAGGTCAATCAGGCCCACCGGAACCCCCGGACACAGCAACATTCCAAAGGAAGCACCTCCAGGTGCTGCTTAATGCCGCTACAGCCACCACAAGCCTGATCGGCGTCGGGGAGGTGAGCAGGTAGGAAAGCCCCTCCCCGATCACTTCCACAAGGCCAGTCAGGGCCACCATAATCCCCGGACACAGCAACATTCAAAAGGAAGAACCTCCAGGTGCTGCTTAATACCGCTACAGCCACCACAAGCCTGATCAGCATCGGGGAGGTGAGCAGGAAGGAAAGTCCCTCCTCGATCACTTCCACAAGGCCAATCAGGCCCACCGGAACCCCCGGACACAGCAACATTCCAAAGGAAGCACCTCCAGGTGCTGCTTAATGCCGCTACAGCCACCACAAGCCTGATCGGCGTCGGGGAGGTGAGCAGGAAGGAAAGCCCCTCCCCGATCACTTCCACAAGGCCAGTCAGGGCCACCATAATCCCCGGACACAGCAATATTCAAAAGGGAAAGTGACCTCAGGCATGCCCGTGCCTCCAGACATGCCCACACCTGAGGGCCTCTCCCGCGTGACCCTTAGGTGTGGACCGAGGGAGACATCGAGAGGACACAACCAATAAGATGACTTCACCCCAAACCACACTCCCCAGCACAAAACCATCATAATTGCTATCTCACGCAATGTGGCTGCCAAAGCCTCCCTCTGGTATACCTGAGGACTGCAGACACCGATCCAGCAAAACAACACGCCCTCTCAGGTAAACCGCCATCTTCACAGCTCAATATGTTGCTACAAAATCTCCTACCTTACTTTGTCATGTTACTACTGTTACTATTCCTTCTAACGTCAACACATATGCTTGCCTCTCAAAGTAATAACATTCCAATCCATCACCAACCTCGACTTCCCATTCCAAATCCCTGCCTCAAAGCCCAGCATGCATGTGTAACTGAGCTGAGGTATTCTGTTTATGTAATTCCTATTTGACATTGCCACTTGTTCTCTTTCTCGAGTAGGTCATGTATTGTTATTCTCTGAAATATGTTGATTTAATATTTGCAATGTTGCCTTTTGATAGTTAGGGTATGGTGCTTTGTGAGTCCTGGTAGTGCTGTTAGGACACGGCAGGTTTGCTATGGGTTCTAAATGAGCAGTGTTTCTAGTAGTTCCTAATGTGCCTGGCGGTTGGCACTGGTTTATAGTAATGTAGAAATCTTTTAGTCTTTCTTTATCCATACACTCATTAAGAGGCATGTTTACTAAAAGTTAATGTATGGTAACATTATGCAAATATTTATGCAAATGATGCCCTTATGCAAATAATGCCCTTATGCAAATGAGGCCTGCGTCTTGTGCGGCCCCCGGGTTACTCTACAAGTCCTCATTTGGCCCTCAAAGCAATTTGAGTTTGAGACCCCTGATCTAGGGGTTCAGTTCGACACTCGCAGAGCGCTGGTATTTCTGCCCAGCAAGAGGGCGCAGGCTCTGCGCAGCTTGGTTCGCTCCTTCCGAGCCACGCCTGCCCCGACGGCATGGTTTTACCTGCGGGTGCTAGGCACGATGGCGGCAACCCTGGAGGTGGTGCCGTGGGCCAAAGTGCATATGCGGCCGCTGCAGAGGGCGTTGCTGAGGCGCTGGTCACATCAGGTGGATTCCCTGAGCAAGCGGTTGCCCTGTCCCCCTCAAGGTCCGCCAGTCGCTTCAGTGGTGGTTGCTTCCGTCCTCGGCGGCCGGAATGCCTCTGGAGCAACCGGAGTGGGTTCCAGTGATGACAGATGCCAGTCTCTCGGGCTGGGGAGCCCACTGCGGCGGTCAGTTTGCACAGGGATGCTGGTCCCCTCTGGAATCTGCTTGGTCGATCAATCGGTTGGAGTTGCGAGCGGTGGCGCGAGCCCTGAGAGCGTTCGAGAAGATGGTGCTGGGGCGTTCCGTTTGAATTCTGTCAGACAATTCGGTGATGGTCGCTTACATCAATCGTCAGGGAGGCACGGGAAGCGCAGCGATGGAAGAGGAGTCGGACTTGCTGTTTGCCTGGGTGGAGTGTCGGTTGATGGCAATTTCGGCGGCGCACATTGTGGGAAAAGAAAACATGATGGCGGATTTCCTCAGCAGGGTGCGAGTGGATGCAGGGGAGCGGGAACTGCATCCCGAAGTCTTTGCGCAAATCGAACGGCGTTGGGAGACACCAATAATGGATTTGATGGCAACCTTTCAATCGGCCAAGGTTCCGTGGTTTTACAGCAGGAGAAGAGAAAGAATGTCAGAAGGCATAGACGCGTTGTTGCAGCGGTGGCCAACGTCGGGTCTTCTGTACGTTTTCCCGCCGTGGGCACTGATAGGGTGAGTGGTGCAACGGATAGAGGCGTATCAGGGGAAGGTGCTTCTGGTGGCACCCGACTGGCCAAGGCGCCCGTGGTACGCGGATCTAATGAGGCACCTAGACGGCCGGCCCTGGCGTCTCCCGGTTTGGGCGGATCTGCTGCGTCAGGGTCCCCTATTCATGCCCCAAGTGGATCGATTCTCGCTTACGGTATGGCCATTGAAAGGGCTCGGTTAAGGAAGAAAGAATACTCGGCGGCAGTGATTTCTACGCTGCTGAGGGAGCGGAAGCGTTCTACTTCCTTGGCGTATGTGCGGATATGGCGTGTTTTTGAAGATTGGTGTTCGAGACGTCAGATTCGGGCGGCCACGGTCGCCATGCCTTCAGTATTAAACTTTCTACAAGATGGCTTTGATAAAGGTTTGGCAGCCAGCTCGTTGCGGGTGCAGTTGGCGGTGCTGTCCTGTTATCGCGGCAAGGTTCAGGGTTTGGCGTTGGGGGCACATGCGGATGTCATCTGTTTTCTGAGGGAGGTGTCTAGACTACGGCCTGCCCGTAGGATACAAGTCCCATCTTGGGATCTTAATCTGGTGTTGTCGGCGTTGGTCAAGCCACCCTTTGAGCCTTTGCATTCTGCGTCGCTGAAGGATCTCACTCTCAAAGTGGTTTTCTTGGTAGCGATCTGTTCTGCGCGACGCATTTCGGAGCTACAAGCGTTGTCTTCTAGAGAGCCATTCTTGTCCTTCTTGAGGGAAAGAGTAGTGCTACGGCCTGTACTGTCATTCTTGCCTAAGGTTGTTTCTCCATTCCATTTGAATCAGTCGGTGTGTTTGCCTGTCCTAGGTTCCGTATCGGGAGACTCTGAGGATCGCCGTTTCCATCTCTTAGATTTTAAGAAAGCTTTGCGGCAGTATTTGAAGTCTACTAAGTCTTTTCGCAAGTCGGATCGGCTGTTCCTGTTGTTTGGGGGTAGGCGTAAGGGCGAGGCAGTGTCTAAGGCTTCCATCGCCCGTTGGATTAGGGAAACGATAGCTTCCGCTTATTTGTTACAAGGACGTGCAGTGCCAAGACGGTTTGAGGGCTCATTCCACCAGGGTGCAGACGGCGGCGTGGGCGGAACATGGTCTGGTGCCGCCGAGTGACATTTGTAGGGCGGCTACATGGTCGTCCTTGCATACGTTCAGTAAGCATTACCGTCTTGATGTCGCAGCGGCCGATGATGCTCGTTTTGGAGCAGCGGTATTGCGCTCTGGCTGGAAGGGTCCCTCCCGATAGTTACTGCTCTGGTACATCCCAGAAGTAGAGGACTGAACTGGAGGAACGATAAGGAAATTATAATTACACTTACCTGGTAATTGTAGTTCCTTGAGTGACGACAGTTCAGTCCTCATTCCCGCCCAGAGATGTTTCAGAGGGGAAGCAGCCGGAGGCCGCATGGTCATTTTCTACAGGTAAGTCCAGTCATCCATTAGATATGAGAAGGTGGTTACTATTTTTGGTGGCAGGACAGGGCGTACAACACCTTAAATGCAGGTTGTTATAATGTTTTAGTTAACCTAAGTTAGGTGCAGTTGGCATTTCTTACTACTTATTTGTTGCTCCTTTGAGTCTGCTTTGTTAATAGTTCACACTGGAGGGGAAGAGAGAGAGCAGCAGGCTATATCCAGTGATGTCATGAGTTTGACATACCAGTCTCCAAGCTGCAGGAGGAGGTTGACAATCCAGAAGTAGAGGACTGAACTGTCGTCACTCAAGGAACTACAATTACCAGGTAAGTGTAATTATCATCTTCCTTCCATTCCTCTTTCTCCTTCCTTCAGTCTTCAGTCTCCCTCTTTTCACCGTTCACCTACTTACCAGCTTTTCATTTCCTAACTTTACTTCACTTGTCTTTCCGTTCCACATCTGTCTCATTTCTTTGCCAGTATCTTTATCCCCTGTCTTTAACCCACTTTCTTGTCTCCCATTTCCTTCCTCTGTACTCCCCTCCTCCCCAGCCTCATTTACCACCTTCTGCTTCTCACCCTTTAACCCCAGCTCATTCCCTAGCACTCATCCTTTCTTCACTTCCAGGCCTTTTCGTAAGTCATACTCCTATGCAGGCTTCAATTTTTAGCGACTGTTGGCGTTTTGTGGGGATTTCCTGCCATCTTCTGCACATGTTTACGTTTTTGCCTATTGTGTGCCTGATGATCGCATGGTCTTAACGTGTATTCCGCCCAAGCTGCTCCAATTCACTCTCCTTCCCTAGCACCTTTAACGCGCGAAACATAGAAGTGCAGTTAACACGCACTTGCGAGCCAATGCAGCCTTAGCATATGCTCTTGTGATACTTACCCTAACTCTTTGTCTTCTTCCAGGAAATGTTTAACCTGTGGTAAGCAAGGAGCTTCATCCTTGGATTCTGGACTCTACCCTTCCTGCATGGCAGCTTCTGGGTCACCCCTGGAGGGTGTGCTTCCCCCTCTCAGCCAGGGGATATGATTAGTTCACCCTTCCCTGCTTCAGGGCAGGAGGTGAAGGATGGCACTTTGGTTAACAATATTCTGCTGGCTGGAGGCTCTGGTGACCATGCTGTGAAACGCTCTTCATCCTCAAGGAGGTCTGTGGTGGCTATGCCCCCTGGTGTTGGGGAGCCTTATCCAAGAAGAGATATTCCAGATTGTCCTCCCCAGAATTCTTTTCTTTTCTTGCAGCAGACCTGGTCCTTCTAGCATGGAAATTCGGACCCTGCAACCTCTGGGTGCCTCAGGACACAGTCTTGTGCTGGGCAGGCTAAAAGTAGAAACCCTGTTCAATTACCTTTGACTAAGTGTCCCTGGGGTGAGGCGCTCCCTGGAGATGGGGAACAGTTGGGAGCTATCAGAGATACTGACTATTTCTCTGATTCAGATGAAATCGGTACTGAGCTGATGTGGATGAGGAAGTTCTCTTGCCTTTGGAAGAGTATGCAGAGGCTGGTGTGATCTGCCTATTCTGGAAGGAGGAGCTGGCGGCATTTGATTACCAGGGTCTCATCCATCTTGAACTTGACAGATGCTTCTGGCATGGAACAGGAGCCAAACGTACACCTGCTCCTTCAAGGGGTGTGGAAATCTCCTGCTGTCTTCGTGTTCCCAGAGGTGATCAACGATATGATCTGGTCCGAATGGTTCTCCCTTGACACACTACCCTAAAGGGTTAAGGGTATATAAGAAGATCTATGCTGTCCCAGAGGAGGAGCACAGCGAGTGGCTTGACATTTCCCAAGGTATATGCACAAATCACGGTGGTTACCTGATGGACCACCATTCCTATGGAAGGTGGATCAGCCTTGAAGGATGTTATGGACCGCAAAGTATATTCCTTGCTGAGGAACCAGTTTGCCATGACGGGGGCTAGCCTACAGCTGGCTGTATGAACCAGCTTGACGTCTCGAGCCCCACTGCAGTGGATTCAGTCTCTTCCGCCTGATACTACCTCTCTTTGGGATTCTGCTACGGCCTTTCTTTCTAATGCCATATATGACTTAGTATGTTTGGCAGCTATGGATGATGCCCTGATGACTGTGTGGATTTGGCTCCAGCACTAGGCAGCGGGCACATCCTCCAAAGCCAGTTGAATAAACTGACCTTTAAAGGGAAACTTCTGTTTGGAAGTGATTTGGAGAGGTTGGTGAAGGACCTTGGCGAGACTAAATCTTACCTCCTCTCAGAAGATAGGTCCAAGGGACCTGTGAAGTAGGCTAGTGCCACTGTCTTGTCAGGCTCCGCTTGACCATCAAGGGCACACTGGCTGGATTCCTGGGGGTCTCTGGACTATCATCATTACCAATCTAGTAAACCTTTCTTCTCCTCTGCTTCAGGCTCGTTTTCAGTCCTTTGGTGGAGCACGTGGGCCGAGGGACTCTGTCTCCTCCAGAAAGGACCATTCGAGTTACGCAGTGAAGGTTTGGAAGCCCATTCCCTGGTGCCTCAAGTGGGCATCAGGCTTTGCCTCTTCTTTCAGGAATGGGCCCAGGTTACTAAGGATCACTGGGTGCTAGACACCATTCAGTTTGGCTATATCTTAGAATGCAAAGAGCCAATTCCTGGGATGCCTTCATCTCCCCGTGTGGTCTGCAATCAAAAGTGCCGCTATGCGGACCACCTTGGACAATTTACTATGTCTAAAGGCAGTGGTGCCCACTCCCCCGGGTGAGCACAGCAAGGTCAGATACTCCATCTATTTTGTCATGCCAAAGGAGGATGGTACCTTCTGGCCAAATTCTGGACCTCAAGGGGGTCAATGACCACTTGCGTGTCCTGCGCTTTTGGATTGAAACCTTGCATTCTGTGGTTCAAATAGTGCGCTGAGGGGAATTCTTGGCATCTCTGGATCTGGCTGAGGCATATTTTCATATCCTGATCAGGGTGAATCAGTAGAGTATCTGCATTTTGCTGTGCTTTGCTCTCACTATCAGTTCCCCATTCTCCCTTTTGGACTCTCCACTACCCCACAGACCACCTCTAAGGTCATGGTGGTGGCAGTAAGAGATCCGTGTCCATCCCCATCTGGACAACTGGCTCATCCAAGTGCATTCCCTGTCGGAAGCATCTCAGGTGACACCCCGAGTGGTGACCTTCTTGGAAAGCCTCAGCTGGGTGATCAATCAGGAAAAGGGCCAGCTTTTTGCCTTCCCAGTCCTTGGAGTTTCTGGAAGCATGTTTCGACACTTGAGTGGGCAGAGCTTTCCTGCCAGAGGAGAAAGTCAGAAAACTGTTGTTCTGTGCACAGAAAAAAAAAACAGAGGAGAAGGAAGTTTCGGCATCAAAGCCTGTGTCAGGGGTTTAAAAGCATAAAAACTGAAACATCCCAAACAGAAAAAATATACTAAAAAGTAATAATTAGTAAAACATAGTATGTCCAAAAAACAAAGCATAAAAAATGAAATAAAGTAACAAATGTATAAATTAGAAATCAAGTAAACGAGTCAACAGTGATAAAAGAGAAATATAAAATATAGTAAAGGAAGGTTACCAGTCAAAATGTTAGGCAGCTTCAACTTGATGAGAATACAAACAATATAGTAAAACACACAATGACCTAAAAAACAACAGCCGGTATTTCACGTGGAACTTAATACATAATAAGTAATAAAATAATATAATAAAAACCATAGAATAAAACATATGAGGTAAAATAGAAAAAATAATTTAAAATGAGAAAGCAAATGGCGATATAACAAATAATCAATAAGAACATAAAATATGAACATCATAATGAAACAGATACCCTACCAGAACAAAGGCTGATCAAAAGTACAGTATTGCCTACAAAGGAAGATTAAAAAAAAAAATTAAAAGCAAGCTGGAGATAAAATGCAAGCGCTCATAAAAATATAAAACGTATATATTCTAAGACGGCTATATACCTTTCATCTGATATACAGAAGGTTATGAAAAAGAATTGGCATATTTTACAGAACCACTCATGTTTTCAAGATCAGAGATTCAGTCCAAAGATATGGCTCAAAGATTTGTTGAGAGAGAATATCTGACGAGCTGTGAAGGAAGGCTACCAAAGAGCTAGATGCTGGGCTGGGGGGGCTCATTGCCAAGACAGTATGGCCTAAGGCCATTGGAACCACAAGGAAGTGATGTGGTCCATCAACTGCCTCGAGGAGAGGGCCGTCAGGCTGGCTGTTGTGCGTTTCTAGCCCCCGGTCAAGGGCTCGGCGGTTTGAGCATTTTTAGACAATGCTACAGCGGTAGCTTATTTCAGTCTGCAAGGCAGCACTAGGAGCGCCGGAGTGGCCTTGGAAATGGATCTCCTGTTTGGGTCGAGAAAAACCTCCTAGCCTTGTCGGCCCAGCACATTGCTGGTGTGGACAATGTGGAAGCGGACTTCCACAGCGGCACTCCCTGAATCCTGGCGAGTGGGAGTTGAGTCAAGAGGCGTTTCTTTTGATTCTGCGCTGCTGGAGTCACTCCAAAATGGATCCGATGGCGACCCACCCAAATGCCACAGTTGGCTGCTTCTTCAGTTGCCACATGGAGATGAGGTCCAAGGGCATCTATGCCCTGACTCAGCCTTGGCCAAGCTAGTGGCTGCTGTACATGTTTTCTCTATGGCTCCTGGTTGGGTATGTGATTTGGTGTATAGAGCACAATCTGGGCAGGATTGTTCTGGTAGTGGCAGATTCCACAGAAAGTGTGGTTTGGAGACCCAGTACGGCTCCTGCAGATACCTCCTTTTCAGCTGCCTCCATTTTGAGAGCTATTGCAGCAGGGACCGATCATCCTGGAGTATCCAGCTCCCTTCTTCTTTACGGCATGGCTCTTGAAAGGAGATTGGTAGTGCGTAAGAGCTACTCTCCAGTGGTAATCTCTACTGCTTGGTGCCTGGAGAAGGTCTATCAAGCTAGCATACGTATGACTATGGTGCTTCTTTGAGCACTGGTGTGGCCAAGGTATCTTCCCTGTTGGCCTTTCTGCAGGATGGCCTAGAGAAGGGTCTTTCACGTATTCCCTGAAAGTTCAGGCAGCAGCTCTGGCTTGTTTCCATATTTTGGTGGCAGGCAAGTCTTTGACCTTGCACCCAGACATCTCACATTTTCTCCAGAAGGTTCAGTGTCTGTCCTCCCCTTCAGTCTGTGATCCCTTCCTGATATCTGCTTCTGGTGCTCAGGGCCCTGATGGTGCCGCCTTTGAGCCGTTGAAGCGAACTACCTTAAAGGATTTGACACTCAAGATTGTCTTCTTGGTCATGATTTGTTCTGCAAGGCAAATGTCCGAGCTGCAGGCTCTATCCTGCTGAGATCCTTATCTGTCTTTTTCAAAGAAGGTAGTTTCCATTCGGCTTGTGCCTTCCTTCGTGTCTAAAGTACTGTCTCCCTTTCACATGAACCTGGTGGTTTGCCTGCTCTCCTTCTCTAAGGAGCAATGGTGGGGGAAAGATAAGGATCTTTGCCTTGTGGCTATCCAGAGGCTACATCTCTGGTACTTGGAGGTTATGAATTCCTTTCATAAGTCAGACCATCTTTTTCTGCTGTATTCTGGCCCATGCAAGAGTGAGACAGCAGCCAAGTCTACTTTTGGGTGCTGGATTAAGGAGGCCATTGCCCCGGTGCGCCCATTCTACCCAAGCACGGGTCCTCGTGGGTGGGGCAGAGCTTGGCAGCTCCTGCAAACATCTGTTGGGCAGCGACGTGGGCATCGTTTTCCTCTTTTGTCGAGCATTACAATTTGGATATCTACATGTGGTGGACACGGCCTTCGATTCAAGAGTTTTGCAAACTGCTGTCATCTTCCCACCCAGTGGTGGTGTAGTTTTTGTACTCCCACTTGTCTGTGCTGGTCTAGCAAGACGATATGGAAAGTTTACATATCAGTTAATGTCCTTTCCTTGAGTCCAGTGCCTTTCTCTGAAACTCGATTGCTCTGTTCTGCTGTGGTACCCTTGGGTCCACCAATGTTTTTATACTTGGCTCTACAGGCTCCTCTTCTACTGACAGCCTTGTTTCTACTTTCCTGTACATAGTTCTCTACTGTTGATTACTCATTGTTGCCAACATTGAGGTTGTGCGAGGCTTGCTCTGTATCTTCGATATGCTTTGGGATAAATACTGAAGGGACCTTTGGTAGCTGAGGTGAATAGAGGCATAGAAGTGATGTCATTGAAACCTGGTATTTTAATTGTTTCTATGTCGCCACCGATCTGTTTGAGGAGCACAATCCACTTGTCTGGACTGGACTAGCAGGATTCGAGGAAAGGACATTAACTAGTAAGTAAAATGTCACCATACCCAGTGTAACTTGGAGTCTGTCTTCTGTTTTCTCACCCAATCTTAGAGCCTCCACCTGTCACAGTCTTTGCTTTCCCACATTCCATGTCCCCTAGTGCCTGCCCTCCTGCCTCTTACTCCTCTTGCCCAGTATCCATTCATTTACTTACTTACTTACTTCTTACCCCAGCAGGTATCATTATACCCCACCCTCTCAACCTTCCCCGGTTGACTGTGCTGCTTCTCCACTCCACGCAATATCTGTCCTCCTCCCCCTTTCACTCCACCACCATCTCCCTGTTTTTCCCACCCTGACCCTTACATTTGTCAGCATTAGGCCTCTTTCCATCCCAGAACCCTAGCGCTAGAATTAGCTCTCTTCTAGTCCCAGATCCCCACCAGCAGTCCCTTCCAGTCCCAGCCTTCCCCATGCCAAGTATCACCATGTCCAGCCCCCTTCAGTCCTTGTATCATCCCATATCCAGTTCCATACCCCCAGCCCCAATATCAGTCCATTTCCTGTCTCCCAGACCCAGAATCAGCCCATTGCCAGCATCAGTCATACCCCCCAGCCTTTGTATCAGCTTATTTACAGCACCAGCCCCCCATAACCCCAGTATTAACCCATTTCCAGCCCCAGTATCAACGCTTGGCCAGTATGTGTCATCTCTGCAGCCCCAGTATCAGCCCATTGCTAGCATCGGCCCCCTTCCCATGCTCAATCTCACCAATTTCCAATTCTAGACCCCCTCCAGTCCTTATTCCATCCCATATCTACTCCCATAGCCCCAGCCCATTTTCAGTTCTTCCAGCCCCAGTATCAGCCCATTTCCAGTACCAGCCCTAGTATCAGCTTACTACCTGTGTAACCGGCCCCCCCCCCCCCCCACACACACACAATGTCCAGTATAAGCTCATTTACAGTCCCATATCCCCAGCCTCAATATCAGCCCATTTCCAGTATCGGCCCATTGCCAGTCCATGCAAATGTCTGATTAAATATCAGTCTACTTTTTTTTTTTGACCCCTCAATTGGTTGCTTTTATCAATGCCAGATGCTTAGAAGCTTCTATTGACTCCACTTAGTGGCTCATGTTTGATAGTGGCCTAGATTGTGATTTCAACCATATTTCTTATCATGTTTTGTTGTAATTTATGCGATGTTCTCCCCCCTTAGTTGTGGACTGGAGAGGGTAGACACTTAAATTGCTATTTTTGCTCTTTGAATTATTGCTGTATTTAATATCTTGTTGAGATATTTTCTTGTGTTTCCCTGTTTCTTAAGAAGGGTTTTTGTTTTTGGAACCTTCTTGAATTTATTGTAAAATCGCATAAATAAAAAACAAATATATATCATCTCAATCATATCACCTCTATCCCGTCTTTCCTCTAAAGTATACATATTAAGATCCTTACGTCTGTCCTCATATGCTTTATAACGAAGACCACTAACCATTTTAGTAGCCACCCTCTGTACCGACTCCAACCTGTTTATATCTTTTTGAAGGTTGTCAGACGGCTGCCTGGGTGAGAATCTTCACAGTCTTGGCAAGTGCATATATCTATATGATTTGCAAGGGATTGTGGGCAATGCAGTTCATTCACACCAGACACAGCTGCTCACAATAATTAGTTGTGCTTTTGGGTAAAGCCAATAAGATATTTATTTATGGGGTTATTTCTCCCAACACAGATATGCTTGGTAGCACATAAATCAGGTTACTTGCTTTCAGTGTTAAGCTTGAAAAAAACAAAACCAGGAAAACAACATTTGAACTTGTCAGGCAATCAAAGCAAAAGAAGTAAGACCTGGTTGATAACAAACTGGCCTTTTCTGTAGGCTTAGCTAATATTTTCTTAGCATGTATCAAACAACAAACCAAAAGCTACAAAGAAAGAAAAAAACTGTTCTTTTCGGGTTAACTTCTTCTATCTTCCCACATAGATTCAGAAGTGATTCTCTCCTAGCTCACAAGCAATTAGGTAAGGCTCAATTGCTAGCAGTTATCCAGCTGAAACCCCTTAGCTGGCTTGCTTTCTACTGCGTGGCTAGAAATCCTACACAGGAGCTTTTCTGAGTAGATTAAAGAACAAGTTTGTATTTCTTTGTGATGGTTGCTGTACTTTATAACAGAAAATCACCAAAGGAGTTTAGACAGAGAGCAGTCCATGTAAACAGATTCTTCATCTGCTATCACCCCCTCTTCTTCAACAAGCATGGGTTCAATATCATGGATTGGCACAGATGAATCTCCCAATGGAGCACTTTTTCAGGAGAATACTTGTTTCCCTGCTGTCTTTCAAGGTTATAGCTAGGGCATAGATCAGTGTTCATACCTGAGCTTCCATTGCTGTTAGAGTTCCTCTCTATATAGCCTGGCCAGTATGTAGTCCAGATCTTATGTCCAGCCTTCCAATCCAGATCCCTGGACACTGGATCTCTCTTCACATACCTTCTGGCACGGGTCTTAGGGTCCCTTCCACGTGCAGCCGTCTCTCTCACAGGTACCGTCTGGAGATTCCTAGCTCTGCGGCACCATTCCTCTGGCTTTCCCCAGTCCAATGGTGTATGCTGGCCCTTGGAATGCCTCCCAGTATACGTACTGCTCTGGACTCTTCTAGACCTCTCAAAGGCTTTTCTCCTCTTTCTTCCAAAGGGTTTCTTTCCCTCTCTGTCCGTCCGGTTTGGCTTCTGCTTCTGATAATCCTTCAGATGAAACTGAGGATATCCAAGCTGTTCATGAAGATGATGATGATCCTCAGGATGATTCTCTGTAGAATAAACTCTACCTTTATTCTGCTTAGATGAGTGCTCCTCCCTAACACAGCGCAGCTGTGCTGAATCAGGCCCTGCCCTTTGAGATGAGTGCTTAGGGGATTACCTCATAGCCCTCCTGATTGAACACACGTTTCCCTACTTCAGCTCCTCTAGTGGCTGTTGGAAACCTGGTGCATTCTGGGACTGGTAGTCTTTTATGGGAAAATTCTGTTTTCTTATTTCTACCAGAACTGACAGGTTGCTTGTTCAGAGTCACTTCACCTTTCCTATAGCTCCTTCCTGAGCTATGATAAACTTCCTTATCACAAGGTGCAGCCCTCAGAATTGCACACAATTCTCCAAACGAGGTTGCATCAAAGACTTATACAGAGGCACTATCATCTCCTTCTGCTGGCCATTCCTCTTCCTTTGCACCCAAACATCCTTCTAGCTTTCGCCATTGCCTTTTCTACCTGTTTAGCTACTTTAAGATCATCAGACACAATCATGACTAGATCCCGCTCTTCCTTTGTGGACAGAAGTACTTCATCCCCTATACTATATCGTTCCCTTGGATTGCTACAGCCCAAATGCATGACCTTGCATTTTTTTAACATTAAATCTCAGCTGCCAAATTCTAGACCATTCTTGAAGCTTAGCATGTTATCTACACCTTCCTGGGTGTCTACTCTATTGCATATTTTGGTATCATCCGCAAAGAGGCAAACCTTACCCGACAGACCACCTGCAATATCACTAGCGAAGATGTTAAAAAGAATTGGACCAAGGACAAATCCCTGGGGCACGTCACTGGTAACCTCCTCAGAGTGAGCTCCATTTACCTGTACACTTTGTCGCCTCCCACTCAACCAATTTCTAACCCAAGTAGTAACTTTAGGGTCCATCCCTAGAGTGCTCAGTTTGTTTATGAGTCGCCTGTGCGGAACTGTGTCAAAGGATTTATTGGAATCTAAATACACCACATCTAGGGCTCTCCGTTGGTCCAACTTCCTGGTCACCCAGTCAAAGAAATCAATCAGATTTGTCTGATAAGACCTGCCTCTTGTGCATCCATGCTGCCTCGGATCCAGTAATTTCAGCAGTGCTTCCAATAATTTACTCACCGCCGAGGTTAAACTAACCGGCCTGTATTTTTCAACCACATCCTTACTTCATCTTTTGTGTAAAACGACTACATGTGCCTCTCTCCAGTCCTCCACTCCAGACTCCAATGAGGCATTGAAAAGGTCAGTCAATGGAGCTGCCAGAACGTCCCCAAGTTCCCTCAGTATTATCGGGTGTATCCAATCTGGTCCCATCGCTTTGTCTACTTTAAGTTTAGCTAGTTCCTCACGAACATGGTCCTATGAAAATCGTTCAAGATACCCCTCTCTTCCTGTTTATGGATGTTTTCTGAGGTCCTGCCCCTGGTTCTTCATCTGTGAACACAGAACAGAAATATTTGTTAAGAAAGTCCACTTTAATCCTCATCAACTTCTACATATTCCTCCCCTTCACCCTTGAGTCTGACAATTCCACTTTTGCCCCCCTTCTTCTCACTAATATATATTTAAAATTTCTTATCCCCCCCCCCCCCCCCCCCCATTTTATTGCATTGGCTATTTCCTCCTTTTTTTGAATCTTTGCTTTCCTGACTACTTTGCTAGCTTCTCTTTTCCAAATATAGATGCCAATCTTCCTGTCTCTGTGATCTCTTGTATTTCATGAAGGCCTCCCTCTTTTTCTTCACCTTTTCAGCTACCTCTTTCAAAAACCATAGCAGTCTTCTTTTCCTTTTACCTTTATTTACCATTTTAACAAAAAGGTTGATTGCCCTTAAAATCTCCCATTTCAGTTTTGCCCACTGTTTTTCTACATCCTCCAGCTGTTCCCATTCTGCTAATTACTCCCTGAGGTATTGTCCTATCTTTGCAAAGTTAGTTTTCCTAAAGTCTAAGACCCTCGCTTTTGAATGGATTTTAGCAGCCCTAGTCCTAGTACTGAACCACACCATCTGGTGATCACTGGATGCAAAATGATTTTCCACTATAACATCAGAAACATTTTCACCATTGGTAAGCACCAAGTCCAGTATGGCCCCTTCACGTGTGGATTATGTTACCCTTTGCCTGAATAGTTCTCCCTGTAGAGAATCCAGGATCTCCTTACTTATAGATGACACTGCAGCTATCTGGCATATTGAAATCCCCTATCAGTAGCACTTCCCCTTTCCTAGCAATGCTGTGTATGTCTTCAATTAACTCTCCATTCACTTCTTGTCCTTATGAGAAGAAGTGGAATATCTATCCATAGAGATTCTACAGTGTATTTTGTTTTCAGCACAACTTTAATCCTGTTTGACTCAATGCCTTCTCCAACATGGAGCGCAATCCCTCCACCAATATGATCTACCCTATCATTGCGATGTAGATTGTATACAGATATCACGGCATTCCATTGGTTGTCCTCCTTCCACCAGGTCTCTGAGATGCCAATTATATCTAACCTTCCATTTAGTGCTATATATTCTGATGCTCCCATCTTATTTTTTTAACTTGTAGCATTTGCATACAGGCATTTCAGAGTTGTATTTTGTGCATATTAATAATATGGTTATCAGTAGATAGGAGTAATTTGGAATCATTCAACTCTGTCTGCTCCATTATTGGAACTTCTCTATCGTGATGCCCTAACCTCTCTTTTGCTAATATCCCTTTAAGAATACATCATTCTAAAGCATGAACTCTTGGGTGACTGTCAGCTTTTCCCTATCTCCTTTTTAAAGGTTAATGCCAGCAGCCTGGTTCCACCCCGATTAAGGTGGAGCCTATCCTTTTGGAAAAGCCATCTCTTCCCCAGAACGTTGCCTATTTCCTTAAAATTCCAAAACCCTCTTCCTTGCTCAGTCGTCTCATCCATGCATTCAGACTCTGGAGCACTGCCTACCTTTTGGGTCCTGCACTTGGAATGGGAAGCATTTCTGAAAATGCTACCCTGGCAGTTCTAGATTTCAACTTACTACTACTACTATTGATCATTTATATAGTGCAACAAGGCGTATGCAGTACTGCACAAACACAAAGAGCTCACAGAGCTCACAATCTAGTCAAGATGGACAGTACAAGACAGAAGAAACAAATGGTAAAAGGGAAGGAGACACAAGGAGAACCTCCTATCTAAATACCAAAATTTACTTTCAGAACTTTTCTCCCACATTTTCCTATGTTATGGGTACCAATATGTACCAAGATAGCAAGCTCCTCCCCATCACAACCTAAAATCTTGTGTAGGTAGTGCGTGAGATCTGCTATCTTCATGCCAGGCAGGCATGTTACCAGGTAATTCTCACATCCACCAGCCTAATGATCAAATGCCTAATGATCAAATTGCCAACTATAACGACCGTCCTAACCTTTCCCTCATGGGCACATGACCCTGGAGAAATCTCCTCAGTGTGAGAGGGTTTTACATCACCTGGAGGACAAGTCCTAGCTACAGGATCACTTCCTGCTACACCAAGGTGATACTGTCCTTTCATATGACCTCTCTCCTTCATGGCAACAGAGAGACTGCCATACTGGAGGTAGGACTTCACTACTACATCCCTCTATTTCTCATCTGTATACCTCTCTCTCTGCCTTAGCTCCTCCAAGTCTGCTACTCTAGCGTCCAGAGATCAGACTCATTCCCTGAGAGCAAAGAGCTGCTTGCACCTAGTGCACATGTAAGACCTTTCATCAACTGGGAGAAAATTATACATGCAACACTGAATACAAAAGACTGGATAGCCCCCATCTTGTTGCTGGATTGCTGTCTGCATCTTAGTTTAAGGATTTGTTTAGCTATTTAAGTTGTTTACTTGTTTAAAGCTGGTAGGGGAATAGGGATACTTGTACCAATACTTAATAAGGTTAGCTATACAAATGTTAAGTAGTAGTGGTAGATGCAGCAGAGCCTAGAGAGTGCAAATATTTCACAGGTTTTGAACTTGTTTTTGTTTTCAGTGCTGACTCGTGTTTCTCGAGTGCCCATAGGCCATGCTATTCCAGAATCTCTTGGGTCTGCACTAACACCAATCATTCTCTCTTGCCAGATGTTCAATACCATCACCTTTATGGTGCTGAAGGCCAAGAAGGACAATTTAGCACGACTACACCAGCAGACTGAGGTGGTAAAAATCAACAAGCCAAAGAAGAAGCCACCAGTAAAGAAATGCTGCTGAGAAGCAACCCCCATTCCTCCAGTGGTACGTGTGCCAGAGGAAATGAATGATTGCCATCATGCTATGAACATTAACTCTGATATGGACATCTTGGTGGAGGAAGCGGGGCATATCCATTGAACAGTCATGGTAACTATTGCTGCTAAACTGCAGCAAGGACTGCATACTGGGCAAGCACTGATCTCTTCTATTGGCCATTGTTCCTGGACAGAAGCAAAGAAACTTTAATCCTGTGACACTGGGGATTGCAGGGTTTTTTTTGGTGATGAAATAAGACTGCTGTTAGGACATAGAGAGAGGGGGCTGGGGTATCTGGGGGTCCATTGCATTTATCTGGTATTATCACTGTGTTAAATTTCAGGAATCTCAGGGTTGGTCTGCTAATTGGCTGAGAGAGTGTTATATGACAGATCAAATAATGTTGCAAAATGGTTTAGATTATCAGAGCCATGCAGCTGAGGCTGGGTCACATGGCTGTTATCTTCATGAAAAGTAGCTTTTGCTTTCATTATGAATATCCAAAAGTGACTTAAATCATAATTACTTTGAGTGCCTTATGTGCTTGTAAAATTACAGATGCCCTTATTCTTGAGGATTAAGGAACTTTGCTGTGCCTCCTTCCTCCAGTTTCAAAGTGTGTGAAATACATAGCAGTTCATTTTAATTTCTAACAAACAGTTAATAATACAGTAGCTAATGGCTGCCATTTCCTATCAGTTATGTATAACTACTGTGGCAGATGTTGCTTCAGATAGGACTGAAGAATAGGAGTAGAGCTCTACGAAGGTCTAAATACTGGAATAAAAATGTTGCTGGCCATGAATGAGGAATAGATCAGAGTATGTTGAAACCTGGACAGTATTTTCATATATTCTGTGTTTATCGGTGTTTGGGGTTTTTTTTTTTGAGAGAGAGCCTGCAGAGGCCTACACAGGTACGTGCCACCCACAGGGAAATGTCTAGGCAAATGGTTTCAAAATCTATCCTAGGAAATCGCGGACTCCCAGATAGTTGGTTTCTTAGGATATCCACAGTGGATATTTATGAGAGTTATTTGCATGCAGATTTTTTTTCTTATGATATTCCTTGTGGATATCTTGAAAAAACAGCAGGCTGGGCATCCCCAGGACAAATTTGGGAACCACATTATTAAGTATAATTTAGACGTCATTTCCTGCTTGCTTTATATCTGGGGAGGGGTGGGGGTAGTATGAATAAGGAACTATAGGAACTTAGCATTTGAACATCTTATCCTCAGCACTCATTAAGGAGTCAGGAGTCACAGTATGACATTTTAAAGAAATTTAAGAAAATGACTTTTACAAAAGTATGGAGTATCTCATGTTTCTTTTTATACAAACCTAACACAGTAGTTAAATATCCTATAATGTGGGCCTGTTTCTACTTGATTGTGTTCTTGGGAAAGTGCTATGTTGTCTGGAACTCCTGCTGAATTTAATAAGTGAGATTAGGATACATAGGGAGGATGAGGAGGTATTGGAGATGGGTAATTTCTTCATTGCCCTTACGTAAGATGTGGTTAATGCAAATTTTATGGGACACATCCATCTGGTTTTGGTAGGCTAAGCAAGGTCACAAGATAAGTGTGTCAGATCATTTGCCCAGTAGTCAAACAGTTTCCCAAATAATCTTCATATGCCATATAAGAGTATACTTATGTTGTTGTAGGGGATCACTGTTTCAATGCCTCACTGTAATGAAATTCTCCATTCCTTCACCAACTTCTGCCACCTTCTTCTTTGTATGAATAACTGATTATGGAGTAGGAGTCAAACTGGATGGAATAGCTTTTGAAAAGCTAATACATGCAGACTCATGTTTCTCCCTTTCTCTGTTGGACCCCAGCAGTGTCAGGATGCCAGAAAATGCTATCAGCTGGAACCCTGTCTGGGAGGATAATTAATGGTTCTTGGGACTTTTGATATTGCTGAATGCAGACTATGCAGTTTTTATTTTGTGGCCAACAAGAGCACTGAATCCTGAGAAGAAATTGAGACTGATGAATCTAAACCTAAAGGCCACCATTTCTATTTCCAGCTCTGTCAAAGTGCAGCATCTTTACTAATTAGATCAACAGGACTCCTGCAGGAGTGCATGCAGTTTTCATTGGAGTTGCACTGTCTCCTACCCAGCAGCCAAAGTCCTGTCACCTTTTAAACATAACCACAAAAAACAAAGGGGCACTCCCACAAGGATAACAAGCAAAAACAGAAGCAGGGGTACCAAAATAAAGAAAAAAATCCTTTATTGTGCACAAGATGGCCATGTTTTGGCAAGCAATGCCTGCATCAGAGGCAAATATATCTAAGTGCAATATTATTTCAAAATAAACCAAGAACATGCTGTCAATTGTATCAACCGACTGATATTGGGTCAGGCATAATAAAGGATTTATTCTTTATTTTAGAACCCCTGCTTCCTTTTTAACTCAAACATACCCAGTGAAAGGGAGTGGGGCGGCTCAGGACTGATTCTTACTATAAGAATAAAGATTTTGGAAGTAGATTGTATTTTAAAATTTCCTTTCAATCCATAACATTTCCTAAAAGGGACTACTTGTATTCTGCAGAAGAAATGAAATTACATGGCAGTCAGAGCTAAATAAACCAACAACAAAAAAAGTTAACTCAGGTGTTCAAGTTAAGCATTCCTTTTTTTTCTTTCTTTATTGTACAATTAGAAATGCCTCTGTATTTTGGATGCTTTTTCTCCAGATAGGTGCTATAATGCTTCATATCGCTGAGGACTGCATTTTATACCTATCTATCAAGTTCCATTTGTTTTAAGAAGACCAGAAACTACTAGCTTGTAGAGGAAATGTGAGCAAAGCAGTGACACTCATCTGTCTTGATTACACAGAAACAATTTGGTGGTCTTGTTTTACACTGAGAGCTGATATTGGCTCTTGATAGGAGCCTGTACTGACTATTTCATTGCACTCCGCCAAGAGCCCATTGTTAAGGAACAGAAAAGTTGGGTGAATCTTCCTATCTTGCTATTGTGACTTAGATGAGCTGATTTAAACCAGCAAGTTCAACTAGTCTTTGCTGTTTGGGAGTAGGAAGAAAGACTTAAACAATCTCTATTGGTAATCCAGTTAAATGCAAAACCTTCTTTTGAGTCTCATAATGTATAGGATTTACTTTTAAGAATCTGACTGAAGATGAAACATGCTAGCTGGCCATTTTTGAACTGTGCAAGAATCCACCTGAAGAATCCTTCAACTTCAGAGCAAGGGCAGCAGAACACCTTTTTGGGGGGGGGGCGCGGGGGGGCGGGGTGTCTCCACCCCTACCCACCAAGTTCCCTAGTTGTTGATACTACATAGGTTAGACCGGCCCCCCCCCCCCCATATATTCTGCTGGCTATGCCTTAGTGCTACCCAATTAACTTCAGCAGTTACTTGTTAACCAATCCCAGAGCACATTTCTTACCCAAGCTAAAGCCAAGAGAGGTAGGACACTCTACTGCATTTAATATTGGCATATATTGTACAAAACTATATTAAAATTGTATTTTAAAGTCTAACAAAGTTAAATTGTTAATAAATAAATGATACTTTAGTTCAATAAAGTGATAGGAACTTTAAGTGGGTAGGACTTTTAATTATTGATCTTATGTTAAGTTTCCACCAACTTTGTGTGAACTTGTACTCCCAGCTCTGCCAGCGATTCTATGGGTATGATGCTGAGTTAACATTATCTCCTCTCTGTCTTAATTTTAATGCTAGAAATTACCACAGCAGCTTTGTAAATTCAGGGACATTGTTTCCTCTTTAGACATATGGATACTTATAATGGTTTATTCTATTTCTTTTAATTGGAATCTTTTAAATACTTTTGAGTTTCCAGTAACTGTCAAATGAAACAAACTTGGATATGTACCGTATTGGCCAAAAGTTTAGCATAGGTAGGAAATATCACTGAACTGGGATAATTTTAAGAACATAAGATATGCCATACTGGGTCAGACCAAGGTCCATCAAGCCCAGTATTCTGTTTCCATCAGTGGCCAATCTAGGTCATATGTACCTAGCAGTTTCCCCAAGAGACACAAGTTCCACAATGCTTGTACTGGGTCAAGCATTGATATCTTCGGTCACTTCTTAATAATGGTTTATGGACCTTTCCTCCAGGAACTTGTCCAAACCTTTTTTAAACCCAGCTACACTAACAGCCTTTACTACATCCTCCGGTAACAAATTCCAGAGTTTGATTACATGTTGAGTGAAAAAATATTTTCTTTTATTAGTCTTAAATAGTTTACCCTGTAGCTTCATTGCATGTCCCCTAGTCTTTCTATATTCTGATAAGGTAAACAATCGATCTACATTTACCCGTTCCACTCCATTCATTAATTTATAGACTTCTATCATATCTCCCCTCAGCTGTCTCTTTTCCAGGTTAAAGAGCCCTAACCTTTTTAGCCTTTCTTATAATACAGTTTGCCCAAGGGTCCTTGTTCGTCATCCATCCAACCAATGAAACAATCCTCTGTATATAGTACCAACTGTGAAACAGTCCAAAACTGATGGTATGGGGTTGTTTTGGCAGCAGGGGTCGTGGGGGTTTGGTTTTTGCCATGAAATACCACCATGAATGCTGATGCCTATACACTGGATTGCTGGTGTTGAAGCTGCCACCGTTCCTGGCCATTGGCTCTTGTGAAGTGTTCCAGCAAGATAGGGCTCCATGTCACACTGCAAAAAAAGTCACAAAATGGTTCAAGGACAATAACATTACTGTTCTGGAGTGGCCTGGACAGTCACCTAATTTGAACCCCATTGAAAACATGTGGAGGATCGTGAAGCTGAAAAATGCCCAAAAAGTCTTGATCATCATCAAGACATTATTAAGACTGTATGGTGCAGAGAAATTACAAATGAATTATGTCTAAACCTTGTTCACAGCATGCCTACGCGTTTGCAAGCAGTTATAAAATCCAAAGGATGCACCTACCAAGTATTAAATAACATGAAACTGCATATTTTGTGTTGCTTCTGTGTCTATGCTAAATGTTTGGCCAATACTGTACTTCCAAAGTATTAGGAACTCTGCAGGTAGGGTTGTCAGCTTTTTGAAAAGAGAGCCACCAACCACCTATCCCTCCATATATGCAGGTAAAAACATGTCCTCTGGTCTACAACTCATGAATGTTTACCTGCACTGTAGTGGGGGATATTCCCAGGGCAGCGGTAAGGTGAAGAAGAAAGCTACGTGCATAATTTTGGATGGACAAAATATCCATATTAGAAGCTGGTGCAGATTTGCATGGACATGTTTTCCTCAGATGCACATAGCCCCCCACCCCCAGTCTGGTGCTCTTCACTAGGTATATTCACTCTATGGGGGCACATACTTTAGGGGGTGCAGTTCTCTCCTCTTACAACCATGCCTAAGATACAGGAGTCATGGGTTGGGACCAGCTAGGGTTAGGAGGCCACTGGGATGACTCATTCCACTTGCAAAATGATCTAGTCAAGTCTGTGACTTTATGTAAACTTTCCTCTTGTTCAGTTAATCTTTAACTATATGGATAGGCAAAATCCTTGAAAGATTTCAGGCAATGCAATGATAAAATCACAATTCAGTTTTCCCTATGTCTACATCCTTCCTTTCCAAAGGAACCTCTTAATTATCTCTGTCTCTAAACTGAAGATGGACTTGGGCATCAGGCACTGTTCTGCATCAATGAAGCTGCTTCCAGTTCCTCAGATTCTTTAGTACCAGAAAAAGCTATCTTTTCCTTTCTCTTGAGGCCTCCTTAAGCTTTGTACTTACCCCTTCTTCAAAAGAGCTTTATGGTGTATTAGCTTAGCAAGCCAGAGGCAATAAATTGTCCATAGGCTGTTATATTTATAGTCATACATCTCCCTTTGCCTGTAGGGACCAGTGGTGAACCCTCCCAATGCCGGAAAGTTCCTTGTTTAAGACAATGTAAACTCGTTTATCTGATGGAGCCACTAGAGGTTGCTACACCCTCACCCGTCTGCAGAAGGAAATTATGAACAGCAGAGTACGGTAGAATTTTTTTTTTTTTTTTAATACAACAGTTGTGTGTAACTTGCATTCATCCAAACACATGAAAACAACAACAACAAAAAAACACTAAGCAGCCTTCTTAGTGGATTTGTGTGCTGCACAGGATCCATGCCTGGAAAGTTCCAAATATCTCAGATGCTTCTTCTGGCTTAGAAGAGGCAAATACTGTAATTGCAAAATGCAATGTGTGCCTTCAAGTCAATGCTGACTCCTGGCGACCCAGCAGCTCCTGAGTTTCTTGGCAGTATGACCGGAAGTAGATTGCCAGGCCTTTTTCCCAAGGACAATGGGGGTTAAGTGACTTGCCCAAGGCCACAAGATATGCTAGTGGGAACTGAATCCTGGTTTCTTGGTTACCAGGCCCCAGTGCTCTAACCACTAGATTATTGCTCCATTCCATATTGTATTTACAAATGTAATTTACAGACCTAGATTGCAGCAGTCATCCATAGGCAATAGGAAAATCAAAACAATCTTTCTTCCAAATGGCAGCAATATTTACAAGAAAATCAACCATGTTACCATGCGTGCTAAGGATGGGAACACAGCTCTCTCTCCAAAATATGAGAAACACTCATGCCTTCCTGTGTGGCAGGAGAAAGTATTTTCCGAAAGCATAGGCTGCAGAATTATTAACCTTAAACCCTAGCCAGGTTCCTCAATACCCAAACCGGTCGTTGCAGAGCCTACTGGCATCAAAGCCAGAATGGCAGCCTGGGAACTCAGCCTAGCTGCTTTCCTCTAGGCGCAGTGCGGCCCAACACCCAAAGCCTCAGAGTCATTGGCGCTGACAACAGGACCCTCCACTGTGACAACCTCCCCAGAGGATGCAGCCTGTGCTGGAACATTTTGCCTGCTCGAAACCACATGGGTCGATCTCCGACTCGAGATGCAATTCATCCCTGAGTACCTCTAAGCTTGTGTGTTGAGCACACCGGTCACTACCTTTAGGACCCGATTCTGTGCTGTGGGAACACGTTAGGACCCGATTCTGTGCCGTGGGAACAAAACATTCCTGTGGCACAGAGAATCAGGCCCAAGGATGTCTAGGAGTGCCCCTTCTGGTGCCATGGAGACATCTTCCCTGTGGCAGCACATTTGCAGCACACCCTGGGACCTCGATTCCTCACTGCCCATGCCTGATGGGGTAGCCAGCCCCAATAATGCAATGGGGACCCATATGCACCCTGGGCTGACCCTAGGGGAGGTTGGCAGGTGGCCTGTTCTTATTCCACCTCCGAGGTGGCATAAGTAGGCCATTCCCTATGACCCTGCAGGATCTACAGGGCCGACAATGGAATCGGCCCTGTACATCCTGCTGGCTCAGTCTGCCCCTGCTCCACCCAGATCCCGCCCCCCGCTGGCTCTCCCTGACCTGCTGTTCAGGATGTGCGGGGAGAGCTGGAGGGGGAATTGGGCCCTGCAACCCGTGCCTCTGCATCAGGCCCATAGAGCACAACCCTTTCAACAATTTGATCTACCCTATCATTGTGATATAGTTTATGTCCAGATATCATGGTATCCCATTGGTTGTCCTTCCATCAGGTCTCTCAGATGCAAATTATATCTAACTTTTCATTTACTGCTATATATTCTAGCTCTTCCATCTTATTTTTTACACCTAGCATTTGCAGATAGGCATTTTACTGGTTGTATTTTATTCATATTTACAATCTGGTTATCAGTTGACTGGGGTAATTTGAAATCTTTCAGCTCTGTCTGTTCTGTACTTATAGACATCTGGATTACTTTTATCTTTATTGGAACCTCCCTAACTTCCCTCTTTTGCTAGTATCCATCAAGGATACATCCTTCTGAACCATGGGCAACTGTTGGCTTTTCCCTATCTCCTTTTTAAGGGTTAATGCCAGCAGCCTGATTCCACCCCAGTTAAGGTGAAGCCTATCCTTTTGGAAGAGCCCTCCTTCCCCAGAATGTTGCCTAGTTCCTAACAAATCCAAAATCTTCTTCCTTGCACCATCGTCTCATCTACACATTGAGAATCTGTTCTCTGCCTGCCTTGTGGGCCCTGCATGTGGAACAGGAAGCATTTCTGAGAATGCTACCCTGGAAGTTCTGGATTTCAACTTCCTACCAAAAAGCCTAAATTTGGCTTCTCCAGAAACAAACTGGAAGTCAGTCCTCACATATGGTGTGACGGCACCAACGGAGCCCGCCCGGAGCATTTCCCCAGCTTTCAAAGAAAGCCTTTGGAAATACTGCCATGCATGCATGGTTCCCTTCCTGCCCAAGGGTGCCATCTTGTTCAGTCTCCGTTTTTCCATGGAGCACAACGGACATGGTCCTCATCTCTCCTGGAAAAAGTGATTCTTCACCTTCCAAATTCCTGACTTCGGTCCCTGTACCGCTTCCGCTTCGAGTCGGGCACCCCGGTGCCTTGTTCAGTCTCGTGTGGTCTTCTTTTGTTGAGGCTTTCCTTGACCGGCATTTGTGCCTTTTTTCGCCTGGGTGTCCTGGACCCCAACTGGGTGTTCTCCACCATGACCCCCAGTGGATTTAAAAAGTGTGACCAAACCATATCAGTTACTGATACTCATGATTGCTGCCTCTGTTATCTGGACCCGGAACACGACAGCTCCTCCTGTGACTGGTGCCAGGCCATGACTCCCAAGACCAACAGGAAACATTTGGCGTTGCAGGGGAAGCTGTTCCCCCAAGCCAGACTCCGCTCCAGCAGCCCCCTCTCCTAGTCCGAAGGAGGGTTCATTGAGGGAGGTCCGGGCGTCCTCTGAGTACCGTGGCGGTGGCTCCTCCAGTAGATCGCCAGACCCTCCTAAGTAAAAGGTGCAGACACCTGAGTTGCCGACGAAACCTGGGAAGGTCCCGCGGCGAGACTCGGTGCAGCGCCCTCCTAAACTCTCGAGGCAGGAGCCATCAGCTGGCGGTGACCACACCAGGGTTCAGGAACCCATAGTCCTCTTGGAGGATGCACTTTCTGGAGTGCTGGCACCGGACCCGAGGCCCTCTGTTTTATTTATTTATTTATCTATTTCTTCTATACCGCCCCTTCCAGAGATCAGGGGCGGTTTACATGGAACAAGTTAACAGTTTTGTATACTTCTGTATACCATTACATAGAACAGAAATTTCTAACTTTTTACAGATAATAGTGTGATAAACTGTCAGAACTATTTACATTTTGTATTCTTTTGTATACTTCTGTATCATTATATGAAACAGAGGTTTCTAACTTTTTACAGGTAATGAGGCGAAGAACTGCCAAAACTATTTACAATGGTTATTTACAAAAAAGGTTATATACAATGAGTTACAGGGTAGAATATTCATTGGTCATGTGGGAGTGGAGGAATTTATTTCCATTTTTTTATCGTGAGTTTTTGGTGTGTCTGTGGGAGGTCTGTGTATGGTTAGCTAATTGTGATTTTTAGGGCTTTGTATTTGTGTCTGTGGATCTGGACTTGTGGGGTAGAGGATTTCAAAGTGTTCGGAGAATAGGTATGTTTTGAGTTCTTTCCTAAATTGGGAGAGGTCTTTTATGATACGAAGGTCTATTGGGAGATCATTCCAGAGCATGGGGGCAGTGAATATGAAGGCCCTGGCGCTAGTGGATTTTTTAGTCTTCATGAATGTTTTTGGTATATCAAGTGAGTGGGCTGCGTTTAGTCTGCGAGCTCTTGATTCAGATGGGGTGTGTAGTAGTGTGGATAGATGTGAGGGGGCAATGTCATTTAGGAGCTTGAATGTTGTTAGGAGAATTTTATATCTGATTCGGCTGTTTATAGGAAGCCAATGTAGTTCTAGCAGTATAGGGGTTACATGTTCTACTAGGCGGGCTTTAGTAACTACTTTTGCACAGATGTTCTGGGCTCTTTGTAATAGGTAGGTATTTTTTCTGTGTCTGTGCCGCAGGCTGCTAAGCCATTGGGTCTCAAGGCCCGTATGGCGGACATGGAGCAGAGTCTCTCCTCCATTGTGGCCTTGCAGCAGGTGTTGAGGCAGAAGATGCAGAGAGTCCAGACATCAACACTTGGCCTCGGGGGATGCCTGGAACATTGAACCAGGCACTGAGCGCTGTCTGCTTCAGGTAAGTCCTTAGGGCTCTGGTCCTCCCTTGTGAGCCTGCGGGGCTCTGACCCCCCGGTCCTCGGTTGGTCCCTAGTTCCTGGGGATTACCCCCAAGGCAGAGTGCTCACCAACCTTGGGCTCCGAATGGGAGAAAGATGCCTCTCCCGAGACCTCCCGGCATCGGGACGTTCCCTCGGAGCCTTCATCCCTGCAACCTCAATGCCACTCCCCACCAAAGGATGTTGCTTTCCATGATTTTGTTTGGGACATGGCCCAGGCTCTCTTGGTGCAGACGGAGTCCGAGGAGGACCCGTGCACCGAGGAGCTGGAAATTTTATAGTATAAGTCTCTGCCTCCCCAATCCTGCCTATCCTCGAGAGGCTCCTGCTCCAGACTTGGTACCGGTGATCAGTCGGCGTGTCAAAGCCATTTACCAAGTCTGGAAGGGTGCGGGGTTCCACGAGCCTCAGCTCTCCCACAATTCAATGGTGGTGGAATTGTCAATGCAAAAGCTTAAGAGTCAAAAAGACTTGCTCATCTGTGCCCCCAGGCAAGGTTGCTCAGGGCTGTAAGTGCTGCCAGGGCACCATGCTTGGGTGCTGTATACAAGCTGTATATGGTGATATATTTGAAGAGCCTAGTTCAAGAGTTCTTGGCGGGCCTCGCTGGGGAACCTCTCCAGTGCTTTTTTCCCTGACCGGGGCTGTTCGGGACTGCTCTCTCTAGAGCTGCCTATGATAGGTTCAAGGCCTCAGGCCGGGTGGCAGCTGTTCATTTTATCTCTTTTTCTCTGTCTTCAGCAACTGCAGAAGATTATTTTTTCTTGTTTTTGTACTCAACACACTGGAGAACATGTTAACTTTAGCAGGAGAGAACCAGTTCTTGTGGTTCAGCACCAGTTTATTTTTCAACACAGGATAGGAAAGAGTGAATACTCAGCCTGAACTCCTGAATTGTCATTTGCCTTCTGATAAGGTTACCAAATGTCCTCAATTTTAGGGAATTGTACCACATTTTACAGCCTCCTATCCCCAATTCCAGTAATGTGGACAGAAGGAATAGAAAAAAAATCATTTTCAATTTAGTGATTTGAATATGTCAGTTTTTAGAATTCACATCCCTTACTGTAAGAACATAAGTGCCATACTGGGTCAGACCAAGGTCCATCAAGCCCAGTATCCTGTCTCCAACAGTGGCCAATCCAGGTCACAAGTACCTGGCAGGTTCCTAAAAAGGTACACAGATTCCAAAATGCTTATCCTGGAGTAAGCGATGGATTTCCCAGGTCCTCTTTAATAATGGTTTATGGACCTTTCTTCCAGGAACTTGTCCAAACCATTTTTTAAACCCAGCTACACTAACAGCTTTTACTACATCCTCCAGAACAAATTCCAGAGTTTGATGACGTGTTGAGTGGAAAAAAATATTTCCTCTTACGTATTAGTCTTAAATGGGTTACATTGTAGCTTCAATGTGTGTCCTCTAGTCTTTCTACTTTTTGATGGCATAATCGGTCTACATTTACCCTTTCCATTCCATTCAATAATTTATAGACCTCTATCTTCTCCAGGACCAAGCAGGAAGTCAGTCCTCACTTATGGGTGACGTCGGCGCCGACGGAGCCCTCGCGGAGCAATTTTCCCCAGCTTTCAAAGAAAGCCTTTGGGAATTGCAGCGCGCATGCGCGGTCCTCTTCCCGCCCAAGGGTGCCATCTTAGCCAGTCTTCTTTTTTCCGCGGAGCCCTACAGACGTCCCTGTCTTGTCCCCGCGAAAAAGTTGATATTTCTTCATAATTTTATTCTTTTTCCTTCGGTTCGACGCCGGTCTTTTTCCCGCCCGGACTCGCGACGCCGGTCACGAGTCCTCTTCTTCTTTTCGGTTTTTCTGACTTAGTCAGTTTTCGTTTTTGGTTTTTCCCTGGCAGCCCGGTCCTTTGAACCTCGCCGGGGCCCTTTTTCCCCCGATGGCTGCCAGTGGTTTCAAGCGGTGTAGTCAGTGTGACCGAAATATGTCACTAACTGACACACACGACTTTTGCCTCCGCTGCCTGGGCCCGGATCATGAAGAAATGATCTGTGGGCCCTGCGGCAAAATGTCCTCCAAAGCGTTGAGAAGTCGGCGGCATCAGCGGGATAGGATCTTCGCTGACCCCAGCCGTACCCGGACCTCGTCGGAGGCCTCCGCGTCCAAAGGTTCCAGCTCGGACCGTCGCCGGAGTTCCTCCGACAGGGGTTCTCCCTCCGGGGACCATCGACGTAAGGTGAAACCCGCGAGGGCGGCGTCGGTGGACGCTCCTGGCTCCGCGAGGGCCGGGTCGCATAGCCCCGATAGCCGCCCCGGGTCCTTGGAGAAGGAGCACCTCCCGAAGCGACCTCGCCTGGAGTCGGAGCTGCCTGCTCGGGTAAGTCCTGTGGTCCTCCTGGACTCGCCTCCGCGACAGCCGCCGTCGGGGCCCGAGTCGGGGGCTGCTGGGTCACCTGAGCTCGGACTCAGGTTGACGGCCTTGGAGAGCAGACTGTCTGCCTTCATGGACCAGCAGCGGGCACTGCTCGCTGGCTTCGCTGGCATCGCTGCCCCGACCGCCGGGACGTCGACGTCCAAGTCGACCCCGGAGACCGAGCCGATCCTCGAGTCGATGCGAACTCGAGTCGATCCTCGGTCGAGGTCACCCTCGGCCTCCCAGTCGGGACCGAGGTCGCCGACGCCGACTCCCTCGGCGTCGGGGCGGCAGGCGCCGCACCCTGCCCGGGCCGACCCCACCGAGTCCTCGTCGGAGTCGGTCTGGGAGTCTGAGGAGGAAGAGTCGCCTGATTCTTTCCGGACTCGGTGTGTCCCCTCGGACTCACTGGAGTCCGAACCTCGGAAGCAGTCCCCCCCGGAGGATGCCCGGTTCTCGGACTTCGTCAGGGATATGGCCAAGGCTTTGGCCTTCCCTGCGGACCCCGAGGAGGAGCCTCGAGCCGAAGAGCTCGACGCCCTCCAGTATGACTCTCCCGCAAGGGAACACTTTACTCTACCGGTTCCTCCTATGCTGGAATGACTACTCTTCCGCATGTGGGAGAGTCCAGCCACCTCGCCGGTCCTGAGCAAGCGGGTCGATTCTATCTATCGAGTCCGCAAGAGCCCTGGCTTCCAAAAAGCACAGCTACCACACCATTCCATGGTAGTGGAATCGGCCATGCATCGTCTTAAGAGCCAGAAGATGCACTCCTCGGTGCCTCCTGGCAGGGAGGCCCGTAACCTGGATGGCCTTGGTAAGAAGTGTTTCCAGGGCTCTATGCTTGCGTGTCATGTCCAGACCTACCAGCTATACATGGGCATGTATCTCCGAGACCTGGCTAAAGAGCTAGCCGGGTTCTCCGCTGGTTTGTCCGAGGAACCCTTGCGGAGGTTCCTGGCCTTGTCCACTGGCATTCGGGAATGCTCAAAATTCATATCCCGAGCAGCCTATGATGGCTTTGAAGCATCGGCTCGAGTGGCCGCAGCCGGCATCGGTGCCCGCCGACAGGCTTGGCTTCAGTCGTCTGACCTTGAGCCCTGGGTGCAGGACAAGTTGGTCGATGTCCCCTGCCGAGGCGAAAACCTCTTTGGCAAGCCCATGGCTGAAAAGGCTGCACAAATTGAGACGGAGACTCTCACCAGGACCAGGCTTTCTAGGAAGACCTCCGCCCCTTCCCAGAAAAAGAAGGGCTCGGGAAAAAAGTCCTTTTACCCGAGGAAGGCGGCTGCCTACAAAAAATACCCCCATTATCAGGCCCCTGCAGCTCCCCAACAGGGCCAGCAGGCCAAGGGACGGGGTAACGGGTCCCGTAGGCAGCAAGCCCCCAAGCCTGCACCACCAGCCCCTGCTCAGCAGGGTGGGGGTTTTTGACTCCTTAAGCATAGCCTCTCCCCCCCCGCTGGTTCCTCCCAGCACCGGAGGCCGGCTGGTTCACTTCGCCCACAGGTGGTCCAGCATCACCTCAGATGCCTGGGTGCTTCAAGTCGTGCGAGAAGGCTATCTTCTCCACTTCCACCAGGTCCCTCCCTCCTATTTTCCGGGAGAACCTCCACGACCCCCTCTGCACAGGGAATTACTCCTTCAGGAGTTAGCGGGTCTTCTACAGGAACAGGCGGTGGAACCGGTGCCCCACCACCTAAAAGGTCAAGGCTTTTATTACAGGTATTTTCTAATACCAAAGAGAACAGGAGGCCTCAGACCCATCCTGGACTTGCGCAACCTCAACAAGTTCCTTGTGCGGGAGAAGTTCAAAATGCTTACCCTTGGAATCCTTCTGCCCTACCTCCAGCAGGGAGATTGGCTATGCTCCTTGGATCTAAAGGATGCCTACACGCACATCCTCATCCACCCAAGCCACCGCCAATACCTAAGGTTTGTGGTGGCAGGAAATCATTACCAGTACAGAGTACTGCCCTTTGGCCTGTCCTCTGCACCGCGAGTCTTCACAAAATGTCTCGCGGTGGTGGCGGCCCATCTCCGGCTTCACGGCCTATATGCCTTTCCGTACCTCGACGACTGGCTCATCAGAGCAGCGTCCGCTCCGGAGGTCACCAACGCCACACGCCGCACGGTGACTCTTCTGCAGTACTTGGGCTTTGTTATAAACTTCGCAAAGTCCACTTTGCTCCCCTCACAGGATCTCGAGTTCATCGGCGCAAGGCTACACACTCCTCAGGCACGAGCGTACCTACCGCTCAACAGGGCTCAACGGCTCATGGACCTAGCCGACCGTTTTCGCAGCCAGCCCCTGGTCTCCGCCAGGCGCTTCCTGAGACTCCTCGGCCATATGGCTTCCACCGTCCATGTGACCCCCAATGCCCGCCTGCATATGCGGCCTGCTCAATGGTGTCTCCGCCAGCAGTGGCGACAAGCCACAGGCGGCCTAGCAGACCTAGTGCGCGTCTCCGAGCCGCTGATCTTGTCTCTCCGGTGGTGGCTTCAGCAGCCGAACCTTATATTCGGAATGCCTTTCCAGTCACCTCAGCCGGCCCGGGTGCTGACCACGGATGCATCCCTCCTGGGCTGGGGAGCACATTGCCAAGGGGCACGTACTCAGGGCCTCTGGACCACGTGGGAGTCTGCTCAGCAGATCAACTTCCTGGAGCTCAGGGCGATCCGCCTGGCTCTCAAGGCCTTTTCCCACCTGACTTCTCACCAGTCCGTCCTTGTCCAGACGGACAATCAAGTTGCCATGTTCTACGTGAACAAGCAGGGGGGCACGGGCTCCTTCCTCCTCTGCCGGGAGGCACAGAAGCTCTGCTCTTGGGCCGTCAGTCACGGCATTCTCCTCAAGGCAGTTTATCTCCCAGGCCAAGAGAATTACCTGGCGGACAAACTCAGCAGGATCCTCCAGCCGCACGAGTGGCGTCTGGATCCCTTGGTAGTTCAGAAGCTCTTCCTAAAGTGGGGCCTCCCCACGGTGGATCTCTTTGCCAGTCCTCACAACCGGCAACTTCCTCGCTTCTGCTCTCGTCAGCCACACCCCCTTCGGGTTGCGGCGGACGCTTTTCTACTATCATGGTCGGGGAGCCTTCTGTACGCTTTCCCTTCCATCCCGCTAGTCTCTCGGACTCTTTTCAAGGTTCTCCGAGACAAAGCCTTCATGATCCTGGTGGCCCCTCGCTGGCCCAGACAGCCGTGGTTTCCGCTCCTGCTGCAATTGGCGGTGGAGGATCCATTCCCTCTGGGGCTACAACCGGATCTCCTCACTCAGGATCAGGGGTCTCTGCTACACCCCAACCTCAGGTCTCTCAACCTCATGGCCTGGCTGCTGAGAGGGTAGTCCTCGCTCCCCTTCTCCTGCCGGCAGAGGTGGAGGAAGTCGTCCTAGCTTCGCGACGACCTTCTACCCGCAAATGCTACGCCCTTAAATGGCGTCGGTTTTCCGTTTGGTGTACCCGACAGTCTCAGGATCCCTTCTCCTGCCCGGTGTCGGTGGTCTTGCAGTACTTGCTTTACCTCTCTAATCTGGGACTTAAGTCCAACTCCATCAAGGTTCACCTCAGTGCTCTTTCAGCACATCATGTGCCGGTGGACGGCAGACCTCTCTCCAACGACCCTCTCGTAGCGAGGTTTCTCAGAGGTCTCCTTCTACTTAAACCACCTCTGCGCCCGCCAGCGCCTGACTGGGACCTGAATGTGGTTTTACAGCGGATCACCTGTCCGCCTTTTGAACCTATGGCTACCTGTTCTCTCCGTTTTCTTTCTTGGAAAACACTGTTCTTGATAGCCCTCACTTCCGCTAGACGCGTAAGTGAATTGCAGGCCCTCGTGTCTGATCCCCCTTACACTCGGTTCTACAAAATAGGGTAGTCCTACGGACTCACCCAAAATTTCTTCCAAAAGTGGTCTCCCCTTTTCATATCAATCAGGAGGTGGTACTTCCAACCTTCTTTCCCAGACCACACTCCAGCCGCGCTGAAACGGTCCTCCATACCCTGGACTGTAGAAGGGCTTTGAACTTCTACCTTGACCGTACGCGGGAGCACCGTAAAGCTGCTCAGCTTTTTGTGTCTTTTGACCCCAATAAATTGGGGCTCCCGGTCTCCAAGCGTACTCGGTCCATCTGGGTTGCGGACTGTATCACTTGGGCTTATGGGGCAGCCGGACTCTCCTTGGAAGGTCGAGTCACGGCTCATTGCGTTCAGGCAAAGGCCACGTCAGTGGCTTACCTCCGCTCTGTTCCGCTGGCAGACATCTGCCGGGCCGCTACTTGGTCTTCGAGCCAGACTTTTGCGGTCCATTACTGTCTCGAGAGGGAGTCCCGCAGGGACAGTGCTTTCGGACAGGCAGTCCTCCGTAATCTCTTTGAGGTCTGAGCAACTCCTACCCTCCATCCCGGATGTGGGCTACCGGTGGGTAATAATTCAGCGAAGATTCTTTCCTTCTGTGCTGCTGAGCTAGAGGGAGCTCATTTTTGTGCTTAGGGTCTCCGGTAGCCTTAAGCTTGGGAGTCCCATAAGTGAGGACTGACTTCCTGCTTGGTCCTGGAGAAAGCGTAGTTACTCACCTGTAACAGGTGTTCTCCAGGAGCAGCAGGAATCAGTCCTCACAACCCTCCCTCCTCCCCTTGGAGTTGCAATCGTCTACTTTACTTTTTTTGCAAATTTTTATGCTTTTTTAGCTATGTCATCTGACTGGCTAAGATGGCACCCTTGGGCAGGAAGAGGACCGCGCATGCGCGCTGCAATTCCCAAAGGCTTTCTGTGAAAGCTGGGGAAAATTGCTCCGCGAGGGCTCCGTCGCTGCCGACGTCACCCATAAGTGAGGACTGATTCCTGCTGCTCCTGGAGAACACCTGTTACAGGTGAGTAACTACGCTATATCTCCCCTCAGCCGTCTTTTCTAAGTTGAAAAGCCCTAACCTTTTAAGCCTTTCCTCATAGGGGTATCCTTCCATCCCCTTTATCATTTTGGTGGTTCTTCTCTTATCTTTATGCTGTATTTTGCACAGGGGAGGGGGGGGGGAAATGCATCACTGTTTCTATTTTTCTGTCAGTTTGCTTGGAAGTGATATTGTTGCTGTCATGGAATTCTCCCCGTCTCGTTGCTCAAACCTGGAACCAGGGTTCCCCCCTCCCCACTTCAGATAATTGTCTTAGATTTGCCTGCAAGAAATTTGGTATCCTTACCTTCGGATCATTTTAGGACTCTGTTAAAGCATTAATAACGGGTTTGCATTGTGGTTGGAAGGTTTACAGTAACTCCTTAAGTTCTAGTGGTGATGAGGGCAGGTTTACCCTGTGGTAATCCCTAAGCAAATGTGATCTCCAGGAACAAGCAGGAATGTAGTCTTCACATATGGGTATTGTCACAGCTTGCGTGGGAATGCTCCCAAGCATCCAATAGGAAAGCTTTTGGGAGCGTCGCACTGCGCCTGTGTGCTGCCTTCCCAACTCTCCCTCTTCAGTTTTTCATTTACTGCGGAGCTGACAGGCAGCAAACCCTGTCGCCACAGAAAATCTTTTGTGGTTGCATCTGCTTTCACTGTCTATGCCTATACTGGTCTTTTCTTCACTTCTTTTCTAAAAAAATAAAAGGTGGGGGGGGGGTTTGGAGGGTCTGTTCCCTCTAGGTGCCAGGCGCCATTTTGGGCACTAGGCCTTCTTTTCTTCTAAAATGGAGAAACCAACTAATGTTTCAAAAAGTGTTCAAAGTGTAACGGTACCATATCTGCTACTGACACCCATGACTGGTGTCTTAAATGTTTAGGTCCTGACCATGTACCATCGGAGTGCCTCCTTTGTAGAAAGATGACCAAGAGAGGCCTGCAGAACAGAGCTGCAAAACTCTCTTTGCTGCAGATACGATGTCCGTTGCATCGACGTCTTCCAGGGCCTCATCTTCCTCCCATGGATCTCAGCTAACTAAACTCAGGTCTTCCAAGACCGGCCGGTCCTCAAAGGGTAGATCTCCTTCAAAGCATCGAGATGCTACTAGCGTTGCCCTCGAAGAAAACATACCAGCAAAACAGCCCCGGTGGGAGGCTTCAGCCTCCAAAGCACTAATGAGGCTCCAGGATGTTCCAGAGGCTTCTACCTCGGGGGAACTCCTGGTGCCATGCTCTGGTGTTGTAGCCGCTTCCTCTGGTACCGACTGCCAGGCATCGGCAGGGCTTATGGGATCAATGAATCCTAGCCATCGAGCGCAGTTAGCGGCCCTCTTAGCAGCCTCGGTACCAATAAGACCACTCCAGACAGTTCCACATTTGTCGGTACCGACTGTACCTGCTTTAACCGATGTGCTTCCCCCCATGCCGGCTCTTGAATCTATATCCAGTATCGAGGGCCCGGTATCGAAACAGTCCGACACTGACTTTGACCGGTGTCAAGCAATGCAGGAACACCCGGCACGGAGATATTTTGAGTCCTCTGATTCCGATGACTCTACTGGTACCGGATGATTCTACCGAAGGAGCCATCTCCTCCTCAACGTAGGATGTCTCCTCCAGAGGACATGTCCTTTCAGGATTTCATATGTGATGTAGCCCGAGGACTTTCAATCAAGGTGACTCCAGAAAAGGAACCCAGAGCAGAAGAATTAGAAATTCTTCAATAGCCAGCAGCTCCTAAGGAAGCAGCTACCCTTCCCATTCACCGAATCTTACATGATCTCATGCTAAGAATGTGGGAAGCTCCACAATGCCCTGGTTTTCAGAAGACACAATTACTACACCATTCAATGGTAGTGGAATCGGTGATGCGTAGGATTAAGAGTGCTAAAACACATTCTTCCAATCCTCCAGGCCGTGAATTGAGGACACTCGATGCCTTTGGGTGTCGATGCTTTCAGTCCTTGATGTTATCTGCCAGGATCAGCTCTTACATTCTCTACATGTGAATGTTTCTCAAGGAGGTGACAAGGGATCTAGAGCTTATGGCTGCACTTCTCCCTGATGCTAAAGGCAGATTTACTCACCCTGGTCAAACATGCCCAGAATGTGTCTAAGTTCACAAATCGTGCAACCTTTGACTGCTTTGAATGCATTAGCAGAACCTCTGCTATTTCCATCGGTGCACGTCACATTGCCTGGCTTCAGGAATCAGACTTAGAACAATGGGTGCAGAATTAGCTGGGCAACATTCCTTGCACAGGAGAAAATCTCTTTTGCAAGGATTGGCAAGACAAGGCTAATCAGATTGGTAATCTGTTCAAAGTTGTATTTTCAGATTCAAAGGTTACAGCCAACCCAGCAAAGAAAAATACAACTAAGAAGCCCTTTTTCAACAAGAAAAATAAATTCTACCCATCCTACACCCATGCTGTCCACTGTCCAGTTCATGCTTCCCAGAAGGGGCAACAACAGCCCAGACAGCAAAGGAAGGCACAAGTCCCAAGAGCTCAATCAGCTCAGCAGACTCATCCACCTCAGGGGCTTTGACTCCTTCCCAGAGAACTTAGTCATCCTGCCCCTGAAAGGTCCAGAACTTCTCACCATCCCCAACAGACTTTGTCATTTTGCCAGAAGATGGCAACAAATAACATCAGAAAACTGGACTCTTTCCATTGTACGAGAGGGGTACAAACTCCATTTTCACAGTATACCCCCTCCCACCATCACAGGACAGTTCAATTCTCAGGGCCCTACCACCACTCTCTTGTGTCAGGAGGTCACCTCTCTACTTGCTCAAGGAGCATTAGAAGAGGTACCCATATCCCAAAAGGGCATGGATTTCTACTCCCCCTACTTCCTCATCCCAAAGAAAACAGGGGAATACAGGTCCATACTGGACCTCAGAGAGTTGAACAAGTATCTGTTCCGAGAAAAATTCAAAATGATCTCCCTCGGAACACTTCTTCCCTACATTCAGAGTCAGGATTGGCTATGTCCTCTAGATCTAAGGGATGCATACATGCATATTCTCATCCATACAGATCACAGGAGGTTTCTTCGATTCCTTTCTCAAGGAAGACATTTCCAGTACAGGGTTCTTCCCTTTGGACTGGCTTCTGGCCCCAAGAGTCTTCACAAAACGCATGGCAGTAGTAGCAGCATTCCTGAGAACTCTTGGGGATATTTGTCTTCCCTTACTTAGATGACTGGCTCATCCGAGCATCAACAGCTCCAGAAGCCAGCTTCACTCTATCCCGCACGATACAAATCCTGCAGTATTTAGGACTGGTCATAAACCTCATCTCACCCCGTCTCAGTCCCTAGAGTTCATAGGGGCTCTTCTCAATACAAGGCAGTCAAAGGCTTTCCTGCCACAGCCACGTTGTCTTCGAATACTCCAGCTTGCTTCTCAAGCATCTATGAAAACTCTTCTAACTGCTCAAGAGATACTTCAGCTGCTGGGGCATATGGCATCCACTGTCCATGTGGTTCCCTATGCTCACCTTCACATGCAGACAGCTCAGTGGACTCTATCCTCTCAGTGGACACAGGACTCGGGTCGCCTATTGGACAAAATCAGAAATGAGACACGTCTCATTTCGTCCCTACAGTGGTGTCAATCACTGGAAAACCTTCTCGTAGGCTCTCCCTTCCAGCAGCCACTACATCAGGCCACCCTGATGACAGATGCATCCCAGTCAGGCTGGGGAGCTCACTTGTACCATCTCTCCACCCCGGGTTTATGGACCCACCAGGAGGCTTGTTTTTCACATAAACATCCTGGAACTCAGAGACATCTTTTATGCTCTTCAAGTGTTCCAAACCCACCTCTGCTACAAGACAGTTCTGGTACAGACAGACAATCAAGTAGCCATGTTCTATGTGAACAAACAGGGTGGGATGGGGTCTCAAACCTTGTGCAATGAAGCTCTATGCCTCTGGGCCTTTGCCAGGAATCTTCAAATCCACCTTCTAGCGGTGTATCTTCCAGGTACACAAAATCTCTTGGCAGACAAACTCAGTGGAGTACTGCTGCTACACGAGTGGTCTCTTCATCCAGAGCAAAAGGGAAACAATCAGTATGTTAAAGCAGAAATAGAGAGAGAATGGAAAACATCTAAAAGAGAAGAAAGGACAAATGGATAGCTTGCAGAAGACACGAAGAAACCAGAAGAAAGTGACGAACAATTGCAACTGAAAAATAAAATGCCCAAACAGAAGGTAGAAAAATACATTTTATTTTGAATTTATTAACTGGAATATGTCTGGTCTGGGAAGTGTGTATTACTAACATCTTTGCGTTTTTGTTTAGTGCAAGAGGAAATTACTTTATAGTTTTATTTCTCCAGTGTTGTGCATTTCATGTTTGGCTTTTGGGGTTCCCAGTTTAATTATTATCTGACCAAGGAAGTTAGCCTACATGTATCCTCGGTAAGTTTTGTGGGCGGGGCAGGGGTGGGACTAGGGGCGGAGAATGGGTGGAGCATAGCGAGCCACAGGTGTCAGGTTTTTCTCGGTGAAAATGTTGGCAACCCTACAGAAAGGGCAAGACTCTAGCCAAGGGCACATTGTCCAACATATAATCATAAAACCACCAGGGACTGGATCATTTTGCCTGCAGTATAAGGAAACTGACATTGACAAAGGACAGATCTGCTCTATGACTCCCTCTGCTATCATTTTAGCAGTCACGGGGAACAGCCAAAGTTATCTTAGGAAAGTATAGAGGTTTTTTAAAACCCTTAGGGGTGGATATTCAAAAGGATCTAGCTTCCTAACTTTAGGAGTTAGGTAGCTAGCCCTGATTTTTGGAACAATTTTATGCCAGATTTCTGAGTTTTTGTTTACATGTTTTTGTAGGATTTTATGTATTGACTGATTTTGTTATTGTAAAACTACCTTAAATAGTGTTTACCAAGAAGGTGGCATATAAATTAAAATAAATAAAACCAGCCAATTAGTTCACCAGGAAGCAAATTTTATTTACTTGTAAAATAGATGTTTGGAGAGACATTTCAGTTAGGGTTGCCAACTGGCTTAAGTTTCACCTGATAATGTTGATTCACCATGACTTTACCCCATTGCATGCAAGTATTTGTTCTGATTTTCCACTTGCATTTCATAAGAAAATGAAGTCTACAAATCCCTGAATATAACGATGTAGGACCAAAACTGGATCAGTCCTGTCTGGTCAATATAGAGCTTGTTGGTAGCCCTAATTCAGGTGGAGAGAAAATTAGTCAGCTAGTGTGAATTTTCACTGCTGATTGACCAAATTTAGTTGACTTTGCAGATATCGCAGAGGTATAAGTATATCCAGCTATTTTATAACTGGTTATATTTATTGACCCTACCCAGCTGCTGGGCTAGCTCTGAGAGATTAGCCCACCGTTGCCAATAGCATTCCAGCAGGTCCCCAACCTTGGTGACTCCAGTTGAACAGCTGGAAAGCTGAGGCATTGCTCTTTGATTTATTCAAAATCACAGGGTTCTTTAGCACCTCCACACACACAAGGGGATTGTGGAGAAGTGGCTATCCCACTTATGTTTCCCCACAACAGGTTCTCACCAGGACAACATGTTCCAGGCCTTAAAAATCTCTCTGTAGAAGATCAGCAGCTGCCGCAGGTCACAAGTGTACCTTGCTGCATTGATGACAAAAAGCTGTCAATTATACCAGGGTATGCAATCACAAGGCAGGTCTATTATCTCTTCAGGGTCTGAAGCGCAAAAGGTGTGAGCCTTACTCCTCAGGCACATGACCCCTTGGCCATGTGGCAAGATTCACAATGCCTGCAGAGACCCAGTGCATCCTGTCAATCCAGTAGCTTTTTCTGAGTCCAGGCAAGGAGGGAATTTTATTTATTTAGCTAGGCTTATATACTGCTTTTCTAGAAGTCATAGCAGTGTACACATTCAGGTACTGTATATATATATATATATATATATATCTTTTGTCCCCAAAGGGGCTCATAATCTACATTTTTGTAACCGAGATAATGGAGGACTAAGTGGTTTGCCCAAGGCCACAAGGGACACCTGTAGAGCTAGGAACCCCAAACACTAGGCCATTTCTCCTTCTGGTGCAAAAGCATGCTTGCTACCAGATGATTCATTACCAAAACCCTGTCAGGGAAAGACATCATTGAAGCAGACCTGACCATGACTCAGGCAGGCTTCCATCTTCTCTGTTAGCTAGCTCATGCCATTTGACAGAGGCCATGGCTTCTGCAACAGAAAGGGGGAACGCCAAGTACTTTAGGATCTCCCTATCCCAGGAAATGTTATTAAGCTGGTTCGGGAGTGTGTCCCACCAGCTGTGGTCCAACCAAAAGGCTTAAGCATTTGGTCCAGTTGATCTTGGCTGAGGAAGAAGCTGAAAAGACCCTACTGCAGGTACACATCCTCTCCAGATCCTCTGGGTCTTGAACCATGAGGAGTATGTCATTGGCATAGGCTGAAAGGGTGACGTGTATGTCAGATTCCCAAAGTACCAGTCCAGTAAGCCACCTGATTAGGAGGAAAAGGAATAGAAACATAGGCCATGTGGTCTTTTTCTGTTTTCATTTTTCTATCTAGTCTGTCCTTCCATATCAACAACTACAACAATCCCCTTTTTCTCTGTAGAGATCCTCTGTTTCTCCCATGGTTTTTTGAATTCAGATACTGTCCTCATCTCTACCACCTCCACTGGGAGGTTATTCCATGGATCCACCACTCTTTCCGTAAAGAAATATTTCTGCATATCACTCCTGAATCTATCCCCTTTCACCTTCATCCCATGTCCCCACATAGCAGAACTTGCTTTCAATCGAAAGAGGCTCTCCCCCTGTGCATTTATGCCACGGAGGTATTTAAATGTCTCAATCATATCACCTTTTCCGCCTTTCCTCTAAGGTGTACATATTAAGATCCTTAAGTCTGTCCTCATATGCTTTATAATGAAAACCACTAACCATTTTAGTAGCCACCCTCTGTACTGACTCCATCCTGTTTATATCCTTTTGAAGGTGGTGTCTCCAGAATTGCACACAGCACTCCAAATGAGGTTGCACCAAAGACTTATACAGCGCACTATCGCCTCCTTTTTTCTGCTAGCCATTCCTCTCCCTATGCACCCAAGCATCCTTCTAGCTTTTGCTGTCACCTTTTCTATCTGTTTAGCTACTTTAAGATCATCAGACATAACCACACCGAGATCCACCTCTTCTTTAGTGGACAAAAGTACTTCACCCCCTATACTATATTTCTCCCTTGGATTGCTGCAACAAAAATGCATGACTTTGCATTTTTTAACATTAAATCCCAGCTGCCAAATTCTAGACCATTCTTCCAGCTTAGCTAGATCCCTCCTCATGTTATCTACACCTTCCTGGGTGTCTACACTTGCAGAGTTTGGTATCATCCGCAAAGAGGCAAAACTTACACAACAGCCCTTCCGCTATGTCATTAACAAAGATGTTAAAAAGAATCGGACCAAGGACAGATCTCTGGGGCACACCACTGGTAACTTCCTTCTCCTCAGAGTGAGCTCCATTTACCTGTACCCTTTCTCACCTCCCACTCAACCAATTTCTAACCCAAGCAGTAACTTTAGGGTCCATCCCTAGGGTGCTCAGTTTGTTTATAAGTCGCCTGTGAGGAACAGTGTCAAAGGCTTTACTGAAATCTAAGTACACCACATCTAGGGTTCTCCCTCGGTCCAACTCCCTGGTCTCCCTGTCAAAGAAATCAATCAGATTTGTCTGAAAAGACCTGCCTCTGGTGAATCCATGCTGCCTCGGATATTGTAATCCGCTGGACTCCAGAAACCTCACTATTTTCTCTTTCAGCAGCGTTTCCAATAATTTACTCACCACCGAAGTTAAACTAATGGGCCTGTAGTTTTCAACCACATCCTTACTTCTGCTTTTTATTTTTTATTATTTTATTTATTGTTTTTTATACTGCTTCATCATTTCAATCAAAGTGGTTCATGTTGTAACTTAAACTTGGTAAATGTGCATTTATTTATTTACATTCTCTTATATACCACGCTATTCTGCATCAGTGCGGTTTACATTGAACAAACTGAAATTACATTGAACAGGGCATTATAACTTGGAGATAACTATTTTACAGGGAACATGGGCTATGGAGGGTTAAGTGGATTAAACAGGGACAGTGATAACTTGGATTTTTCTGAGCAATGGAGGGTTAAGTGGCTTGCCCAAGGTCACAAGGAGTGCTAGTGGGAATCAAACCCTAGTCTCTGGGTTCCCAAGCCAGTGCTCTAACCACTAGGCTACTCCACTCTGATTTTGTGTAAAGGGACCATATGAGCCTCTCTCTAGTCCTTTCGCACCATTCCCGACTCCAACGAGGCATTGAAAAGGTCAGTCAGTGGAGCTGCTAAAACGTCCCCAAGTTCCCTCAGTATTCTAGGGTGTATCCCATCTGGTCCCATCGCTTTATCTACTTTAAGATTAGTTAGTTTCTCACGAACACAGTCTTCTGAAAATTCTTCAAGATGCCCCTCGCTTCTGTTCCTGTTTGTGGGTGTTTTCTGAGGTCCTGCTCCTGGTTTTTCATCTGTGAACACAGAACAGAAATATTTGTTAAGCAATTCCGCTTTATCCTCATCAGCTTCTACATATTCCTCCCCTTCAGCCTTGAATCTGACAATACTTCTTTTGCCCTTCCTCTTCTCACTAACATATCTGAAAAATGTCTTATCCCCCATTTTATTACATTGGCTATTTCCTCCTCTTTTTGAATCTTTGCTTTCCTGATTACTTTGCTAGCTTCTCTATGTTTTTCCAGATACAGATGCCTGTCTTCCTCTCTCTGTGATCTCTTGTATTTCATGAAGGCCCCCCTCTATTTCTTCACCATTTCAGCTACTCTTTTCGAAAACCATAGCGGTCTCCTTTTTCTTTTACCTTTATTTACTATTTTAACAAAAAGGTTGGTTGCCCTTAAAATCTCCCCTTTCAGTTTTGCCCACTGTTTTTCTACATCCCCCAGCTGTTCCCATCCCGCTAACGACTCCCTGAGGTATTAGCCCATCTTGGCAAAGTTAGTTTTCCTAAATTCTAAGACCCTCGCTTTTGAATGGATTCTATCAGCCCTAGTCCTAATACTGAACCACACCATCTGGTGATCACTGGATGCAAAATGATCTCCCACTACAACATCAAAAACACTTTCACCATTGGTAAGGACCAAGTCCAGTATGGCCCCTTCACGTGTGGGGTCTGTTACCAATTGCCTGAATAGTTCTCCCTATAGAGAATCCAGGATATCCTTACTACTAGATGATACTGCAGCAGGAATGTGCCAGTCAACATCTAGCGTATTGAAATCCCCTATCAGTAGCACTTCTCCATTCCTAGCAATGCTGTGTATGTCTTCAATTAACTCTCCATCCACCTCTTCCTCTTATGAGAGAGGTCTGTATATCACACCAATGCAAATAGATTTCTCTTTCCCTCTTTCTAGTTTAACCTACAGTGCCTCCCCTCTCCCTTTTAAGCTCTGTATTTCCAAAGCTTTAATATTATTTTTTACATATAGTGCCACTCCTCCTCCCCTTCTTCCTACCCTGTCCTTTCTGCATAAAGTATAGCCTGGTATAGTTACATCCCAGTCATGGTTTTCTATGAACCATGTTTCTGTAACTGCCACTAAATCCAAGTCAGCCACTCCCATTAAAGCTTCAACATCTGGGATCTTATTTCCCATGCTGCAGGCATTTATACATACCGCTTTCCATATGTTGCCCCTTTTACCCATTTCCATAAAGGTATTTAATGTTTCACTTACCTGGGGGCTTTCTTCACCCATCCCCAATGAATCTAGTTTAAAGCCCTCTTCAGTAGATTAGCCAGTTTGCTACTGAAGACACGTTGACCTTTCTTGGACAGATGGACAACATCTCTGCTCTGAATGACTCAATGGCCAGCACATACAGTTGCCCGGACAGCAGTCACCCCTGATGTACTTCCCTCTTAAATGCTAGTGGTGCAGTCAAGGACCAGTTCACCTTGACAAGGCACTCGGCAATTGAGTAGAGGAGCTAGAGAAGACCGATGCAAATTTTTATTTATCTTTATTTATTTATTTATCTATTTCTTCTATACCGCCCCTTCCAGAGATCAGGGGCGGTTTACATGGAACAATTTAACAGTTTTGTATACGTTCGTATAACATTACATTGAACAAAAAAATTATTAACTTTTTACATATAACAGAGCATTAAACTGTTAAAACTATTTACAAGGTGGCTGAACTCAAATGTTTATATGGTATCTATGAGATAGCAGTGATTCACCCTGTCGAAGGCTTTCTCCTGATCCAATGACAAAAAGGCCACTGACAAACCAGTCCTACAAGAATAGTGAATTAAGTCTCTATCCAAAAAGATATTATCAAAACTGGCTCAGCTTAAGACCATGTAAGTGGAAGACACTCTCCCACTTCACAGGTAAAGCCAGAAATGTTCCCCAGATGCTGCCCACACAGACATTGGTCAATGGGTAAAAGCAAACGGCCTCCTTCAAGATGTCAGTCAAGAGGAAGGATTCTCAACCGGTCCAGTCAAGAGAGTGGAAGGTACAATTAAAAGCTAACAGAGAAGATGGAAGCCCGCCTGAGTCATGGTCAGGTCTGCCACAATGGTGTCTTTCCTGGACAGGGTCTTGGTAATGAATCATCTGGTAGCAAGCATACATTTGCACCAGGAGGAGGAATGGCCTAGTGGTTGGTGCAAGTTACCCCAAGCTGGAGAGCCAGGGGTTCATATCCTGCTAGAGGACTGGGTTTCAAGCCCTACAGGTGTCCCTTATGGCCTTGGGCAAGCCACTTAACCCTCCATTGCCTCATGTACAAAAGAAAGAATCTCTGCAAGTAGAGTGCTTTGCCCTCAATGAGACAATTCCTTATATCTCATAGATCTCCTCCCTTAGGCAAAAAAATCAACATCACATAATGGTAGGAAACAAACACCCTTCCCATCTCCAGGCCTTTGCTCAGTACCCACAGGAGATCAGACACTAGCTAAATAAAACAATAGAGCTTCAGAGAGATCAGCCAGGCTCATCTATCCTCCATTTGTCACCCTTGGTGATGTCAGGAAACTCTTCCCATAGGATCTTGCAAGCAAGAGGGTCAACCAAGTCCAGGAAAAACAGAGTCAAATAGAAGTCCTGATCTTCACTGGGTCCATGAAGAGGACACCATCCACATTCAACAAACAGGTTATCTGCTTCTTGCACCCCATCCAGCTCAAAGAAGAGATAGAAACATAGAAACATGACGACAGAAAAGACCACATGGCCTGTCTAGTCTGTCCTTCCATATCAATGACTACAACAGTCCCATTTTTTCCTTTAGAGATCCTCTGTGTTTTTCCCATGATTTTTTGAATTCAGATACTGCCCTCATCTCTACCACCTCCACTGGGAGACTATTCCATGGATCCACCACTCTTTCCATAAAGAAATATTTCCGCATATCACTCCTGAATCTATCACCCTTCACCCTCATCCCATGTCCCCTCATAGCAGAACTTGCTTTCAATCGAAAGAGGCTCTCCCCCTGTACATTTATGCCACAGAGGTATTTAAACATCTCAATCATATCACCTCTATCCCGCCTTTCCTCTAAGGTGTACATATTAAGATCCTTAAGTCTGTCCTCATATGCTTTATAATGAAGACCACTAACCATTTTAGTAGCCACCCTCTGTACTGACTCCATCCTGTTTATATCTTTTTGAAGGTGTGGTTTCCAGAATTGCACACTATACTCCAAATGAGGTTGCAACAAAGACTTATACAGAGGCACTATCACCTCCTTTTTTCTGCTAGCCATTCCTCTCCGTATGCACCCAAGCATCTCTCTAGCTTTTGCCGCCACCTTTTCTACCTGTTTAGCTACTTTAACATCATCAGACACAACCACGCCTAGGTCCCGTTCTTCTTTAGTGGACAAAAGTACTTCACCCTCTATACTATATTGATCCCTTGGATTGCTGCATCCCAAATCATGACCTTACATTTTTTAACATTAAACCCCAGCTGCCAAATTCTAGACCATTCTTCAAGCTTAGCTAGATCCCTCCTCATCATATTATCTATACCTTCCTGAGTGTCTACTCTATTGCAGATTTTGGTATCATCCGCAAAGAGGCAAACCTTACCCGACAGCCCGTCCGCTATATCACTAACAAAGATGTTAAAAAGAATCGGACCAAGGACAGATCCCTGAGGCACACCACTGGTAACCTCCTTCTCCTCAGAATGAGCTCCATTTACCTGTACGTTTTGTCACCTCCCACCCAACCAATTTCTAACCCAAGCAGTAACTTTAGGGTCCATCCCTAGGGTGCTACAGTCCTGGAGGAACTGAATCCGTGACCTTACCACTCCTTGAGGGCATAAAAGACACCCTTTCCCACATACTTGAGCTGCAGGTCCTCATCCTAGGTCCCAAAGAGGCACATCTTGAGGGCGAGCAGCTCCTGTGACAGCCACCTGACCAGGCAATGCCACGTCACATTGATACCTCCAGCATACTTCTAACAGAGAACCCAGAGACAGACCCCCCCCCCCCCCCAACATCCCACCACTGACAGACTGAAGAGAAGTTGGTTACCCAATCCCACAAGTTCATTCAAAATTCCCAAATGGCCACCATGAACCCCTCTTCTTTGAGGAGGGAGTTGTTGAAAAGACAGTGGGTGATGTGAGACTCGGCTGAGTCAAGCCTCACTTGATGGCCACAGCTTTGTGATCCAAAACGACTGCCACATCTGCTACACTTAATAGGGTGTGGAGCACTAAGAAGTGGTTAAATTACCACCAGTCAAGCCAGGAGTGGGAGACACTATCCCGCTTCACCCGAAGACAAGTAAAGCCAGCAACTTTCCCCAGATGCTGCCAGCACAGACATTGGTCAGTGAGTAAAGGCAAACAACCTCCCTCAAGATTTTAGCCAAGAGGTAAGATTCCCAACCAGTCCAGTCAAGATAGTCGAGGGTACAATTAAAATCACCCCCGGACACCAGCTTCTTGGTCTAAGGTCTCTATATAGACAAACTGGCAAAAGAAGTCCGATATCCCAGGGCCATTCATGGGCACAAATATGTTGATCAAATAAACTCTCTAGGTGTCTGCAAACAAACCTGGAGGGGAAGCATCCAGCATCTCTGCTTGCAGGGATGGGCTATGTAAGGTCGTCACCCCACTGTTCACTCACTCAACATTGTTTAGGACTTCTATTCCAGAAGCCAGGAAGCCACTGATCCTGAATATCTGTTGAGTTTCCTGTAAAAAAGGACACAGAGTAGCCCTTGTCTTCAGGAATAAGAGCGCCCAGTGCCTGTGAAGACCCTCCCTGCAGCTGTTAGCATTGAAGCTGCAGAATGTCAGAACCAAGATTTTGAGCCCAAGGAACACTGCTACCCCATTATAGAGCCATCTGATGCCTGTGTGGTTCCACAAATTCAGTGAGACCCCTGGGGGCGCAAGGAAGCATCTTCTGGGATGCCTTCCACATATGATAAAGTTCCCCCAGGGGTGTCTTACTACACTGATCTGGCTATCTTTATATCCTCAAGATGACCACATCGAGGGGGTGTTGGAGGTCGAGATGCTTAGGAGCCTTCTTTCCTCAAACTTTCTCAATCACACTCATGCTTTCCCCTCCTTCACCTGTCCATCTCTAAGGATTGGGACCTAGTGGAATGGAAACAGGAATGAATCCTCCCATCCTAGTACCCACTCCAGAACAGGAAATAACATGCCTGAGCCATGTCCCTGGGACCAGGTGGAGTCCTATTCCTCCTCTCTTGGAGGACCAGGGAAGGCTGATGCAGTGTCAATAGCCACAAAACATGGGGGAGGTGTAGTGTCCATCTCCAACTCTTCCTTAGGTCCTCTTCTCTGAGGGACAGGAGGACCTCCTTGGAAGGAGGTGGAGCCTCCCTGGAGCCCTGTTGCTATGGTGTTATCCACAGATGATAGATGGACCCTATTCTCTTCCCCTCTTGGGCCTTCCAACTCTGTATCACCTTAAACTACTGGTTGGGGCCCAGCAGGACTGGGCACTGAGGGCCTATTCCCATCCCTATGACTTCAATGGAATCCATCACTTCCTCGGTTGGTGGCAGACCCAAAGAGAGGGGAGGAGCGATACAGGCTTCTTCTAGGTCAAATTAGAGATTGAGGAGACACCTGAGAATGGTATCTGGCAGAGGATTGCAAGCTCAAAATCCCACCCCTTTACAACCATTGGATGCATCAGAGGCAGGGGTGGCATTGTCAACATCTCCTTTAGATGTTCCGGGGGCTGCACTTGCCATCCCTCATCTTCTATCCCTCTGTAGGAAAAGGTGAAACCTCCAACAAAGGGGTATGGTCTTCCCCTGTCCTCTTTCACTCACCTAAAAGTCATGAATGGGGTAGATAGCAAGGGAGGGCAGAGGAGGGAATCCCTAACTTGGAACACTTTGCCTCTCCTGCTCCTGTGATAGACAGTCCCTCAGGAGCTGCCATAGGGGTAGAGAGCAAATCAGGTTTGGCAGATGGGTATAAGTGGTAGTGGCAGATCCCCCTTTGGTCAACAAGGTGGTCTTCCTGTGAAGTAGGGGAACCAGAGGAGAAGGGCAGAAGGTGGTATTGCTGTATGAAACTTCAGGATGCTTCTTGCCTTTACCCTGCTTTGGGGCTGGAGTACCCATTTTAACTGTCAAAAAGGGAGACTATGATAACATGAGGAAAATAATTAAGAAAAATCTAAAAGAAGCAGCTGCAAAGCTTAAAGATTTACATCAAGCATGGGCGTCGTTTAAAAATACTATCTTGGAAACCCAGACCAGATGTATTCCACACTTTAAACCCCTGGTTTAAAGGTGAGGTCAGAGAGGCCGTTGGGAGCCAAAAAAGCAACTTTCAGGAAATGGAAAAAGGAGCCAAATGATGAAAACTGGAAACAACATAAGCACTTCCAAGTTAGATATAAAGCATTGATAAGGAAGGCAAAGAGAGAATCTGAAAAAAGTTTACCGTGGAAGCAAAACGCATGATAAAAACTTTTGCAAGTACATTCATAGCAAAAGACCTGTGAGGGACCGTTAGATGATAGAGGGGTAAAAGGGGCACAGAGGGGACAAGGCCATAGAGGAGAGACTGAATGAATTCTTTGCTTCGGTCTTTACTGAGAAAGATGCAAGGAAGTTACCCATGCCTGAAATGGTATTTAAAGGTGATGCATCAGAAAAATTGAAAGAAATATCGATAAACTGGGAAAATGTATTACAACTATTTGATAAACTGAAGAGTAGAAAATCACCTGGACTGGATGGTATACATCTAAGGGTGTTGAAAGAATTGAATATGAGATTGTTCAGAGATTACTTATAGTAGGTCTTCAATCATTAAAATAATCTGTAGTACCTGAAGACTGGTGAATGGCCATTGTAATGCCAGTTTTTAAAAAGGGTTCAAGGGTTGATCCAGGAAATTACAGACTAGTGAGCCTGATGTCAATACCGGGCAAAATGGTAGAAACCATTATGAAGAACAAAATTACCGAACATGCAGATAATCGTGGCTTAATAGGAGAAAGCCAACATGGATTTAGCCAAGGAAGGTCTTGTCTTATTAATCTGTTATATTGTTTTTGATGGTGTGAATAAACAAATAGACAAAGGTGAGCTGGTTGATGTGGAGCCCCATTCAGAAAGGGGCCAGTCAGGATGCCCCGAATCTGGACAGACCAGATTTACACCCGATTCTGATCCCGCAGGGGCTATATGTCTCCATGGGATCAGAATCTGGTGCAACCAGCCTGGATGGACAGGACCTGCCCCGATTCTTTGCTCTTGGATGTCATGCACCCTCCCCGTCCAACCCAGCCACGGCTCCTGCATGGCTGTTGGTGCCATGGCGTCCCATCGCCATGACACCGGGACGCCATACAGTGGCTGCACTCACCTCTGGACACACATTGGCCTTCTTTCCCCATCGCCTGACCCCCGAATAGGCCTGCCAAGGGCCAGGGTCAGACTGTGGGGAATCTCTTGTGCCCTTCCTACCTTTTGGGGTGGTCCACTGCCATGGATTGCTACACTTGGGGGGGGGGGGGCTTATTCCACCTCTGAGGTGGAATAGGTCTCCCGTCTATCTCCCCGACCCCAGATGTCCAGGGACGTCACCGGAATCGACTGTATGTCTGGGGTCAGAAGGCCACCCCTGCACCACCCCCTCGCGCAACCATTCAGAGCTTCCCACACAGCTGGCCTGTATCTGAAATCGGCTCCCAGCGGCTACAGGGGTTTGGACATCCACCCTGGACATCTGATCCCTCTAGTCACCACTCTGCATGCCATCCATAATGTATCTGGATTTTCAGAAAGCCTTTGGCAAGGTCCCTCATGATAGACCTTTGGCGAAATTAAAAAATCATGGGATAGGAGGCAGTGTACTTTTGTGAATCAGGAACTGTTTAAAAGACAGAAAGAGGGTAGGGATAAATGGCCAATTTTTTTCAAGGCAGGAAGGTGAATAGTAGAGTACTTAAGGAATTTGTGCTGGATCTGCTGATTTTTAACATATTCATGAATGACATGGAAATGGGAATAATGAGTGAGGTGATCAAATCTGCATATGACACAACATTATTTAAAATTGTTAAAACACAAGAGGATTGTGAAAAATTGGAAAAGGACCTTGATAAATTGGAAGACTGGACGTTCTGGCAGATGAAACCTAACGTGGACAAGTGCAAAGTTATGTACCTAGGAAAGAACAACCCAAACTATGGTTACATGATGCGAGGTTCCACATTAGGAACCACCATCAAGGAAAAAGATTTAGGAGTCATTGTGGATAACACGTTGAAACCTTCCGCCCAGTGTGCAGCGGCAGCCAAGAAAGCAAATAGAACGCTAGGAATCATAAGGAAAAGAATGGAGAATAAAACAAAGGATATTATATTGCCTCTGTATCATTATTCCATGTTGCAACCGCACCTTGAATATTGTGTGCAATTCTGGTTGCCATGTTTTAAAAAGGATATAGCGGAATTACAAAAGGTTCAGAGAAGAGCCACCAAAATAGTAAAGGGGATGGAAGGATACTCTTAGGAGGAAAGGCTTAAAAGGTGAGGTCTCTTCTACTTGGAAAAGAGACAGCTAAGGGGAGATATGATAGAGGTCTATAAATTAATGAAAGGAATGGGTAAACATAGATTGATTGTTTACACGATCAAAAAGTAGAAAGACCAGGGAACATGCAATGAAGCTACAATTTGAAGAGTAATAAGAGAAAACATTTTTTCACTCAACATGTAATCAGACTCTGCAATTCGTTATCGGAGGATGTAGTAAAAGCTGTTAAGTTAGTGTAGCTTGGTTTAAAAAAGGTTTGGACAAGTTCCTGGATGAAAAGTCCATAAACCATTATTAAAGAGACCAGCGAAATCCACTGCTTGCCCCGGGTCAAGCATTGTGGAACCTGTGTGCATTTTTGGGAACCTGCCAAGTACTTGTGACCTGGATTGGATACTGGGCTTGATGGACCTTGGTCTGACCCAGTATGGCATTTCTTATGTTATTATGTTAAAACAAGCAGTGTGGGTGATAGGGGAAAATAAGACTTAAAGTGTGTAGCAGGACTAAGAGGCCCACAAGGGAAAATAGGAATCCTGTATATATCTATATATGGAAAGGAATGTGCTGTGCTAAGACAAATTGATTGTTCTACACGGAGACGACTAACATCTGTGAAGTTACTGATAAGCTGTGGTGGGCTTCAGGGGATGAGTTGATGACGTATGTATATGTTTCTGTTAATGTATAAAAGACAGACAGCCCCTCTAACCTGTGGAATAAACTTACATACTACTTATGTGCGAGTGTGTGTGTTTGTTCCCCTGGAATTCCAGACAGAGAAGGTAAGGTGATTCCTCAGCCCAGAGGATTAACGGACGTCCCGAGGGTAAGTGGTATATAGTGCTGGGAAAGGAATAACCCACACTAAAAATTTGGTGTCAGAAGTGGGACTTTCCCCGTTGCACTGGGATTTCCAGACTTTCTAAATTGATGTCGCTTTGGTGGCTCGTCTCAGGAATGTGCTTTGGTAGCGCTATGCATAACATGCGCTTTGGTAGTGCTATGCATAACAGGGACGTCCTGCTGGGCCTGTGGCATTACCCTTTTCCTTCTCTGTGGCTTGTGTGATTGTGTGAGCTTGGCAAGATGCCCCTGCCTCAGCCTGAAGCGATAGCGCTAGTGACGGTTGTTGGCAGAAAGCAAGTGGCCAAGCGTGCGATTGTTGGTTATTAGTTAGAGGATGGGGGGGTCCCAAGGTAAGGGGACCGCTCCAGAATCTGCGGGAGTGCGCGTGCAGCCAAATGTTGTGATAAGGTTTAAAACTGCAGCTAAGAAGGCATGCTATTCTCGCCGTACCCCGGTCCCTCCCGGCGCACCCCCGGCAGATGGGGAGACGCCGAAGGAATACGTAGACAGAGTGGCAGGGGGTTATTATACTAATCCCTGGGTGGATAATATGGCGGGGTGGACAGAAGGTTTAAATAGCTCAAATCCTTTTCCCAGGGAGGGTAGCTTCTCTGCCTGGCATTTAGATATGATTCGGGGATTGTGTCTGGGGGATAAGAAAGCTTTTCCCTTTTATTCCGGAGACCCGAAATGGCCAAAATCTTATATGAAGGAATGTGGTACTGTATGGATACAACTGGCTCCTTATTATAATGGTCAGCACCTACCGGTGCTTGACTCGCCCACGGCCCCTCCGCCGTATCAGCCCATTTACTCCTCCCTGGTTTGATCGGCCGTCGTTGTAAAGTCAGCCAGAGACTCTGATTCATTAGAGGACATTGTTCTGGTGGCGGCTGCTTCTACCATGCACCCCCCGGTAGTAATGGTGGGGCGTGCCCCCACCCACCGGGAATTACCTGCAGATAAAATATTTTGGCAGATGGGCACCACTTATAAGGCTGTGCGTGGCAAGGTGGAGGAGCCTGCCGGTTCTCCTCCACTGTCGCCCGCTGCCTGGCTACCTTCTCCTGCCCTACCTTCTCACTCAAGCCCATGCTTGACCAAATCTGGGCCCGCCCCTGCTGGGCAGGACGTGCCCAGGGACAACATGTATCGCCAATTGTGTAAGACATCTCTGGAGGTCTCTACTGGGAGTTTGGGGACGCGAGCGGGGGCTGGAGGATCCACTGCCGCTTCCCCTTTCGTCCCTTTTGCCCCACCGGAGTCCCTTATTACCCCCCCTAATTCCCCCCTTTCGATGCCTTCATCCGAAGATTGGGAGGGGGAACAGGAACAGAGTAGGGCTAGGGCTCATAGGGATGGGCTTAGCCCTCATAACCCCTTTCATAAGCTGGATTCAAATGACGTGAGAACTTCTAATAGTGATAGAGTGACAGGAGACCCTACCTCTAAGGGCCATATATACACCCAGTACCCTTTTCTAACTATTGGTAACCAGCTTGTTGTTAAGCCCCTGGATCCCGCCATCCTTTCTTCTATCTTACAGCATGCCCCGAACCCCATGAAAACGCCAGCTGCCACTGTGCACTACTTGCAACGTATGACTCGTGGTTTGCAGTGCACGGCGCAGGACTACCGCCTCATTATTGAGGGTGTCCTGGGGTATGATGAAGAAACCCCATTTGATTTTTCGAAAGTTAAGTCACTGGCAAATCCTTATGAGATACCTGATTCTAATTACCCCCTCCGATATCCCGAAGTGATAAAAAAGATGTGGGATGAAGTGTTAGAAGAGTCTGAGCGTTTATTTGGGGCGAAACAGAATCTTGCTGCATCTATTGCATGCGTGCAGGAACCAGGGGAAGGAGTTTCATAGTTTGTGTGAAGGTTTCGTAAGTGTTGGAAGGAGGAGGCAGGTTTATTACAGGAAGGCCTGATGGCTTTGATGTATATTCAGATGCTGTTTGGGGCTATGCGACCCGAAGTGACTGTAGCATGTAAGCGAATGATAGATGCTTGGTTTAGCATGACTCTGGCAGAATTAGAGAAGGTAATATTAACGAAGGAAGCGGCGGGATGTTTTGCAGATATGGATGTTAAGAAAGGTAAAATTTCTCATGCTTGGCAGCAGGATATTGGTTGCCAGCAATCCTACCCCGGGGGATATCAACCCCCGGGGCCTCAGTGGTCGCAATCTCGGGAGTGGAGGGGACAGCGGGGCTGGTTTCAAGGCGGGAGGGGTAGTGGAAGAGGAGTAGGGCAGGGAATATCTAGGAATCAGATTTGTTTTCATTGTAAGCAACAAGGGCATTGGAAAAATGAGTGCCCTTACATGGCAGGTAGCGGCCCTGTGCCGACTCAGAGGGGGTGGGCCTTGCCCCCTCCCACGACGCCATCGGCACCACTCCCTCCCCCATCTAGTAGCCCCGCAACCCCTGTTATCCCTATTACATGGCAACAGCCCCCGCAACGCCCATAGGGCTGCCCTGAGGCAACGGTTCCGATCTGGGTTCAGTTAACGGGTGGATGGAAGGAGCCCCCTTGTTGTACGTTGTGCATTAATGGCCAGCAAGTCTCCTTTGTAATTGATACGGGAGCGACTTGCTCTAATGTTGCATGCCTCTGTTTGTAGGGAACCCTTAATGCCAGGTCCTGCCTCAGTTGGGATAAATGGAACCTCTACCCCCACATGGATTACACCCCCATTGTCTGTCTCCGCGCTTGGTAACAATACTGTTCTATTTACACATTCATTTACAATTATTCCCTCCTGTCCAGTGAGTCTCCTGGGGCGGGACCTGTTGTGTCACTTAGAAGCAGTAACTATTAGTAATTCAGATGGCTCTTTTGCCTTGCACTCTCCTTTTTTATTAAATATGATTTCTACAGAGCCGCATGGGTTGTCTAAGGTTCCTCCTAAACTCTGGGCCACCTCCCCAACTGATGCCGGGTTGGTCCCCTGTACGTCGTACACGGCACGTTTGAAGGATCCTCAAGCTGTCGTCTGTATTTGACAGTACCCTTTGTCTGGCCCTAAGGAAACTGCTTTGCAGTCCATGATCCAGGATTTTGTTGCAGCAGGTATTGTAGTTCCTACTGTTTCTCCTTATAATACTCCCGTGAATCCCATCCCTAAGGGGGATGGGTTCAGTTTTACCCAGGATTTATGGGCCGTAAATCAGCTTGTTGTCCCACTGGCACCAGTGATGCCCGATATTGCCAGGCTACTTACTCTTATACGGAAGCCAAATGCTTCACAGTTACTGATTTAGCTAATGCCTTTTTTAGTATACCACTAGATCCCATCACGCAGCCTCTTATGGCTTTCACACATGCAGACAAACAATATACCTGGACTCGCCTGCCGCAGGGATACATTGATTCCCCGGCGGCGTATTCTCTTGTTCTTAAGGCATCAATTGAAATGTGGCATCCGCCTTGTTCCTCCACCCTTCTCCAGTATATGGATGATTTGTTGTTATGTTCTAAAACAATCACAGAATGTGAAAACGACTCTGTATCCTTGCTCTGCTATCTATCCTCCCATGGACATAAGGCTTCTCTAAAAAAGCTCCAGTGGTGCTGCGAGCGTGTTACCTACTTGGGGTTTGTGCTGTCCCCTGGAAACCGGGCGCTCTCTCCCGCCCGAGTACAGGCAATTATAAAATTATCTCCTCCAACAACAGTGACACAAATGCTGGCTTTCCTTGAATTGGTATCCTTCTGTCGTGCTTGGATTCCAGACTGTGCTTATTGGGATTCCATATTGCGAAGGGCTACTTTGCAGTTACCAGGATCTGCATCTATTGAATGGACCGAAGAAATGCTTTCTGCATTTGCTACTTTGAAAAAGCTGCTTATCTCAGATCCTACACTTGGACTACCCGATTATGGGAAAATGTTTTACTTATATGTAAGGGAAGAGGGAGGAACTATGGCAGCTAGTTTGGCTCAAGACCACTGGGGGGGGGGGGGGAATGCGCCCAGTCGCATATTTATCGAAAAAATTGCCCCTCCACGTACAGGGTATGCCTGCATGTTTGCGAGCCCTGGCGGCTTCGGCTATTGCCGTACAGATGACTATCCCGATTACCCTGTATCATGAGACTATTCTGTTTTCTACCCATTCTGTTTTATATGCGTTAAAGAACCTTACTACGCAACACATGACAGCCCAGCGCCTTAGTGGGTATGAGGTAATTTTAACAACTACTGAAGGGTTGTCGGTTAAACAGCAATCCGCTGCCTTTACCCCGATGCTGGCCTTGCAGGCCTTAATGCACCCAGTAGATGATTCTGAGTTGCCCCAAGAACATGATTGCTTAAAGTTGATTAACTTTGAGACGTCAGTATGTCCTGATTTGTCCTCCTCCCCGCTCCCGGACGCTCCACATATATTTGTGGACGGGAGCTGTGTCCGTCCCGCAGACAACGCCTACATTGCTTCTTATGCAATTGTAGAACTCCCAAATATTTTGCATGAAGCCCAGCCCAGTTATTACCTTATGGTTCTGCACAAGCTGCAGAATTGGTAGCGCTTACTAGAGCCTGTGAATTATTTGCTGATAAATGTGTTAACATTTATACAGATTCAAGGTATGCCTTTGGGGGGTGCATGATTTTGGTCTCTTATGGGGGCATAGGGGATAGAAAACAGTAGACGGTAAACCAATTTCTCATGCACAATTGGTTAATGAACTGCTGGCCGCCTTATGTTAACCCAAAGAAGTCACCGTTATTAAATGTACTGCACACAGATATGACACTTCTATTGCCTCTCAAGGTAATGCCTTTGCTGATCTTGCAGCCAAACAGTGTGCACAAACCCAAATTGAATTCTTACATAGTAAGAATATCTCTCAGGGCATGCCGACAGTTTCTTACTATTTGTCTGATCCTCCATTGTCTGAATATTATGTTTCCCCTCGTGCATTCTTTTCCTCTGCACCACTTGCAGGCTGCTGCAGATCCCGAGGATATTATGTATTGGGAACAGCATAATATGAGTTTAAATTCAGCACAGATTTGGCAGGAAAAATGGGGGGGGGGGGGGGGCAAAGAGGACTACCGAAAGCGGCAGCCCCTCTCTTAATTGGTCAAGTACATGGGGTAGGGCATAAAAACAGAAAGATGGTTCTTAAGGAGTTACAGGAAATATTTGTTTGCAGAGATTTGCCTCATTTAGTGGAATCACAATTGAGTATGTGCTAGGAATAATGTTCAGCAGGGAAAAGCAATAGGACAATTGCAACATTTACCCCCACCCCAAGGCCCGTTTCAGGCCCTACAAGTAAATTTCACATGTATGCCATGATCAATAGGGGGCTATAAGTATTTGTTGGTCATTGTAGATAGGTTTTCAAAGTGGCCAGAGGCTTTTCCCATGACCAAGGAAGATAATAGAACAGTAGCAAAAAATTCTCTGTAAGGAAGCTATTCCCCGCTTTGGGTGTCCCCTTTCTATAGATTCTGATCAGGGACCAGCGTTCACCTCTAAGGTGTTACAACAGATTACTCAGATGTTTGCCATTGATTGGAAATTTCATGTCCCATATCACCCACACTCATCAGGGATAGTAGAACAAATGAATCGAACAATTAAAGAAAAATTTAAAAAGGCTACACAACACACCCCAGGAAGGTGACCAGTGTAACAATTAAAGAAAAATTTAAAAAGGCTACACAACACACCCCAGGAAGGTGACCAGTGTATCTGCCAGCTGCATTGGCAGAGATTAGGCTAACCCCCGGGGCATCTGGATTCTCTCCTTTTGAAATTCTGATGGGATGACCCTTCCCCTTATCCTGGAAATGGCCCGAGGGAACGGTGATAATGGTGGATGACTTGTTGCTGGCACAGGAAGAATATGCTACACAGCTAGCTAAATATTTATGCATGGTGTCTGAACAAGTGTACAATGCTTTCCCTTTTCCTTCTACAGAACCGACGCACCCATTCCGCCCGAGAGACCGTTTGCTGGTAAAGCCGTTTCATAAGAAGGCCAGTGGGATCCGCCGTTTGGAGATCTGGAGGAGATTATTGCAGTTACTCGCACAGCCATGCTGACTGATAAGCATCCGACCTGGGTACACGCCTCACGAGTGCAACGGAGGATTCCCGAAAGATGCCTGACTCGCCCCAGCCATGAGGACCTTGGGCACAGGCACATCGGACATAGAACAGTGCAACTTGGATTCAGTTCGCTTGGATGCCCTTAGCTGGGCTTTCTGGATCCCAGTTTTCCAGACCCCCGCTATCACCGCTGAATTAGGCCCTGCAGAACTCCACCACTTTTATGTACTCTTCTACACCTGTTTCCACGGTGGCTGATGCACCTGAGCACACCACCACCGACCTCCAGTTAATAATGTCAGCTTAACTGTCCTTCAGAAGACTGTTTGGCTGTTCTTATAGTGGGCCTATGCAGGCCCAAAGGGGGATTGATAGGGGAAAATAAGACTTAAAGTGTGTAGCAGGACTAAGAGGCCTGCAAGGGAAAATAGGAATCCTGTATATATCTATATATGGAAAGGAATGTGCTGTGCTAAGACAAACTGTTTGTTCTACACGGAGATGACTAACATCTGTGAAGTTACTGATAAGCTGTGGTGGGCCTCAGGGGATGAGTTGATGACGTATGTATATGTTTCTGTTAATGTATAAAAGACAGACAGCCCCTCTAACCTGTGGAATAATCTTACATACTACTTATGTGCGAGTGTGTGTGTTTGTTCCTCTGGAATTCCAGACAGAGAAGGTAAGATGATTCCTCAGCCCAGAGGATTAACGGTCGTCCCGAGGGTAAGTGGTATATAGGGCTGGGAAAGGAATAACCCACACTAACAGTGGGAAACTCACCAGCAAAACCACTACATTAAACATAGCACAATGGGCTTGCTAATCGCATGCAAAATAATGTTTATGTTTATTTAAAATTTTATATACCGCCCATTACAGGGTATCAGAGCGGTTTACAAATTAAAAATCACAAAAAAGCGCTGCAGAAAGAGAGAAGAGAACGCCAATTTAAACATTTCAAAAGGGGGAGAAAGGACAGAATCAGAGAAAAAAGGACACGACAACCAGTAATAGAAAAAGAAGAGAGAGATGTTAGTTTATTTTATTCTTGCTACTGGGGAGGGAAGAGAAGAAGGAGGAGGAAGATGAAAAGCTGTGCAGAAGAGGTGTGTTTTTAACTGAGTTTTAAATGATTTGAAGGAGGGGTCCAATCGGAGGGCGGGGGGAGCGAGTTCCAGAGTCGCGGTCCAAGGAAGTAGAAGGCGGAGAATCGTGTGGACTCTAAGTGGGCCTGAGACAGGGAAGGAAGGAACATACGGTTAGTGTGAATAGAGCGGAGGGAACGGTGGGGAGTGTGAAGACGTACCTGGCCGGCAAGATATAAAGGAACACCAGTGTGAATAGTTCTGTGTACAAATATAAGAATTTTAAACTGTATACGATATGGAATGGGGAGCCAGTGCTGATGTAAGAGAAGAGGGGTAACATGATCGAAGCGGGATGCGTGGGTAAGGATGCGGACAGCGGTATTCTGAACACGTTGGATGTGAGAAAGCTGAGATTGAGGAAGACCAGCCAAGCAGACGTTGCAGTAATTAAGACATGAGAGGACTAAAGAGAGAAGTAATGTAACCATAGAAGATGAAGAAAGGAAAGGACAGACAGCACAAAGTTGTCTTAGAGCAGAAAATGAACGTTGAACAATGGATGAAATATGACCTTTAAAGGTGAGAGAGGGAAGGAGGGGCAGAGGGTAAGGAAGGTAAGGGGGGAGAGAGGGATGGTAGGGTCGGTGTAAGAAGGATTGGGGAGAGAGGAGAGGGACAAGAAGGAAAGGAAAGGCGAAGGGAAAGGACTTTAGAGGAGAAATATGATGCTAGAGTAGCAGGGTCCAGGGAGGGAGGGGAGGAAGAAGAAATGGAGGAGGAATGAGGGGCTGAGAGGGAGCGAAGAACAGAATAAAGCGCACGAGAAGAATTAGCAGAAGAAGAAATGAGCTTTGTATAGTAATCCTATTTAGCGGAATGAAGGAGAGAATGGTAGAGTTGATGACAGTGACGAAAATGAGATAAATTAGAAGAACAGGGATGTTTACCCCAGAGGCATTCAGCCCGACGGAGATATCTACGATGAAGATAGAGACCGGGGTGATGAGTGGGAGTAGGAGAGGCGCGAGGAGGGCGAAGAGGGGTAAGTGTATCAAGTGCTGAGGAAAGAGTCGTGTTCCAGGTGCGCACCTGAGAATCAGCTGGGAGGTAGTGGAAATCAGGGGAGAAGAGGGTATCCGATGGGAACTGAAGAAGGGTATTGACAATGATATGACGGGAATGGGAGGACAAGACAGAACCAGGATTGGAAGTAGAGGAGAGAGATGGGGAAGGTGTTGAGATGGACAAAGAAAAAAAGAGAAAAAGATGCAGGAATGATCAGACCAGGGGAGGGGTAAGGCTGAAAGGGAGGAAGGAACAATGGGGGAGGGATTATGGGAAATGAGACGATCTAAAGAATGACCAGCAGACTGGGAGGGGAAAGAGACAAATTGACTGAGGGAGAGATCAGACAGGTGCGTTAAGAAAGCTAAGTCGCGAGGGGTAGAGGGGGAGTCAGCATGAATGTTAAAATCTCCTAAAATTAGGAGGTGAGGATAGAGAAAATTTTTAATTGCTCCTGATGTAAAAAAACTGTGCTGACAGCACAGTTTTTTACTCTTATTTTTAACGCTGGATTTTTATTCCAAATTCAGACAAGCGTGAAGATGAGATTGGGAGCAAAAGATCATCTGACACCCCCCCCCTCCCATTTGCAGTCTGCCTGAAATGTAATTCCTCCCAAACCAAGAAAATATCCTGGTGGTCCAATAATCCCTACCCCTCTACTCCCTCCGAATTAAGAAGATAAACTGGTGGCCCTACCCCTCGCCTTCCTGAACTCCTCCAGAAGCATCAAAAAATCAGAGGGCAAGAGCGATGCCCCCACAGTCCCCACCTGTGCTGCCTTCCTGAAAAATGGTGGTGCCTGGTCCTATGCAGTGCATCCTGGAATTCAACACAGCTCCATGTGCTCATCTGCCTAGCTTGTTCCCCTTGCTTAGTGCTGATTTTTTGAGCACAGCGTATTTGCATGCTCTTTGCTTACAGCATTGATACACAAAAAGTCTGCGTTAAACTTGTTATGTCAGATGTGTAAAATAGCAAATGTTCAAATTCTCATTATAACCAGTGTCTAAGGGCTATGGAATCTGGTAGGCTGTGCCCTGCCTTTCCCAGCTCTATTTCATCCCTCAGCTGCTCTACAACCTTTCAGCAAAGTGATCTCAATTATGCTACCTGATTAGCTGAGTATGTCTCTAGTCTCTTAATAATGTGATTTCCATCTTGCATGCATACATAGCAGTGCTTTTCAATCCAGTCCTCAGGGCATAAGAACATAATATATGCCATAAGAACATAAGATATGCCATACTGGGTCAGACCAAGGTCCATCAAGCCCAGTATCCTGTTTCCAACAGTGGTCAATCTACGTCATACGTACCTAGCAGTTTCCCCAAAAGACACAGGTTCTGCAATGCTTGTACTGGGTCAAGCATTGATATCCTGGGTCTCTTCTTAATAATGGTTTATGGACCTTTCCTCCAGGAACTTGTCCAAACCTTTTTTAAACCCAGCTACACTAACAGCCTTTACTACATCCTCTGGTAACAAATTCTAGAGTTTGATTACACGTTGAGTGAAAAAATATTTTCTTTTATTAGTCTTAAATAGTTTACCCTGTAGCTTCATTGCTGCGAAAAGGCTTGGGGGTGCATTTTGGCTGCCTGCTATTGTCCTGCCAGCGGCGGCAGGGCAACAGTAGACAGCCGAAATGCGCCCCCCAAGCCTTTGCGCCCTGTGCGGCTGCACTGCTTGCACAGAGCTAGGTACAGTCCTGTTTGCACACCAAGGAACTAAAAGACAGCAAGAACCAACAGCACAGTTTATAAAACTAAATTATAACTCATTTTTATTTTTATTTTGTTATAAACTGTGTTATGGTTCTCGCTTTTTCTTTATCAACATATATTTTGCATCCACAGTAGGTGCAGAGCAGAACCAGGACATTCACCCACAGAACTCAATATTTAAAAAAAAAATCTGATTCTGATCATCTCACTAACAACCACCACCACTATTCTCCAGTACCAGGCATATTGTGAACTAATAAAAAACCCTACAACAAAGAGCAAACCTACCATACCATATCAGCACCAACTTTCAAAACTCACATAAGGAGCCCATCCAAAAAAAGCATCACTGTAAATACTACAGTGGGCCCTGGAACATCCATACACTTATTTGAAAAGCTGAACAAGTCAAATTACTACAGTATAGTATAGATCTTTATATACAGTATAAACTCCATGTTAACAGAACACCTGACCTCAATCACACACGCACAACATCGACCCTCACCAAGTACAGAATAAGTAACCACAATCTAAAGTAAAAATAAAAATATGTAGACAAAATTTAAACTGAAACCCCAAGAAGCCAGAGTCCACATGCATTGCAACATCAGATAAATAAGAGATGCAGTTCCCCAATACTGTGTAAAATATAACAATAGCACAAAGTCCAAACACTAAAATTAAATACAATTATTTTTTCTACCTTTGTTGTCTGACCATTTTATTCTCTGATCATGCTGGTCCTGATCTGAGGCTTCTGATTTCCTGTCTTCTCTTAGCTCTCTTTCTATGGTCTATGGTCCATGGTCCATCTGCCATTTCTTATCTCTTCTTTTGTTTTCTTCACTTCCTTCCATCAGCCCATTTTCAGTTCCAGTAACCCTCCCAGTATCAGCCCCCTTTCCAGTCCTCCCCTCCCAGTACCTTCCAATGTCAACCGCCTTGCACTCCCATGACTGCCACAGGTGTCCATTCCCTTCTAGTCCCCCTCCTTCCCCACTGTCCAGCCCCTTCTAGTCCAAATCCCATCCCAGGTATCAACTCATGTCCACTCTCAGTGCCACCCCCCCCCCCCCCCAGTCAGCTTCCTTCCAGCCACCCTACCCTCTGTCCATCTCCCTTCCAGTGCCATTCGCAAGTCAGCTCCCTTCCAGCCTCCTCCCCATTACCCAGCCACCTAACACTCACATCCCCAAGTGTCAGCTCCCTTCCAGTCCCCCTTCAGTACATCCCAAGTGTCAGCTCCTTTCCAGCCCCCTCTTTCCCCCGTGTCAGCTCCCTTCCAGCCCCCTCTTTCCCCCGTGTCAGCTCCCTTCCAGCCCCCTCTTTCCCCCGTGTCAGCTCCCTTCCTGCCCCCTCCTTCCCCTGGCAGACCCTCTCAGTATCCGCTCCCTTCCAATCCTATTCTACCATCCCCCCGCATCAACCCATTTGTAGTCCTAGCCCCTAGTTTTCTTCCAGGGCCAGCAGCACTCTCCTCTCCTCCCCCATTAGCCCATTTCCAGTCCCAGCCCATTTCCAGTCCTATCCCCTTTATCAGCCCACTCCAGTCCTAGCCCCCCAATCAGCCCATTACCAGTCCTAACTCATTTCCAGTGCTAGGCCCCCATCTGCCCATTACCAGTCGTAAACCTCCAATAAGTCCATTTTCAGTCCTAGCACCCCAATCAGCCCATTTCCTGTCCTAGTCCCCCCCATAGCCCATTACTAGTCCTAACCCCCCCATCAGTCCATTTCCAGTCCTAACATAGTAACATAGTAAATGACGGCAGATAAAGACCAGCATGGTCCATCTAGTCTGCCCAGCAAGATGGCAAGAGTAGGTGCACCTGTCGCTCTGTGCAGGCCACCCCTCCCCATGTCTTTGTTTAGGGGTAAACCCACCACTCCAGGTAGGACACCCCTATTTGTTGAGACGTTATATGGTTCAGAAGTTAAATGGTACCGTTTATTTTGTTTTTATCCTATTGCTGTAAAGGGATCCACTGTGTTTGTCCCATGCCTTTTTGAATTCCATCACTGTGTTTGCCCCCACCACTTCCATCGGGAGGGCATTCCAAGCATCCACCACCCTTTCAGTGAAAAAATATTTCCTGACATTGCCCTTCAATTTACCACCTTGCAGCTTCATGTTATTCCCTCTAGTTTTACAGTTTCCCCGTCTTTGGAAGAGGTTTGTTTGTTCATCATTTCTCTTTAAGTATTTAAAGGTCTGAATCATATCTCCCCTGTCCCTCCTCTCCTCCAAAGTGTACATATTTAGATCTTCAAGTCTCTTCTCATAAGGCTTCTGACGCAGGCTCCAAATCATTTTGGTCGCTTTCCTCTGAACCGTTTCCAGTCTTTTTACATCTTTTGCAAGATATGGTCTCCAAAACTGAACACAGTATTCCAAGTGAGGCCTCACCAGTGACTTATACAGTGGCATAAGTACCTCTTCCTTTCTGCTGGTAATCCCTCTTTGTATGCAGCCCAACATCCTCCTGGCTTTTGCCACCGCCTTGTCACACTGTTTTGCCACCTTGAAATCATCAGAGAATCACACCAAGGTCTTTCTCCTGAACTGTGCATACCAACCTCTCGCCCCCTATCGCGTACATTTCCCTTGGATTTCTGCTACCCAAGTGCATGACACTGCACCTTTTTGCATTAAATCGTAGTTGCCAAGCATTAGACCAGTCTTCCAGCTTTTGTAGATCTTTCCTCATGTTAGCCACTCCCTTGGGGGAGTCTGTTGCAAATTTTTGTGTCGTCTGCAAAAAGACAGACTTTTCCATTCAGTCCTTCAGCAATATCACTCACAAATACATTAAACAGTGCCGGGCCCAGGACCGAACCCTGGGGCACCCCGCTAATCACCTTCCTCTCATCCGAGTGAGCTCCATGTACAATCACCTTCTGTCGTCTGTCAGTCAACCAATTTCTAATCCAGTTTACCATCTTGGGATCCATCCCCAAGCTACTGAGTTTGTTGACAAGCCTCCTACGAGGAACAGTATCAAAGGCTTTGCTGAAATTCAGGTAGATGACATCCATCGCATGCCCCTGATCTAGTTCCTTGGTCACCCAGTCAAAGAACTCAATCAGATTTGTTTGGCAAGACCGTCCTTCGGTAAAACCATGTTGCCTCGGATCTTGCATCCTGTTGGTTTTGAGAAAGTTCACTATTCGCTCTTTCAGAAGCGCCTCCATTACTTTTCCCGCCACCGAGGTAAGGCTCACGGGCCTGTAGTTTATCACTTCTTCCCTGTCACCACTGTTGTGAAGAGGTACCATATTAGCCATTCTCCAGTCCTGAGGAACCTCTCCCGTTTCCAAGGATCTGTTGAAGACATCCTTTAACGGTCCTGCAAGAACCTCTCTGAGCTCTTTCAGTATCCTGGGATGTATCCCATCTGGTCCCATGGCTTTGTCCACTTTCAGTTTAGCAAGTTGTTCTAACACCTCATCTTCTGTGAATGGTGTGGTATCTACTTCATTCCCATTTTTATATTTGGGAGTCACAGCTGGTCCATCTGCAGGATCTTCTTTAGTAAAAACAGAGCAGAAGTATTTGTTTAGCAATTTCGCTTTTTCAGTGTCACTTTCCACGAGTCTTTTCCCAGCACTTTTGAGTCCTGCAATTCCAACTCTGATCTTCTTCCTTTCCTGAATATACCTGAAGAAAGTTTTGTTGCCACCTTTAACATCTTTAGCCATCTTTTCCTCTGCTTGTGATTTTGCTATCCTTATTACTCTTTTAGACTCTTTGAGTTGGATCCTGTATTCATTTCTGTGTTCTTCTGTTTGCAAGCTTTTGAATTTTGCGAAAGTTGTGTTTTTTGCCTTTATTTGAGCAGCCACCTCTTTGGAAAACCAAATAGGTTTCCTTCTCCTCTTGTTTTTATTTACTTTTCTTACATATTTATCGGTTGCCCCTTTTATTGCCTCCTTTAGTTTAGCCCATTCAATTCCACTTCCTTTATCTCCTTCCACCCCGTCATCTCCTCCTTTAAGTACTCTGCCATTTTATTGAAGTCAGTGTATTTGAAGTTTAGGACTTTGAACTTGTTATGATTGGCCTGTACCATGGCTTTTATCTCAAACTACACCGTGTGATGGTCGCTGTTGCTCACAGGGGCACTCACGCAGACTTTCGACACCCTATCACCGTTTGTAAGCACTACATCCAGCGTTGAGCTTTCCCGGGTTGGTTCCATCACCATTTGTCTAAATAATGCATCTTGGAGAGCATCCACAATTTTTTTGCTTCTTTCCAGATGTGCAGAAGGAGTAATCCAATCCACACCTAATCTATTTTAGTCACCCAATATGATCGCTTCCCCCTTTGTTGCTATCTTGACAATATCTATAATCAATTCATTATCTCTCTCTTCAATTTGAGTCGGAGGTCTGTAGACTACAGCAATATGGATGACAGTGCCATCTCCTCTTTCCAACGTAATGGGCTAACCCCCCCATCAGCCCATCTACAGTCCTAGCCCTCCCCCGATAGCCCATTACCAGTCCTAGCCCCCTTCCCGATGAGCCCATTTCCAGTACTAAACCCACATTAGTCCATTTCCAGTTCTAACCCCCCCCCATCAGCCCATTTCCAGTTCTAACCCCCATCAGCACATTTCCAGTTCTAACCCCCCCCCCCAATAGCCCATTACCAGTCCTAGCCCCCTTCCCGATCATCCCATTTCCAGTTCTAAACCCCCATCAGTCCATTTCCAGTTCTAACCCCCCATAGCTTGATAACAAAACTGTTGGAATTGTATAAAATGAATTAAAAGCACCAGAAGAAAAAATATAATATGCTTGTATTTAAAAACATTTGAGTCATACTCAAAATATATATTGTGCTTGTATTTAAAGACAATTAAGCCATATTCAAAGGGCAGATACCCACCTTATCAAACAATAAAAAATCAAAAAACAAATTGTGCTATAACAGGTTTTAATAAAAGAGAAGAATGTCACATAGCAGATGCTAAAAGATTAAATTAAAAGCATTAAAAACAACGCAGTGCAAAAGGACAATTCATTTTATACAATTCCAACAGTTTTGTTATCAAGCGTGGCCCCTATACCATTCTTATTTATTTATCTATTATATTTTTTAACTAGCTCCTGGGTAGACAGGCTGATTTCACAATCACCCTTTATACATGATTTTTATACGGTAGCACCTTATTACAACACCAGTTGTATTACATTTTTTAAGTCTGCTTATGTTTTTTTAATAGCTTTTTATTGTTGTTTTAGTCACAATAAACCATGTTTAGTAACAAATCTTTTTACATTTGAAGTTATGTCTCTATTAGTAACTTTTTTGTTACATTATTTTAGTATGAGGAACCAGCGGAGGAATGACCACAGCCTACCAGAGGATAATGAAAATTCTTTATTAAGGACCCAACTAAACAAGTTTCGGCCGCAGCCTTCGTCAGGGGTCTAAAAAACAAAAGTACATTAAATCAACCACAAAATTAAAATAAAATCAAAAAAATGATAATACAAAAATAAAAACAAAAAAATATAGATATGATACATAAAACTATGTTATAGTTAACACATTACCAGGAAACCACACAGATACCAGCGTCTATGTGGTACATTTTTTATCTTTTATTTATTATTTTATTTTTTAACTATAAGATAGAATGTTAGTAGGGGGAGTCCCCTACCCGCTGTTAATTCGTTTTAAATAGAAACAAAATTTCCCCCCCCCCTTTTTTGGAGGTCCTGTTTGCACCTAACGCCAGTAGGGGGAGCCCTCCACCCCTTTAAATAGTACCCATGTGCCCCTGCGCGGTCCATTCCCGCTTCTGACTCTGTGTGCAGGTATGTCTTTCTTTTGCTATTTGCTATTTGTGTTACACTTCTGCAACCTTTTTATATTACATTTCTATATGATGGTTTTCTGTCATGCAGCGTTTCTAATTTCCCATTTTTCTGTTATCTCAAACAAAGTTTTCCCCCCTTTTTTTAATAAGGCTTTTAACTTCTCCTTACACGGTTGCTCTCCCCGGTACCTCGTATGCTGTAGACTATTTCCTCAAGTCTTCGTGTAATTTTAGTTCCTCTTTATATCCATTGCACCTCCCCGGCATTTCGTATGCTGTGGGTATCTTTTCAAGTCATCGTGTAATCCTAGTTTCTCTTTATATCCTTTTGTATAACGCACATCGGGTAATCAGCTGTTTACATCCTAGGACGTGCTCAAAAGTAGTTCTTTTACAGTTTGCACATTGTCTACCGACTTGTGGCACATTTTTCTCTCTTTCATGCTGTTTATTTCAATGACTGGCGTCTTTTCACTTTTTAACGGAAAACATTTTTTCCCGCCTTTTAGATGTGGAATCCCGGCGGCTTTGTGATCGCTATAGACGCATAGCTTCACTATTTTTGGTACATTCTCTCCTTTTCTTCATGCTGTAACTTTTAATGACCGGCGTTTCACTTTTCAACGCAAAGCCTTTTTTTCCCGCCTTTTAGATGTGTAATCCCGGTGGCTCTGTGGTCGCCACAGATACATAGCTCAACTATTTGTTCTAATTCTTTCACTTTCACATTTTTCTCGCACATAACCTCTTATGTTAATAGTTCCATATGCTCCACTTACATGGGTTATCTTATTATTTGCGTTGGACCTCTGGGTTATAACTGTTTTGTATGCACGAACGGTTTTCTTTTGGTTTTTATCCTCTATTGCCTATACAGCTAATTGGTATATTTTTTTAAAGGTCCCCAATACATTTCTTGCTTATAGGGTCAAGTCAAAGGTTATTTTGATGATGTTCTTTGCAAAAGTGATAATTCCTCCCCTATGTTTCACACGTTTTCTGAAATCAGCTTTTTGAAGTTGTCATTCATGTGATATATATATTTTTTATCCATGTCCCTGTTTACCATTTATTGTTCTGTTGTGACCTTCGATTAGTTTAATTTTATCAGCTGGTTCTCAACCTATGAGTTATGTGATGCGCTGTTCATTTGGATTATACTTTTTAGTGGTTTTTTTATGATTGCATGGTTATAGATAACCTTATTTGTGTCTGTCTACTCATGCACTTTTTTGATTATATTTATAGCTAATTGCACTGTAAAAATCTTCTCTTTATATTTTTTTAAAAAAAAAAATTTATTCTTCTTTTTATTTGTTAACTATATATACTATGTCCTAATGTTACCCTTGCATTTATACTCATTTAGACAATGAGCTGTTTACTGCTGTTCACATGCAATAGGACTTTTGATTTGGTCTAGTTGTCTGCATGTATTACATATTGGTGCTTAAACCTTGTTTTTATGCCATATGTCATATTTGGTCCCCTGCTATTTATCTGGTGTTATTTTGTATTTTTTGTATCCATGTAATTCTTTAGCCCAATTTTACCTTAGTTTTATACAATGTATCGTTCACTGCTGGTTGGACACAATGGGGTCCCACTTTGTATGTTTGTGTTTTAGTCACTTGTATTTATCATCCCCCATTATTATTTCTTTGCATATGTTTTATATGTATATATTATACGTCTTTATTTTGTATTACTTTCATTTATGGTTGACATTTTTATACTTTTTACAGATTGGGAAGATTTGTCCACTGTACCACATAGACGCTGGTATCTGTGTGGTTTCCTGGTAATGTGTTAACTATAACATAGTTTTATGTATCATATCTATATTTTTTTGTTTTTATTTTTGTATTATCATTTTTTTTATTTTATTTTAATTTTGTGGTTGATTTAATGTACTTTTGTTTTTTAGACCCCTGACGAAGGCTGCGGCCGAAACTTGTTTAGTTGGGTCCTTAATAAAGAATTTTCATTATCCTCTGGTAGGCTGTGGTCATTCCTCCGCTGGTTCCCCCTGGTTGTTTGTTTGCGGAAGATACCCTTCTTTCTTTTCCCCACATTATTTTAGTATTGCATTTTAAATGGTCTTAATTTATGTTGTTTTTGGGTCTGGGTTTCCCATTTTCTGGTTTGTCCAGTCATTAATTCACTTACTGCATTTTATTTGCCTTGATGTTTCAATGTGTTTATTGTTTTACAGCATTATTGATCACATTACTGGTTACATATTCTCATGCGCTCCATTTAATGTATTGAACTAATACAGTGTGTGAGTATATTATGATTTACATTTTACATTATATTTATTGTCTTTTTATACTACTTGTGATTGGTTATTTTAAACATATATTATTGTTTTATTATGGTTTATTGAGTTTCATGTTTTTATTTGTTTGCATTCCTCTAGCCCCTTGATGAAGGCATCTGCCGAAACGGGTCTGGGTTTTGGTTTTTCAATAAAAGCGCAAGTGACCACTTTCTGCTCGCCCTTGTTTGTTTGACAGTTCTAACCTCCCCCCATCAGCCCATTTCCAGTCCTAGCCCTCCCCAATAGCCCATTACCAGTCCAAGCCCCCCTTCTGATCAGCCCATTTCCAGTTCTAAACACCCATCAGTCCATTTCCAGTCCTGAACCCCTCCCCCCGATAGCCCATTACCAGTCCTAAACCCCCTCATTATCAGCCCATTTCCAGTTCTAAACCCCATCAGTCCAGTTCCAGTCCTACCCCCCATCACCCAGTTCAACCCCCCCCCATCAGCCCAGTTCCAGTCCTAGCCCCCCCCCCCCGAACCCAGGGAAATTGAAAAACTAATAAAACAAACCTCCGGCATAAGCAGCAACTGCTGCTGCTGCTCCAGCGGCGGCTGCTGCAGAATAAGGAGCCCCACGGCCGCCCGCCCCCCGGAGAGCCTGCCTGTTTCCCCTCCACGGCGGCTCAGGTTTGCAGAGCAGCAGTGAAGGGAGAGTGTTTTCCTTTCGCACAGCTCTGTTAAAGCTGAGCCCATGGCGCTGATGGGAAACAGGAAATCCTGTTTCCCATCAGCGCCATGGGCTTAGCTTTAACAGAGCCGCGGTTAAGGGAAACACTCTCCCTTCACCGTGGCTCTGCAAACCTGAGCCGCCACCATGGAGGGGAAACAGGCAGGCTTTCTGGGGGGGCAGGCGGCCACGGGGCTCCTCATTCTGCGGCAGCTGCTTCTTACGCTGGAGGTTTATTTTATTAGTTTTAGTTTGAAGGCTGATGAGGCGGGCTTTTTGGGGGCAATTTGCTGCCCCCAAAAAGTTGCCGCCTGAGGCTATCGCCTCACTCGGCCTCATTATAGAGCCGCCCCTGACCACAGGTTCCTTCCATTTGACAGTCAAGACTTCACCTGCAAAATAGCTCCGAAGCTAATCTCAAACTTGCCTGATGAACAAATATACTCCCTGATAGTAACGTGGAACACCACCATCTCAGATGCTGCTAAAGTTCAACCTATGATCAGTAGATGCAAACACACAAACAGCTCCCCCTGGTACTCCAGCAACTTAAAGGAACAAAAATCCAAACTGCGCCATCTGGAGTGCAAATGGAGAACCTCCCAAGACGACAGCTTACATGCATTATACCTACAAGAGCTGAATAAATATTGTGACCTCACAAACAAAGCCAAGAGAGTACTATACAACCCTCATCAAAACCGCCACCAACAAGCTCAGGGAGTTATCTGACATTGCCAACTCACTCATAAAAACCCCGCGATACCTCACACCAAACCGGCACTAGACCCACACAGCATGGCTCAACACCTTCAAGCTAAGAGCAACAACCTTATTCACCCCCAACTCGGGTCTCCCTCATAGAGGGTCAGTTTAGACCAAGACTATATTTGGAGCAATTTTAACATAGTCAACCATGAGCATATTGACTCGTAGTCTCAGCTATAAACACAACTACCTCCCCCCTTGACCAATGCCCAGTATCTTGGATCAAGATGGCAAAAGCCAGTCTCATACCTTACGTCTGCAAGATAACTAACACCTCCTTATCACAAGGGACTCTCCCCCACCACTCAAGCAATCCACTGTCAGTCCTATACTGAAGAAACCAAACTTAGACATTGCTTGTCCGACATCATATAGACCAGGCATGTCCAACAGGTAGATCGCGATCTACCTGTAGATCGCAGAGGGGTCAGATGTAGATCACCAGCCCCACTTGGCTCCATCTCTCCAGCAGCTTGCCCCGTCGCTAGCTCGTGCCGGCAGATCGTCTGCCGAGGGCTTGCCGCAGCTGCTGATCCTTTGCCTGTCTTTTTTCCCTGCCTGCGGGAATCTTGCCTGCAGGTGTATTGGGGGCGCGTGTTGTTTTCGTGCCAATAGTTTGTGGGTACCCCAGGGGGCCGCTGCCTGCACCCCGCAACGAGACGCCACAGGCCCAGCATCATACCTGGTGTCCTGCCTCTCAGAATCACCCATTCCTGCCCCCGCCCCAACACCCCTTAGAAGTGTGTTATATACCGGGTGATATCAATTCGCCTGGGCTTTACCTGAATACACTTACCGTATTAGTTGTGTCGTGTGTTGGTCATTGGTCACTTTATAGTTCGCTTTCATTAAACGTTTTCGGGCAGTCACAACAAAGTGTCAAGAATTTGGTGATTTTGGCGGGCTTTTCCAATTTTGTTCTAACTTGCCTATGCCTTGCCTTTGAATTGGTTCAAACCACTGTGATCTTTGCTTGCCTCTTCAATTTTATTTTGCCCAGTCTTTGCGTTGATTCTACACTGCAATTTTATTTTGCCTTGCCTTTGCGTTGATTCTACACTGTGTGCAGAATTTATTATCACGCGTGGTGGTATTTGAACTTGTTTGGCGGTATTTGATCTTATCTGGTTTGCTGGACAGTGTTTGAGTTTTTTTGATGATTGTTTGGTGGTATTTGATTATTGGTGCCAGTATGATTAATTTTTATTTTTACTTTTAGAACTGCATGTGTGGTTTTGGCATCTCCAGTCCTTGTATTGCACATCATCCAGAGGTCTACAGTTCCTGTTGATCTTTAATACTTTGGGACAGTGACAGTTTTGGACCAGATTCAGCCAGTGTTTATACTAGCAGATTTGGCCTTCTTACATCCAGCCACCCCAGTGTAATGAAGATGAGTGTTCCAAAGAAGAGCAAAACCTACCATTTTCATGATGAATGGGAAATGGACTACTTCATCATAGTGAAAGACAAGTGTTGTTGTCTAATTTGTAACACCCCAGTATCCTTGCCCAAAAAGGGTAATCTGGAACATCATTATAAGCTGTACACTCCTGTTTCAGTTCAACTTATTTGTGTGAATCTGCGTTTTCCCATCTGAAAATGACAAAGAGTACACAACGTTCCAACGTGACAGATGAACATCTCCAGGATTCTCTGAGACTGGCCCTCACACAATATTCACCCAACTTCAAAAAGCTGGTGGAGGAAATGCAGGCTGAGACGTCTCACTAATGAGCAAGAGCGAAATATTAAAGATTGTGCAAGATCAGCCTGGATCAATACTCGACCTAAATTTAACACAAATTACTCAATAAAAGTTAAAGAAAGTTATTAAGACAGTTAAAGAAAGTTATTACTCAATAAAACTTTAAGAAAAAATGTACTTTCCATTTCCCCTCGCAGTTCTTACTGGATCTTTGTCTCTCTGTTTTGTTTTTGCTTAATTTGCTTAACAGCTGATCACATCCAAGTAAATGACAGAAGGTTCAATAAAAATGGGGGGGGGGGAATCCTCCAACTTTATTGGGTTAAAATTTGAAACTAATTTGAAACTTAATTTTCATGGTGGTAGATCACCAGCATTTTTGGCCGGAAAAAGTAGATCACGACCTGTGCGAAGTTGGACATGCCTGATATAGACTAATCTCTAGTATCCCATTTGTTGCCAAAGTCATTGAAAAGGTTGTTCAGCAGCAACTACAAGATCACTTAGACAGACATGATCCTCTCAACATCCAGCAGCACGGCTTCCGCCCCCTCCACTGTGTAGAAACCCTCATGACCTCCCTTCTCAACACTAATCAAGAGCAAGGAAATCATGACACAAGGATTTATACTTATTTTCATGGATGTATCCTCTGCTTTTGACTCCGTTTCCCACCAACTATTGGTAGACAGGCTCTACAAGATCTGAATACAAGGAACTCCTTTAAAATGGTTCCACTCCTACTTGTCAAATCACATACAGCAAGTCAAAATTGGCAGCCTAACCTCTGCACCTTTTACCCTCAATCAAGGAGTACCACGGGGATCTGCTCTCTCTTCTACTCTATTCAACATCTACATACAGCCACTCTGCGACATCAAGAACTTAGGTGTCAAGTACCTCATCTACGCAGATGACATAATGATATCTACTCCTTTCTCAACCACAGCTCCTGACTACACCAAAATCTCAAACTGCTTCACTGCAATTAATCTCTGTCTCAATCGGTCAATTGGGCCAAAAAGGACAGCTTTGAAAAAGATTGCACTGAGAGCGAGAACCAGCCAAAGCCCCCTGATCGGCATCAGTGCAAGGGAGTGGGTCGGGTAAGCTCCTCCCTACTCCCTGACGCCAAGGCCAATCGAGCTGAAGAGGACAGCTTTGAAAAAGACCATGCTGAGGGCACGCCCGTGCCTTAGGCATGGACCAATGCAGCAGAAACGTTTCCCTGCATATAGTTACTCGACGCATCGCCCCAAAGATGTTCTAATGCAACCGTGATACACCCCAGGTAGCTCAAGAAAAATAAAGAAGCCTCTTATATCAACCCACCAGACACCAAAAAGAAGAAACAGTATCTCACCATTCAACTTTTCAGCATCTACAAGACCATCACCGCAAAACTAGACATGTGATAAGTGCTTCCCTAACGAAGCATCATGTAATAAAGCCTCTCCACCACAAAGTGACCCCCTGCCTTAACATAGCAGGCTCACTAGCACTACCTAGATCCCCCAACTACCTCACGACTCTCAGGTGAATCTGCACCTTGGACTGTGCAGAGAAACTATAAGACTACTACTGAGGTGACCAAATTACCTTGCACAACTCAACACCACATAGAAAATAGGAAAGGCCACCCACCACCACACCACCCACATGATGGCAACAGAAGCACCTATAGGCATTAGCATAACTACTACTGCTACTACATAAATGGAGAGAAGGCACCCTACACAGTCAACATGGAATCCCCATGGCCAAGAAACATCACCATCATACTGTGTCTATTGCTACTCATCTGGGTAACCACCCTTCTTACAACAGCACTCAGATCAGACTATAGCAGATACCCATAATCTATAGCAATAGAGGTCCACTAGATGGAGCACTAACACTACAATACAATCCACAATATCAGAAACGCCACTGCATGCTAAAATGAATCCCACAACATTCGAACAGAGGAACACACCCTGGGAACAAAACTATGCTCCCCATAAAATGTACACTCATCAATGCATGATCAGCAGGAAATAAGATCTAACCCCTTTTTTTTTTTGTGCCATCAAGTCAGTGTTGACTCATAGTGACCCAGCTAGGCAATGGAGGATAAAGTGACTTGCCCAAAGTCACAAGGAGTGACAGTGGGAATCGAACCCTTGATCTTCTGGGTACTAGGCAGTTGCTCTAACCACTAGACTACTCCTCCACACTAAACTCTAGTTGATCTTATAAATGAACACAGCTTAGACAAGCTTTTCATCACCAAGACCTAGTTTTCAGACACCAGTACAGTACTCTTAAACCAGTACTCTTATGCCCTCTTGCATACACAATTTTCACATCAAACAGAACCAATAACAGAGGCAGAGGAGCATGTATAATTGCCAAAAAGAACCTACAATTCAATGTCACCAACTCCAGCACAACCAAAGAAATGAACACCTTACACATAAACAACTACACTGACTTCTGCTTAGCATATCAAGCAACTCATGGGGATTCTACAGACCTTGCTACCCTATTTGAAACATCATGCTCCACTTCATAAAATCACCATCCTCTAATAATACTTGAAGACCTCAACCTGGCCTCCTCCCCCATATCACAATCAAGAGCCTTCCTCAAAGTCATGCAAACAATTGAGTAGATGCAGATAGTCAAAGAACCTAATCAAAAGAAAGGAAAATGTCCTTGATTTAGTATTTGTACCTCTGACATTCTCCCCAACACCATCTGGCACCGTATACCATCCTCCCAGTAGCATGATCAGACCATGCAACTCTCCTCATACATCCAAACCATGTCAAAGCAATCCACGCTACAACCTAAATCATTCACAACCTGGAGGTTCAGGGAATTCAACAACGTACAATTCCTCAAAGCAGTCATACTACAACTGAAACTCATACAAGCTGCAAACTTGTAGTAGTAGTTACGCTAATGCCATTGACAAAATGACAACTAAACCCAAGGGTCATTCACTGGGGCAAATCAACTATTGAGAATCAAAAAATGGTAACGCTCCACTTCTCAACTAATCAGCATAATCTAATGCCGTTCTAAATGGTGCTATTCACACTGATACTTGTAATGAATAAACTTTTCAGCTTGAATAATGAGCAACCGGTCTCAGACTTTAGTTGATTCGCCCCAGTGAATGACCCTTGGATTTAGTTGTTAAATAACATCGATGGAAGGTCACATACAGTGGAAAGACACTTTTAGTTTCTCAGAGAACCATATATCGAAGCTTTGCAAAGAAAAAACACCTTTCTCAATAAGCAACCAGGAGATCAACAATGTGGGTAATGTCAGTTGGGATAATTTTTTGAAAATCCAAAAAAAGTTGGTTCGAATGGAATTACATCGATTTTCCTTGATCGAATATATACAAAGACAACATATCCCGCGGGGACTCCGTATGTATAAGGAGCCCAAGATGTATACCACGGAGAGTAGTTTTATGGAAAAATGGAACCAAATTTTAAATAAATGCTCTCTAGACCTTATGGTGCTTATAGTGGATACTACTAAGGAGAACATGGAAACCAAACAAAAGGAAACTGACACGTTAACCACTAATTTAAAGGAATTTGAGATCTCTGAAGACTTCTAAAAAAAAATAGAGGATTCAAATAAAATGGTTGAATCGTTACAGGAGGAAGTTAAGAAGATTAAAATTAAAAAATTAAAAAGGGGATTATGATGATTATACTACTGGATATGTTTATCCGTGGATGAATCCCATGAAAAAGAATAAAAAAACAACAAAAAAAACAAGTGGATTTTGAAGATAGTTCTGATGACATGCGTTCTTCAGATTCTAGTAAATGTTCAAAAGAAGATTTTTTAGACGAGGAGGAACCCCAGAAGAAAAAGAAAGGAAGGAGCGTGGCATACGGCTGAGGGAATACAAGGCGACGAAAGTAAATGTGCATCAATCAACTCAGCAATCCATGGTGATAAATGTATCAGGTCATCCTTTAACTGCAGCAGAGATTCAGCTTCTTAATAAAAGGTTATCCTTTGTACCACGGACATATTTTGATATGTTTCAGTTTACTATTGATTTTGAACATTTGATACGTAAAGCTAATTTGAAACAGTTTTTTTCAACACAACCGGCAAGAGAAATGAATCAACAAATAAATGTATCTCGACGAACGCAGATCCCGTTCAAATCAACATGGTCACCTCCAGGACCAGTACATTCTTCATTGATATTATACAAAAAATTGGTATTACATGATGTATCTCAGTTAGTAGATACTGGCAGAAGAGGAGTTCTTAATGTGTTAACTCACACAGAAAGGAAAACTTTGCATGAATTAAAATCTCGTTCTGAATTAGTCATCAGAAGAGCGGATAAAGGAGGAGCAATCATGGTACTTGATAGGAATCATTATTTAGATGAAGCCCATAAACAATTATCTAAGGCTAATACTTATGTACTTTTGGAAAAGGATCCAACAGAACGATTACAGAAATCCATTAAAACAATTACTTCTCAAGCTTTAGACAGTAAATTGATTACAAAAAAAGAATGTTTTTTTTTTAATGAACATAGCCCTTGGGTGTCTATGTTATATTTAGTGCCCAAGATTCATAAAAGTTTGACTAATTCACTGGGAAGACCAATTGTCTCCACAAAAGGTTCAATATTAGAACCCCTTTCAATATACATTGATTCATTTCTAAGACCTCTAATGCCAAATATAGCATCATATGTTTGAGATACAACTCATTTTTTACAAATTTTAGAACATGCTCAATGGGCCCGGAAAGAAAACATCCTGTTGGTAACATTAGACGTATCCTCGTTATATACAAGCATTCCACAAACTGCAGCATATGAAATAGTGCTACGTGCTTTAGAAAACAGAAACAATCTTTCGATAGCACAGTTACAGTTTTTAGCAGAAATTACTGAATTAGTTTTGTTTCAGAATTATTTTAAGTTTGAGAATCATTCATATCATCAAATATCGGAGGTTGCAATGGGAGCCTCGTGTGCTCCCTCGGTAGCAAACTTATTCATGGAAGTTTTTGAAACGAAGTGGCTGAAAGATACAATCATCAAAGAAACATTATATTATGGTGCCGCTTCATCGATGATATTTTCATGTTATGGGAGGGGTCTGTGGAGCAATTAAATGGTTTTGCATTATGGCTCAATAGTAGAGACGACAACATACATTTCACGAGTGTCTGCAGTGAAGATACAATAACATTTTTGGATGTGGTAATTGAAAGAGGAGTTTCAAGATGGATCACAGCTGTTCACTGTAAGCATACAGATAGGAACGCTTTGTTGCATTATCACAGTGCCCACCCGAAGCAACTAAAGGACAGTCTCCCATTCTCGCAGTTTCTCCGGTTTAGGAGGAACTGTTCAGAAGATAGACAATTTAGAACCCAGTGCAAATATCTTAAAGATCGGTTTGAGAAGAGGGGATATCCTAAACATATTGTTAATTGTGCATATAAAAGAGCTTTATTTAATAATCGAAAGCTATTGCTTTCTCCAAAAACAAAAGCTTTGGAAGATGAGACTAATATACATTTAGTGACAAAATATTCACCATATAGCACCCAAATACAACGCATCTTGAAGAAACATGCGAATGTCCTCAATAGTGTACCAGGATTGGAGGACAGATCCATTAGGTGTGTTTGGAGAAGACACAAAAATTTGAAAGAGATATTAAGCCCTAGTGTATTGAGACCTTTACAAATTCAAGATTTACAACAGAAGAAGGGTCATTTTAAATGTGAGGATTGTGCAATATGTGCTATTACCGTAGAAACGGCTTCGTTTACACATCAGGGAAAAACTTATGAGTCACGGCATACAAATACATGTAATAGTAGTTATGTAGTATACTGTATTTGTTGCCCTTGCCAATTAATCTACATAAGAAAAACCATTCGCCCATTTCGGCTTCGTATGTTAGAACACAGAAGCAGATTGAAATGCAAACAACTAGAGGCTCCGATTGTGGAACATTGCTTACAAAAGCATCATAATTATGAAGACCTGCGCTGCTTCTGTATTGATCATTTCTATGGGATTAAATGGAAAATCTAGGGATCAAACGTTAGTGATCTGTGAGCAACGATGGATTTTTCAATTTAAGACTGTGACCCCCACAGGGTTAAATGCACTAATAGACTGGAGTGCCTGTGTATGATTAAATAATTAAGAGATCAAGAAAGAAGGGACAGGTGAAAGCAATAGCACCAATTCTTGTAAGGATGCGGGTGTAGCTCCTTTCCTCCTTCTCCTCCGTGCTCCCCGATCGGGGTAGAGCACTCCTGAGTGGGGCACAACCATCTTCTCCCGCTCAGGGAGCCTCCAGCCCAATCGGGGCTGTGGGAGGCGGAGCCCTACCAACAAAAGAGAGCCGCCAGCAAGAACAGCTCCTTTCCTCCTTCTCCTCCGTGCTCCATGCTCCCCGATCGGGGTAGAGCACTCCTGAGCAGGGCACAACCATCTTCTCCCGCTCAGGGAGCCTCCAGCCCAATCGGGGCTGTGGGAGGCGGAGCCCTACCAACAAAAGAGAGCCGCCATCAGGCAGGCCCGCACCTGAGGGCCTCGCCAGAGGGCCCTTTGGCACGGCCCTTAGGCAGAGGCCCCTCAAAAGGCCAGAGAAACATCCACGCCATCTATCTGCAACTCCAATCCTGCAACCTCTAACTCTCTACCTTACCAGCACAACCACCGTCTGAACCCACAGCAAGTATACACCATCTATAGGTCCAGAACTTCCACTCAACTACTTCTCAATCTCAAAGTAATCCCCTATATTGCTATCAATAGCATGCTTCTGGTCAACTTGCCACTATCTATCACCAACTGACTGCCACATTCTCTGCTGATTCCTATACTGTTGTCAGTAATCATTCCCACCTGATCACTCAAGCCATTAGCCTGCCTCTTACAGTTGTCTGTATAGCAACGGCATTCCTTTTACAATTGTCTATTGTATCCTATGTCTTTTGTTATCTATACTGTAGTCAGTAATGGTCTCCGCTTGATATTATATACTGTCGCCAGTAACACAAACCCATTTTAGTCACTATTACTGTATTGTAGCCTGTACCTATTATACTGTAACTTGTATTCTGCCACTCAAGACTCCAAAATACACCATACACATTCCCATTCAAGGAAACTAAAATGTCTGTCCACTTCATTACCTTTCTCAGTTTTTACCTTCTCACAGATTGGCTCGGGACCTCCCTAGCCTACTCCCCCTCCACCAATCATATTCCTATCCTCAAAATCCATGGAAAAAAATGGTCAGGCAACCCTTACCACTATCCAGGTAGGGAAGCTCGTATCCGGCATTCCCACTTGATTCACATTGCAATACACCAAACCAATAACCCTAAACAACACAAATCCCCACCCCAACAAAGCTTAAAATGTGCCCTCATAAATGCTCGCTCAATTCGAAAAAAATGGCCTGTAATCCTAGATATAGTTACCCTTCACGATCTTGATGCACTCATGATCACTGAAACTTGGTTATCAAAAGAAGACAATGTCCTCATTAACCAACTCATTCCACCAAACTTCTCTATACACACAACCCACAGAGAAAACAAGAAGGGAGGAGGAGCACTCATTCTCACTAAGTCTGAACTCCTTTTCAACATGACTAACTCCTATAGCACTAACAACCTGGATATAATCACTATAGTGAACAAACAATGCTCTATCAACCTGGTCTACAGAGCCCCTTCGAGCTCCCCGAATGATCTTCCCACCGTATTAGACCTAGCCGCCAGTACCAGTAACCTCAACACTCCCAACTGGATAATGGGAGATCTCAATCTCCCATCACTGCAGCAAAACCAGGCCTCCTCACTCCTCGATGCCATTGAAAATCTTGGATATAAACAACTAATCATGGAGCCCACTCATACCAAAGGAAACATTCTTGACATGGTTTTCGTCCCACAATCTGTTTATGAACAAAGCAGCAACATTGTAAAATCGATCACCGATGTACCATGGTCAGACCATAAACTCATAAACCTACAAATTCCCCTGAGCAACACTCATCTTCTTAACAACAGAAAACTAAACAACCCATCTAGAGCCCCAACAAAGGGGTTTTCGACCTTTCAACAGGGAACTTATACTGTCAAGCACCCAACCACTCCTCAATGACTCAACACTCAACCTTGATGAGTCAATTGACACCTGGAACAACAGCCTCAACACCGTTGCTCAACTACCACACAAAAAGAACATATCAAGGAAAAGAACCTCTGCTCCGTGGTTTTCCCCCGAACTGCAGTCTTCTCTTACACACCTACGAAGACTCGAAAAACGCTGGCACCGATCACTATCCATCGATGATCATACAGCCTACAATCTCCACCTAGCAACTCACCGCGAGGCAATCATAACCAGAAAGAAGCAATACCACACGGATACACTCAAAAGATCACTGAACAAACCTCGTGACCTTTTCAATTTAGTCAAATCACTATCAAAGGAACCATCTCCCGAACAAAAAGAAGACATTCACCCACAAGAATTTGCTGACTACTTGCAATCAAAACTTCTACAGACAGATGAGCTCTCAACAATCAATGTACAAGAAACATCCTGCCTAAAATCCCTGTCTGCACTTGCCACACCTTCTGCCAAACACATCGAAGACACAATCACCTCACTCAACACCACCACTGCGCAAACCAATCCTTGCCCAGCCTTTTGGATAAAGGATCTTCGAAGTGCATTTAGCCCTTTCATTGCAAAAATCATGAACCTCTCATTTACAACTGGCTCCTTCCCCTCTGCACCAAAGCTCACATCCATCAGACCTCTGCTAAAAAACGCCAAACTAGACCCAAAACGGCCTGACTCCTACAGGCCTATAGCCAGTATCCCCCTCTTAGCAAAGAATTTTGAGAAAGAGGCACAACGCCAAATCCAAGACCACATAGATTCCGCAGCCCCTCTAGACCATTCTCAACATGGATTCAGAGAATACCATGGCGTGGAAACACTGCTTACCACCCTCTTCAATGATGTTCTCACTAGCATAGACAACATCCGGCAAGGCGTTGTTCTAATCTTCTTAGATATAGCAGCAGCGTTTGATTCAGTAAACCATGAGATTCTCCTCGGGCGACTCAAAGAGAAAGGCATCTGCAACTCCGCACTTGATTGGTGTAAATCGTACCTTGACACCAGAATGCAATACGTAAAATCTGCAACAGGAGAATCAAAACTCTTCCATCAAAAACAAGGCGTTCCGCAAGGATCCTCTCTTTCATCTCTCATGTTTAACATATATATGCAGCCTATCTGCAATATCATCACATCATTCAATGTGAAATGTATGATATACGCAGATGATATCCTACTCTACATGCCATTTTCCACAGTGCAAATGGATTTATTGCCTATAACAAATTGCTTCGACGCAGTATCAGAATGGCTCCTGTCACAGAACCTCCGCATACAACATAAGAAAACTGAGGTTCTCTTTATCACAAAAGACCCCAACTTCATTCCACCACCACATATAAGTGTTAAGGGAGCTGATCTATGCACTAAAGAAACAATAAGATACCTCGGAGTCACTCTGGACCATCGTCTCAACATGAAATCACAAATAAATAATATTGTAAAAGCTGTGTACTTCAAGATACGCACACTCAGGCACCTATGCTCCTTACTAGACCAAGAGGACTTCAGAACCATCTACCAGGCACTGATCTTACCGCACTTCGACTTCGCCAACTCCATTCTGCAAGGGCTCCCACAATCCACTCTGAGCTCATTGCTATGAATACTGCTGCAAGGGTTCTACAAGGAGCGTCCAAGAGTGAACATGTTACACCTATCCTCAAGCAGCTCCATTGGCTCCCTATACACGGAAGGATTATGTTCAAGACCTTGATTCTCACTTTCAAGGCCATCAATGGTCTATCAGCCAACTCACTCACGGAGCTCATACAAACCGTACCACCAAACAGAAGTAGAAGACAGGTAGCATTAAACTCTCTAATAATGCCAAAGGCCATAACAACATGCAGCCTATCAACAGCAAACAGAGCTTTCATATTTTGCGCACCAAAATGCTGGAACTCTCTACCACCTGATATCCGTGCCATAACAGACTTAGCCCAGTTCAGAAAGGCCCTCAAATTCAACCTATTCATCAAATACTACCCGACAAAGTGAAACTTACAGTCCCACCGCAAACGTAACCATAGCTTTCTCATTGTTACTAACATTCTTGCTAATTTGTGTAAATAGTTTGAGTATGTTATCTAGTGAACAGATCATATACTCCATGTAGATAGTTCTCCCACGTTTTCCAAGTTTATGCTCCTGCTATGTAACACCGAACAGCTTGTTGTTCTAGTTTGTATTTTGTTCTCTGTGAACCGCGCTGATACCAAATAGTGCGGTATATAAGAAATGTAAATAAATAAATAAATAGTGACATAGTAGGTTTGAGTTAATATAAAAAACTTTTAGGATGGATAGTCCGCATGCGCGGCATCATTTCAAGCAACTGAACTTTAATTTGGACTTTAATTTGGACAAATTTAATGTGGACAAGTGCAAAGTTATGCACCTAGGGAAGAACAACCCAAACTATGGTTACACAATGCAAGGTTCCACATTAGGAACCACCACCCAGGAAAAAGATTTAGGCGTCATTGTGGATAACATGTTAAAACCCTCGGCCCAGTGTGCAACGGCAGCCAATAGAGCAAATAGAATGCTAGGTATCATAAGGAAAGGAATGGAAAATAAAACAAAAGATATTATAATGCCTCTATATCGTTCCATGGTGAGACCGCACCTTGAATATTGTGTGCAATTCTCGTCGCCGTATCTTAAAAAGGATTATAGCGTTATTAGAAAAGGTTCAGAAAAGAGCCACCAAAATGGTAAAGGGGATGTAAGGATACTCCTATGAAGAAAGGCTAAAAAGATCAGGGCTCTTTAACCTGGAAAAGAGACGGCTGAGGGGAGATATGATAGAAGTCTATAAATTAATGAACGGAGTGGAACGGGTAAACGTAGATCGATTGTTTATGTTATCAGAATATAGAAAGACTAGGGGACATGCAATGAAGCTACAGGGTAAACTATTTAAGACTAATAAAAGAAAATATTTTTTCACTCAACGTGTAATCAAACTCTGGAATTTGTTACCAGAGGATGTAGTAAAGGCTGTTAGTGTAGCTGGGTTTAAAAAAGGTTTGGACAAGTTCCTGGAGGAAAGGTCCATAAACCATTATTAAGAAGGGACCCAGGATATCAATGCTTGACCCAGTACAAGCATTGCGGAACCTGTGTCTTTTGGGGAAACTGCTAGGTATGTATGACCTAGATTGGCCACTGTTGGAAACAGGATACTGGGCTTGATGGACCTTGGTCTGACCAAGTATGGCATATCTTATGTTCTTATGTTCTTAACTGCTGTGAGAAAGGTGTACTCAGCAATACTGGTAAGGTTCTCTATTTTAGATACTAAAACCATCAGAAGATTAATGGTTTATAGTTAGGAATACAACAGCATAAATCTCCTTTTGATTCTTTATATTGAAGGTGAAATTGAAACTATAAGTGGATTGAAGTGCAAATAATCCCTGAAGAAACATGTTGAGTGAAACGCACAGCGCTGAAGTTTTGGCGTCGGGGGAACAGTTCTGAAGATTAAGTCAAGATAAGCAGTGATTTTCAAGATTGTTATAAGTTATTCACATTTGAATTTAAAATAATTAGAAAGTATAAGCAGCATAAACGGTCGTTGATGCAATTAGGGGCATGAGTTTGTTGTAGACTCTGAGAGCCCCACTAAAGTCTGAGACCGGTGGCTCATTATTCAAGCTGAAAAGTTTATTCATTACAAGTATCAGTGTGAATAGCACCATTTAGAACCGCATTAGATTATGCTGATTAGTTGAGAAGTGGAGCGTTACCATTTTTTGATTCTCAATTGACAAAATGACAGCAATTTGGAACGATACCCTAGCTGTAGCAGCCGTTGCACCCCCAAAGAAAATAACATCAAAACGCCAAAGTAGAGCCCCGTGGTTATCAACCTCCTTACAAAACCAAAAAGGCAACTTACGCAGACTAGAACGTACATGGAGAATCTCAAGGGACCCTCACTTCCAAGCTGCCTACATTGAAGAACTAAAGATCTACAACAAAGAAAACTTAAACTAGAAAAAAGAATACTACTCCAACCTTGTCACCAATGTAATATACAAACCTAGAGAACTGTTCACTATAGCAAAAAACACTCACAAAAGAACCCAACAATGAAGACACGCAAAATAAAATATCCCCCCAGAAGACTGCATCCCACCTCCTAGCCAAACAGGTGCAAGTCCCTCCAATTGAGCAAAACTTACTACTACCCAACCCAAGAATGATCAACCAGAAGACCTGGTCCAAATTCGAGCTCCCATCAATCAAAAACATGGAAGACACAATACAGAACCTTAACACGACAACTTCTGCACTGGACTCATGCCCCATCACCTGGATAAAGTTAAGCAGATCACACTTAAGTGCATTCCTCATAACCATAGTACATGCATCTCTGTCTCAAAGCCTTATGCCCACTGCACTGAAGCAGACCTCAATTCAACCCCTTCTAAAAAGTGCAAAATTTGACCCAACCTCTCCTAAATCTTACAGACCAATATCTATCATCCCATTGGTCTCAAAAATAATAGAAAAAATTACCCTGACAACTCCAAGACCGCCTCGATAAACATGCATCCCTAGACCCCCATCAGCATGGCTTCAGACAGTTCCACGGGGTTGAAACCCTCATCACCTCACTTCTAAATACCCTTACGACCTCCTTGTAAAACTCAAAGGATGGATTAATTCTAATATTCCTTAATATCACAGTTGCCTTTGACTCCCTTCCTCACCACCAACTAATTCAAAGGCTATCTGAAATCGGCCCCCATGACACCACACTCAACTGGTTCCACTCTTACCTGGATTCCCGGCAACAATAAGTAAAAATTGGCAAGAAGACTTCAAGCCCCTTCCCACAACAAATAGGAGTGCCTCAGGGATCAAGTCTATCAGGTCTCCTTTTTAACATCTTTATACAACCGTTATGTTAAATATTCAAGACACACAAAATGCTATACGAAATCCATGCAAACGGCAAAATGTTCTTCACACCAATCAATCTCATCTCTCCAAATCTCACCAACCTCCAAAAGTGCTTCACAGACGTAAAAGGATGGCTACTCATCAACCAAGAGAAGACCGAGGCACTCTACATAACCACTAATCCAACCTTTACCCCATCATCAAGCTTGAAACTAGGCAATGTAACAATCAAAGTCAATTCTGAAACAAGATATCTGGGCATAATTATCAATCAACAATTAACCTTCCAAATCTACATAAAGAGAATAACCACCTCTGTCTACCACAATCTAAGAACCCTGAAGCAACTCTGCCCACTTCTCACCCCAGATCTATTCCGGTGACACCTGTACTAGATTATTGCAACATTATATTCCAGGGCCTACCAAAACAAACTCTCCACCCATTCCAAATGGTCCAAAATACTGCAGTCAGAATAATATTTGGAGCACCTCACCGATCACACATCACACCCATTCTAATACAATTTCATTGGCTTCCCATCACAGCCAGAATAAGATACAAGGTCCTTACCACTAAATTTAAAATCCTCCACAAAACATTTGCCACATGTCTCCAGCCCCTGATTGCAAACCCAAAAAATGAGAGACTACGAAGACACTCCATTAACAACCTACTTGCCATACCACAACAGAGGACAAAGAGTAAGCAGTCCACCTGCAATAGATCATTCACTTTATTTGCCCCATCCCTATGGAATAACTTACTGCCGACATTAAGAGGACTCTCAGATCTGGCTGAATTTAGGAAGAAATTAAACACACACCTCTTCAGGAGTCATGTGATGTGGTGAGCCGGGAAGGCAGCATCTTCTTCAGCTCCGGGGCCTCCCATTCCTAACTCATAAAAATCGGCATTTAATTCACCCAGACTCCTGTGAAACTATTAATTGGGGACCCCACCAAACAGGGAGCAGATCTTGGGAGATCTTAATTTGCATGGCAGCAAAGGCACCCAGGAAGGAGAAGTTGCGGCTGCCCGAGAACAAGAGGCCGGCTCAGTGAACCCACGCAAGGACACCACTTCCACCTTAATAGAAGACGTTTCCGCAGTGGTGGTAAAAGCTCTAGAGGGCAGGTTCCAAAACCTCTCAGCCCAGCTTAGGAAGATGGTGCAGGGCTTGGCGGAGTTCACTGCTAGAATAGACCAGGTGGAACAGCATGTGGCCACGACGGAGGAGATGCTGCATTCACAGAGTACCAAAATCCGATGCATGGAAAAGGAAAGCTAGGGGTGGCAAGAAGCCCTCTGGGACCCCCTCGGCCTTAACTTCGGTGTCCTCAGGTCCTCTTGATCCTTTTCTTGTTCGCACACTGTACTAGCCAGTAGTATGCTGGTGACTTTATCCCCGGTGCTCTGCCCTTCGGAGATAGGTAGCTCGTAGGGCAGTTTCGGGTTTGACCAACTGTCGCCGGAGCAGCAGCACATTGCTAAGATCCTTGTACTAGAGTCTTCAAGCTCGGAGGATGTGGTTCCGTGGATGGGTGCCAGTATTGGTGCGTCACTGGATCCTCGAGGGCGACCCTCTTAGCTGTTGCCGGGAGGAGGTGAATCTCTTCCGAGTTGTTCTTCCAGCTCTCAGAAGCATACATCCATAGCCGTGGAATTGGAGGTCGCTGGTGGAATGTCTTCTGCGACAGAGCCCTTGGGAGCCGTGGCACCAATGGTGGATGTATCATCAGCCTCTTCAGGCTTTGTTCTACCACAACCTGCTGTTTTTACCTTGGAATCGATTTGGTCAGCAATTCAGCAGATGGGTGATTCTTTATCTCATCATGTACAATCTCTTTCGGCTCAAGTTCAGTCTAATGCTTCTTCTATGCAGCAGCAGAAGAACTTTTGGACTTGCGGGGAAACGTTTCCTCATTGGAGACAAGAGCCGAACGTATTGAGAACTCTGAAGCTGCTTCAGTTAAAGACGCTATGGGGATAAAGTCTCGTTTGGAACATTTGGATAATTTTTCCAGATATCAGAATTTGAGACTTGTTAATTTTCCTTTGTATGTTACAGCAAGAGATATGTTTAAAAGATATTTGATGGAGGTGTTTGGGGCACCTATTGAGTCACATCCCCCTGTTACTAGGTTATATTATTTACCAACTGGATGGAGATCTTCAGGGGAGGGGGTTAATTCCTGGGGTTCAACAGGCTGACTCTCTTGATGTTTCAACTTTGTTGGAGACATCAGCTGAAGAAGCCTGTAGCCCTTCTACTCTTTTGGCAACCTTTTCACTATCCCATGATAGGGATTGGTTTTTGAAGATTTTTTTTTCGGCAAACGTTTGATTAAATTTAGAGGATTTCTGGTTCGGGTTTATCCTGACCTATGTAAAGAACCTCAGAGACGGAGACGAGAGTTTCTGCTGCTACATCCAGGAATACTAAAACTAGAAAAACCCTCTATGATGGTAAATCTCTAAGAGACAAGTTATAAACCAATCATAAAATTAAACCCACTATTTATTCAATCATTTGTCGAAGTCCACCGAGGGAGGGTTAGGACGGTTAGCCAAACCCCCACCAGACTGTGAACTGCTTTTATTCTTATTAAGTCACCCTTGTGAATTTCAAAAAATCAAACACTTATCTTCATCTCCAAAACAGCAGCGATTCCTTTCATGTTGCAAATGACAAGATATTCAGTACACGACGTGCACGTTTCGGGTATCCGCCCTGTGTCAAGTGTATTCGTCATATAATAATGCAACTGACTGCTATCTTTTTCTGCCTGCTTAATAAAACGCCACCTTCCACATGGCTAATTCCGGGCATTATGTGTGAACGGCTTTTACCTCAGCGGCATTTAAACAGGGGAACACCAATAGAAAGAGGAAAAAAACCTCACTACTAGAGGTGTCCACTTTTCCATAGGTAGAAAGACTCGCCAATCAGATTTCTCCACATCACAAGATGGTAATCCAATCAATGTCTCGATTAAGCCCAAAAGGCTGTATGGTATGTAGCAAAAAAATCCAGCGTTGTTCTAAATATTGCAACTTTTGCTCGCGGTCCCCCCCGCGGGGATCCAAGGGGACATGGTCTATTACTGTCCAACGCAACTCCTCAAACGAATGAGACTGTGCTATACAATGTTCAACAAGGGGAGCTGTCAAAACCTTATTGTGTAAACGTGATGCATGTTCAGCCAATCGTTGCTTTAAGGACCTAGTAGTACGTCCCACATACAACAATCCACAGGGACAGATCAACATATATACTACATAAGAGGTCCGACACGTAGTCTTCCATTGCCTTATATATTCCTGGCCAGTAGTAGGATGTTGCCATGTACGTCCCGCAAAGGTCCGTTCACAATATTTACAAGTGGTACAGGGGCTATGACCCCCATCATATCCCGATGGAATGGGTCTGTCTGTAGATAATGCTGTCTTCACTAAATGGTTACTCAAATTAGAACCTCGGGTGAAAGCCACCCTTAAAGGTCGTTGAAAACACTCATGTAATGATAATATTCGCCAATGGGAGCGTAGAATTTTAGCTACTTCAAAACTGTTTTCTGAATAAGGTAGAATTCCCACCAACATAGCAGAATCACGTGAACAATGAGTGGAATATTGGGGATCCAAGAGCCACTCTCTATGTGTGTATCGTGCCCGACGAAAAGCTTGAGAAATTATTTTTGAGGGATAACCCCTATCCAACAATCGATGGGTAAGTTCGGAGGCATGTGTTTTAAAGTCCTCTAAAGAATGACAAAGACGCCGCAGCCTTAAAAATTGGCCACGTTTTAGCGAACTAGGATGATTGCTTTGATAGTGCAATAAGCTGTTCCTCTGAACAGGCTTCCGGTATCGTTTCTTGTCGTAATTCCATTTTAGAGCCTCTTTCAGTTTTTTGTGACACGTTTTTGAAATTGGAAGCGAGGGAGGTACAGTCCTACCTGCGAGACTCAACCCATCTCTTACAATTGTTTTTGGATTTTGTGGTTCCTCCGGGGGCTTATTTAGTAACTCTCGATGTAACAGCGCTTTATACCAACATTGACCAAGTAGAAGCACTTGAGTTATTAGAGCAATCCTTCCATTCAGCTCCGACTCGCCTTCCACGGGGTTTTTTGTTGGATTTAGCTCGGCTAGTATTAACCCAAAATTATGGGGTATTCTACAAGCAAATTTCCGGAGTGGCTATGGGGGCCACTTTAGCCCCGTCTTTGGCCACCCTTTACTTGGGGAAAATGGAAGACACATTAATTCAACAATCTCCTCTATATCAACATGTTAAAATGTGGAGAAGGTTTTTGGATGATATATTCTTTGTTTGGACGTCTGATCATCCTGCACTTATTAGTCTTATAAATTGGTTAAATCAATTGAAACCCAATATTACTTTTACTGAACATATTTCTCAAGATCGTATTGAATTTTTGGATATTTCTATCATAGCAGAGGAAGGCAAATTGACATCTTCCCTATACCGGAAGCCTGTTCAGAGGAACAGCTTATTGCACTATCAAAGCAATCATCCTAGTTCGCTAAAACGTGGCCTTCCATTCGGCCAATTTTTAAGGCTGCGGCGTCTTTGTCATTCTTTAGAGGACTTTAAAACACATGCCTCCGAACTTACCCATCGATTGTTGGATAGGGGTTATCCCTCAAAAATAATTTCTCAAGCTTTTCGTCGGGCACGATACACACATAGAGAGTGGCTCTTGGATCCCCAATATTCCACTCATTGTTCACGTGATTCTGCTATGTTGGTGGGAATTCTACCTTATTCAGAAAACAGTTTTGAAGTAGCTAAAATTCTACGCTCCCATTGGCGAATATTATCATTACATGAGTGTTTTCAACGACCTTTAAGGGTGGCTTTCACCCGAGGTTCTAATTTGAGTAACCATTTAGTGAAGACAGCATTATCTACAGACAGACCCATTCCATCGGGATATGATGGGGGTCATAGCCCCTGTACCACTTGTAAATATTGTGAACGGACCTTTGCGGGACGTACATGGCAACATCCTACTACTGGCCAGGAATATAAGGCAATGGAAGACTACGTGTCGGACCTCTTATGTAGTATATATGTTGATCTGTCCCTGTGGATTGTTGTATGTGGGACGTACTACTAGGTCCTTAAAGCAACGATTGGCTGAACATGCATCACGTTTACACAATAAGGTTTTGACAGCTCCCCTTGTTGAACATTGTATAGCACAGTCTCATTCGTTTGAGGAGTTGCGTTGGACAGTAATAGACCATGTCCCCTTGGATCCCCGCGGGGGGGACCGCGAGCAAAAGTTGCAATATTTAGAACAACGCTGGATTTTTTTGCTACATACCATACAGCCTTTTGGGCTTAATCGAGACATTGATTGGATTACCATCTTGTGATGTGGAGAAATCTGATTGGCGAGTCTTTCTACCTATGGAAAAGTGGACACCTCTAGTAGTGAGGTTGTTTCCTCTTTCTATTGGTGTTCCCCTGTTTAAATGCCGCTGAGGTAAAAGCCGTTCACACATAATGCCCGGAATTAGCCATGTGGAAGGTGGCGTTTTATTAAGCAGGCAGAAAAAGATAGCAGTCAGTTGCATTATTATATGACGAATACACTTGACACAGGGCGGATACCCGAAACGTGCACGTCGTGTACTGAATATCTTGTCATTTGCAACATGAAAGGAATCGCTGCTGTTTTGGAGATGAAGATAAGTGTTTGATTTTTTGAAATTCACAAGGGTGACTTAATAAGAATAAAAGCAGTTCACAGTCTGGTGGGGGTTTGGCTAACCGTCCTAACCCTCCCTTGGTGGACTTCGACAAATGATTGAATAAATAGTGGGTTTAATTTTATGATTGGTTTATAACTTGTCACATCCAGGAATACAGCAGTTGGGGGGGGGGTCATTTTTTTAAAAATTTCCCTATAAATGTTCTGTTAGGTTACAGGCAATTTCCTATATTTTCTACGACCCTTCCCAACTATCAGCATTTTTGAGCTCTCAGAGGGTTCCTGAGACAGTGAATGCTGCATTAATAGATTAATACTGGTTAGTTCCTTGCTGGTGGCTTTCCCTTTTCCTTCATATATGGTGCAATGTTTTCTTTTCACTCTCTTCTTAATTGAGGGCTAGTGGGTTGCAGCCATTAGATTTTGTTATTTCCTGTATGTTTGTTGTATTTCTTCTTTTTTTTGGATTACCGACTGCTGCTCTTTTCTTTGAGTGTATTCATTTATGCTTGAAGTTATTGTAAAATGCATAAATATAAAATAAAAATAAAAAAATCCGATGCATGGATTTTGAAATATGGGCAGCATTAGGGCCAGTGGGGGATGAGAGTTAATTTGGGATGGTTGGGTTGTTTATGACCGGATAGGGAGGTTTGTAGACCCTCCCGGATGGACTGGCCACCTCCTACGTCTTCTTGAAGGCCTTTCCCCGGTAGACACCAGGCCCATGGCTGTGGTTTTGGATGTGCCAGCTTTAAGTGCACCGGACAATTTGGGTCACCTCCTGGAGTTTTAGTCAGCCCCTGGAGTGGAGGAGGATTCCTCCACATTTCACTGCTCGTAGGGCACGACCTTTACCAGGGCTGAAAGGCATCAGGTACCATAATGTTAAGTAGAATGATAGGTGCGAGCCCGGGGCTATCTGGGGAGGAATCCGGAAGGGAGTTGAATGGGAGGTGGGAGCCCCATATGATCAGAATTCTCATGGAAGGCTCCAAGTTGGGGCAATGGTTGCAGAGTAGTAAGAAGGGAAGTAAAGGTGTGGGGGGGGGGGGGTCAAAGAGTAGGATAGAGAGGGGGGCTTGGGTCAGGAAGGGTTGATGGGTTGCTTAGATGTAGGTTAAATGGGGTATTCAATAAGGGGGGAAGGGTGAGGGGCACGAAGGATTCGATTGGCTCACGCACAGGGGAAAAACCTCCTGGCAGGGGTAAAGACTAGGAAATACAAGATGGGATGCACTCCAGGGGAACAAGAGGAGATCAATACGGGTCGAGAAAGGGATCATAGGTGGGGAGATGCCTTCATGTTGCAAAGAGGGTTTTTTCCGAATGGATACTTCTTTCACTCGGGGATCATATGACTAAGCAGGCCTCAGATTGATTTTTTGGAATGTGCGCCATAAAGTGTTGAAGGCACTTAGTGACCAATGGGTCGACATTGCTTTATTAGAAGAAGCTCACATGTTGGCGGCTGAACATGCTAAGCTAAAGAGGTGGTGGGTAGGGGCAGTCTATGAGGGCCTCTGCATGCAGTAAACAGGCAGGGGTTGTGATCCTAATATGCAAAATGATGGATCTGCAGGTAGACCAGGTGGGGTGCGTTATCTCTTTATTAGGGAGCCGCTTGCTGGGAATGCCCCTGCTGCTGGGGAATATATATGGTCCCAAACAATATGATTGGTTTTTTTTTATGTGCTGGTACAGAGTTTGACTGGGGGTACTCATCATCGGATTGTGCTGGGGGGTGATTTCAATTGCGTGTTAGACCCCAGGGTGGACAGGTCGGGAGGTGGGGGGGTTGGGAATGACTCAAGATAGAGCTGCTGGCTCCTGAGCTTATGTAATGGCTGTGATTTAGTCGATGTCTGGCGGATCATTCATCCCGAGAGCGCGATTATCTCTCTTGAGCCCACAAAACATGGTCTCAGATAGATTATTTCTTGCTTTCTCAGAGATTTTTAAATCAGGTCCGAGATGCGCAGATTGAGATAGTTCAAATATCAGACCACGCTATGGTCCAGATCGATGTTCAATTGACAGCAGAACGGGGTGGTGACCGGGAATGGTGATTTCCATTTCGATTCAAGGGGGATGCGGATTTTATGCGTTTCCTGAGGGAACAATATGTAATCTATGAAGAAACTAATGGGGAACACAAGGATAATCCTTCTCTGTTCTGGGAAACAGCCAAAGCCAATCTATGGAGAGTGATAATTGACTATCTTAGCCATAAACAAGAAACCAATCACAAACTGGTAGATTGGGGTAGGCAGCTCTGTATTTTACCGGGGTCAAAAAATCTTTGTTACATTACTGTTATGCTTTGTATAGGTTTGGGAATCGCTTGGGCCACCTTCTTTTGTTGCTTATTTGAGACGGGGGAGACTCTAGGCCAGCAATGACTGTGCGATGTACAGATGGGAGGGCGAGTACTTCCCAACATGAAGTGGAGGAGGCATTTTTAGCTTCCTTTCGCTGCCTGTACTTGGAGGAGGGCAATGGGCTTAGTGCCCAAACATACCTCAAGGCTTGTAACCTCCCAGTGTTGGAGCCAGGACATCAGGATCTACTGAACGCTCCCATCTCTCCAAGGGAAATATAACACGTGATTAAGGCTCTGCACATACCGAGAGCACCTGGCACAGATGGATTCGGTGCGGAATTCTACCAACTCTTGAGTGACAAGATTTGCGCACCCCTAGCAGATATGTACCAATAATTGGTTACATTACATACTGTCCCATGCCAAAACAATGAGGCCCTGATCACACTCTTTCCAAAGCCAGGAAAGGACCCACTCCTGCCAGAATCTTACTGCCCAATTTCTCTGCTTAATGTGGACCTCAAGATCTTAACTAAGGTCTTGGCAGAGCGTCTTTCTCCCCTGTTACCCCAGCTGGTACACCCATCTGAGTTAAGCTTTGTCAAATGTAGAAAGGGGGGAAAACTTACGACAGAATTTGGCCTCTCAGCACTACTGCATGGAAAACGAGCTCCCTTCGCTATTGATAAGCTTTGATGCAGAGAAGGCCTTTGATAAGGTGGGGTGGTGGTACTAGTACCTCACATTGGAGGGCTTTGGTTTTGATGTTTTATTTCATTCAGGTAGCTACGGGCGTTGTATGCCAATACGTTTACATGGCTGTTGGTGAACGGGCTCCGCGCTGAAGGTTTTTCTTTACATCGGGGGATGCGACAGGGCAGTTCTTTATCGCCCTTACTCTTTATACTCTCATTGCAGCCACTCCTCTGTCACATTCAAGCAAACTCACTGATCAAGGGACTATGGATGGGGACCTATGAATTTAAGCTGTTGACCTATGTGGACAACTTGTTGGTCCACCTCATGGAACCAGAAAGATCTTTACCAGTGTTGTTAGAGGAGCTCTGAAGGTATGGGGTGTTCTTGAGCTATAAACTCAATTTAGAGAAGTCGGAAGCTATGTCAGTGCGCAACACACTCTGGGCCTCGTGGGGTGGTGCCTTCCCATTGTGCTGGACAGATCGGTCCTTTCATTATTGGGGATTTTTTGCTGGCTCTACCTGTTGACTTGTATAAAACAATGTACCTCCACTTCTGGCTACGATGGCACAAACACTGGAGAAATGGAGGGATTTACCACTTTCTTTGGGAGGGCATATAAGCTTTGTTTAAGATGGTGGTGTTTCTGTGTTGGCTATTATTTGTTACAATTATTACCTTTATGGCCCTTGAAATGAGACTTGGCTCGCTTAGATTGGCATGTGTCACGGTTCTTGTGGCAAGGTTGGCAAGCACGCATAGCTCTTCAGACCATCCGTGGGGGAGAGGGAGCATTGGTGTCCCTAATCCACGGGCTTATAATTTAGCATGCTTACTTAGACACCTCAAAGACTGGCTTATTGGGACAGAGGAGTACACTAATTTGGAGTGTGAATGGGCGCTGATCACTAGATCTGAAATATATTCTTCATGTTCACCTGAAGCAGCTGCTGGGTCACTTACGGAGTTGTATACTCATAAGGTCATCTCAGTGGATCTGGGGTGGATCTGCCATAGGCTAAGCCACTCACCTTTCTGATCAGTCTACCTACCACTGCAGGGTAAAGCGGACTTCACCCCGGGTATGGGAGAATCATGCTTTCGGCACTGCCAAAGATTGGGTCTCCACGAGGAGGATCAGCTCCTGATGATAGATGAGGAAGTACTATCCTTTCAGGAGCTGTGTGATCAATATGGTCTTGAGGATGTTGATTTATTTTCTTTCTATCAGTTTCAGTGCTATGTTCAGGGGTTGGACACCGCAGACCTCTCCAGTGACTTCTGCTCGGACGTGGAAGAGTTTTTCTTGATCACAGAGTCGGGGTGACTCACGGTGTTACGGATGCAGAGCTTCTTTGCTTCTCTTGCCTCGCAGACATGCCATCAATTAGCAGAGACGTGGGGCGCGGCTTGGGCACTACTTTGATGGCAAAGCGATGTAGAAGTTCATTGGCAAGATATTCCATTTCACAACTATGGTTTCTCTTCGAGATCAACAATATCGGGTGATACAGTGCATATATCTTTCACTAGGTCGTTTACGACAGATGAGGTATGAGGATTGGACGGCGTGCCCCAAATGTGGATTGAAGTGGGCCCCAATAATCCATTTGATGTGGGAATCCCCATGGATACAGAACTACTGGCAGGAGATTAGTTTGTTTACAGAGCAGATTCTTGATCGGAGGTGGAGGCTCATCCCGCAGTCCACCCTTCTGCATATGATGGAGGGGGTGGAGGTTGAGGGTAGGGGCTGGCAGCGTTGGCTGAAATTGTCTCGGGCTTTGGCAACATGAATTATATTGCAAAAATTGAAAAGTGCGGAGCCCCTGCAGTATTGGCAGTGGAGGAATGCTCTGCACCAGCATATGCAAATTGATAAGCTCTGGGTCAAAGCTGCTAGACAGCGACTGCCTAGCTTTCAAGTTTTCAAGCGTATATTCACCTCCACGGGGCCATAGTTTTGATTTATAATGTAGAAGGGAGTAGGGGTCCCAGTGTAATGGAGATAGAGGGCGTGTACCGATTGGAACCCAGATCGGGGTGGTAGTCAGAGGGGGGGGTGGGAGGGTAGATTAGAGGGCAAACTCCCCTGTGGGGCCCAATGAGTTTCCCCTGGAGTGTGTAAGAGCACCCACGCTCTAGGGGATTATATGCTGCTTTGGTATGGGGTGAGGGCCATGTCAAGGGGGAGCGATGGAGGGGTTAAAAATAAAATATAAAATAAAGGCTGGGTTATATTATGTATGCTGCAATCGCTATGTAATGTTGTTGGTTTGGGGTTGAAACTTGATGTAGCGACTCGTGTATTTGTTTTGATCAATAAACAATTTGAAACATTAAAAAAAACCACACCTCTTCAAGGAATTGTAGAAAAGCAGTATAAAAATAAATTTAAATGAAATAAATAAATAAATAAGAACATTATCTCATGATTAACCATAGCAAATCAGAAATACTTCACATCACAAGCGACAAGAATTTCAAACCGCCAACTACAATCATGATAAACAATAACCAATTCAATGTCAAAACCCAAATCAACTATTTGGGTATTACACTCAACCAAGAACTCAATTTCCAGCCTCAAATAGGCCGCATCAGCAAGTCTATGTATTTCAAGCTCCACACCGCTAAAGCAAACTTCTCTTCCCACCATCCCCCCCCCCCCCAGACTTCCACACTGTGTGTCAAGCCGTAATCACCCTAGTATTTGATTACTGCAACTCCATCTATCATGGACTTCCTAAGAGCAGATTATACCTCCTTCAACTAGCACAGAACATTGTAGCTAGAATCATACCAGTAGAATCCCAACAAACTCACATCATCTCTCTCCTTAAAAAGCTGCACTGGCTACCAAGCAGGATCAAATATAAGGTCCTGCTCACCATTCATAAAATCCTAACATGCTAATCAGCAGACAGCCTCATTCCTTTATTAGCGACAAATAGTTACACCAAACCCAGGAGAAAATCGCAGCAAACACTCTGGAAATCCCCACACACAACCCCTGAAGTAGTCAAAGAGTCAATAGCAGAGCCTTTTTCTCTATACGTTCCCACTCTCTGGAACTCTATACCACCTCAACTCAGAGCCATTCAGCTAACCAGTGAATTCCATAAAAACCTAAAGACTCTACTTTTCCTAGAATATTATGGACCAAGTGTAGACTAGGGAAGAGTGCTCACAGGACTGTGCAACTCACTACCTCCTTGTAAATAGTTAACTTTAACTTGTCAACGTTTAACATTTGTTTACAATATGTTCCTTGTAATGTGTACTTTACTGTTCTAGTTACACTGTTTTTGTACTGAGTTATCTGTAAATCATCTTGACTAATAGAAAGATGGTATAAAAAGATGTTAAATAATGTGTTATGGATTTTTCCGCCAGAACTCAGCCAAACCTCTTTTAAATCCAGCTACACTAATAGCTTTTATTACATTCTCCAGTAACGAATTCCAGAGTTTGATTACTCATTGACTGAAAAAATATTTATTCCGATTAGTCTTAAATGTGCTATATTGAGCTTACATAGAAACATAAGGCCTGATATTCAAAGGCATTTACACAATTTACAGAGCTGTAAATCATGTAAATCCCCCTAAGTGGGATATGCAGCAACACTCAAACGATTAATGTCGCTGAATATTTTGCAATAACGCCTCTATATGCCCGATGGTAACCGCTTTGCATCGGAGTGTGTCAGGGGCGTACCTGGAGATAATCATGCAGCGATGATATTCGGCCACTGCCCGATTATCCCTCAGCGGCAAAAATTAGGTGCAGCAAAAGCTGTCCTTACTTCCACTGCCAGAACTAATCAAGCAGCGGCTGAATTTTGCCACTACACGGATAGCCACTGCGCCATGTGTGACTGTACAGAAACCTCCTGATATTCAATGCTGGTGGTTGGATATGGCCCCAGATTGAATATCTGGGGTTTAAGTTTGCTGGTGCATCCGGGTCAGCGGGTTCCACTTTAGATACTGCCGTTCCTCTGGTGGGAAGACGTGTAATTAGGTCAATGCTGGTAATGAGGCAGATGCAGCAAAAGCCATCATCATCCACGGCAGGAGGTAAGCAACAGCTTGGGACAGCAGGCAGTGAGCTGATATTTGCGGCATAGCCGCTTAGTGCAGATGGAGGATCCTCCCTTTCATCGGGTCTTGTGGCTGAACAGCTTTCTGACTCTCCTTTCATTTTGGTATGGCCAAAGAGTTTCACACCTGAGTCAGTCGCCCAAGAGCGGATGGTTCGGAAGAATGTATCCTTGAAGGATACTACCAAAAGCAGAGAGGTTCCACAAAAGAGTAAAGTAGCCCAAATGCCCTCAAGTATGGAGCAGACAGAGCTTAAAGATCCCAATTTACCCATGTCTAACAATAGCCAAATTAACATGAATAGAAGTCTAAAGAATAAGATGGGAGAGTTAGAATATATAGCACTAAATGAAAGGTTAGATATGATTGGAATATCAGAGACATGGTGGAAGGAGGACAACCAGTGGGACACTGTGATACCTGGGTACAAACTATATCGTAATGATAGAGCTGATCAAATTGGTGGAGGGGTTGTGCTCTATGTTAGAGAGGGCATTGAGTCAGAAAGGATTAAAGTTTTGCAGGAAACAAAATCTGGTGTAGAATCTATATGGATTGAAATTCCATGTAAAAGGGGGAAGGCAATGGCAGTGGGGGTGTACTATCGAGCGCCTGGCCAGAATGACCAAATGGATGATGAAATGCTCAAAGAAATCAAGGAAGCTAACAAAAGTTACAGCACAGTAATAATAATGGGTGATTTCAATTACCCCGGTATCGACTGGGTCAGTGTCACGTCAGGACATGCTAGGGAGATAAAGTTCCTAGATGAAATAAATGACTGCTTCTTGGAGCAGCTGGTTCATGAACCAACCAGAGGGGAAGCCATATTAGACCTAGTCCTTAGTGGAACACCAGATCTAGTGCAAGAGATAAGGGTGTTGGGGCCACTTGGCAATAGTGATCATAGCATGATGCCTTTGATTTAATTAGTGGAGGAGGGATAGTAAGGAAATCCACAGTACTACCTTTTAACTTTCGAAAGGGAGACTATGATAAAATGAGGAAAACAGTTAAGAAAAAACTAAAAGGAGCAGTTGCAAAGGTTAAAGACGTACATCAAGCTTGGGTGTTGTTGAAAAATACTATCTTGGAAGCCCAGATCACCTGTATTCCATGCTTTAAGAAAAGTGGAAGGAAGTCCAAAAAACTGCCAGCATGGTTTAAAGGTGAGGTCAGAGAGGCTGTTGTTGCCAAAAAAGCATCTTTCAGGAAATGGAAAAAAGAGCCAAACGACGAAACCTGGAAACAGCACAAGCACTGGCAAGTCAAATGCAAGGCATTGATAAGGCAAGCAAAGAGAGAATTTGAGAAGAAGCTTGCTGCGGAAGCAAAAACGCGAAATAAAGACCTTTTCAAGTACATTCGTAGCAAAAAACCTGTGAGAGAGTCAGTTGGTCCATTAGATGATAAAGGGGTTAAAGGAGCACTAAGAGGCAACAAGGCGATAGCGGAGAGACTGAATGAATTCTTTGCTTCGGTCTTTACTGAGGAAGATGTAGGGATGTTACCCATGACTGAAGTGGTATTTAAAGGTGCCAAAGAACTGAAGGAAATATCGATACAACGGGAAGATGTCTTACACTATTAGATAAACTGAAGAGTAGCAAATCACCTGGGCCGGATGGTATACATCCAAGAGTGTTGAAAGAACTGATATATGAGATTGCAGACCTGCTATCAGTAATCTGTGAACTATCATTAAAATCATCTCTAATACCTGAAGATTGGAGGATCGCCAATGTAACACCAATTTTTAGAAAGGGTTCCAGGGGTGATCCGGGAAACTACAGACCGGTGAGCCTGACGTCAGTACCAGGAAAAATGGTAGAAACCATCATAAAGAATAAAATTACTCAGCATGTAGATAGTCACAACCTAATGGGAGACAGCCAACATGGCTTTAGACAAGGAAGAACTTGTCTTACTAATCTGTTATGTTTTTTTGAAGGAGTGAATAAACAGGTGGACAAAGATGAGTCGGTTGATATTGTGTATCTGGACTTTCAGAAAGCCTTTGACAAGGTCCCTCATCAAAGACTTTTGGCAAAACTAAAGAGTCATGGGATAGGAGGCAGTGTACTATTGTGGAACAGGAACTGGTTAAAAGATGGAAAGCAGAGGGTAGGGCTAAATGGCCAATTTTCCCAATGGAGAAAGGTGAATAGTGGTGTACACCCCAGGGATCTGTGCTGGGTCCGCTGCTTTTTGACATATTCATAATTGACCTGGAAAGTGGAATAACGAGTGAGGTTATCAAATTTGCAGATGACACAAAACTATTTAAAGTTGTTAAAACCCAAGAGGATTGTGAAAAATTGCAAGAGGATCTTGATAAATTGGAAGACTGGGCATCAAAATGGCAGATGAAATTTAATGTGGACAAGTGCAAGGTTATGCACCTAGGGAAGAACAACCCAAACTATGGTTACACGATGCAAGGTTTCACATTAGGAACCACCACCCAGGAAAAAGATTTAGGCGTCATTGTGGATACCATGTTAAAACCCTTGGCCCAGTGTGCAGCGGCGGCCAAGAGAGCAAATAGAATGCTATGTATGATAAGGAAAGGAATGGAAAATAAAACAAAAGATATTATAATGCCTCTATATCGTTCCATGGTGAGACCGCACCTTGAATATTGTGTGCAATTCTGGTCGCCGTATCTTAAAAAGGATATAGCGATTTTAGAAAAGGTTCAGAGAAGAGCCACCAAAATGGTAAAGGGGATGGAAGGATACTCCTATGAAGAAAGGCTAAAAAGGTTAGGGCTCTTTAACCTGGAAAAGAGACGGCTGAGGGGAGATATGATAGAAGCCTATAAATTAATGAACGGAGTGAAACGGGTAAACGTAGATCGATTGTTTACCTTATCAGAATATAGAAAGACTAGGGGACATGCAATGAAGCTACAGGGTAAACTATTTAAGACTAATAAAAGAAAATATTTTTTTACTCAACGTGTAATCAAACTCTGGAATTTGTTACCGGAGGATGTAGTAAAGGCTGTTGGTGTAGCTGGGTTTAAAAAAGGTTTGGACAAGTTCCTGGAGGAAAGGTCCATAAACCATTATTAAGAAGTGACCGAAGATATCAATGCTTGACCCAGTACAAGCATTGTGGAACTTGTGTCTCTTGGGGAAACTGCTAGGTACATACGACCTAGATTGGCCACTGTTGGAAACAGAATACTGGGCTTGATGGACCTTGGTCTGACCCAGTATGGCATATCTTATGTTCTTATGTTCAATTTGGAGTGCTATACCCAAACTTTGTGAGGTTTTGGTTTCCCAGTCTCAGAAGATATTTTGCAAGCACAAGGTAGCACAACTCTGATTCAAAAGAATGTGGAAGAAATTGTCGTTGTAAAGGAGACTTTGGAAGATTTTAAACTTAAATTCCAAAGGCAGGAAGACACTAGCTCTGCTTTCATTACAGACATTAATTGCTATTAAGTTTAAGATTGAGACTCTGGAGAACCAGATACGATCCTCCAATCTTTGTCTAATTTAATTGTTTCCGCTCATCTCTGACCTCGTTCAAGGATATGTTTAAAAAATATTTGGCGGACGGCCTTGGTGTCCCTCCAGAGTCTCAGCCTCCTTTATCTAAAGCATATTATGTTCCCAGTCGCAAGAAAGTACTGACTGGGATTCGGCAACAATCTTTCTCAGAGACACAATATATGGATATTTTAAATCTCTAAAATATTAGAGTCTTCAGACTTCGAGTCTGTGACTCCTTTTACATTATTGATTATTCTTACATTGCCTTCAGACTGAGATTGGTTACTTAAGTTGTATTTTAAAAAATGCTCTGTACCTTTTAAGGGTTTTACTCATTTGTATTTTCCCAGATCTATCCAGGAAAACTCAGAAGAAGGGAGGGAATTTCATTTCCTGAAATCAGTGGTGGTACAGTTGGGAGGTTATTTTTCCTTAAATTTCCTTGTAAATGCTTAGTTAAACTTCAGTCCACAAATTATGTTTTCTTTGAACCCTCCCAACTGGTTGCTTTCATTAGTGCTCATACTTTCACTGTTTCCCACACTGTAGGTTAGATATTCACAATGTATTAGTAATGACTAGCTGATTAGGCTGACTTATTTACCTTCATGTATGATTTGAGTTGGATTTTTATTTTCTTTCTTGATGATCTCCATGATGAAGGGCTAGAGAAAATTAGACATTTGTTTGATAGTTTCTTTCTTTTTCTTTTTAGATATATTTATTTTTATTTTATTTAGACAGTTTTTGTATACTGCCTTATCCTTCAATCAAAGCAGTCACAACACAATTGGGGGATACATTTTTAACACGCGGGGATATGAGACACATACACTAATACTTACAGGGAACATGGGCAATGGAGGGTTAAGTGGCTTGCCCAAGACCACAAGGAGCATCTGTGGGACTAGAAACCCCAGTCCTTCTGGCCCAAGGTTGCTGTCTGTGGGATTTGAACCCCTGACCTTCCGGCCTGAAGTACCTTGCCCCAACCACTAGGCTACTCCTCCCTCCTTATCACTTATGGTGTACTTATGTGTCCTTTCTATTAGTGTTAATGTTTGGAATTTATACTTTATATTGATAAATATACAATTTAATAAAAAAAAAAAAGAAATGATATGGTGTCCAAAATTGCATACAATATTCAAAGTGTGGTCACACCACAGAGCAATACAGAGGAATTATATCCTTCGCTTTATTCTTCCTTCCTTTCCTTCTGATTCCTAGCACATCCAGCTAGTTCAGTTTTCAGGATTTTCACATATTGGAAGCGCTACATGCAAATCTCTCTCATGCATATTTATTGTGGAAATCCTAAAAACCCAGCTGATTAGGTGTGCCCCAAGGACTGGGTTGAGAATCATTGAAAAAGTATGTAATCAACAGCACATTTATTTCCTAAATGAGACTTTTGGCATTACACTGAAAGAACAGCAGGTTACTGATGACAAGTGAAAGGAAAACCAAGGGGTATGTTTACTAAGCAGTCTTAACGTGCAGCCGGCGTTAGTGTGCAGGATGCCATATAAGGTAGTGGGCGTTCCGGTCTTAAGGTAGCATTTAGGGTTATCGTGCGATAAGGTACGTTTTCGTGCGATAGAGGGAGCCGTGGCACGTTAATGCATGTTAGCCTTAATTAGGTGCGCTGACCTACAAACACAGCAACAGAGGTGTAGCACAATGGTTAATACATTGACTGATGAAACAGGAGTCATGAGTATGATTCCCCAGTGGGCTTGATGAGTAAGGCTGTCTGAAGCATTACCCTTTACTTTAAATCAGTGCTGTCTGAGGCATTTTCTTTTTTAATTTAAATTAGTGCTGCCAGCAAACACACCCTCACAGTGCCGTAACCTAAGGTGCCATATAAGGCGCCCTATAAAGCACTCCAGAGGGCACATTATAAAGTGCACTGTCCGCCAAGGCCATTTATAATGTTCCCTATAGGGCATGGCTCGGGAATGTTCTGTGAGGAGCGAACCTCAGGAACATCCCGAAACCCCGTAAATGCTTTGGAGCCCGAGGACTCCCGCTGGGGTATATTAGCCAAGGGGGACTTGAGGGGTCGGCTGGAGCTGTCGCCATGCCACGCATGAGACTCGCCCCTCAAGACTCGGCTAGTCTTAACAGACTGTTGTGTGGATACCTGATCCTGGAGAGAAGCACAACCCGACGACCGCGCGTTGGGCGCGAAGACGTCGTCGAGGGATATCCGAAAAAGGGAGGGTCTTCTCCCGACACTGTAGCCCGGGGGATCCGGGAAAGAAGGGTCAGGCCCCAAACAGGAGAGGCACCAGGCATTGGAGTCCAATTGGAAAATTAGGTCCCCGCAGTGAGGGCACTGCTGGGGAGAAGGCTCCATGCTGTAAGCCCGGTAGGCCTCGGCACCCAGAGGGGAGGGTCCCTCCGAGCGACCAAAAATAAATGAAATTTAAATGAAAATTAATTGAAAAGAAAGAAAGAAAGGGGCACGGAGGTGCCACCGTCGGCGGGAAAAAGCCGCGACTACAGAAACAAGAACAAAGGAAAAGAATTTCTGCGGTGGCAGGAGGGACGTCCTGCCTGCTCCGCGGAAAACGAAAAACTGGGGAGAGGCAGTAGGAAGGGCGGGAAGCCACCGCGCAGGCGCGGGGGATGCTCCCAAAGGCTTTCTGATTGGATGCTGGGAAGCATTCCCGTGCGGGCTCCGTCGGAGACGTCTCCCACGTGTGAAGACTCATTCCTGCTTGTTGCTGGAGATAATGCAGATCTGTACACATCCGAAAGGCAGACAGACAGTAGGCCTGGAAATGCTCAGCTGCCCCCCACCACTATCTGACATTCTCCAGCAGCAAGCCTCCAGCTGCTGCACCCTGCAAGGTGTTCCAGCCAGACACATACTAACTGCAGACAGTCTGCTAGCTAGTCCATAGTGCATGTTCCTGGAGGAGATGCGTGTACCCAGAACTGGGATGTTAGCATACACACCAAGCAGATAAATCAGTGATTGGGCCCCAAAAGAGAACCCATAAATATCACATGAGAGAAACACTATATAGCACTATGGGGGAACCTAGCCATGCCGTGGTCACTGCTCAGTCAGGGTGAGAGTGACCTCCCAGCAGGACATGCTGTGGCCACCCTGTCTGTGCAGGTGGTGGCCGGGCACTACAATGTCCGAGCCATTGCCCTATGCCCTGTGCAGATGCATCCTGGCCAGGCCACCCTGTCCGGGCTATACCCATGGTACCTTGCTCCTCATTATGCACATTGGCAGGCTGACACTGGCAACAGTGCAAGCAGTGTGGGCTGAGGAAGGTGTTGGCAGTCACCACACACTGGGTAGACAGACACACACTCCCACACCTATGCCAGCATTATGCAACTATAGAGGCTTTTGGCAGCCTTGGCCACCGCACCAGTCCTGGGCACAGTGCAGGCATGGCTATGGTACGCAATACTGTTGGGGTCACTCCCCAGGGTGATAAACACTGTCAGACCCCAGACCTGAAACACACTCCACAGACGACATCAGAGAGGTTGCTATGATACAGCTCAATGAGCAGATTGTGCTTAACCTAGGGATTGCTATCTGCCAGTAATCATAGCAACCTTTTGATATATGTGTACCGTATTCCCAGGTTTAGGGTGGCAGTGCTATGGTATGCAAGTGCTAGTATTGGGAGATGGTGCTGCACGCAGGGCCCAACATCCTGCCTCTCCAGGAGGCTTTAGATAATGGCGCCTGTGGGTGTGGGTGTTTCTGCCCCTGTTGGCCGCTGCTCTAGGGCAGAGGTTCCCAACTCCAGCCCTGGTGGGCCAAACACTGTTCGGGTTTTCATGCTGTCCCTAATGAATATGCATGGATACATCTGCATACCAATGGGGGGGGGCGGCACATAGAAATGCAGCAAAGGCATCTTTATTATGGACAGCATGAAACCTGAATGGAGTTTGTCCCTCCAGGACTCCATTTGGGAAACTCTGCTCTAGGTATTGCACATGTCTATGGTGTCTGTGCTCTGTAGGGTAAAATATAGGCATTTCAGGCATGTTTATGTTATCTGCAATAAAGGTTCCCTCTTTATTAGCACGGTTTAGTACTGGGTAAAATATGGGGACTGGGTTGGTGGGAGCCACAGCTGGGATTTGAACCTGTGACCTTCTGCTCCTGAACACACTGGCTGTGCATATTGCACCACACTGTTGCCACAGGGACAGTTCATTCCCTGGGGATACCATGACTGTTCGTCAGACAGGGCCTGTCTGTTGCAGTGCATGGCACCCACCTAAACAGGGCTAGGCCATGGTCTGCTGTGGGCAGTTGCCATTGCCCCCTCCACCACCAGTACCCCTGTCGCCATGCTGACATGCCCTTCTGCTGGTGGTGCGCAGTCTCAGGCCATCCAGTGTGCCAGTAGGCAGCTGCCTATGGTGTGGATTCTGGGGTAGGGGTGCCTGCATAGACGTCCACGCTTCCCCCAAGCACCACCTGCCAATGTTCTGTGCCCTTGGGGGTACCTGCTGGGTACTATCCCCTGGGACACTGTGGGAAACACACTCGTGCCCATGTTAGGCCCTCATCAGTTGCTGTCTGGCGGCTCTACTGTTTAAGCATTCCTATGGCCACCTAGGCATCACCCTAGTCCACACTGTGGCCCAGCTGCACCACAGCATGTGCCACCTGCAGCCCTCTGTATCCCCTTTTCCAGCATCTGTCCAGTTGCCCGTTCCGAATGCCCACCCTGCTGTTGCAGGACATGTGCATGCCATAGGAAACCTGTCCAATAGAAAGGGAAAACCCTGATCAGCGCTATTTCACTGTGGTGTCATTCACCTTGTATGGGGACAGAGCATAGCCCCTTACAAAATTGATATTTTTTTTTGGAGCTTTCTCGGTAGTGTTTTTTTATGTTTCCCATTAATATCACTATTGCCCAGCTTGGTTATGGTTTTTTTCCAGTTTGTTGAGGTCATTTTCAATGTTTATTTGCCCTTTTGTTCCGTGCACATGTATCACACTTATCACTTTTTGTAGGTTTCCCTGGCTTTGCTGTACATTGCTGATGGAAATGGTTTCTCTTCCCTTTAAATCTGCTCTAACGCGAGGGTTTCACTGGCGTTAGTTTGCAGCCCCATAATCCACAGCATTAGTGTGCAGGGAGCCTCTCCCCTCCCACTCTCCACCCATTGACCCTCTCTCTCCGCCCCTGGGGAGCCTTCCTCCACCCTCCGGGAGCCTTTCCCCGTCTTCCAGCGCTCGTTTGCGCTGCTGTGCGCATTATCGCCCGATAAGGCGCCTTATCGCGCGATAACATGACAGCAGCGCAAATAGTGCCCTTTAGTAAACATACCCCCAAGTAACACTAAAGGATTTTCATTGTGAATGATTTATTAGCTTTTCCTTTAATTAAAAAAAAAATCCATGTCTCTTTCTACAGCAGCCAAAGTAAAACAAATCAGTACAGTGTAAAGGAATCAGCAATTACACGTGACTGAAATTATAGCTGTGTGTCAAAAGCAAATATAAAAAGTGAGATATGTAAAGTTGATTTAATTATTTCCAGGCTCTTGCTATACCGTTTTTCAAAGATGCTAAAGTGGTTCACATTAAAAATATAAAATTAAAGAGGCACAGATGCTTGAAGCCTAGCCAACAATGTTCCTGACCTTGAAGCCCTAATGGTGGAAATGGACTTGGCCATTGTGGCCATTACAGAAACATGGTTTAACGAGTCGAATGAATGGGATATAGCCATAGCTAGCTATAATCTATTTAGAAGAGATAGAGAGGGTAGAAAAGGAGGGGGAGTAGCCCTATATGTCAAAAGCAATATTAAAGCTGCTGAAATACAGGGGACGGGGGGAAAAGAAGCGCTGTGGATTGTGTTGGAAAGAGGAGATGGCACTATCACCCATACTGATGTAGTCTACAGGCCTCCAACTCAAACCGAAGAAATGGATAGCAAATTGATTATTGATATTGCAAAGATAGCCATGAAGGGGGAAGTGATCATATTGGGTGACTTTAATCTACCCAATGTGGACTGGAGTATTTCTTCTACAAATCTGGAATGAAGTAAAAATATTGTTGATGCCTTCCAAGATGCATTACTTTGACAAATGGTGATGGAACCGACCAGGGAAAGCTTGATGCTGGATTTAGTACTCACCAACGGAGATGGCGTGTCGAATATCCGGGTGGATGCCCAGGTGAGCAGCAGCAATCATCACACAGTATGGTTTGAGATAAAAACCAAGGCAGAGTCCAATCAAAGCAAACTCAAAGTCCTAGACTTCAAAAACACTGACTTCAGTAAAATGGCCAAGTGCCTGAAGGAGGAGTTAGCAGGGTGGGAGGGGATAAGGTTAGTGGAATTGCAGTGGGCTAAACTAAAGGAGGCAATAAAAGAGGCAGCAGATACATATGTAAGGAAAGTAAATAAAAACAGGAGGAAAAGGAAACCTATTTGGTTCTCCAAAGAAGTGAATGCACAAATAAAAGCAAAAAACACAGCTCTCACAAAATTCAGAAGTTTGCAGAGGAACACAGAAAAGAATACAAGATAAAACTAAGAGACAGAAAAAGAAATAAGGATAGCAAAATCCAAGGCAGAAGGAAAAATGGCTAAAGATGTAAAGTGTGGCAACAAAACTTTTTTCAGGTATATCGGGAGAGGAGAAAAATGAGAGGTGGAATTGCAGGACTCAAAAGTGACGGGAACAGATTTGTGTGTTTTTTTATACCGATATTTCAGGTAATCATAGCGGTTTACAATTGAAACAAGATACATTAAACAATTTAACAATATAACTGGTGCTGAAACAGGCAATTACAACTTTACATAATTCTAGCAAAATAATTTATTTACAATTTTAATGATGAATAACATCATTAAACCTAGGGCTAGGTTTAGGGGTATGGGAGGGAGGGGTGGAAACCTTGTTAAAAGGTTCATTAGCTTAGTGAATAAGAGAAGTGGTTATTCAGTAGGACCGGTAACAGTTGAGGTTACGTTGTGACCAAAATGTTCAATGAAGAGGCAAGTTTTGAGGAGGGAACGGAACGAGGATAGGTCTGTAATGTTCTGAAGACTAGCTGGTAATGATTTCCAGAGTGTTGGAGATATGCATTCAAATATTCTATTGCTAGTACATTGTTTAGTATTACAGAATTCTGATGGAATAATGAGGGGGTTGATCATTTGACATCTTCTTTGCTGGTCATTAGATACAACTTTGATCAGGTGGGAGAAAGTTGGGGAAATATTTTCCTAATGCTCTTAAATGTAATCATCAATATCTTATATTTGATATGGCTTTGGATCGGTAGCCAATGCAAGTCATATAGGATTGGTGTTATGTGATCGCTTTGGCAAGAGTTGTGGGTAATTCGTGCGGCTGAATGTCGTGCCATAATGAGCGGGTGAAGGGATACTTTTGGTAGACCATGCAGTAGACTATTACAGCAGTCTATATGTGGAGAGATTAATGCTTGCATTACAGTTTGCCACCCTCACGGTGGCCATCCCAACGCCTAGGGCGCTGAGACTTGGTCTGCCTGTGGTGCTCCTGCCTCAGAGAGCAGCGTGGGCTTGCTTTTAACTCTGCAAGGCCTTCTGGGAATGCAAGTCCCTTTACTCCTTGAGCATAGATGAGTTGCAGTCGAGTGGTTTCAGGCAATGACAAGAATTTATTTTCCCCTTCCCAGCGGATTAAATGCAAGTGAATAACTCAAGACAAAACATGCCATACAATTGGCTTGAGGAAATTATACATGAACTCAGGTAAGTTTAGCCTTGTCAGCTTCAGGCTTTAAACGTGCAGAGCTTGATACAAAACAAATCACAACAGCTTCAATTAGCAAAGAAAATGTTCCCTTTTCTTCTGCTGCTTTTACCGTCTCTCACAGACACTGTTCAGCATAGGGAATTCACATGGTCAGCCAAAGATAATGTACAGTCCATCCGATCATCCACTATTTCATTATGGTCAGAGTCTATCTGCATTTCCTCAGCATCAGGAATAGCAGGGTGTGTCCGTAAGCTGCTATCCTGATCTTTGAAACAAACGGTTTCTCTGACCTCACATGGTTTCTCTCTGTAACACTCTCCTGAGCAGGGTTGTAAACTACCATATATGCTGTAGTTTTTGTCCAGGGAGTTTGTTACTTTCTGGTAACCATAGGGAACTGCTTTATAGCTAAGTTCAAACTTGTATGAATTATTAAGCCTACCTTTTGGCTTTGAAAGGGAAGGAACTCTCCACTCTGCAGGGTTAGACTGGTTCACAAACACAGCTGGTGTTTGCTTGCCTCTCAGCCTATTAACTTTCCCCTCAGATGTACCAGTATTCTCCAACCAGCCTGTCTCTCTCCTCGGAGCGTGTGAGCTTTGCCAAGCCTGCCTCTCAGGAAGATTCTTCTCTCTCCTGCCTTTACCAGACAACCCCTGTCCTGGGTTGTTTCCTTCTGGCCTCAGGAATATGGTTCCCTTGGTTCTCACTCCTCTTTGACTCCTTCTAGTCAGCGTGCTCCTTTGCTGGCTTCCTTTCTCGTCCTGGTTCTCTCTCCAGTTCCCCCTCTGGCTCTGGTTCTGCTTCCAGTTCCCCCTCTGGCTCTGCCTGGCCCAAGCTAATGACCAGTTTTTATCATTGTAACTCTCAGGGCTTAGCTGTGCCCTGCCCTGAAACAGGTAAACCTCATTCTCCTAGGACAAGCAGGATGAGTCAGCCACACTTGGTGTCGTCATCCAACGGCGCCGAGACGGAAGTACTCTCCTATAGCTCAGAAGGGCTTTTTGCCCATTTGAGCATGGGCCAACTGGCCCCACCCCCCTGCCCGCCCCTAGCTAGCCAGTTTCAGTTCTTCCGCCTTGCCAGCAAGACGGACCTCTCTACTCTCCAACTGAAATTACACATCTGAAGGAAAGAGGAATCCTCCTCCTTACTTACTCTTTGTTTTAAAATTTCTAATGCTATCTCTGATGCTTTCTTTCTAGATTCTAAGTTATATATAATCAGAATCCTGGAATTAAAGAACAGCTCCTCCTGATCCAGGATGAAAACTCCCAGGCAGCAAAACAGATCCCAGAGAATGTGGCAGCCCAGAACGTGCCTTTTAAGGCCTCCGTCCCCGGCCAGCCCCCTACTTCTCTCCTGCCTCTCTCTTCCTCAGGTCGGCAGGAACAATGAGTCCCGGAGAAAGCAGCAGCCCAGGACGTGCCTTTTAAGGCCTCCGTCCCCGGCAAGCCCCCTACCTCTCTCTTCCTCATGTCGGCAGGAACAATGAGTCCCTGAGAAAGCAACAGCCCAGGATGTGCCTAATAAGGCCTCCGTCCCCGGCCAGCCTCCTACCTCTCTCTCTCTGCAAGTCGGCTGAAAGGCAGCTCCCGGTGAGGCAGTAGGCAGCCCAGGAAGGGCTAGTGCCTAGGAAGGGCTCCGTCCATCTGGCCTGCCTCCTCTACTCCTTATCGTTCAGAGATCCTCCTCACACAGGTGAACCGTGGGGGCGGCCATCTTGCCTCTGAGGCCTCCATTCTCAGCCCTCCGGTGGACGTCCGCCTGCCCTTCGGCGCACTGGAGTCTTCAAATGCCTCCCTTCTAGCACTACTCCAGTCCTGCTTGGCCTGGAGAGTTCAGAGATGCCTCCACCATTCCCCTCCGGCCGGCCACGTGGCCCTCATGGAGGCGGCCATCTTGCCTGATTACATCACGGGCCCGGCTCCTCCCCCTACGGCGCCATTGGTCGACGCCGATCCAAGCAGCTTGGGAGGAGGAGCCGCTCGCAGAGGACACTCCTATCGCCGACGAGCCCGTTCGGCGCAGAGGCGCCTGCGAGGACGGCGCCGACGCTCTGGGTGCCGGCGCAGAGACACTCATTTCAACAGCAAAGGCGCCGACGCTCTGGGCGCCGGCGCAGAGACACTCATTCAACAGCAGCAGCATAGATGGCAGCAGTAGACCACAGGCAGCGACACGCTCGTAGGCTCCACAGACCATTACTTGCTCTCTACTGCCTACTCTATCTCTCAGGTGGCGCCCTCTCCTGGTGGGAGACTGACATGACCACTCTCCGAGGCCAACAACATAGCTGCCTCCACTGATCATTGTGCATCGTGCCATCGACTCGTGGGAAGCCTAGGGCACTCTCTCCTGGCGGGAGGCCAGCAGGTCTGCACCATAACTGCTTCTCAGTTACCAGATAGCATTCTTATTGGAATACATGTGCTCGCTTCGCCTGCACAGATTCACATTCAGCCATTCCATGAGGGGAGAGGCTGCAGGAAAGACTTAGTAAAAACAGATTTCTGTAAATCTAAATATGCCCACTCCAAGCAGCTGTATATCACAAGTGTCCCTGGCCAGTAGGCCTTACATGAACCGAGGGCACACCTAAATACCTGATTAAACGCTACGCAATGAAGGGAAGCATTTAACCAAGCTGGAACCTAAGCTCTTGGAGCCCTTCTTAACAAGGTATGGGGTCAGTCCTCCACATACCAGCACTGGCTGCGTGGGGTTACCTACACAAATCCCTGTCTGGATGAGACCATGATAAAAGGGAGATCCCCTCTCTTGGGCGTCAAGTCACTACCAGGACATGTTGATGAAGAGCCAGGCTGTTAGCTTGTCTTCTTGGTGCTCACTGCTCCTTGGGCGATGCCATAACAACTAGAGGCTCTCCTGGTCTGATGCCTGTGCATCGACATACACCAGAATCTGAGCCTGGGCGGCTCGTCACCGTTCCTGCCTTCACAGAGGTGTAGCTTAGACACTGCCTCATAAGGAGGGGCCAAGGTTTTCATTCAAACCGTTTTTTACACGGTTCCTGCCTTAAAAAAATAATAATAATAATTCCTCGCGATGCAAGCCCTCCACAATGTCCAGAGCCTGAGCCGCACTTAGCTCCACCGTAATACTTGGTCCCAGTCAAGGTACAGACCAGATCATGGGTCTTCGGCCAGCACCCGCTGAATCCTCCGGCCAGCACCACCCTCCAGCAGTGCAAGATCAAGAACTGCCAGTTGCAGCATCTTCCAGCTGGAGCTGTAGACCATGAACAGATCTCTTAACCTGACCCCCTCCAGCGGTAGGCCCTTCCAAGGCTGTTCCTTAAGACCGACAGGTCATGGTACAAACCACAGGGCTGACACTACCCAACAGGATTCCACCTTGGTACAACCAGTGGCAGCAGTTGGTGCAGTACACACATCCAGTGTGTTCAGGGGCAGAAGGTTACAGGTTCAAGTCCCAGTTGTGGCTCCTGCAAACCAGGTCCATATATATTTGCCTGAGTCTATCATCTTCATGCACCAGGTTGGTGTTTGGGACACCATCCTATCTCCCCGGAGATCCGCATTCCATTCACCGATTCCCCTTTGACAGTGACAGCAGTAGCCACGTAGGCACATAGAGAGGAGAATGCAGTGGAGGACTAGCCTAGTCATTAGAGCAACTGCCTAGTACCCAGAAGCTCGAGGGTCCAGTCCCACTGGCACTCCTTGGGACTTGAGCAAGTCACCTTGCCCTCCACTGCCTCGTAAGAAAAGGCTGGTAATCTACTTCCAGTGATACATTGCCAAGTAAACCCAGAGGTAGCTGGGTTGCTATGAACATAGTCCTCTAGTTGGTACATGAGCTTCGGGAACAACCTACCACGAATGGCATTGGAAACCATCCTCTGCTTCTAGGGGTAAGACAACTGTGGTAGTTCAAGAAGCAGGTCAGCTAACTGGACAGTTATGTTGGACACCCACCCCAACCTCCTCACACCCAGCAGCACCTCTGACTCAGCCACATTGGCCCTTCTGCCAGGCCTGTGCCTCGTGCCCCCTATCCTCTGCCTGGACCTCCTCACATCTGCCTGGACTTCCCTCATATCCTCTACAGCGCAGGGATGATCAGAAGGTCCACGCCGCATACCCCAATGTGTGGTGGCAACTGACTCCTGTGGCAGATATTTGTGTCCCCCTATCTTGGAAATGAGCCGACCTCTGCCGTGCCATCATGAGGATCAACCAAGCAATGGGCTCCCAGAAGCCTCGCATCAACTGAGTGCTTCTGCACCGGCGGAGTGCTCTTGGAATGGACATCAGCACCGGTGGGGTGCTGTTGGAGTGAACAGAGTAGAGGAGTAGTCTATTGGTTTCAACACCGGCTTGGTAATCAAGCAACCAGGGCTCAACCCCCACTAGCACTCCTTGAGGCCTTGGGCAAGTCACTTAATCCTCCATTGCCTCAGAAGAAAGGCCTGCCAATCTACTTCCAGTGACACTGCCAAGGAAACCCAGGAGCTTCTGGGTCACCAGGAGTAGGACTGACTCAGAGGCACACATTGCAAGAGTGAACATCAGCACTGGCGGGGGGCTGTTGGATTTAACATCAGCACCATGGTGCTGTTGTGCACCAAGACAATCCTCATGACCCAGGGCCCCTCCCATACCCAAATGGCTACAGTGCGGGACAATACGCACCCACTATATCTTAGAAGAAGGGTTCACAGATCCGTGTCCCATCGCGGACCCCGCTGAGCAGGTCTCTGTTGCACCTTCCTGAGTGCCATGGCCTACCGTGTGAAGCCTGCATCTCTGATGAAATTTCACATGGAGCGCCCAGATCACAGTTCCTGGCGCGGTCAGTGGCTACATTCTGTCCCCTAGAGACAGGTACACAAGGCCAAGGACATCACCAAGATCCGCAGTTCCCAGAAGCGCCCACTGGCATTCTGTCATCTTGCGTTCTGTCATTTTGAGTCAGGAACAATTGAATCAGCCTGGAAATTGGGACAACAGGCTACCATCATGCTATCCTTGCAGAGAGAATCTTGCACTTCACAGACCCAGATCTGTGACATGGACCCCAAATAGCCTGCAGCATTAAACCCAGGCCATTGTGGCCATGAGTAAAGGATGGCAGAGTCCTGCAGCATCGACGCTGAGTCAGTGCTGTTTTTGAACACTATCAACTGCATTACTGGTTCTGTGCCATACGTTTACACATTTCTATGCGCTTCATCTAATGTATTGATATAATACAATTTTCCTCTAGCCCCCTGATGAAGGCATCTGCCGAAACGCGTCGGGGTTTGTTGGTTTAATAAAGCGCAAGTGACCCTCACTCTGCTCACCCTTTTCATGAGTAAAGGATGGCAGAGTCCTGCAGCATCAAAACCCAGGTCCCTGTGACCATGACTGCAAGGTGGCAATGTCATGGCCGGCCAGCAGATCATCATTGTACAAAGGTCGCAAGGGCATACATTGGCACAGACGGTTGCGTTTTCCATACCTGACTACACGCACACAGTAAACAGGGCGGCCCTAGTCCCGCGCAGAAGGGAAACAGGTTCCCACTCCCCCACACGAATGACCAAGAACCTCTGATGTGCCAGACTTAAATGCGGCCAAAGGCCCACACGAATGCCCTAGAACCTCTGATGTGCCAGACTTAACTGCGGCCAAAGGCCCAACAGTACCATCCATTTGGGCAGGGAAACCGCAACCCTTCGCCATCAGCTTACTTCTCCTGCGCAGAGCTGACCACAACTCGTCCTACCCACTTGAAATGGTCAGAGCCAGGCTATCTTCATCATGCCCTGGCCAGCTCCAAAGCGTTTTCCCTAAACCTATGGCCTACGAACTCCTGGATACCATGCACAAGGAGTAACTCGAGAAGCCAACACGGTGTATTGCCAACTCTTTCCCGACTTGTCGGTATCATCTGCCCCGACTTGTCATTCCCTGATCTGATACGATTGAAAATCTATCCTACAAGTACTACACAGAGCCATCATGCAGCCACCTGCGACCACGCCCAGCAGCCTTGCTGACACCAAAAAAAAAAAAAGAAACAAAAACAAAAAACAGGGTGGACCAACAACCCCGTGGCAGCTTGGTTAGCGGTCCAAACTGCTAGTCCAGATGGCATACCTACCACACACATAATGCTACCACGGCCACCAGAGACACTCCCCGCTCTGGACGTCATCGCAGCCCTACGCAACTACACAGGGCATACACGAAACAGCGCATTAACAGCGATCCACTGGCAGCGACACCTGCCAACACCCTTGCTGTCTCAGGTCTACACGCACCTTTGACAAATGCATCGCCCAGCGGTCTCAAGGTCTTGACTGCTAGCACGGTCGATATTGCTGCTGGTGCGTCAATCTCGCACACCCTTGCAGCGCTTCCAACATTGTCACCGTGGCTACCTGCTCTCAGTGGTGAACTCAACGCTAATGCTCGACGGGACCCCTCCGCTACTGCATCTCAGGGCCTGCCCATTGAGACAACTACCCAGCGGCCACATAGGCGCTACGTAGGTCTGCATGCCTACACGTTCCGTATTACTACACACGCACTTCAAATAGGCGTGCACCCATTACCACCACAGGCTGCACATTCTCCGTGTGCACATACAACGCACATTGGCACATTAAGGACGATAATCCAAAGTGTCCCAGGGCACTCCATTACAACATCCATGCCCTGATAAAGTGACACCTGAAACTGATCTCGGCCTCCCCCTTTCCACCACATCGCAATCACTGCTGGGGAGGCACCAAGTGTGGCTGACTCATCCTGCTTGTCCTAGGAAAAAACGGAGTTACTTACCTGTAACTGGAGTTCTCCGGGGACAGCAGGATAAGTCAGCCACACATACCCGCCCACCTCCCCTGGGAAGGGGTTGGCCTCCGTCCGAATGCCCGCCTCCTAGCGGCAAAAAGGCTCAGCTAGTGACATACTGGCTAGCTAGGGGCGGGCAGGGGGTGGGGCCAGTTGGCCCATGCTCAGAAGAGCAAAAAGCCCTTCTGAGCTATAGGAGAGTACTTCCGTCTCGGCGCCGTCGGATGACACCTGCTGCCCCCGGAGAACTCCAGTTACAGGTAAGTAACTCCGTTTTACCTCCTGAGCTAGGGAATACGTCACTGCAGGGGCGTGACTCTGTTTACTTCTTCTTTGAAAACACTGAGCCATGTGCTCAGACTGCCTGTCAGTTTCTGAAAGCAAATCCTCATCTTGCCCTATCTTTATAGGCTCAGAAGGGACTTCTTCATGACAAGTTCTAAAGTCAGAGAGCTGTAATAGAGGTTTTGTGTGTCGGAGGAGTCGGATCTTGCTGTATATTGTTTTAGCTATGTTTTTGATGTGGGTATGAAAAGAAAAGTGTTTGTCTAGTGTTACACCTAGGTATTTAACCTCATCTTTGACTTCGATGACAATGTCATCGAATGAAATGTTTTGAAGTGGGTTATAAGTTTGATTCCTGGTGATTATTAAGACTTCAGTTTTTTTGAAATTATTGTTTAGGCCAAAGTTCTTAAGCAAAAACGCAAAACAAATACTTCTGTTCTGTTTTTTCTAAAGAAAATCCTGGAGAAGGACCACCTATGATTGACAAATATACAAATGGGAATGGAGTAGATACCACACCAGTCACTGAAGATGATGTGTTAGAATACCTTGCAAAACTGAAAGTGGACAAGGCCATGGGATCGGATGGGATACATCCCAGGATACTGAAAGAGCTCAGAGAGGTTCTTGCAAGGCCATTAAAGGATGTTTTTAATAGATCTATGGAGACAGAAGAAGTTCCACAGGACTGGAGAAGGGCTGATATGGTACCTCTTCACAAAAGTGGTAATAGGGAAGAAGTGACAAACTACAGACCGGTAAGCCTTACCTCGGTGGCGGGAAAAGTAATGGAGGTGCTCCTGAAAGAGTGAATAGAGGAATTTCTCGAAACCAACAGGTTGAATGATCCGAGGCAACATGGTTTTACCAAAGGATGATCTTGCCAAACAAATCTGATTGAGTTCTTTGGGTGACCCGAGAAGTAGATCAAGGGCATGCAATGGATGTGATCTACTTAGATTTCAGCAAAGCCTTTGATACTGTTCCTCACAGGAGGCTTATCAATAAATTAAACAGCTAGGGACGGGTCCCAAGGTAGTACACTGGATCAGAAAGTGGTTGAATGACAGACGACAGAAGGTGATGGTAAACGGAACTCACTTGAATGAAAGGAAGGTGATCAGCAGTGTGCCCCAGGGCTCAGTCCTGGGACCAGTACTGTTCAATGTATTTGTGAGTGATATTGCTGAAGGACTGAATGGAAAAGTCTGTCTTTTTGCAGATGACACACAAATTTGCAACAGAGTGGACTCCCCTGAGGGAGTGAATAACATGAGGAAAGATTTAATGTGAAGAAGTGCAGTGTCATGCACTTGGGAAGCAGAAATCCAAGGGAATTGTATGCAATAGCGGGTGAGAGGTTGGTGTGCATGGATCAAAAGAAGAACCTCGGAGTGATTGTTTCTGAGGATCTCAAAGTGGCAAAATAATGTGATAAGGCGGTGGCAAAAGTCAGAAGGATGCTGGGTTGCATATGTTGGGGTTTTTCTGGGCTTCCCCTGCGATTATTTGGGGAATTTTCTATTTTGTTTGGCTGCTTGTGTTCAACCCCATCATATACAGGACCTTAAACAAATTGCTCGTGCCACCATAAAAGCATGGAAATTATTGCTGATAAGTAGATTTCCTTTCTTTTCTTATTCCCTATTATTCTAAGCAAATCTGCTCCTTAATCTTTTACCCTCTGTTTTCTCTGTGGCATCCTGTCTTCCCATTCTCACGGCAGTCCTTGTCACTGTGTGCTGGCTCTGTTCCCTGCCAATTAAGTTCTTCGTTCTGTTCCCCTTTGTTCATTCAAGGGGCCCAGGTGACAGCTTTTCACTAGCTGTGTAGTTTTCAGAGCCTCTCATTGTCAGCTCTCTGCAACAGGATATTAGCTCATTTCATTGCTCAATCTTGCTGATTCTGCAGTTTCAGTGTGAAAAAGTCACAGCAGGCTGTTTCTTTCTTAGGCCTGAGCTATAGACGTTAGCACAAGATGGATTCAACCTGTAACAAAGGTACCTGAAGGAGGATTCATTTTTCCCTCTTGAATCCCACTTCAGGTCCCTTCTGCTGTCCCCATAGTGTGCCCTTCTACACTCAGCCATCTGGAACCTCCAGTGAAACTCACTGAAGAGATGGAGACATGATGAGACCAAGCTGCCACATGAGATCTGAATCTCATTAATTCTATACCTAAGATAGGGAACTTGAAAAGAGAGGAAATCTATATAGGGTTACTTGTTACCTGAATATTGGACCGCTACCAAGTGGAACCCCTCTGGAATAATAGGATGGGCATCAGACAGGTTACCATTTATATTAGTAACTCTAGGTCTATGGGCTAGGGAAGTATATTCATTGGGCTGATTTTGGGAAGTAAGAATTAAGAGTTGTGGTAGACACTTTAGTCAAACACCTTCTACAGAAAGCTAGAATAAATGAAAAAACACAGCAGCTAACTGATAAAGCAATGAGCAGACCAAACAAGGCTACAAGTAAGCCACGTAGGCCAGAGCTTAGGCCTGTAAACCAAGAAGCAACATCATTCCACCACGCTCCAACCTGAATCCCACCCTTGAAATCATCCAGATGTAATTCTGATGTGTCTAATTCTGTCCATTACATTAAGTACAAAAGTTGTATGGTTTGCTATAACTGTGCAACAATTTGTTTCATTAATGAATTTACATGCCCTCCCTCAGCTGCTAACAATAGATCTAAAGCTCATCTATTTTGCAGAGTCATTTGATTATTTTGCTCAAGGGATTTGGCCAGGAGAGTAACGGATTCAGTGACAGAACGCATTTGGACATGAAGCAAACATTGCAACCTACGTACAGCCATACCTAGTTCAGCAGTAATTGCAGGGGTCTGAAATATAGGAATCCAAGAGGTATAGCTCAGGGCATCAAGCTGTGTTTTTGTCAGCGGATATGTGGACTTAATATATTCATAAGAGGCCATGAGAGCAGCATCTTCGGCTTTATCATACCAGGGGGAAGTGTCTCTTTTGTGTCTGTGGGCACTTGTGTGATAGTGACTGACATTGAGAGGGATTAACACTGAATAGGCCTCAGCCCTAACCAGAGCACAAGGAAGATGATTCAGGCCTATAGCCTGATACAGGAAACCCTGACAATACCAATAGTGGCCTGCAAGGGCCGAGAATCGGGTATTTTTTGTCTAGGTCCAGTTCATTTTGTGTCCCCATGCAATTGAAGTATGCCTTATGATTGATTGATCATTACGGGGAAAATAACAGGAGGAATAAGGAGTACCAGTTCTGCATCCAGGTGTCTGGACTGCTGAACCATTTTTATAAATAGGACCCACTGTGTATGTGTTGTGCCAATAAGCAGGGGTAACATTCAAAGATACATTAGTGATAACAAACCAATTGTCCAAGCTATAAGGAACCAAAATGCTATAAGGAATTATGGACCTGGGGGAAACAGTAAATTGCTGTTGTGCAGGATGGTAGGTGATATTACACTTCAGTGAAGGGCGTGAGTCAGAATGGACTAGCCCCCCATTACCAATACAATATGGATATATCAAATGAGAAGAGGCATAGACTTGGACTGGGACCAGGTCAGATAAATTGAAATGCTCCCAAGTATGTGAGCAGTTAGAGGGGGCCCAGCATGGAGTAGTGTAGTATTCAGTAGGGTCCTGGCAAGCCAAGTTCCCCGAGTACTCCACTGGTTGTACTGGTACTATATTGACTGGGGCATACCCAACTCCCTTTGGCAGTGGGGTGCATATGATACAGTCCGAGATATTCATTAATTGGACAATCTCAAGAACTGTAGATTTTCATAGATTAGGTCCTGGTGTGGACCTTTGAGATCGTAAGGGACTATCCTGGAAAATATTAAAGGAACTATTGAAAGAACTATTCAGTTTCTGTGTAGAGAGATTCAGAGGAGCAGGTTGAGGAATATATAAGTATGGAAGGAAAAAAACTAGAAGTGATCCTACCAATGCTCCACAAAGAATTGCCCATACCATGAAAGGGGAGGGATTCAATGGGGACTGGTGGGCCCTATGCACTATAAAAGCAATCTAAAAAGCAGCAATACTAAGCAAAGTACAACAAATATGATTACTAACAGAATGAAAATTATAGGAGGTGGATCTAACACAGAGGGACTGACAGGAGATAAATAGGCTTCAGATAGTATACACATTAATCAGTTATACTAATATCTTAAACAAGAACTAGGTAAGTGTCTTTATAGTGGGTCCAAATGGAGCTTCTCTTTTTACAGATCTCTCGGAGAAGTGTCCGTCACGAATGATATCACTGTTCTGTACCCACAGTTTGTTGAACACTCCTGATGGTAGGGGCTGGAAAAATATCTTTGCTGTGTATCCACGAAGTGCCGTTATCAAGCTGAACAGCGGTAGAAGTTACAGCTGTAACAGTATGTGGTCCAGAGTAGATAGGATGGTACCTCTTGTCCCTCACTTGGATCCGGCGGTAGACAAGATCACACAATTCAAAAGCATATGGGACTAACGCTATTGGTGGTATGTGGGAAGCCAACTTCTGTTGAATCAAGGATACACTGGTCTGAAGTCCTGTAAGATAAGCAGAAAACAAGTCGGGCAAATTTTGGGTACCTGACTTCATAACTGGGCACATGCTCCTTCTTCCAGTTATGATTTCATGAGGAGTTAGACCTAACCGCTTGATAGGATTATTTCTCAACAGATACAGGCAAAGAGGTAATGCTTGCAGCCAGGTCTGGCCACTCCCAATCATTAGCTTTCTTAACTGTGTTTTAATAAGACCATTCCACCTTTCTACAAGGCCATTTGAGGTAGATAGAGAATGTTCAGGCCCTAAACATTTAAGACACCAATCATGGGTGTCAGTGACGGAAATGGTACCGCCACACTTAGTACATTTTTTAAAACCACTAGTTGTTTTTTCCATGTTTTAGGAATATGGGGCCTAGCACCAAAAAAGAAAAGTTTCTGAAAAGAAACAGTTCAAGTTTTTTTTTTTTTTTTTTAAAGAAAAGAAAAGAACCGGCGGTACCGGTAGGCGTCGTGCGGAGGCAAACACGACCACAAGAAAACAATTTAGATGGAATTTTCTGCAGTGACAGGGTATGGATCCTGTCGACTCCACGGAAAACGAAGAACGGAAGAGGGACAGTTGGAAAGGTTAGAAGGCAGCGCGCATGTGCTGAGGGATGCTCCCAAAAGCGTTCCTATTGGACGCTGGGGAGCGTTCCTGCGCAGACTCCGTCGGTACCAACGATACCCATATGTGAAGACTACATTCCTGCTTGTTCCTGGAGATAATTGTGGTAAGGAGAGTGCAGTCCAGCATGAAGAAATAAAGGGAAAAAGAACTTTTTCTTCTTTGCGGGGGATGGGTGCACCAGAACACATACACCCTAGTAAAAGCAGTGAGAAAAACCACGAGGGTAGAGCTAGGCTAAAGCCACACTCAGACTCCATGGCAACCCTAAGTAAGAGTAGGAGGTACATGGGGGTGGAGTCAGAAGGGGAGGTGCCCTGCTCCACGTTTAAGTTTGAGTAAACAAACAGAGAGATAGAGGGAAGGAGAAACAGGAACAGGAACAAGGACAAGTGCAAGGAGCGCAAGAGCAGCCAGGACTGCAGCCAAGAGAGCTACAGAGAAGGTTCCAGGGAGAGGACCAAGTATACTGGCAAGAGAGAGAGAGAGAGAGAAGGCTGGCATTGGAAAAGCTAAGGCAAGAGAGCCTAGACTCCTCGGGTGAAGGGTGTGCCTTCAGACAGAAGAAGCCCCAGGGAGTGGAGAGGAAATCTTACCCTGATTCCCTGACTGGCTCTGAGGCAGAGATAGCTACAGCCAACAGAAGCCCCAGATATGGAAGTCCTGCAGTAAAACTCCAAGGTAGGAGAAAGAAAGCAGTGAAGCCTAAGGCTTATATCTCTTGCTCTGATTCTGAAGAGGGATTTGTACCTGGGAAAACCCAGATTAGAAAGAAGGGGTTTTCAAGAAAAGTTGAAAAGGAGAAGCCTGTTGAAGTTCTGCCAAGAGAAGGAGGGGCAGTGCAGTGGAATAGGCTATTTGAGCTTTTAAATGACTTAAAGGAAAAAGTGCCTGAACGTTTCCAAGCTTTACCAATATGCAACTCAGAAGAAAGTATGGAGGTAGATGGTAGAGGAACTGACATGGGTTCTTCTTGTTCTGAGATGGACTGTGCTGTTTGTATTGATGCTAATTAATGGAAGCCAAATAGCAGAAAGAAATTAAGAAAGCTGTTACAACTTTGTTATAGCTGAAAGCCTGAAGTAAAGGAGAGAATGAGTTTTGTATTGAAGCACTAAGGTTCTTTCCAACCAAGGCGGGGCTAGACAGCAGAGAACTGTTTAACTCAAAACAGCAAAGAAGGAGCTAGCAGCCCTACTGGCTGTGATTGTAAGTTGTAAATACATGTGCCTTTATTATTGCTGAAGTAAGAAGCATCTTAAAGGGAAAGAAAAGGAAAGCCATTGTAAATAATTCCACGGAAACACTGTTTTGACATTTGCTTTAATTGGAGAAGATTATCCTTTGTTTCTTTGTCCTGAGTGTAAAGTTGCTTTGAAGATTGTTACCATCTTACCTAAAGGAAGCTAATAAAAATTCCTGTGCGCTTTGAAACATCCACTTGGTTCATTTCTGACTACACAACTACAACCCTTTGGAAAAGGAATACAAGATGGTCTCCCGTCCCTACTAGGCAACCGCCTGGTAGGGGTGTGGTCGCCACATAATGTTATAAAGGACAATGCCCAATGAACAGACACCACTAAAAGCTATACTTATGAGATAAGAAGGACAAGGAGAGCTGAACCTAAAATCTTGAAAGTGAACACAGTGCTAGTCATCACAGTACTATCATAATGGAGGAAAGCCCATATGAGAAAATACCTGTATTCTAAAGCTGCCAAAAGACAGATTCTAGAGGTTAGGAGAGGTCTGTCGTGTGCTGAAGCCACCAATGTTCAAACTCAACGAGCTGAGTACTATAGTCATTTATTTTAAAAAATGAAAAGACACATAACAACATAAGTGATGTCGCTATATGTACTAATATCCTACCATAGGAGAGAAAGGCAAACATAGAATGAACTTGCCTGAGAACCGTATCAGAGTGCACTGCTACCAATCGTGAAAACGGGCAGAGGAACTGAACCAGCTTTTTAAGTCAATGCTTAATTTCGCGCCAAAGTAGGGTGAAAAGTCGAAATGAACGGACGTAAAAGTATAGTGCCACAGCAAAAAGAAAATAGTAACTATGCTTTATGTAACAAAACTTGGCGTGAAAAGTGATTAGATGGCACTTAAAACAGCCATGTGAAATAAAATATGAACAATGCCGGCACGGTTCCAAGAGAGTGGAGGAGTGACCTAGTGGTTGGGGCAAGGTACTTCAGGCCGGTGGTTCAAATCCCACTAAAGGACAGCAACCTTGGTCCGGAAGGACTGGGGTTTCTAGTCCCACAGGTGCTCCTTGTGGTCTTGGGCAAGCCACCTAACCCTCCATAGCCCATGTTCCCTGTAAAATAGTTATCTCCAAGTTATAATGCCCTGTTCAATGTAATTTCAGTTTGTTCAATGTAAACCGCACTGATGCAGAATAGCGCGGTATATAAGAGAATGTAAATAAATAAAGCCCGCCGCAATGACAAGGGACTTTAAAAGCTGGCTATTCTGGTGCTCACCTACTGCTGTATAGTGTGCCACAATAGAGCCATGGGACGGCAAAGTAAAAACGTTGGCTGAGCTCAAATTAAGACCAACAGAGGATCGCAGGGGCCAAGCAGACCATCATTCGGCTAAGGATTATCTGGCCCCAATAAAAGGACAGTGAAATTCTCGATATCAAACATAAACTCAAAGAAGGCCCATAACCTGAATTCTGCCATGACAAAAAGAGTACATAACATAACCATGTGATCAAAAGGCACCTGGAGCGGGCTCACTACCATGAAATCAATGAAACCCGGTCAGGGGACAATCCATAACGGTATGAAAAGAACGAAAAGAGACCTCCCAGGGGGCCAATAAAGCTAGCATAGAGGCTACATAACAACTAAGAGAAATGTGCTTCAGATAGAAGGATAACGCTCATTTGTAGTGCAAAGTATGCAACGCCACCTCACCCCGGTTAGTGTGAGGCTGGGAAAAGAAAGTCGGTAGAACTATCCACTGACTGAGGTGGAATGCAGAGACCACCTTTGGCAGAAAGCAGATGTGTGTGCGGAGAACCATCCTATTCTGGTTAACCCTGGTATATGGCGGGTGAGCTACCAAGACCTGGAGCTCACTGACGCGTCAGGCTGACATAACCACCACCAGAAACAGGTCCTTCCAGGTCAGGAATTTCAGAGGACAAGAGTCCAGTGGCTCGAATGGAGCCCTCATTTGCTGGATGATTACCACATTGAGATCCCAAGCCACTGTAGGGAGCTTGAGAGAAGGCTTCGACAGGAGTAGGCCCTACATGAAGCAAGCCACGAGAGGCTGGGCCGAAATGGATTTGCCCCGAGCCGCAATGATATGCTCAATCTCGCTGAGGTGAATACGCATGGAATTGGACAAGGCCCGAGACCGAGGGCTGCAGGAGGTACTCCAGCAGCTGGCCAACAGCGCAAGAGAAAGGGTCCAGGGCCCTGCCCACGCTCCAAGCGGCAAGCCTCCGCCACTTTATTACGTAGGCCTTGCGTGCCAAGTCTTTGTGAAATGCCAGAAGGATGTTCATAACACCCTTGGGTAGATTGAGCTCTGAGAGGACTACCTGCTCAGCATTCACGCCGTGAGGGCCAAGGAGCAGACATTGGAGTGAAGCAAGGTTCTGCCCTCCTGAGAGATAAGGTCTGGGGTGGAGTCCAGATGGAGAGGCTCCCTCTGCAAGAGCTAAAGCAGCAGTGGGAACCACAGCTGCCAAGGCCAATAAAGAGTGATGAGGATAATGGAGCCCTTGTCAGCCTGGAACTTCAGGAGGGTTTTTACCACGAGTGTTATCGGGTGGTATGCATACAGCAAATCCTCCTCCCCGCCCCCCCCCCCAGTGGAGGAGGAAGGCATTCAAGGCCAGACAGTTGCTGGCCGGTCTCCAGGAGCAGAACTGGCCCACCTGGGCATTGTGTGGCGTGGCAAAAGATCTGTCATGGGAGTGTCGTGCAGCTGAAGGACCCGGCTGAGCTGATCTGCCAGGACATTGAGCTCGCCAGGTAGATAAGTCGCTCTCAGGTCTGTGCCATGGAGCAGGGCAAACTTCTACAACCGAACTGCTTCCCAGCAGAGGAGATACCAGCTCTTGCCCCCCTCTTGTTCACGTAGAACATCATCACCTGGTTGTCTATTTGAATAAGGATCATCTGATTGACCAGGTGTGCTCGGAAGGCTTAGTGGGCATTTGCTATTGCCTGAAGCTAGAAAAAATTGATCTGGAGCAGGCTCTCCTGCTCGGACCACAGGCAAGGGACCAGACCAAGAGCATGGTGACTGCCACTCTGTCCCAAAGACAACCCGTTGCCTACTTCCATTGCGTGCTTAGGGTCCATTGAGCCTGCCACATGAAGAGATGGTCCTGAGGGGTGACATGCACTGTGGAAGTTATGTGACTGAGGACCCTCAGCATCCCTTGGACTGTTGTGTGGTACTGGTGCTGCGCATCGTCCACCACTGTTACCAGCTGCTGTATGTGGTCTTCTAATAGAAAGGCCTGAGCCCAAGTGGTATCAAGGAGGGCCTCGATGAACTCCAGCTGCTGTGTGGGCTGGAGACAGGACTTTGGATAGTTGACCACAAAGCCCAGTAGCTTGAGCATCTGAATGGTGAAGTCGGCAGACTGCCGGAAAATGCCGTGTTGGACCTTTGATGAGCCAGTCGTCCAGGTACAGGACGACGAAGACTCCCATGGTCTAGAGATAGGCAGCGCCCGCCAGACATTTCGTGAAAACTGTGGAGCTGAAGCTAGCCCGAAGGGAAGCACTCGGTACTGATAGTACTGGCCTTCCAGCATGAATCGTAGGTATTGTCTGTGAATTGGAAGGATCAGGATGCGAGTATATGCATCCTTTAGATCCAAGGAGCAACTGTCAATTGTCCTGTAAAAGGTACAGGAGCAGCATCCCCTGCGAGGCCATCTTGAACTTCTCACACACCAGGAACTAGTTGAGGTTCCGCAGGTCCCAGATGGGCCTGAACCCGCTGGTCTTCTTGGGAACTAAGAAGTATCTAAAACAGAAGCCCCATCTGACATGAGCCGGGGGAGGGGGGGGGGGAACGGCTTGATGGCCAGGTCGGTTAACAGAACGGAGACTTTCTCCTGCAGCAGACTCCAATGCAGCGGGCCCATGGGGAATTCCCCTGGGTCGTATGGAGGCAGCAACTGGGTGAGGTGCAGCCGATATCTGCTTTGGACAATCTGAAGCACCAAGGCATCTGAGGTGATGAGGGGCCAACTGTGGGTGAAGTGGATGAGCCACCCTCCTACCTGTGGGGGTACCCCAGCGGGCAACAGCCAGCTGGCTATGCTCTTGAGGAACCAGTTAAAACCCTCCCCCTCCTTTTCCATAGATTTCTAAAGGACATTTTTGGCTACCCTGATGCTGGTTTTCCCCCTACACAGAAGATTTATTATATACGATCTGGTGTTGCTACTGGTACTACTAGTATGAGTCCTGCTCCTGAAGCTGAAGTTTCCTTGGACTCTCTTGACTTGGGGAATGTGTCTCTACTGTTGGAACAGTCATCTGAAACAGTAGGATCCAGAGCAACACTTTTAGTTTCTTTTGTTTTTCTTTCAGATAAGAATGCATTGTTACACTTGTTTCTTAAGAAAACTAATATTTCCTTTCTGGGGGGTAAGATTCAGATCTTTCTAGATGTGTCCCATTGGACACAAGTCCGTATGAAGAAATTTTTGGATCTACGCACAGAGGTGATATCTCTGGGAGCGAAGTTCCAGTTAAGATTTCCTTGCAGATCTATTGTTCATTACCAGAATTGTGTGTATCATTTCTTTGAACCTTCTCAATTACGCTTCTTTCTGGATGCTAAGAAGTTGTAGGGCTGACTGGGGTTAGCAGCTGTAGTGTTGGTATTCCGTGGGACCAATAGTGTAGTAAGTTTGCCACATTGTCCTGTTTTATTTTTCTTCTTGTATTCTTAAATTTTCCTTTTTATTTCCACTCCTCTGGAATTGTGTTTCTTGGAAATACAAGCAGTGGTCTAACAAAAAGACTCATAGGATAAACCACATAATTAAAGCAATAAACCCCATACAGAGAAATCAAAGGCCATCTGCTAAATAGTCCACAATAGGCTGATGATTGGTTCCAAGGCACTGTAGACACCTTTGTGTCAGTCAGAACCAAGATGATCCTGCCACACTTGGTGTATTCTTAAAGCCTCTCACTGGCTTAAACATGCCGAAAAATACTGCTGCGGCTAAATTAAACTCAATTTTCACTGAAGGCAGGAAAAAATCCATGGAGGGGAACAAAGTATCCAAAGTGTAAGAAAAAGTAAGAAAACAAAAAAATAGGAACCTAAGTCGGTTGGGACCAATTGGACTGATGACAGGTGGTAAGAAAGACAAGAAAAGAAAAACTTTTTTCTGGTATGCAAGAACATTTCCTAGGGGCACTGCAGAAAAAGGCGAGAAGGCAGACGTGCATGTGTGCTATGCCTCCCAAAAGCTTCCTATGGAAGCTGTGGAGCTTTCTCATGCGTGGTTCTGTAGGTGATGTCACCCATAAGTGAGGACTTATTTCCTGTTTTTCTCGGAAAATAACCAATTCCCCTTCTCCTATGGCATCCGAAAAGAGCACCGGTTCTAATGGTGACCCTAGTGCACCCTCTCGCATTGCGTTCCAGTGAGAAATCCATCCACAAGAATGATCTTTTCCTCTCAGATCTTCCTTGATTTTTTCAGATGTTCACAGAGCTGAAAACATGCATCTACCATTTGCTGGAGATAGAGAATTAATGAAGGCTCCCTCTAGTGTTTTTGGCTGATACGGCCTATGAAATTTTCTTGTTTCCACATCTGCTGGTAGAGGGACACAACCTACTTGTCTGGACTGGTCTAGCAGGACGATACAGAAAGAAAGTTAAAAAAAAAAAAATTTAAGGAGATGGCTGCTGGCTCACACCGTAAAGCAGTCCTGAAAACAAGACGCTGAGTCTTCCAAAAATGGAGGTGAGTAGCTCTGGGAATAGAGGACTGAAAGATCAAAAAAATGAGATGGCAAGGTTATTAACTCCTTTCCAGGTATTTTTGATCCTTTTGATTTTAGCTCAGGAAAGGAAGATTTTAGGCCTGAGGCCCTGTCGTTTCTATGATGTTAATGTCTTCTCCGAAGCAGTAAATTTGAAGAAAACACATCTCGAATTGGGCTGTGGTATTTTTAAAATAAATTTTATTTACATCTTTGTAACTTGTTCTTCTGGTCTACATTTCTGTGAAGTTTTTATGTACTCCACTCTTGTATGATGAAAGCCCTGGTTAGTCGTCTATGCCAAAAGACATTTTAGTAATGTAGATGGCAATTTTGGTATTTGAACTGACAAGTTAAAATGAAGACATTATGAAACAGTGTGTCCATCTCCATCATAGGCTCACATATTCCCTGGGATAGTAACAGGGTTTCACCCTCAGCTGGTAGAATACCCAGGACAATAACTGGCAGCCTAGGTTCTATCCACTGCTGAAAGACTTCCCCAGGAAAGTAGCCAGACAGTTGGTTTTAATTCTGGGTCAGTACAGTTATTTACTAGCATTAAGCAGCAGTCCAGTTGTCTCAAAAGTGAACCAACTTTAGATCTCTCTAAAGTCACCAAAACGTTACAATGCTTGACTGAAAGAATAACTAATTCCGCTCATAAAATATAAGAATTTTAAAATTCCAACATGTTATTGCCAGCAGGAGGGGGACTGAAGCTCTTTGATTCACTGTCTACATGTCCATCTGTCTATCTCACACCTCCATCCTGTCTTCAGGTTCCTGCTGTAGAACTCTACTTTGCTGGGTTGATCCCAAGTCATCTGTGCTCAGTTGTGAGAACAAGACGGATGCGGTTCCCACCTTGCTTGACCTCTCTGAAGAAGAGTCCTGCTGTCTCCTCAAGGAGTGGATGGCCTTCTGGATTAGGCTCCCGGGGGGTTTCCATAGTACTAGCTCCATACACGGATGACTCCTACAATGGGATGGAGGGGGAAGAAGGAAGGGGAAAAGATACAAAGGGAAAAACATGCAAAGAAAAATCATTAATACACTAGTGGATTTAGCTTTGTAAACTCTTCTAATACTAGCACTAATAACATGGAAAAATTTGGTCTTTCCTGCTAATTTTTGTTTCCTTGAGTCTACCAAACCAGTACAGAACAAATAGGTTATGCCCCTCAACCAGCCAATAGAGAGAGAGAGAGCAAGGACTTATGAATCCTGCCCTATATAGGACATCATGCAGCCACAATCTCTTCAATATTTCTGTAGCACAACAAATAGAGAAAAAGAGAAATCCCCCAAACCCACACAGGAAGGGGGCGGGGAATCCAGGGTTCTCAGCATATATACAACCACATACTCAAGAGACCCCATTAGAGAACCTGGTAACTCAGTTTACATGAGAACGAATACAATATCTCTTTTGCAACAAACAATACGGTAGAAGTCTAGATTGGTCTGTTAGGACTCAAGAAAAATAAATTAGAAGACCAAATTTTTATCATCCATCAGACCATCAGCCTGGGATGTAACAAAGGACCCCTCTTAAACTGAGCAGGATCTGAAACCCCTCCCCCCCCCCCCCCCCACTGTAAGCATTCCTGCCCCAAAGATTGCATCCTCCTTGGCTAAGATACCCAGCCTATAATGCTCAGAGAAAGAATGTAAAGAGGACCAAGTAGTAGCATTATGAATCTCTCTTCAAAGAAATTGCACAAGCTTCAGTTAACTAAATCATCGATACCCCAATAGAATGTGCTCTATGAGCCTTAGAAGGTTCTTGACTATGGAGTATAAACGAAATCACTTCTTAGAGCTAATGTGCAATGATGGTCTTCTTTGCCACTTTTCTCTTTTTTACACCCAATCTGACATGCAAAACTCATCGGTTACCACCAACTAACGCAATAAAGCTCTCAGGATAATAAGGGCATGGAAGAAATGAACTCTTTCCCACAATCATCTTGTCAACAGGTAGATAATGTTAACACCTGATTAACTTTTGGTAAGAAAGATGGAACTGTCCAAATGGTAACTCATGCCTCAGTAAAACGTAATGAGCATTTGCAGCAGTACAATGCTTACAACTCCGAAATATACCTTACTGAACAAGCCAACACCAGGAACAAAACCTTTAATGTCAGGTCTCTCATGGTTGCTCTCTTGAGTAGCTGAAAAGGTGAAACTGCCAAGGCATGGAGGACTAAATTTATCTTCCAAGCTGGGCAGGACAAAGAGACTAGAGAGCACAGATATGAGGCTCATTCCAAAAACTGCCGCACACGAATGTGACATTACGATGCTCATTCTAAAGCATCCCTGAAACACAGTAGCACTGCCACCTATATCTTCAAGGAACCAAGCACTAGATCTTTTTAAAGTCCCTTCTCCAAAAGGATAAACTATGTGCGATCAAAGCACAAAATGAGGTCAACCCATGCTCTTTATACCACATTTTGAAAATCCTCCAAATCCTGGCATAAGCCAATGATGTAGATCTTTTCCATGCTTTCAGGAGGGTTGTAATAACCTCTTCTGAGTAACCCTTACACCTCAGATGTGATCTTTCAAGGATCAAGCTTAAGACAGAAGTGAAATGGGTCATCCATCTATACTGGTCACTGGACAAAAAGAGCTCTCCTCTGAGGAAGCAAGAAACCTTCCCCCACCTGGAAACGCATCAGATCTCCATACCACGGTCTTCTGGACCAAACCGGTGATATCAGGCTAACTAGACTGGAATGAGAGGATCTCCTCTGCAACAGATGACCTAGAAGTGGTCACAGGGGAACCTATACAGAACCCCCAACACAAGCCATGGCTAATCTTTAAAAAGGAGATAGAGCAGCTTTTAAACTAGCTAATTGGGGAAAGTCAACAGTCATTCAAGAACTCATGATTCAGAAGGATGTATCCTTGAAGGATACTAGCAAAAGAGGGAAGTTTAGGGCATCTCGAGAGGTTTCAATAAAGATAAAAGTAACCCAGTTACTCTTAAGTACACAGCAGACACAGCTGAAAGATTCCAAATCACCCCTATCAACTCATAATACGATTAATATGAATAAAATACAAATGCTAAAAATTAAGATGGGAGTGTTAGAATTATACAGCACTAAAGGTGATCTTTTACTTACCAGATAATGTCCTTTCCTTGAGTCCTTCTAGACCAGTCCAGACAAGTGGGTTGTGTTCCCCTACCAGCAGACTGGTGGAGACACAGAACCAATGAAAAGCCCTGGTTTCAATGACATCACTCCTGTGCCTCTACTCACCTCAGCCACCATAGGTCCCTTCAGTATATGTCCCAAAGCATATGGGAGATACAGAGCAAGCCTCACATAATCTCAATGCGGGTAACAATGAGTAATCAACAATAGAGAACCATGTAGAGGAAAGTAGAAACAGAAGGCTGTCAGTAAAAGAGGAGCCTGTAGAGTCAAGTAAAAAAATCATGGCAGACGCAAGGGTACCGCAGCAGCAGAACAGAACAATCCAGTTTCATGGACGGGCCCTGGACTGGTCTAGCAGGACTCAAGGAAAGGAATTTAACTGGTAAGTAAAATGTCACCTTCCATATCGTCCAGCTAGACCAGTCCAAACAAGTGGGATGTACCAAAGCTACAACACCACTGGGTGGGAAGAAGAACAGCAGCTCGCAAAACTCTCAAGATGAAGGCTATGTCTGCCTGCATGTGGACATCCAAGCAGTAATACTTGACAAAAGTGGAAAGATGCCCACATCGCTGCCCAACAAATGTCTGCAGGGGCCACAGAGTTCCGCTCTGCTCCTCCCACGAGGATGCTTGTGCTTGGGTAAAATGGGCACGCAAACCTTCCAGAACCAGCCGGTTCTGTAACCGATATGCTGAGGCAATAGCCTCCTTAATATCGCATCCCAAAGTCAACATGGCCACCTACTCACCATTGTGCAGGCTGTCAAACAGCACAAAAAAGATGGTCTGACTTACGAAAGGAATTCATAACCTCCGAGTACCGGAGAAGCACCCTCTGGACATCCACATATCAAAGATCCTTATCCTTCCCCTGGCGCTGCTGCTTAGAGGAGGGGGGCAGGCAAACTACCTGGTTCATGTGAAAGGGAGACAGCACTTTAGGCAAGAAAGAAGGCACAGGCCCAATGGAAATGGCTTCAATTGAAAAGGACAGATAAGGATCTCGGCAAGACAGAGTCTGCAGCTCAGAGATCCGCCTTGCAGAATAAATCATGACCAAGAAGGCAGTCTTCAGCGTCAAATCCTTCAAGGTAGCGTGCTTGAATGTCTCAAAGCGGGCTGTCATCAGGGCCCTGAGCAACAGACACAGATCCCAGGAACGGATCACAGACCAAAGAGCAGGACACAGACGCCGAACTCCCTGGAGAAAAAACGTGAGACGTTCGGGTGCAAGGCCAAAGACTTGCCCGCCACCAGACCACGAAAACAGGCCAAAGCTACCACCTGAACCTTCAGGGAGTTAAGTGAAAGGCCCTTGTCTAGGCAATCCAGGAGAAAGGCTAACAGGGAGGAACAACTTGTCTGCCTCAGGAGCCAAATGCCACACCAGCGCTCAAAAGGCACCATATCCGTACGTATGCTAGCTTGGTAGACATTCTCAAGGTACTAGGTATAGTAGATATTACAAGAGTAGGCCTTACATGCTAGCAGTCTTCTTTCAAGAGTCATGCATAAGCAAGAAGGGAGCTGGGTCTCCAGGACCATCGGTCTCTGCCGCAATAGCCCCCAAGACAAAGGCAACCGAAGAAGAGGCGCTTGAAAGAGCCTCATCAGTTCTCCGAACCATGCTCTCCATGGCCAATCCGGCACCACCAGAAAACTCCTGTCAAGGTGGTGCTCTATACACTGAATCACATGCCCCACCAGGGACCACAGAGGAAATATGTACAGCAGCCACTGACTTGGCCAAAAAAACCAACTCGTTCACTGTAAACTCTATCAGGATCAGAGGTAATCCTAGAGGTCTCAGTTAAAACATCACTCCACTGCTCGGACTCACGTCCAAATTGCAGTCGGGTGCTTTATCACATACATCAATGACCTCTAGGAATGAAAATGCACAGACATCCAGTCACTTCAACAGTTTCAAAATTTTCAAACACAGGTTCAGGAACTGCTAACACCTAATCAGGGGTTAGTGGGCCTGTTTCCTGAGTGCAATTGAAGCCTGCATAAAAAGGCTGCTTTGCCCTGCCCTTTTGAGGCTTTCTTAACCAGGGCTCCATACATCAAACAGCAAGTAAGGATTTGAGGGTTTCTTTGTTTGGTTTTTTTTGTTACATTGCCAGCTCTCTGACTGGGAGCTCTTAAAAGGGTTTTGTGTATATTTTTTAAAGCAAGGTTAATTTCATTTTTGCTGTTTTAGGGGAACTGTACTTGAGCACAGTAGTATTGCTGAACTCTGTAACCCCCTCAGGTTCAGGAACTGCTAACACCTAATCAGGTGTTAGTTCCCTCCCTACCCACCCCAACTCCCACCCACCCCTAGTGAGCAGTCTTGCTTTATAGGGCACCTCCCCCTTTAACAAATCACAGTGAATTGGACCAGCACATTTTGAATATAATTAAAGAAATTTAACTGCTTTTTCTCTGAAAGGACAGCTGCGAAACCAGCTGGTACTTCGTAGATCTCTCTCTTTTGCTTTAACAGATACCTAAGCTCCACAAACAGAACAATGGCTGGGAAAAAATCGTATTGCTAAAGCTGTTGCCCCCGTTACAGCTTCTGCCTCGGTCCAGACAGAGGTCCTATTGCCAGTTGAAGAACCGGTTCCATGTGCAGGGTGCCTGCATGCTGAAGCTCTGAGGAAACAAGTGGAGGAACTCAGAGAGGAGGTGGCGAGGCTGAGGAGCATTCAAGACAGTGAGAAGTACATTGATGAGATGCTGCTTGCAGCAACCAGGCTCTCCAGCACAGGAGAAGATGGGTGCCAACAGAATGTCGATGGTTGGACAAAAGTCACCAGAGCCTGCAAAATCACCAATCCAACTTCTCCAGCCCTTGAATTGAAGAACCATTATGCAGCCCTGGAAGTGGAGGAGGTGAAAGCATCCCTGGAAAGGGAAGAACCAGAGTTCAAGTACCCCATAGTTGCAGAATCAGTGACCAGAAGGAAACGAAGGGTAGTGGTGGTTGGAGACTCTCTTCTGAGGGGTACCGAGGCGTCCATCTGCCGACCAGACTTGATGTCCAGAGAGGTATGCTGTCTGCCTGGTGCCAAGATCCAAAATGTTACGGAGAGTTTGCCGAGACTCATCAAGCCCACTGACTATTACCCAATGTTGCTAATCCATGTTGGAACAAATGATACTGCCAGGTATACCTCGGAATGTATCAAAAGTGACTTCATGGCTCTGGGACAGAGGGTGAAGCAGGTAGGTGCACAGGTGGTGTTCTCTTCAATCCTCCCTGTTGAGGATAAAGGCCAAGGCAGAGAGGCTCGCATCCTGGCGATTAATGCATGGCTGCGTGGATGGTGTCTTCAAGAGCGTTTTGGTTTCCTAGACCATGGGATGCTGTTCCAAGGGTTGCAGAGCAGAGATGGCATCCATCTGTCCAAGAAAGGTCAACACATCTTTGGTAGTAGACTGGCTAATCTACTGAAGAGGGCTTTAAACTAGATTCGTTGGGGATGGGTGAAGAAAGCCCCCAGGTAAGTGAAAGCCCCCAGGTAAGTGATACATTAAATACCTTTATGGAAATGGGTAACAGGGGTAACATATGGAAAGCAGTGTGTATTAATGCCCGTAGCATGGGAAATAAGATCTCTGAAGTTGAAGCTTTGGTGGGAGTGGCTGACTTAGATTTAGTGGCAGTTACAGAAACATGGTTCACAGAAAACCATGACTGGGATGTAACTATACCTGGCTATACTTTATTCAGAAAGGACAGGGTAGGAAGAAGGGGAGGAGGAGTAGCACTATATGTAAAAACTACTATTAAAGCTTTGGAATTACAGAGCTTAAAAGGGAGAGAGGAGGCATTGTGGGTTAAACTAGAAAGAGGGAAAGAGAAATCTATTTGCATTGGTGTGATATACAGACCTCCCTCACAAGAGGAAGAGGTGGACAGAGAGTTAATTGAAGACATACGCAGCATTGCTAGGAAAGGGGAAGTGCTACTGCTAGGAGATTTCAATATGCCAGATGTTGATTGGCACATTCCTGCTGCAGTGTCATCTAGGAGTAAGGAGATCCTGGATTCTCTACAGGGAGAACTATTCAGGCAATTGGTAACAGACCCCACACGTGAAGGGGCCATACTGGACTTGGTGCTTACCAATGGTGAAAGTGTTTCTGATGTTGTAGTGGGAGATCATTTTGCATCCAGTGATCACCAGATGGTGTGATTCAGTATTAGGACTAGGGCTGTTAGAATCCATTCCAAGGTGAAGATCTTAGACTTTAGGAAGACTAACTTTGCCAAGATGGGCCAATACCTCAGGGAGTCGTTAGTGGGATGGGAACAGCTGGGGGATGTAGAAAAACAGTGGGCAAAGCTGAAAGGGGGTATTTTAAAGGCAACCAACCTTTTTGTTAAAATGGTAAATAAAGGCAAAAGGAACAGGAGACCGCTATGGTTTTCGAAGGAAGTAGCTGAAAAAGTGAAGAAAAAGAGGGAGGCCTTCATGAAATACAAGAGATCACAGAGAGAGGAAGACAGGCATCTGTATTTGGAAAAACTTAGAGAAGCTAGCAAAGTAGTCAAGAAGGCAAAGATTCAAAAGGAGGAGGAAATAGCCAATGCAATAAAATGGGGGGATAAGACATTTTTCAGATATATTAGTGAGAAGAGGAAGGGCAAAAGTGGTATTGTCAGACTCAAGGGTACAGGGGGGGAATATGTAGAAGCTGATAAGGATAAAGCGGAATTGCTTAACAAATATTTTTGTTCTGTGTTCACAGATGAAGAACCAGGAGCAGGACCTCAGAAAACACCCACAAATAAGAACAGAAGCGAGGGACATCTTGAACAATTTTCAGAAGACTGTGTTCGTGAGAAACTAGCTCAACTTAAAGTAGACAAAGCGATGGGACCGGATGGGATACACCCTAGAATACTGAGGGAACTTGGGGACGTTCTAGCAACTCCACTGACTGACCTTTTCAATGCCTCGGAGTCGGGAGTGGTGCCAAAGGACTGGAGAGAGGCTCATGTGGTGCCTTTACACAAAAGCGGAAGTAAGGATGTGGTTGAAAACTACAGGCCGGTTAGTTTAACTTCAGTAGTGAGTAAATTAATGGAAACGCTGTTGAAAGAGAAAATAGTGAGGTTTCTGGAGTCCAGCGGATTACAGGATCCGAGGCAGCATGGATTCACCAGAGGCAGGTCTTGTCAGACAAATCTGATTGATTTCTTTGACTGGGTGACCAGGGAGTTGGACCGAGGGAGAGCTCTAGATGTGGTGTATTTAGATTTCAGTAAAGCCTTTGACACTGTTCCTCACAGGCGACTTATAAACAAACTGAGCACCCTAGGGATGGACCCTAAAGTTACTGCTTGGGTTAGAAATTGGTTGGGTGGGAGGCGACAAAGAGTACAAGTAAATGGAGCTCACTCTGAGGAGAAGGATGTTACCAGTGGTGTGCCCCAGGGATCTGTCCTTGGTCCGATTCTTTTTAACATCTTTGTTAGTGATATAGCGGAAGGGCTGTCGGGTAAGGTTTGCCTCTTTGCAGATGATACCAAAATCTGCAATAAAGTAGACACCCAGGAAGGTGTAGATAACAGGAGGAGGGATCTAGCTAAGCTTGAAGAATGGTCTAGAATTTGGCAGCTGGGATTTAATGTTAAAAAATGTAAGGTCATGCATTTGGGCTGCAGCAATCCGAGGGAGCAATACAGCATAGGAGGTGAAGTACTTTTGTCCACTAAAGAAGAGCGGGACCTAGGCGTAGTTGTGTCCGATGATCTTAAAGTAGCTAAACAGGTAGAAAAGGCGACGGCAAACCTAGAAGGATGCTTGGGTGCATACGGAGAGGAATGGCTAGCAGAAAAAAGGAGGTGATAATGCCTCTGTATAAGTCTTTGGTGCGACCTCATTTGGAGTATGGTGTGCAATTCTGGAGACCGCACCTTCAAAAGGATGTGAACAGGATGGAGTCGGTGCAGAGGGTTGCTACTAAGATGATTAGTAGTCTTCATTATAAAGCATATGAGGACAGACTTAAGGATCTTAATATGTACACCTTAGAGGAAAGGCGGGATAGAGGTGATATGATTGAGATGTTTAAATACCTCCGTGGCATAAATGTTCAGGGAGAGAGCCTCTTTCAATTGAAAGCAAGTTCTGCGACGAGGGGACATGGGATGAGGGTGAAGGGAGATAGATTCAGGAGTGATATGCGGAAATATTTCTTTACGGAAAGAGTAGTGGATCCGTGGAATAGTCTCCCAGTGGAGGTGGTAGAGATGAGGACAGTAACTGAATTCAAAAAAGCATGGGACCAACACAGAGGATCTCTAAAGGTAAAAAGTGGACTGTTGTAGTTGTTATGGAAGGACAGACTAGATGGGCCTTCTGGTCTTTTTCTGTCATCATGTTTCTATATAATTGGCATCTCAGAGACCTGGTGGAAGGACAACCAAGGGGACAATGTGATAGATGGGTATAAACTATATCGTTATGATAGTGTAGAATCAGATTAGTGGAGGGGTCGTGCTCTATATTGGAGAGGGCATTGAGTCACACAGGATTAACGTTTTGCAAGAAACAAAACACACTAGAATAGAAGGCGATGGCAGTGGGGGTGCACTACCACCCATCTGGCCAGAATGAACAGATGGATGATGAAATGCTAAAAGAAATCAGGTAAGCTAATAAAAGTTACAAAACAGTAACAATGGGTGATTTCAATTTCTTTGGTATCGACTGGGTCAGTGTCACAGCTAGGGAGATAAAGTTTCTAGATGAAATAAATGACTGCTTTTTGGAGCAGTTAGTTCATGAACCAACATGAAAGGAAGCTATTTTGGGCCTAGTCCTTAGTGAAACACACGATCTGGTGCAAGAGATAATGATTTTGGGGCTACTTGGCAATAGTGGTCATAGCATGGCTGGATTTGATAAATAAATGGAGGAAGGATGGCAAGGAAATCCACAGTACTACCTTTTAACTTTCAAAAAGGGAGAATATCATAAAATGAGGTAAAGTTAAGAAAAAAATAAAAGGAGCAATTGTAAAGGTTAAAGATTTACATCAAGCATGGGCGTTGTTTAAAAATATTATTTTGGAAGCCCAGACCAGATGTATTCCACGCTTTAATAAAAGTGGAAAGAAGGCCAAACAACTGCCAGCATGGTTTAAAGGTGAGGTCAGAGATACTGTTGTAGCCAAAAAAATATCTTTCAGAAAATGGGAAAAGGAATCAAATGATTAAAACTGGAAACAACATAAGCACCATCAAGTTAGATTAAAGGAACTGATAAGGCATGCAAAGAAAGAATTTGAGAAGCATGCCTTGGAAGCAATAATGCATAATAAAAACCTTTTCAAGTAGACTCATAGCAATAAAACCTGCGAGAGACTTAGTTGGACCATTAGATGATAGAGGAAAAAAAGGAGTGCTAAGGGAGAACAAGACAACAGTGGAGAGACTGAATGAATTCTTTGCTTCAGTCTTTACTGAAGAAGATTCAGGGAAGTTGCCCATGCCTGAAATGGTATTTAAAGGTGATGTACAGTATCAGAAAAATTGAAAAAATATTGATAAACTGGGAAAGCACAGTTACTTACCTGTAACAGGTGATCTCTGGGAACAGCAGGAATAAGTCTTCACATATGGGTATCGTTGGTACTGACGGAGCCTGTGCGGGAACGCTCCCCAGCGTCCAATCAGAACGCTTTTGGGAGCATCCCACAGCGCCTGCGTGCTGCCTTCCCGCCTTTCCCAACTGCCTCTCTCCAGTTGAGTTTAGAGCTGAGAGAGAGCGAGGGGAAGGAAAGAGATAGAGAGATACAACTCCTAGGGGAGGTGGGTGGGTTGTGAAGACTTATTCCTGCTGTTCCCAGAGATCACCTGTTACAGGTAAGTAACTGTGCTATCTCCAGGAACAAGCAGGAATGAGTCTTCACATATGAGGGCTCCCAAGCTAAGATGCCTGGAGGAGGCCCCAGCATGTTGCAATCTAAGATGGGCCATGCTTATCCCTCAAAACCTCAGGCATCCAAGGGATGGAGGGTAGGAGTTGAACTAGAAAAGAAAAAGAGATGCTGTGGAATAGCTTAAGTAAACAAGGTATCCAGAGTGGAGTCCTTGTGTAAATCATAAATATTAAAAAAGTGTTGAGTTTTAATTTTCTAATGTGGATCTCACTCAAAAATATTTGTTGAGGGTGATAAGGGTCTGTGGTTGAGAGCCAGATCATTATCCTCAAAGAAATTCCCCCAATGTGAAGTAGAGGGAAAAAAATAATTTTGCAATACAGGAAGAGATGAGACGTCCTCATGGCAGAAGTAACCCCAGAAGAGTACTGGGGGAGTTCAATGAGGTTGGACTTTTGAGAAATAGCTAAAGCTTCTGTAAAGTCCAAAAAATTGAACTTCTTGTCCTTGGAGCAGAATAAGGTCCTAGGAAGAGTGGAGATAATCTGACTGGTTTGGATGAAAAGGTAGAAATACCCTTTGCAGAAAAAAGGGGATAGGTCTTCAAGATCCCCTTTATTCCAATGAAAGAGAAAGATATTTGTACTAGGCGTTGAGCCTCCAATTTTTTGAAGATCAGTAGAAGTCTTTTGTAAGTGATGTCACTTATGATGAAGACTTTACATGTAGAGCTTCAGATGTGACATAACCTAAAAGGTAACGGTAAAAGAAGGTATTTGGTAAAATACCATAGAGATTGGTTGTCCACTGAGTTTATGGTATGCTGGGGCAGCATTAATATGGACAATAGACAAATCTTTCAAAGTCAGATGTTGTATAGAGATTGACGCAACAACAAGAAGGATTAAGACCTACTTGAGAATCTTGATGGAGAATCTCTGTCTGGTTAAATATGGAAGAACTATAGAGAAAGTTTCATGGAAACTGGTAATATGTTCTTCACTTACAGGGATAGGACTTCTTGAAAAGATCTAGCCCCTGAATAACCAGATCTCGAGACGTACGTGAATGAGTGCAGAGGAGATCCTTAGTCCTAAGACAGCAAGTCTGGATCCTTCTACAATTTCAAATAGTAGCTGGAGAAAAAGACGCAATATAAGGGGATACCATGTTTGCCTCTTTATGAGGGCAATATGAGTATCATGCGTTCTCCTGTTCAACATAAGCTACCATGAAGTATAGGAAAATAGAAGGAAAGTAGTGAATAAGGACCAACTGCAGTGAAAAAATGCATCCCTGTTGAGGAAGTTCCAGTGAGATATGGAACAACCAGGGAATTGTGCAATTTTCTACACTTTCACGTGGTCTAAACCCTGGTTACCTTTTCTTAAAAGGAAATTTTAAGGAATATGGTAAAAGTAGGAAAAAAACAGTCATGTAGGAACATGACTGGCAGAGTCTACCAGCTGAAGCCCTTATTAACTATCAGGCAGCTACCTATTAGGAGCAGCTCTGAGGCTCTCTGGCAAAGGCCCACAGTTGCAGAGCTTTGTTGTACAATTGCAGAAAGCATGTTGTAGGTTGCTTAGATCTGGCTGTTGAATTGCCAGTGTGCAACCTAATCTATTCTGTTGGAGCCAAAGAGAACTGAACGTGGCTAAGAATAGTAGACAGGCCTGATGCCTGCAACAATAAACAGTTCAAATGAGTTCTGGATCTCTTTTGGAATTATCTGTTATTAAGGCAGCATAAAAGTTAGGTCCCATAGGTTGGAGAGGACCGACAGACATAATTTGGAGTAGTGATACCCAATTTCTGTCCGAAAAGCTGCCTTAAAAAGATATGTGAAAAGGAGATGAACTGCAAAAAGGGAGAAAACTGTATGGAAACTAGTTACTGGAGTAGGTATTGAAGAAAATCCTATGGCTTAGAGGATAAGCCCTCCAGTTGATTAGTAGTACTCTTAGAGACTGAATGTCTGGGCTAAGAGGGATAGAAATTAATACAGAGTTGAGAAGACTTACAATTTAGTAAGTCTTTGAAGGAGAGAGGGTACCCTTGCAGTTAAAAGTATGAGATATCCTCGTACAGGAAACTGACAAGGTGAAAGGTATAGTTCACCCTGCTGTTAGTTGTTAGTTCTCCTTTTGTTTTAAAAGGAGAAACCTGTTAACTCTGGGGTATGTTAGTCCTTAATAGCTCTTAGCTAGAAGGATAGATTTCTCTTGTAGCAAGAGATTCATGCCCAGAGCTGAGGATCGAGTCAATGTATGACTGATATCTCAGCATGGATGAGATGATTTTTAGATGCTTCTGTTGAAAAGAAGTAGGTTCAAGTTCTAAACCTCACACAGAAAAAATGAATAAAATATCAGAAACCCTGCAATTGCTGGGTTTGCTGAGCCTGTTGAGGTTTTGATTTTCTTAGTCTGGTGTGGTGTTGCCCATCTTTGGAAACATCTGTAGAATGGGTAGAAGATGGATAAAACTTTTTCCCCTTGGGGGAATAAAACTTTTTATGAGATTTTTTATTAGCTAGGATAGAGGAGAGTTTGGACAATCCTCTGAAAGTAACAGCATCAGTGCTCAACTGATTAGCTTGAAATAAAGCCTCCTTGTTGAAGAGATTTTCACCAGTACAAGGAGTATTTCCCAGCCTTTCCTGAACCCATCTGTCCAAGTCAGAAACTTGGAGACAGGCTAAGCGTCGTGCTCCTATGGCTATAGCAGAGGTTCTGCTAATAGACTCAAAACAGTCCAGGGAAGCACAATTAAGGAACCTAGAAATATTCTGAGCATGACTGACTAATAAGGAATAGTCTGCTCTTTTATGCTCTGGAAGAAAATGGTTCAAAAACTTTAAGTTCTTTGTGACCTCTTCAAGAGATAATCCCATATAGAAAATATATGAGATAATATTTGCTGAAAGCATGAATGCCTGGAAGCATCGACGTCCAAAGGCATCTAAAGTCCTAGACTCACGACCTGGCGGATAAGAAGAGTGCTTGTTTGCACTCTTAATACGCCTCATTGCTGATTCTACAACAATAGAATGATAAGGAAGTTGAGTCTTTTGAAAACCTGGAGAAGGTGGCACCTTGTACATAGTGTCAAGTGTCTTGGAATGTGGGGATACCGTTAAAGGAGTTTCCCACATTCTTAACAGTAGATCTTGTAAGATCTGATGCAAAGGAAGCATGATCTCCTCATTTGGAATCCAGGGAAATTGCAGTGTCTCTGAATTCCCCGGTAAGGATTCTTTACCAGGTATAGAAATGGCAAGTAGCTTTGCCATATCAAGCAGAAAAGCTTGAAAAGAAATCTCCCCCGAAGAGGACTCTTTAAAATGAGGGGTAAAGGCTAGACTTGTAGAAAAATCAGTCCTGGTACCGATGGATTCATCCCAATCATCGGGATCGGAAGACTGAAAAGGATGAAGCATCGGATTTTCTTTAAAGCGATGTCTTTGGTACTGCCCGAGGTCGGTACCGAGACGAGTCGGTACCGAATCTTCCATGCTAGAGATCGATTCCATGCTCGGCATCGAGGGAAGCGATTCTGTCGAAGTAAGCATGGACGGTACCGACGCCGATGCGGATACTCGAGGAACGGTCTGCAGCAACTCTAACGGTACCAAAGTAGCCGAGAGTGCTAGACTACGTTCATCGGTGAGGAGTGTTTCGTCCATCACCATAGCCGATGCCGGGGTGTCAGTACCGCTCGAAGCGGCCACAACCACCGAGCATGGCCCAGGTATGTTCATCAAGGTAAGAACCTCGGGAACAACCCGGAGCCCCGTTAATGCTTTGGAGCCCGAAGACTCCCGCCGGGGCTTTATTGCCAAGATGTCCTCGAGGGCAAGGCCGAAGCCATCTCGATGCTGAGCAGGATATCTACCACTCGAGGACTGGCTAGTCTTTACAGACTTTTATTTGGTTACCTGATCCTGTGAAGAAGAAGATATTCTAGCTGGTAACATCAAAGGGGATGTGAACCGGGTATCGAGTTCTGCTCGATTCTGAAGACTTCTTCTGTTTGAGCTCCAGCAGGAGAGACACTCCAGAGGGCAATGGTCAGGGACCTAAACATTTTAGACACCAAGTATGAGTGTCTGAAAAAATATCTGTACCGCCACACTTTGAGCATTTCTTAAGGATAGTGGCTGGCTTTTCCATAATGGAAGGGTAGAGGCCTAGTGGCCTAGAGACCGTCAGGCACTAAACAGGAAAAAATTCTTAAGAAAAGAAGAAATTCTTTAGGAAAAAGAAAGAAAAGTACCGGCGGTACCGGTAGCGTTGAGGGAAGGCAGACGCGACCACAAAAAGATAAGAATAAAAAGAAACATTTTCTGCGGTGACAGGAATACGTCCTGCTGGCTCTGCAGAAAACAGAAAACTGGAGAGAGGCAGTTGGGAAAGGCGGGAAGGCAGCACGCAGGCGCTGTGGGATGCTCCCAAAAGCGTTCTGATTGGACGCTGGGGAGCGTTCCTGTGCAGGCTCCTTCGGTACCGACGATACCCATATGTGAAGACTCATTCCTGCTTGTTCCTGGAGATGATGTATTATAACTATTTGATAAACTGAAGAGTAGCAAATCACCTGGGCCAGATGGTATACATCTGAGGGTGTTAAAAACTGAAATATGAGACTTCAGATCTACTATTAGTAATCTATCATTAAAATCATCTGTAGTACCTGAAGAATGAAGAATGGCCAATATAACACCATTTTTTGAAAAGGGTTCCAGGGGTGATCCAGGAAAGTAAAGACCAGTGAGCCCGACGTCAGTACCAGGCAAAATGGTAGAAACCATTATAAAGAATAAAATTACTGAACATGTTTAATAGGAGAAAGCCAACACTGATTTATTGAAGAAAAGTCTTGTCTTACTAATTTGTTATATGTTTTTGAAGGCGTGAATAAATAGGTAGACAAAGGTATCTGGATTTTCAGAAAGCCTTTAGCAAGGTCCCTCAAGAGAAACTCTTGGCAAAATTAAAGTGTCATTGGATAGAAGGCAGTGTACCACTGTGGATCAGGAAGTGGTTAAAAGATAAAAAGCAGAGAGTAGTACTAAATGGCCAATTTTCTCAATGTAGAAAGGTGAATAGTGGAGCACTCCAGGGATCTGTGCTGGGCCCGCTGCTTTTTAACATATTCATAAATGACCCGGAAATGGGAATAACAAGTGAGGTGATCAAATTTGCAGATGGTACAAAATTAGTCAAAGTTGTTAAAAAACAAGAGGATTGTGAAAAATTGCAAGAGGACTTTGATAACTTGGAAGACTGGGTGTTCAAATGGCAGATGAAATTTAATGTGGACAAGTGCAAAGTTATGCACTTAGGGAAGAACAACCATCAGCCCAGTGTGCAGCAGCGGCCAAGAAAGCAAAGAGAATGCTAGGAATCATAAGGAAACGAATGGAGAATAAAACTAAGGATATTAAAATGCAAGAGGACCTTGATAAATTAGAAGACTAGGCGTTCAAATGGCAGATGAAATTTAATGTAGACAAGTGCAAAGTTATGCATCTAGGAAAGAACAACCCAAACTACGGTTACATGATGCAAGGTTCCACATTAGGAATCACTACTCAGGAAAGTTTTAGACGGCATCGTGGATAATATGTTTAAACCCTCTGCAAAGTGTGCAGCAGCAGTCAAGAAAGCAAATAGCACAGTTACTTACCTGTAACAGGTGATCTCTGGGAACAGCAGGAATTAGTCTTCACATATGGGTACGTCGGTACCGACGGAGCCTGCACGGGAATGCTCCCCAGCATCCAATCAGAAAGCTTTTGGGAGCATCCCTCGCGCCTGCGCGGTGACTTCCCGCCTTTCCCACTACCTCTCTTCAGTTGAGTTTCATAGCTGAGACAGAAAGGAAAGACAGAGGAAAGGAAATAGATAGATACAACTCCTAGGGGAGGTGGGTGGGTTGTGAAAGCACAGTTACTTACCTGTAACAGGTGATCTCTGGGAACAGCAGGAATTAGTCCTCACATATGGGTACGTCGGAACCGACGGAGCCTGCGCGGGAAAGCTCCCCAGCTTCCCAGAAAGGAAGCTTTTGGGGCCTCCCACAGTGCATGCGCGCTGCCTTCCCGCCTTCCTGACCAACTCTCTTCAGTTCGAGTTTAAAGCTGAGACAATAGAGAGAGGAAAGGAAAGAGAGAGAGAGAGAGATACAACTCCTAGGGGAGGTGGGTGGGTTGTGAGGACTAATTCCTGCTGTTCCCAGAGATCACCTGTTACAGGTAAGTAACTGTGCTATCTCCAGGAACAAGCAGGAATGAGTCCTCACATATGGGGACTCCCTAGCTAAGATGCCGGGGAGATCCCCCTCCAAGGGTTCCTCATCTTCCTATGGATCTCAGGCATCCATTCAGGGAAGGTGGGCAGGAGTTGTTTAAGAATGGAACAGGTGTCTGAGGACAGCCTGACCAAACAAGGCATCCCGGCGGGAGTCCTTGTCCAAGCAGTAATGGGCTGTGAAGGTATGAACCGAGGCCCAGGTGGCTGCTCGACAGATCTGATCAATGGATACAGAATGAAGATGAGCCATAGATGTGGCCATGGCTCTCACATTGTGAGCTGTGACATGGCCTTCCAGAGAAAGGTTCTTACTCTGGTAAGCAAAAGAAATACACTGAGCAATCCAATTGGACAGTGTTCTTTTTGAGACTGGAAGTCCTAAATGAGAAGGATCAAAAGCAACAAAAAGTTGAGAAGACTTTCGATGTTGCTGTGTCCTGTGGATGTAAAAGGCAAGAGCTCTTTTACAATCTAACGTATGTAGGTTCCTCTCTGCACTGGATGCATGAGGAGCTGGAAAAAAGACAGGTAGATATACCTCTTGATTAAGATGAAAAGGTGAGACCACTTTAGGCATAAAGTGAGGATTTGTCCTAAGGACTACCTTATCATGATGGAACCTTGTATAAGGTGGATTAGCCACTAAAGCCTGCAGTTCACTGATGCGGCGAGCAGAAGTGATTGCAATAAGGAAAATGACTTTCCAGGAAAGAAATTTCAAGGAGGTAGTGGCTAAGGGTTCAAAGGGTGGCTTCATAAGCTGACCAAGAACTACGTTTAAGTCCCATGCCACCGGAGGAGGCCGAATGGGAGGCTTAGTTAAAGTTAGACCTCTCATGAATCTTGCAATAAGAGGATGAGAGGAAACAGATTGTCCATTGATAGGCTGAAGAGATGCTGCAATAGCACTCAAATGGACCCTTACAGAATTGGTTTTAAGTCCTGCATTGGAAAGATGCAGGAGATATTCGAGTAAAGAATTCAAAGGTAGTGCTAGAGGGTTAAGACCCTTTTCAGCACACCAAATGGAAAATCTTTTCCATTTAAAAGCATAAGAACGCCTGGTGGAAGGTTTCCTAGATGCATGGAGGATATCCTTCACCTGTTGAGAAAGATTGAAGTCTTGAAGGTCTAGGCCTTCAGTAACCAAGCTCTGAGGTGAAGGGACTTGGGGTTTGGGTGCCACAAAGTCCCCTCCTCTTGAGACAGAAGGTCTGGAGCAGCTCCCAGATCCAGGGAGGGTGCCTGGGAGAGATGGAGAAGTAGAGGGTATCACACTTGGCGTGGCCAGTGTGGAGCTATGAGGATCATAGATCCTTGATCCCTCTGAAGTTTGAATAGAGTCTTGGGAATCAAAGGAATGGGTGGAAAGGCATATAGGAAGGCCTGGCCACAATGAAGGAGGAAGGCATCCTTGGCCTGAGCTCCCTGACACGGAATTCTGGAACAGAACAGGGGAAGTCTGGCATTGCACGGACTTGCAAACAGGTCTATGTCCGGGGTTCCCCATTTCTGAAAGACTCTGAGTACCTGATCCATGTGCAGGGACCATTCGTGTGGAAGCAGAACTCGACTGAGTCTGTCTGCCCAAGAGTTTTGGATTCCTGGGAGCTTCGTTGCAAAGCGACAGAGAGCCAGTCCCTCCTTGTTTGTTTATGTAGAACATGGCTACTTGATTGTCGGTATGAACAAGGACTGTCATGTTGATGAGGAGGGTATGAAAGACCTTGAGAGCAAGGAAAATTGCTCGCAGCTCCAAAAGGTTGATATGAAGGGTGGTCTCCTGTGGAGACCAAGTGCCCTGAGTGGAGAGGTCTTGGAGATGAGCTCCCCAACCTGTTTGGGAGGCATCTGTAGTGAGAGTTGCTTGGGGTAACAAAGGTTGGAAGGGGGCCCCCAACAACAGATTGTGAGTGGATATCCACCATTGGAGAGACCAAAAAAGACGTTTTGAGGTTGCTATTTGGTCTGAGAGAGCTCCTGATGCTTGGGTCCACTGGGTGGACAAAGTCCATTGAGCTGCTCTCATATGTAGGCGAGCATAAGGCACCACATGAACTGTGGATGCCATGTGGCCTAGCAGTTGTAGCATCTCCCTGGCAGTCAAGTGGCTTCTGGACTGAATTTGAGAGGCCAACTGCACTAGACGGTGGCAACGGGCCTGAGGAAGATAGGCCCTTGCAGTGGTGGTATCTAGCCAGGCCCCTATGAATTCTAGGGACTGAGTAGGGGTGAGTTGAGACTTTGGCAGATTGATGACAAGTCCCAGATACTGCAGTATGCGTCTGGTGTGGTCCAGGGAAGTTTGAGCCTCGGACTGAGATGGAGCTCGGATGAGCCAGTCGTCCAGGTATGGGAAGACAAAGATTCCCAGAGTGCGTAGAAATGCAGCTACTATTGCCATGCATTTGGTAAATACCCTTGGAGCAGAGGCTAGACCGAAGGGAAGTACTCTGTATTGGAAATGTTTTCCCTGGAACAGAAACTGTAGGAATTTTCTGTGGGATGGATGGATGAGTATATGTGTGTACGCATCCTTGAGATCTAGAGAACAAAGCCAGTCCTGACTCTAGGTATGGAAGGAGAGTGCCTAGAGAAAGCATCTTGAATTTCTCCTTGTATAGAAATTTGTTCAATTCTCTGAGATCCAGAATGGGTCTGTACCCCCCTGTTTTCTTGGGGATGAGAAAATAAGGGGAGTAAAAACCTGACCCTTGTTGAGGAAGAGGAACCTCTTCTATTGCCTTTAGGGCGAGAAGAGTGGTCACCTCCTGGCCCAACAGGTACAGGAGAGATGGGGGAGAATTGAATTGTCTCACCATGGTATGGGGAGGAAGGCTGGAGAAATGTAGTTTGTAGCCCTCTCTGATGATAGAGAGGGTCCACTGTTCTGATGTGATTTGCTCCCATCTGGGAGCAAAGTGAGTTAACCTTCCTGGAATGGTGAGAGGCTCTGGTTGTTGCAGAGCCAGAAAGGTTAAGTTCTCTAGAATCAAGTCAAAAACTCTGAGGAGGTTGGGACTACTGGACTGTAGCAGCCCCTGTAGACTTTGTTCTGGCCTGTTTAGATTGCTGACGCTTAGGAGCAAAGCGAACTTGGGAAGATTGCTGGCCAGTATTTGTGGAAAATCTGGTCTTTTTATAGAAAGGCTTCTTAAAAGGTTTTTTTCTTGGCAGGGGTAGAGGTTGACAGAAAGTCTATCTAAAGCAGCATTCTCTGCATCCATTTGAGTGGCTTTGATTTGCCACTCCTTGCCAAACAGATTTTCACCTGTACAGGGCAGATTGCCCAAGCCTTCTTGTACCCAGGGTTCCAAATCAGAGGCCTGGAGCCAAGCAAGTCTGCGAGCAGCTATGGCAATCTCTGCTAGCTCCCTCAAAAGAGTCAAAGGCTGCTCTGTTGGAGAACTTTGAAACATCTTGAGTTTGCTTTAGCAAAAGAAGGAACTCCTCCTTTTTATCCTCTGGGATAAAGGGGAGAAAATGACGTATCTTCAGTGCAATCTCTTTCAAAAACATGCCCATATAGAAGCTGTATGAATTGATTCTGGCAATAAGCATGCTAGCTTGGAAGATTTTTCTACCAAAAGCATCCAGAGTCCTACATTCTCTTCCTGGAGGAGTAGAAGAGTGCCTTTTGGTACTCTTTATCTTTTTCATAGCAGACTTCACCACAATAGAGTGGTGAGGGAGCTGAGTTTTTTGAAAACCAGGAGAAGGAGGAACCCAATACATGGTGTCCAAACGTCGAGAATGTGGAGATAGGGTGAGAGGAGCCTCCCACAAGTTCATCATGTGTTCTTGAAGAATTTCATGTATGGGTAAGGTGGCTGCCTCTTTGGGAACCTTAGAGTATCCTAAAATATCCAATTTTTTTGCTCTAGGTTCCTTTTCAGAGGTTACAGATATGGAGAGTCCTTTAGCTACTTCAATAATGAAGTCTTGAAAGGACAAATCCTCTGGAGGAGACATTCTCCTTTTTGGAGAAGAGGGCTCCTCAGGAAGAGTAAAAGAGACATCAGCAGAATCATCTGAGGTATCAGAATCTTCAGAAGATTCAAAGTACTGCCTATTAGCTTCCAGAGATCGATACGCGTACCGACCGATATCGACATCGGGCATACCGGGAATCGGAGCGGTATCGAGAAAATCTCCGTAACCGGAGACCGGAACCGGCATACTACTGGAAGTAGATGCTCTGGGTACCGGTATCGGTTGCGGTACCGGAACCGGAGTCGGAACCGATTGTCGCGGTACCGAGGGCGTTGCAGCGTTAATGAAAGCCAGTATGGCCTGCTGCATGGATTGTACCGTAGTACCCATAGACGCCACAACTGCCTGGATGTCGGTACCGGTGTTAGCCGGTACCCCAGAGCAGTCTAACAGGAGATCGGTCGAGGCCGTGCCATCGATGTCTACCTGTAACCCCATAGGAGCAGCTTTGGAAGCCGGAGCTTCCCGCCGGGGTTGTTTGGCTGGGGCAGGGTCCTCAGGGTCAAACCCAAGGGCCTCTCGCTGCTTAGAGGGAGATTTGCCCTTTGAGGACCTGCCTGAAGAATGTTTGGTTACCTGAGATCCATCAGGAGAGGAAGACCTGGAGGATGTTGATGCTGGAGTATCCGCAGAAAACAGCATATGAAACTTGGCTGCTCTGTTCTGTAAGCCCCGTTTGGACATCAGAGAGCAGGATGGACAATCCAGAATGGAATGGTCAGGCCCCAAACAGTTAAGACACCACTCATGGGTATCTGTGACTGAAATAGTACTGGTACACTTGGTGCATTTTTTAAAACCAGAGGCTGGTTTCTCCATGAGGGAGAATCTGAGAAGGCCTAGAGGCCTCACAGAAAAAACACACCAAGTGAGGAAAAAGTAATTTTTTATTTTTTTTTTAAGAAATAAATGAAAAAAGACCGGCGGTACCGGTCCGGAATCGAACTGAAGAGAGTTGGTCAGGAAGGCGGGAAGGCAGCGCGCATGCGCTGTGGGAGGCCCCAAAAGCTTCCTTTCTGGGAAGCTGGGGAGCTTTCCCGCGCAGGCTCCGTCGGTTCCGACGTACCCATATGTGAGGACTCATTCCTGCTTGTTCCTGGAGATGACTAATTCCTGCTGTTCCCAGAGATCACCTGTTACAGGTAAGTAACTGTGCTATCTCCAGGAACAAGCAGGAATGAGTCTTCACATATGGGGACTCCCTAGCTGTGGGTGCCAGGGGAGAATCCCTAAAATGCGTATCCCTGGACAGGACGGCATTTTCCAAACCTGGATCCCCTGCATCCCCTGAGGGATGGGGGGTAGGAGTTGAATAGAGAAGAGCTGCAAGGAACAGCAAACCTAAAGACTACAGGAGAGATGAGTCTTTAGAATGTATGTCAAGTATCATTAAAATATTTAATGAACCAGTACAACATAGGACTTATCTACTGGATTGTAGGAAGTAGAACTGTGATGGAGTGTACTGTAGATGCAGTAGCGGAATCTTCAAGGTAACTTCACAGCAGTGAGGATGAAGTTCCAAATCTGGAATGGGCAGGTGACCCAGGTGTCAACTGGGGCAGGAGAAGAACGGCAGGTCTTCAATGGAAAGCTTTATGGGAAAAAGCTGAGAACTCTTTTAGGTACAGAGTTATTATCATTGAGGACTAAAAGAAGAAGACTGACCGATCTGGAGAATTAGCCCAGTCCAGAAAGGAAGAGAGGGTATGGAAAAACCCCTATTCCCAAGGAAAACAGAAGTGTACTCATAAATACTGAAGATGTACGTTGTCTTTCCTAGCTGGTAAGAGCTAGGAAGACATAGAAGTTTGATACTTCAGAGATAGGGAGATCTATAACAAAAATAGAAGCTGTTAACGTCACAGTAGCAATTGTGTGTATAACCGCTCCCAGTTACTGAGCCATATGAAAAAAGGCAAGTTGACTGTGTGGACCCTTAAGAAGGTAAAAGCTTTATAGCACAGACAGTTAGGGAGGTAGAAGGTAATACTTAGCGTCCTATGGACATCTCCCAATAGGAACGTAGATATTTTTATATATATATAAAAATATCTATAAACAGGAAGATACATACATATCAATATATATATATGTGTGGATATGTCCAATATGTGAGATATATAAATATATAGAAGAAAGAATATATATATATATATATATATATATATATATATATATATATATATATATATGGGCATGGCTTATGCCCACACAGATTATAAAAATATGTATGGTTATAAGTCTGAGGATATATGCCTGCAACGGAGCCCCACAGCATTCACATGGGGAATGTGAAAGCGTAGTTACTCACCTGTAACAGGTGTTCTCCAGGAGCAGCAGGAATCAGTCCTCACTTATGGGTGACGTCGGCGCCGACGGAGCCCTCGCGGAGCAATTTTCCCCAGCTTTCAAAGAAAGCCTTTGGGAATTGCAGCGCGCATGCGCGGTCGACTTCCCGCCCGAAGGTGCCATCTTAGCCAGTCAGATGACATAGCTAAAAAAGACAGCATAAAAATTTGCAAAAAGAACATAAGCAGACGATTGCAACTCCAAGGGGAGGAGGGAGGGTAGTGAGGACTGATTCCTGCTGCTCCTGGAGAACACCTGTTACAGGTGAGTAACTACGCTTTCTCCAGGACCAAGCAGGAAGTCAGTCCTCACTTATGGGACTCCCAAGCTCAAGGCTACCGGAGACCCTAAGCACAAAAATGAGCTCCCTCCAGTTCAGCAGCACAGAAGGAAAGAATCTTCGCTGAAATATCACCCACCGGTAGCCCACATCCGGGATGGAGGGTAGGAGTTGCTCAGACCTCAAAGAGATTACGGAGGACTGCCTGTCCGAAAGCACTGTCCCTACGGGACTCCCTCTCGAGACAGTAATGGACCGCAAAAGTCTGGCTCGAAGACCAAGTAGCGGCCCGGCAGATGTCTGCCAGCGGAACAGAGCGGAGGTAAGCCACTGACGTGGCCTTTGCCCGAACGCAATGAGCCGTGACTCGACTTTCTAAGGCGAGTCCGGCTGCCCCATAAGCCCAAGAGATACAGTCCGCAACCCAGATGGACAGAGTACGCTTGGAGACCGGGAGCCCCAATTTATTGGGGTCAAAAGACACAAAAAGCTGAGCAGCTTTACGGTGCTCCCGCGTACGGTCAAGGTAGAAGTTCAAAGCCCTTCTACAGTCCAGGGTATGGAGGACCGTCTCAGCTCGGCTGGAGTGTGGTCTGGGAAAGAAGGTTGGAAGCACCACCTCCTGATTGATGTGAAAAGGGGAGACCACTTTAGGCAGAAATTTTGGGTGAGTCCGTAGGACTACCCTATTCTTGTAGAACCTAGTGTAAGGGGGATCAGACACGAGGGCCTGCAATTCACTTACGCGTCTAGCGGAAGTGAGGGCTATCAAGAACAGTGTTTTCCAAGACAGAAAACGGAGAGAACAGGTAGCCATAGGTTCAAAAGGTGGACAGGTGATCCGCTGCAAAACCACATTCAGGTCCCAGTCAGGCGCTGGCGGGCGCAGAGGTGGTTTAAGTAGAAGAAGACCTCGGAGAAACCTCGCTACAAGAGGGTCGCTGGAAAGAGGTCTGCCGTCCACCGGCACATGATGTGCTGAAAGAGCACTGAGGTGAACTTTGACGGAGTTGGACTTAAGTCCCAGATTAGAGAGGTGTAGCAAGTACTGCAAGATCACCGACACCGGGCAGGAGAAGGGATCCTGAGACTGTTGGGTACACCAGCCTGCAAAGCGACGCCATTTAAGGGCGTAGCATTTGCGGGTAGAAGGCCGTCGCGAAGCCAAGACGACCTCCTCCACCTCCGCCGGCAGGAGAAGGGGAGCAAGGACTACCCTCTCAGCAGCCAGGCCATGAGGTTGAGAGACCTGAGGTTGGGGTGCAGGAGGGACCCCTGATCCTGAGTGAGGAGATCCGGTTGTACCCCCAGAGGGATTGGATCCTCCACCGCCAGTTGCAGCAGGAGCGGAAACCACGGCTGCCTGGGCCAGCGAGGGGCCACCAGGATCATGAAGGCTTTGTCTCGGAGAACCTTGAAGAGAGTTCGAGAGACTAGCGGGATGGGAGGGAAAGCGTACAGGAGGCTCCCCGACCATGAGATCAGAAAAGCGTCCGCCGCAACCCGGAGGGGGTGTGGCTGACGAGAGCAGAAGCGAGGAAGTTGCCGGTTGTGAGGACTGGCAAAGAGATCCACAGTGGGGAGGCCCCACTTGAGGAAGAGCTTCTGAACTACCAAGGGATCCAGACGCCACTCGTGCGGCTGGAGGACCCTGCTGAGTTTGTCCGCCAGGCAATTTTCTTGGCCTGGGAGATAAACTGCCTTGAGGAGAATGCCGTGACTGACGGCCCAAGAGCAGAGCTTCTGTGCCTCCCGGCAGAGGAGGAAGGAGCCCGTGCCCCCCTGCTTGTTCACGTAGAACATGGCAACTTGATTGTCCGTCTGGACAAGGACGGACTGGTGGGAAGTCAGGTGGGAGAAGGCCTTGAGAGCCAGGCGGATCGCCCTGAGCTCCAGGAAGTTGATCTGCTGAGCAGACTCCCACGTGGTCCAGAGGCCCTGAGTACGAGCCTCTTGGCAATGTGCTCCCCAGCCCAGGAGGGATGCATCGGTGGTCAGCACCCGGGTCGGCTGAGGTGACTGGAAAGGCATTCCGAATAGGAGGTTCGGCTGCCGGAGCCACCACCGGAGAGACGAGATCAGCGGCTCGGAGACGCGCACTAGGTCTGCTAGGCCGCCTGTGGCTTGACTCCACTGCTGGCGGAGACACCATTGAGCAGACCGCATATTCAGGCGGGCATTGGGGGTCACATGGACGGTGGAAGCCATATGACCGAGTAGTCTCAGGAAGCGCCTGGCGGAGACCAGGGGCTGGCTGCGAAAGCGATCGGCTAGGTCCATGAGCCGCTGAGCCCTGTCGAGCGGGAGGTATGCTCGCGCCAGAGGAGTGTGCAGCCTTGCGCCGATGAACTCGAGATCCTGTGAGGGGAGCAAAGTGGACTTTGCGAAGTTTATAACAAAGCCCAAGTGCTGCAGAAGGGTCATCGTGCGGCGCGTGGCGCTGGTGACCTCCCGAGCGGACGCTGCTCTGATGAGCCAGTCGTCGAGGTACGGAAAGACATAGAGGCCGTGAAGCCGGAGATGGGCCGCTACGACCGCGAGACATTTTGTGAAGACTCGCGGAGCGGAGGACAGGCCAAAGGGCAGTACCCTGTACTGGTAATGATTTCCTGCCACCACAAACCTTAGGTATTGGCGGTGGCTGGGGTGGATGAGGATGTGCGTGTAGGCATCCTTTAGATCCAAGGAGCATAGCCAATCTCCCTGCTGGAGGTAGGGCAGAAGTATTCCAAGGGTAAGCATTTTGAACTTCTCCCGCACAAGGAACTTGTTGAGGTTGCGCAAGTCCAGGATGGGTCTGAGGCCCCCTGTTCTCTTTGGTATCAGAAAATACCTTGAATAGAAGCCTTGACCTCTCAGGTGGTGTGGCACCGGTTCCACCGCCTGATCCTGCAGGAGACCTGCTAACTCCTGAAGGAGCAACTCCCTGTGCAGAGGGGGGCGCGGAGGCTCTCCCGGAAAATAGGAGGGAGGGACCTGATGGAAGTGGAGAAGGTAGCCCTCTCGCACGACCTGAAGCACCCAGGCATCTGCGGTGATGCTGGACCACCTGTGGGCGAAGTGAACCAGCCGGCCTCCGGTGCTGGGAGGAACCAGCGGGGGGGGAGAGGCTATGCTGAACGAGTCAAAAACCCCCACCCTGCTGAGCAGGGGCTGGTGGTGCAGGCTTGGGGGCTTGCTGCCTACGGGACCCGTTACCCCGTCCCTTGGCCTGCTGGCCCTGTTGGGGAGCTGCAGGGGCCTGATAATGGGGGTATTGTTTGTAGGCAGCCGCCTTCCTCGGGTAAAAGGACTTTTTCCCGAGCCCTTCTTTTTCTGGGAAGGGGCGGAGGTCTTCCTAGAAAGCCTAGTCCTGGTGAGAGTCTCAGTCTCAATTTGTGCAGCCTTTTCCGCCATGGGCTTGCCAAAGAGGTTTTCGCCTCGGCAGGGGACATCGACCAACTTGTCCTGTACCCAGGGCTCAAGGTCAGACGACTGAAGCCAAGCCTGTCGGCGGGCACCGATGCCGGCTGCGGCCACTCGAGCCGAGGCTTCAAAGCCATCATAGGCTGCTCGGGACATGAACTTTGAGCATTCCCGAATGCCAGTGGACAAGGCCAGGAACCTCCGCAAGGGTTCCTCGGACAGACCAGCGGAGAATCCGGCTAGCTCTTTAGCCAGATCCCGGAGATACATGCCCATGTACAGCTGGTAAGTCTGGACACGACAGGCGAGCATAGAGCCCTGGAAGCACTTCTTGCCAAGGCCATCCAGGTTACGGGCCTCCCTCCCAGGAGGCACCGAGGAGTGCATCTTCTGGCTCTTAAGACGATGCATGGCCGATTCCACTACCATGGAATGGTGTGGCAGCTGTGCCTTTTGAAAGCCAGGGCTCTTGCGGACCCGATAGATAGAATCGACCCGCTTGCTCAGGACCGGCGAGGAGGCCGGACTCTCCCACATGCGGAAGAGTAGTCGTTCCAGCATAGGAGGAACCGGCGCAGTAAAGTGTTCCCTCACGGGAGAGTCATACTGGAGGGCGTCGAGCTCTTCGGCTCGAGGCTCCTCCTCGGGATCCGCAGGGAAGGCCAAAGCCTTGGCCATATCCCTAACGAAGTCCGAGAACCGGGCATCCTCCGGGGGGACTGCTTCCGAGGCTCGGACTCCGGTGAGTCCGATGGGACACACCGAGTCCGGAAAGAATCAGGTGACTCTTCCTCCTCAGACTCCCAGACCGACTCCGACGAGGACTCGGTGGGGTCGGCCCGGGTAGGGTGCGGCGCCAGCCGCCCCGACGCCGAGGGAGTCGGCGTCGGCGACCTCGGTCCCGAACGGGAGGCCGAGGGTGACCTCGACCGAGGATCGACTCGAGTTCTCATCGACTCGAGGATCGGCTCGGTCTCCGGGGTCGACTTGGACGTCGACGTCCCGGCGGTCGGGGCAGCGACGCCAGCGAAGCCAGCGAGCAGTGCCCTCTGCTGGTCCATGAAGGCAGACAGTCTGCTCTCCAAGGCCGTCAACCTGAGTCCGAGCTCAGGTGACCCAGCAGCCCCCGACTCGGGCCCCGACGGCGTCGGGCCCGACGTCGGCTGTCGCGGAGGCGAGTCCAGAAGGACCACAGGACTTACCCGGGCAGGCATCTCCGACTCCAGGCGAGGTCGCTTCGGGACGTGTTCCTTCTCCAAGGACCCGGGGCGGCTGTCGGGGCTATGCGACCTGGCCCTCGCGGAACCAGGAGCGTCCACCGACGCCGCCCTCGCGGGTTTTTCCTTCCGACGATGGTCCCCGGAGGGAGAACCCCGGTCGGAGGAGCTCCGGCGACGGTCCGAGCTGGAGCCTTTCGACACGGAGGCCTCCGACGAGGTCCGGGTACGGCTGGGGTCAGCGAAGATTCTCTCCCGCTGATGCCGCCGACTTCTCAACGCCTTTGAGGACAGTTTGCTGCAGGGCCCACAGATCAATTCCTCATGATCCGGGCCCAGGCAGCGGAGGCAAAAGTCGTGTGTGTCGGTTAGTGACATGTTTCGGTCACACCGACCACACCGCTTAAACCCACTGGCAGCCATCGGGGGAAAAAGGGCCCCTGCGAGGTCAAAGGACCGGGCTGCCAGGGAAAACGAAAACGAAAGCTGACTAAGTCAGAAAAACCGAAAAAAAGAAGAGGACTCGAGACCGGCGTCGCGAGTCCGGGCGGGAAAACGATCGGCGTCGAACCGAAAGAAAAAAGGATAAAATAAAGAAGAAAATCAACTTTTTCGCGGGGACAAGACGGGGACGTCTGTAGGGCTCCGCGGAAAAAAGAAGACTGGCTAAGATGGCACCTTCGGGCGGGAAGTCGACCGCGCATGCGCGCTGCAATTCCCAAAGGCTTTCTTTGAAAGCTGGGGAAAATTGCTCCGCGAGGGCTCCGTCGGCGCCGACGTCACCCATAAGTGAGGACTGACTTCCTGCTTGGTCCTGGAGAAGGGAAAAGATTCATCTAATAATAGGGGGTAAAAAACCACCTGAAGATATATAGAGAATCTATTTCCGTGGTGCAGGAATGCATTTCAGTGGATAACCAGTATGGTTGCATGAAAAACAGAGGATAATAGCAGTCTGGTAAGAGCATGTCAGGAGTACTGGAGGACTCTGACATGTCCAAAGGACAAGGAAACGCATGGACTAAGATACCTGGATAACCCAGTTAAGGGACTCAGAGATATCATGTATAGTAAAAGAGTATGCGTTGTCCAAGTGGAGTAGAAAAAATACCAAGCTGCAAGGAAAAAGGGGGTAAATTCCTGCCAGATTGGGAACTCCATGGACATTCACGCAGAAAAAGCTTGTCTTCTGTATCACAATAGGAGACAAGAGGGTAGAAAGAACCTACATAGCCATGGAATGACTATATAAGCTTTTTCTATTATATGGAAAAAAAACCCAGAGACAAAGATGAATGCTCTACAGCAGGGGTCACCAACCTGCGGCCCGCGGGCCGCATGCGGCCCACGAGGTCCCTTCGTGCGGCCCGCGAGGCTCTACCCCGGTTAACATTACGTGCGGCCCGCCAAGGATTCCCGCCATTGTATCTGCGGCCCGCGGCATGCTCGGCGGGTTCAACGGCACGTGACCGATTTCGCAAGAGCAGCGCGCAAATTAGAGGACCAATCAGCAATAAGGCTTAAACTTTGATTCTGTTTTTGCAGCTATCGATAGAATTCCTGTTCTCTTTTTTCCCCATGGCTTCCCCCACGAACAAGAAGCGCAAGCTCAGCGATGAGAACCGCGGCTTCAACCCTGAGTGGAACAAGCTCTTCTTCACGCTGCACAAGGATCGTGCGCTGTATGTCATCTGTCAGAAGACCGTTGGCGTTCTGAAGGACTACAATGTGAAGCGGGGGTGGGGAGAAGGGGGTTGCGGCCCGCGAGGCTCCCGGTAGTCGGCAGTGCGGCCCGCGGCCCTCTGGAGGTTGGTGACCCCAGCTCTACAGCAAGGGCCCATAGTAGAAAGCTTCTCTGAAGATTGCAGAGAGCATTGTGCAGGAAAATTATGAGAGAACTGACAGCAGTCAGAAGTGCTGCCACATCCTAGGTAAGGATATGGCTAGAAGAAGATAACCTGCAATGAGTAGTATTATGCAAGATAATGAAAGTAGCTTGCAAGAAACTTTAAAGTAAGCATTGGAACTTCTGTATATGCAGCAACTGAACAAAGAAAAAAGGGGATTCCTCTGTATAAAAACAGGGAGAAAAACAGACAGAGGGAGCGGGGATATTTCCATCCCTGTCTGATGAGTTGTTCAGAGCATGCATTGAAGGATAGTAGAAAATCTACACTGGAAAGAAGAGAAGTGTTTCAGTATGGTACCAACTCGAGCAGGGGAAACCCTGGAAGAGTGGGGGTTGGTAGGTGACGTACCATATGGTAAGTCAGCTGAAGGAAAAAATGTCCATGTGGGGACAGAAACTATCATGGGATAATTGTAATCTCCCTTTATGATAAAAATAAAGGGAGAATTCTGTAACCCATGGACAAAAATATCCTAACAGCTTAGCATACTGAAAAGAAAAACCAGTGTAGAGTTTGAAGAATAACTTCTGGTAAGAAGTTAACTGTAGAATTGCAACATACAGGAACCTATGGTTGCTGGCTATGATTAGCATGGTTAGAGTCTGGAGACTTCAGACTAGGATGAGATGTCCCTTGCTTGGGTACATCAAGAGGATGGGCAGAAGAAGGGTGAAACTTTCTTTTCTTAGGGAAATAAGGTTTGGTAGGACATTTCCTACGTCCTGGGGAAAAAGAAGGCTTAGGACGGTTTCCAGAACTAGGAAAGTCAGTGGAGCAATGAGCAACCTGACGTAAAGCCTCTTTATTGAAGAGATTTTCTCCAGTACAAGGAGAATTACCCAGTGTATGCTGTGCCCATCTGCTCAAGTCAGAAGCTTGCAGCCAGGCTGTACGACGTGCTCCAATGGCAATAGCAGAGGATCTGCTGACAGACTCAAAAGAGTCTAGAGAAGCACGAGAAAGGAACCAAGAGATATTCCTGCTATGATTAAGAAGCAAGGAATAGTCAGAGGCCTTAGGATCTGACAGAAAAGGAGACAAGAGAGATAATTTCTCTGTGACCTCCTGAAGTGTCAGACTCATATAGAAAATATATGAAATAATTCTTGAAGCCAGCATAGAAGTTTGGAAGGTTTGACGTCCAAAGGCATCAAGTGTTTTAGATGCACGACCTGGCGGATAAGAAGAATGCTTCTTCTTACTTCTTACCTTCCTCATTGCTGATTCCACTACAATGGAATGATGTGGAAGTTGGTTTTTCTGGAACCCTGGAGAGGGAGGTACCTGATACCGAATGTCAATGGCTGTAGAAGGCAAAGGAACCTTTAAGGGTGATTCCCATATCCTCAGAAGAAGATCCTGTAAAGAATGATGTAAAGGAAGCATTATGTTTTCCTTTTCTGCAGGATCTTGGTCAAGAGAAAAACCAGGAATAGGAATGGCAAGAAAAGCTGCCATGTCAAGGAGAAACTTCTGAAAAGAAGGATTTCCAATAGGAACTAATCCTGGGCAAGCTGAGGTTGAAGGAGCAGCTTGAGCACCAGAAGATATAATGGACTGGTGCAGAAAAAGAATCCTGCTCGATGGACTGTGATGCAGTACTAACTGCCTCAAATCAGAACTGTCAGTATCGTCAGTGCCTGTTATCGATTCCAAACTAGGCATAGAAAGGATCGATGGCACTGATGGAACTGCAGGAATCAACCCCGACACCGGTACCGGTATCGGAAATAACGTCATTGAAGCAGTAATCGAGGGCTGCTGAAGCGGTACCGAGGTAACCAGAGATCCTTGGTGAATATCCTCGGTACTGCGTAGCCAGAAGCAATATGGATTGGTTCCGAAACGCGTCGGTACCAAGTCATCTAGACTGGATATCGATTCTAGACTCGGCATCGAAGCAAGCGAGTCTATCGATGCATGTCTAGAAGGTACCGACGTTGGTGGTGGTATTAGCAATGCCGATACCTGAAAGTCAATTGGAATCTCATCGAACGGCACCGAAGGTACCGAGGTCGTTCGAAGACGATGCCCGGCGAAGAGAGGAACACTTGACACCGGCACCGATGTCGGGGTATCGGTACCGCTCGAAGTCGGTACCAACCCCGAGCACGGTGAAGATATAGGAAAGTCAATCTGGGTCATATCGATCGGCCCCCGAAGGTACCGAGGATTCCAGATGACGATCCCAGGTAAAGAGTGGAACACTCGATACCGATGCCGATACCGGGGTATCGGTACCGCTCGAAGCCGGTACCAACCCCGAGCATGGCTGGGATATAGGAAAGCCAATCTGGGTCGTATCGATCGGCCCCGAAGGTACCGAGGACACCAGATGACGATTCCTGGTGAAGAGTGCAGCACTCGACACCGATGCCGGTGCCGGGTTATCGGTACCGCTCGAAGCGGATACCACCCCCTGGCACGGCTCAGGTATGTTCTGTGAGGGGTGAGCCCCAGGAACAACCTGAAACCTCGTGAATGCTTTGGAGCCCGAAGACTCCCGCCGAGGTTTTATTGCCAATGAGGTCTTGAGGATAAGGCCGGAGCCGTCATCATGCTGGGCATGAGACTTACCCTTCAAGAAATGGCTAGTCTTAACAGACTGTTTGTGGGTTACCTGATCCTGGAGAGAAGAATAAACCGGTGTCCTCACCTTAGGAGGAAAAACAGTATCGAGGGAGACTCGAAAAAGGGAAGGTCTTCTCCCAACCATACAGCCTGAAGTATCAGGGGAAAAATGGTCAGGACTCACAGGATAGACACCAAGCATTGGAGTCTAAAAAGAAAACTGAGTTTCCACAGTGAAGGCACTTCTTAGGGGAAGAAGGCTCCATTTTGGAAAGGCCTGGTAGGCCCAAAAAAGTTAAACAAAAAACTGAGGAGAAATATTTCTCTAAGTTTGAAAATAAAATAATAAAGCACCGGCGGTACCGGTATCGGCGGGAAAAACAGCCGCGACCACAAGAAAATAAGGATTTCTAAAGAAAAAAGTTTCTGCGGTGACAGGAGGACGTCCTGTTGGCTCAGCGGAAAAACGAAAACTGAAGAGAGGCAGTGGGAAAGGCGGGAAGTCACCGCGCAGGCGCGAGGGATGCTCCCAAAAGCTTTCTGATTGGATGCTGGGGAGCATTCCCGTGCAGGCTCCGTCGGTACCGACGTACCCATATGTGAAGACTCATTCCTGCTTGTTCCTGGAGATAGAATGCTAGGAATCATAAGGAAAGCAATGGAAAATAAAACCAAGGATATTTTAATGCCTCTGAATTGTTCCATGGTGCGATATGGTCACCATTTCTGGTGCGATATGGTGTGCATTTCTGGTCACCATATCTTAAAAAGGATATAGTAGAATTAGAAATGGTACAGAGAAGAGCCACCAAAATGGTAAAGGGGATGGAGAGATACCCCTATGCAGAAAGGCTTAAAAGGTGAGGGCTCTTCAACATGGTAAAGAGATGGCTGAGAGAAGATATATGATAGAGGTCTATAAATTAATGAATGGAGTAGAACGCGTAAATGTAGATACAGTGGTTTAAAAAAAGTCTTGCATAGGTAGTGCCAAATTGGCAGATTTTAGTTGTTTGGATCACAGGGACAAAATGTGTTACAATTTATAACCCCTTCTGCAAGCTATCTTCTTCCCTTTTGTGTTTTGTACAAACCTGACAAATTTGCAATGACTTGAGCATTCTTTTATGATTAATACCCATGTTTGTTTGGTTGTGAACCTGTGTACAAATATGCAATGTGTGCCAAAAGGTTATTGTATTTTCTGTTCTGTGTATGTTGTCAGTGTGCATGTTTTCTTCTTAAGGACTGGGTTTTTTTTATTGGTGGCTATTAGCACCTGGCATGGAGTGGACTAGTTTGATGAGGTGTTCTCGCGTTATGATGCGATTCCAGGCTTCAATCAGTGACTCAATCAGCTCTCATCAGGTCTGTGACTGCTTCTTGGTAATCTCAACTGATACCTTGTACCAAAGATTCTCAATAAGAAATGCCATACTGGGTCAGACCAAGGTCCATCAAGCCCCGAATCCTTTTTCCAACAGTGGACAATCCAGGACACAAGTACCGGGCAGGTACCCAAAGTCAACAGCTTCCACAATGCTTATCCAGTGGATGTCCCAGGTCCTCTTTAATAATGGTTTAAAGACCTTTCCTCCAAGAACTTGTCCAAACCTTTTTTAAACCCAGCTACACCAAGAGCTTTTACATCCTCCGGTAACGAATTCCAGAGTTTGATTATGCGTTGAGTGAAAAATTATTTTCTCTTATTAGTCTTAAATGGGTTATATTGTAGCGTCACTGCGTATCCTCTAGTCTTTCTATTTTTTGATGGCATATCAACCGATCTACATTAACCCGTTCCACTCCATTCATTAATTTATAGACTTCTATCATATCTCCCTTTTCCCCAATTAAAGAGTCCTAAGCTTTTAAGCCTTTCCTCATAGAGGTATTCTTCCATGCCCTTTACCATTTTGGTGGCTCTTCTCTGTACCTTTTCTAATTCCGCTATATCCTTTTTAAGATACGGCATCCAGAATTGCACACAATATTCAAGCTGCGGTCAAACCATGGAACGATATAGAGGCATTATAATATCCTTGGTTTTATTCTCCATTCCTTTCCTTACGATTCCTAGCATTCTATTAGTTTTCCTGACCGCCGCTGCACACTGGAAGGAGGGTTTTAACGTATTATCCACGATGACGCCTACATCTTTTTCCAGGGTGGTGGTTCCTAATGTGGAACCCTGCATCGTGTAACCAAAGTTTGTGTTGCTCTTTCCAAGGTGCATAACTTTGCATTTGTCCACATTAAATTTCATCTGCCATTTGGATGCACAGTCTTCCAATTTATCAAGGACCTCTTGCAATTTTTCACAATCCTCTTGGGTTTTAACAACTTTGAATAATTTTGTGTCATCTGCAAATTTGATCATCCTCACTTGTTATTCCCATTTCCGGGTCTATCCCATGACTTTTTAATTTCGCCAAGGGTCTCGCATGAGGGACTTTGTCAAAGACTTTCTGAAGATCCAGATACACTATTTCAACCAGCTCACCTTTGTCTACTTGTTCATTCACACCTTCAAAAAAATCTAACAGATTAGTAAGACAATTTGAGATTGGGTGATTGAGCTGGCCAGTCAATGGTCGTTTATTTTCTTCCAGTTAGCGACAGTTTTCGCTCGGTGGCAAGGTACATTGTCATCCTGGAAGAAATATTTGCCAGGAAACAGTTGCTCAGCTGATGGCAGCATGCACCTCTGCAGAATTCCTATGTATTTTGCTGCATTCACCATCCTGTCAACGATATGGAGTCTTCCAACACCACTGGTTGTCATGCATCCCCAGATATTCAAGCAACCTGGTCTGTACTCGTCATGAGAAAACCTTCTCACATAGATTTTGCCCTGGCCACCCAGACTGCAGAACGTGCTTTTGTCGCTGAACAGAACTTTTTCCCAGTCATCCCTGCTCCATTTTCAGTACTTGGATGCCCACTCAATGTGTCTCTTCCTCTGCACCTTACAGCCCCTCAACTCATACTCCAAGCATCATCTCCTCACAGTGGAAGTGCAAACAGCAATGGACTACTTCTCCTTCCATTCCCACAGAGGTTCAGGGGAGGTTAGCCTGTTGTTGCTAAGAGATGTCCTTATCAAGGCCCTGTTGTCCCTCTTGGTTGACTTTCTAGGCTGACCGCTATGAAGTCAATCCTGCGCATTTCCCGTCTCCTTATACTTCTCCAGAATATGGACAACCATACTCTGATTACAGCCAATCTTTGCTGCAATCTGTGGGCTCGAACACCCCTCTCCTTGTGCAAAACCGCCACCCAGAACTAGTCCTCTGTTGATAAAAAATGCGACCTCTTCACCATGCCAGGATTTTGAGCATCAGATGCGATACACATCAGTTGATTCACATTAAATTCAAACCCTGTGTGCTGACAAAATACCATGCACTGAAGGCTATCAAGGGAGAGCAAGAATCAGTCCTCACATAGGGGTGATGTTGGCACCGACGGAGCCCGCAGGAGAATTTCCCCAGCTTTCAAAGAAAGCCTTTGGGAATGCTACCACGCATGTGCGGTTCCCTTCCCGCCCAAGGATGCCATCTTGCTCAGTCAGATGACAAATCTTATGCAAAGACAAAAAGGTAAAGGAGGCAACTCCAAGGGGAGGAGGGAGGGTTGTGAGGACTGATTCCTGCTGTCCCTGGAGAACACCTGTTACAGGTGAGCAACTATGCTTTCCTGCTTGTTCCTGGAGAAATCAGTCCTCACATATGGGACTCCCTAGCTCCAGGCTGCCGGGGCCTGAAACATGACAGCAGCAGCAGTGACACAAGGGAAGTCGTGAGTTGCAGAAGGTGAGTCCCTATCAAGAGAATCTGCAGTCCCAAGCGTCCAGCATCACCATAACTCCGGTAGCCTGAACGCTCAAGGGCTGGAGGGCAGGAGTTGCCTATACACTGAGAATGCTTCTGATCACTGTCTGGCCAAAGGCACTGTCCCTGTGGGACTCACTCTCAAGGCAGTAGTGAGCTGAAGATCATGTGGCAGCCTTACAGATTTCTTGCACCAGCACAGCGCGTAGGTTGGCTACTGATGTGACCATAGCCCTCATGCGATAAGCAGAGATCCGGCACGCCACAGAGAGGCTAGCTCATTCATAAGTGAGGGCAATGCAGTCCGCCACCCAGGTGGACAGCGTTCACTTAGTCACAGCTAGTCTCAGTCTGCTGCGGTCATAGGAGGTAAAAAGCTGAGGAGCTTATCAATGGGCCTTGGTCCTCTGTAAATAAAAGGATAGGGCCCTCTTTCTTCTCCCTGCCAGCATGCGGCCTTAGGAAGAAGGTGGGGAGAACTACCTCCTGACCGAGGTGAAAAGCGGACACCACCTTTGGGAGGAATTTGGGATGCGTGCGCAGCACCACCCTGTTCATATAGAACTTCGTATAGGGCGGGTCTGCCACTAGGGTCTGCAGCTCGCTTACTCTGCAAGCAAACGTCAACGCCACCAAGAAGGCCACCTTCCAGGAGAGGTATCTCAAGTGGCAGGTGACCAAAACTCGAAGGGCGGCCTAGTGAGCTGGGAGAGCACCACATTGAGGTCCCAATCTGCTGCCAGAGGATGGAGAGGGGGCTTGGAGAGCAGAAGGCCCCTGAGGAATCTGGAGACCAAAGGCTGGCCTGAGAGGGGTTTCCCCTCTATAGACTGATGGTTAGCAGCTATGGCGCCGAGATACACCCTCACCGAGTTAGATTTCAAGCCCGAGTGTGAGAGGTGCAGCAAGTATTGCAACATGAGCTGTACCTGAAAGGAGAATGGGTTCTCATTCCTTTCTGCATACCAGATGGAGAACCTCCTCCACTTGAAGGTATAAGCCCTTCTGGTGGATGGCTTCCGGGAGGCCAGGAGGATTTCCTCTACCTCACCTGAGAGGCTGAAAGGGGCCAGGGCTACCCTTTCAGTAGCCATACTGTCAGCATTAGGGGCCGACAGGTTGGGGTGTAGCAGGGAGCCTCCCTCCTGGGACAGGAGGGTCCGGGTCCCGGTCCAGAGGTACTGGGGTTGCCACCGACAGGGAGAGCAGTAGGGGGAACCAGGATTGCCTGGACCACCTGGGCGCAATCAGGATCACTAAGGCGTGCTCGCTCTGGATCTTGAAAAGGCACTTGGCTGTCAGAGGCGTTGGTGGGAATGCATAAACCAGGCCCTGTGACCAGGAGATCAAGAAGGCATCCGCCGCCACCCTCCTGCGGTGTGGCCAATGACAGCAGAATTTGGGCAGCAATGAGTTGTCCGGGAAGGCGAACAGGTGGAGCCAGGGTCTTCCCCAGAGGCGGAAAGGCTTCCGGGTCACTCTTGGGTCCAGGCAACATTCATGAGGCCGAAAGACCCAGTTCAGGTTGTCCACCAGGCAGTTGTCCTGACCCGGTAAATACACCGCCCTCAAAAGGATATGGTTGCGCACTGCAAAGGAGTTAAGGGCTACTGCCTCCTAACAGAGAGAGTAGGAGCCCATACCCCCCCTGCTTGTTCACATAGAACATGGCAACCTGATTGTCTGACTGTATGAGGGCCGGGAGGTTGCTCAGGAGGTGGCAGAAGGCCTGAAGGGTCAGGAAGATGGCCTTGAGCTCGAGGCGATTGATTTGCAGGAGGGATTCCTCTGGGGACCAGGTGCCTTGGGTGCACTGGCCCTTGCAATATGTGCCCCAGCCTACAAGGGAGGTGTCTGTCATCAGGACCCTGAGGAGTCGGTGCCTGGAAGGGCATCCCTGTCCTGAGGTGATGTAGGGACTGCCATCAGGGGAGGGAGGCCGCCAGCTGGTGGGTGACTTTCACTCCATCCCATAACCTGCGTCCACTGGGAACAGAGGCACCACTGGGCTGCTCGCATATGCAGGTGGGCCAGAGGCGTAACGTGAACTATCGAGACCATGTGGCCTAACAGTAGGAAGAGTAAGCGAGTTGGCACCGAACTGGAGCTCTGCATGTCCCTTGCCAGCTGAATTAGGTGGTGGGCTCTCTTCACGGGCAGGAAGGCCCTGACCCGCAGAGTGTCCAGCTGGGCTCCTATGAATTCCAAGTCTTGGGCCTGGGAGAGGCTGGATTTGGGATAGTTGATGATGAACCCCCAACTGCTGCAGGGTGTGGATAGTGAGCCTTGTGGCCCGCCTGGCCTTGAGAGGTGTGCTGTCTCTGATGAGCCAGTCGTCCAGGTAAGGGAAGACGTGGGCCCCATGGAGGTGCACATGGACAGCTACGACCGCCAGGCATTTTGTAAAGAATCTTGGAGAGGAGGTGAGGCCAAATGGCAGCACCCTGTATTGTTAGTGCTGCCCCCCCCCCAACCATGAATCTCAGGTAATGCCTGTGGGAGGGATGAATCAGGATGTGGGTGTAAGCATCCTTGAGATTCAAGGAACAGAGCCAATCTTCCTGGCAGAGGTAGGTCAGCAGTGTCCCAAGGGCGAGCATCTTGAACTTTTCCCTCACCAGGAACTTGTTCAAGTTGCGCAGGTCTAGGATGGGCTGGAGACCCCCTGTTCTTTTTGGGAGAAGGAAATACCTTGAGCAGAACTCCTTTCCCCAGAGGTGATGGGGTACTGGTTCCATCGCCCTGTCCCTGAGCAAGCCTGCGAGTTCTGTGGTGAGCAAGGCCTGGTGGAGGAGAGGCTGTGGTGGCTCTCCTAGGAAGAAGTCTGGAGGGTTCTGCTGCAGATGGAGGAAATACCCCTCCTGCACCACCCGCAGAACCCACTGGTCTGTGGTGATGCTGGCCCATCTGTGGGAGAGAAGCCAGTTGACCCCCTGTGGGCTGAGGTGGGCCTCCTGGGGGAAGGGAGGCCCAGCCCAGGGAATCAAAAGCTTTCTCCCGGTTGGGTGACAGCTGGTTTCTGGGGCCTGGGAGCCTTGAGCTTCCTAGGCCCATGTCCCTGGCCTTTTGACTGTGAGGACTGATGAGGCTGCCCCGAGTAAGGCTGGTAGTGGTCAACCTGGGAGTAGTGCTTTTTCCCTGAGGATTTTTTCCTTGGGAGAGCCAAGGTCTTTTTGGACAGCCTCTGCTGGGTCACTACCTCGGCCTCAATCTCTGCAGCCTTATCAGACATCAGTTTCCCGAATAGGTTCTCACTATTGCAGTTGACATCCAGGAGCATCTCCTGTACCCACTGCTCCAGGTCAGAGGTCTGAAGCCATGTCTGGAGCCAGGCGCTGATGCCGGCAGCTGCAACCCTGGCCGCAGACTCAAACCCGTCGTAGGCGGTCCGGGAGAGGAATTTGGAACAGTCCTGGATGCCTGCTGCTAGGGACTGGAACCTTTGCAGAGATTCCCTGGCAAGGCCCGCCGAGAACCTTGAGAGTTCCTGTATCAGATACTTAAGGTACAATTCGTATGCCTGTATTCGGCACTTGGGCATGGCGCCCTGATAGCACTTGCGTCCCATGGTGTCGAGGGCCCAGGCTTCCCTGCCAGGGGGAACTGAAGAGTAGGTCTTTTGGCTCTTCAGCTTTTGCATGGAGGACTCAACCACCATCGAGTTGTGGGGGAGTTGTGGAACCTGGGGCCCTTCCGGACGTTATAGATGGCGTCCAGGCGCTGATGAACCACTGGCACCAAGGTCAGGGACTCCCACATCTGGAGGAGCAATCTCTCAAGGATGGGTGGAACTGGCACCGTGCGAGTCTCCTTGGGAGGGGACTCATATTGTAGAATCTCGAGCTCCTTGGTCTGTCCCAGATTGGCATTTTTTAGATTCTAAAGCAGCACATCCAAACTCACTCCCCCATTCTCTTTGGTGAATGAAAACTGAGGCACTTTCACATTTTGCCCTGCTATCATTAAGTCAATGACTAGAGTGCCCCACTAAGCCTTGCTAACAGTGAATACCTCCCCCAAAAGTGGTCACTCCCATGGATCCAGGGTGGATTTGCTCAGGAAGTCCAAGTGTACATTTTGGTAACCTGCAAAGTTTGCTTCCAATATTGCTCAAAAATGAGTTATGGCCCAACAAATTAGTAAGGAGGCCTCCTTGGCTATTATTGTACTCTGTACCACCCCAACTATTGATATAAGCCACTATTGTGGCATTAGTCAGAAGGCCAGCAGTGCTTTTCAGATGGCCCTCATCTGTAATTGACTGATCAACCAGACTGCCTGGGTTGCTGTCCCACAATTGCAGACTGGTGCCCACTGTCACCATCAGCCAAGTGGGTGCTTTCAAATCTATGTTTTCTGCCAGATTCATAGTTCAATCACCACCTCAGACTGGCTTCTGTCAATGGAGTCTATGAGACTATGCCAACCAATGGTTCAGAAATGACAGTTGCAGAGGATTCATGTGGGCTCATGCCTAGGGAACCAATTCTAACAACACCACCATGAAACAAACAATAATCCCAGGCTCAAGGTGTCTTCCTTGCCAGGAGCATCTGGATTTGGCCTGCAGTTTGGCTAGTCTCTGCTCAGGAACATGTTCCTTTCTGTGTATCAAAGCATGCCCCCAGATAATTAATGCACTGAGAAGCGTCCAGCCAACGACTGGACCACTTGTGTGGTGGCCTACTCACTGTCTGTCTCTGCCTTCATTTTGATAAGCTAATTGTTGAAATATGGAAACCCTTTCAGTGAAACATTCTAGCCACTACCACCATGATCTTCAAAAATGTTAGGGGGAGGAGGGTTCCATTTCAAGCAAGGTAATTCTGTGACTTTTGCTACAAATTCATTGTCTGACAGTTCTTTAAAAAGGCAGCTGCTTTTGCTAAATAACATTTTTTGCTGCTTAAGGTTACTGTTTCCTTTTTGCAGAAGGGAATTTTTCTGTTTAAGGCAAGGCTTTTTGTTTTGCGGCTAATTTTTTCCTCTAGCCTTCAAGGTCAAAAAGGAGGGAAGGCACCAAATATTCTCTAATGCCACAGCACTGGTGAGGTGTGAATGTTCTTAACTTGCCTAACAGTCAGATTGCTGAGTGTTGTATAAAAATCTACACTACCATGCAAGCACTGCGATTCCTGGAGGGTCTTCATTTCAAGTAAGGTAATTCTGAGATTTTTGCTACAAGTTATCTGTCTGAAAGTTCTTTAAAAAGGAGGCTGATTTTGTTAGTTAACATTTTTTGCTGCTTAAAGTTACTGGTTTATTTTCTGTAGCTGTCTGCAGAAGGGGATTTTTCTGTTTTAAGCAAGGCTCTTTGTTTTGCTGCTGGTTTAATTGCCTCTAACCTTCAAGTTCAAAGAGAAGGGAAGATAGCAAAATGATAATTACACTTACCTGGTAATTGTAGTTCCTTGAGTTACGACAGTTCAGTCCTCTTCCTCTACCTCTGGGTTGTCAATCTCCTCCTGCAGCTAGGAGACTGGTTTGTCAAAATGATGACATCACTGGATATAGCCTGCTTCACTCCCACTTGCTTCCCAGTGTAAACTATAACAAAGCAGACTCAAAGGAGCAACAAATAAGTAGCTAAAGACATTAAAACCACTATCCAAGTAAAAGTACTCCCCCCCCCCCCCCGACAAGGCTTTCGTACTCTCTGCCCCGTCATGGAGAAGGAAACAAAGCACAGCAAGAAAAGAAATACCGACTCACCTGTAATCATCTGCCGTGGACCCCTAAGCAGAAAACCTCTGACACATCCGGGTGGGAAGGAGGACTGAACTGTCGTAACTCAAGGAACTACAATTACCAGGTAAGTGTAATTATCATTTCCTTATCGTTCCGCCAGTTCAGTCCTCTACCTCTGGGATGTACCAGAGCAGTGACTAACGGGAGGGACCCTTCCAGCCGGCAGATAAAACCGCTGCACCGAAACGAGCATCCGAAGCGGCCGCCACATCCAGCCGGTAATGCTTGCTGAACGTGTGCAGCGACGACCAAGTCGCAGCTCTACAAATGTCCCCCGGCGGGACCAAGGCATGTTCCGCCCACGACGACGCCTGCGCCCTAGTAGAATGTGCTCTTAGCCCCACAGGCGCAGGGCGGCCGCGAAGCAAATAAGCGGACACAATCGCTTCCCTAAGCCAGCGAGCGATGGAGGCCTTAGCCGCTGCCTCCCCTTTGCGCGCTCCCCCGAACAGAACAAACAAGCGGTCAGACTTACGAAACGGCTCTGTAACCCGCAAATACTGCCGCAAAGTCCTTTTCACGTCCAGGTGCCGAAGCTCTCGTCCCGAGGCGTCACCCCCTACCGATCCCAAGACGGGCAAACACACGGCCTGGTTCACGTGAAAGGGAGACACCACCTTGGGTAAAAAGGAAGGGACCGTACGCAAAACCACCCTATCCGTAGAAAAGGACAAGAAAGGCTCTCGGCAGGACAAAGCTTGTAGCTCAGAAATTCTCCGCACGGAGCAAATAGCCACCAGAAAAACCGTCTTCAAAGTCAAATCCTTCACTGACGCCCGACGTAACGGCTCAAAGGGGGGCTTGGCCAGAGCCGTGAGAACAAGGTTCAGGTCCCACGGTGGAACGAACACTCTACGCGCCGGGCGCAATCGAGAAGCCGCCCTAAGAAAGCGACGTACGTCAGGATGAGTCCCTAAAGACACGCCGTTGACCTTGCCCCGATAACAAGACAGGGCCGCCAGCTGAACACGCAAGGAACTGGCCGCCAGCCCCTTCTCAAAACCGGCCTGAAGAAACTCCAGGACCAGCGGGACTGAAGCAGAGCCCGGCCGAACCAAGCGCGGCGCACACCAATCCTCAAAGATACGCCAGACCCGCACATAAGCCAGGGAAGTAGAACGCTTCCGGGCTCGCAGTAAGGTCGTGACCACCGCCGACGAATAACCTTTCTTCAGCAGCCGAGCCCTCTCAACGGCCAAACCGTAAGCGAGAATCGATCCACTTGCGGCATTAACAGGGGCCCCTGGAGCAAGAGATCCGCCCGCGGCGGTAACCGCCAAGGCTCCCCGTCCAGGAGACGAATGAGATCGGCGTACCAAGGACGCCTCGGCCAATCGGGCGCCACCAGTAACACTCGCCCGGCGTGCGCTCCTATCTTCTGAAGCACCCGGCCTATGAGCGCCCAGGGCGGGAAAACATACAGAAGACCGCACGTCAGCCACTGACGAAGCAAGGCGTCGATCCTCTCCGACATGCGCTCCCGACGCCTGCTGAAATAACGGCCGACTTTGGCCGACTGAAAGGTCGCCATGAGATCCATGACCGGCGTTCCCCAGCGGAAGACGATTTGTCGGAAGACCTGGGGGTGAAGCTCCCACTCTCCGGCATCCACGTGCACTCTGCTGAGGAAGTCCGTGGTGACATTGTCCTTGCCGGCGATGTGTGCTGCCGAGATCGCGGTCAAGCGAGGCTCCACCCACGCGAACAACTCGTCGGCTTCGGCCTCCATCGCAGCACTCCCGGTGTGGCCCTGCCGGTTGATGTAAGCTACCGTCGCAGAGTTGTCGGACAGCACCCGCACCGGCCGGTCTCTCACAACTAATTCGAACGCCTGAAGGCCCCGGAACACCGCTCGCAACTCCAAGCGATTGATCGCCCACGAGGCCTCCAGGGGAGACCAAAGCCCCTGCGCAAACTGACCCCCGCAGTGGGCTTCCCAGCCCCCTAGACTGGCATCCGTTATCAACGGGATCCATTCCGGCTGCTCCAACGGCAGGCCGGCCGCCAGGGATGCCGGGCAAAGCCACCACCGAAGGGACTGCCGAACTTTGCCCGGGCAAGGGAGACGCTTGACCAAGGAATCCGTCTGATGCGACCAACACCTGAGCAGCGCCCTCTGGAGAGGACGCATATGGAACCGAGCCCAAGGCACCGCTTCGAGGGTCACTGCCATGGTGCCCAGCACCCAGAGATAATCCCACGCCGATGGCGCCGGCACCAACAGGAACTGTCGCACCAGGGACCGCAAGCCCACGGCTCGCTTGTGCGGCAGAAACACTCGCCCCTCCTTCGTATCGAACCTGACCCCCAAGTATTCGAGGTCCTGAGAAGGAGCCAACCGGCTTTTGGTCGGGTTGATGACCCAACCCAGCTCCTGCAAGAACCGGACTACCCGGTCCGTCACACGGAGGCTTTCCTCCGCGGACTTGGCCCGGATCAAACAGTCGTCTAGATAAGGGTGAACCAGGATCCCTTCCTTGCACAACGCCGCCGCGACCACCACCAAAATTTTGGTGAAGGTTCGCGGCGCAGTCGCCAAGCCGAACGGCAACGCACGAAACTGATAGTGACCCCAAGGAAGGGCGAAGCGCAGGAAACGTTGATGGGCATCCCGAATGGGAATGTGCAAATACGCGTCCGAGAGGTCTAGAGACGTCAAGAATTCGCCTCGCCGCACCGCCACTATGACTGATCGCAACGTTTCCATCCGAAAATGCGGCACCCGCAAGCACCGATTCACCCCTTTCAGGTCGAGGATGGGTCTGAGCGTGCCGTCCTTCTTGGGCACCACAAAATAAATGGAGTAGCGACCCGTGCCGTAATCGGCCTTGGGCACCTCCACCACCGCGGCCAACCGAATGAGCCGTTGCACAGTTTCGCGAACTGCCGCCGTTTTCTTGGGACCCCGGCAAGGAGACAAGACGAAGGAGTCCCGTACGGGCCGCGCTAATTCCAACGCGTAGCCTTGCTGAATAATCTCCAACACCCATTGATCGGATGTGATGAGGGTCCAGGCGGAAAGAAACTCCCGGAGCCTCCCGCCAATGGGAGTTTCCCCCGCCGGGACCCGCCTCGCCTCATTGCGCTTTACGCGTGACGGATCCAGAGTTAGCCGAGAAGCCCCTTGTCGCTCCCCGGAATCCACGAAAGCCCTGGCCTCTCGCAGAGAAGCGCCCTCTCTGGAAGGCACCGGGATGCGGCGAGCGAAAGCGCCGAAAACCCCGAAACTGACCCCGACCGCCCTGGCCGGGCTTGGATTGCTTGGGCTTGTCCTCAGGCAGCCGACCCGCCTTGGACTCCCCAAGATCTTTCACCAACTTATCCAAATCCTCGCCAAACAGCAGACCACCCTTAAAGGGAAGCTTGCTGAGACGGGACTTGGAAGAACTGTCCGCTGCCCAATTGCGGAGCCACAGGGACCGCCGGGCAGCCACCACTGACCCGGTGCTGTTGGCCAGAGCTCTAATCAAATCATAATGTACATCGGCGAGGAAGGCCGCTCCAGACTCTAAGCGATCCAACTCCTTAATCTCCTCTGGCACCATGTGCGATGATTGTCGGAGCCTCTGCGCCCAGCGTAAACACGCTCGGGCCACCCACGCTCCGCAGACGGATGCCTGAAGCGAAATAGAATCCGCTTCAAAGACTTGCTTGAGCAGTCCATCGACTTTACGGTCTTGGGCATCCTTCAAGGCCGCACTTCCTTCAACCGGAATCGTGGTTTTCTTCGTAACAGCGGAGACCACCGCGTCTATGCGCGGAGCACGGAACCGCTCCTTAGCCGAGTCCGCCAAGGGATATAACCGGGTAAGCGTGCGAAGGCCTCGCAAGCCGTCTTCTGGCTTATCCCATTCATCTTGAATCATCTTCTCCACCACACGGTGCAAGGGAAACACCACCTGTGTCTGGCGAACCGCCTGAATGACCGGATCTTCCACTTCGTCCTCCGCTGCTGCCAGCGGCGTAAGGTTCAAGATTTGCAAGGTTTCCGCGATCAAGGCCGCCAACTCCTCCCTGCGGAACACTCTAATGATTTTTGACTGGTCCTCTGGCTGCGGTATCTCACCTTCCTCCAGGTCTTGTGAGCCCTCTTCCGGATCCCATTCCGGATCGTCAGCGTCCGGCCAGACCCCCTCCGTCGGCTTGGATACTTTCGCTCGTTTCAGGACGGGGGAGTCAGCGTCCAGCGCTCCCTCCGCCACCAAAGGCGGAGGCTGGGCCGCCGGCGTTTCCGAGCACCCTCGTTTGCCCTGCTGTCGCAGGCAGAGCGCCTTATGCATAAGGAGAACAAACTCCGGGCTAAAGCCGCCAAGGCCGGACTCTGGAACAGACGGCGGGAGCCCCGAGGGCCCTGGCCGTTCCTCCGAGTCCACTTCTGGCATCAAAAGGCGCGCCGGGGCAGGCTCCAACACCACCGTTGTAACCTGCGCCTCTGGGACCTCAGGGGCCTCCATGGTCAGCTCCACCGCCGAAGAAAGGGCAGCACAGCCTCTGCACACACCCGTGTCAGCCACAGTGCCCCTCCGAGTGCCACACACGAGGCACTGAGGACGGGCAGCCATAGGGAGAGCTAAGCCAATACCTGATGCGGCAGGCAGAAAGTACTGAGCTAAGCAAGCTAGCCAAACATACCGACCAGGTGCTTCAGGCAGTATGGGGATGTTCTGCCGTTGTCCCCGTAGTGCTGCTCCCCAATAGTGACTGAGAGGTGAAGAGAACAATGCCCCTCCAGCCCCCCTCCCCCCCCGCGATTCCGAGGGCCCTCCGACACAACGGAGACACCCCCGAGGCGAAATGAACCGAGAAAAATCAAAGAAAGAAAAGAAAGAAAGAAAGAAAGAAAGAACTCTAAAAACCGCTGAGGAAAATGGAGGGGAAGCGGCTGCCACGCGGCTGCACCGGGACTCCCAAGATGGCCGCCGCAACGCGATTACCCAAAGGGCGCCAAAGCTCCTAGCTGTTGGAGCGGTGCGGCCCTACCCCGAAGCAGCCGGGAGCTGGAGTTACACTTACCGCACCAGTCACTGCGCTCTGCCCCACGAGCGAGAGAGAGAGAGACGGGAACCTGGGCCCATTCAAAAAAGACCTTTGCTGGCAGTCAGTTCGTCGGCCGCGGAGCTCAGAAACAGCAGCCCCGCGGTGCACAGCAAGCAAGAAGGACTCACCCCCGTAGCGTCAGGGGGGTGAGGCTTCCGGGCCAAACAGGTAAGGGGGAGAGGACCCGCAGCCACCTGAGTCAAACCCCCTGAGGCAGGAAAGACAAGCACCGACACAGGCAGGGTGCAAGAAAGCCTGTCACTGCCTACTGAAAAGGAGCAGCAGGGCGAAAGCCCCTGCTCAGACAGAACCTGTCTCTGGGTCTTTTTTTTTTTTTTTTTAAACACAGTAACCCCAAGAATCTCCACCAACTACACTAACACCCTTGGCTCCTTATCCATTCCTCCAAAGAGCCTCTCCTAAGGCTCGTCAAGTCCTCCTGCTGCAAGGAGACTGGTTACACTGGGAAGCAAGTGGGAGTGAAGCAGGCTATATCCAGTGATGTCATCATTCTGACAAACCAGTATCCTAGCTGCAGGAGGAGATTGACAACCCAGAGGTAGAGGAAGAGGACTGAACTGGCGGAACGATAAGGAATATTCTTTGAAGCCACTGCACTCCTGAGGTGTAAGATCCCTCCCTTCTCACCCCAGCTCCTATCCTCTCCAATGTGGTATCTTGTTATATAGACTAGATCCTCCAATTAAAGAGCTAGATTAGGGAGTTAAAGATATAAGCCACATTTAAATTCTTTGTGGAAATAATTTAGTATAGTATATTTCAGAGATTTTTGATTAGTAATATCTTAATAAATCCTTGAGTAATTCTAAAAAAAGGGGACATGCAATACCATACACACTATATAAACACATACATTTTTTTAGTCTGTAGATCCCAATACTAGGTGACCAATCAAGTAGGACTACACACAGGAAATATACATAAATTAATTTTTTTTCACACAAAAACGCTAGTTTTACTGACAGGACTGGGCAGGGACCTTAGTAGATCCTTTTTTTCTCATTTGTTCCCAACAGATACCAAAGTTGCAACAGTGAAAACATAATTGGGAAACATCATGGTGCCAAAGCTGTCATCCCCATTACCAGTTCCACATCCATCGAGGCCTAGCTCCACGGCAGCAGTCTCATGCGAGCAGTCTCCGGCAAACACTTGCCCCCAAGACCGCCCCCCCCCCCCCCATCCACCCCCCTGGGTTGGGCATAGCAAACACCACGGGGTTTGGCCGGCATGGCAGTAAGAGTCGTAGATTGCTTGTTATGTACCCGGCCTAAGCCCTGCATCCTCAAAGACTTAATAAAGGGAAACTAAACTAAAGAAAATGAAAAGAAACTGAAAAAGAAAAAGAAAATGAATAGGAACTGAAGTCCTTCAACTTAAATAATGCAGGCAGCCTTGATCTCCCCTGGGAAAGAAAACCCTCGGCGGGGAACACTGACTAAGCCGCAGCCTCTGAGGGGAGCTTGAGAAAAGAAAATGTGTGCCTCTACCTTTCCTGCGCTGCTACTGCAGGCCCTGTCAAGCGGCTGCAGGCAGCGCTCCAAATCAGCATGTTCTTCCTGCTCCCGCTGCAAGATTCTGATGTCCGGCCCCTATTCCATCGCTCTAGACCTCAGACTATCACAGCTATCTTCCCCCTCGTGCTCAGCCGCTAGTCGCCACCTCCCCGCCTCCTCCCCTCGGCTCTAATGCAAACTATATATGGTGCCAGGGAAACTCTGCCTCTTCTTCCTTGCTGAGGTGTTTGGTTTCCCTGGCCCCTGTCTTCCAAGCCCACTCAGTAGAATTATCCTGTCCCTAGCCCTTAAGGGGACCGGCACTTATTTGTCTAAGTACTCTTTCCCTTCCTCTGTCTCTGTTATATGGGTCAGCCCTAGGGACAGGAGAACAAACTCAGGTGAAAAAACTTCACTCAGCACCAGAGACCTGCAAGAATCAGCAGAGCCCATAGCAGATCTCTGAGGAAACAAAGCTACCCCAGGTAAAGCAGCATCTGGAGCCATAGCAAGGTGGGGGGGGGGGGGGGAAGAGATGTAAACCTGAGAGCCCAATTATGGAGAGAAATGGCTGCCCCTCCTGTGCTTCTATTATTTGCCATATACTCCCCTCCCTCATGAGCAGCCTCTCAAAATTCTGTGTCCTCAGTCCCAGTGCAGTTGTGTTCCAATCCCAGCGATCTGATGCTCTGTAACCCAAGCCACACTTCATGGAGCTGCCCTGCAGCTTCCACAGCAGGAGCAGCACTCTGCTATCTCTGACTACACCTCCATGATGCCTTTAAGAAAGGCATGCCACAATATAACCCCAGACGGTAATCAAAATGGATGCCACATAAGTAAGATACCGTAAATGATCCCACAAAAGATTTTTTATTCCACTTTTGTTGGACATAGATCACAAGGAGGAAGCACTATGAGCCAACCCCCAAATGTAATACATGTCCCTTTTATTCAACCACATAGGTTTAAACAACGAAACTTTAATTATTCAATGCTTCCCAGCATATAAAAAGAAAAATGTACTTATCTTTTACACACGCGCGACGTGCACGTTTCGGGGGATAAGACCCCTGTATCAAGCGCTGCCGAACGTAATTCAGTAGGAACTCAGTCCACCAAGAAACTGCTTCTGCTTTCTTCCTTTTTTTCACTAAACTCTGAAGAACGGCTGGGTTGGGAGAGGGTAAGGTGGAGAGACTCCCGTTTAAGTCCATAAGAAAAATAAGGGAGGGGCTGGAAGTCTTCCAGGTGTCCCCTAAGGCTGGCCCTTGGGGGCTGGCCCCTGCAGGACCTTGCATCCTACCCCAACCAACTAGACTCAACTGTGTTATCACCAGTTCTCCAACTTAGCTCTGGAGCTACCAGACCAATTTAGAAACCAGCTGCATGGAGAATACTGAAGAACTTGTGTCTGCATGGTGCCCTATATAGGACAGGACTCACAAGTCTTTGTTCTCTGTCTCCATCTACTGTTTGAAGGGCATAACCCATTGGTTCTGGAGTGGAGAAAAGAAATTCTCCTCCCCTACTTCCTCAAGTACTCAAATATTTCAATTGCCTCTTAAGATGGCAATGCCTGAACTATGTGAAATGGAGGAAGAGGCAGCCAGTTCAGTAACATGGAAAAGGGAAATTTGTTGAGAAATGCAAACAAATAAAATAATAATTTCAAATAAAACAGTGGACTGAGAATATATAATTACTTCTAAAGATAATCCTTATATATCTAAGACAATGAAAAGGATTTACTATTAAAGCTGGAAGAGGTCCCCAAATAGAATTAAGCTCCTTCTGCTTGTGTCTGCCTAAGATCATTAGATTTCCCTGCGGTAACTGCACAATGTTCTCTTGGTTAGCTGTGGCTGGAACTGGTCATTCAGGACATGTATATACATCTCTGTGTTCACAGTAAGACTGTAACTTTATATCTCTTTTACTATCTATTCTGGATATAACCAAAAGGGACATGTTTATTAAAGGGTGCTATTAATACAGGGTTTCCACCCTCTATATGTGCTGTAGTAACTCTTACCACATACTAAAAATGCACCCACTGTAAAAACCCCATGCTAACCGCTTAGCACAGTTTGAGCAGAGACTGGGAGGGTCGAGGCAAAGTGTGGATGTTCACTGCAAAGTGCAGTTAGCATGGGCGTTAGTAGCGAGCACTAATCACACATGTTGCAGTTAAGCATAGGTGCACTTACCAACACCTCTAGACATGGCAGTAACTGCATTCACGGTAATCGTGGCAAACAGCTCAATGTGAGGGGAAGCGCCAGACCTGTGCTGCTAGCATAAATCTGTCACCACACTCGCACTAGGTTTTGGGGCTTAATGTGCAGTAAACTTCCATATTTTAGTAAACATGCCCAAAATAAGGATAATTCATATTTTGTGATCATTGTGATGTTGGCAAGTAACTCTAAAGTCTCAGTAAAGTTCCACAATCCACTCACAATGTGACACCTGAAATTATATCCCCTCATTGTTCAGACACTATCATTTTACCTACTTCTGGCCTATGTGCTCACAGTACTGAAATTCAATGCAACCCCCTTTGTCAATATCTACCTTAGTACTTACAGAGAATACTGTACTTGTTCTGGTACAATGCTCTTCAATCCAGGCTCCCTGAGGCTCTCCTGCAACACTGTGGATAAGATGAGAATAGGTCCCTCACCCATGCAGAACTCCCCTTCCACCAACACCTTTTCCTCTCTTCCCTTTCCTGCAGCTGCGCTCAGAGCTGAAGGCAACCTGCAAAAGATACCACAGGGAGAATTTTCAAAATGTCCTACTGAAACAAAGTCCATGGGTATTTTTAACCCATGGACATTGCATCAATTTTTAAAGCAAAAGCAAGCATGTACTTTTATTCTGAAACTTGCCACAGGACACTTACACCTGCTTTCTATGTGGGTACAATTTGGCTGGGAGAGTGCAAATGCAATCCATGTGCATATTTTCAATCTTCCGCCAAACGATGGGCCTGAGAATGGGGATGCAATTTTCAGAAAGCTGAATTCAATGGGTAAATCACTATTTACCTACACAAATGGCTTTGAAAATTGTGTTTAACAAGCAATACATACATTGGCTGTGCAACAATGAAGCCACAGGATTCAGAAACATGGGGGAAAAAACACTTGATTATAGCAAAATGGGGGAGCTGGCTAGTGACAAAAAGCTGCTTAAAGACATTCAAAAGAAACATGGTACTGGGAAGGGGAGCAGGCCCCAGTATTCCAAAACCTAATTCTATGGAGATTTGGTATACTTTATCTTTATATGCATTTGATATACTGCCCCAGGCAGCTATGGCTTCGGAGTGGTTTACAATAAAAGTACAATGGCTGCAGGAGAAGACTAGAAAGGAATGCCAAAGTGGGACAGGAAAGCGAGGAGGAGAAATAGCAGGAAGACAGGAGAAGTCAAAAAGCAGCAGGGCTACTTTTTGCAGCATGACTACTTTGCTACCATCTGCCTGTTTTTTTCTATGATCTTCCTACGGATAATTTACTCAAGGTGGTTTAAAGAAAGAGGAAATGTATGTGATATGGTATAGTGACAGAGCACAGCTTATGAAGAGAATGGATTATTTTGGATACAGAGACAAAAAAAAGGAGAATCGAGTTAGGCCAGGCCACCACTGAGAAGATATAAATAGGTTATGTTTATTAAAAGACCTGACTCAGCTGAGTTTCGGCAAACCAGCCTGCATCAGGGGTCTAAAAAATATAAAAAGTATTAAAAACATTAACAACTTTTTGTACAGAACATAATAGAACCATAAAGACATACAAATATGTATATAAATATATACTTCAGGTAAAAAATATATATGTATGTATATATTAAATTAAGACAATTATTAAAACACCATGTATATGATATGATCAATATATGCACTAATAAATTTGACCACAAGTGATACAACATGAGGTGAATATAATAAAAATGTAACGTTAATTTCATGCATGACAGTTAAAAAATGACACGCAATAAACAAAGGATCGATAATGAGCACTCTATATGTATAGAGACAGATGACAATGTTGAAATGGGGTCACATTACCAAGATGGATATACAGTGTAAAGCTTATGAAACAAGTACAACGCTGCTCAAAGAATGAACCTAGGAAAGAAAATTAAAAAAAATATAAGACACTGAAAAATGATAACACCAAAATAAATGATAATTATTATGCCAGAAACTCTAAAAAATGCTAAATTATGTAAGAGCAGAAAAATGTAAAAATTCATTAAAAAGAATGGATATGTATACCAAATGAGAAGCATAACATATTCAAGCAAATATCCAGCCACCACCAGTGATTCTATCACAATATTAGTATAAATAATATATGGGGAGGGTTTAAAATACGTAAGAAAAGACCCTTAATAAAAACACGACATTTTTATATAGTATTATTTGTCAGTTGCGTGCCTGGTCTTTAACCATGACAGTATTTAAGGCATCATGGAAGAGACACTGCCACACTTCAAAAAGGTGGGAAGCCAAACAAAGTTATACCCGAAAATCCAGCAAGTCGCATGGATCAACTAGTGCTGCGGTTTGTACTTAATTCCCTCAATTATATCAACTATATTATATTATATCTCATGTATATAGTTTACCCCGGTTCTCCAAGTTTGTACTCCTGTTCGATGTAAACCAAACAGCTTGTTGTTATGGTCTTTATGTTATAATGTAAACCGCGCTGATGCCGAATAGTGCGGTATATAAGAACTTGTAATAAATAAATAAATAAATAAATAAATAAACTCTTTAGTAACCATAATGCTATTGCTATAAATGAACCAGCTTCTTAATGGCTAGGAGCAACACTTCATTTGATGAAAAGAAAACTAAAAAAAATTATAAGAACCTAAAACAAGTTTCTCAACTTGAAACAAGAGCTTATCTCGATTGAGACACTTTCACAGCTAAAAACGCAGCACATGTGGTTAACACTTGAGTAGTAAAATAAAAAAAATGTTATGGCAAAATAAAAGAGAGAATGTATATATTGATTATGATAAATAAAATGAATATATGTGGAAGGCATGTTTTTACATATTTAATTCAGCACCCAATTGCGATTGCTAAATATTGCAAAACATCAATGATTGTATTCATACTGCGGCGACCCTGCCCGGCTTAAGGGGTTAAAGGCAGGAGCAGCCGCTGGTGCTTCGTGAGGGAAGAGTAAAACCTTTACCCCAGGAATGCTGGGAGTTGTAGTTCCAGTTCTTCTCACTCCGAAATTAAAGAAACTGTAGTTGTGGGGTTTCTTGATAATAAGTATTTTATTAAAGCAAAAGATAGATGTTCCATCACATGGCATATAATAATGCAAAACAAAGGTGCTTCAAAAGGCTAACAGAAACTCAGGATAAATGCAACTCAAAAGTATACTGCTGCTTTACACTTTTCAGCCAATTACTCTCTTTTGCCTCCAGAGGCCAGTTAGGCTCACTGCAGCCTCTTACGATCACCGTTACTCTCACAGTGTTTGGGAAAACATGTGCAGGTAATCAGAGCTTCTTTCATCAATGCAAACAGCAGCTTTGGTAACTCTCAGAACACAGACGGCAAAAGCATTTCCTTCAGCTTGACTTATCTATACAACAAATCGTACAGTCCATTTGTTCACAGCCTGGTAAGTCTGTATTACTCTCTGTTACACCTTCTAGCTGTAAGGCATTACTAGCTTCTTGAGAAATTAGCTGTTGTCTAGCTTGTAACTCTAAGAATTGTTTAAAGCTTTGTAGAAGCAATTCAGCCTGTTCCTTGTGAGATAGGGTACCGTTGTCTGCTATAGAACTTCCCTTCTGCTCAAGGCTGTTTGTCTTCTCATCTTGTAAGTAAAAGGCATCAGAATAATTGCTAGTCTCTTTGGCAATTGTTTCATAGATAGGAGAATTATCTTTATATTCAGCTTGGCAAGCGTGTGGCCAATTACTCACTTTTTGCACAGCCCTTCTGTCTTCAGACGGCTCCAAGGTTCTCCAGCTGTTCTGTTTGTTGCTCTCCGGCACAAACGACACTTCAGAGAATGATTGCTCTTTCACCTGTGCTTGCCTTGAAGGCTTTCTCTCCCAAGGCGTTGCCTTCCAACGGCTATCCAATTCAAGGTTAAGTCCTCTCTCTGTGGGACTTCTGCTTACTTCCTTTGAACAGAATTGTGCAGGTTTTCTTCTTATGCCAGGTTCCCAAGTATCATTAAACTCTCCTCTGGCTTTCCAACCATCCTCTTGTTTCTTCCTCCTGTATTCCTTCCTGGGCTGCTTCTTCTTCAACTCATTCCCATACTCGTACTGCTTCCCCTCTCGAATCTCTCTCTCAGAGCCATGCTCTGGTTTAAAAGTACATTCTCTCTTAGGCACGCCCCTTCCCAGGGCTGGGTGTGCCCAATCAGAACTGCAGGACTCCTCCCCTGGGCTGGTCTCCATGCTCAGCTCTGTGGAATAGATTCTCTCTTTTTTCCTTGCCCTGTCATTTTGGCGTAAATCCTGCCGAACCTCAGGATTTTCATCTGTCTCCATAGGCTCAGGAGGGCGCTGTTCACCACAATACACAAAAAATACCTTCACATTATTTATATTAAATAAATAGCATGAAGGGAAAGTGTAGCTTAGTTACTCACCTGTAACAGGTGATCTCCAGGAACAGCAGGAATTTAGTCTTCACATATAGGTGACATCGGTGCCGACGGAGTCCACACAGGAACACTCCCCAGCATCCAATTGGAAAGCTTTCGGGAGCAGTCCACTGTGTCTGCGTGACTGCCTTCCCAAGTCCCACTCTTTAATTGAGTTTGTAGCTGAGATAAGAGAGTAAATGAAACCCTATAACCTCTAAGGGAGGAGGTGGGTTGTGAAGACTAAATTCCTGCTCTTCCCAGAGATCACCTGTTACAGGTGAGTAACTATGCTATCTCCAGGAAAAAGCAGGAATGTAGTCTTCACCTATGGGACTCCCTAGCTCCCAGATGCCAAATGAAGTGACCTCAGAACTGGTAGAGGTTCGCCTCAGAGAAGGCATGATGAGGTCATGGATCCCACATGGATTTCTGGTATCTTCAAAGTCTGGGATGGAGGGTAGAAATTGCATCTAAGTCTGAAAGAGGTGCTGGAGTACAGCCTGACCAAACATGGCATCCCGACGGGAGTCCTTGTCCAGACAATAATGGGCAGCAAAGGTATGAACAGAAGACCAAATTGCTGCTTTGCAAATTTCATTGATGGCTACTGAGCGTAGGTTTGCCATCTAGGTGGTCATGGCATGAATGCTGTGAGCAGTGACATGCCATTCCAGTGAGAGTCCTGCTTTGTCATAGGCAAATGAAATGCAGTCCGCTATCCATCTGGAAAGCATATGCTAACAAACAGGTAATCCCAGGTGACTGGGGTCAAATGAGATAAACAAGTGTGATCCTTTATGATGATCTTGAGTCCTTTGGAGATAGAAAGCCAAGGCACATTTGCTGTCAAGCGTGTGCAAAGTTGCATCCACTCTAGATGCATTCGGTTTAGGAAAGAAAACTGGAAGGTAAATTGACTGGTTTAAATGGAAGAGAGACACCACCTTTGGCATAAAGTGTGGGTGAGTCCAAAGAACTACTCTGTCATGGTGAAAGCGGGTATAGGGAGGATCCACCAGCTCACTAATGCGTCTAGTTAAAGTGAGGGCAATTAGGAAGATTACCTTCCAAGAGGGGAACTTTTAAGTGAGGTCGTGGCTAATGGTTCAAAGGGCAGCTTGAGAAGCTGAACTAGAATGACATTGAGGTCCCAAGCTACCGGAGGTGGCTTAATGGGTGGTTTGGATAGCAGAAGACCTCTCATGAAAAACGCTACTAGCGGTTGCATGGAGATGGGCTCTTCATCAAGTAAATGGTGAAAGGCCACAATGGCACTGAGGTGGACTCTCACGGAATTTGTCTTTAGAACTGTTGAGGACAGGTGGAGGAGATACTAGAGGAATGACTCCACTGGAGCAGAAAAGGGATTGAGATCTTGCTGGGAACACCAGACAGAGAATATACACCACTTAAAAGCATATGAATGTCTGGTGGAGGGCTTTCAAGAAGCCAAAAGGATCTCCTTAACCTACTGAGTAAGGTCAAAACCTTGTAAAGCTATGCTCTCAGCATCCAAGCTGTGAGGCGGCGAGACTGTGGACTGGAATGGAGTAGTGAGCAGAGCTCTTGTGCAGAAGCGAGGAAGCTTGGCATTTTGGGGAGTTGTGAACAGATCTATGTCAGGAGTTCCCCAGGTCTGGAAGACGTACGATGTTGTGTCCGGATGGGAGACCATTCATGGGGAAGAAGGATGTGACTCAGTCTGTCTGCCAAGACATTGAACTTCCCCGGGACGTACACCACTTGGAGGTGTATTTGTTGAGCAAAGGCTAAGGACCACAGATGTAGACTCCTCGCAGAGGGCCCAAGAGCCTGTTCCTCCCTGCTTGTTCACACAGAACATGACAACCTGATTGTCCACCCTGACTAGGACATGTTGTGCTCTTAGATGGTGTTGAAACACCTGGAGGGCATTCGAGATAGCACGAAGTTCCAGGAGATTGATCTGGAGTTGTGATTCTTATGTTGTCCAGAGCCCCTGTGTAGTCAGGTTGCCCAGATAGGCTCCTCAACCCACTTGGAGGCATCCGTCGTCAGGGTGCATTGAAGTGGAGGCATCTGAAAAGGTGACCCTACCAGAAGATTTTCCGGAGAGCACCATCACTGAAGGGATGTAGTTAGATGGGCAGTGACTTGGATCCTGTCCCGGAGACGAACCGAGGCCTGCTTCCACTGGGAAGCAAGAGTCTGCTGGGCTGTCCGCATATGTAGTCAGGCATATGGAACGACATGTACTGTAGAGACCATGTGTCCCAGCAGCTGCAGCATCTTTCGGGTGTTCAGATGGTCTCGTAAGAGCATCTGGGACGCTAGTTCAACTGGGACAGAAACGCCCTGGATTGCTGGGTGTCTAATAGGGCTCCAATGAACTCTAGGTTTTGAGTAGGAGTGAGCTTGGATTTTGGAAAGTTTATCACAAATCTCAAGTGTTGTAGTACTGTGATGATACGATGCAAGGAAAGCAGTACCTCTTAGGTGTCTGCTTTTATTAGCCAGTCATCTAAGTAAGGGAAAATGAATATCCCCAGAGATCTTAGATAAGCGGCTATGACTGCCATGCACTTTGTGAAGACCTGGAGCAGAGGCGAGTCTGAAGGGAAGGACTCTGTATTGATAATGCTTTCCTTGAAAGGTGAAGCGTAGAGATTTCCTGTGTCCTGGATGGATGAAGATATGTGTGTACGCTTCTTTTACATCTAGAGAACAGAGCCAGTTTTGACTCTGGAGGTAGGGAAGAAGAATCCCGAGAGAGATCATCTTGAACTTTTCGTGGACTAGAAACTTGTTGAGGTTTCTGAGGTCCAGAATGGACCTGTATTCTCCGGTTTTCTTTGGAATGAGAAAGTATGGAGAGTAGAAGTCCATTCCCTGTTGGGACGTTGGAACATCTTCTATGGTGTCCTGAGACAGAAGAGAGGACACCTCGTCTTGTAGGAGAGCAGTGAGTGGGAGTTGCATTTGATATTCCCTCATGTAAGTGGAGGGGGGCAGGTTTTGTAGATGAAGTCTGTACCCTTCCTGGACTATGGTGAATGTCCACTGCTCTGAGGTGATGAGGTGCCATTTGTGGGCATAGTGACACAGTCTGCCTGCTATGTGGAGGGGGTGGGGGTACTCCAGAAGCAGGGTGGCAATGTACTCTAGGAAAGAGTCAAAAAATAGGTATAGACTGTGGCTGTGGAGCTGGTTGAGATTTAGCCACCTTTGGCTTCTTTTGTTGCTTAGGAAGCTGCTGTCTCTTCTGTGGGGCCTGACCCTGATATTGAGAAGTAGGAGAATAAGAAGAGAAGAATTTCTTCTTATTATTGTAGAAAGACTTCTTTGCAGATGTCTTTTTCCTAGTAGGGCCAGCTGTTACTCTGGACACTTTACAGTAGTATTCACTGCCTCTAATTCAGAGGTGAGACCGTGAGAGGCGTCTCCCACATACAGAGAATAAGGTCATGAAGGATGTGGTGCACTGGTAAGATGGCTGCCTCTTTGAGTGCTGTTGAATATTGGAGGATCTTTAATTCCTCCACCCTTGTCTCCTTCTCCGATGTTACTGTGAAAGAGAGACCCTTGGCTAGGTCTAAAATTAATTCTTGCAAGGACATGTCTTCCAGAGGCGAGATGAGTCGCTGTTGAGGCAGGGAAGGGTCCGAAGGAAAGTCCCGGAGCTCCTGTGAATCGAGTGACTCCACATCTGAAACAAGGGAATCGGAATTGGAGGACTTGAAGTATCGACGGGCACGGTGTTTGCTGGAAGCTAGATACTGGTACCGATGCTCTGAGGTATCAGCTTCGGTGAGCTGCTTGAGTTTGGCACTGGTTTGGGTAAGAGTTTCAAGGGAGGGCATGGGAGCGATCTTGATGACATCTGCAGCAGCCCTGATGTCATGCCCAGAACCGGTATCGAAGGGGTGATGCCTGTATCCAAGGGTTTTATGGGAACAAAGGCTGCAAGGAGGGCTGCCAAGCTCTGCTTGATGGCCAGTATGTGCTGGTCTATCGAGGTTGCCGATGCTTGGTTGTCGGTGATGGATATTTGTGCTACTGTCCCAGAACATTGCACCAGTAGCTCTCTAGAGGTTGAGGCCTTGGTAGCATCCTGGGGGCCCCTTGATAGCTTTGGAGGACAGGGGCTTTTTATCAGGCCGATCCACCTTCAAGGCAACACCTGAGAGGTCTTAATGCCTTGAGTGAGATCTTCCTTTGGAAGTATTGTCGGATTTTGATGTGGACTTGTGCTTGTCTTTGGAGATACCATGGGAGGGATGAGGCCCCCGATGAAGTGGGCACCATCGATACTGCATCTGAAGCGAAGAGTGCTCCAAATTTCGAAACCCGGTTTTGTAGGCCTCTCCATGTCATTTTCTGACAGAGGGGACAGTCTTTTCTGGTAGTCTGGGCCGAGGCATTTTAAACACTAGTCATGTGTGTCAGTCACCAAAATGGCGCTGGTACAGTTAGAACATTTTTTTGAAACCAAGTCTTTTTTTTTTTTAAAAGAAGATAACAAAGAAGTAAAAGAAAAGAATAAGAGAACCAGCGATGTCTTAGATGGTGCCGGTGTCGACAGGAAGGTAGAGGCACTATCCATAAAAAGAAAGTTTTCTGTGGTGACAGGATTTGCTTTCTGCTGGCTCTGCGGAAAACAAAGAACTGAATAGAGGGAAGTTGGGAAGGCAGTCACGCAGGCACAGTGAACTTCTTTCAAAAGCTTTCCAATTGGACGCTGGGGAGCATTCCTGCGCAAGCTCCGTCAGTACCGACGTCATCCGTATGTGAAGACTACATTCCTGCTTGTTTCTGGAGTTAGTTGAAATTATGTGAAAGGTGCCCTTTATTTGGGAACCATATTGTTTAAGGGTTCTTGACTGAAAACGTTATGCTCTCACAAAATAAATCATACAAAATGCTATGAAATAATAACTCCAAAAAAGTAAAAAAACCACAATCTTGTACTGTGCTACTCAGAAAGCACATATCTGACATATACAGTATGCCACAAGATTCTCTGAAGCATCCCAAAAAAATATTTTTTTACAAAGATTTTATAAAAGCCATACTTCAAAGAAATAGGGAACAAAACATGACTAGCCCCGATAGTTCATAAATCTGCACATATCAACTGATACTGCACTACTGAAAAGCCTTACCCATACCAATTCACCAATTACCATGGTGCCACTGCTATATTCAAGGCAACTCTGGAACAACTACAATCTTCTGCGTCACAATGGGAAAAAAAATTTCAACTTCAAAGAACAGACTCTTACCTCAAGTAAAACACTTTCACAGCAAGAAACACCGCACATGCTGCTTGCAGATAAACGGGGAAAAATCAGTGCAAAGAATTTCATCTAGTGGACATGTTTAACTTATACCACAAAGAAATGCCTTCGAGTCAGTGCAACTCCTGGGTTTTCTTGGCAGTGTAGATTGCCAGGCCTTTTTTCCGAGGCAATGGAGGGTTAAGTGATTTGCCCAAGACCACAAGGAATGCTAGTGGGAATCAAACCCTGGCCGCTTGGTTACCAAGCCAGTGCTCTAACCACTAGGCTACTCCTCTACTATCAGAAAGAAAAAGACGTGTATAGATAACAATACGTCATTTTATTATTTATTTATTTAACAGTATTTATATACCGCCTTTACATAAGATCAAAGCGGTTTACATTATAACTCATACTTTTACATGGAACTTGTTGAACTTGCACACTTACAGAAGAACTTATTTTGTAAACATAGGGCAGGGGATCATGCAGGAGATGCTTTGAAACTTAACTTATATACAATTAAGTCTGGGTACAGACAGAGTATGGAGTATTTCTAACTGATTTGGTGATTGGTTTTGCAAAACCAAGATATGAATTATCAATAATTTCAAAAAGAAAGGACTCTCTTAAAATTCTAATTCAACATTTGTTACTTAAGAGTAAAAAAAATTAAAAAAGGGGTATAAAGCAGTTACTCACCTTTAACAGGTGATCTCCGGGAACAGCAGGAATCAATCTTCACATATGGCTCCCCAGCATCCAATAGGAAAGCCTTTATGAGCCCTCCTGTGTGTCTGCGTGCCTGCCTTCCCGCCTTCATAACCCCTCTCCTCAATTGAGTTTGTAGCTGAGAAGAAGAGATAAAAATAAGGAACCCTACAACTCCTAGGGGAGGAGGGCGGGTTATGAAGACAGATTCCTGCTGTTCCCGGAGATCACCTGTTACAGTAACTATGCTATCTCCAGGAACAAGCAGGAATGCAGTCTTCGCTCCCTGCACCAAAGGCCAATCAGGCCCAACCCTGGGGGACATTTAAACACCAGTGCCGAAAGGCGTGAAATTCATCTTACTGCCCTGATGGGCATCCAGCACAGGGAGTGGGCCGGAGACTCCTGCACTGTGATATGGTCTAAAATTGTGTTGTTGGTTGTCAAGTGGAGTGCTTAAATCAACAAAGTCTTGCAGTTGTATTTGTACTATTTTTTCAATGATTTTTGCTAGGAACGGCAAGCTGGAGATGGGTTGGTAGGAGTTAGGGAGGGTTTTGTCCATCACATTAGATTTAAGGATGGGGTGTATGATTGCCTGTTTAAGGGCAGAAGGCATCTATCCTGTCTCTAAGGATCGGTTAACTATTTCTAGTATGATGGGGGAGAACTCGTCTTTTGTGGCTTTGAGCCAGCTGACTCAAGGCAAGGGTCAGATAGGGAGGTAGTAGTATTGATGTTTGTGATTGTGTTTTTGAGTTGCTGGAAGTCGACATAGTGGAATGAGGTCCAAGTGGCTTGGTTGTGAGATTTAGTCTCATTGAGTTTAGGGCAGAAGGGGTTGGTTGAGTTATCGCCATTATTCAAAGGGGTAAGATTTTCCATGTAATAACTGACTAGTGTTTGGGGTTCTATGGGGGGTATTTCTGTATCAGAATTGGGTGCCTTAATTAGAGATTTGACTTTGGCAATTAACTCTCTTGGTCTGTTAAGGGATCTAGTTAGGAAATTAGTATGATACTTACTTTTTGCTGTTAATAGCTTCTTTATATGATTTAAGCCTCTCACTTGGTTTGTGCTGTGAGGGCTTGTGTGCATCAGTGATGCTGAGAGCTAAACTATCGGTAGTTTAACTACTGGCAGGGTCTCCCAAGATGGACAGGTCTCAGCTGAGGTGCCAGACCAAGACAAACCACCCATCTGGGCAGCAGCAGAATGGGATAGTGTTGACGGCGGAGGATCACATTTTTGTGACAATGGCAACACCACCAAACTTAAACCGCGCGGAAGAAAGGCCCGGCAATCTACTTCTGTATCTTGCCATGAAAACCCAATGGATAGTTACAACAAAACAAATTGTGCTATGGTGCTGGAAGATGAGACCCCCAGGTCGGAAGGCACTCAACTAGCTACTGGGGAAGAGCTGAAGACTTTTCAGAGTAAAGCCAGCATTTATGATGTGGTTGGATCAAAGCCCTCGGGAAGTCTGCCTGCTGAAGTAGCTGCGCATGAAATGAGAGTCAGAAGCTGTAAAGATGTCTTACACATTGGAACATGGAATGTACGAAGCATGAACCAAGGGAAGTTGGAGGTGGTCAAGAATGAAATGGAACATGTACAACTTGATCTGTTGGGTGTCAGCGAACTGAAATGGACTGGCATCGGGCACTTTGCATCAGATGATCACATGGTCTACTATGCTGGAAATGAAAGACAAAGAAGAAATGGTGTTGCATTTATAATAAAGAAGAAACTTGCAAGAACTGTAATGAAATACAATGCAGTCAGCGAACACTTAATCTCTATTCATCTACGAGGATTGCCTATCAACACAACTATAATTCAAGTATATGCCCCAACAACAGCTGCAGAAGAGAATGAAATTGAAGAGTTCTATGAACAAGTACAAGCTGAAATTGACAGAACATGCAAACAGGATATCCTGATAGTCATGGGTGACTGGAATGCAAAAGTTGGCAACAAAGAAGAAGGCAAAGTAGTTGGAAAATATGGACTTGGCAACAGAAATGAAGCTGGAGAAAGACTGATAGAATTCTTCTTCCAGCAACACAAGCGGCGACTGTACACATGGGCTTCACCCAATGGATTGTATAAAAATCAAATTGACTACATCTGTGGAAGTCAACGATGGAAAAGCTCTATAACATCAACAAAGACAAAACCTGGAGCTGACTGTGGTACAGATCATCAACTACTAGTATGCAAACTCAAGCTAAAGTTGAAAAAGAGCAAACCACTCATGAATGCAGCAAAATATGACCTTGAGAATATACCACTGGAATTTAAAGACTGGCTGCAAAATCGATTTGCTGCTTTAGATACAAATGACAGAGCTCCGGAAGAGTTATGGAATGACATCAAGAAGGTTGTGTTGGAAGAAAGCAAGAAGTCTCTACAAAAGGTGAAAAAGCAAAAACGGCCAAAATGGATGACGGAAGAAGAAACTCTGAAAATTGCCCAGAAACACAGAGAAGCTAAAGCCAGAGGAGAAAGAAAGACAATCGCAGAACTCAACAGAGATTTCCAACGTGCAGCAAGACAGGACAAGGAAAAGTACTACAACGATGCATGCAAGGAAATAGAAGCAGAAACAATTAGAGGAAGAACAAGATCGGCTTTCCTAAAGCTACGAGAGTTAAAGAAAAAGTTCCAGCCTCGAATTGGAATGTTACAAGATGCTCAAGGTTCTATGTTGAATGATGCTGAGAAGATCAAGAAAAGGTGGAAGGAATATACAGAGTTTTTATATGATAAAGATCAAGTGGACCAACAGCCGTTTCAACCTGTACCTTATGATCGGGAACCATTGGTGATGAAAGAAGAAGTTGAAGCAGCATTGAAAGCCTTATCAAAGAACAAAGCACCAGGCATTGATGGCATTCCTATAGAAGTATTGCAGCAATCTGATGCAGCTGTTACCATACTTACAAGGCTCTGCCAAGAAATATGGAAGACAACATACATCTTATAATCTCCAATTGTAAGATGCTTCGAAGCGGTAGCAGATTGGCTACTCTCTCAAAATCTACGTATTAATCATAACAAAACAGATGTACTATTCATCTCGCGAAACCAAAAATTCACGCCACCTTCCTCACTTCTAGTCAATAACACTGAACTGAAGTCCAAATCTACAATTCGATACCTGGGCATCACCCTCGATCAGCGTCTCGACATGTCAGCACATGTCATAAACACAACTAAAGCAATCTATCATAAGATCCGCTCGCTACGCCATCTCCGCCCACTTCTTGACTACCCCGACTACCGATCAATATTTCAAGCTTTAGTCATCCCACACCTTGACTTTGCCAACATTATTCTACTTGGACTCCCACAGTCAACTCTTAACCCACTACGTCTTGCCATGAACTCAGCTGCAAGGGTACTATCAGGGCTCTCAAGATCTGACCACATAACGCAAGTTCTAAAGAACCTACACTGGCTCCCGTTGCGGGCCAGAATCCATTTCAAGACCCTTGTCATGACATTTAAGGCCCTCAAGAACCATCCCCCCACGCCCATCAGTGATCTTCTCCATAGCACTCCAGACAACAGAACCAGGAATAAACTTGAAGTCCCAAAACTGTTGATAAAATGTAAGAAAACAACAGCAAGTAGAGCCTTCTCCATTTTTGCACCTATGGCATGGAATGCCGTCCCGGCTGAAATCTGGGCCATCTCAAACCTTGCACCATTCCGAAAAGCCCTCAAATTCCACCTATTCTTACAATATTACCCTGACACCATTCCTGACACTCACACAGCCACCACTCCACATCCCTACCCAGCCCATCCCTTAGATCATCCTCCTGTAGATAATGGCTAACCATTCCTTCCTTACCTACCTCCTTGACCCACCAGCCAAGCCCTAGGTAAGGTTCTTATCTTTATTTATCCGTAAGAGTATCCCTATTTATATAATTTGTGTATAATTTGTACATAGTTTTCCCTTGTTCCTTTCTCCATGTTTATATTCCCTGTTCAATGTAAAAACTCGATGTAACATGATACATTCTTGTATGTTCTGTTCAAATGTAAACCGCACTGATTATAATAGTCCGGTATATAAGAAAAATAAATAAAATAATAATAAATAATAACAACAACATCATGGCCAACTGACTGGAAAAGATCTGTGTTTATACCAATACTAAAGAAAGGTGATCCAACTGACTGTGGAAATTATCGAACAATCGCTCTGATCCCACATGCCAGCAAGATTCTACTGAAGATTATTCAAAAGAGACTACAACCATACCTGGAACAAGAACTACCTGAAGTGCAAGCAGGGTTCAGGAAAGGGCGGGGAACAAGAGACATCATTGCGGATGTGAGATGGATCCTTGAAAAGACTAAAGAATACCAAAAGGATATCTATTTGTGCTTTATCGACTATAGCAAGGCTTTTGACTGTGTAAACCATGAGAAACTCTGGGCCACATTAAGAAGCATGGGTATGCCAGAACACCTGATCGTTCTCTTGCGCAATCTGTACATTGATCAAGAAGCAACAGTTCGAAAGGAACAAGGAGAAACAGAATGGTTTAAAATAAGCAAAGGTGTAAGACAAGGCTGCATACTTTCCCCCTACCTGTTTAATTTATATGCAGAACAAATCATCAGAGAAGCAGGATTGTATGAAGACAACAGAGGTGTGAAGATTGGTGGAAGACTCATCAACAACCTTCGCTATGCTGATGATACTACATTACTGGCTGAAAGTGAAGATGATCTGAAACATTTGCTTCTCACAATCAAAGAACATAGACTCAAAATGGGCCTGCACCTTAATGTAAAGAAGACAAAGATCATGACAACTGGCATAATCAACAGGTTCATCGTTGAAGGAGAAGAAATTGAAATTGTGAACAACTTTAACCTACTTGGATCAACTACACAGGTACACTAAAAAAAATTTTTTTTAAACTGCCTCTAATGTTTCGATTGATTTTTACGATTTTTGGTGCGCTGAATCCAAATCTGGTAACCAATTTGCTCCATCACGTACAGATTTTTTGCTACATTGGGTTAGCAGTTTGAGGTGAACGTTTCAGATTGAGTGCGATCGAGATAAAAGTTTCTTGGATGAATTCTTTATACTAATTGTTTAGTAGTTATTCAAATAAGAATAAAGAAAATTGTAACAAGGCAGCACATAAGAATAGAGTAATGTCAACAAAACACACTGTGATGGTAGCAAAATTGTCTGCACTTAAAACAGCCACATACAGGTGCACAAACATTGAGCATATAAGAGCGAGGTTAGACACAAAGCAAAGCAAAGAAATGTGCAAAAAATGTTGTACAGGTATGTATGTAAGAATAGAAAACGCAAACCGCACCATTGCAATACATGAAGACAAACACCCGATGGTGTGAAAATAAAATTCTAATAAATGAGATCCGACACTGTGGTAATAACTAGCAAATTTTTATTTCAAAGTTTAGTAAAAACACGATATTTGTCAACACAGTTTAGATTTTAAAGTCATTCTTGGGTCAATCAATCTCCTGGTGGGCCCGTTTCTTCTTCCCCCGAATGCTTCTCTTGGTGCGCTGCTTGGCGTATTTTTCATCTGGGGTTTCCCGCAGCAGCAACCAGCAGAAATCAGCCATCATAGTGGTGTTCCATCTTCCTTGGTACCTTCTCTCTGCGTCCTTGATGTCCTGGTGAAACCTTTCACCTTGTTCTTCACTGTACGCCCCCAGGTTTTCGGGAAAGTAGTTCACATGGGAGTGCAAGAAATGGACTTTCAGGCTCATGTTACAGCCTTGTTCTTTGAAGGCATTGAGCATCCTGGCAACAATATCCTTATAGTTCTCATCCCGCCTGTTCCCCAAGAATTTGAGAACATCATCCTTGAAGGAATCCCAGGCTTCTTTTTCCTTCTCAGACATCGTTTCAGCGAATGCTCCATCTGAAATGAGTTTCCTTATATCAGGGCCAACAAACACTCCTTCCTTTAGCTTTGCTTCAGAAAGTTGGGGGAACTTTGAGCAAAGGTACCGAAAGCACTCACCATCTTTTGGAAGGGACTTGATGAATTGCTTAATGAGACCCAACTTAATGTGGAGAGGTGGTAATAGAATTTTATCACGAGGTACCAAGCTCTCATGAAGAACATTTTTCTCACCGGGTCTCAAATACTCCCGAATTGGCCAGTCTTTTTCCCCACAGTGTAGGTTGCGGGCCCGGCTATCCCACAAGCAAAGGAAGCAGGGATATTTGGTGAAACCGGATTGCTGCCCTAATAGCATGGATAGAATTTTAAAGTCTCCACAAATCATCCACTTATGCTCATCATAACGAATCTTCTGAAGAATCAGGGCCAAATTCTCGTATTTTTCTTGGAGAATAACAGAGTGAGCAATAGGAACTGAAGCGAATGTGTTGCCATTATGAAGAAGAACACCTTTTATGCTGTCTTTTGACGAATCAATGAACAGCCGCCATTCAGCAGGATCATACTTGAGTTTAAACTTTTCCATCACTCCGTATATATCGTTGCAAAATACCAAATCTTCCTCTTTGCTGAAATACTTCAAAAATTGTGTCTCGCGGTTGTGGTACCAATAAAAAGTTGTTCCTGGTGACAATAGATTTTTCTGTTTAAGCCGAGAACCTAGCAGTTGGGCAGCATCTTTTGGGAGTCCTAAATCCCGGACTAAATCATTCAATTCAGCTTGAGAGAAAAGTTCAGGTTTCGGATCTGGTTCAGTTTCAAACTCGGAAGTACTGGACTCATCGGGAAAAGCCATCTGATGAGTCTCATCATGATCAGAACTGTCCACACAAATATGATCCAAAGATTTTGGTGGTTCAGGCACAGGTACTTCGTTGCTATGAGGCATAGGCCTAATTGCTGAGGGAAGGTTGGGGTAACTTATTACGTTCTTATTTTTTAAGTTGTATCCCTTCACAATGCAAGAGCAAAAATAGCAGTCACTGCTGTGGTCTCTTTGTTCACGCCACATCATAGGTATTCCGAAACGAAATGCTTGTTTTTTACCTTTCATCCATAAGCGTAGATCTTCCTCACATGTCTTGCACACTTTGTGAGGAGCCCACGGTTTGTCTTGATCGCCTAACTTCAAACCGAAATAGGCGAAATATACTTTTTTAATAAATGCAGAAATGTTCCTCTGCCGCTTTTTCACGGTATATTCCCCACAAATAAAACAAAAACTGTCCGGAGAGTTGACGCAACCTCTGGCTCTGTGAGCCATCACAAATACACAGCACTGCAAACTACAACTGTAGTGAACCACTTCGGAATAAAGCTGGATTACGACTGAGCAAACAAAAGGTAATAATGAACTTGCAAGAAACTGAAATTTGACAGGAACGTTCATGTCGCAACCACCGTGTTTGAGCGAGCGAACGAGGCGAGGCGAACAGGAAAGAACATGCGCCAGCGCGAGTACTGGATTTAGCACCCCGCCTCCCAATTGTCCTGTTAATGTATAAAATGAATACAAAACACTCTAAAATATCATGAGGGAGTGTTTCTAGTTAGTTAACCGTTACAATCTCTATTTTGGGCCAAGAAAATAAACTGCAGTCGGCTAAAAAGAAATTATGTGAACATTCCTTATATGGGTAAGAAATCTAATTTTGCAAGAAAACGTGACGTGATGGAACATTTTGGCTATTTTTCTTGGATTCAGCACCCCAAAATCTATAGGAATCAGTTGCAAAACTGGAGGCAGTTTTTTGGTAGTGTACCTGTGCTATCAATAAAGAAGCAACAAGCAGTCAAGAAATCAAACGACGCATTGCTCTTGGCAGAATGGCTATGAAAGACCTAGATAAGATTCTCAAGAGCAGAGATGTCTCTCTCCATACAAAGATTCGACTTGTTCAAGCCATGGTATTTTCAATAACATCATATGGATGTGAAAGCTGGACAATGAAAAAGAAAGACCGGAAGAAAATTGATGCCTTTGAATTATGGTGCTGGCGGCAAATATTGTGTATACCATGGACTGCCCGAAGAACAAACCAGTCGGTACTAGAGGAGATCAAACCTAAGCTTTCTTTAGAAGCTCAGATGACAAGACTTCGACTTTCATACTTTGGACACATCATGCGAAGAGAGAGATCATTAGAGAAAGACATCATGCTGGGCAAGATAGAAGGTCAATGCAAAAGAGGAAGGCCAGTAATGAGATGGATCGATACAATAAGAGCAGCTACGGGTACCAGTCTGTCAACAATGAGCCGCCTGACTGAAGACCGAACACAATTTAGGATAGCTATCCAGAGGGTCGCCATGAGTCGACTCCGACTCGACGGCCCTTAACAACAACATGATTTAAGCATGGACATGTATAGTTGGTTGCCAGTATCTGTTTTTGTAACTCTCCATTTGTTTTCTAACTTTAGTTTCCTTAGCTCAGTTGTATACCAAATTTTAGATTCTTTCTTATTTGTTTTATTGTATGTTGTGGTGGCTTGAGCAACTTCAATTCGAACTATTTATAATATCATTTAGGTTTGGCATAGTAGAGTTTATGTGTGGGATGGTATCGTTCAGGAATGATTCTTTGTGAAAGGTTTTGAACTTGTTTGTAAAACGGGTAGTTTCACTTGTATCAGCAGGTGTGGTGGTGGTGGGGATGGTGAAGTCTAATAGGAAATGAACTGTCCATGGGAGGGGGAGTGCTTTGGGGGGAGAGAAAGAGTAGTTACTCACCTGTAACAGGTGTTCTCCAGGAGCAGCAGGAATCAGTACTCACATATGGGTGACATCGGTGCCGACGGAGCCCCCATGCGGAGCATTTCCCCAGCTTTCAAGGAAAGCCTTTGGGAATGCAGCGCGCATGTGCGGTCCCCTTCCCGCCCAAGGGTGCCATCTTGCTCAGTCTGATGACATAGCTAAAAGACAGCAAAAATCAAAATGAATGATATGACTGCAACTCCAGGGGAGGAGGGAGGGTCGTGAGGACTGATTCCTGCTGCTCCTGGAGAACACTTGTTACAGGTGAGTAATTGCTCTTTCTCCAGGACCAAGCGGGAAGTCAGAACTCACATATGGGACTCCCCAGCTCTAGGCTACCGAGAACCCAAAGCTGAAAAAATAGCTCTCTCTGAAGAGCCTCAGCATCCGTGATAAGAATATCCTCTGAGAACGCCCCCGTACGGTAGCGCAACACAAGGAGGAGTTGCCTAAACCTCAAAGAGATTACGGAGTACCGCCTGTTCGAAAGCACTGTCCCTTCGGGACTCTCTTGAGGCAGTAGTGGGCTGCAAAAGTTTGGCTTGAAGACCAAATAGTGGCCCGGCAGATGTCTGCCAACGGAACAGAGCGGAGATGAGCTACTGACACGTCTTTCGCCCTGACACGATGGGCCGTGACTCGACCCTGCAAGGGGAGGTCGGCTGCCTTATACGCGCAGGCGATACAATCTGCTACCCAAGTGGATAATGTACGCTTGAAGACAGGTAACCCCAGCTTAGTAGGGTCAAAGGAGATGAAGAGCTAAGTGGCCCTTCGATGCCCCCACGTACATTCTATGTAAAAGGACAACACCCTCTTACAGTCCAGGACCGTTTCAGCCCGGCTGTTATGCGGCCTGGGAAAGAAGTCAGAAGAACCACCTCATGGTTGAGATGGAAAGAGGAGACAACATTTGGAAGAAACTTCGGAGGGGTCCGTAGGACCACCCTGTTCCTGTAGGACCACCCTGTTCCTATAGAACTGTGTGTACGGTCTATCAGAAACCAGAGCTTGTAGTTCACTCACACGTCTGACTGAGGTTAAAGCTACCAGGAAGGGCGCCTTCCAAGAAAGGAAGCGTAAATGGCAAGTAGCCATCGGCTCAAACAGTGGGTGAGTAAGTTGCTGCAAGACCACGTTCAAATCCCACTCAGTGGCCGTTGAACGAGCCGGAGGCTTAAGCAGAAGCAGAACTCTGAGGAACCGGGACACCAAGGGGTGAACCGACAGAGACTGTCCCTCCACTGGTGAGTGGTGTGCTGATAGAGCACTGAGGTGGACCCGAACAGAGTTGGACTTAAGGCCTAGGTCTGACAGGTGAAGTAGATACTGCAGTACTACTGGCACAAGACAGGAGAAAGGATCTTCATTGCGCTGAGCACACCATATTGTGAACCTACGCCACTTGAGGGCATAGGACTTTCTGGTGGACTGCCTCCTAGAGGCCAAGACCCCCTCCTCAACTTCCCTAGGTAGAAGAAAGGGAGCTAGCACTATACTTTCAGCAGCCAGGCCATCAGATTGAGGGATCTGAGATTGGGGTGCAGAAGGGAACCCTGATCCTGAGACAGGAGATCGGGTTGCAACCTCAGAGAGAATGGAGTTTCCACCGCCAACTGCAGGAGAAGAGGAAACCACAGTTGCCTCGGCCATCTGGGGGCTACCAGAATCACCGAGGCCTTGTCCCGGAGAATCTTGAACAGAGTTCGGGCCACCAGGGGCGTGGGAGGAAACGCATACAGGAGGCCCGTAGACCAAGAGATCAGAAAAGCATCTGCTGCCATTATCAGGGGATGCGGCTGTCTGGAGCAAAACTTGGGCAGCTGACGGTTCAGCGGACTTGCAAAGAGATCGATGGATGGATTTCCCCATCGTAGAAAAATCTGCTGGACCACCAGTGGATTCAACTGCCATTCGTGAGGCTGGAGAATCCTGCTTAGTTTGTCTGCCAAGAAGTTCTCCTGACCAGGTAGATAAACTGCTTTGAGAAACATGCCTTGTTTGACTGCAAAGGAGCAAAGGGCCTGCGCCTCCTGACATAGAGGAGTTTGGACCTTGTGCCCCCTTGCTTGTTCACATAGAACATTGCTACTCGATTGTCTGTCTGAACTAAGACAGACTGGTGAGAGAGGACATGAGAAAAAGTCTGTAGAGCCAAGCAGATTGCTCGCAGCTCCAAAAGACTGATCTGCTGTGTGACCTCCCGAGGAGACCAGAGGCCTTGAGTGCACGTGCCCTGGCAGTGTGCACCTCAGCCCTTTAAGGAATCATCGGTCGTCAGCACCCTTGTGTGTGCTGGGGCCTGAAAAGACACCCCCCTGAGAAGGTTTGGGAGATGTAGCCACCACTGCAAGGAGTCCAAAAGGGGTTTGGACACCTTTACTCTGTCTCGGAGGTCACCTGTGGCCTGCGCCCACTGAGCTCTGAAGCACCACTGAGCAGCCCACATGTGCAGACGGGCATTCGGGGTCACATGTACCGTGGATGCCATATGGCCCAGGAGCTGCAGGAAGTGCCTGGCGGAGACCTGAGAAATGCTTTGGAATTGGTTGGCCAAGTCCCTCAGTCTGTGGGCCCTGTCCTTGGGCAAGTAAGCTCTTGCCTGCAGAGTGTCTAATCTTGCCCCTATAAACTCTAGGTTCTGTGAGGGGAGCAAAGTGGACTTTGCGTAGTTTATGACAAAGCCCAAATGCTGAAGAAGAGAGACAGTGCGAAGAGTGGCTTGTCTGGCCTCCTGGAGAGACTAGCCCCTGATGAGCCAGTCGTCCAGGTATGGGAAGACAAAAATTCACTGATTCCTGAGATAGGCCGCCACCACAGCCAGACATTTGGTGAAGACCCTGGGGGCGGAAGTTAGGCCAAAGGAAAGTACTCTGTACTGGAAATGGTTTCCTTCCACCACAAATCTGATATATTGTCTGTGGTCTGGATGGATGAGGATGTGAGTATAAGCATCCTTTAGGTCTAAGGAGCATAGCCAATCTCCCTGCTGGAGGTAGGGCAGCAGTATCCCAAGGGTAAGCATCTTGAACTTTTACCTCTCCAGAAACTTGTTTAAGTTTTGCAAGTCTAGGATAGGCCGGAGGCCTCCTTTCCTTTTTGGTACCAGGAAGTACCTGGAGTAGAAGCCTTGCCCTTTCAGGTGGTGAGGCACCGGTTCCACCGCCTGTTCCTTTAGAAGACTTGCCAACTCCTGAAGGAGGAGGTTTCTGTGCAGAGGGAGTCTTGGAGGCTCCCCTGGAAAGTAGGAGGGGGGTAGCTGGTGGAAGTGGAGCATGTAGCCCTTCTGGACTATGCTCAGTACCCAGGTATCCCCTGTGATGGCTGGCCACCTGTAGGTGTACAGGGTCAGCCGACCTCCTGTGCTGAGTGGAGCCAGCTGTGGAGAAGAGGCTATGCTGTGGGAGTCAAAACCCTGCTCCCTGCTGTGCAGGAGCCGAAGCTGGCGGCTTGGGGGTCTTCTGCCTACGGGGCCCATGCCCCTGTCCCTTGGCCTGTGGGCCCTGTGGGGGAGCTGGAGAGGCCTGATATTGAGGGTAGGATTTGTAGGCAGCACCTTTCCTCGGGAAAAAGGGCTTCTTTCCTGAGCCCTTCTTTTTCTGAGAAGGGGCAGAAGTCTTCCTGGATAGACTTGTCCTTGTGAGAGTCTCAGTCTCGATTTCCACAGCCTTTTCAGTCATGGGCTTACCGAAAAGGTTTTCACCTCGGCAAGGGACATCGACCAACTTGTCCTGCACCCATGACTCCAGGTCTGATGACTGCAGCCAGGCCTGACGGCATGCACCAATGCCGGCTGCGGCTATCTGGGCCGAAGCCATCATAGGCTGCTCGAGAGAAAAACTTCGAGCACTCTCGAATCCCTGTTGACAAAGCCTTGAACCTCTGCAAAGGTTCCTCGGAGAGGCCAGCTGAGAACCCGGCAATCTCCTTTGCCAGGTCTCGTAGGTACATGCCTATGTACAGCTGGTAGGTCTGGACACGGCAAGATAGCATAGAGCCCTGGAAGCACTTTCTACCGAGGGCATCCAGGTTCCGGGCCTCCTGGCCAGGGGGCACCAAGGAGTGCATCTTCTGACTCTTCAGACGGTGCATGGCCGATTCCACAACCATGGAGTTGTGTGGTAGCTGCTTCTTTTGGAACCCAGGGCTCTTACAAACTCAATAAATGGAATCGACCCGTTTGCTAAGAACGGCGTCAAGGCCGGTGCTTCCCACATGCGGAAGAGCAGCCGTTCCAGCATCGGAGGAACCGGTACAGTAAAGGCTTCCTTCGGAGGAAAGTCATACTGGAGGGCATCGAGCTCCTCAGCTCGAGGCTCCTCCTTGGCGTCCGCAGGGAAGGCCAAGGCTTTGGCCATGTCCCTCACGAAGTCCGAGAACCAGGTATCCTCCAGGGGGGACCGTCTCCGAGGCTCGGACTCCGGTGAGTCCGAAGGGACGCACCGGGTCCGGAAGGTGTCTGGGAACTCCTCGTCCTCCATCTCCCACACCGACTTCTCCGAGGAGGAATCGGGCAACTACGTCCGTGTGGGCCTCGGTGCCACCCGCCCCGACGCTGAGGGTATCGGTGTCGACGACCTTGGCCCCGATCGGCTCGGTCTCTGGGGTTGACTTAGACGTCGAGGTCCCGGTGGTCGGGGCAGATGCACCGGTCAGACCAGCGATCAGCACCCGCTGCTGTTCCATGAAGGCAGCTAAGCTGCTTTCCAAGGCCGTCAACCTGAGTCCAAGCTCAGGAGACTCAGCAGCCCCCGACTCGGGCCCTGACGTCGGCTCCCCCAGAGGAGAGTCCACGAGGACAACTGCACTTAGGGACTCCGGCTCCACACGAGGTAACTTGGACGGCCTCTCCGACTCCGAGAGCCTGGGGCGGCGGTCAGGGCTACGCGACCTGGCCCTCGAGGAACCAGGAGCCTCCACCGATGCCGCCCTCGTGAGCTGCTTCTTCCTTCTGTGCTCCCGGGTGGGAGACTCCCTCTCAGAGGAACCCCAACGGCGCTCGGGGTCAGACTCCCGAGATGTCGAGGCCTCTGATGAAGTCCGGGCCCGGTCGGACGCGGAGTCAGAGAAAATTCACTCACGTTGACGCTGACGGCTCCGAAGCGCCTTCGACAAAATCTTGCCGCACGGGCCACAGGCCAGTGGGTCATGGTCGGGCCCGAGGCAACGGAGGCAGCAGTCATGCGTGTCGGTGAGAGACATAAGTTTCTTGCACCGATCACACTTTTTGAAACCGCTGGTAGCCATCAGGGGAAAAAGGGACCCTGAAGGTCAAAAGACCGGGCTGCCAGTGAAAACACAAAAAGAGCGCGAACGCTAGTCACGAAGGACAAAAACCGAAAATCAAAACTCCGGACTCGATACCAGTATACCGAGTCCAGGCGGGAAGGTGAACCGGTGTCAAACCGGATAAGACACAGCGAAAATCGCAGAAAAAAATCAACCTTCCCCGGGTGACACGAACTCGCGTCCGTTGGGCTCCGCGGAAAAAGAAAGTCTGAGCAAGATGACACCCTTGAGCGGGAAGGGGACCGCGCATGCGCGCTGCATTCCCAAAGGCTTTCCTTGAAAGGTGGGGAAATGCTCCGCATGGGTGCTCCGTTGGCGCCAAAGTCACCCATATGTGAGGACTGACTTCCTAGTTGGTCCTGGAGAAATGTTTATCATATGTAATTTTTCTGTCGTCTTTTTTCTTTTTCTATAAAGGAAAAAAAGAGGACTGTTGTAGTTGTTGATATAGAAGGACAGAGTAGATAGGCCATGTGGTCTTTTTTCTGTTGTCATTTTTCTATGTTTTTCTATGTTGAGGGCGAGAAAAATAAGATCTAGGGTGTTGCTTTTTCTGTGGGTGGGGGATTGAACTGTTTGCTGAAATCCTAGGTCATGCATAGCATTTATAAAATGGGAGGAGTGTGAAGAATGAAGGGATGGAGGTTGAAATCTCCAAGGATTATGTGGAGTTTGTTTGGTGTTGGGGAGCAGACAGTTTCCAAAATGGAAGATAGGTTGTCTGGACTGGGAGAGAGAGGTCTGTAAATGAAACTGATTGCAATATGTTTATTCTCGATGATTAAAACATCCATGCCTTCTATATTGTTACTTAAATGAAGGGAAAATTTAAGATCTTTTTTAGCTAGGATTAGTAAGCCACCTCACTGTTTGTCAATCCTAGGGCACTGGAATATGTTATAATTGGGAAGAGCTAGTTCGTTGATCAAAATTGTGTCAGAAGTGGATAGCCATGTTTCCGTTAGACAAAGAACATTTGGTTTACTATCATTAATAAGATCTGTGATTATAGGGATTTTTTTTCTGATGGATCTGGTGTTTAGCAGTGTAATTTTTATTGGGGATGCTATATTAGTGGAAGAATGATTGGAGTGGGTATGTATAGGGGTTAAATATATTAGTCTTTATGTATGGTGTTTTTGGTAGATATATGATGAGGTGTGATATTATGGGTATCTGATAATAAGTTTGAATTTGGAGCAAAGTGGTTATTGGTACTAAGAGAAGCAGGAGAATGAAGAAGATAATAAGCTTCATGTTTGCAATTTCAATGGTAGTATAGAGTTAAGGTTGATGGAGAATATTACCGTTGGGGAATGCTTGCTTATTCAGAATAAGCTAGAAAGAGTAAAAGTTATTACAATGCGTTAAGCAGATGGTTGTCAGTTTATCATCCAGAAGAGATATATACATGCGTAAAAATTCAGAGTATGCTAAATTCAGTTAGTAATGCTCAGCAATATGGTCATAATTGTTTATTGTTTATTTAGAGTAGTTACTCACCTTAACAGGTGTTCTCCAGGAGCAGCAGGAATCAGTCCTCACATATGGGTGACGTCAGCGCCGACGGAGCCCTCGCGGAGCCCTCGCGGAGCAATTTCCCCAGCTTTCAAAGAAAGCCTTTGGGAATTGCAGCGCGCATGCGCGGTCCCCTTCCCGCCCAAGAGTGCCATCTTGCCCAGTCTGATGACATAGCTAAAAGATAGCAAAAAAATTAGCAAAAACGAAATGATAGGACTGCAACTCCAAGGGGAGGAGGGAGGGTTGTGAGGACTGATTCCTGCTGCTCCTGGAGAACACCTGTTACAGGTGAGTAACTACTCTTTCTCCAGGACCAAGCAGGAAGTCAGTCCTCACATATGGGACTCCCAAGCTTAAGGCTACCGGAGACCCCAAGCGGAAAAATGAGCTCCCTCAAGCTCAGTAGCACAGAAGGAAGGAATCTTCTCTGAAAACGCCCTCGACCGGTAGCCCAACACCAGGGCCGGAGGGTAGGAGTTGCCTAAACCTCAAAGAGATTATGGAGGACTACCTGTCCGAAAGCACTGTCCCTGTGGGACTCCCTCTCCAGGCAGTAATGGGCCGCAAAAGTCTGGCTTGAAGGCCAAGTAGCGGCCCGGCAGATGTCTGCCAACGGAACAGAGCGGAGATGAGCCGTGACTCGATGAGGGTCGAGTTACGATGAGCCGTGACTCGACCCTCCAACGAGAGGCCGGCCGCCCCATAAACCCAAGCGATACAGTCAGCAACCCATATGGACAAAGTACACTTGGAGACAGGGAGCCCCAACTTATTGGGGTCAAAAGAAACGAAGAGCTGAACAGCCCTCTGATGCTCTCGCGTACGGTCAAGGTAGAAGGACAAGGCCCTCCTACAGTCCAGGGTATGCAGGACCATCTCAGCCCGGCTGGCGTGCGGCCTGGGAAAGAAGGTCGGAAGAACCACCTCCTGGTTGAGATGAAAAGGAGAAACCACTTTTGGAAGAAACTTAGGGTGAGTCCGTAAGACTACCCTATTCCTGTAGAACCTAGTGTAAGGAGGATCAGACACTAGGGCCTGCAGATCACTAACGCGCCTAGCAGAGGTAAGGGCTACCAAAAACAATGTTTTCCAGGAGAGAAAACGAAGAGGGCGGGTAGCCATTAGTTCAAAGGGCGGACAGGTAATCTGCTGTAAGACCACATTCAGATCCCACTCTGGGGCTGGTGGGCGCAAAGGAGGCTTAAGGAGAAGGAGGCCTCGGAGAAAACGAGCCACCAAAGGGTGGTTGGAAAGAGGCCTGCCGTCCACCGGTGCGTGATGCGCAGAGAGAGCACTGAGGTGGACTCTGACAGAGTTGGACTTAAGGCCAAGGTTGGAGAGGTAAAGCAAATATTGCAAGACCACTGCCACCAAGCAGGAGAAGGGATTCTCAGACTTCTGAGCACACCACACGGAGAACCGACGCCACTTAAGAGCGTAGGACTTCCGGGTGGAGGGCCGCCTGGAGGCCAAGACGACCTCTTCCACCTCCCGAGGCAGCAGGAGGGGAGCAAGGACTACCCTTTCAGCAGCCAGGCCATCAGATGAAGGGACCGGAGGTTGGGGTGTAGGAGAGTCCCCTGATCCTGTGACAGATCGGGTTGAAACCCCAGAGGAAGAGGAGTGTCCACCGCCAGCTGCATTAGAAGCGGGAACCAGGGTTGTCTCGGCCACCGGGGAGCCACTAGGATCATCGAGGCTCTGTCTCTGAGAACTTTGAAGAGCGTCCGAGACACCAGTGGCATGGGAGGAAAGGCATACAGGAAGCCTGTGGACCATGGAATCAGAAAAGCATCCGCCGCTACTCTGAGAGGATGCGGTTGTCGAGAGCAGAATCTGGGAAGCTGCCGGTTCAGGGGACTGGCAAAGAGATCCATGGTGGGGAGGCCCCACTTGAGAAAGATCTGCTGAACCACCAACGGATCCAATCTCCACTCGTGAGGTTGGAGGATCCTGCTCAGCTTGTCTGCCAGGTAATTTTCTTGACCTGGGAGATAGACAGCTTTGAGGAGGATGCCGTGAAGGACGGCCCAAGAGCACAGTTTTTGTGCCTCCTGACAAGAGAAGGAAGGAGCCTGTGCCTCCTTGTTTGTTCACGTAGAACATTGCAACTTGATTGTCCGTCTGGACCAGCACAGACTGGTGAGAAGTGAGGTGGGAGAAGGCTCTCAGAGCTAGGCGAATGGCTCTGAGCTCCAGGAAGTTTATCTGCTGAGCAGACTCCCAAGGAGTCCAGAGGCCTTGAGTACATGTCCCTTGGCAATGTGCTCCCCAACCCAGGAGAGAAGCATCGGTTGTCAGCACCTGAGAAGGCGGAGGAGATTGAAAATCCAGCACCAGGTTTGGCAGATGAAGCCACCACCGCAGAGAAGAGACCAGCAGGTCGGATACCTTTACTGAGTCCGCCAGGCTCCCCGTGGCCTGATGCCATTGAGTGCGAAGGCACCACTGAGCAGGTCGCATGTTCAGGCGGGCATTGGGGGTCACATGGACCGTGGAAGCCATATGGCCGAGCAGTCTCAGAAATTGCCTGGCAGAGACCAGGGAATTGCTGTGAAAGAGGCTGGCGAGATCCATGAGCCTGTGGGCCCTGTCTAGAGGCAGGAAGGCCCACGCCTGAAGTGTGTTCAACCTGGCGCCTATGAATTCGAGATTTTGAGAGGGGAGCAAAGTGGACTTTGCAAAGTTTATGACAAATCCCAAGTGCTGGAGCAGAGTCACAGTGCGATGAGTGGCCTGAGTGGCCTCTTGGGAAGACTGGGCTCTGATGAGCCAGTCGTCCAGGTACGGAAACACAAAAAGGTCTTGAAGTCTTAGATAGGCCGCCACCACTGCTAGGCATTTGGTGAACACCCTGGGGGCGGAGGATAAGCCAAAGGGCAGTACTCTGTACTGGTAATGATTTCCTCCCACAACAAACCTGAGATATTGTCTGTGGTCTGGATGAATAAGGATGTGAGTATAGGCATCCTTTAGATCTAAGGAGCATAGCCAGTCTCCCTGCTGGAGGTAGGGCAGCAGGATTCCAAGGGTAAGCATCTTGAACTTTTCCCTTGCCAGGAACTTGTTGAGGTTTCGCAAGTCCAGGATGGGTCTGAGGCCTCCTGTTCTTTTTGGTATCAGAAAGTACCTGGAATAAAAACCGTGACCTCTCAGGTGGTGGGGCACCGGTTCCACAGCCTGTTCCTGAAGAAGACTTGCCAACTCCTGAAGGAGTAAGTCCCTGTGCAGAGGGAGTCTTGGAGGCTCCCCTGGAAAGTAGGAGGGAGGTACCTGGTGAAAGTGCAGAAGATAGCCTTTCTGAACTATATGAAGCACCCAGGTATCTGATGTTATGGCTGACCACCTGTGGGCAAAGTGGACCAGCCGGCCTCCTGTGCTGAGAGAAACCAGCGGAGGGGAAGAGGCTATGCTGACGGAGTCAAAACCCCCCACCCTGCTGAGCAGGGGCCGGTGTTGTGGGCTTGGGGGCCTGCTGCCTACGGGACCCATTACCCCGTCCCTTGGCCTGCTGACCCTGTTGGGGAGCTGCTGAGGCCTGATAATGAGGGTAGTGTTTATAGGCAGCTGCCTTCCTCGGGTAAAAGGGCTTTTTCCCCGAGCCCTTCTTCTTCTAAGGGGCAGAGGTCTTTCTGGACAGCCAAGTCCTGGTCAGAGTCTCGGTCTCGATCTGTGCAGCCTTTTCAGCCATGGGCTTGCCAAAGAGGTTTTCACCTCTGCAGGGGACATCGACCAACTTGTCCTGTACCCATGGCTCGAGGTCGGATGACTGAAGCCAAGCCTGTCGGCGGGCACCGATGCCGGCTCCGGCTACTCGAGCCGATGCTTCGAAGCCATCGTAGGCTGCTCGAGAGATAAACTTCGAGCACTCTCGAATACTAGTGGACAAGGCCTGGAACCTCTGCAAAGGTTCCTCGGAGAGACCAGCAGAGAACCCGGCAATTTCTTTTGCCAGGTCTCGGAGATACATGCCCATATAGAGCTGGTAAGTCTGGACTCGACAAGCAAGCATAGAGCCCTGGAAGCACTTCCTACCGAGGGCATCCAGGTTCCGGGCCTCCTGGCCGGGAGGCACCGAGGAGTGCATCTTCTGACTCTTGAGTCGATGCATGGCCGATTCCACCACCATGGAATGGTGCGGTAGTTGTGCCTTTTGGAACCCGGGGCTCTTGCGGACTCGATAAATGGAATCGACCCGCTTGCTTAACACCGGCGCCGACGTCGGGCTCTCCCACATGCGGAAGAGAAGTCGCTCCAGCATCGGAGGAACCGGTACAGTAAAGGCCTCCTTCGGGGGAGAGTCATACTGGAGGGCATCGAGCTCTTCGGCTCTTCGGCTCCTCCTCGGGATCCGTGGGGAATGCCAAGGCCTTGGCCATATCCCACACGAAGTCCGAGAACCGGGTGTCCTCCGGGGGGAACCGTCTCCGAGGTTCGGACTCGGGCGAGTCCGATGGGACGCACCGAGTCCAAAAAGTACCGGGTGACTCTTCATCCTCCGTCTCCCAGGCTGAGTCCTCGGAGGAGGAATCGAGCGACTCCGGTCGGGCGGGCACCGATGCCCTCCGCACCGACGCCGAGGGTGTCGGCGTAGACAACCTCGGTCCCGAACGGGGGCCGAGGGAGACCATGACCGAGGATCGACTCGAGCTCGCATGGACTCGAGGATCGGCTCAGTCTCCGGGGTCGACTTGGACATCGACGTCCCGGTGGTCGGGGCAGATGCACCGGCGAGGCCAGCGATCAATGCCCGCTGCTGGTCCATGAAGGCAGTTAAACTGCTCTCCAAGGACGCCAACCTGAGTCCAAGCTCAGGAGACCCAGCAGCCCCCGACTCGGGCCCCGACGGTGTCGGGCCCGACGTCGGCTCCTTTGGAGGCGAGTCCACGAGGAATACAGTACTCACGTGTCCAGGAGACTCCATCTCGAGACGAGGATGTTTCGAAGGCCTCTCCGACTCCAAGGACCCGGGACGGCTATCGGGGCTATGCGACCTGGCCCTCGAGGAACCAGGAGCGTCCACCGACGCCGCCCTCGCGGGTTTCTTCTTCTTATGATGTTCCCGGGCAGGAGACCCCCGCTCAGAGGAACTCCGACGATGCTCAGGACCGGAGTCTCGGGACGTCGAAGCCTCTGACGAGGTCCGGGCCCGGCCGGACGCGGAGTCAGAGAAGATTCGTTCTTTTTGATGCTGCCGACTCAACGCTTTTGAGGACATCTTGCCACACGGACCACAGATCATCGGGTCATGATCGGGTCCGAGGTAGCGGAGGCAGCAGTCGTGTGTGTCGGTAAGAGACATAAGTTTCTTACACCGATCACACTTTTTAAACCCGCTGGCAGCCATCGGGGGGAAAAAGGGCCCCTGCGAGGTCAAAAGACAGGGCTGCCAGTGAAAAAGAAAAAAATGGCGCGAACGCTAGACACGAAGGACAAAAACCGAAAAATAAAGAACGGACCCGATACCGGTGTAGCGGGTCCGGGCGGGAAAAGGGTCCAGCATCGAACCGAGAAAAGAATAGTAAATAAAAATCAACTTTTTCTGCAGCGATCACAAACAGCGTCTGTAGGGCTCCGCGGAAAAAAGAAGACTGGGCAAGATGGCACCCTTGGGCGGGAAGGGGACCGCACATGCGCGCTGCAATTCCCAAAGGCTTTCTTTGAAAGCTGGGGAAATTGCTCCGCGAGGGCTCCGTCGGCGCCGACTTCACCCATATGTGAGGACTGACTTCCTGCTTGGTCCTGGAGAAACACTTGATATACCGCCCCCCATTACATCGGGGCGGTTAACTTTACAAATAAAAATATAAATTAGAAAAGGGAAAAGAAAATTACAATAACTTAAAAAAGAAAAGGAGAGAGAGGAAAGGAAGATGAGAGCAGATTTGAGTAGCAGTAGGAAAGAAAGAATAAGGGGTCATGGGGGAAGATTGAAAGCAGAGGAGAAAAGATGAGTTTTGAGAAGGGAGCGGAATTTAGAGTAAGACTCCTCAAGTCGAAGGGGGGTAGGTAGGGAATTCCACAGGGAGGGACCGAGGTAAAAAAATGCTGATTGCCGGGTTGATTGAAGGTGAGCCTGAGAGGGAGAGGGGAGTTGTAAACGATTAACATGAACGGATCGGAGGCTACGAGTGGGAGTGTGAAAAGTTAATATGTCGGATAGATATTGAGGTCTGTGGAGATAAATGGCCCGATGTACTAGGGTAAGAATCTTAAATTGTATCCAGAAATTTAGCAGTAACCAATAGAGATGTTGCAGGATTGGGGTAATGTGATCACGGGGGGAAGTGTGTAAGATCATCCGGGCTGCAGTGTTTTGCAGTAACTGTAACCGATGACGCTGGTATTGAGGGATGCCAGCATAAATAGAATTACAGAAAGCCACTCTGGTGATAACCAAGGAAAGGAGGAGAGTAGTTAGGGCTTGAGAGGATAAAAAAAGGCCTAATGGCACGAATCTGTCAAAGGCAGAAGAAAGAGAGCCAGGAGACCTGGGAAATGTGATCATTGAAAGTAAGGTTACTGTCAAGAAGGACGCCAAGATAGCAAAGCTTAGAAACTAGGGAGATTGGGGTGCCTGAAAGAGAGGGAGTAAGTGATTGAGTGATGGAGCCATGAGTAAACCAAATGGCCGCGGTTTTAGAGACATAGAGAACGAGACAGTTGGAGGAGAGCCATGAAGAGACCATGGACAAACAGGTGTTGAGAGGAGTGATGTCAGGATGAGAAGAGGACGTATGATATAAAAGGAAGATATCATCAGCATAATAGTAGCCTGAGATTCCTGATTGTTGAATTAGTAGAGCTAATGGGGCCAAAAATATATTGAACAGTAGGGGGGCAAATATTGAACCCTGTGGGACACCGCAGGTGAGAGGAAAGCTGTCTGTGGTAGAGGAAGCAGAGGTAACTGCAAATGACCGGGAATATAAGAAAGAATAAAACCAGTGATAAACAGTACCTCGAAGACCCGCATCCCGTTGTCTAGAAACAAGAAGAGAGTGGTCTACCAAGTCAAAAGCGGCTGAAAAATCAAGGGATACCGCCACCGTGATATCACCATGATCATGGGAAGAGTGAATTTCGTTCATGACTGCCGTAATAGTAGTTTCAATGCTATGGCCAGGCCGAAAGCTGGATTGCCGAGGATGCAGGAAATGTGTTGAGTCCAGGTGATGTGAGAGTTGGGAGAAGACAGTTTACTCCAGAAGCTTGGAAGCATATGGAAGGTTAGACACGGGACGGTAATTTGCAGGTACAGATGGATTGAGGGAGGGATGCTTTAGGAGGGGGCGAACCAAAGCACGTTTCCATGGGTGAGGAAAGGAATCATATGACAGACTGGAGTTAATGATGGTAAGGAGCGGCTGAAATAAATCAAAAGAAGGTTCAGAGAATCTAACAAATATCATAAGAACATGTTTTGTACATAGTTACAGTTTTACCCTGTTGTTCCAAGTTTAAGTTTCCTGTTATAATGTAAGCACACCAGTGTCCTCTGAATGTGCAGCCTTTGTTATTTGTAAACCGCACTGAAAACAAATAGCGCGGTATATAAAAGATGTTAAATAAATAAATATGCCATAATGGGTCAGACCAAGGTCCATCAAGCCCAGTATCCTGTTTCCAACAGTGGCCAATCTAGGTCATATGTACCTAGCAGTATTCCCAAAAGACACAGGTTCCACAATGCTTGTATTGGGTCAAGCATTGATATCCTGGGTCCCTTTTTAATAATGGTTTATGGACCTTTCCTCCAGAAACTTGTCCAAACTTTTTTTAAACCCAGCTACACTAACAGCTCTTACTACATCCTCCGGTAACAAATTCCAGAGTTTGATTACACGTTGAGTGAAAAAATATTTTCTCTTATTTGTCTTAAATAGTTTACCCTGTAGCTTCATTACATGTCCCCTAGTCTTTCTATATTCTGATGGGGTAAACAATCGATCTACGTTTACCCGTTCCACTCCATTCATTAATTTACAGACCTCTATCATATCTCCCCTCAGCCGTCTCTTTTCCAGGTTGAAGAGCCCTAACCTTTGTAGCCTCTCTTCATAGGAGCAGCCTTCCATCCCCTTTATCATTTTGGTGGCTCTTCTCTGTACCTTTTCTATTAACGCTATATCCTTTTTAAGATACAGCAACCAGAATTGCACACAATATTCAAGGTGCGGTCGTACCATGGAACGATAGAGGCATTATAATATCCTTTGTTTTATTTTCCATTCCTTTCCTTATACTAGCATTCTATTTGCTTTCTTGGCCACCGCTGCACACTGTGCGGAGGGTTTTAACATGTTATCCACGATGACTCCTAAATCTTTTTCCTGGGTGGTGGTTCCCAATGTGGAACCTTGCATCGTGTAACCATAGTGTGGGTTGTTCTTTCCTAGGATCATAACTTTGCACTTGTCCACATTAAATTTCATCTGCCATTTGGATGCCCATTCTTCCAATTTATCCATATCCTCCTGCAGTTTTCTACAGTCCTCTTGGGTTTTAACAACTTTAAACAGTTTTGTGTCATCTGCAAATGTGATAATCTCACTAGTTATTCCCTTTTCCAGGTCATTTATGAATATGTCAAAAAGTAGCGGCCCCAGTACAGATCCCTGGGGTACTCCACTATTCACCTTTTTCCATTGGGAAAATTGGCCATTTAGCCCTACCCTCTGCTTTCTATCTTTTAACCAGTTTCCGATCCACAATAGTACATTGCCTCCTATCCCATGACTTTTTAGTTTTGCCAAAAGTCTCTGATGAGGGACCTTATCAAAGGCTTTCTGACCGAAGGGAAGTACTCTGTACTGGAAATGTTTTCCCTGAAACAGAAATCTTAGATATTTTCTGTGGGATGGGTGGATGAGTATATGTGTGTACGCATCCTTGAGATCTAGAGAACAAAGCCAATCCTGACTCTGAAGGTATGGAAGGAGAATGCCTAGAGAAAGCATTTTGAATTTCTCCTTGTACAGAAATTTGTTCAATTCTCTCAGATCTAGGATAGGTCTGAATCCCCCTGTCTTCTTTGGTATGAGAAAATAAGGGGAGTAGAATCCTGTCCCTTGTTGAAGAAGAGGAACCTCTTCTATTGCCCCTTGGGCAAGGAGAGAAGAGATTTCCTGACCCAACAGGTCCAGGAGAGATGGGGAGAATTGAAGTGCCTCACCATGGTATGTGGAGGAAGGTTGGAAAAATGAAGTTTGTAGCCCTCTCTGATGATAGAGAGGGTCCAGTGCTCTGATGTAATTTGCCCCCATCTGGGAGCAAAGTGAGCTAACCTTCCGGGAATGGTGAGGGGCTCTGGTTGTTCTAGAGCCAGAAATGTTAAGTTCTCTAGGGGCAAGTCAAAACCCCTGAGGGGGTTGAGCCTGCTGAGGAGTGGCAGACGCTGCAGGCTTTGACCTTGCCTGTTTAGGTTGCTGACGTTTAGCAGCAAAGCGAGGCTGAGAAGATTGTTGGCCAGTATTTGTGGAAAATCTGGCCTTCTTGTAGTAAGGCCTCTTGAAAGACTTTTTCTTGGAAGGAGTAGAGGTAGACTTAGAAAGTCTATCTAATGTAGCATTTTCTGCGTCCATTTGAGTGGCTTTAATTTGACAGTCTTTACCAAATAAGTTCTCACCTGTACAGGGCAGATTCCGTAAGCCATCCAGGACCCAGGGTTCTAGGTCAAAGGCCTGGAGCCAAGCAAGTCGTCGGGCTGCAATAGCAATGCCCGAAGCTCTACCGGCACCCTCAAAGGAATCAAAAGCTGCTCTGTTGGAGAACTTAGAAACATCTAGAAGCTGTTTCACCAGAGAAATGAACTCCTCCTTTCTATCCTCAGGGATAAAGGAGGCAAAATGCCGTACCTTTAGGGCAAGTACCCTTAGAAACATGCCCATATACAGACTGTATGAATTAATCCTGGCTATAAGCATACTAGCCTGGAAGATTTTCCTACCAAAAGAGTCTAGGGTCTTACATTCCCGCCCTGGAGGGGTAGAAGAGTGCCTTTTGGTACTCTTAATCTTTTTCAGCGCAGACTTCACCACAATGGAATGGTGAGGCAGCTGAGTTTTTTGAAAACCAGGAGAAGGAGGGACCCGGTACATGGTGTCCAACCTAAGGGAATGAGGAGACAACGTTAGAGGAGCCTCCCATAAGTCCATCAGGTGTTCTTGAAGGATTTCATGGATAGGCAGGGTGACTGCCTCTTTAGGAACCTTAGGGTATCCTAAAATATCCAATTTCTTTGATCTAGGTTCTTTTTCAGAGGATGTGGTAATAGAAAGTCCTTTAGCTACTTCTATAATGAAGTCTTGAAAGGACAAATCCTCTGGTGGAGACATTCTCCTCTTTGGGGAAGAAGGCTCTTCAGGAAGAACTAGAGACAGCTCATCAGAGTCATCAGAGGAGTCAAAATCCTCAGAAGAATCAGAGTATCCTCTATTTGCTTCCAACGCACGATATGCATACCGATCGGTATCGACATCGGGCGTACCGGGTATGGTATCGGTATCGGGTGACAACCCGGATCCGGCATGCGGAACCGATCTGCGTTTGGAAGACGATGGTCTCGGTTCCGGTATGGAAGACAGTACCGGACCCGGAACCGCTAGATGCGGTACCGAGGGCGTCGCACCGTTAATAAAAGCCAGAACGGCCTGCTGCATGGTCTGGACAGTATTGCCCATAGACGCCACTGCTGCCTGGATGTCGGTACCGGCATGGGCCGGTACCCCAGAGCAGTCTAACAGGTGATCGGTCGAGGCCGTGCCATCGATGTCAACCTGTAACCCCATAGATGGTGCTTTGGAAGCCAGAGCTTCCCGCCGGGGTTGTTTGGCTGGGGCATGGTCCTCAGATTCAAAATTGAGAGCCTCTCGATGCTTTGAAGGAGATTTGCTCTTTGAGGACCTGCCCGAAGAAGGTTTGGTTACCTGAGATCCATCCGGAGAGGAAGACCTAGATGACTGTGATGCTGGATTATCTGAAGCAAACAGCACATGGAATTTGTTGGCCCGGTTCTGCAAACTACGTTTAGACATCTGGGAGCAGGATGGGCAGTCCGGAATGGAGTGGTCAGGCCCCAAACATTTAAGACACCAGTCATGGGTGTCTGTAACAGAAATAACAGCACTACACTTGGTACACTTCTTGAAACCAGGAGCTGGTTTCTCCATGAGGAGATTTTGTGTAGGCCTGCCTAACAGAAGTCACCAAGTTGTGCTAAAAAAGCTTTTTTTTTTTTTTTTTTTTTTTTAAGAAAGAAAAGAAAAGAGAGACCGGCGGTACCGGTTTCGGTATGGGGAAGGCAGGTACGCGGTCTAAAGAAAGAAACTAAAATAACAATTTCTTCAGTGGTGACAGGAACACGACCTGCTGGCTCCGCGGAAAAAAGAGAAACTGAAGAGAGCTGGTCAGGAAGGCGGGAAGGCAGCGCGCATGTGCAGTGGGAGGCCCCAAAAGCTTCCTTTCTGGGAAGCTGGGGAGCTTTCCCGCGCAGGCTCCGTCGGTTCCGACGTACCCATATGTGAGGACTTATTCCTGCTTGTTCCTGGAGATACATTACCATTCCTATAGTCTAATTTATCACGCTAAACTTTTCTAATTTGTTCTTTTTAATATCTTGCTTATGCTCATCTAGTTTTTTATTGAAATCGTTCAAAATTCTTATCTTCCACCTTCAAGCTTTCTACTGACTTCTTTTTAGTTCCTTTGAAGTTTTGAGTTTAAGGCTGCCAGGTGATCCAGGGATTATTTGTTTTATTTATTTATTTGCATTTACAAAATATAGAAAGAAAAAGTATAGATAACTATAAAAATCAGCCCACAGTAAGGGGGATGCTATTACAAATAACAAAAACAATTTGGTCCTTGAAATAACAAATCACAAACCCTATAGTCTAAGCAAGAGTGGAATACAATAAGCAAAAAGAAACAAAAGAAACTACACTTTCCACATAGAAATTTAACTACAAAGGAGGCACCAGCTCTAAAAATGCTTTCCTACACTTCTGAGTAGAATGAGTAACATCTGGAAAAACCTGAATTGCTTGACCACAAAACTTTTCATGTTTTCTGTAAAGTACAAGCATAAAATACAGTCTTTATCAACCTCAACAATAAATGAAATCACCAAAGTGGACCGTGAAAGTATTTCATCTATAGAAGATTGTCAGTTGGCATAATAGAATCAAAATTATTGCCAGACACACCATTTCCCCTTGCCGACATCCTAACCCCTTTGGGGATATAATAAATTTCAGAAAATCAAACAGCATCAGAATCAGGATATTGTAAGAGCTCCTTTAAGTATTTAGAAAAAGTATCGATGGTGAGAGGAAGTGAGTGTGTGGAAAATTTCAAAAAATGTAAATTCTTGAAGCAGGAAATGTTTTCTATAGACTCTAACTGACCCTGCAGCACCAAATGATCTTGAACAGCGGAGAAGAGTGCAGCTTGCGAAGTTCCAACCAAAGATTCAGAATGTAAGAAACGCTTTTCAACCATGGCCAATTTAGTGTCGTGCTCAGCAAGTTTCACTACTATCGCCTTAGAAAAGTCATAAACCTTAATTAAAGAAGACTAAAGAGATAACTCTGTACAAGAAACTATTTCCCATATGTCTTTTAAGGAAATTTCTTTAGGAGGAACATGTTTGTCTAGCAGAATCATAGAACAATCGGAATAGGCAATTTGACATGTCCGAGTCCATAACAGACTACCTTCAGTCACTGGAGAGCCCAACACAGGGGCTAGATCTGGGGAGAACGCCTCACCTCCCTAGGGGAGGCAACTCCTCCAGTAAGTCTAACACACTGGCTGGGCAGGGTTTCAATGCCCTGAACATTAGGAGGAGAAGGAGGCGAGATAGTACTCACTTCGAGGTCAGGAGATTGTCCCTCCGGATTAAATAACAAAACTTTAACATGAGAGTCCATTGGTCTGACTACCTGGACAGCTTTACCAAATCAATGGAAACTTGGGAGACTCTCTTCTTCCGCTTTGACCCGGAGAAAAGCGGGATATAAATACAGTTAAATAAATAAATAAAATAAATTCTTACGTTTCCCCAAAACAGGGGACGGCATCCCACTTTGGCTCCTCACGTGCTCTAAAGGGGCAGCACCTGCCCCTTTGGACATACGCCAATGGCCACGTGAAACAGCTGCAAACCAGGAAATAGCATCCACAGCATCCTGCGGTGGGTCTTGTTCTTACAGTCCTTCCAGTGACATCAACGCAGATGTGCAAAGAATCAATCAGGTAAAGTGAAGCAGCGGCAAACCAGGAAATAGCATCCACAGCATTTTGCAGTGGGACTGATTCTTATAACCCTTCCAGCGACATCAGCACAGATGAGCTCAACCACGTGGATGCAAGGAATCAATCAGGTAAACTGAAACAGCAGAAAACCAGGAAATGGTGTCTGTGATCCAGTTTTATACAGAACAGACCTTCATATAATTTTTGAATTCCTTTATTTGAATGATTTCAGTTTTTATATTTTTGTTTATCCCCTTTTTTGACTGTTTTCTGTTATTCTTAAGATAGCAAATATTGAACTTAAGATCATAAGAACATAAGATATGCCATACTGGGTCAGACCAAGGTCCATCAAGCCCAGTATCCTGTTTCCAACAGTGGCCAATCTAGGTCATACGTACCTAGCAGTTTCCCCCAAAAGACACAGGTTCCACAATGCTTGTATTGGGTCAAGCACTGATATCCTGGGTTCCTTTTTAATAATGGTTTATGGACCTTTCCTCCAGGAACTTGTCCAAACCTTTTTTAAACCCAGCTACACTAACAGCCTTTACTATATCCTCCGGTAACAAATTCCAGAGTTTGATTACATGTTGAGTGAAAAAATATTTTCTCTTATTAGTCTTAAATAGGTTACCCAGTAGCTTCATTGCATGTCCCCTAGTCTTTCTATATTCTGATAGCGTAAATAATCAATCTAAGTTTACCCATTCCACTCCAATCATTAATTTATAGACCTCTATCATATCTCCTCTCAGCCATCTCTTTTCCAGGTTGAAGAGCCCTAACCTTTTCAGCCTCTCTTCATAGGAGTAGCCTTCTATCCCCCTTTACCATTTTGGTGGCTCTTCTCTGTACCTTTTCTAATAACGCTATATCCTTTTTAAGATATGGTGACCAGAATTGCACACAGTATTCAAGGTGTGGTCACGCCATGGAACGATACAGAGGTATTAAAATATCCTTTGTTTTATTTTCCATTCCTTTCCTTATGATACCTAGCATTTTATTTGCTCTCTTGGCCACTGCTGCACACTGGGTGGAGGGTTTTAACATGTTATCCACGATGACGCCTAAATCTTTTTCCTGGGTGGTGGTTCCTAATGTGGAACCTTGCATTGTGTAACCATAGTTTGGGTTGTTCTTTCCTAGGTGCATAACTTTGCACTTGTCCACATTAAATTTCATCTGCCATTTGGATGCCATGTCTTCCAATTTATCAAGATCCTCTTTGAAGTTGAAAAGGTTTTGTTTCTATTATGAAACAGAAGACAAGTTGCCTTGAATATAGTGGCATCATGGTAACTGATGAATTGGTGTGGGTAAGGCTTTTCAACAATGCAGCATTAGCTAATCTGTGCAGCTTTATGAACTATCAGGGCTAGTCATGTTTTGTTCCCTATTTCTCTGAAGTGTGGCTTTTTCATAGAAACATAGAAATATGACGACAGAAAAAGACCACATGGCCTATCTAGTCTGTCCTTCCATATCAACAACTACAACAGTCCCCTTTTTACCTTTAGAGATCCTCTGTGTTTGTCCCATGCTTTTTTGAATTCAGTTATTGTCCTCATCTCTACCACCTCCACTGGGAGACTATTCCATGGATCCACCACTTTATAAAATCTTTGCAAATAAATCCCTTTTGGGATGCCAGAGAATCTAGTGGTGTATATGTAAGATTTGTGCTTTCTGAGTAGCACAATACAAGACTGTTTTTACCACTTTGGAGTTATTATTTCGTAGCATTTGGTATGGTTTATTTTGTGATAGCATATCATTTTCAATCAAGAACTCTTAAACAATTTGGTCTCCCATATATAGGGCACCTTTCATATAATTTCAACTTTCCCTTCATGCTATTTATATAAATAATGGGAAGTTTTTTTGCGTACGAATACAATCATTGGTGTTTTGCAATATTTGGCGATTGCAATTGGGTACTGATTTGAATATGTAAAGACATGCTTTCCACATATATTCATTTTATTTATCATAATCAGTATGCACATTCTCCCTTTTATTTTGCCACATTTTTTTATTTTACTACTCATGTGTTAGCCACATGTGCTGCATTTTTAGTTGTTGTGAAAGTGTCTCAATCAAGATATGATCTTGTTGATTCAAGTTGAGAAACCTATTTTAGGTTGTTGTAGTTTTTCTTAGTTTTTTCATCAAATGAAGTGTTGCTCCTAGTCCATTTATCAAATCCCAAAAAACCCCAAACGGTAATCAGAAGTGACACCACAAAAACAAGATACCGTTGTAACCCCAAAATTATTTTTACATTTTTTTGTCGGACATAAATCGTGAGGAGGAAGCACAGTGAACCAACCCCCAAACACGATACATATCCCTTTTATTCAACCACGTAGGTTTTAAATATTCAAATTGCTCAAAATACTCAAAATCATTTCATCAAGAAAAGGAGAAAACCACACTTATCTGAAAATACGCGCAACGTGCACCATTTTCTGGTGGATTTAGTGTTGTGCAAGTCGAGTTGTGAGCGCTTGATGCAGGGGTTTCTCCCCCGAAATGTGCACGTCGCGCGTGTTTTCAGATAAGTGCGGTTTTCTCCTTTCTTGATGAAATGATTTTGAGTATTTTGAGCAATTTGAATATTTAAGACCTACGTGGTTGAATAAAAGGGATATGTATCGTGTTTGGGGGTTGGTTCACTGTGCTTCCTCCTCACGATTTATGTCCGACAAAAAAATGTAAAAATAATTTGGGGGTTACAACGGTATCTTGTTTTTGTGGTGCCTAGTCCATTTATAGCAGCAACATTATGGATACTAAAAAGTTAATATAATTGAGGGAATTAAGTACAAACTGTAGCACTAGTTGGTCTATGCGGCTTTCTGAATTTTTGGCTATAATTATGTTTGGCTTCCCACTTTTTTGAAGTATGGCAATGTCTCTTCCATGATGCCTTATATACGTTTGTGGTTAAAAACCAGGCACCCAGCTGACAAATAATACTATATAAGAATGTCATGTTTTTATTAAGGGTCTTTTCTTATATATTTTATACTAATATTGTGCTAGAATCACTGAGGGTGACTGGATCTTTGCTTGACTATGTTATGCTTCTCATTCGGTATACATATCCATTCTTTTTTAATAAATTTTTACATTTTTTTTTGCTTACTTACATGATTTAGTGTTTCTTTAACTGTTTCTGGCATATTAATTTATCATCTTTTTTTTTTTTTCTTATTGAAAGGCTTCCAAAGAATACATAAAATCATAAACCACAAAGATCTTCAAAGAAGAAGCAACGGTAATAACATAACACCAGATCACAACGGCATTCAACAATATGCCTTCATTTTTGCAGTTTTAGAATAGGGAAACAGAGAACAGTAACCCCCCCAACCTCCCTTCCCCCCCCCCCGAAACCTTCCTAGCCCAGGACCCCCCTCCCACCCAACCTCCCAGTCCCCCCCTCTATGGCTTGCTAACGTTCAAGTACGGGAAGGTGATGAGCAACAGATACACTCAAGGGACGAGCTCCCTCTAAAGTATGCATGTTCCCCCCCTCTTATCCAGCACAGTCACGCACCGTAACGTGAGACAAAGGGTGCCCACACCAACTCAAAGCGCGCCAGGCGCATCCTACTGATCGCTACCCCTCGTTCCATGGTGTACATATCCCACATCCGTTCCAGCCAAGTCTGAAAGGAGGGGGCCAAGGCACACTTCCAGGCTGCTGCAAGGGATAACCTAGCTGCATTCAGGCCATGGCGAAGTAAAGCAAGCTGTAGAGCTCGTGCACCCGGCACCGCAGCCCCAAATAGGAAAATCCCCGGATCCCAAGGGACACTCACTCCCAAAAGCAATTGCATCCGAAATTGTATACCCCTCCAATAGGCGCATATGCGGGAGCAGTCCCACCAAATGTGCCCTAGGGTACCCCTATGCCCACAATTACGCCAGCAGAGGTCCACCGCCCCAGGATATATGCGCGCAATCCGCACCGGAGTCATGTACCAACGGTACAATATTTTATAATTGGTTTCGCGGGCATTAATCACTACCGCACTTTTCCACAAGTGAGTTTCCGCCCTGTCCCACTGCTGCTCAGTATAGGAGAGGTTCAAGTCGGAGTTCCAAAGTTCCCTGTGTCTGGTAGAACACGATTGAGAGCCCTGCAAGTGAGCATACAGGGTCGCCACGAGTCCCTTAGTGGTAGTGCACCCCTCACAGTAACGTTCCAAATCGGTCAGGGCCCGTGCAACGTGGGGCCGAACAAGCTTAGATCCAACCCAGTGTGTCACTTGCATATATTGATAATGCTGCCTGGCCGGAATGTCAAATTCATCTTGTAACGCACAAAAAGGTTGTAGTTGACCATCATCAAAAAGCTGTCCAACCCGACTTAGGCCGTGGTGTCCCCACTGCCGAAAAACTGCATCACTTAACCCCGGCGGGAAAGAAGCATTATCTACTATAGGAGCTAAAGGGGTTAAGTCCATGTCACGAGATCGAAAGTGCCGGTCCCAACAACGGAGGGTGTGAAGAATATAGGGATTGCTAGTGCGCTTACCACAGCGGAGTTTTGGACCAAGCCACAGCCAGTCTCCCAAGCCGGCTCCCCCCGCCAAGTTCATTTCCAGTTGCACCCATCGCTTAGTGCTATCAGCAATCATCCACTCCACCCCCGCCCGACATTGCGCCGCCACGTAGTACCAATATAAATTGGGCATGCCCATACCTCCAGAGCGCGTACGGGCATACAGAACCTGTCGCGCCAAGCGTGGGCGACGATAATGCCAAATGAATTTCATAAGCAACTGCTGCCAGGTCGCCAAAGTGGCCCGCGCGATGGGAAGCGGCAGAACCTGAAAAAAGTAAAGAAAGCGGGGGACAATCACCATTTTGACTACGGCTATACGCCCGAACCAGGAAAGGAGCAGGCCATTCCATACTTCTAGGTCTCGCCGAACCTGACGAAGCAAGGGATCATAGTTGGCCTTAAAAAGGTCCGTCCGCTCCACGGTCAACTGCACCCCTAAATAACGTAAAGCTCCGGACACCCAACGAAGAGGATAAGCCGCCTGGAGCTCCGCACAAACCGCCCCAGGGACCCCCAACATTCAGAATCTCTGATTTAGTGTAATTAATTTTGAAACCGGATACTCGCGCATAGTTATCAAAGAGCTGCATCGCAACTGGGAGGGAGGTGGACGGATCCACCAGGGACAGTATGATGTCATCCGCAAAGAGCGCAATCCTATAATCTGCAGGGCCAATATGAACCCCCCTCAAGCCTAGATGTTCTCGAAAGCTCTGGGCCAGGGGTTCCATCGCAAGTGCAAAGAGTAGGGGCGAAAGAGGGCAACCCTGTCGCGTGCCCCGCTCCAACAGAAAGCGTCTCGAGTGTCCCCCATTGATCCGAACGCACGCCTGGGGCATCTGATAGAGACTACGAACCCAACATATAAAATTAGAGCCGAAGCCCATGTTCTCCAGAACACACCATAAGTATTCCCAGTCGACCCGATCAAAGGCTTTTTCTGCGTCAATCCCCACCAGCAGGGCTGGTTGTGGATCCCGTTGGGCTACATGGATGACCTACAGCATACGCCTAATGTTGTCTGCCGCCTGGCGACCTGGCACGAAGCCCACCTGATCTGGGTGAACCAAGCCCGGAAGGACCCGATTCAGGCGCGCCGCCAGTACAGAGGCAAATATTTTAACGTCAACATTTAACAGGGAGATGGGGCGGTACGACGCCGCGTCGTGCAGTGGTTTACCAGGTTTGGGTATCATCACGATCAATGCCTCGCGCTGGGACGGCGGTAAAGAGGCCCCCCCCCCCAGGATCTCATTGAACAGGATAGTCAAGGTTGGCGCCAATTGTATCCGAAACTTCTTATAATATTCTGCTGGGAAGCCATCACTACCTGGCGTACTCCCAGTTTTCAATCGCCGGATTGCGGTTTCCACTTCATCTACCGTTAATTCAGAATCTAGCTGAGCCCGATCAGGGTCGGAAAGATGCGGCAGACCAATCCCCCGCAAATAGTCCTGTACACGATCCCGCTCAAAGGGCTCCGCCTTATAGAGCTGTTCCAGAAAATCAGCAAAAAGATCACGTATCTCCCGGGAGATAACCCTCTTCCGTCCCCCAGCGTCACGCAATTCGCGTACCACTCGCGCAGATTGTTGTTGGCGAAGACGCAAGGCTAGGAAGCGGCCTGTTTTATTCCCATGCTCATAAAAAGTTTGTCGTAACTTCCGGCGCTTATTATCTAATTCTTTCTGCAAACACGCATCCAAGTTGGCTCGAACAGTCCGCCACTGGTGCAAGACCTGCCGCGAACCAGTGCGGGCGTGCTCCGAACCTAGGCGGGTAACCTCCGCCACCAACTGGTCGCGATCACCCGTCCACTTTTTGTGCGTGCAGGCCGCCTCCGCCATAAGTTGACCGCGAGCCGTAGCCTTATAAGCATCCCACACCGTGGGGAGAGGAACATCCCCAGAGTTGTTAAGCTCAAAGAATTCCGTCATAAAACGGACATGATCCTGCACTGCACCCTGCCGCTGTAGGAACCTCACGTCTAGGCGCCAAAGCCGCTGGTGCTCACTGTACAATCCGGCCGGCAGAGCAAGCCAGCACGGGGCATGATCTGACCAAGTCAGTGCTCCATGTCCAGCCTTCACTCTCCCGTCCATCAGGCGCTTATCCAATAGAAAATAATCAATGCGAGTGTGAACCTGATGGACCGGAGAGTAGTACGTATAACCTCTTTCCCCCCCATGGGTATCCCTCCAGACGTCCCTCAGACCCAAGTCAAGCATAAAACTTTGCAGGGCTCTTGCCGGTCCCCCCACTCGCCCCCCAGCACGACTCGTGGAATCCAGGTGGGGAACCAGGTGCGTGTTACAGTCCCCCCCCCCAGAACAATAGGACCCCTTGCAAAATCCGCCAATGAGGCTTTCAATCGTACAAAGAAGGCCCCTTGACCTGTATTGGGAGCATAAACATTAGCCAGGGTGAGCAGGTGCCCTTCTAGACGGACATTCAAGAGAAGCCACCTCCCCAAAGTATCTTGCTTTATCTCCTCTATCTGTAGAGAGAGGCTCTGGTGAAACAGTAAGGCCACTCCCCGCTTCTTCCGTCCCTGTGCATCGGAGGCCACCCGCACCTCAGTATATGGGGACCTCCTTAGCCAGCCCTGCTTACAGTTCTGAAGATGGGTCTCCTGTAGGTATACAATGTCCCCCTGCAAAGTGCGCAATTCGGAGAACAGTAGGGATCTCTTCCTCGGGGAGTTAAGGCCCTTAACATTCAAAGAAATAAAGCGCACCATTAGCAATTACAATCCACTCCTTCGCTGCCGCCCGCTATCCAGAAAGTCCCAAGGGTGGCTCCCCCCCATCAGACCCGGGGAATTAGTTAGCCGGACCCACCCATTCCACTTTCCAAGAACAGGAGCCATAGTCCCTCCTCCCCAACCCAAGCACCCCCCCCAATTCCATATTAATAAAAAGCCCCCCCCCACCCATCTCCCCCCCCCCTTCCCGTCAATACCACCTGCCTGTTTAAATTATTACAGGACACGGTAAATTGACCACAAACCCCGAACCCCCCAGAACCCCTTAAGGCAAAAACTTAGCCTAAACAGTGAAGAACAGAGATAAACATACCCCCCACTACTCCTCCACCTCCCCCGGATCATCAAGCTCATCATACCCCTCTATCAAAGCAATAACATCAACAAAACGTTTGCAGATCATCCGCTGCCCCCCGTGTATCAAAAAGAAAAAAGGAGCGGGGACCCCAATCTATTTCCCACCACCAGGTACCCAAAAAATCGGGGGACCCACAGATTGAGACTCCCTAAAAGAGAAAAAATAAGAGGAGCTCCGCAAGACCACAAAAAGAATTCAAGTGGGCTTGCCCACCCGAGTCCACCTGGAGTGCTGGGATTTAGGGGGCGGCGGATGAGGCTGAGCATTGTCATCTACTAAGCCCGCCTGACGCAGGGCTCGCCAAGCTTCAGTGTAATCTTTTGCAGAAATCTTTTTGTTGCCCAAGAGAAAGTTTATCCTAAATGGGAAGGACCAGGAATAGCGAATCCCCTTGATGTTCAGGACCTCAGAGACCGGCTTCATCTCTCTCCGCCGCGCCAGGGTGAATGTCGAGAGGTCCTGATAAATAGATACTGTCGCATCCTGAAATCGGACCGTCTTTTTCTCCCGGCCTCGCCGAATAAGGAGCGCAGCATCAGAATAGCGTAGAAATCTCGCAATAACATCGCGAGGTTGGTTGTTAGGGGGTTTCCCCAAAGCGCGGTGAACTCGTTCAATTTCCATACCAGAGGCGTGTGCAGCCAAGTCCTCTGTCGAAAGCAATTCCACTATCAGCAATTTAAGTACAGTTGGGAGGTCTTCTCCGCCCCCTACCGCCTCTGGAATTCCACGGAAACGCACATTGTTGCGGCGGGAGCGATTTTCAATGTCATCAATTTTATAAGTCAGTTCCATTGCTTGCGCATGCTGCCGGTCTAAAGCACATTGTAAATCCATCAGCGTCCCATCTTGGTCTACCATCTTGGTCTCCACGTCTTCTACTCGAGCTCCCAGCTCCTTGACGTCAGTCCTGAGTTCGGCGACATCTTTCATCAGGTCCTCTCGTAGCGCACGAAACTCATTAGCTAGTTCCGCAAAGCCCCTACGGAGTTCTTGTTTGAGTTGAGCCGAGGAGAGTTGCTTATGCGGATCCAAGTCCTCCTCGCTGACAGTCTCATCATCAGAACCTGATGGGGGGGGCTGTTCGTGTGGGCTGCTGGGAGCTCCGGACTTGCTCTGCAGGCGCTGGGAGGAGCGCATTCCCTCCCGAGTTTCAGAGCTTTTAGCTTTGGCCGCCATCTCACAAAGTCACCAAAGGCACACAGTGGTAGGAGAGAGATGTATCCAATGTCAGCAAAAATTTGGGACCCCAAGGAGACCGCAGGGTCCAGACTCTCACCAATCCTCAGCGCAGTTACCACCACACAGTGTCAGGAGATGGGTATAAGCAATGTCAGCAAAGCATAGCATAGGGCACTGGATAGTCAGCGAGACAGCAGAGAAAAAGAAGAAAATCGGAGAAAGCTGCCCCAGCCTTCCCAGGGCAGCCAGTATTTAACAAGGCTCTCAAGTTCCATTCAGAGGGGGCATTGGCTTCGGCGGGGCTCCAAGCTGTTGGTAAAAGGCCCCTGTCACCCGCACCAGATGCAATCCAAAATGCAAGAAGGAGGGAAGTGGACGCCCGAACTTACCCCCCTCAGGGCAATTCGTTATAGTAGAGGAGGAAAGCACACGCCGGCAGCTGCCACGCGGTCTCCACGCCGGTTCTGCAGGCCTCGGAGGCAAAGTTGCAGCAGCACACACAGCGGCCTCAACGTTTGGGGCAGATGTCTCCCCGACCAACGGGCTGCCGCACGTTCCACCGTGCAGCGCCCAAACAGCAGCCGCTCGATCGTGCAGGGCTCCGCTCCAGAATCAGTCAACCCCGCGTAGGGCTCCTCCGTTGGCCGCGGTTGCAGGCAGGCTCGGATCCGCCGTCGGGTTAAGGCACTCAGCAGGCCTCGCTACAGGGGAGACCCCCACGATTATCCAGTCCTCGGGGAACCCGCCAAGCCGCCGAACCCGGCTCCAAGGGGGGCCACTTACTCACGTCGACCCAGGGTAAGTAGAGGGGGGCAATTTGCTGAAATTAGCGCATGTTTGCTATGGATTTAGGGTTGTGAGGACGGAGCTCTAGCAAATTGCGGCCATCACGCTGCGGGCTCACGAGCGCCCCCCTAATTTATCATCTTTTAGTGTTATCATTTTTGAGTGTCTGTTTTTTAAATTTTTCTTTCCTAGGTTCATTCTTCAAGCAGCCTTGTACTTGTTTGTTAAGCTCTGCACCTGGTAGTGTGGCGCCGTTCATATGTTGTCATCTGTCTCTATATGTGTAGAGTGCTCATTATCGATCATCTGTTATTATGTATCATTTTTTTATTTTTAATTGTCATACATGAAATTAACATTACATTTTTATTATATTCGCCTCATGTTGTATCAAATGTGGTCAAATTGATTAATGCGTATATTGATTGTTCATATCATACATGGTGCTTTAATAATTGTCTTAATGTAAATATATAAATATTATATATATATATATATATATATATATATATATATAATTTTTTTTACTTGGAGTATGTATTTATATATGTATCTTTATGTCTTTATGGTTCCGTTACGTTGTGTACAAAAAGTTGTTAATGTATTTCTTTCTTCTTTTTTTTTTAGACCCCTGATGCAGGTGTGGTTCGCCGAAATTCAGCTGAGCCGGGTCTTTTAATAAACATTACCCATTTATATCTTCTCAGTTGTGGTCTGATCTACTTCCATTCTCTTTTTATTTTGGAATCAACTGGAGATTTTTTTTGTTTTGGTTTTGTTTTTTTACTGTATATTGTTATATTTAATTTAGCTGTTGAAATCTGCCGTGGGATTGTTTAGACTATGGCAGAATATCAATTGAAATAAATAAGGTGACATTTTAGTTACCAGATAATGTCCTTTTCTTAAATCCTGCTATACAAGTTCAGACAAGTGGGTTGTGTTCCCCTACCACAGAATGGTGGAGACAAAGAACCAACAAAAAGCCCAGGTTTTATTGACATCACTCCCATTCCTCTATCCGCCTCATCCACTAGATGTCCCTTCAGTAGTCATCCCAAAGCATATGGGAAATATAGAATAAGCCTCACAGAACCTCAGTGTGGGCAACAATGAGTAAATACAGGAAGGTAGAAACAGAAGGCTGTTAGTAGAAGATGAGCATGCAGAGGAAAGTAAAAAAATAATGGTGGACCCAAGGGTACAGCAGCAGAAGAAAAGAGCAATCCATTTTCAGGGGTGAACCCTGGACTGGTCTAGTAGGGCTCAAGGAAAGGACATTATCTGGTACAGTTATGGTCAACATTAATGGCACCCTTGCATTTTATGTTTATGTTTTATGTCTATGTTGAGAAATAATTGGAAATAGTCCAACTGCATGTCATAATATTTTACGAGGTAATGGTATGTTCAAAGATATACAACAAAAAAAATGTCTGTGCAACTCCAATGTAGCAATTTCTGAGAAAAAAATAAAATATGAACTAGACAGGATTAATGGCACACTTCACTAATATTTGGCTGCATAATTCTTGGCAGTGATGACAGCCTCCAAACGTTTCTTGTAGCGACCTATACGTTTCTTACACTCTTCAACCAGCATTTGTTCCAACTCATGAATGTTTCCAGGATTCCATTTGCCAATGGCAGATTTCAGCTCTTTCCAAAGGTTCTCAATTGAGATCAGGTCTCATTGCTGGCGATTTTAAAACAGTCCATTTGTACCTTTTTTTTTTTTTTTAATTTTTTTTTTATTAGCCAAACTTTCTAAAATACAAACCTTTACATGTATCATATATACAAATATACGTAGTCCAACTGGTTACAACTTAACCCTTATATAAAGAGAAAATCATGCTTATTGAGTACTATGCTCTATTTTAACATTATTCTTTACCAACATTCCTTATCCCTTACATACAGTATATCTATACTCCTCTATTTCTTTTCGTTCCATTAACGTTATTTCGTGTGAACTCTTAATCTTGGATATCTCCTTATCTACTGTAATACCAATAACCATTAACCATGAAGTAATTAGGTCTTACCTGCTAATTATTGTTCCTGAAGGAACGACAGTCCAGTCCCTTTACTTCTGGGTTACGCAACCCTTCCAGCAGCTTGGAGGCTGAGCCCAACCTTTTTGGAGGTGGGGCGGTATAAATACCACTGGAACCACCCCCCAACTCCAGTATTCGAATGACAAAGCAAACTATACAAATTTCTATGAATAACAACCAATCAAAAACCTAACTATGGAGGCAATTAACGAATCACCCCGAAATTTATTTATTTTTTTATTTATTTTTTTATTTTGTATAGAGATGTGAAATAGGAACAAGAAGGGGAAATAGCAACGGAGGGGGGAGGGATGCCTGAAACTGCCCGAGGCGTCTTTCTTCTGCCCTCCCTTAGCCAGATCTGGTTCCCTGCTCGGTTCGCCCTCGTCTGGAAGGCCTTCAGGTCCGGCCGAGTCGGGTGGGATCAGGGACTGGACTGTCGTTCCTTCAGGAACAATAATTAGCAGGTAAGACCTAATTACTTCTTCCTTATCGTCACTCCAGTCCAGTCCCTTTACTTCTGGGATGTATCAGAGCAGTTCAACTCTGGGAGGGATCCGGCAAGCCGGACCGAAGAACCGCCAGACCAAACCGAGCGTCCGCCGCACTCTGTACGTCCAGCCTGTAGTGTTTTGTGAAGGTATGCAGCGAGGACCAAGTCGCCGCTCTACAAATATCTAGCGTGGGAACTAGACTGAACTCTGCCCACGAGGTGGCCTGGGCCCGAGTGGAGTGCGCCCGTAGTCCCACTGGGACCTGCTTCCCTTTTAGGATGTAGGCAGAGGCAATTGCCTCTCTGATCCACCTGGAGATGGAGGCCTTGGCCGCCGCCTTTCCTTTGTGCGGTCCTCCGAACTGGACGAACAGCCGTTCTGATTTCCGGAAAGGAGCTGTGCGGGAGAGGTATCGCTTCAAGATCCTCTGGACGTCTAGCCGTCGTAGCTTACTATCCCTACCTTCCAGGTCTTCGGCCGGGAAGGCCGGGAGGGTAACTGTCTGGTTCAAATGAAAGGGGGAGATGACCTTGGGTAGGAAGGAAGGTACCGTTCGTAGGACCACTTTGTCCCTGAGAAAGGATAGGAAAGGAGGTTGGGAGGACAGCGCTTGCAGTTCGGAGACTCGCCTGGCCGAGCAGATAGCGACCAGAAAGACTGTCTTGAGAGTTAAGTCCTTCAGGGAAGCCTTCTTTGCCGGTTCAAAGGGTTCCCCGACCATTGCATTTAGTACCAGATTGAGATCCCAAGGGGGAATCACCGACCTCTGTTGTGGGCGCAGATGTCTGACTGCCCTTAGGAACCTGGCGACGTCCGCGTGGGCCCCTAAGGACTTGCCGCGGACCTTACCTCTATAGCAAGCGATGGCGGCTAGCTGGACTCGTAAGGAGCTGTGCGCCAGGCCCTTGTCAAAACCGGCTTGTAGGAATTCCAGAATCTCAGGGACTGAGGCTGAGAGGGGTTTCCTTCGGTGGTCCGTACACCACGCTTCGAAGATGCGCCAGACCCTTACATAGGAGAGACAGGTCAAGCGTTTCTTCGCCTTCAACAGCGTTGAGATTACCGCTCCCGAATAACCTCGCTTCAAGAGGCGCGCCCTTTCAATAGCCAGGCCGTAAGCGAGAATCGATCCACGTGAGGCATCAGTACCGGACCTTGCCTGAGAAGGTCCCTTTTGCAAGGGAGTCGCCAAGGGCGGTCGGCTAGCAACCTCACCAGATCCGCATACCAAGGACGACGCGGCCAATCCGGTGCAATGAGGATCACCGGTCCCTGGTGCGACTCTACCCGCTGGAGGACCTTCCCGATGAGGGCCCAAGGGGGAAACACGTAGAGAAGAGCCTCCGCCGGCCACTTTTGAGACAGAGCATCCAGACCTTCGGACATTCGTTCCTTCCGCCGACTGAAGAACCGGTCCACCTTGGCTGAGGAGAAACTTGCCATGAGGTCCATGACTGGTAGTCCCCAGCGGGCCACTATCTGGTCGAAGATCTCCTTCTTTAGTTCCCACTCTCCGTGGTCTATCCTGTGCCTGCTGAGGTAATCGGCCGTGAGATTGTCCGTGCCTGCCACGTGTTAAGCCGAGAGCGCTTCCAGGCGGGGTTCCACCCACTGGAAGAGAACATCCGCCTCCTTTTCCAAGGCGGGACTGCTGGCGCCGCCCTGGTGGTTGATGTAAGCTACCGTGGTGACGTTGTCGGAAAGAACGCGAATTGCTCTTCTCAGAACTAGGGGCTCGAGCGCTCTGAGCGCTAGGGTAACGGCCCGCAATTCCAGTCTGTTGATGGGCCATTGAGATTCCAACTGAGACCAGCGGCCCTGGACAAACTGGTCTTCGCAGTGAGCCCCCCAGCCTGAGAGGCTGGCATCCATTGTCAACAGCACCCAGAGATGAGGTTCGAGGGGCATCCCCCGTTCCAGATTCCTTGTGCACTGCCACCAGCGAAGAGCTCGTTTGGTCCGCGGAGCACACGGTAGCTGAGTTGAGAGGGGATGGTGTTGCGGAGACCACCGACGCAATAGGGCGCGCTGTAGTGGGCGCATGTGGGCCCTGGCCCAAGGCACTACCTCTATCGCTGCCGCCATTATGCCCAGCACCTGAAGATAATGCCATGCTGAGGGGTTTCGTCTGCTCTGAAACTGCGCGACTAGCAGTCTTAAGTCCCTTGACCGCGTTCGAGACAGGAAAACTCTGCCCCTTTCGGTGTCGAATCTTGCTCCGAGGTATTCGAGGTCCTGGGAGGGAGCCATCCTGCTCTTTGCTCGGTTGATGACCCACCCCAACTCCTCTAGTACCTGAATCACTCTGTTCGTCGCCGCGCAACTTTCTGTTTCCGACTTTGCTCGGATCAGCCAGTCGTCCAGGTACGGTTGTACTAGTATTCCTTCCTTCCGGAGGAAGGCCGCTACTACCACCATCACCTTGGTGAAAGTCCGTGGGGCCGTGGCTAGACCGAAGGGGAGGGCCTGGAATTGAAAGTGGCCCCCCGGCACCGCGAATCTTAGGAACTGTTGGTGGGACTTCCTGACTGGAATATGTAGGTAGGCTTCTGTCAAGTCGAGGGACGTCAGGAACTCTCCGCCCCTTACTGCTGCGATGACCGATCGTAGGGTCTCCATGCGGAAATGTGGTACCCTGAGGCAGCGGTTGACCTGTTTTAAATCCAGGATTGGCCGAAAGGACCCTTCTTTCTTTGGTACTATGAAGTAAATTGAGTATCGACCCGATCCGAACTGGTCTGGTGGTACTGGAACCACTGCCCCGAGTGCAATTAACCGTGCCAGGGTTGTCTCTATCGCCAACCTCTTTGCTGGAGATCCGCTGGGGGATTGGATGAATGCTGGAGGGATTTGCTTCGCGAATTCGAGAGCGTAGCCTTCTCTGATCACCTCTAGTACCCATTGATCTGAAGTGACTCGGGACCAGGCGGGAAGGAACTGCTTTAAGCGGCCTCCCACTGGCCGTTCTTCCCCCTGGCCCCCCGTTGCTTCATTGGTGTTTTCTAGGGGCCGAGGAGAAGGAGGAGGCCCCAAAACCGCGACCTGCTCCCCGAAAACCTTGACTCCTGGAGGGGAATCGCCCTCTGGAAGGGGGGTTGGATCTGGCAGGGCGGAACCTCCGAGAATCCCTAGGCTGTGAGCGAATCGGGGGCAGAGGTCGACTTTGCTTCGTTCTGTCTTCTGGGAGCCTGCCTCCCTTGGACTCGCCAAGGTCCTTTACCAGCTTCTCTAACTCTTCACCAAACAGTAGCTTCCCCTTAAAGGGGAGCCGACTCAGGCGTGCCTTTGAGGAGGCATCCGCTGCCCAATTACGCAACCACAAATAAAGCCTGGCTGCAACCACCGAGGCCATGTTCTTGGCCAGGCTCCTGATGAGGTCATATTGACTATCCGCCAAGTATGCTGCTCCGGATTCCAACCTCGCCGTGTTGGGTCGGGCGTCACCCGCGGAGGACTCCGCCCCCTGAAGTTGCTGTGACCACCTTAAACAGGCCCGAGCTACCCAAGCTCCCGAGATAGAGGCCTGTAAGGCAAGGGCGCTTACGTCAAAAGCTTGTTTCAGAAGCGTATCCAATTTTCTGTCCTGAGAATCCCTTAAGGCCGTGCTGCCCTCAACTGGGATAATAGTCTTCTTTGTGACTGCTGATACCGCTGCATCCACCCTGGGGGACTTCAACAGCTCCTTGTCTGTCTCTGGAAGAGGATATAGGCGCAGCATGGACCGGGTCCCCCTTAGGCTAGATTCCGGCTGGTCCCATTCCTCCTGGATCATCTGGCGCACTACTCTGTGGACCGGAAAGACCTTCTGGGAACTCCTAATGGCCTGGATCAATGGGTCCTCCAACGCCTCCTCTTCAGCTGGTGTATCTGAGGCCACATTGAGCGCCTTTAGGGAATCATTAATTAATGCAGGGAGCTCTTCCCGGCGAAAGACGCGGATGATCCTGGATTGGTCTTCCTCGGGGATCTCCCCTTCTTCCAGCTCCTCCTCCTCTTCGTCCAAGTCCTTGTCCGAGTAAGGGTCCTCCGGTGTACCCTGGGAGAGGGACGCCAGGGGATCCTCCTCGCTCCTTCGGGGGCGCTTCGTTGGTATGGCGGATTCTGGGTTGCCCGCCGCCAAGAGCCTGGCTGGTTTGTCTTCCCTCGACGGACCAGTCTCACCTGCCCCTACGCCCTGCTTCCGCAAGCAATAGGCTTTATGAAGTAAGAGAATGAAGTCCGGGGAGAAAAAATCCCCAGACCCTCCTTCCCCCGCAGGGAGGAGGGAGGGGGGTAGAGGAGAAGAAGGCATGTCCGAGGGCGTAGAGAGAGGGACCTGGGACCCTCCCTCTCCTCCTGAGAGCTCACCTGACCCCTGAGGGGGGAGATCCGCAGCCAAATTAAGCTCCTGCTCGACTGAGGCCGCCACTGCGGCACAGCTCCTGCAGATTCCTGCTTCTGCGGAGGTGCCCCTGCGTGTTCCGCAGGACAGACAGCGGGGCTTGGTCGCCATGGCAGTTGAAAATACTTTTCCCCGAAGAGGAAACCAACCAGCCCCTTAGCTTGGACCCCAAGAAAATAATAAAGGCAATTCCAAACAGTTCAGACCTAAAACCACTTTGACTGAAAAGAATAAGGATTAAATTAAAATTAAGATTAAAATTAACTAAAGGTAATAAATCAATTAAAATTAACGTTAAAGTAAATTAAAGTAAAAATTTAAAGTAAAATTTTAAAGTAAAAATTTAGCTCCTTTCCTCCCACGGAGGTACTTGCGATTGAAAGTTGCACCTCCTGGGTCCTGCTCGGCGATCCTAGCCCGCAGGCTCTACACGTGGTAGGCCTCACCACGTGGAGCCAGATCGGGGGACCGCGGAGCTAACCGGCGAACTTGCTGAACTGCAGTTTCGCCGTCCTGAGCTGTTGTTCTGTAGCTCTGCGCTCTAGCCGCTCCCCCGCGAAACCTGTAAGAGCAACCGGCCAGTCTGTTCTTCGCCGCCGCATCCAGTCGCTCCGGGACGGGATCGGCGGGAGACCCGGTAATGCGGCCTTGCCTCCAGCGCTCAGCCACCCGAAGGGCTTCGGCGCAAGGCAGAGAATGGCTGTGTGCTCCCCGATGCTGTTCTTCTTATGCCCGACTGTTCCTGGTAGGGGCAGAAAGGCAGAAGTTCCCCCTTGACGCTGCAAGCTGTTGCTCACCTCCACCGCCCGGCCCGAGCAGGAGGGGAGGGGGGGGGGGAGAAGGGAGCAGGCAGGATTTAAAGGCGCAGGAGCTCAAAAAACACTAAACTTCAGAAAGAAAGGAAATGAAATGTAATAAGCAAAATTAAAAGTACTAACTAAAGGTATTAAATAAATAAAGTAGGACTCCAGTAAGCCCTAGGCTTACGGAACCCTCCAGCTGCTTGGAGGCTGAGAATACTGGAGTTGGGGGGTGGTTCCAGTGGTATTTATACCGCCCCACCTCCAAAAAGGTTGGGCTCAGCCTCCAAGCTGCTGGAAGGGTTGCGTAACCCAGAAGTAAAGGGACTGGACTGGAGTGACGATAAGGAACCATTCTTTCCCCTTACTGTTTTTTGTTGTTTAGTTACCTTTTTCTTCCAATCTTTCCATTACCTCTGCCGTTACATATGTCATTAAAACAGGGTTGCAAAAACAGCTGATGCATTACTGACTATACATAGAAAAACGTAGGGTTATTGTATATAACATGCTGTATTATTCTTCCATTAATAAACATTCTCTATCTATGTGCAACCTGTCTCCACATCCCTTGATCTTTTTAATTTGTAAAGATTTATTAATTCTTTTAACTGGGCCATTACATCACATTCCCTTTAACCATGAACATTCAATGAAATCCTACAACATGTGCCCCCCGGCCTATCCAATTCAACATCACTTTCTACCCTTTATTTCCACCCCACCCTCCTATACTCCCTTCCCTTCTCTCCCCCCTCCCCCCCTCCTCCTCCCCCCTGACCCCCCCCACCCCGATCCTATCCTACCCCCACCTTCCCCAACCCTCTCCCCGCCTCCCTCTGTTCCCTAAATTGCCTACTACTATCTTGACACTAAGCCTCACCTCCACCCCCCCCCGGCCCCCCTCTACCACAGCCACTCCATCCTCTCCCGCACTCTCTCCTTAGCCATTTCCACACCCCTCCCACCGTCTCTCCGTTTTTTCCCCCTTGCCTCTTTTTCCCCCCGTGATTTTATACATAAGATAAATATCTGACAACCTCCTCGCATAACTGCTCATAGATGGTAGAACCGACCTATTCCAGTGCCCTGCTATTTCACATCTGGCCGTCGTGACACAGTGCCAAATAATATTCCACTGCACTCCCCACTGCCCATCCTTCTTTTGCAGGAGACACATTTCAGGAGTCAACTCTATTGGAACTCCCACAATGGTGTTGATTATATCCCCTATTCTCCTCCAATACCTTTGAATCAAGGGACAGGACCACCACATATGCATCCATGTGACCTCCTTACCACACTAACGCCAACATTTATTCGACTGCAAAGCCCCCGCTTTATGTAGCCGCTGAGGTGTGAGATACCACCTACTTAGCACCTTAAAACCATTTTCATGCAGAGCCGTGGCAATAGAGAACTTAGAAACTCCCCTCGCCACTTCCTCCCATTCCTCCACCTTCCACTCCACCCCCAAGTCCCTTTCCCATGCTTCCATGTAACATAGAAATATGATGACAGAAAAAGACCACATGGCCTATCTAGTCTGTCCTTCCATATCAACAACTACCACAGTCCCCTTTTTACCTTTAGAGATCCTCTGTGTTGGTCCCATGCTTTTTTGAATTCAGTTACTGTCCTCATCTCTACCACCTCCACTGGCAGACTATTCCATGGATCCACTACTCTTTCCGTAAAGAAATATTTCCGCATATCACTCCTGAATCTATCTCCCTTCACCCTCATCCCATGTCCCCTCGTAGCAGAACTTGCTTTCAATTGAAAGAGGCTCTCTCCCTGAACATTTATGCCACGGAGGTATTTAAACATCTCAATCATATCAACTCTATCCCGCCTTTCCTCTAAGGTGTACATATTAAGATCCTTAAGTCTGTCCTCATATGCTTTATAATGAAGCCCACTAATCATTTTAGTAGCCACCCTCTGCACCGACTCCATCCTGTTCACATCCTTTTGAAGGTGCGGTCTCCAGAATTGCACACTATACTCCAAATGAGGTCGCACCAAAGACTTATACAGAGGCATTATCACCTCCTTTTTTCTGCTAGCCATTCCTCTCCGTATGCACCCAAGCATCCTTCTAGCTTTTGCCGTCACCTTTTCTACCTGTTTAGCTACTTTAAGATCATCAGACACAACCACGCCTAGGTCCCGCTCTTCTTTAGTGGACAAAAGTACTTCACCCCCTATACTCTATTGCTCCCTTGGATTGCTGCAGCCCAAATGCATGACCTTACATTTTTTAACATTAAATCCCAGCTGCCAAATTCTAGACCATTCTTCAAGCTTAGCTAGATCCCTCCTCATGTTATCTACACCTTCCTGGGTGTCTACTCTATTGCAGATTTTGGTATCATCCGCAAAGAGGCAAACCTTACCCGACAGCCCTTCCGCTATATCACTAACAAAGATGTTAAAAAGAATCGGACCAAGGACAGATCCCTGGGGCACACCACTGGTAACATCCTTCTCCTCAGAGTGAGCTCCATTTACTTCTACTCTTTGTCGCCTCCCACCCAACCAATTTCTAACCCAAGCAGTAACTTTAGGATCTATCCCTAGGGTGCTCAGTTTGTTTATAAGTCGCCTGTGAGGAACAGTGTCAAAGGCTTTACTGAAATCTAAATACACCACATCTAGAGCTCTCCCTTGGTCCTACTCCCTGGTCACCCAGTCAAAGAAATCAATCAGATTTGTCTGACAAGACCTGCCTCTGGTGAATCCATGCTGCCTCGGATCCTGTAATCCGCTGGACTCCAGAAACCTCACTATTTTCTCTTTCAGCAGCGTTTCCAATAATTTACTCACCACCGAAGTTAAACTAACCGGCCTGTAGTTTTCAACCACATCCTTACTTCCGCTTTTGTGTAAAGGCACCACATAAGCCTCTCTCCAGTCTTTTGGCACCACTCCCGATTCCAACGAGGCATTGAAAAGGTCAGTCAGTGGAGTTGCTAGAACATCCCCAAGTTCCCTCAGTATTCTAGGGTGTATCCCATCCGGTCCCATGGCTTTGTCTACTTTAAGTTGAGCTAGTTTCTCACAAACACAGTCTTCTGAAAATTGTTCAAGATGTCCCTCGCTTCTGTTCCTATTTGTGGGTGTTTTCTGAGGTCCTGCTCCTGGTTCTTCATCTGTGAACACAGAACAAAAATATTTGTTAAGTAATTCCGCTTTATCCTTATCAGCTTCTACATATTCCTCCCCTGCACCCTTGAGTCTGACAATACCACTTTTGTCCTTCCTCTTCTCACTAATATATCTGAAAAATGTCTTATCCCCCCATTTTATTGCATTGGCTATTTCCTCCTCCTTTTGAATCTTTGCCTTCTTGACTACTTAATTAGCTTCTCCAAGTTTTTCCAAATACAGATGCCTGTCTTCCTCTCTCTGTGATCTCTTGTATTTCATGATGGCCTCCCTCTTTTTCTTCACTTTTTCAGCTACTTCCTTCAAAAACCATAGCGGTCTCCTTTTCCTTTTATTTACCATTTTAACAAAAAGGTTGGTTGCCCTTAAAATATCCTCTTTCAGTTTTGCCCACTGTTTTTCTACATCCCCCAGCTGTTCCCATCCCACTAACGACTCCCTGAGGAATTGGCCCATCTTCGCAAAGTTAGTCTTCCTAAAGTCTAAGATCCTCACCTTTGAATGGATTCTAACAGCCCTAGTCCTAATACTGAACCACACCATCTGGTGATCACTGGATGCAAAATGATCTCCCACTACAACATCAGAAACACTTTCACCATTGGTAAGCACCAAGTCCAGTATGGCCCCTTCACGTGTGGGGTCTGTTACCAATTGCCTGAATAATTCTCCCTGTAGAGAATCCAGGATCTCCTTACTTCTAGATGATACTGCAGCAGGAATATGCCAATCAACATCTGGCATATTGAAATCTCCTATCAGTAGCACTTCCCCTTTCCTAGCAATGCTGCGTATGTCTTCAGTTAACTCTCTGTCCACCTCTTCCTCTTGTGAGGGAGGTCTGTATATCACACCAATGCAAATAGATTTCTCTTTCCCTCTTTCTAGTTTAACCCACAATGCCTCCTCTCTCCCTTTTAAGCTCTGTAATTCCAAAGCTTTAATAGTAGTTTTTACATATAGTGCCACTCCTCCTCCCCTTCTTCCTACCCTGTCCTTTCTGAATAAAGTATAGCCAGGTATAGTTACATCCCAATCATGGTTTTCTGTGAACCATGTTTCTGTAACTGCCACTAAATCCAAGTCAGCCACTCCCATCAAAGCTTCAACATCAGGGATCTTATTTCCCATGCTACGGGCATTTATACACACTGCTTTCCATATGTTACCCCTGTTACCCATTTCTATAAAGGTATTTAATGTATCACCTACCTGGGGGCTTTTACTTACCTGGGGGCTTTCTTCACCCATCCCCAACGAATCTAGTGTAAAGCCCTCTTCAGTAGATTAGCCAGTCTACTACCGAAGATGTGTTGACCTTTCTTGGACAGATGGATGCCATCTCTGCTCTGCAACCCTTGGAACAGCATCCCATGGTCTAGGAAACCAAAACGCTCTCGATGACACCATCCACGCAGCCATGCATTCATCTCCAGGATGCGAGCCTCTCTGCCTTGGCCTTTACCCTCAACAGGGAGGATTGAAGAGAACACCACCTGTGCACCTAACTGCTTCACCCTCTGTCCCAGAGCCATGAAGTCACTTTTGATACGTTCCGAGGTATACCTGGCAGTATCATTTGTTCCAACATGGATTAGCAACATTGGGTAATAGTCAGTGGGCTTGATGAGTCTCGGCAAACTCTCCGTAACATCTTGGATTTTGGCATCAGGCAGAAAGCATACCTCTCTGGACATCAAGTCTGGTCGGCAGATGGATGCCTCAGTACCCCTCAGAACCACTCCAACCACCACTACCCTTCGTTTCCTTCTGGTCACTGATTCTGCAACTTTGGGGTACTTGAGCTCTGGTTCTTCCCTTTCCAGGGATGCTTTCACCTCCTCCACTTCCAGGGCTGCATAATGGTTCTTCAATTCAAGGGCTGGAGAAGTTGGATTGGTGATTTTGCAGGCCCTGGTGACTTGTGTCCAACCATCGACATTCTGTTGGCACCCATCTTCTCCTGTGCTGGAGAGCTTGGTTGCTGCAAGAAGCATCTCATCAATGTACTTCTCACTGTCTTGAATGCTCCTCAGCCTCGCCACCTCCTCTCTGAGTTCCTCCACTTCTTTCCTCAGAGCTTCAGCATGCAGGAACCCTGCACATTGAACTGGTCCTTCAACTGGCATTAGGACCTCTGTCTGGACCGAGGCAGAAGCTGTAACGGGAGCAACAGCTTTAGCGATATGATTTTTCCCAGCCATTGTTCTGTTCGTTGAGCTTAGGTATCTGTTAAAGCAAAAGAGAGAGATCTACCAAGTACCAGCGGTTTCCCAGCTGTCCTTTCAAAGAAAAAAAACAGTTAAATCTCTTTAATTATATTCAAAATGTGCTGGTCCAATTCTCTGTGATTTGTTAAAGGGGGAGGTGCCCTATAAAGCAAGGCTGCTCACTAGGTGGGTGGGAGTCGGTGTGGGTAGGGAGGGAACTAACACCTGATTAGGTGTTAGCAGTTTCCAAACCTGAGGAGGTTACTAGAGTTCAGCAACCTACTGTGCTCAAGGAAAGTTCCACTAAAGCACGAAAAAGAAGCTCAATTTCCCCACTCCCCTCGCTATTAACCCTTTATATATTCTCGACAACATGCCCTTCTGCCCCATGGACCCCAAACACGCCCCCTCAAACCAGTCCACTCCCCCTCCTTCACCCCGTCCCTTCCACGTTTTACTAAGCAATGATACCATTTGCGTATACGCATATCTATCTACTTCCTGCAGCCAATATAAATCTCGAATACCTTCAAAGCCCCTTATCTCTTTCCCCAATATTATCTGTGACACCTGACTCAACCCCTGCTCCGCCCATCTCAGCTGTACTGCACTACTCGGCCCCACTCCCTTTTCACAACACACCTGGAGGGACATAGTAAGTAACCATTTCTTATCCCGCACCATTCGTTGCCTATTCTGTTGCCATATATTTAAAGTATGCACCACGAAAGGAATACTCCCCCTCTCCCCCTTCCCCCCCCCCCCGGATTAACCTTTCCAGCTCTCTGGACCTAAATTCTGCAACCTCCATCCTCACCCAGTGCTTAAGAGGTTCCCTTAACCATGCATACACCCCCCTAAGCTGCGCTGCCTTGTAATATAATGTAAAGTTGGGGACCCCCATCCCTCCCTCCATTCCCTGTGTTTGTAATTTCCGTGCCGCCACCCTAGGCTTCCTCCCCCCCCCCCCATAAAGCTTTCCACCTGTTTTTGTACCTTTTTTAAGACTCTGCCCGGTATCTCTATGGGTAGCACTTGGAAGTAGAACAGAAACTGAGGGAGCAACATCATCTTAATGATTACCATCCGTCCAAACCAGGAGTAGTACACCCTGCTCCATCCCGCTACTTGTGACTCCAATTGTCCTAGTATCTTTTTATAATTTAGGTCAAATAAATCCCCCAGGTTCCTCCCCACCTGTACCCCCAGGTACCTAATCGATTTCCGTGCCCATTTAAAAGGAAACCGCTGTTGGATCTCCCTCTGCTGTTCCTCCCCTCCTACTATGTTCAACATTTCTGATTTTCCCCAGTTTATTCGGAACCCTGCCACCTCCTCATACTCCTGTATCGCACCCATTATGGCTGATAGTGTTTCCCCTGGATTCGTAATTGTCATCAAGATGTCGTCTGCAAAAAGCAACATCCGATACTCTGTTTGTCCCACCTGTACCCCTTTATCTCTTGACTTGCCCTTATCCTGGCCGCTAAAGGCTCCAGGGATAACGCAAAGAGCAGCAGGGACAATGGGCATCCCCCTGCCTCGTTCCCCTCCTCAAAGGGAAGAATCCTGAGTACCCTCCATTAACTTTCACACATGCCTTGGGGTTCGCGTACAGCGCTTTAATCCAGTACCCAAACTGTACCCCAAGCCCCATAGCTTCTAGTACCGAAAATAAAAAGTTCCAAGACACCTGATCAAACGCTTTCTCAGCATCCAACGAGAACAAGAGTGTTAGATCTCCCGCTCGCTTTGCCGCCCATATCACATTAAGCACCTTTCTAATGTTGTCCCCAACCTGCCTCCCCGGGATGAACCCTGCTTGGTCCTCATGTACTAACTTGCCCAAGACTTTATTAAGCCGCGTCGCCAGTACCCATGCCAACAACTTCGCATCATGATTTAACAGTGAAATTGGTCTATAGGACGCACATTCCTGCAGGTCTTTTCCTTCCTTATGTATAAGGGTTATGCCTGCCCAGCCCATCATTTCCGCCAACTGCTCCCCCCGCCTCGCTGCATTAAATACTAATGTCAACGGTTGCAACAACAAATTCCTGAATTTTTTATACAATCCCGCCGTCGGTCCATCTAAACCCGGGGCCTTCCCTAGCTTCATCTCCTTAATCGCCCTTAGCACTTCCTCCGCTTCTATCTCTCTCCCCAGACTCTGCTGCTCCCCATTTTCCAGCTGCGGCAACCCCACTTCTCCCAGGTACTTATGGATCACGTCCTCTGGCCCCTCTGCCTGACCCTCATAAAGCTTTTGATAGAATGCTACGAACTCTTCTCTGATCTGGTGATCCTCTCTCACTATCTCCCCTCTTCCTTTAATCTGAATAATACGATTCCTTTCCTTTCTCTCTTTCAATTGCCTGGCCAGATACTTCCCCGCCTTATTGCCCCCTTCAAAGAAGTTCTGCCTCAATAGTTGTAGATTATATCGTATCCACTCCGCCTCTAGCGCATTTAATTTAGCCCTCAGCTCCAACACCGCACCTCTGACCTCCCCCCCGCCCCCCTGGGCATCCTTCTCTTCCAGTTCCATTAGTTGGTGCCTTAATTGTAGTTCCTGCTCCTCCCTTTCCCTCTTTATTCTTGCCCCCCACTTTATCAACGCCCTCCTGACCACTGCTTTAAACGCATCCCAGACCCCTCAATCTTTCACCTCCCCCCCCCCCATTCTGTTCGAAATATTCCGGTAGTAACTGTTCCACCTCTTTTACCACCCTCTTGTCCTCCAACAAGCCTTCATTTAATCTCCAAAATTGTCCCCCTTTAGTTTCCCCCCTCACCCTCACCATTACTACCACGGGTGCATGATCCGACCAGGTGATGGGCTCAATTACCCCACCCTTAATCCTGCCCGCCAACTCCTTCCCCACCCAAATAACATCTAATCTCGAATATGTACCATGGACTGCCGAGAAGAAGGAAAACTGGCGCTTGCCTGGATTCATCAATCTCCATGCATCTATCAAATCATTCTCATTCACAAACCTATGATATCTCTTTCTATCCGCCCTACGCCCCTTCCTCTTACCCGTCGTATCTCTCCCCATATCCCAAGGCAAGTTGAAGTCACCGCCACATATCACTGCCCCTTCTCCCATTACCGCTACCTGCTTTCCTAACTCCTCCCAAAATTCTCTCTGGGTTCCCATGGGCACATACACATTCACCACACAAAACCACTCCTCCCCGACTTTCACACGCATCAGCAAGTACCTCCCCCCTTGTCTCTCACCACCGACTGTAATTCAGTTTTATGCTCCCCATTTATTAGGACCACCACCCCTCCTTTCTTCCGTTCCCATAAATTTGAGGCAAAATTGCACTCCCTGAACCCCTTTGGTTGCACTAATGATTCATGGGTTTTTTTGCAAATGTGTCTCCTGCAACATTACGATCGCTGCCCTGTGCCATGTTAGCTCTTTATACAGTTTGTCGCTTCCAAGGTGAATTCAACCCCTTCACATTTAACGTAACACTTTTTAACCCCTCCTACCCCCTGCCCCCTAACTCTTTGCCCTTCTTTCCCTCCCCCCTACCACCCTCTCCCCTCCCCCTGCCCCTCCTCCCTACCTTCCTTGTGCCTTATTCCTCGTCTACCTCCCCCTCCCCCTCTCCCTCCTTCCCTTCCCCCCCTCCCCCTCCTCTCCAATTTGGAGCTCTGACTTCCAAACCTGTGACCAAACATCGAACCACCACCTACCCTCGCCTCTTCTGCCCCCCTTCACCCCCCTTCCTTCCCACTTACGTCTTCCCCCTTCCTTCTTCCTCCCTCTCCTTTCCTTCCCACCCTTACCCCTCTAACCTCCCCCCACTCCCCCCTCCTTCATTACTTCATACTGTTCCCCAAGACCTTTTTCATCGTGTACATCATACAGTTCAAGATCATCTGCTGTCAGCTACTTCAGCCGGCTTCCTCCTCCCTCTCCACTTCTCGCCGGCGCTCCTGCACCAGTCTCGCCAATCTCCTCCCTCCTTCAGCTGCTCTGTGCCACCTCGAACTCTCTGCCCTAGAGCACATGGCATTTCCATCTGTTGACTTAGCTGGACTTCTAGCCTCTTCTGGCAGATTTTCAGCTTCTAAATCCCTTAGCGCTCTCCAGGCTTCTGCACTTGTCTTTACTTTCCTCGATCGGCCCTGCACCATTATTAATAATCCAAAGGGGTACAGCCACTTGTATCTCAGGTCAGCCCTCCTCAAATAGGCCGTGACCTCTTTCATCTCTCGTCTGCGCTGGAGCGTCCCCTGGGACAGATCCTGAAACAGTTCCCGTTTGTGTCCTTCCCAGTGGACGTGTCTTAACTTTCTCGCTGCTCCTAGTATACGCTCTTTCCACTTATAGGACGCTAAACAGACTATTATATCTCTCGGGCAGTTGTTCCTTATGGGTCCCAACCCTCTGTGGGCTCTTTCTATTTTCAGCTGTGCTCCTTCCTCCTCTTCTGTGCATTCCTCCTCCTTCAGGATTTCGCCAAATATTTTTTGTACCACCACTTCACAGTTCCTGTATTTGGGATCCTCCGGTACTCCCCTCAATCCGATGTTACATCTGCGTGACCGATCTTCCAAGTCTTCCGTTTTTGTCTGCAGCTCCTCTTGAGCCTTCCGCATCTCCTCCCATCCTTTCTGAATTTGCCCCAACGCTGCCCCATGCTGTTCCAGTTGAGTCTCCGATTCCTCTACACGTCCTCCCAGTTCTGTTATATCTTGATTGATTGAATGCAGGGTCTCTTTGAGCTCATTTCTTACTCCTCCAATTTCTTCCTTTAAATCCTCTTTTAGCTCCAGAAGCCACTGCTTGATTTTTTCAGCCATTCCCATCTGCTCCTCTCCTTCTACCTCTGGCTCGCGTCCCGGCAAGAATTCCACCGCTGTCTTGCCCAACTTCTCACCCTCCTTTCCTCCTCTTGATGGCGCATAGGCTGATCGAAACTCCACCAGCTTTTTCTTCACGGCCCCTTCTCTTTTTGCTTTCTCCATGCTTTATCTTTAGATGATCCTCCTCTTCGCTCCTCTGGTGTCCTCCTCCCAGCAATGCTGTTTCAGCAGTGATTCACTCCTTCCTTTGGCCTCGCTTGCTCTTGTAGGGAAGTTATCCACTATCTTCCCTACAAACACTTTCCCAATCCACAAGCTGGCTTGCCGAGGCCTGCTCCTCGAGACGTGGAGTGCGCCCTCCTTAACTTTTTCTCTACACTGCTGTTCTTGTCTCCTTTCTTCTTCTGTTTTTGTCTTGGTTGGTTTTTCCCCCCTTTTTCCTCTTTTTTTCTAACTTTTTTTATTATTTTAGGAGTGTTTATTCATTTATTTCTTTTACCCTTCTGCTGTTACTTCTCCTGCCTTGGTGTGCTCTGGGCTGCTTAGGCCTTCTCTCCCTCTGGATTGGTGCCGGCTGCTCAGTGCCTCTATGCTCTCCGCTGCCTCCTCCTCTCACTGGGCTCTCTGTATCTCACTGCCTCCTTTTGAGAGCTCCCCCCTCACAGCCGCTCCTTGCAGCCTCCGCTCACCTCCAGTCCGGCTGCTTTCCCCGGCACCGCTGCTACGTTATCCCTGCAGCCCACCAGTTCTCCTGCCTCGCTGCGACGTTCCCCAGACTGCTCTGTTGTCTGGCCAGCCCGCTCCTCTTCCTAGACGGCCCGGGGGTCCTCACAGCACCCGATCCTGATAAGATCCGGTGCAGGTGCTTCTCCTGTGCACCTCCATACTGCTAGGCGCCTCTCTCCTGCCTCCGCACCTGATTTCCTCCTTGGCCTTTTTGCAACGCGGCCACGTGGCTCCCCCGGCGCTCTCTTCTCTCCGCCTCTGCTGGGATTCCCGGAGCCTGCACGACCCGCGCTAACTGCCTCTGTAGTCGGGGCTCCCTACTCTTTCCGCCCCTGCAGTCCCCTTCATCTTGCCAGCGTTCCGCACGGCCTTACTGCTCGTTTGGCAGGGGTTGGCGGCGGAGCTCCCCTATTTCGCCACCATTCAACCTTCTGAAGTCACCGGAAGTGCCATTTGTTCCTTTTTAACCACTCTTTTGTACCTTCGTATGTATGTTTTGGGTCACTGTCCTGCTGGAGGACCTATGATCTTCAATCCAAACCTTGCTGTCTGAAACTCGGTAGCACGTTTCGCTCCAAAATACCTTGGTAGTCCTCTGACTTCATGATTCCTTTAATACGTTCCAGGCCTCCAGTTCCTGAGTCAGCAAAATAGCCCCACAAAATTATGGAACCTCCACCATATTTAACTGTAGGAAGGGTGTTTTTTTCCTTATAAGCTTCATTTCTTTGCTTGTAAATGTATCACTGGTCTGCACTGCTAGAAGTTTAAGTTTGGTTTCAACTATTCACAGAACATTTTCCCAGAAGGGCTGAGGTTTCTCAAGGTGGGTTTGGGCAAAGTTCAGGCATGCCTTTTTTATGTCTGTCTTTGAGCAGTGGAGTTCCTCCTTGGCCTTCGCCATGAAGTTCTTTTTTGTTTAGGACGCTACTCCACTCCTGACTGTTCCAGGTGAGCCTTAAGCTCTCTGGACGGTGTACATGATGTTTTTCCAACAATCTGCACTAACCTTCGAAGACTTCTTGGATTAATTTTCCTCTTCCTACCATTTCCTGGGAGGTTCTTGACAGTTCCATGAGCAGAAAAGTTCTTAATAACACTGCAAACTGTAGACACAGGAATCCTAAGGTCTTGGAGATGGCTTTGTACCTCTTAAGTTTGATATTTGGTGATAATGGCTTTTCTGATGGTCTCAGGCAGCTCTCTTGTCTTCACCATTGTGAAAGGGGTAGTGAAAGTAGCCATTTTGAACATTAGAGCCATCATTCATTGGTTGATTCAAGTTATGCGAGTAGTGACAATTGATCGCAATGTGTCTAATTTTACTGCAGTGGGAATATGGTTCTTCTGTTCAAAATGAATTTTTTATGAGTGCCAATAATCATGTCCTGGCAATGTTCCAGTTTTTATACTACTTTCCATTTTTTAATTGGTCTTGTTTTATTTGATTCTTTCATGTGCAAAAGATGTGTGCATATATAGTCCAAAGCCATTTCACTGGCCATTTTGTTTTCAGGAGATACTGGAAAATTAAGGGGTTGAAGTGCAAGGGTACCAATAATGTTGACCACAACTTTAAGTAAAATATCATCTTCCATATCATCCTGCTAGACCAGTCCAGAAAAGTGCGATGTACCAAAGCTACAACACTACTGGGCAGGAAGAAGACACAGTAGTTCACAAAACCTTTGAGCCGAAGGCCGTGTCCACCTGCGCATGGACATTCAAGCGGTAATGCTTGACAAAAGTGGAAAGTGATGCCCACATTGCTGCCCGACAAATGTCTGCAGGGGCTATCAAGCTCAGCCCACAAGGACGTTTGTGCTCAAGTAGAATGGATGAGCAAACCCTCCGGAACTGTAGTGTTCCATAATAGATATGCAGAGGCAATGGCATACTTAATACAGCTTCCCAAAGTTGATGTGACCACCACTTCACCCTTGTGCAGCCCAGCAAAAAGCACAAAAAGATGGTCTGACTTACATAAGGAATTCGTAACCTCCAAGTACCAGAGAAGCACCCTCCCAACAAGGTGAAGATCTTTATCCTTCCCTCAGCACTGCTCCTTAGAGAAGGAAGGCATGCAAACCACCTGGTTCACGTGAAAGAGAAACAGCACTTTAGTCAAGAAGGAAGGCACAGGCCGAATGGAAACAGCCTCCATTGAAAAGGACAGATAAGGATCTCAGCAAGACAGAGCCTGCAGCCCCGAGATCTGCCTTACAGAACAAATCGCACCAAGAAGACAGTCTTGAGCATCAAATCATTTAAAATAATGAGCTGCAATGGCCCTGAGCAGCAGAGCCTAAGTTGCTCTCTAAATGCCAAATCACACGCCCCACCAGAGGCCATGAAAGAAACATATACAGCAGATGATGACTAGGCCAAGTTGGGTCAGGGCATCGATGCCCTCGGACCCTATTTCCATGTGGCAAATGAAGAAGCGGCACACTTTGGCATTGGAGCAGGTCACCATCAGATCCATTTTGGGGCGACCCCAACGGGGCAGAATCAACTGAAACTCTTCTCGACTCAACTCTCCACTCACTGGGATTCAGAGATTGCCAGCTGGGGAAGTCTGCTTCCACTTTGTCCACTCCAGCAATGTGCTGAGCAGACAAACCTAGGAGATTCTTCTCCGCCCAGGCAAACAGAAGATTAATCTTCAGGACCACTCTGGCACTTCTTGTGCCATCCTGCTGATTGATATACAATAAGCCACCGCCGTGGCATTATCTGAAAACACTCGAACCACCCGACCCTCTACCAGGAGCCAGAAACGCAGAACAGCCAATCTGATGGTCTGCGCCTCGAGGCAGTTGATGGACCACACCGCTTCCCTGTGGTTCTAATGGCCCTGGGCCATACGGTGTTGACAATGGGTTCCCCAGCCCGAGAGACTGACATCCGTTGTCAGAAGAAACCGTCCAGTGAAATGCCCTTCCTCAGCTTGCCGCCACGACCACAGGCTGGACTTCACAATAAATGTGAGTGGTAGCCTGTGCTCGAACTCCTGAGAACTCGGGGACCCATCAAGTCAAAAAGAACCGCTGGAGAGGTCGCATGTAAGCATCTCTATGGTTGCTACCATCAATCTGACGAGCGGATGGTAATCCTAGATTCTGGGAGCTTGCTATGCACAGAACATCACCAGGCAATCAACAGTCTTCTGACTTTCTCATTTGGCAGGAAAATTCTGAACACTCGTATGCCAAAACATGGTCTCAGAAACTCCAAGGATTGAGAAGGCAAAAGCTGGCTCTTTTCCTGATTGATCACCCAGCCGAGGCTTTCCAAGGAGGACACCACTCATGCCGTCACCTGAGATGCTTCTGACAGGGAACGGACCCGGGTGAGCCAGTCATCCAGATAGAGAAGAAAACAGATCCCTTGGCACCGCAGCACCACAGCTGCCACCACCATGACCTTGGAGAATGTCCTGGGGGCGCTGGAGAGCCCGAAAGGTTGGCGAACTGATAGTGAGAGCCAAGCACGGCAAAACGCAGATACTTCTGCTGGTCCACCCGGATTGAGAGATGGACATATGCCTCAGCTAGATCCAGAGAAGACAAGAATTCTCCTTGGCGCACTGCTGAATCATGGAGCACAAAGTTTCCATTCAAAAGCGCAGGACGCACAAGTGTTCATTGACCTCTTTGAGGTCCAGGATGGGCTGGAAAGAATCGTCCTTCTTTAACCCCACAAAGTAGATGGAGTATCTGCCTTTGCCCCACACATCTGGGGGGACAGGCACCTTTAGGTGAAGCAACTTGTCCAAGGTAGTCTGTACGGTGGGCCTCTTTTGACCGCAGACCCACAGGGGAAGATGAAGGCATCGAGAATCAGCTCCTTGAATTCCAGCACACAGCCAAATTGAATGGTGTCTAGCACCCAATGATCATTGCTAACCTGGGCCCATTCCTGAAAGAAGAGGCAAAGCCTGCCGCCCACTGGAGGCACCAGGGAATGGGCCCCCAAATCTTCATTGTGTAGCCCAAGAGGAGGCTGTGTCCCTGGATCCATGTGCTCCACGAAAGGACAGAGAATGAGCCCAAGGCCCTGAGATAGAAGGGAAGAAGGGTTTTCCCAGCCGACAGTGGTGATAGTCCCGAAACCCCCAGTAGTCAGGTGGAGGCTGATGAGAAAGGGGCACTTGTCCACTTCACAGGCCCCGTGAACTTGTCTTCTGAGAGACGTTGAGATTTTTTCTCACCTAGAGCCTTCACCAGCTTCTCCAAATCTGACCCAAACAGGAGCTTCCCCTTAAAAGCCAGTTGAGCCAACTGGGCTTTGGAGGATGTGTCCGCCACCCAGTGACGGAGTCAAATCCAATGCCATGACACAGTAGTCAGGGCACCATTCCTGGCTGCCAAGCACACCAGGTCATGGATGTCATCAGAAATGAAGGCCATGTTACGACTTCCGGTGACGTCACCTACCGGTATGGCGGCGTAGCGGGGGAGCTCCGCCACCAACCCGCAATAAAAAATGCAATTTTAGCCCCTACGGGCAACGGAGAGGCGGTCCGAGGTGTGGTGGAGAGAGAGGGGAGCACCGGCGAACCGTGACGGCGGCGCAAGCAAGTGTGGAGGCGCGGTGAGAAAGGCGGGAGCAGAACGGGTGCTGCAGCCTGAACACCAGAGGGCTCCTTGGTCAGTAGCGGCGCCGAGTAGGCTCAGCTGGGAGAGTGTCCGCAGGGCTGAACGAGGCTTGCTGGAGAGCAGGGGCAGAGAGCTTCCCAGCGACAGGAAATCGCGCCGCCAAACCTCAAAGAACACGTGGCTGCAGACGAGAGAGACCAGCGGAAAGCGGCGCCCGGAGGCAGAGGGGGCCGGGAAGGCCTAGCACGTGGCTGGGAGAAGCTTGAGGCAGATACCTGTGCCACAATACCGCCTACGTAGGAGCGGAGTGCAGGAGCAGCCAGCAGTGGTGAGTCTCATAAGCCCTGACTGCACTAAGAGAGGGAGCAGAGGCAGAGCACCGCCAGATACAGGACCTGTCCCCAGCAGAGGCTATAGTGAAGTGAGTGGGCGCCACACTTGATCTACAGGCCGGGGAGACAGGGGCTGACCAGCCCAAAATGGAAAAAAATAGCAAAAAAGAGACGCTGGTGAAAAAAAAGCTGTCTGTCTGAGTTCCGCTCCCCATATGCAACTACCAAAGGAGGGAAGGAGGCGGAAAAAGCAGGGAAACCCGTGACAGAGACCCCACAGAGTCCAGGGGGGAGCGAAGGAGGAGAGGAGGGCCTGTCGGCTGCGGAGCAGATTAAACAATGGCTCCTCGAGTTAAAGGAGGAATTGAAGATGGAGATGTGTGGGGTTAAAAATGAAATCAAAGAAGTAATGCAGACTATGCGCCAAGACCTGCTAGAGCTGGGAGGACGAATGGAAGAGGTGGAGACCAAGTTGGAGAGTCAAGAGGAGACCCTGACGCAGGTCCAGAGCAGCTGGGAAGAGCTCCAGAGGGCGCAGGAGATCCTGAAAGCTAAAACTGAGGACCTGGAGGACCGCTCACGCAGATGCAACCTCCGGGTGAGAGGTGTACCGGAGGAACCGCAATATAAGAACTGTGAGGAAGTAGTCCAGCGGATCTTCCGGGACCTACTAGTAGCAGCTGGCCCAGGGAGGCCTGCAGAGGAGGCCCGCCCCGAAATAGAAAGGGCGCACAGGGGTCTGGGGCCCATCCGAGACAATAGGCCGAGAGACATTGTGGTCTGCTTGCATTCCTTTAAGAGTAAGGAACTCCTGCTGGGAGCTAGCCGCAAACTGAAAAGCTTCCGCTGGGAGGGACATACGGTGGAGCTGTACCAAGACCTGTCCCAGGGCACGCTACAAAGACGGAGGGAGATTAGAGAGGTCACAGCCTATCTCAGACGCGCTGACCTGCGCTACAAGTGGCTCTTCCCCTTTGGACTATTTATTACGGTGAAAGGACGATCGAAGACGGTGAGATCCAGTGTGGAGGCATGGAGAGCGCTGAGGGAGCTTGGAGCCGAGCAACTACCGGAGCAGGCTGGCGGCTCCTCCACTCCGCCGAGAACAGAACCCAGGACCGGCGAAGCGGCACAGCTGAAATGGCAGAGGGCAAGTGGACGGCGATTGGCAAGGACCACCAAGGACACGCACCAGAGTCGGATCACAGAACAAGAGACTAGCTGAGCTGAAACACCTTTATAAAGGACTGGTATTCTTGAATAAGATGAGTTGTGGGTGGGGGGGGGAAAGGAGGGATGAGTAGTAGGCCCCGGGGCGCGGGCGGGGGGATGTGGCGGGGATTAGGCTGAGAGAGAGGAGGTCTACGGAGGGCGGAGAGAGGAGGGGGTTTAGAGTGGAGAGGGATAGTGGCGGGGGGTTAGGTTGGGGAGCAAGGGGGGCGGTTGAGATAGGTAGGTGGGGAGGGAGAGAAGGTCACTGAAATGGAAGTTGCATCTCCACAGAGAGTTATGAGGGGGGGAGGGGGAGGGGGAGGAGGGGAGGGAGCAGTGGGAGGGGGAGAGGGGGGGGGGGAGGAGGAGAGGGGGGGCGGGAGGGGGAGAGGAGGGGGGGCGGGAGGGGGAGAGGAGGGGGGGCGGGAGGGGGAGAGGGGGTTGGGGGGAGGAGAGGGGGGGAGGGGGGGCCAGGGTGGGAGGTGGGGGCGGAGGGACTTAGGGGGGCGAGACGGGGAACTGAAGGAAGGAAGGGTGTTAAAAATTCTTACTTTAAATGTGAAAGGATTAAATTCGCCAATGAAAAGACAGAAATTATATAAGGAGTTAACAAGACACAAAGAGGATATAGTGTTGCTGCAGGAGACACATCTACTGAGACAGCATGAGGCATTGGTGCAACCCCGGGAGTACAAGCACCGTGTGTTCGCCTCTAATCTTAAAGAGAAGAAGAAAGGCGGGGTGGGGGTTTTCATCAGGGAGGCAGCCCCAACGGAGGTTCAGGTGATATCCCGGGATAGGGGGGGGGGGGCGGTATCTCCTGCTGAGGGTAAAGTTTGGTGAGGAGTGGTTTTGCGTGGTAAATGTGTATGCCCCTACGGGTCCGCAAACTGAGTTCTGGAATGCATTGAGTGTGCAAGTGGTGGCACTGGGGGACGGGGTCCTAATATGTGGTGGGGATTTCAATGTGGCCTGGGAGGTAGGGAGAGATACGACTGGGCGGAGGGAGGGGAGAGGCAGACAGGAAGCATTACCATAGCTTTGTGAGGGAGAATGGCCTGATAGATGTGTGGCGGACCCTAAACCCGGGGCGGAGGCAATTTTCCTTTTACTCCGCAGCACATGGCACTTACTCCCGGTTGGACGCCATATGGGTGGGGAAGGAGATAACAGGGAGGATCCTGGGGGGCGAGATGGAGCCCATTACTTGGTCCGACCATGCCCCGGTGGTGGTACGGGTGCAGGTGGCAGGGGAAGATAGGGGCCGTCAGTTCTGGAAGTTGAATGAGGGGCTCCTTGAAGACGGGAGGGTGGAGAGGGAGATTGAAAGTTTAATCCCGGAGTACTTTGACCAAAATGGCGGTGGGGAGGTTACGGATGGGACAGTTTGGGATGCCTTCAAGGCTGTAGTTAGGGGAGTTCTAATTAAGTGGGGGGCCCGTCTAAAGCGGGAGCGGGCGGAGAGGGAGGACCAACTACGCCGGCAATTGCGGGAGATGGAGGAAAGAGATGGACAGGACAGAACTGGACAGGTGCGGGGAGCGGTGCTGGCACTGCGGGCCCAAGTGAATGCTCTTGAAGCGGAGAAGATACAATTCCGCCTGCAGCTGCTAAAACAGAGGTTCTTTGAAGGGGGGAACAAAGCCGGGAAGTTCCTCGCGAGACAACTGAAGAAGCGGAGGGAGTGGAATAGGATTACACAGATCAGGGGTAAAGGGGAGGTGGTGCGAGAGGCTCCGCGAATTAGGGAGGAATTTGTGTCCTTCTATAGCAACTTGTATGCAGCCCGGGCCGCAAGGTCGGGGGAGGATATTCGGGAATATGTGAGGGAAGCAGGGCTTCCGACTCTGACGGGAGATGATCAAGAGGGGTTAGACAGGGAAATACAGTCAAACCTCGGTTTTCATGATTAATCCGTTCGAAAAAGTCTGACTAAAACCGAAACGTATGAAAACTGAAGCAATATTTACCATAAGAAATAATGTAAATCCAATTAATCCGTTCCAGACACCCAAAAATATTCACAAAAAATACATTTTATAGAGAATAACTATATTTTTACATACAGAAAACAATGAGAAATAAATATAAATGACTAATGAAATGGATAAATGAACATTTAACATCACTGAAAGAAAGCTAAGTACAGTACTGTACAGTACAGTATGTTAGCATCTGGCCTTAAGCTGCTGTGCCCAGCTCTCTTCGGAATCACATTGGATTCAGCCCATTAAAATACCTTTACATTATCTGCTCAATGCTTCAGAATGGCAGAAAATCTTAATGATATAGCTTCAGACGTACCCTGCAAGAGAAAGAACTGCCTCCCACATTCATGCAACATCTCCTGCTTACGTTGACAGCTTTTCTTCCCTGCTACCTCCGAGCCTGAGGGGGCGCTCCAGAGAACGGGCAGGCGGTGGACGAGATCGGGGCCTTCCTCTCCGCGCAATCCTTGCCTCTCTAACTCTGACCAGGCTTGAGGATGTGTTTCATTTACGTGCTCAGCTGGCTTTCGCTTCTCATCACGCTGGCGATCGGTGAGTCCGGGGGGCAGTGCTGCCGGGACCGGGCGGGCGTTCTGGCAGTGTATACAGACTGGTGTGCAGCGCGAGGGTGTATGTATTTACAGTACTGTACTTTACGAAAACCGAGGCGATGTACGAGAACCGGGACAAAATCTCAGTCAAAAAAGACGTTGAAAACCGAGGCGATGTACGAGAACCGGGACAAAATCTCAGTCAAAAAAGACGTTGAAAACCGAAGCGGATGAAAACCGGGGCAAATGAAAACCGAGGTTTGACTGTACAAGCAGAAGAAGTCAGCCAGGCCATCAAGGGATTGAAAAATGGTAAGGCCCCAGGGCTCGATGGACTGACGGCAAAGTTTTACAAGCGTTTTGGAAACCTCCTGTTGAACCCGTTGACTAGGGTATTTAATGGGCCGGGGCGGGGGGAGGCCCTGCCTGAAACAATGGGCTGGGCTGGCATTACGCTTATCCACAAAGAGGGGAAGGACCCGCAGGAGTGCACGTCCTATCGCCCTATTTCGTTACTGAATTTAGATGCGAAATTGCTGGCGAAAGTGCTAGCGACGCGACTCAACGGAGTGTTAGGTAAATTGGTGCATGAGGACCAGGCTGGGTTTGTACCAGGCCGGCAAGTGGCGGATCACATCCGCAAAGTGTTAAATGTGATGTGGTCGGCGCAGCGGCGAGGGACAGGGGCCTTGTTGGTATCACTGGATGCAGAGAAGGCCTTTGATCAGGTGTCCTGGGAATTCCTGTATTCGGTGCTGGAGGCCCAGGGGTTTGGACCTGGGTTTGTGCAGTGGATAAGGGCTCTTTATGCTAGGCCGAAGGCATGTGTCCGAGTGAATGGGGGGTACTCCAGGTTCTTTCCCCTAGAACGAGGGACGCGGCAGGGATGTCCATTGTCCCCCTTACTTTTTGTGCTCTCCTTAGAGCCGTTAGCGGCAAAGTTGCGAAGCAGCTCCGATATTACGGGGGTAAGGGTGGGACGCCAGGAATGTAGAGCGTCCCTCTTTGCAGACGATATACTTCTGACACTCACGAATCCTAGCGAATCCCTGAGGGCAGTGATGAGAGAGATTCAAGACTATGGCGAGAGGGCGGGCTTCCGGATCAACTGGGGGAAATCGGAGATTTTGAGTATAGGGGGGGGAGAGGGAGGAACAGCATGACTGGCAACAGAATTTTCCATTTAAATGGGCAAAGACATCGATCCGCTACCTAGGGGTACAACTCGGCAGAACTTTGGAGGAGTTGTATGCTTTAAACTACAAGAAATTGGTGGGGCAGGTGGAGGGGAGGCTACAGGGCTGGAGCAGGGGGTATTACTCGTGGTTCGGGCGAATAGCGACGGTTTAAAATGATGCTCCTCCCCCAGTTCCTGTTTCTGTTTCAAGCCTTGCCGGTCCCGATCCCGCAGAAAGTGTTGAGGAAGATCCAGCAGCAGGTCGAGCGATTTATTTGGGGGTTGAGGCGCCCACGGGTGGCGGCACGGACGCTGCAAGTATCGGTAAGGGAAGGAGGGATGGGGGTGCCCAATTTCCGACTATACTATGCGGCAGCACAATTGAGAGCAGTATACGCGTGGTTGCGAGAACCCCAGAAGCAGTGGGTACAGCTGCAGATGGCCGAATACAGGCCGGGTGAACTTGAACGGATAGTATGGGAGGGGAGAGGAGAGAAGGGGAGGAACCCCATTGTGGGGCATTCCCTGCAAGTGTGGCAACAGTACAGGAAGCGGTTGGTGGGCGACAAACGATGGTCGGCTACCATGTCATTACAAGCTTGTTGTGCGGAGAGCAGGGGACCGGGAGCCACAGTGCTCCGTAAATGGGCGGCGTTAGGCTTGACCCAGGTGTCCCAGATCGTGGTAGGTAGACACTGTCGAGGCTTTGAGGGGGTCCGGGACCTCTATCGTTTGGGGGAGGTGGATAGGTTCGCGTATCGGCAGATTTGCTCGGTAGTGAGTAAAAAGGGAAGGGAGCAAGGGGGACGGGGGGGAGGAGAATGGTTTGAAGGGGCCTGCCTGGGATCCCTGGGACGACAGGGGATGCTTTCCAGGATTTATAGAGGGTTGATAGCGCGGGGGGAAGGTAAGTTGAAATACATGGAAGCGTGGGAAAAAGATTTAGGGGTAACGTGGGGGGTGGAGGCTGTGGCATTAGGCATAGCATGATTCTCCATTGCCACGTCACTGCGTGAGAATGGGTTTAAGGTGCTGAGTCGCTGGTATCTCACACCAGAGCGGTTGTGCAAAGCGGGGGTGTTGCAATCGGATGAATGCTGGCGAAAGTGTGGGGAGCGTGGCTCCTGGCTGCATATGTGGTGGACGTGTCCGGTAGTGGGAGAGTACTGGCACTGCATAGGGGAAAACATTAATAAAATGATGGGGGCGAACCTTGAGCTTGGACCTGAGATGTGTCTCCTGCATAGACCAGATGGGAGATGGGAGGGGGATTGGAAAATTATTTGGTATTGTGTCACAGCGGCTAGGTGCGAAATTGCATGGTATTGGAATAGACCAATTTTACCCCCCATAGCGAGTTACGCACGCAGGGTGTCGAATCTCTATGCCATGTATAAACTGACCGGGGAGAGGGGGGGGAGAGGGGAGCAAATGGAGAAGCAGTGGGCAGGGGTGTGGAAGTGGTTGCGTGAAGAGGGGTGGAAGTAGGGGGGGTGGGGGGATTGTATACAGGGGGAGAAATGACTTGTGTAAGTTGTTTATTGAGAAAGCCACATGGGCGATGCGCTGTTTGGCATTCCCACTTGGTTGTTACATAGCTCGAGTCAGAGCATATGGGTAGGGGCGGAGGGGGGCGACTGGGTGGAGGGGGTGCTAGGGACGGGATCTATGTAATAGGTATTGTGTGTCAGTTGAAGGGTTTTCTCTTGTGTTGTTTGCGGAACCCTTGGTGTATTGGAGCTGTTGCTCACATGCAAATGTAACTGTTATAAATGCTAATAAAAATTAAAAAAAAAAAAAAAAAAAGAAAGAAATGAAGGCCATACTCGACTCCAAGAGAGAAGTAGCATCATTAGGCGGAAAAGCCTGAATCCACTGGAGCAGTGCTCGTAAAGTTAAGCTGGTACATAACCCCAGGGGTAGAATAGTCACCAACACGGCAAACTGGCTCCTCAGCAAGGAATTAACCTTCTGGTCCAGAACATTTTTAAGGATGATCCACCTTCCACGGAAATGGTGGTCCGTCTGGTAACTGCTGTGACCTGTGCATCCATGGAAATGTCAAACCATTCACCGCGCTCCTCCTCCGTGAGAGGGTAGATCTTCTTATAGACACTCAACCCTTTAGGCAGGGAGTCATGTGAGTCCCACTTGGACCAGATCATATTTTTGATTACCTCTGGGAACTAGAAGACAGTAGTGGATTTCCGTACCCCTTGAAGAAGCGGATACTTTCGGCTCCTGCTTCATGCCAGAAACATTGGTCAAGTTCAAGATGGACGACACCCTGGAAATCAAAGCCGCTAGCTCCTCCTTCTGGAACAGGTGGATCACACCGGCCCCTTTATAGTCTTCTGAAAGTAATAAGAGGTCCTCCTCCACATCAGAGCCCAATATTGATTCATCTGAGTCTGAGGCATAGTCAACATCTCGAACAATTCCTAACTGTTCCTCATCTTCAGGGAGTGTCCCACGCTGGGGACGCTTAGCCAAAGGCAATCAAACAGGGCTTCTGCTTTCAGCCTACCCAGTATAAGACTGCATCCAGGGGCACTTAGAGGCTGCAGGGTCTGAATTTCCACACCAGAAAGGCCAGGCCTATTGTAAGAAGGAAAAGAATTCCGGGGAAGACAATCTGGATTCCGGAAGCTCTCCTCTCGGAAAAGGTTCCCCAACACCAGGGGGCAGAGCCAACACAGACACCAGGGGGCAGAGCCACCACTTATGACCCCCTAGAGGATGAAGAGTGGTTCACAGCACAGCCACCAGAGCCTCCGGCCAGCTGAGCATCCTACTCTTAGTGCCATCTTGCACCTCCTGCCCTGAGGTGGTAAGGGGGACTAATTGTATCCCACGACTGAGAGGGGAAAAGCATGCCCTCCAGGGGCAACTCAGAAGCTGCCATATAGGAAAGGCAGAATTCAGAATACAAGGATGAGGCTCCTCACTTGCCACAGGTCAAACAATGTTTCCTGGAAGAAGACAGAGAGTTAAGAGTAAGCATCACCAGAGTGCACGCTATGGCTGCATAGGCTCACAGAGGAGGAGTGCACATTGGAGCCACTTGGGCAGAAAGTGCGTTAGGGCCACACAACCCCCAGGTGCACAGTAGGCAAAAACATTACTAACGCATGCAGAAAATGGTGGAAACCCTCACACAGTGCCAACTGTCACTAGCAGTCCACCCCGAATTGCATCCTTCAGAGACGGAACCGAGAGCCCACAACAAAGACAATGATAAAGTCAAGCCTTGGTACTCACCCCCTAAGAGCCCCAGGCACAGGATCCATGCCAGGCTCAGCTCTACTCCCCTGGAACTGCTTCACTGGCTGGGTTTATTTTTAACAGCACTGTGTGAAAGGTGGCTGGCAGGCATATCCCAGAGAGACTTCTGCAATCTTCGGGAGAGAGCAGGGAGGGAAGGAGGAAGTGCTGAGGTTGTGTGAGGCTGCTGTACTCTTCCAAATCCTTCCAATTTGTGGCTGCTCAACAGGCCCTTATCAAGGATGTGGAGCTGAACCAATATGTTAACACTGGCTAGAAACCACTACAGATTCAAGACTACCGCCTCAATCCACACAACAGGGAAGAACACAATCACCATCTCCAACAACTACCTGACCATTTGCCTTACATATAGACCACCTGATACTAAGTCCGCAGATCTTTCAACAGTATTGGAGACAATCTGCGCACACAACTCTCAGCATAAACTGCTCATAGCCTTAGGAGACTACAACCTCTGCTCCACACCCACCAAAGAAGCCAGAGCATTCCTCACGGCAATGCAGTCTTTCCATTTCACTCAGCTTGTGAACTCTCCAACACATCAATACGGGACAAGCCCGGATCTCATCTTCCTACCGAAGCAGATAATGGAACAAGACCTGGCCACAGCCGTGACAATCACCCCTATCCCTTGATCAGACCACCATGCACTAACATTCTCAATGCTAATCAAAAGCCCAGCTAGCCGTAAGAAGGAGGAACACATCAACAGGAAATTCAGAACCTATCACAAAGATCAATTCCAACAAGAGATAACCCCGAAACTACAGCACGACAACCAAAACCTGGACAGTATCATTGAAAATTGGAATGACACGATCGCTGCAGCTTCCTCAGCAACAACTCAAACTTACCCTCACACCCGCAAGAGGGCCAGCACTCCCTGGTACTCCAACACAATCAGAGAAGCAAAAAGGGAACTAAGATAACTGGAAAGGAAATGGAGAAAATAATAAGACGCAGGATAACTTGCTCCAATACAGAGCCAGGCAGATAGAATACAACAATCTAATCAGTAAATACAAACAATAATACTACACCAACACCATTATGAAGGTGGCAAACAGATGTAGAGAGCTTTTTAACATAGTGTAGAGGCTCACCAGAGACTCAACACAGCATGACAACCAACACAGACTCACAAGAGTTTGCAGACTTCATAACTGACAAACACAGGACCCTCTCCCTAAACCTCCCCCTTACAAGGAACAACACAGCAACGACAGAACACCAAAATACATGGGAAGATTTTGCCATTCCCTCGGTGCTCCAGATTAAACAAATAATGGACTCCTTGAATACAACAACTTTGACAGCGGACCCCTGCCCAGTGGCATGGATCAAAGATTCCAAGGATCAGCTAGGCCAGCACATCCAAAAGATAGTAGAACTATCCCTCCAACAGGGATATATGCCACTTCTCCTCAAGCAATCTATCATTCGACCAGTTCTTAAAAATACCACTCTAAATCAAACAGATCCTAAATCCTACCATCCAATCTCTAGCCTCCCTTTCCTTGCAAAAATTATCCAAAAATCTGTCCAAAAGCAGCTACAGGATCGCATCGACCTGAAAGCACCAATGGACATACACCAACATGGGTCCAAACCACAACACAACGTTGAAACCCTGCTAACCTCTTTTTTTGACAACCTCATAAGGGGCATAGACAATATCAAAAAAGGATTCCTCTTTATTTTTATGGACATAATCAGCCACCTTCAATACGGTTTCCCACAACAGAATGATACAACAGCTATATGAAGTTGGGCTACGCAACAAAACAATAAAATGGTTTGAAACCTACCTCAGCAACCGAATACAGAAGATGAAATGTGGTGATAAGAGATCTACACGCTTCGACACACCACAAGATATAACCCAAGTATCCACACTGTCTTCCATCCTCTTCAACTTGTACATCCAACCCATCTGCAAATATACTCAAGCAACACAAGATGCTCTACCACATTTATGCGGACGACATTATGGAATACACCCCAATAAACATACAGGCGCCGGACCTCACCTCCATAACTAACTTACTGGAGGAGATGACCACATGGCTCACCAACAACAATCTGTTGGTGAACTATAACAAGATGGAAGCCATATTCATTACCAGAAGTACTACCTTCAACCCACCATCCAGAATCTGCATCCAAGATAAATCAATCGAAGTGAAGGAGGAAGTAAGATACCTAGGACAGCAGGTTACACCTCCATTCATACATTAACAAAACTGATGCAAAGGCATACTACAAATTAAAACTGATCAGGAGGCTCAAACCAACCCTAAGCCAAGATCACTTCAGAACGGTATGTCAGGCAATCATCATGCCTATAATGGACTATGGTAACTCACTATATCAGGAACTCCCTAAACAGACCACTTACCCCTCCAGTTGGTGCAGAATACAGCAGCCAGGATCATCACAAACACAGCAAGAAATGAGCACATCACACCTGGGCTCCAGCAACTCCACTGGTTGCCCATACATGCACGCGCAAGATACAAAGCAACTTTAAATATTTTCAAAATCATTAACAACATTTCAGCCAATGCTCTTCGAAACCTAGTAACCAGGAACACCAGCACGAGGCCAAGGAGAACCAGCATGGATAACAAGATCGCTAGCTCTCCAGAATACCAAAGAACCAACCAGGCCACGTCCAGAAGGGCACCGTCCCTCTGTGCACCTGAACTCTTTGCCCGATGTTATGAGAGCCACAAGTGACATCAAGGACTTTAGACGGATGCTCAAGTCCACACTGTTTATAGAATACTATGGACCCTCCCAGTGCCCACAATCCTAGCTATAGGCTTGATCACAGACAACCAGCAACTGACTCAATCAATTAATTGTAAATAGTTATGGATGCACATAATCCCCTCCAGTACCCCCTCCCACCCCGACCTTCATAAATGTACACAGCCTAGTTCTCTGTAAACCACTTTGATTGAAGGATAAGGCGGTATATAAAACTGGTTAAATAAATAAATAAAATAATAAATTGTCCCGCCTCATATGGCTACCACAGTTTAGTGGAGCCTTCCAGGTCGTGCTCAAGTGAGAGTCACCCCTTTAGGGCTTCAGGTGGTCGTTCATGAACGTTTAATTAATCTTCTTTTCCTTTCAATCCTCAGATTTTCTACAGAGGAGAAAATCCATTCATCTGCTGGAGACAAAGAAACTGAAGGGACTTCTGGTAGCTGAGGTGGATAGAGTCATGGGAGTGATGTCACTGAAACCTAGGCTTTTCATTATTTCTTGGTCTCTACCAATCTGCTGGTAGGAGAACACAATCCATTTGTCGGGACTGGTCTAGCAGGACGATATGGAAATGTATCTTATTCCCTTGTGCTAGCTGATAAGAATCTAATAATATTTTAGAGTTAAAAGAGGAATATGTGACATTTAAAGATTTGGCTGAAGGAGTGGTTGGAGAGACTGCTGAATGCAAAGAAATGGTGGTCCTCCCAAGCTTAGAGATTTCTCTCAATTCCAACTTAAAAATTCCTATGCTAACAGTGAATTTTCAGCCTCATGTTGCCACAACACTATTGCTGCATCCAGATGCTGGCAGAGGAGGTGTAAACAGAGGAGGTGCAGTCAAAGGAGACAGCACTGCAATGTCAGCAACAAAGCTTAGAATGCAAGCCCCAAGTTGCAGTTTCTGTCCCATTGAGAGGCTCAAGTGTGGAAGGAGGAATGTTTCTCCTACAGGAGAAGCCTTCAAAGGAGTCTAGTAGAGACAGCTAAAAGAGATCTTGGACCCAGTTTCTGTGAAAACTGTTTCACTGACGATTCGGTCAACCCATTAAAAAACATCTCATTGGAGATGGTGAAATTTTACTTACCGTTAATTTCCTTTCCTGGAATCCTGCTAGACCAGTCCAGACAAGTGGGTTGTGTCACTTTGCCAGCAGATGGTGAGACAGAGAAAATAGAGAAGCTTTGAACCCTCCTCCTTGGTATACAAACGCCTGTCCCTAGGGGCAGCTTCAGTATCACTCTGGCAAGCACAAGCACCAGGTCTATCTAGCAGCTGAACCACTGCAACAGTTCAAAACTACAACTAACGCAACTGAGAGAAAACGGGGAACAACTGTGTAGAGCCTATGGCCAGAACGAGGCCCCCCAGCTGATTGCAGAATCTGCATGCGAATCGAGCCAGAATGCCGCTCAGTATCTATCTCTTCGCAGGGCGGCGCCCAGAATACAGGGAGGGTCCTGGACTGGTCTAGCAGGATTCCAGGAAAGGAAATTAACGGTAAGTAAAATTTCACCTTCCACACCATGTTGCTAGACCAGTCCAGACAAGCGGGGAGTACCAAAGCTACACCCCTGTAGGGAGGAAAGAAGCAGCCGCAGTCCATACAGTGGCACCGAAGGCCACTGCTTCCCTGGCTTGGAGGTCGAAGCGATAATGCCGTGCAACAGTAGACAGGAATGTCCAAGTCACTGCTTTGCAAATATCGTGCGGGTGCACCCACGACCTTTCTGCCTAAGACGTGGCCTGGGCCCGAGTAGAATGTGCCTGAAGCCCGAGCGGAACTGGCTTATTTTGCAAAATATAAGCCGACTCAATGGCTCACTTAATGCAACGCGCTATGGTAGCCTTGGAGGCAGGCGGTGGCCCCTTTCTGCGGTCCGGAGTGTACAACAAAAAGGTTATCTGAGAGCCGAAAAGGGTTGATGACCTTGAGATAACGCCTCAGGGTTCTGCTGACATCCAGGGGGTACAGAACCGGAAAACGTCCCAGCCCATTCTCCCGCCAGAAGGCAGGGAGCGAAATTGGTTGATTAGGATGAAACTCAGAGACTACCTTCGGAAGGAAGGCAGGGACTGGATGAATAGTGACCCCATCTACCGAAAAGGATAGGAAGGGGTCCCGGCACGACAAGGCCTGGAGCTCAAAGACTCAACGAGCAGAAGCCACTGCAATGAGCAGCATAGTCTTTAACATGACATCCCTAAGGGATGCGGCCCAGAGTGGCTCAAAAGGAGCGTGAGAGAGCGCTCGCAGCACTAAGGAGAGGTCCCAAGTGGGAACTACTACCCGCAAAGGTGGTTGGAGGGAGCAGACTCCCTGGAGGAAACGTGAGACGTCCGGGTGGGAGGCAAAGGACCAGCTGAGAATCGGCCCTCGAAAGCAGGTTAAGGCCGCAACCTGGACTTTCAGGGAATTGAGGGCAAGGCCTCTGTCAAAACCATCCTGGAGAAAGGAAAGGATACTTGGGACCTGTACCTTCCAGGGAGAGAGCGAGTGTCAAGAACACCACGAGGAAAAGAGCCGCCACACCCTGGCATAGGTCCGAGAGGTGGAGACCTTGCGGGCTTTAAGTAAGGTGGCCACAACTGCCAGCAAATATCCTTTGCGCACTAACCAGCGGCGCTCAAGACTTTTGGTCTCGCTGACTACCCAACTGAGGCGAACAAAGAAGTTGACCACATGAGCAACAGCGGTCCGTGTCTCCAGGAGGGAGTTGGCGAGGATAAGCCAGTCATCCAGATAGGGATGGACTCAGATGCCCTGGCGCCATAGCGCTGCAGTTACGACAACCATGACCTTGGTGAAGGTTCGAGGGGCTGTGGCCAGGCCGAAGGACAGGGCTTGGAACTGCTAATGCCTGCCAAGAATCATGAAGCGCAGGTACTGCTGGTGTTCCTTGCGGATTGGAATGTGAAAGTACGCCTTGGCCAGATCGAGAGAGGCGAGGAACTCTCCTGGGCGCGCATAGCCTAGATGACTGACTTGAGCATCTCCATGTGAAATCGCAGTACCCAAAGGCAGCGATTGATGCCTTTGAGGTCCAGAATGGGACGGAAGGACCCATCTTTCTTGGGCACCACGAAATAGATGGAATAGTGGCCGGCCCCCCTCTTGGTTGGGGGGACTGTGGAAATGGCCTGGAGCTGGAACAGACGCTGGAGGTTGGAGTAGACAACCGCCCTCTTTGCGAGGGACCTGCACAGGGAGGCCAGGAAGGTGTGAGGGATTGGCACGGCGAGGTCTAGGGCGTAGCCCCTGGAGACGACGTCTAGCACCCACTTGTCCAATGTGATTTGGGTCCATTCGCGGGAGAAACAACTCAGTTGCCCCCCCCTATACAGGGCACCCCGGAATGGAGCATGAGCCTGTCAATGGAAGGAGGGGGCAGCGCCTGAGAATTTGGCCGGCGAGGAGTAAGTATCCCTGCTGCGGCGGGCAACCTGAAAGGACTGAGGCCTGGCACTCGACTTGTTGGAAGAGACACCAGACTGTCCTGGGCGGTACCGGTAAGTGTCTCAAAAATGCCCCTTATAAGAACTGGAAAAGGCGGTGGCAGAAGACCGCTTAAAAGCTACTTTCGGGCAGTCCTATAATAGCCTCTGCAGCCTCACCTCCCCTAGGTCTTTAACCAGCTTCTCCAGGTCCGCATTCCAGTGCCTAAGCCACAGCCAGCAGCGTGCCATGGTATCCGCTGCTATGGCATGTGCAGCCAGGCGCAACAGATCATACCAGGCATCCGCCAAGAATGTTGCCACTGACTCCAGGCGGGGAAGCTCCGGGTCTTCTGGCAAGAGGTATAACCAGCACAGCAGGGCCCGAGAGGCAAGCCCTCCATAGACTGCTCCTTGTAAGGCAAGGGATGAAGCCGAGAAGGAAGTTTTCAGAAGCCCTTCCACCTTACGATCAATGGAATCCTTAAGGATGGTTCCACCCTCAATTGGGATGGTAGTGTGCTTAGTGACGGCTGTCACAAGGACATCGACCTAGGGGAACCGTAGCCACTTCTCCAGGTCCTCTGGAGACCAGATATATAAATGGCCCAAGCATCTTGCCAACCGTAAGGACACCTCCAGGCTGTCCCACTCCAAGGTGATCATCTGCTGCAGCTCCACTGGAAACAGGAATGCCACGGAGAATTTTTTGATCCTGACAATAATGGGATCTACTTGCAGCTAAGCCGGGTCCACAGGGGCCACAGGTGTCAGGCTGAGAGCTTCCATGACTTGGGCAATGAGAGCTGGCAGTTCCTCCTTGTGGAAGAGCTGGACATCTTGACTCTTTTCCCGAGGGGTTCCTGGTCCTCCTGCTGATCCTCTGGCAGCAAGAGTTCACCTTCCTCTCTATCTGAAACAGAGACTTGGGAATTATCGTCCGAGTGGTAGTCTCCATCCTCAGGAACGACAGGGTGCATGTCCCCTGAGGCAGAGGCGGGGTGCTCAATAAGCTGACCCTTGGCCGTTTCCGCTGAGGTGGAGGCGCCAGCAGGGTTTCCTGCGTGCCAGGTTTCCCAGGCCTGCCGGAACAAAGACAGGAAATGCTGGTCTGCTGATGGAGAAGCCAGCAGAGGCTGAGAGGTGGAAGGCTGAGCCAGGGAAGGTTGTTCAGGCAGGAGGAGTGGCGGAGGAGCGTCAATAGGTAATTGCGCCGCCAGAGAGTCCCCAGCCCGTGGTTGGGGAAGGGCAGGGTGGAGCCAGAGTTAAAGGCAGGCTGACGGAGGGGCCTCCTGGATCAGCTCCACATGTAGATCACATGCTGTCTACTAGGGCCCTTCGCTTCCAGTCACAAGCCATGCATCGCTGCAGGGAGGAAGGCATACGGCCCGGCAGGAGAACTATGGCCCTGGAGAACAGCCACGGCAATTGTCCACTTAAAAAGGACCGGTGGAAGGACTGCAGCTGCAAAGAAAACACCAAAATGGCCACTGGAGAGACTGGCGGAACCGCTGTGGGAAGAAAATGCTGCCATGACGCAGTAAAATGGCTCCGCTATGAACAGAGGAGAATTGGCGGGAGACAGCCCTGAACCTGCGTGCCCAGAGGAGATGAAAGGCGTACTCCCTTGGCCAAGAAGAGCAGCCCACTGCCAGCCGGCAAAAAACAAGGAAAACAGAGGACCCCACAGCAGAAGCCCCAGAGACGGCAGAAGCACCAACGAATGTGGCGGGGGGGAAACGAAGGGGTAACTCACTGCCCTGTGTTCCCGCTGCCAGCTGCAATCCCACGGAGGAGCCCCAGGGGCCGGTGCTGACCAGTTGCTGGATGGCCGTCGATTCTTTGTTTTGTTTCCCTTGCTTTTGTTTTTTAAACTTTATGCTGGGTAGTGACAGCAGTGAACAGAAGCAGGAGCTCAGCAAAGCTGAGATGGGAGGCTACACTGTTCCTCATGAACAGGAGCTCTCCCTTTCAGAGGTGCCCAAATGATCCACGCAACCAGGAGCACCTCTTGACATCCCGGAGACCCCATGAAAGCAGGGAAAATCAAGAGACAACCAGTCCAACAAGCCCCTGAGGATCCGTCAGGAGCAAACAGGAGTCCACCATCTGTGAGACAGAGAAAATACTGAAGCTGCCACTAGGGGCAGGAGTTTATATACCAAGGGGGAGGGTTCAAAGCTTCTCTATTTTCTCTGTCTCATCATCTGCTGTCAGGGAGTCACGACTTGCTTGTCTGGACTGGTCTAGCAGTATGGTGTGGAATGAATGTTGGGATGGAAAGCATTCTGAATAGTTGTGTTATGCAATTGTGTATTTTCATTTGTGATGTTTCATCTGAGTTTCAAGCTCAGAATCAAATGTGTTGAACATGACCAAGTCCATGATCTGTGAAGACCAAACAGTATCCATAAAAACAACAAATGTTCGTATTGTGAAGAATAATATATATCTCCTTATAAAAGGAAATGAAATTATTAACTTTTCCTGCATTAAATGTGTTTTCATCATGAGATACACCAAAATAGTTCATTTGGAAGACCTTGAATTATCACTGGAATCAATGCCGCCTGTTTTCAGGCCATACTATGTTCCTGAGTTTAGGCATCAAAAGCAGAAAGGAAAAGGGCATTGATATAATGTTCTCCTCAGATGGTCTCTTTTCTAACAGGACTATTGGAAACAACTCAAGAGGAGATGACTTCCAGAGGAACACTATTATTTGTGTTTGATAAACAGGAATCTTATATTTCTTATGCTTCTCAAAAACTGAATGCACTTTATGCCCAAAACGTAAGCTATTACTTGATATTTACAAGGGTAGACTCAGAAGAAGTCTTTAGAATAATGATTGGTATTGACTTATTCCTTAAAGTTTCCTTGTAAATGGTTGGTTCAATATCAAAGTAAAAAATGTATTAATTTAAAACATTTATAACCTGCCTAAAACAATACAGTTGCCAAATGGAAGAGAGGGAACCTCCAAAAGATGATGTAGACCAAAAGAAAGCAAAAATGGAGGTAGACACAAGGCCGGCAAAAGTCCAATCAAACGTCTAATTCAAATGGTAGGAAAAGACCTGACTCAGCTGTGGGGTCAAAAACAAAAATACATAATAAAATATAAAATTAGAAATAAAAAGCACATGTGAAACACAAAATTAGGTGCACATTTACACATGTAAATCCATATAAACATTAATACATATATAAAATTAAAAACCATAAACAGCAAGTATAAAACAAAGGACCAAGCACATATTTACATATGTACAAGCATATATGGCCACAAAAAATATGACTGAGGCACGACTATAACATTATAGATATAAAATACAACACACAAAAACAATTTACCAGTGCGGACTGCCAGTAATAATTCTAAACATGCATTAACACAGTTGGTCATGGAAAAACAACTAAAAAGAACTAATAAATGGGAGTAACATAAAAACATGTACAAATGTAAAAAATATATATATAAATGTCAAAAAAGAATAGTATGAGCCAACAATCAGTGGAACCATTAGGGGACGTTCTTAAAAACCATAGATCATAAGGACAAATACCAATATCATAAAAACTGAACACAGAAGGAGGAGCTAAAAACAAGTTTGAAAACCATTAAAAAAAGCATAGTTACTCACCTGTAACAGGTGTTCTCCGGGAACAGCAGGAATCAGTCCTCACACATGGGTGACGTCGACACCAATGGAGCCCTTGCAGAAGCATCCCCCCAGCTTTCAAAGAAAGCCTTTGGGAGATGCCACCACACATGCGTGGTCCCCTTCCCGCCCAAGGGTGCCATCTTGCTCAATCAGATGACATAGCTAAAAGACGGCAAAAAAAAAGATGGTAAAGGAGCAACTCCAAGGGGAGGAGGGAGGGTTATGAGGACTGATTCCTGCTGTCCCTGGAGAACACCTGTTACAGGTGAGTAACTACGCTTTCTCCGGGAACAAGCAGGAAGTTAGTCCTCACATATGGGACTCCCCAGCTACAGGCTACCAAAAGCCCATTAGCAAAAATAGGGGCTCCCTCGCGGGGAGCTGCAAGCAGCAGCAATTTAGGCCGTGTACACAGACCACAGTAGGACCCTTGTGTCCAATGAAACCAGCACTCTGGTTGCCTGAACCCCGAAAAGGTTACGGAGCACAGCCTGGGTGAAGGCACTTTCCCATCGGGACTCTCTTTCCAGGCAGTAATGGGCTGCAAAGGTATGGACTGAAGACAAGGTGGTGGCCCAGCAGATGTCCACCATCGGGACAGAGCTCAGGTTTGCCACCAAGGCTGCCATGGCCCTGAAACGGTGCGCCGTGATGCGGCCTTCCAGCGGGAGTCTCACCTGCTCATAAACAAGGGCGATACAGTCTGCCACCCATGTGGACAGCGTACATTTAGTTACCGCCTCCCCCAGCCTACTGGGGTCATATGAGATGAAAAGCTGAGCAGCTCTGCGATGGCCCCATGTGCGTTGGATATAGAAGGACAGAGCCCTCTTACGGTCCAAAGTGTGAAGGACAGTCTCCGCCCGACTGGAGTGAGGTCTTGGAAATAAGGTAGGAAGCATCACTTCCTGGTTGAGATGGAAGGGCGACATTACCGTCGACAGGAATTTGTGGTGCGTGTGAAGTACCACTCTGTTCTTGTAGAACCTGGTATAGGGCACCTCCGCCACCAGGGCCTGAAGCTCGCTAACTCTGCGAGCAGAGGTAAACACGACCAGGAAAGCCACCTTCCAAGAGAGGTAGCGGAAGTGACAGGTAGCCAGATGTTCGAAGGACAGTTGAGTGAGCTGCCCCAACACCACGTTGAGGTCCCATTCAGTTGCTAGAGGGCGAACCGGGGGCTTCGACAGAAGCAGGCCCTGAAGGAAATGGGTCATCAATGGCTGGATCGAGAGGGGCTTACCATCCACCAGATGGTGGTGCGCCACCAATGCACCAAGGTGCACCCGAATGGAGTTAGACTTGAGCCCAGACAGAGAGGTGGAGAAGGTACTTTAACACCAGAGCCACCAGACAGGAGAAAGAGTCAGCCCCGTGATTGGCGCACCAAACAGAGAACCTGCGCCATTTGAGGGAATAAGCCTTCCTTGTAGAGGCCTTGCGAGAGGCCAGCAGGATGTCCTCCACTTCCACCGGAGAGTTGAAGGGGGCCAGTCACTCTCTCAGCAGCCACGCTGTCAGCGACAGGGACCCCAGATTGGGGTGCAGGAGAAAACCCCTCTCCTGAGATAGGAGTTCCGGGGCAGTCCCCAAGGGGAAGGGGGTGTCCACCATCAGCTGTAGAAGCTGCGGGAACCACGGTTGCCCGGGCCACCGAGGAGCTATCAGAATGAGAGAGGCCCTTTCGCGGAGGGTCCTGAACAAGGTCTTGGCGATCAGCAGCATAAGAGGGAAGGCGTACATGAGGCCTCCCCGACCATGAGACCAGGAACATGTCCGCTGCCACCCTGGAGGAATGGGCCTGCTGGGGTCAGAAGCGGGGCAACTGAAAGTTATCTGGACTGGCGAACAGGTCCATCACGGGTTCTCCCCAGAGTCGGAAAAGCCGACTGGCTACCCTGGGGGTCCAGCTGCCACTGATGCGGCTGGAGAACTCTGCTGAATCTGTCAGCAAGCAGATTGTCCTGGCCTGGCAGGTACACTGCCCGCAAGAGGATACCCTGATGGGTTGCATACCAGCAGAGAACCACTGCTTTCTGACAGAGAGCACGAGACCCCGAGTCCCGCTGTTTGTTCACGTAGAACATCGCCACCTAGTTGTCCATCTGGACCAGCACCGGCTGGTGACATAGGTAGTAACAGAAGACTCTCAGGGCCAGATGTATGGCCCGGGGCTCCAGATGGTTGATCTGCTGGGTGCTCTCGTATGGTGACCAGTAGCCCTGAGTGCAGAGGACTCCGCAGTGGGCTCCCCAGCCGAGCAGGGACGCGTCCGTGGTGAGGACCCTCGAGTGACTTGGGGTTTGAAAAGGAATGCCCACTTCGAGATGCTGGGGCAACTGCCACCAGACCAGGGAGTCCGCCAACTGGCGGATTACCGAGACTTGGTCCAGGAGATGGCCTGAGACCACTGGTCCTGGAGACACCACTGCACCGTCCTCATATGGAGGCGAGCGTCTGGGGTGACATGGACCATGGAGGCCATGTGCCCGGGGAGGCGCAGGAGAAGCTGGGTGGGCACCGAGGGACAGTGCTGTACATCCCGAGCTAGGGACCGGAGATGATCGGCTCGGTCCTTGGGCAAGAAGTCCCTCGACTAGAGGGTGTCGATCTTTGCTCCGCTGAACTCCAGGCACTGTGTCGGGAGGAAGTGAGACTTGGGGTAGTTTATGACAAAGCCCAAATGTGGCAGAACCTGGATGGTGTGAGTGGCGGCCTGCTGTACCTCCGAGGGTGTCTCTCCGCTTATGAGCCAGCCATCCAGGTAGAGAAAACTGAGGATCCCCTGTAGCCTGAGGAAGGGGGCCATGACTGCCAGGCATTTTGTGAAGACCCTTGAGGCAGAGGCTAGGCCGAAGGGGAGCACCCTGTACTGAAAATGTCTGCCCCCTACTACGAACCGCAGGAACTGCCTGTGGTTGGGGTGGATAAGGATATGGGTATAAGCATCTTTGAGATCTAAGGAGCATAGCCAGTCTCCCTGCTGGAGGTATGGCAGCAATGTTCCAAGGGAGAGCATCTTGAACTTCTCCCTCACCAGGAATTTGTTGAGGTTGTGCAGGTCAAGGATGCCCTTAGACCCCTTGTCCTCTTTGGGACGAGGAAGTATCTGGAGTAGAACCCCTTGCCCCTGAGGTGGTGGGGCACCAGTTCCACCGCCTTGTCCTTGAGAAGATCTGCCAACTCCTTCAGGAGAAGGTCCCGGTGTAGGGGAGACCTGAGGGGATCTCTCGGGAAATAAGAGGGAGGTGTCTGAGCCAGGTGGAAGAGATAACCCTCCCTGACTACCCTTAGTGCCCAGGAATCAGTGGTGATAGCCACCCATCTCTGGGCATAGAGGGCCAGGGGTCCCCCTGTGGGCTGCTGACCTTCTTGGGGTAGAGGGGCTATGCTCAAGGAGTCAAAAACTCCCCCCCTGGCTGGGCCGGGGCTGGTGCCTGGGGTTTTGGAGCCTTCTGCTTACGCGGGCCATGCCCATGTCCCTTGATCTGCTGACCCTGCTGGGGAGGCCTGATAGGGTGGGTAGCTTCAGTAAGCAGCTCCCTTCCTCAGGCACCCTCATGCTAAATGTAACCCTCCATAATGTTGTTAAGTACCCTCATACTAATTGTAACCCACCAATTGTGCTATCTAAATGTTGTTAAATACCCTCATGTTAAATGTTGTAAAGTACCCATATGTTAAATGTAAGAGGGAGGAGTGGCTCAGTGGTTGGGACAGGTTACCTCAGGCCGGAAGACCGGGATTCAATCCCCGCATTGGGACAAGCAACTTCAGGCCGGAGGGACTGGGGTCTCTAGTCCCATGGCCACTCCTTGTGACCTTGGGCAAGCCACTTAACCCTCCATTGCCTCAGGTACACTTAGATTGTGAGCCCTTCAGGGACAAGGGAATAAAAAGTACCTGTTAGTATACATGTAAAACCGCACTGATTCTAAAGAGCACGGTATAAAAAATAAATAAATAAAATAAATAAAAAATAAATTTAAAACCCTCCAATGTGATGGAACCACTTTGATTGTAGGATAAGGTGGTATACAGATCTGTCTAAAAATAAATAAATAAATAAAGGGCTTTTCACCAGAGCTCTTCCATTGGAGAGGGACAGTGGTTTTCTTAGAGAGCCTGGTTCTCGTCATGAACTCGGTCTCCAGCTCGGCCTCCAGCTCGGCAGCCTTGTTGGTCATGGGTTTGCCAAAGAGGTTGCGAAGGATACCCCGAAAGGACTGAGGCTTAGAACCAGCCCTATTCGAAGAAGAACTGCAATTTCCAGGCCAGTAATAACGAAGGTCTCTGAAGCGGATTCTATAAGATGCAGATGACGACATGGCAGGACGATGAAAACTGGATTTAGTCTTATACTCTGGCAAATGCTGAGGCTTGACTTCCCCCAAATTCTTCACAAGGTTTTCCAAATCCTCACCAAAACATCGGCCCTTGAAAGGAAGCTTAGCGAGATGGGACTTGGAAGCAGCATCTACATTCCTATGACGGAGCCACAGCCAACGTCAAGCCACTGTAGCAGCAGCCACAGACCAAACAGATAAGCGCAGCAGATCATAAAAGGTATCCGCAAGAAAGGCAGTGACCTACTCTAAACGAGGCAAAGCCAGATCATCTGGAAGTGACTGAAGCCATTGGAGTAGAGTGCATGTAGCAAGACCTCCGCAGAGGCCTGCAATGCCAAGGTCAATGACGAGAACGTGTTTTTTAAGAGCCCCTCCACCTCGCGATCTGCCCGATCACGAAGGGCAGTGCCAACCTCCACAGAAATGGTTGTGCATTTAGTGACTGCAGTGACCAGGATGTCTACTTTAGGGAAATGCAACCACTTGTCAAGATCATCCGAAGACCAAACATAAACATACTCCAAGCGATGAGCAGAGCATAGAGACACATCAGGAGAATTCCACTCTAAGGAGACCATCTGTTGTAGTTACAGGGGAAAGGGAAAAGCCTTAGAAGTTTTCCTGATGCCCACGATGACAGGTCTGCCTGAGGTTTAAAGGAATCCGAAGGCTGTTGCACTTGAGTGTGCGAGAGGCGCAGAGCCTCCGTAATTTGAGCAATGAGAGCAGGAAGCTCTTATTTATGGAATAACCAGATATCCTGACCGTCTTCTTGAGGCTCCTGGTCATCTTCCAATGGCAAGAGCTCTCCTTCCCGGCTGGACTCAGAAGTGATAGAATGTTTATCTGAAGGACCAACGCCATCTTCCCCTGCAGGGCGCCAGTCCCCTGGAGGAGAGATCCTTGGCCAAATCTAAAAAAGCTCTAGCCAAACTTTGGTGGGCACGCTTTCTAGGCAGTGGATCAGTGGCGGTCATAGTAGCCAAAGTCCCCGAGTGACACATATTCCAGGCCTGACGGAATAGCTGCTTAAACTGGAGATCAGAGCCATCAGCTGAAATCTGCATAAGATGAATAGAGAGTTGTAGAGGGTGAACAGGCTGCTCAGGCAACAAAACTAGAGGAAGGGCATCTTGAGATCTAGCATCACCCTGAGGTAATCTAGAGGAAACTAAAGCAAGAGAACTGGAAGGGCTACCGGAACCGGAAACTGCAGACACAGCATGACCCCCTTGATCAGAACCACAGGAGGAACACAAACTACCTGTAAAAGTCTTACATTTCTTTCCACAGCCCAAGCAGTGCTATAAAGAAGGCATTTTCACAACAGGATAAAAAGAAAAAAGTCACAGGCAGAGCCAGGGAGCCAAAAATCAACCGTCTCTGAAGAAAGGATGGCAGCTGCGGCACAAAAATTATGGCAGGAAACAGCAAAACAGAGTCGGGGGAAGCAGCCACCGACTGACCGCGTGAAGAGAAGCAGGAAAAAGACAACTGTAGAAAACGGAGCATACTGAAGAAAAAAGGGAGGCGCATGCAGTCAGAACAAGATACCGCCGAAAAACAGATCGGACACTGCTTTAAAAGAGAACCACGAAAGAAAAGAGTAGTTACTCACCTGTAACAGGTGTTCTCCAGAAGCAGCAGGAATCAGTCCTCACATATGGGTGACATCGACGTCGATGGAGCCCTTGCGGAGCATTTCCCCAGCTTTCCATGAAAGTCTTTGGGAATGCATGCGCGGTTCCCTTCCCGCCTAAAGGTGCCATCTTGCCTCAGTCAAATGACATAGCTAAGAACAGCACACAAAAATGTAAAATAAACTATGTACAACTGCAACTCCAAGGGGAGGAGGGAGGGTTGTGAGAACTGATTCCTGCTGCTCCTGGAGAACACCTGTTACAGGTGAGTAACTACTCTTTCTCCAGGACCAAGCAGGAAGTCAGTCCTCACATATGGGTGACTCCCAAGCTCTGGGCTACCAAGGAACCCAGGCTGAACAAGAGAACTCCCTCTAGTCCCAGCATCAAAGAAAGGCTTTTCACTGACAGAACCTCCACCGGTAGCCCAACGGAGGGCAGGAGTTGCCTAAACCTCAAAGAGATTCCGGAGTACTGCCTGGCCAAAAGCACTGTCCCTATGGGACTCCCTCTCCAGACAGTAATGGGTCGTAAAAGTCTGGCTTGAAGACCAAGTTGCAGCCCTGCAGATGTCTACCAATGGTACAGAGCGGAGATGAGCCACTGAGGCAGCCATTGCCCTGACACGATGGGCCGTGACCCGACCCTGCAAAGGAAGGTCAGCCGCCCTGTAAGCCCAGGTGATACAGTCAGCCACCCAGGTGGACAAGGTACGCTTGGACACAGCCAACCCCAAATTATTAGGGTCAAAAGAGATGAAGAGCTGAGTAGCCCTTCTATGTCCCTCCGTACGGTCAAGGTAGAAGGATAAGGCCCTCCTACAGTCCACGGTATGCAGAACTGCTTCAGCCTGGCTTGCATGAGGTCTAGGGAAGAATGTTGGAAGAACCACCTCCTGGTTGAGGTGGAAAGAGGAGACTACCTTGGGGAGGAACTTTGGATGAGTCCTGAGGACTACCCTGTTCCTATAAAATCTGGTGTAAGGCCTGTCACAGACCAGGGCCTGAAGCTCACTCACTTGCCTAGCCGAGGTAAGGGCTACCAAGAAGAGTGTCTTCCAGGACAGGAAGCATAGTGTACAAGTAGCCATTGGCTCAAAAGGTGGGCGAGTCAGCTGCTGCAAGACCACATTCAACTCCCACTCAGGGGCAGGAGGACGGATTGGAGGCTTGAGCAAGAGCAAGCCTCTGAGAAACCGGGACACCAAGGGGTGAACCGACAGAGAGTGTCCTTCCACCAGTGAGTGGTGAGCTGCTAGAGCTGAGAGGTGGACCCGAACAGAATTAGATTTAAGTCCCTGATTGGACAAATGCAGTAAGTACTGAAGCACTACTGGTACAGTACAGGAGAAAGGATCCTCTGTACGTAACTGACACCACACGGAAAACCTTTTCCATTTAAGAGCATAGGTTTTCCTAGTGGACTGTTTCCTAGCGGCTAGGACAACCTCCTCAACCTCCTGAGGTAGGCTCCAGGGAGCCAAAACTACCCTCGCAGCCTCCATGCCGTCAAATTGAGAGCTTTGAGATTGGGGTGCAGAAGGGTACCCTGATCCTGAGAGAGAAGGTCGGGTTGCAACCCCAGAGGCAGAGGGGGATCCACTGCCAACTGAAGCAGAAGTGGAAACCAAGGCTGTCTGGGCCACCTGGGAGCCACCAGCAGGACTGAGGCCTTGTCCTGAAGAATCTTGAACAGAGTTCGGGCCACCAAGGGCGTGGGAAGAAACGCATACAGGAGGCCCTGAGACCAGGGAATCAAAAAAGCATCTGCTGCTATCCACAGAGGATGTGGCTGCCTGGAGCAGAACTTTGGCAGCTGTTTGTTCAGAGGACTGGCAAACAGGTCTATGGATGGAAGTCCCCATTTCAGGAAAATCTTCTGAACTACCAAAGGATGGAAATTTTGTTTATTAACACATGCAACAGAAAAACAAACAAAAAGCAAATACAATCACCCCAACCAAGTCCCACACCCCCCCCCGACATAGCACAAAACAGGTATCACAAAACCCCCCGTGACCCACCTCCCCAAACCCACCACCAACCCCAGCAATCAACACACGTGCCCTCCTCCCAACAACAACCCCCAAAAAGTCCTGACAATGTCCATGTCCCCTCCCCCCCCCTCAGTCCAATGTCCATACCCGACCCAACCTCCCCCTGCAAGAACACCCCAGCGTAGTCCACACATTGTTCGTCTTGCAATCCCTGAACCCCTGCCCCGCACAACCCCCCCCCCAGGCCAACTGTCCAGTGTGTCTGGGTCTCAGACTCCCTCCCCCCAACCATCCAGAAACAGAGCCCCCTATCCCCATCCCTCCCCCTTCAGATCCATCCCATCAAAACAAACACCTCAAAAACAAACCTCCCCACCCCCCCCCAAACAAAAAGAAAACATAAGGGCCCCTTGAGCCCATCCCCAACACAGTCCCACCAAAACAAATCATAACTAATCATACAAATCAAAAGCTAAATACAAAAGCAAAACATAACCCTTGTGCTGCCCTGCAATCCAGACAACGGAGCGGGATGCCCAGGACACAAAAAGAACAAACATAAACACTAATAACAAAAATTGGGACGGCCACCCCTCTAAGGAGAAAGGGAAAGCGGACAACCGGTCAAACCCCTCATGGAGCACCAGCTCACCCCCCCCCCTCCCCTCCCGGGAGAAAAACACCCCAAAATCATACCGAGAAGTAAACCCCAGGGAAGGGAAACCAACCCCTCCTATCACACCCCTCCCCCCAGGGATACAAAACAAAGTCCTACAGGGACGAGAACCCCAGGGAAAACCCCTCCCCCTCACGGGGGGCGAAGGGTGAGGTGACGCCACAGACGCTCCCAACGATGAGCCTCCACCACCCGCCTTTCACGTTGCGCCATACTGGACACTTCCTCCAGAATGTCCCGCACCACCTCGTCGAGGGGCAGGACCAACCCCCGGGTCGAGACATGACAGCGCGCTTGCCACAGGTGGTAGCGTACTACGGCCGTGACGAGGTAGAGGGTCCCGGAGTCCTGCCTTAGAGGAAAGGACCAGGCCCCGTACACCCACTCCGCATACGTGAGGAGGGAAAGGTCGCGCAGGTGAAGAGCAGCGGACACCAACCGGCAGGCCTCCACGTTGAAGGGGCACTGCCAGAGGAAATGGTCCATGGTCTCCGTCTGCCCTACACAACCGGCCCTCGGACAGACCCGCTCGGCCTGTGACCTGTACTTGAGGTTGTCCCTCACGTACAAACGCCCGTGGAAAGACAACCAGGCCACATCCCGAACCTTCTTCGGTAGCCGAGGGGAGTTCAACAGCCGAAGGCCCCGCTGCATCACATCCGCTGGACAGTCCCGCAGGGCCCACCGTGGTTGAAAGTGGGAGGCGAGTACCATCCGGTACAATCCTTTCCGCCCCAAGGACTGGGCGAGCGGGTCGGTCACCCCCCACCGCCGAATGAGCCCCACCATCGCAAATACGTACGATGGGGCCTGTTCCCCGCTCTGGCGCACACGTGGGACCGAGGACGCCCCCTCCCACTGCTCCCAGAAGCGGGAGAACCATTCCCGATAGGAGGCCACCCACCAGACCCCACCCCCTTCCCGCATCCTACCCAAGTGGAACGCCATAGACAAGACTGACAGGAAGACAAGGGGGTGCAACATACCCAAACCGCCCTCTGCCCGATCCAGGCAAACGATGTTGCGCTGGACGGGGTTCAGACGGTTACCCCACAGAAAACAGAAAAAGACGGCACAGACAGACGCCTGACGGGACGACGGAAGGACAAAAACCGTGGCCACGTGCAGAAAGAGAGGAAGCAGAAACGTCCCGAGGAGTTTGATCTTCTCCTCGTACGTACACCTCCGCCCCCTCCACCGCAGCACCCGACACCGTGCATTCTCGAGACAACGGTCCCAATTGGACTCCTCACAGTTCTCCGAACCAAAGACGAGGCCCAAAACGCGGACCTCCCCCACGGGAGGAGGAAAGGGGGCGCAGGAAGGCGGGGAGGCCTCCGAGGGGCCCAACCACAGCGTCTGGCACTTGCTGTGGTTAACAACAGAATGGGCTACCTCCGAGTACTCCTCCACGGCCTCCCGCAGGGCCTCTACCCCTTCAGTGCCGTCCACGTAAACTGAGATGTCGTCAGCGTAGGCAACGACGGACACCGGGGGCGCACCAGGCGCCTCCAGGCCCCGTAACCCACCTGAGGACAATCTCTGGAGGAAGGGATCGAGGGAGAAAACATACAGCAGGGGGCTCAAAGGGCACCCCCTGCCGTACCCCCGAGGCGACACCAAATGGCCGTCCGAGCCACCCGTTAATAAACGGGAAGCTCACCCCCCCTCGGTACAGCGCCTGTACGACGAAGAGGAAACCTGCGGGGAGGCCGACATGCTGAAGCACCACCCACAGGTACCGGTGACTTACTCGATCAAAGGCCTTGGACTGATCCAAGGAGACCAACCAGTGGTCCCGTTGGAGCGACCGGCCTCTTTCCACCATCTCCCGGACTGTGGCGACAGCGTCCAGAACCCCTCTCCCCTGAACGGAACAATACTGGGAAGGGGACAGCAAATCGCCCGACACCTCCACCTGTCGGTTGGCCAAACACTTGGCCAAGATCTTCCGGTCCGCGTTCAGAAGAGAGAGCGGCCGCCAGAAGTCCAAGGAGCTATCATCCTTCCCCTTGGAGAGCAGCAGCAGGACAGACTCGCGAAATGACCGCGGGAGAAACCCCGTATCCATGATCTCCTGAAACAGAGAGGTCAGGAAGGGGGCCAGCTGGGCGATGAACGTGCGATAGAACTCCACAGGGAGCCCATCGCGCCCAGGCACCTTCCCCAACGGCATGGCACGAATCGCCCTCTCCACCTCCACCTGCTGAATCGGAGCGAGTGCAGCAACCTGTGCCTGAACCACAGCCGAATACACCGGGGGAAGGCCCAAGTACTCTCGGATATGGGTGAGGTCCACGGGGCGATCCCCAAACAGGTCCGAGAAGTATTCCCCCACCATCCGCAAAAGGTCCTCCTGGGAGGTATGAATGGTACCGTCCTCGCCCCGCAGGGCCATGACCTCCCGACGCCGAACCCTCTCCTTGCAAGTCAAGAAAGGGTCTGGAGTGCCGACCCCACCGGCCGCCCCCTCAAAGCAGAGAGAGGCATGGCGATCATAAAGCAGGCCACGGAGCTGGACGCGTACCTCTTCCACCTCCTCCCGCGCTGCCCTCGGGATACCAAACGATCCAGCGACCTCCGGAGGACAGTGTAGGTGAGGTAGCGGGATCGAGCCATGGAGGTACCCCGGGAACGGAAGAGTTGGCGGGCACGCGTTTTCACCTCATCCCACCAGGCGCCACGGGAAGGAAAAACGCCCAACAGGGTCTCCTGGTCTGCGAGAAAGGCCAAGAACTCCTGGACCACCTCTGATGTTGCCAACAACTGCACATTCAGTCGCCACAGGCCAGGACCCCTGCTGAGCTCCTCGTGGTTAGCCAGGAAGGACACAGAGAGGACGCGGTGGTCCGAAAAGTCAACCGCCTGCAACTGCGGAGGGGAACACTCCACCCGGGCACTCACATATATCCGATCGATACGACTCCTACAGGTCCCATGGTAGTAGGTGAACCCCGGCGACCGTGGAAAGGCCCGGTGGAAAACATCCACCAGGTCAGCCGTCCGGGTCATCTCGGCCAAAAAGAGGCCCTTGTAACTGGGTGGGCAACGATCCCCCCCTCGGTCCTGCAAAAAGGTGGTGGTGTTGAAATCCCCAGCGAGGACCACCAAACGGGAGGTGTGTAAGTAGGGGCGGATGACCCCAAACAGGGTCTTCCGCGCCAACTTAGACTGGGGGCCGTAGACCACCACGAAATGAAACCGATGAGGCCCGCAGTAGCCGTCTATAAGAGCAAACACCGGCCCTGCTCCAGTTCCCACACGTACTGCACCTGAAATCGGTTAGACGTGAACAAAACCGCCACTCCTGCGTAGGGCTGTGCCGCAAGTGACCAGTACGAAGGGCCCCACCTCCACTCATCTCGCTTCGCCCGATGAAGGCTAGCGAGCGAGGTGAGCCTGGTCTCCTGCAAGAAGATGACATCCAGCCCACTCGTAGAAAGAAAATCATAGGCCGTAGCCCGTGCCTGGTCTGAGAAAATGCTGGCCACGTTGAGGGTGGCGCACGAGAACGCAGGAGTGCACGCCATTCCTAGTTCGTGTGTAGTGACCCTTTCCTCCTCTTCTCACCATACCCGGGATCCCCGGAATCCCGCTTGCAGGACAAGCCCGTGAGCTGGAGCAACTCCTCACGGTCCACGTCGACCACCTCGAGGATCTCTTCCCCCTCCTGCTCGACCCTGTCACCCCACGAGGTGCTGGTGCCCCTGAGACCACCAGGCAAAGCTGTCGCAGGGGCTAACCCAGTTCCCATGGGGCGAGGGGGCACGGACAGGTCAGGGGTCGGAGGAATGATCTCCTCCGTGGGGTCCACCACCGGTGCCTCCCCCCCCCCCTGGACAAAGACTGATACAACGTACCAGTGCCCACCCCCGCGGGGGAGGCCGGGACGGCCGGGTCAGCAGGGGGCTCCTGCGAAGGCCCATCACCCAACTGCGGGGGCAAAGACCCGTCCTCCCTCACCCGTCGGGTGCCAGTATCCCCCTTGTTTGGAGGACCCTGACCGCGGCACGCCTTCGTTACTTTGGAAGGCCGCCGCTGAGGAAGAGGGGCCGCCCCCGCCGCTAACCGCTCCGAGCGCCGCACAGGAAGCCCTGCCTCCACAGGCAAGCCCTCATCCGCCTCAGCCGCATCAGCAGCCAAAAAGACGAAACGGTTGATGTCCAACACGGGCTCTGCATCCGGCAACGGGGATGTCTCCCGTTTCTTCCTTTTGGACTTGCCACCCTTGGAAGGGACCGTGGTCCATTCCTCAGGTGGCACCACCCGCAACCCACTATCCTGTCGTGATACATTAACCTCCACCACATCAACCCTCTCCTCCTTCCTACCCGAATCCCCTCCCCCTGGTGGCTCCCTCGGCTCGATGGACTCCTCCACCCTAGGACCCTCAGACTCCTCCTGAGGGAGAGGGGCCTCCACAACCTCCTCCCGCACAGGAGCCCGAGGTGGAGTGACGGCATCCCCCCCCGGTCCATTGTGTGACGCGGAGGGGCAGCGGGCGAAGGGGTGGCCCAACTCCCCGCAAAGGTTACACCGAATTAGCAGACACCCGGCCGAGGCGTGACCCCGTCCACCACAACGAGTGCAGACCTGCTCGGGACAGTTCATGCTCAAATGGTGAAATGAGCCACAGCGGTGACACTCGCGGGGTTGCCCGGGGTAATAGCACAAGATGCGATCCCGACCGAGGAAACCGGCCGAGGGCACGTGCTGCACCACGTTTCCCACCTCACGCAAACGGATCCTGCCCTTCCACGACCCGTCCCACACCCCTAGGGGCCCAGCGCCCTTAACCAGGGGTGCGAGGAGCACCGCATGGCGCGACAACCAAAACTGGATGTCCTGCCCTGGGAGCGACTCATTCCGAGATAGGATGGTCACAGGTACCGTCCCCTGGCGAGAGATAGGCACAACATGAAAGTCAGCCCACCCTCCCTGCCCCCTCTGCTGCTGGTATCGGTCCCAAAAAATCTCCAGCCCCCGTCTCAGCATGAAACTGACATCATATTCAATGGTGTGTTCATGTGGATGAAGGCATAGAGATCTCCCGGGAGAAACCCCAGCCCAAGGACCATCCTCAAGACCTGTTCCCTGGCTGGAGGGGGCCCCTCCCCAGCCCACCGGATCTGCGCCACGTTGCGCCGTCTGACCTCACCCCCTACCCCTCGGAAACCTCCCCCACCTCCTCCCCCACCAACGGGGTAATTCCCCGGGGACCCCCCCGCCCCCCCGCCCCACCCGATGTCCCAGGAGTGGTGCCCGACCCCCTTAGAGCCTCCGCAAAGGTACGGGGGGGGGGAGCCGACCGCCCAGCTCCCAACCCCTGTCCTCCTTGATCTTCCCCTGCTGCCACCTGCGGGGGATCCTGCTGCTGGTCTGCAGGATCCACAACCTCCGCACATGGGGTGACCTGAGGACTGGGCAAAGTCAGCTCTGCCAACACTGAATCAGGGATGCTCTCCCTTCCGGATCCCTGGGTGCCACCGAGAACCCCCGGATTAGCCCCTGCGTCCACCTCAAGCTGCCGAAAGGCAGTAAAGGCCCCAGGAAGGCCTGTCGGAGTCTCCAAAGCTAACTTAAGGGCATCACGGACCTGGTTCTCGGTAACACCCAAGCGACCAGAAAGCCCCCCCCACACCTCCGTCCCTTGTTTCCGACCCAGTGCAAGGCTCCTGGGTCTCGGCCACCACTACCGGGGATGGACCCCGCTCCCCTCCACTCCCGGGATCCAGGGGGACCACCGCCACCCCTGACCCTACTGAGGACAAACCCTTCCCCCATTCCGAGTCAGCCACTACCTCCTTCCCCATGATATGACCAGTCGGCCGCTCCCCCCTTCCCTCCGTCAGACCTTCCCCTGACCCACCGTCCGCTACCCCCGTTACGGCTACCGACAACAAGGCAGGACCTACCCGAGACAGCAGGGCAGATCCCCCACCCAGAGCATCCCCCAAACCTCCACCCCCCTGCCCCCTGTCCCTCCCAGGTCCTACCTGGTTGTCAGTGCCAGACGTGGCACAGGGGTCCGGAACCACACGGCCGGTAGCCAAGGCTCCAGCAGGAAGGGCGGACGCCCCCCTGCGAGCCAGGCCCCCCTCGGCCACACTAGCTAGAACTGCAGGTGCCTCCTCATCCCGCTCCGCTGACAAAGACGACAGAGAAGAATGACAAACATTCTTTCCCTTCTCTTGACTCCCCTCAGGGGCTGCAGAAAAAGAAAAGCAGCCCCTACCCTGTTCCTTCCCCTGTCCTGCTCCCCGCCGGCGCCAGACAGCCACCTCTGGGAATGACTGGCGGCCATCCTGCAACCGTCGAGGAGCAGGAAGAGCAGCCAAGACAGGGGAGTCGATACGCACCGCAGCCCCCCCCACCCCAAGTCCTCACTGAAACTCCGGTATTCACTGCAGGAGAATGAACTCGGCAATCATCCAGCACGGAGCCTTCAGATCCCCGATGCTGCTGCAGCATATCCGGGTGTGAATCGCCACCCCGAGGAAATTCTCCATCCGAGGACGGTCGGGGGAATCCAGGCAGAGGCTCTTCAGACCGCCGCCGCTGCTCCTGCGGCAGGGAGAAGGCAGAGTCTCGGCTTGCTGCACACTTCCGGGAAGACCCGGAAGTGACGTTACACAACTGGCGGCGGCCATCTTGGATGCGTGATTGAGCTGGGGGAAGCCCTACAGACACCTCCTTCATCGGAGCAACCCTTGCATCGGCGCTGACGGTGATGAGCCTGACGTCACGGGGAACTCTTTGGCGGCCATCATGGGGCACCCCACCAACGCACGATGATGTCGGGAGAGCAGGAAAAGGAGCTGGAAGTGCCTGTTGATGGGAAAGAGCAGCTCCGCTGAAACCCTGCTCACTGCCCCGGCCATTGTTGTAGGAAAGCGATGTCTTCAGCCGGGTCGACGGCGCAGCTGTCATCACCGGCTCCAAAGAAGCTAGACGGGCCGGGATCCCGCCCCCAAACGCCCAGGCACCATCCTGCGCCGAGGAGGGCACCGAGGAATGCACCGGACCGGGCATCGTATCTACAATACCCGTGGATTGTACAGCCATCCGACCATGATCACCAGCCACCTTCAGGTACGTTCTTGACCCAGATAAGGCAATAGATGGTAGATGTGATGCTCCTCTTTCAACTTCACCCTGGAAGGGCAATAGAGAACGGGACTGTCGTTTTCCTACCGGCATACCCACTCCCGGGAGCCCCCCCTGGACTGCATCTGTACTGGCAGCCCAACGGTCACGATTTTGATACACTTCCGTAAGGGACCCACAACCCTGGTTCTTCAGGTACTGAATCCACCGGTGCGTGGTCTTCAAGGCCCGCCGCACCCCCTTCACATAGCTTTTATAGGCCACCCACTCCTCACCAGGGATGGTGGCCTGCAGGCTCTCCAGGTGGGAGAGCTGGGCTTGCAGCTGGGCTGCCTCCTCCTGGAGACCCTGGAGCCGCCGTACCGCCGCCACGATCTCGTCGGGGGCCCTAGCTGGCTTCTGGAAGGACGGCAGGCCCAACCCTCCATCCTCATCCTCACTGGAGGAGGTAGAGACCTCCTCCAGGACCCAAGGCGGAGGGAGAAACCTGCCTCCTCCAGCACCGTACGAGGCAGGCCACCAAGGCCTCCCCAGGGCCTCTCCCTGCCTCCACCCAGCCTCCACACCCTGCCTGGGGAGGAGACAGGAGCCTCCTCCCAGGGGGAGCGGGCCCAATCCTTCGGGCGTGTGGATCCCTCTACCCTGATCATGTACAGTCCTACCTGGGCTACCTTTAGGGGAGCCCCCCTCCTGGGACACCGGCTGAAGACAGGTCCCAGCATCCACAGTAGTCTGCACCGAAGGAGGCCTACCAGGCCTGGTAGGCCTCTGGGCCTGGGCCTCTCCCTCTGGAGGTGGCCCAGGACCCGACATCCAGACACAGTGAGAGAGTAGCAAAGTCCTCCCTAGCAGGAGCTCTCCAGAGCAGGTCTGCTCACCACACCAGCTGAACAGGAAGTGGGCGGAGCTGCCACTCGTGGGGCTGCAGAATCCTGCTCAACCTGTCCGCCAGGTAGTTCTCCTGGCCAGGTAGATATACTGCCTTGAGGAGCATGTTGTGTCTGAGAGCAAACAAGCAAAGGTCCTGTGCTTCCTGACAAAGGAGCCTGGATCCAGTTCCGCCCTGCTTGTTCACATAAAACATGGCTACCTGGTTGTCTGTTTGAACTAGGACAGACTGATGAGCCAGGGTTTGAGAAAAAGTCTTGAGGGCTAACCGAATAGCCCTGAGTTCCAGGAGATTGATTTGCTGTGCGGCTTCCCAGGGAGACCACAGACCCTGGGTGCACTTGCCTAGACAATGAGCCCCCCAGCCTTGCAGGGAGGCATCCGTGGTCAACACCACTGTGAACCCAGGACTCTGAAAAGGTACCCCTTGCAGCAGATTGGGTGGGTGCAGCCACCAGCTGAGGGAGGTCAGAAATTGTCTGGACACCCTTATCCTGTCTCTGAGGTTGCCTGTGGCCTGTGACCACCGAGTCCGAAGGCACCACTGCGCAGGCCTTATATGGAGCCTGGCATTGGGGGTCACATGTACTGTCGAAGCCATGTGGCCTAGAAGCCTCAGGCAGAGTCTGGCGGAGACCAGTGACCTGCTGAGAAACTGGTGTGCTACGTTTATCAGTCTTTGGGCTCTGTCTTCTGGCAAGAATGCCTTTGCAAGCAGAGAGTCCAACCTCGCCCCTATGAACTCCAAGTTCTGGGAGGGGAGCAAAGTGGACTTTGCGAAGTTTATGATAAACCCCAAGCTTTGAAGAAGAGCAATAGTTCTGAGAGTAGCCTGTCGGGCCTCCTAGCATGTCTGACCTCTTATGAGCCAGTCGTCCAGATATGGGAAGACAAAGACTCCCTGATTTTGCAGGTAGGCCGCCACCACTGCCAGGCACTTGGTAAAGACCCTGGGAGCGGAGGTGAGGCCAAAAGGTAGTACTCTGTACTGATTCCTCCCACAATGAACCTGAGGTACGTTCTGTGGTCTGGATGAATGAGGATGTGAGTATACGCATCCTTTAGATCCAATGAGCATAGCCAATCTCCCTGCTGGAGGTAGGGCAGAAGTGTTCCAAGAGTAAGCATCTTGAACTTTTCCTTCTCCAGGAACTTGTTGAGGTTTCAGAGATCTGGAATAGGTCGAAGGCCACTGGTTCTTTTGGGTACCAGGAAATACCTGGAGTAGAACCCTCGACCGTGCAAGTGAGGAGGCACAGGCTCCACCGCTCTGTCCACCAACAGACCTTGGAGCTCCTGAAGGAGAAGATCTGTGTGCAGGGGAGGCCTTGGAGGCTCCCCTGGGAAGTATGGAGGAGGCAGTTGTTGGAAGTGTAGTGCATAGCCCCTGTGGACTATGCTTAACACCCAACTGTCTCCAGTGAAGAGTGGCCACTGGTGGGCAAACAGGGCGAGGCGACCTCCTGTGCAGGATTGGGAGAGCAGGGACGGAGAGGCTATGCCTAAGGAGTCAAAAAACCCCTCCCTGCTGAGTGGGAGCAGGGGCCGGAGGCTTGGGGGTCCTCTGCCTACGGGGCCCATTACCCTGCCCCTTGGCTTGCTGACCCTGAGGGGCAGCTTGGGCAGCCTGATATAGTGGGTACTGTTTGTAGGCAGTGCCCTTCCTCGGGTAAAAGGGCTTTTTACCCAAGCCCTTCTTCTTGTGAGAAGGGGCAGAAGTCTTTCTAGACAGCCTTGTCCTTGTGAGGTGCTCGGACTCGAGCTGTGCGGCCTTCTCGGTCATGGGCTTGCCAAAAAGGTTCTCAACTCGGCAAGGGACATTGACCAACTTGTCCTGAACCCATGGCTCGAGGTCCGATGACTGCAGCCATGCCTGGCGTCGAGCCGCGATACCGGCTGCCGCAACACGGGCCAAAGCCTCGAAGCCATCGTAGGCAGCGTGGGACATAAACTTGGAGCATTCCCGGATCCCCGAGGACAAGGACTTGAACCTCTGCAAGGGTTCCCCGGAGAGACCAGCAGAGAACCCGGCCAGCTCCTTGGCCAGGTCTCGCAAGTACATGCCCATGTACAGCTGGTAAGACTGGACACAGCAAGCAAGCATCGAGCCCTGGAAGCACTTTCTACCAAAACCATCGAGGTTTCGGGCCTCCCTGCCAGGGGGCACCGCGGAGTGCATCTTCTGAGTTTTCAGGCGATGCATGGTCGATTCCACCACCATGGAATGGTGTGGTAGCTGCGCCTTTTGAAAGCCAGGACTCTTCCGGAGTCGATAGATCGAATCGACCCGCTTGCTTAGAACCGGCGCCAAGGCCGGTGCCTCCCACATCCGGAAGAGGAGCCGTTCCAGCATCGGAGGAACCGGAACAGTAAAGGCCTCCTTCGGAGGAGAGTCGTACTGCAGGGCCTCGAGCTCCTCGGCTTGAGGCTCCTCCTCGAGGTCCACAGGGATAGCCAACGTGGTGGCCATATCCCGGACGAACTCCGAGAACCGGGTATCCTCCGGAGGGGATCTACTCCGGGGTTCAGACTGCGGTGAGTCCGAAGGGATGCACCGAGTCCTGAAGGTGTCGGGGGACTCCTCGTCCTCCGTCTCCCAGGCGGACTCGTCCGATGAGAAATCGGGGTCCGACTGTGTGGGGCCTGTGAGCACCCGCCCCGACGCCGAAGGCACCAGCGTCGACACCCTCGGTCCCGAACGGGAGGTCAAGGGAGACCGCGACCGAGGTCGACCTCGAGGCTTCATGGTCTCGAGTATCAGCTCGGTCTCCGGGGTCGACTTCTATGTCGATGTCCCGGTGGTCGGGGCAGATGCGCCAGACAGGCTGGCCATCAGTGCCCGCTGCATCGAACCAGAGAAGAAAAATAGCGAAGGATCGCCAAAAAATCTAACTATTTTCCGGGGTGACTAGGACACATGTCCGGTGGGCTTCACGGAAAAAGAGACTGAGGCAAGATGGCACCTTTAGGCGGGAAGGGAACCGCGCATGCGTGTCTGCATTCCCAAAGGCTTTCATGGGAAAGCTGGGGAAATGCTCCGCAAGGGCTCCATCGACGTCGATGTCACCCATATGTGAGGACTAACTTCCTGCTTGGTCCTGGAGAATAAAACACTCACTGCTCTCAAACGAAATAAAAACAGATGAAGAAGGAAGAGTCTTGAGAAGAAAAAAACTGCCTGACAACTTCCTCAGCAACCGGGTCCTTGAATAAGGTGTTTTTTTATTTTTATTTTTTTTAAACTTTAAGGAGTTAGAAAAATAACAAAAGTTGACTGCCAACTTAAATGATAGAAGTCTTGTTTGCAGAACAGTCAGACCAGAAGGCTGCAATTGCTCCTCATGACCAGAAGTACTTCCCTTCAGAAGTGCCCTACTGTTTCTCTTAAGCAGGAGCAGCTCTGGAAAGTGAAGAAAGGAAAACTGCTGGCAAAGGAGGAGCACCACAGTGTGCACAACTGCCAAAGATAGCTATATTAACACCAAATTTCTTCCCAGAGAACATCAGAAGCTCGGAGAAGCCTACCATCTGCTGAGACAGAGAAAATACTGAAGTTCCCCTTGGGGGATGGGTTTTTATACCAAGGGTGATGTCACAAAGCTTTAGGAATTTTTCTCTGGCTCACCATCTGCTGGCAGGGTGACACAACCCACTAGTCTGGACTGGTCTGGCAGGATGTATTTGGAAACTTTGATACAGAAATCAGATATAGTGATCAAACCGGTAAACAAGGAGGATGGATCTTGGACAAGATTACTACAGTATGTTAATGAAATCCATTTACAGTTAAGTGATATTAACTTTTACTGTATGCTCGATGATGATCTCACCCCTCTGCTCAAACAAGAAGTTGACTCTTGCCATTTATTGTTTCTTTTTAGGAGTTTTCCACGATCAACCATGTTAATGCATGGTTAGAATTATTACTGACTGTCTGCACTGTTACTGTTTTTTGTGTGTTGTATTGTAGCAGTGCCACAGTATTTTATATATATAACGTTATATTCATGCCTCAGTCATATTTTTTGTGACCATATATAGTTGTACGTATGCAAATGTGCGCTTGATCCTTTCTTTTACACTTGCTGTTTATGGTTTCTAATTTTATATATTAATTTTTATATGGTTTTACACAGATATGTAGATGTGCACCTGATTTTGTGTTTCACATGTTCTTTTTATGAACTTTAATTTTATATTTTATTACTGTATTAATTTTTACATGTTTTTGACCCCTGATGCAAGCTGTTTTGCTGAAACTCAGTTGAGTCGGGTCTTTTCCTACCATTTGAGCTAAACATTTGATTGGACTTTTGTTGGCCTTGCATCTATCTTCATTTTTGCTTTTTTTTTGTCTATAACAATACAGTACCAGGCAGAAAATATAAAAACACAAAAAATAATAAAACAAATAAAAAATTAATTAAGAAATTAAAAGAAAAATAAAATAGAAGATTGCCTCATTATTCACTAGAATTAGCTATCGTCTATAGAAAATGTGCTTTTTGACTCTAAACAGTTAAAACTGTTTCTTAAATATACATCACTGGACATCTCTAAAGCTCAGCAAAGAGTTTGCTAACTTCAGATAGCAAGTTGTCGTGCAAAGTAACAAAGTATTTAATAATGAGGGGGCAGTGCCATCTTTTCTTTGTTTTATCTGTTGTGTTTTGAACGTGATAGAAATTAATAAAACAAAGAATATCACCCTATTTGCATTTGAATTTCTACCTTATTTCCATTACTTGATCCTTTGCTTGCATCCTGCAATACCAGGAAAAAGAAAATCAGAATAATGCAACTTATAACAGCCTTGTAACCCTTATCCTCTATCACTCCCATCTAGGGCTTTTTTTGTTCTCTCTCCATTCTCCGGGAGCATTTCTCAATTCCCTCTCTATCATCTAAATAACCTATCTCTTCTTCTCCAGAGTCATGTTTTCATTTCCCTCTTTTCCTCTTTAACCATCTCGTCCAAATTATTTCTAGCCTCCCTTTCCTCCCCATTCACAATCTTGTGGGACACGTCTCAGATCTATCCTCGCCCTTCCCCTTCAACTACTCTCAAGGACATCTGAACTCCCTCCCTCCCTTAACCAAAAAACCTGGAGTATGTCCGTTTTTCCCTTAACCACAATCGCTCTCTCAACCAATTCTTCTCCTACAGCATCTCAGTTTTCCCCCTTAACTTCCCCTGAGGCATTAATCCCCTCCCTCTACTTCCACAAAGTCTTTTCTCAGCTCCTTCTCTCTATTCCCTTTGCCTTTTCCCCTCTGCTATCCTTCACCTTGGGTTTGATGGATGCTTCCAGTCTTGAACAGCCTGTGGCAGGAAGCCATTATCACTGTAGGAGTGGTCATTTTCTAAGCTTAAGTGGTTGAAACGGTCAGCCATCATGTCTTCTGTCACCAGATGTTTGTTGCAAGGCTCCCTGAGTGGAAGATGAAAAAAGATTTCAGGTTAGCTGCCCCCTTCCAACCCCAGAAAGAGGAACACCTGGGAGACCTTTTAAAAATCAAGTCTGAGGTTATAAAGGCAGGGGGATGTTTAAATGGTCTATCGGTATCAGATCATCACACAGACAGGGAGAACTTACAACTCATGTAAGGATATATGGTCTGTAGTTACAGAGGATCAATGTCAATCTTAGGTTTGTAGTCACACAGACAGGGAGATACTTGAGTGCGCTCTTATATTTTAGGCCTGCACACTGATGCAAAAACCCGGAAAAAAATACTGAAAATTTCAGGAAACCATTTTTTCTCCCCTAAGGACTTTATGCCCTTTTTTATATGGGAAAAACTGGAAATTGGAGGGGAGAGGGGAGAAAAGGTTATCATGAAGAATTTGTTTTCAGAATGATCAATGAAATGATTTAAGAGAAGACTCTGAAATATTGTTACAGCTACTTTTTACAAGCTTAAAATGATTTCCAATAACTATATAATATGAACAAGTTTATATAAAACAATCTTCAATGTTAGGAATCATATACATTATAAACAAAGACAATTCTGTAGCCCAAGTTACATTTCTGCCCATAGAAAGCACTGCTGTGACCACAAGGGCTGGGCACCTTTTTATCCTGGGCGACATGCGGCCAGTATGTATTTTTCTTCTTCATTCCTAACATACTTTAATTGTAGTGTCACCTTGCTAAGATTTGGTATAAATGTTATATAATGGGATCACCACGTGAAGGTACTCAGCAAGACTTGAGGAGGGAACTTTACTCTTTTCCCCCTAAGAGATGCACATGTGCAGCAATTGTTGAATTGATGTGTATCTCTTGGGGGGGGGGGGAGAAAGCACAGTTGCTTACCTGTAGCAGGTGATCTCTAGGAGCAGCAAGAATAAGCCTTCACATATGGGTACGTCGGTACCGACGGAGCCTGCACGGAAATGCTCCCCAGCGTCCAAAAAGAAAGCCTTTGGGAGCATCCCACATGCATGCGCGCTGCCTTCCTGCCCATTCACTTCCCTCTCATCAGTTGGGTTTATAGCTGAGACCGAAGGAGGGAAGTAGACAAATTAGAGAGAGAGAGAGAGAGAAACAACTCCTAGGGGAGGTGAGTGGGTTGTGAAGACTTATTCCTGCTGTTCCCAGAGATCACCTGTTAAAGATAAGTAACTGTGCTATCTCCAGGAACAAGCAGGACTGAGTCTTCACATATGGGGACTCCCAAGCTAGAGATGCCTAGAGGAGGTCCCAGCATGTTGCAAATCTAATCGATGGGCCATGCTATTTCCCAGAACCTCAGGCATCCAAGGGATGGAGGGTAGGAGTTGAACTAAAAAGGGTATGCTGTGGAACAGCTTGACTAAACAAGGCGTCTAGAGGGGAGTCCTTGTGTAGATCATAAATGTTAGTAAATATTGGATTCCAATTTTCTAATGTGGACCTTAGTCAAAAGTATTGCGAAAGTATTTGTTGAGGCTAATATGGGTCTAGTGCTAAGAGCCAGTACATTATCCTCAAAGAAAATACCATACTGTGAAGTAGAGGAAATTAATTTTGCAATACAGGCAGAGGTCAGAAGCCTAAATGGCTAGAACTAATCCCAGAAGAAAAAACTGGGGAGTTTAATGGGGTTGGACTTTGGATGAGAAGCTAAAGCTTCTATAGGCCAAAGTTTGAAGCTCTTTGTCCCTGGAGCAGAAAAAGGCTCTAGGAAAGAGGAGATAAATCTGACTGGTTTGCAGAAAAAGGATGGGTCTTTAAGACCCTCTATCCAAATGAAAGAAACAAACATTTGTAGTAGGCAGTGTAGCTTCCAATTTCTTGAAGATCAGTAATGTCTTCCCTAAGTGATGTCACTTAGGATGATGACTTTACATGGAGAGCTTCAGATGTAACTTAACCGGAGAGGTTACAGTAAAAGAAGGTAGTTTCTAATTACCATAGAAATTGGTTGTCCATTTAAAACCCTATGGCATGCTGGAACAGCATTAATATAGACAGTAACAAATCTTTCAGAGTGAGATATGTTTATATAAATACACATATATATATATATATATAAAGAGAGACTCACTTAATAACAAGAAGGGGTAAGACCTGCTTGAGAATATGGATAGAGAACCCCTTACTGGTCACACGTGGAAGAACCATGAAGAAGGTTACATGGAAACCAGTGGAATGTTCCTACTCAGAAGGATAGGTCTAGATTTCTTTAAAAATTCTAGACTTTGAATAACCAGAAATGGAGATCTACGTGATGGGGTGCAGAGAAATCCTTAGTCTTAAGACAACAAGTCTGGATCCTTCTATAACTTCAGTGTGGAGAAAAAGACGCAATAAAAGGTGTCACGGAGTAGGGTTAATAGAGCCCTTGAAAACCAGCAGAAATGCAGGAAGTAGGACAGATTATGACAGTTCAGAGGAACACAGGGTAGGATGTTGCCATAGGCAACCCAAACAAAACAGCTCACGTGCAAGGGAAACACGCCCAAGCAGCAGAAAGGCCAGGAAATTAGGGACTAATGGAAGCCAGCTGGGAGTGGGTGGAGCTGACACGCACGTAGAAAAGCTCAGTGCACATGGAGTTAGACAGAGCCAGTGTGAGGAGGCGAGCCAGCATGTGAAAAGGAGCCTGTTTGAGAGCCAGAGCCAGCTTGAGAATCCAAGCAAGAGATGGAGTGAGCGTGGGAGCAGGAGTGAAAGTGAAGGTGAGAGAGAGAAGACACACGCAGGACACAGCAGGAATGGAATAGAACCCGGTTGGAGCACGGGAGCAAGCAGCGGTGAGGCTGAAAGCCAAAGACATAATCAGGGAAACTCTAATTGGAAGGGAGCTGAGGGCAGAGCTCTGAAAGCGTCAAAGCCCAGCAGAAGCTATCAGAAAGGTAACCAAACATTTAATTGTGAAGTTAGCTGGAGGAAGCCTGAAGAAAGTTTTTTATACAAACAATTGGCATAAAAAGAGTAAAGCTTTTATACCTGAGCATAAGCCTATGTCTAGAAGAAGATTCAAAGACAGGAGCCAGGAGAAGTTTTTACTGGATTTTACTCCGGCGTCTGTAGCAGCCTGAGTCAAAGACTGTTTAAAGCTAGCCCTACTGTTTCTAGTAGAGGGAAAAGTGAAACTAAGAATTTCCTCTATCTCCCACCGCATTTGAGAAGCTCCCAGGGTAGACACTCCAAGGAATACGGTAGCAGCTTAGCCAGCATTCTCACCCAGAAGGAAAGAGACTTCCTGAATAGTAGGGGGAGACTGTTCAGTAACGTACCATATGCTGCAAGGGATGAGTCCTTAACGGAAGAGCCCGAAGAGATGCAATGTGAGGTGCAGGGAGATAATGTAAGTAGTGATTACATGGACTGCACGCTCACGGTCTCTGATAATATATTGTCTCTGAGATAAACGAGTTGAATTGCCAAGCTTGAAAGCCACAAAGGAAATGATCTTTGTATGCTGGAAAGAACTGTTTTGAATACTTTTTCCTTTACCTGTTTAAAGCTGAAAATAAGCAATTTCTGTTCTCATTTTTCACTTTGTTTTTGCCCAAGTGGGGCTGTGTATACTTTTGTTTTGCTCACCCAAAAGAAACCTCTTGGAAGGGGAATAAAACCTTTTGATCCTTACCTCGGTGCCACAACTGATTCTTTGACTACATATCCCAGAGGGCCAAGCAAGGCTCTGGGCTGGGCCTAGGCTTGATGATGATGTGATGGACTATGACAGATGGCGTAGAATTGAGGATTTTTTTGGGGGGGAGTGATTTTTGAAAAAGAAAGGAAGGCAAAGTAAAGAGAAGATATCCGGAAGACTGCTGTTACAAAGAGCACTGGTGAGCGGAACCTTCGCTGGCAGGTCGGCCAGGGAGGTGGAAAAGACCTTTCTCACATGCTGGAATCTACCTGAAACCTGAGGTAAAAGTAGCCTGGGTGAAAGGGTAGGATAAAGTGAGAAAGGGGTACCGTTGCTCACAGTGAGGGATTTTAAAAGAAAAGTACCGCACTTGGTGGGTCTTTCTTTTTCTTTTATCCACAGGTCCAGCAGACTCCAGAGGAGAAATGGAGCCACGTGACGTAATGATGTGGATGCAAACGCAATGGGATAAGCAGGCGGAGCTTGTCCAACAACTTCAAACCCAGCAAGCAGAGATACTGAAGGAGCAGCAACGGCCTCTGCTAGAGACTATGGAAGCCTTCTTGAAGAAGTCGCAGACAACAGGAGGAACAGGTTTCCATATGTTTCCTCAAGCAGGAATGGACAGTTGCAATGCATTTTCGTTAGGACAGTTGACACAACAGGACAATTTAGACGACTATATCGATGCTTTCGAGAGAATAGCGGAGACCCTTAAATGGCCGATAGAGCAAGGGGCGATTAGGTTCGCCATGACTCTTACAGGAGAGGCTCTATCCGCATTTAAGGCCATGTCGGCTAGTCTCGCCGCAGATTATGTAGAAATAAAGAAGGCGGTGAAAGACAGGTTAGGTCTTACCCCTAGGCACTATAAACGTATGTTTAGGGAAGCAAAGATTAACCCTAAGGAAACTCCTAGAGCTCTATACCAGAGGCTTAAGAGTCTGGCGTACAAGTGGCTTACCCCAGAGAGAAGGTCACTGGAGTCCATTTTGGATGAAATTGTTTTAGAGCAATTTTTACAAGCGGTATCCCCAGAATTGAAGACATATCTCACCCTACAGGACTGCCACAGCACGGAGGAGGCAGCCAATATGGCCGATAGATTTTATGAGGCAAAAAGGGCTGATACCTCGGGTATTGGGATTTTAAAGGTGGCTGGTATGGCAAATCCTGGTAGCGTGAGACAGTTTGATAGAGTGAAAATGTCTAATGTGTACAAGTATGATAATGCTAATAATGATGTCTCATATCCTGTTAAAGGAAAATGTTATGGCTGTGGAAGGACAGGTCACTTCCAGCGAGATTGTAAGGCACGTACAGTCCTCATCTCTGAAGCAGGAAAACCAGTCCCGAAGGACCTCTTTCTCCAAGTTATGGTAAATGGAGTAGATGCGTTGGCACTACTCGATTCGGGGGCTGAGCAAAGCATGGTCTCTCAGGAGTTTTGGGAGGCCATGGAACCGCCTCGCTCGTCAGCTCCGAATCGAGTAGAAAACCAGGTACGAATAAAATGCGTGCATGGCACACACTCTCACTATCCCCTACACAAAGTGCATGTAAGAGGTATGGGTATAGAGAGGGAAATACAAGTGGCAGTGGTCCCGAAACTGTCACAAGAGCTTATCCTTGGGCGAGATTGGCCTCCATTTAGGGGAGGATTGAGAGAGGGTTTAGATATTAGGACGAGCCTAGTTTCAACCCGGTCACAAGCCGGAACCTCAAAGGACAGAGAACCTTCTGTAGAGAGAACAGAGGAGCCTGAGAGGGAGGAGGCTGAAGGATTCCCTGAGGAAGGGGTAGAAGACAATGAGGAAAATATACTTCCTAACCATATGAGCTAATTCAAGCTCCAGCTAAGGAAGATAAAAAGACAAAGGCCAAGAAGCGCCAGGAGAGATATAAGAGAACCCGGGGGAGGGCAGAACTAGAGGCAGGAGAAGGGTTACCGTGGGTGCCCGCAGCCCTAGTTCAAAAATTCCCTTCGTTTCCCATGGAACAGAAGGCAGACCAGTCGCTCAAAAGAGCGTTTGAATGGGCCCAAGAGGATAGGCATGTACTTCCCCGATTCCTGTTAGACGGAGACATTCTATATAGGGAAAGTATAGATCCCTATACGGATGCGGTGCGAAAGCAACTGGTGGTGCCAGTGACTTTTAGGTCCATTGTTTTACGCCTGGCACATGACCACCCGATAGGTAGCCATAAAGGTGTTCAAGGAACACTGGACCAAATACTTGCGCGATTCTACTGGCCAGGAGTTTATAAGGAGACCAAGCAATACTGCGAGTCGTGTCCCACCTGCCAGAGGGTCTCAGTGGCGAGACCAAAGGCTGTACCCATGGTGCCTTTGCCCACCATATCGGTGCCAATCCGGCGCATGGGGATGGACATTGTGGGTCCTTTAATTAGAACACCATGAGGCTTTCAGTATATCTTAGTGGTTGTAGACCACGCCACACGGTTCCCATGGGCCATTCCCCTTAAGAATACCTCCGCCAAGATGATAGCACAAGAACTGGTTAAGCTATTTTGTGAAGTGGAGTTTCCCCAAGAAATACTGTCTGATCAGGGGAGCAACTTTACATCTAGGTATTTAGCTAGAGTTTGGGAGGCATTTGGCATACGCCATATTAAGACTGCGGCATACCACCCCCAGTCAAACGGTCTGGTGGAGCGCATGAACCAGTCAATAAAACACCTGTTAAGGAGGGGTTTACGGAAAGGGGAAATGCAAGAATGGGACACCTTACTCCCATTCGTTATGTATGCATGCAGGGAGCGAATACAGGTATCCTTGGGGGCGTCCCCATTTGAACTCCTATTTGGTAGAGCCCCGAGGGGTATTTTGGACATATTACAGGAGGAATGGGTAGAGCCCGACATACCAGAGGTAGGGGTACCTAAATTTTTAAAAGACTTGAGGATGCATTTGGAGAAAACGTCCAAAGCCTCATTGGAGAATTTGAAGAGTAGTCAGCTACGTCAGAAACACTACTACTATAGGGGCACAAAGCCCAGGCAACTGGCAGAAGGGGATAAGGTTATGTTCCAAGTAGCAGACCCAGGTCCAAAATTCGAATCCCACTGGAAAGGGCCGAGTACAGTGGTCAAAAGGGTTGGGCCCGTTTCCTACCTCATTGAGAATGAGAGAGGACGTAGGCAGATATACTACCTCAACGTACTTAAGCCTTGGAAGGAAAGGTCGGCCACTGCCAATTTGGTCTATAAGGAGCAGCACAGTAGTACCCAGAAGTGGATTACGTGCTGTCCGCCAGGTGTGGCGGCAGCCCGTAATATTTTAAGGGGGGGAATCTGTCACGGAGTAGGTTTAATAGAGCCCTTGAAAACCAGCAGAAATGCAGGAAGTAGGACAGATTATGACAGTTCAGAGGAACACAGGGTAGGATGTTGCCATAGGCAACCCAAACAAAACAGCTCACGTGCAAGGGAAACACGCCCAAGCAGCAGAAAGGCCAGGAAATTAGGGACTAATGGAAGCCAGCTGGGAGTGGGTGGAGCTGACACGCACGTAGAAAAGCTTAGTGCACATGGAGTTAGACAGAGCCAGTGTGAGGAGGAGAGCCAGCGTGTGAAAAGGAGCCTGTTTGAGAGACAGAGCCAGCTTGAGAATCCAAGCAAGAGATGGAGTGAGCGTGGGAGCAGGAGTGAAAGTGAGAGTGAGAGTGAAGGTGAGAGAGAGAAGACACACGCAGGACACAGCAGGAATGGAATAGAACCCGGTTGGAGCACGGGAGCAAGCAGCGGTGAGGCTGAAAGCCAAAGACATAATCGGGGAAACTCTAATTGGAAGGGAGCTGAGGGCAGAGCTCTGAAAGCGTCAAAGCCCAGCAGAAGCTATCAGAAAGGTAACCAAACATTTAATTGTGAAGTTAGCTGGAGGAAGCCTGAAGAAAGATTTTATACAAACAATTGGCATAAAAAGAGTAAAGCTTTTATACCTGAGCATAAGCCTATGTCTAGAAGAAGATTCAAAGACAGGAGCCAGGAGAAGTTTTTACTGGATTTTACTCCGGCGTCTGTAGCAGCCTGAGTCAAAGACTGTTTAAAGCTAGCCCTACTGTTTCTAGTAGAGGGAAAAGTGAAACTAAGAATTTCCTCTATCTCCCACCGCATTTGAGAAGCTCCCAGGGTAGACACTCCAAGGAATACGGTAGCAGCTTAGCCAGCATTCTCACCCAGAAGGAAAGAGACTTCCTGAATAGTAGGGGGGAGACTGTTCAGTAATGTACCATATGCTGCAAGGGATGAGTCCTTAACGGAAGAGCCCGAAGAGATGCAATGTGAGGTGCAGGGAGATAATGTAAGTAGTGATTACATGGACTGCACTCTCACGGTCTCTGATAATATATTGTCTCTGAGATAAACGAGTTGAATTGCCAAGCTTGAAAGCCACAAAGGAAATGATCTTTGTATGCTGGAAAGAACTGTTTTGAATACTTTTTCCTTTACCTGTTTAAAGCTGAAAATAAGCAATTTCTGTTCTCATTTTTCACTTTGTTTTTGCCCAAGTGGGGCTGTGTATACTTTTGTTTTGCTCACCCAAAAGAAACCTCTTGAAAGGGGAATAAAACCTTTTGAGCCTTACCTCGGTGCCACAACTGATTCTTTGACTACATATCCCAGAGGGCCAAACAAGGCTCTGGGCTGGGCCTAGGCTTGATGATGATGTGATGGACTATGACAAAGGGAATACCATATTTGCCCGTCTATGAGGGCAATATGAGTATAATGCGTTCTTTGTTCAGCATAAGCTCCAATGAAGTATTGGGAATTAGAAGGAATGCACTAGACAAGGACCGACTGCAGTGAAAAGAAATGCATCCCTGTTGGAAGAGTTCCACTGGAGATGTTGAACAACTCAGGGAATTAAGCAATTCTTTATGCTTTCACGTGATCTAAGCGCTGGTTCATTTTCCCTAAAAGGAAATTTTAAGGAAAATGGTAAGAGTAGGAAAAAAACGGTCATGTGGGAGCATGACTGGGCAAAGCCTTTTAACCATCTGGAAGTTACCCACCAGGAATGACTCTGATGCTCTCTGGCAAAGGCCCATAGTTGCAGAGCTTTTTGTAGAATTGCAGAGAGCATGTTGTAGGTTGCTTAGGTGAGATCTGGCTGTTTAATTACCAGTGTGCAACCTAATCTATTCTGTGGGAGCCAAAGAATTGAAGATGGCTAAGTATAGTAGACAGGTTGGTTGCCTGCAACGATAAATTGTCCAAGTAGGTTCTGGAACCTCTCTTGGAATTATGTGTTATTAAGGCAGCAGAAGAGGTAAGGTCCTATAGATTGGAAAAGGAGCGACAGGGTTCAATTCCCACTAGCACTCCTTGTGGCCTTGGGAGAGACATAATTAAAAGTGATAAAACTCAATTATGGTCTGATAAGCTGTCTTAAAAGAAATATTTAAAAAGATTGCAGAGGGGAGAAACTCTGTATGGAAATCACTTACTGGAGTAGGTATTGAAGACAATCCTATGGCTTAAAAGGTAAGCCCTCCAGTCAAATAGTATCACTCTTAGAGTGAAAGTCTCAACTAAGAGGGACAGAAAGTAATACAGAGTTGGGAAGACTTACAATTTGGTAAGTCTCTGAAAAAGGTAAAGCTCCCCTGCAGTCAAAAGTATGAGATATCCTCGTACAGGACAACTGTCAAGATGAAGGGCATAGCATACCTTGTAATTAGTTGTAACTCCTCTGTTTACTTTAAAAGGAGAGGAGAAACCTGTTACCTGTAGGGCATGATTATCCTTAATAGCTCTAAGAGCTAAAAGAATGGATTGCTCTTGGCAAGAGATTCATGCCTAAAGTGGAGGATTGAGCCAGTGTATCACTGACCTCTCAGTAAGGATGAGAAGAACTGTAAATGCTTCTGTTGTTAAGAAGTAGCGGTTCTGAAGCTCAACAGGAAAAAGAGATTTAATGAATAAAATATCAGAAACCCTGCGACTGCTGGGTTTGCTGAGCCTATTGAGGCTTTGGTTTTCTTAGCCTGGTATGATGTTGCCCTTCTTTGGAAACATCGGCATGATGGGTAGAAGATGAATAAAACTTTTTCCCTTTAGGGGGATAAAGTTTGTTAGGAGATTTTTTACTAGCTGGGATAGAGGAAAGTTTTGACAATCCTCTGAAAGCAACAATATCAGTGTTTAACTGATTAGCTTGGAATAAAGCATCCTTGTTAAAGAGATTTTCACCAGTACAAGGAGTATTTCCCAGCCTTTCTTGTACCCATTTGTCCAAGTCTGAAGCTTGGAGCCAGGCTATGCATCGTGCTCCTATGGCTACAGCAGAAGTTCTGCTAATAGACTCAAAACTGTCCAGGAAAGCAAGATTAAGGAATTTGGAGACATTTTGAGCATGACTGACTAATATGAAAAAGTCTGCTCTTTTATGTTCTTGAAGAAAAGGGTTCAAAAGCTTTAAGTTCTTTGTGACCTCTTCAAGAGATAATCCCATATAGAAAATATATGAGATAATATTTGCTGAAAGCATGGATGCCTGGAAGCATCGACGTCCAAAGGCATCTAAAGTCCTAGACTCACGACCTGGCGGATAAGAAGAGTGCTTCTTTGCACTCTTAATACGCCTCATTGCTGATTCTATAACAATAGAATGATGAGGAAGTTGAGTCTTTTGAAAACCTGGAGAAGGTGGCACCTTGTATATAGTGTCAAGTGTCTTAGAATGTGGGGATACCATTAAAGGAGTTTCCCACATTCTTAATAGTAGATCTTGTAACATCTGATGCAAAGGAAGCATGATCACCTCCTTTGGAATCCAGGGGAATTGCAGGGTCTCTGAATCCCCTGGTAGGGATTCTTTACCAGGTATAGAAATGGCAAGTAACTTTGCCATATCAAGCAGAAAAGCTTGAAAAGAAATCTCCCCTGAGGAGGACCTTCTAAAATGAGGGGTAAAGGCTAGACTTGTTGAAAATTCAGTCTTGGTACTGATGGATTCATCCCAGTCATCGGGATCAGAAGACTTGAAAGGATGAAGCATTGGATTTTCCTTAAAGCGATGTCTTTGGTACCGCCCGAGGTCGGTACCGAGACGAGTCGGTACCGAATCCTCCATGCTAGAGATCGATTCCAGGCTCGGCATCAAAGGAAGCAAGTCTGTCGAAGCAAGCATGGATGGTATCGACACTGAAGCCGATGTCGATACCGGTACCGGTACCGGTACTGAAGCCGATACAATACTCGAGGAACGGTCTGCAGCAACTCTAGCGGTACCGAAGTAGCCGAGAGTGCTAGACTATGTTCATCGGTGAGGAGGGTTTCATCCATCACCATAGCCGATGCCGGGGTGTCAGTACCGCTCGAAGCGGCCACAACCACCGAGCATAGCCCAGGTATGTTCATCGAGGTAAGAACCCCGGGAACAACCTGAAGCCCCGTTAATGCTTTGGAGCCTGAAGACTCCCGCCGGGGCTTTATTGCCAAAATGTCCTCGAGGGCAAGGCCAGAGCCATCTCGATGCTGAGAAGGAGATCTACCACTCGAGGACTGGCTAGTCTTTACAGACTTTTGTTTGGTTTACCTGATCCTGTGAAAAAGAAGATATTCTAGCTGGTGACATCGACTGCGATGCGAACCAGGTATCGAGTTGTGCTCGATCCTGAAGACTTCTTCTTTTTGAACTCCAGCAGGAGAGACACTCCAGTGGGTAATGGTCAGGACCTAAACCTTTTAGACACCAAGTATGAGTGTCTGAAAATATATCTGTACCGCCACACTTTGAGCATTTCTTAACGATAGTGGCTGGCTTTTCCATAATGGAAGGATAGAGGCCTAGTGGCCTAGAAACCGTCAGGCAATAAACAGGAAAAACTTCTAAAGAAGAAACTCTTTAGTAAAAAGAAAGAAAAGCACCGGCGGTACCGGTGGCATTGATCGAAGGCAGACGCGACCACAAAAAACTAAGAATAAAAAGAAGAATTTTCTGCGGTGACAGGAATACGTCCTGCCGGCTCCGCGGAAAACGGAAAATTGATGAGAGGGAAGTGAATGGGCGGGAAGGCAGCGCGCATGCGTGTGGGATGCTCCCAAAGGCTTTCTTTTTGGACGCTGGGGAGCGTTCCTGCGCTGGCTCCGTCGGTACCGACGTACCCATATGTGAAGACTCATTCCTGCTTGTTCCTGGAGATTAAGGTTCCCTCCCCAAGTCTTGCTGAGTACCTTCACGAGGTGACCCCATTGTATAACATCTATTCCAAATCTCAGCAAGGCGACACTACAATTAAAGTATGTTAGGAACGAAGAAGAAAAATACATACTGGCCACACGTTGCCCAAGATAAAAAGGTGCCCACCCATAGCTTAAGCACTAGGGCTAACGATGGTGGTTGTGATAGTGCAAGTGCTGCAGAAGCAGATAACATGCCTGCCACAAATAAAGGCCATGGTGAGCCTGTTCATGGACCCACTGTGGCAGGAGATAAATCACAGAAATTTATGAAAAAGTTAAAGAGGATTAACTACAGTTAAGTGGAATTCTGCAGATAAAGAGGAGATAATGTACTGCTATTTTTATGCTACAAAAGTCCGCCAAAAGCTGAAGAAAGAGGAAATTTGCCATTAGAAAAACTGCAAAAAGTAACAGATGTAAATTTAAGATCTTTAATTTTGAAGATCAAAGAAAAGAAGTATGTTAATGATAACATCTTGAAGCAACTAAGGGATTCTGTGGACAAAGAAATATAGGGAGAAGGAGACCTAAGTGACAGTACCAAAAGGAAGACAGACACAGAAAAGGAAAAAGAGGATGAGGGGGAGATGGAGTTGAGAGATTTGGAACTGCAGGAGAGTTAGCTGAATAAAGGAAGGGCCAACTAAAATTTAATCTTCTGAATATGTAATCTTCTGGTCTACTCTCCGTTTGGTCCTAGGTTCATTTCACAGAGACAGTAGGGTAAGCAGCACAAATAAGATAACCAAACAGGTGTGGCTTGGAAAAAGGGTTTTATATAGAAATAGGCTTATTACAAAGTTACAGAACTGAGGTAGGAGGTTGTTAGAAAGCTGCTTCAGTTTACTTCAATGAGTGTGTGAGTGTGTGAGTGTGAGTGTGAGTGTGAGAGTGTGTGTGTGTGTGTGTGTGTGTGTGTGTGTGTGTGTGTGTGTGTGTGTGTGTGCGTGAGAGAGGTAAGAAAATGTGGGTCAGAGCCTCATAGTAAGAAGAATAGGGAGAGAAAGAGAGAACAAGGGGGAGGGGAGAGAAGTGGGTGTCAGAGCCTCATGGCAAGGTGCGTCCGATGAAAATAGGAAGAGAGAGAGAAAGAGGAAGTATTTCTGTCCTTTATAGTGAATTTTCTCTAGCACCTCCCTTGAGGTCTGCTATTGTTTCCAACACCTCCCTTTGAGGTCTGCTATTCTTGATTTAGCAAGGAGGGACTGCAGACCAATCTCATCAGGCCCGGAGACTGACATCACCAGGGGGTCAGAGTTAATCTCATCTTGTAAACTACCCTCATTAAGTTTGGAGACTGACATCACCAGAGTAACAAAGCTGCTTGAAATCCAAGGTCTGGGAACAGCCATGACACCTATGCTAGGCATAATGTCCTGCTGGTGTATGCTGACACCAACAAGTTAACTGAATTGGAGCAAGTAAAGGAGGACAAAGAAAGGGAAGAGAAAGACCCAGAAGTGGAGGAATTCAAGATAGAATTCGTAGTCCATATGGAAAGAGATAAGCTGGGTTCCAAGCAAGGGAAAGATTACCCAAGCTAAATTTAACACCTAAGGTTAGAAGTATGATAATTAAGATGAACAAGGCCATATCCAGTATAAAGGAGCCATTTATTGACATCACCGGAATTAATCAAAGACAATATTGTGCAGAAAAAGAGAACAACAACAGTTCCTCCTTGGAAAAAGCGCATCGAATGAAAAATACAATCATTTCGTGCAGAGGTATCCCTGCTGGATAGATATCTAAAAGGATTAAGATCATCAAAGATATTAAGGAAGATCCAAGATATCAAGCTGAAGCATGCTGCATTATATGTTCCAATAATAAATTGAAAATAGCGGCAGAAGCGCAAAAACTTCAAAGATATGAAGAAAACAGGAAAGAAAGATATCAGAATAAACTATTTAGAGAAAACCCAAAACAATTCTACAAGGAATTGGGGAAAAGTATTAATATGGTAAAAGCCCCTCCAACCAAAGCCGAAGCCGAAACCGAAACCTCCTGGAGAAAACTATGAGAACCCTATAAAGCACAATAACAAAGCAAAATGGTTACCCAGCATACAGAAGCATTTAGAAAAAATAAACATCAAACCTATGGAATGGCCTGTAGTAACAAAGGAAGAACTGGAAAGCAGGTTAAAATGAGCTCCAAATTGGAAGAGCCCTGGCCCAGATGGAGTAACCAACTTTTGGCTCAAACAGTTAACATCACTCCACCAGGACCTGGTGAACTGCAAAAATCAATTGTTCGAGCGACCGGATTCAACACTGCAATGGCTTACTTCAGGAAGTATGTTTCTCCTTCCGAAGGGAAACCCGACTAACATTCCTAAAAATTAAAGACTAAAAACCTGCTTACCTACAATCTATAAGCTGTTTACTGCGATAGATGCAGACAGAATATACGATCACATTGAGCTTAATAACATCATGGTGATAGAGCAAATGGGCAATAAGAGAGGAGCATATGGAACCAAAGACCAGTTAATGCTGAATAAGGCCATTATGGCCAGTGCTAAGAAAGGCAGAAATCTCAGTATAGCATGGATTGATTATAAGAAAGCTTTTGATAGCATCCCACACTCTTGGATAATACATTGCCTTGAAATGTATAAAATAAAATTGTGGTTTGATAGAGTATATTAAGTTCACTATGAAAATGTGGCAATCCACACTCTTTTTGAGATATGAAGATGGTCAGTACATCATTCCTAAAATTAAGATCCAGCGAGGAATATTTCAGGGAGACTCCCTGTCACCACTTCTGTTTTGTTTGGCACTTAATCCAATGAGTGCTCTCATCAATTATTTGGGGTATGGATTTAACCTCAATTCTAAAGATTGCACCAACACAGAAGCAACTTCCCATCTGCTATTTGTAGATGATCTGAAACTCTATAGTTCCAGTGACCAACAATTAGCAGAGCAGCTTCATGTGGTGAAAAGCTTTTCTGATGACATCAGGGTGATTTTTGGCCTTGACAAATGTGCTAAGGCAACTTTTTTCAGAGGGAAATTGAGCAAAACCGAAAACATCTCCCTTGCTGATGACTGTGACATCAAGGACCTTGAACAGGAAGGCATATATAAGTATCTTGGAATAGAGGAAGGAATGACACTTGAGCAGAAACTTGAGAGAAGTTCAGTAAAGAATATTACAGGAGATTAACACTGTTATTGAAAAATGCTTTAACATCATGAAATAAGATACAAGCCATCAATCAGCTGGCAATTCCTGTACTCTCCTACAGTTTTGGGATTGTGGACTGGCCTCATAAAGAGCTTGAAAAACTGGATGTTCGAACAAAAAAATCCTCCATGCTCATGAAGTAATTTACAAGAATCAGTATATGCCAAGATTGTACATCCCTAGAACTGAAGGAGGGCTAGGACTTTTAGAGATTGACTACACCTACAGAGCTACTATCGTAGGCCTCCAAGCCTATCTGACAGCAACATCGGATCGAAATACACAAAAAGTGCTGAAATATGAAAGTAAATGTCCAGAATCTGTCTCCATCATCAAACTTGGACAAGCGTTCCAACGTTTAGAAGAAATGAGCGAGAATCCACAAGCGTGCATGAGAAAGAAAGTAACAGAATTTGCAAAACAAGAGAAAAAACTCTTCAAAGAATTAGATCAGCAGGCGAGAAAAAATAAGTGGCAATGCACAAATACAGTGGAAAATACAGAGTGTTACTCCAAGAACCTTTTGTCGATCAAGAACGGACACAAGAATGGTTGAGGAGAGGTAGACTGAAACCGAAGAATGAAAGATTGATAATTGCAGCCCAGGACAGCAGATTGTCGACGAGATGGTTTACGGCGAGTACTGAAAAAACTGGCACAACAGAACATGCCGATTCTGTAAGAAAGAGCTGGAAACAGTGACTCACCTAATAGCAAGCTGTGAAGTTCTGATGGCGGAAAATTTCTATACAGAAAGGCACAACAAAGTAGCACGCCTCCTCCACTGGAAACTCTGTAAACACTACAACATCACTGTCCCTGAAAGGCACTGTGATCATGACCCTAAGAGAATAACAGAGAATGAGGAGGCTATGATCACCTGGGACATTCCCATTCCGACGGATAAGAAACTGGATGCCAGGAAACCTGACATAGTGGTAAAAGAGAACACCACCAGAAAGGCATTGATAATAGAAGTGTCGGTACCGAGTGATTATTCTGTGAATCGCGTGGAGAGGGAGATCTTGAAGTATCAAGAAAAACAATCAGAGACCAAGAAAATGTGGCAGAAAGATACAGAAATATTTCCCATTGTACTGGGAGCCACAGGCCTGATGAAGAAGAATTTCCAAGCACATCTTGACAAACTACCCATACATGTTACATCTTATGAACTCCAGCAGGAGGCTCTCTTTAGCATGATGCAAGTATTACACCGAGCATTAGCAATAAATTTGAGAAATTAAGATCATATTCCACATACCCTGGCTTAGAAGTGAGGTTCACGACTGCAATGGTATGCGCAAAACTAACCCATTAGTCCTTCACTGTTTTATTTATTTTGATGATCTTTGTTCTAGAATTTGATAGAAAATATTCTAAAAGCTGGAATCCGTTGTCCTCTTTCTGACTAGGTCCCTCAGCCTGTTTACCTCTATTTTCAAAAAACTGAGGAAAACATTGAGAGCACCCACCTATAGGGAAACAAGTGACACTTGTCCTACATGTTTGTGTAGAGGATATATTAAAAGATAAAAGGGGCAAAACTGTGCAATACAGCCTGTCATGGATAACTCCCAGAACCAGCCCCAATAATGCACAAATGCTCACACAAATTTACACCTGTATGTGCACTTTATGCATATACTTGTGTATTTTATAAAATGCACATGTACATTGCACCTCTGCTTCCACTGCACCCAAACTACATCCCCAAGAATGTCTATGTCCAGATCGTGTAATAGTAGGCACCTACTTTTTACATACGTATGTAGTCACGTGATTTTATAAAAGTAATTTTCTGTGTGTAAAACGGGCTTAATGCCTTATAAAACTGATTCACTGTAACACAGTGATTAAGGACTAGCACCTTTCAAAATGCTTTCCCCTCTAATCCTCTTTCCCGATCATAGATACGCAGAGAGCCAATACACACAAAACACCCACATCTTCACCCAAATACACAAACAAAACAGAAATGCAAAAAGAAAAAGATAAACATACAAAACAGAGATATACACACAAACAACATGTGCAAAACACATACAAAACAACAGAGAAGATACAGACACATATATATACAGGCACATATAGACAGGCAACATAAATACAAAGACAGAGATATACACACACAAAGGCAAAGGCGTTGGAAAGAAGTCCATGAACCTTGCTCTGCATGCTTTCTTCACCTGTCTCCACTGCAGGTAATTTTATAAACCACTTTTGCAAGTAAAACAGCTTTTTAAAAAATAGATATTTCATTATTCACAAAAATAAAAGTATACTTGTTCCTTGTATATACTGTGCCTCATAACAAGTCTACATTATAAATTTTCTGTTTATACCCTACCTCATTCATTAACCCTTACCCAGTCACCTGCAACCCCCTCCCATTACAGTGTGTTTGAGAAAAGGCAAACTCGACAGGTAAGATATGCGCTTTCATAACTAAAATACCAATACGACTTTCTATGTTTATGCGTTTATAGTAGTGCTACTAACCCTATGTGGCATGGCATCTAGGTACATGCCTCAAATCTTTAAAATTATTTTCCTTGACCTCTGACTTGGTTCCTCTGTCACCAATTTTTTCATCAGCATCAGATTATTCAATGTTATTCATCACTGCATTAGAGAAGATGGTTCAGCATTCCTCCATTTAGTTAAGGTGCATTTTCTGTCGAATAGCCAGGTTTTCCTAAGCTTCACTCCACACATCTGCAGCATTTCCATATACCCTTCTTCCACACATATCAAACAAGGGAATTTCAACTTCCAAATCCAGCTGCAACCCAGTGACAGAGGCTAAATAAATACTTATTAACTGCTTCCCAAAATTTCCTTATTAATGCATAAGACCAGAAGACATGACCTAGGATACTCAATGCTGCTTTATAAGCTCTGTCACTGGGAAAAGTATAATCGCATCAAAGGTTTATACTGCATTTCTTAAGAGGTATATTATTTGTGATAGAGGCAAATCTTTCATTTTTCCCTCAATAAGATGATGTATCTACCCTACTGTTTTAATCCCTCAATCCACTTATTGACAATACATTGAAAACTGGAATGTACTAGGGGAAGAAGTGACAACAGTTCCTGAATAGTCACCTAAAATAAAGACGTTGCACAACTTACCCAGTAATCGGCAATAATAGAGTGTCATCCGCTCTTATAAAAAGTTTATTCAACCTCAGTTAAGTCCACTTGAGGTTGCAGCATCGCAGGAATGCCAAATCGATGTAAAATACCAGATTTAAAAGATTTTGCCTATAAAGGGCAGAAGGCAGAGGTCTGTGAAAAGCATAACATGGTGAACGATCAGTCACATGATAATTCGGCAGTTTCCATAATGAAAGCAGATGCAGTGGTGGAGCAGACCATCACATTAACAATGTCCAAGGAAGAATTCTGTGAGGAGCTGAATGGATGGTTTACAGAGCTCAAGAAAGAAATAGTGGTGGTAAAGGGGGAAAGTGTATGACAAGAGTTGCAAGCAGATTTGGCCAAGTTAGGCTAGCAAGTAGAGAATGGCAAATCATGGCTGGAAGAAGTCACAGAGGTGCTGGAGGGAGTCAAGCAGCAAATGGCAGATTTGGTCAAAGTTAAAGAGCAACTTGTAAACAAGATCAAGGACATGGAAATCACTTACGCCACAATAATCTGTAGATCCAAAGTGCCCCAGAGGAGCCTCGCAACAAGGACTGTAAGGCAGCAGCAACAGAACTCTAAGATCTTGCTGTAGCATAAAGAGACAGAAGTTGAGGAAGTGACTGTCAAGTTGGGTAGGGCCCATAGGTTGTTCACCTCCGCAAAAGGAAATCTATCCCAGGACATTTTTAGAAGCATCTATCTCTTTGCTATCAAGGAACCTTTCACAGCCAAAATAAGATCAGATGGCAAGTTTGTTTGGGAGGGCCACCAAATTGCAGTTTTTGCAGATCTGGCTCTTGTAACTCTCCAGAGGAGGAGATCTTTCCATGTGGTAACCCCAAAGCTAATAAAGCACAGTTACTTACCTGTAACAGGTGATCTCTGGGAACAGCAGGAATAAGTCTTCACATATGGGTACGTCGGTACCGATGGAGCCTGCACGGGAATGCTCCCCAGCATCCAATCAGAAAGCTTTTGGGAGCATCCCTCGCGCCTGCGCACTGCCTTCCCGCCTTTTCCACTGCCTCTCCTCAGCTGAGTTTCATAGCTGAGACAAAAGGAGAGAAAGAGGAAAGGAAGATAGAAAGATAGATACAACTCCTAGGGGAGGTGGGTGGGTTGTGAAGACTTATTCCTGCTGTTCCCAGAGATCACCTGTTACAGGTAAGTAACTGTGCTATCTCCAGGAACAAGCAGGAATGAGTCTTCACATATGGGGACTCCCAAGCTAAGATGCCTGGAGCCCTAACATGTTGAAGATTGAAAACATGCTACACCTCATATGGCCAGGCATCCTGAGGATGGAGGGCAGGAGTTGAAAAGAGAGGAGCTGCTGAAAAAACAGCTAACCTAAGAAAGGACTACTCGGAAGGAGTCCATGTATGTATGATCATTATCAAAAGATATATTGAAATGACAATCATCATAATATTGGAATGAACAATCACCATATGATGCTCACCTACTGGACTGCAGGAAGTAGAGAGGCTGATGGAGTCTACTAGGGATCCAGAAGAATAATGTTCAAGGTGACCTCACTGGAGTGAAGGTGGAGGTCCACATCTGGAAGTGAGAGGTGACCCCAGGACCCCACAAACACGGCAGGTCTTCAGTGGGAAGCTTCATGGAAAGCTGAAAACTCTTTTGGCTACAGAAGTATTCAGAGGTAGGAGCAAAAGAGGAAGACTGACCGATCTGGACAAACAGACCTCGTCTCTGAGGGAGGAAAGGGTATGAGAAGAACCCCATACTCCCAGAAAGGACAGATGTTTGAGGAATTGAATTTGAAATCCACTGAAGATCTACCATGTCTTTCCTATCTGGTGAGAGGTAGAAAGACAATGGCTTCAGGGATACGCAAACCTAGGATACGGTAGGGCTGTCAGTTCCACAGCAGTGGTTGTGTGCAAAATATCTGTAACATACTGTGGAACAGTATGAAGCTGTGCAAGCCCACTGTCAGAAACAAACAGGAAGGTAAAAACCTTTATGAGTATAGACAGTCAGGAGATAAGTATGGAAATACATATCTACCTATAATAAGTATCTGGACAGATACACACATATATGTAGAGATATGTGTATATATGTATATATATATATATAGATATATAGATAGATAGATATAGATAGATATAGATATATATAGATAGATAGATATAGATAGATAGATATAGATAGATATAGATATATATAGATAGATAGATATAGGTATATAGATATATATATAGATCTAAAATAAGATCTAAAGGGCATAGCATATGCACACTTAGCTGACAGACAGATACATCTACAGAGATGTATACAGGTATATATATATATGTATATAGATATATATACCTGAATATATAGGTCTAAAGATAGATGCCTGCAAAGGCAGACAGAGTTATGCATATCAGGACATTCACATGGAGATGTGAAGGGAAAAGATTCATCCAAGAACAAGGAGGTGAAACCTACTTGAGAAGATATATAGAGAATCTATTCCCCCAGGAATGATGATAAAGGAATGCTATCCAGTGAATTACAAGGATGGTTATGTGAAAAAACAGAGGATAATATTAGTCTGTAAACAGCAAGTCCGGAGTCCTGTGGAACTCCAGCATGGTAAAAGGAGAGAAACGCATAGAATGAGATACCAGGTTGACCTACGTGAAGGACAAAGGAGGTATCAGGCGTTTTTCAGAGTAATATGTGCTGTCCTTGAAGCATTAGGATACCATGAGGACAAGCTGCAAGAAAAAAAAAAGAGTATATTCCCTGTAGGAATGGGATAACTCTCAGACATTCATGTGGAGAAGGCTTATGTCCTTCTCCCTTCTTTTTTTTTTTTTTAAGATAGCAGGGTATGAAGAACCCTCACAGTCATAGGGGATGACTGAGGAAGCATTTTTCAACCATGATGGATAGTCATTCGAGAATCTCTATGCTCTCTAGCAAGGGCCCATAGTGGAAAGCTTCTCAGTAGGATTGCAGAGAGCATTATGCAGGAGAACTGGGATGTAGAACTGGCTGATGGAGAAAACTGACAGCCACGTCCATTACGTGCCAAACCCAGAGATTGGAGATGGCAAGGGTAAAAGATAGTGTAAGAAGCCTGTAGTGAAAAAGATTATCCAAGAAAGATGTGGAAAACTGTCTTGGAATCACTACTAAGGCCAGACAGGAGTGGTGGAAGACAAGACTGGGACTTGTGGAAAAGTACCAGTAGTCAAGCACTGGAACTCCTGCATGGGCAGCAACTGAATAGGACAACAGAGAGCAAGCTGTCTCTGTCTGCAGAGCTGCCCAGATAAAGAAAGGAGTTTATTCAGGGGAAGAACTCTATAGTGAAAAGAAAGACAAGAAAGACTTTCAATGGTAAGGTACCACTCTTATGGGGGAAACCCTGGCAAAGAGGGTAAGGATAGAGGCTGAAAAAGGACTTACCACATGGTAAGTCCATGGAAGGAAAAAGTTCATGCTGGTACAGAGAAACTATCATGTGATAGTTGCTAAACCTCTCTTCTAGTCAGGAAGAGGTGGAAAACTCTGCAACTTATAGACATGAATAACCTGACAGTTCAGCATAGTGAAGAGTAAAGGGATTTCCTGAGAATAGGAATCCATGAGCAGAGTTTTGAATGGAAAAACAATGAAAAACTTCTGCTGAAAAGAAATTAACTGTAGTTATAAAAAGATTAATCAGAAACCTATGGTTACTGTGTTTATTCAGCCTGGCTAGAGTTTGGATTCTTCAGACCAGGGGGAGACTTCCCCTGCTTGGGAACATCCGAATGATGGGCAGGTGAAGAGGAAAACCTCTTTCTTTTAGGGAAAGAAGGTCTGGTAGGGCATTTTCTACCTGCTGAAGAAGGAGAGGGCTTAGGATGGCCCTCAGAAACAGGAAAGTCAGTGGAGCAATGAGCAACCTGACGTAAGGACTCCTTATTGAAGAGATTGTCTCCCGTACAAGGAGTATTACCCAGCCTTTGTTGTGCCCATCTATTCAAGTCAGATGCTTGGAGCCAGGCTTTACGACGTGCTCCTATGGCTATAGCAGAAGTTCTGCTAACAGACTCAAAAGAGTCTAGGGAAGCACGAGAAAGAAACCAAGAGATATTTTGGCTATGACTAAGAAATAAGGAATAGTCTGCTGCCTTGGGCTCTGATAGAAAAGGAGTCAAAAGAGATAATTTCTTTGTGACCTCCTGAAGGGATAGACTCATATAGAAAATATATGAGAGAATCCTTGTTGCCAGCATAGATGTTTGGAAGGTTTGACGTCCAAAGGCATCCAGTGTTCTAGATGCACGCCCTGGCGGGAAAGAAGAATGTTTTTTCTTGCTTTTTACCTTCCTCATTGCTGATTCCACTACAATGGAATGATGGGGAAGTTGAGGCTTTTGAAATCCTGGAGAGGGGGGCACCTGATACCGAAGATCAGTTGCTGTAGGAGGTGAAGAAACCCTTAAAGGTTTTCCATGGCCACACTGCTGGTGCCGCCCTGCCGATTGATATAGGCTACTGCCGTGGCGTTGTCGGACAACACACGAACGGCCCCGTTGCACAGAGCATCCTGAAACGCATGCAAAGCCAGCCATACGGCCCTCAGCTCCAATCTGTTAATAGACCAGGTCCTTTCCTGTTCGGACCACTGGCCCTGGGCGAATCTTCCTTGAACGTGAGCATCCCATCCGGATAGACTGGCGTCTGTCTTCAAGGGCACCCAGGGAGGCGCCTCTAATGGCATCCCCTTGCTGAGGACATCCGCCTTGATCCACCACCGTAATGCCTGCCTTGTTTCCGGAAGCCAAGGTAAGTGTTGAGACAAGGAGTCACGCTGATGAGACCACTTCCAGAGTAACGCCCTCTGCAATAACCTCAAGTGTGCCCTTGCCCACGGGACCAGCTCTATCGTTGCTGCCATAGTCCCGAGCACCTGCAGATAGTGCCAGGCCACAAGGGAAGATCTGCCCAGAAACTTCCGGATCAGCAATCTCAACGCTCTTGCTCGGTGCTGCGGAAGATAAACCCTTCCCTGCCTATGTATCGAATAACGCTCCCAAATACTCTAGCCGTTGTGACAGGACTAAATTGCTCTTGGACATAAGGACCACCCAACCTAGACTTTGAAGAAGAGCCACAAACCTCGTCGTAGCTTTTTTGCTTTTGACCCTGGATTTTGCCCGGATCAACCAATCGTCTAGGTAAAGGTGCACGAGAATGCCCTCCTTTCTCAATGCTGCCGCTATGACTATCATCACCTTGGTGAATGTTCTTGGGGCTGTCACCAATCCGAACGGTAAAGCCCGGAACTGGAAATGCCCCTTGGGCACCGCAAATCTGAGGAATTTCTGATGCTCCCGCCGAATCGGGATATGCAGGTACGCCTCCGATAGGTTCAGGGATGTCAGAAACTCCCCCTTCTGAACCGCCACTATTACCGACCTGAGCGTCTCCATACAGAAGTGCTGTACTCGCAGACACCTATTTACCCCCTTGAGGTCTAAAATTGGCCGAAAAGTCCCCTCCTTTTTTGGGACTATGAAGTATATGGAATATCGACCGCATCCGCATTGGTCTAGAGGAACGGACACTATTGCCTTGAGAGCGAGCAACCTCCCAACCGTCTCTCGCACGGCGTTGCACTTGATCAGTGACTTGCACGGGGACTGAACAAAAAATTCTCTCACCGGTCATTGGAACTCCAACGCGTAGCCCTCGCAAATGAGTTCCAACACCCACCAGTCGGACGTAATCTTAACCCAGGCAGGGTAAAAATCCCTCAGATGACCTACGACGGGGATCAGGCCTGCCTGGGCCCTCCTGATCTCATTGCGACTTTTGGGAATTCGTGGAAGAGGAAGAGGCTCCAAAACCCCTTCCTGCTCCTCGAAACCCCTGGCTCCTGCCCAGGAATCTTCCTCTGTTAGCTTGACTAAACCTTGGATATCGAAAGCGCCTAAACTCCTGCTGCTGCCCCTTGCCCGCGGTAGTAGGTCAGCCCTGTCTTGGCCAGTCTTCCGAAAGTCTGCCTCCCTTTGACTCTCCCAGATCCTTCACACCAGCTTGTCCAAATCCTCTCCAAACAGCAACTTCCCCCGGAATGGGAGCTTGCTTATCCTGGATTTCGAGGAAGCATCCGCTGACCAATTGCGCAGCCAAAGGTAACGACGCACTGCAACCACCGACGTCATGCTCTTTGACAAACCGCGGATAAGGTCATAGTAGACATCTGCCAAATACGCCGTTCCCGACTCCAGCAATGCTGCTTCTCCCGAGTCATCGCCGCTTGGATCGCCTTGTACTCGCTGAGACCAGCGCAGGCAGGCCCCTAGCTACCCAAGCTCCACAAATAGCTGCCTGCACCGACAAGGCATTGACGTCAAACACTTGCCTCAGCAAGGTATCCAGCTTTCTGTCCTGGGAATCTCTGAGCGCCGCACTACCCTCTACTGGAATGGTAGTCTTTTTAGTGACAGCCGAGACCGCCGCATCCACCTTTGGAGACCTAAATAGTTCCCGTTCCTGGTCTACAATGGGGTAGAGTCTACCCATCACCCTAGAACCTTTGAGTGCGGCCTCAGGCAGATCCCATTCTTCTTGAATCATCTTTCTAACCACTCTATGCACCGGGAAGGCCCTCTGGGTTTACCTAAAAACTTGTAACAATGGATCCTCCAACGTAGCACCCTCAGCTGGCCCCGCAACGGCATGTTTAACGCCTTGAGCGTCTTGGATATGAGAGTGGGCAATTCGTCCCTCCTAAACACTCTCACGACTCTGGCCTGATCCTCTTTGTCCGTGATCTCTCCTTCCTCCAACTCATCTTCCACATCCAGGTCCAGTTCTCCCTCATCAGATAGAACCTTTTCAGAGTCCACCGACCGTTCGTTGTGTTCCTTCTCCATCCTGGTCCTTTTAGCTGGACTTCCTGGTGACCCTGCAACCACCGATGTTCCAAGCCTCTTAATTCCACGGATCTCACCTGTGGTAGTCGTCCCCAGGCCCTTACCCTGGCTTCCAAAAGCCTGCTGCATCAGGGCCACAAACTCCTGTGAAAAAATGGCTGCCAAACCACCTGGTAAAGCAGCCGGCACAACTAGGGGATCCGGGGCCGAGGAAGGCCCTGCCACGGGTTTCTCCAACCCCACATCTGATGCAAATGGCTCTTGCCCTGCTGATGGGTTCCGCTGACCGTCAGCTGCCCTTTCCAGGTTGCGCTCCATCGTGGTGGCCAACCGTGCGCACCTCTTACAAACTCCGGTTTCAGCCGAATAGCTCCTTCTGGAACTGCAGAGCAAACAACGCGGCTTGGACGGCATGCCCCTCTTCCCGGGGTGAGGGGTTACTGTGCCTGAAATGTACCACGAAACCCCTTTCCACAAACGCACCCTTTTTTTTTTTTTTATGTTCACACTAAAAGAATAAACTGTGCAACAGGTCCATTCTATCCCTTCCAAAACTGAAAGACTGGCCCACGAACGAGTCTTCCCATGCAAAAAACGACATTCCTGCAAGGCCTGCTTGTCAGCCTGCGCTTCCCGCTCTGCCGTCACGCTGCCGGGCCAACTGCTGAACCCGACTATTTTGACCTACCTCCGCTGTCAGCGAGGAGGTTCCCTGCCTCCTCCGAGCTCCGTTTTCACTCCCCACTCCATCGACACTCGGGAGCCGGGAAAACTGCCTGAGCGGGAAGGACCGCTGAACTGCCTTCTTCCGGTCTCGCCACATCAGCTCTAGCAGCGCGCTCAGCTGAGCGTACCGAGAGACGGCATCACCGGGCCGCAGAAAACCGCTGCCACCCTGCACTGCTCGAGGCCTGTCTCTCTGCTTACCGACGGGACTGCTGACAGCGTCGGAAGCAGGAGACACCAAAACCCCCCCAGCACACGTACTACCGCCACCTGGATCTCTTCACAGCGCCGCCAGGCAGAGCATCTGGATGATGAGATGCTGAAAGAAATCAGGGAAGCTAACATGCTAGAGAGATAAAGAGATAAAGTTTCAGTGACACCATCTCTACCTGCCCACACATGGAGAGTTGGAAGCAGACACAGCAAAGGATGCCCCTGGACACCAGCTGCAGACCCTATAAAACCAGGTCTCCCACACTTACAGCCTGTGAGAGCCATCTCTACCTGAGAGTTGGAACGGAGTAGCCAAGTGGTTGCACGATTCAGTCTTGATTGCTGCAAATTGCAAGGGTTGCAAGCAGAGGGAATTGAATCATGTGTGGTGAGGGTGTATTTGGGTGAAGAAGGTTTGGCAGTTGGCTGAAAATGTTTTAATTTATTTTATTTATTTATTTATATTCTCTTATATACCGCGCTATTCTGCATCAGTGCGGTTTACATTGAACAAACTGAAATTACATGGAACAGGGCATTATAACTTGGAGATAACTATTTTACAGGGAACATGGGCTATGGAGGGTTAAGTGGCTTGCCCAAGACCACAAGGAGCACCTGTGGGACGAGAAGCCCCAGTCCTTCCAGCCCAAGGTTGCTGTCCTCTAGTGGGATTTGAACCCCCGACCTTCCGGCCTGAAGTATCTTGCCCCAACCACTAGGCCACTCCTCCACTCCTAATGAACTGGCAGGAGTCTCAATAGCACTGGATCCCTGGTTGATGTTTTTAAACTTGCCTCCAGAAGGGATGGAGGAAAATTTGTCAAAGCTGGGAGGGGTACCGAGTGTGACAGTTGCGTATGATGTTAATGAGTCAACGGAAAGACCTGTGAGTTCTGCAATGAAAAGATGTAACATAGCAAATGACGGCAGATAAAGACCAATATGGTCCATCTAGTCTACCCAGTAAGATGGCAAGAGTAGGTCATCTGCTGCTCCATACAGGCCACCCCTCCCCACGTAACTAAGAAATTGTATTATATATTTTATATCAGTGAATTAACAGTGCTCCAGAATCATAAGAAAAATAGTTTTGATGTAATTTGGCCACAGTATATCAGATGGCAGGAGAAGAAACTGTAGTTACTCAACTGTAGCAGGTGTTCTCCATGGACAGCAGAAAAGTCCTCAAATATGAATGACATCATCCAATGGAGCTCTGCATGGGAGCATTCCTAGCTCCTTCAAGAAGCTCTTGGAGGTTCAATCGGGCCTGTGAGCACCTTCTGCAGCAACACCACCATCATCTTATCCTTAGTCCTATGACTAGCTGAGGAGAATTCATCTCCAAGGGGAGGAGGGAGGATTGTGAGGACTTTCCTATTGTCCACGGAGAACACCTGCTACAAGTAAGTAAGAATTAATTAGTCCTTACCTGCTAATTAGTGTTCCTGAAGGAACTTCAGTCCAGTCCCTTAACTTCTGGGTTGCGCAACCCTTCCAGCAGCTTGGAGGCTGAGCCCATCATCCTTTTGATGATGGTGTGGTATAAATACCACTGGCACCACCCACTGGCACCAGTAACCTATTGCCAAAGCAGACTTAACGGATAGAGAATGAAGAACTCAACTTTCAAAACGAAATAACATAACCGACCACTCAGGTCACTAAAACGTCTAAACTTTTTTTTTTTTGATCAATGAGGGAAAGAAGGGCAGGAAGGAAGGAAGAGGCTTACATGAGGCCGAGCTGGACCTCCCTCTCTTCCCCGCAGCTCCTCTCTCGCCGGCCCTCCCAGCCTCAGAACCCTAAGCACCGGAACCGCCACATTGTCTTCGTACGCTGTCTTCGGTCTGTCCCCTGAAATAAACTCCTCGAACTCGGGCGGGATCAGGGACTGGACTGAAGTTCCTTCAGGAACACTAATTAGCAGGTAAGGACTAATTAATTCTTCCTTATCGTCACTTCAGTCCAGTCCCTTAACTTCTGGGATGTAACAGAGCAGTTCCACCCAGGGAGGGGTTCGCTAGTGCAGACCGAAGAACCGCGCTACCAAACCTGACATCTGTCGCACCTTGGACATCTAGCCTATAATGCTTGGTAAAGGTGTGCAGAGACGACCAGGTAGCCGCCCTACAAATGTCCAGAGGCGGCACCAAACTATGCTCCGCCCAGGAAGCCGCCTGCGCCCTGGTTGAATGGGCGCGCAGGCCTCCTGGGACCTGCTTTCCTTTGAGGATATACGCTGAGGCAATCGCCTCCCTGATCCACCTAGAGATGGAGGCCTTGGCCGCTGCCTCTCCCTTGCGTGGACCCCCAAACTGAACGAATAGGCGCTCGGACTTTCGGAAAGACTCCGTGCGGGAGAGGTAACGCTTCAGAACCCTATGCACATCCAGAAACCTAAGCTTCTCCCCGAGCTCATTTTGATCCCTGTCAGGGAAAGCCCGAAGGGAAACCGACTGGTTCACATGAAAAGGAGAGATGACCTTCGGTAAGAAGGACGGAACCGTACGCAAGATTACTTTATCCCTAAAGAATGAGAGAAAAGGAGGACGAGCAGATAGTGCCTGAAGCTCTGATATGCGTCTGGCCGAACAAATAGCCACTAAAAATACCATCTTTAGGGTCAAATCCTTCAGGGAGGACTTCCTTAGAGGTTCAAAGGGCTCCCCGGAGAGGGCATTCAAGACTAGGTTGAGGTCCCAAGGAGGGATGACGGATCTTTGTTGCGGGCGTAACCGCCTGACCGCTCTGAGAAACATGCCCACGTCTGCATGAGACCCTAGGGATCTGCCTCTGACTTTTCCCCTATAACAAGAGATGGCTGCTAGCTGAACTCGCAGCGAGCTAGACGCTGGACCCTTCTCGAACCCCGCCTGAAGGAAGTCCAAGACCTGGGAGACCGAAGCTGAAAAGGCCCTAATCTGCCGCTCCGAACACCAGGCTTCAAAGACACGCCAAACTCTCACATAGGACAGAGAGGTGGAGCGTTTGCGAGCGCTCAACAAGGTCGAAATTACTGACCCCGAATACCCCCGCTTCCTGAACCTGACCCTTTCAATAGCCAGGCCGTAAGCGAGAACCGATGCACGTGGGGCATGCATACCGGGCCCTGTCTTAGGAGATCCCTCTTGCAGGGGAGTCGCCAGGGCTGATCGACTGTCAGCCGCACTAGATCTGCATACCAAGGACGTCGAGGCCAATCGGGGGCAATGAGAACTACCAGTCCGTGGTGGGATTCCACCCTTCGCAGAACCCTCCCTATGAGGGCCCAGGGAGGGAACACGTAGAGCAGACCCTCTGCCGGCCAGCTTTGGACTAGGGCATCCAGGCCCTCGGACATCCTTTCCTTTCTGCGACTGAAGAACCGGCCGGCTTTTGCCGTCGTGTACCGTGCCATGAGATCCATGATTGGCCTGCCCCAGCGGGCAACCACTTGATCGAATACCTCCTGTGCCAGCTCCCACTCCCCGTGGTCTATCCTGAACCTGCTGAGGTAATCGGCCGTGACGTTGTCTATGCCGGCCACGTGCTGCGCCGACCGTGCCAACAGATGGACTTCTGCCCATTGTAAGAGGGAATCCGCCTCCTTTTCCAAGGACGGACTGCTTGTTCCCCCTTGCCGGTTGATGTAGGCCACCGTGGTGGCGTTGTCGGATAGGACGCGGACTGCCCTTTGCCGCACCAAGTGCTCGAGCGCCAGGAGGGCCAAGGTTACCGCCTTCAGCTCCAGCCTGTTGATCGAACACTTCGATTCCTTCGAAGTCCAGCTGCCTTGGGCAAACTGTCCCTGGCAGTGTGCCCCCCAGCCTGTTAGACTCGCATCCGTCGTCAGTTGGAGCCACTGGGGGGTTTCGAGGGGCATCCCGCAGCCCAGGTTCCTTGGGTTTTTCCACCAAAGCAAGGACCTCCTGATCCGGAGGGGACAGGGAATCCTCCTGGATAGTGGATGATGTTGAGGGGACCACTGCCTTAACAGCATGCGCTGGAGGAAGTGCATATGAGCCCTGGCCCACGGTACTACTTCTATCGCTGCTGCCATGGTACCCAGCAGCTGAAGGTAATGCCAGGCCGTGGGGACTCTCAAGCAAAGAAATCGAGACACGAGATTCCTCAGGTTTCTTAGTCTCTGCTCCGATAGGAACACTCTCCCTGCCTTGGTGTCGAACCTTGCTCCTAGGTATTCGATCTCTTGAGTGGGAGTCAAACTGCTCTTTGCTCGATTGATGACCCACCCCAACTCTTGCAGGAATTCCACGACCCTGGCCGTTGCCGAGCGACTCTCCTCTTCTGACTTTGCTTGGATTAGCCAATCGTCGAGGTAGGGGTGGACCAGGATACCCTCTTTGCGCAGAGCGGCGGCCACGACTACCATCACCTTGGTGAACGTCCTCGGAGCCGTTGCTAGGCCGAAGGGAAGGGCCTGGACTGGAAGTGGCCCCTTGGTACGGCAAATCTTAGGAACTGCTGATGAGACCGCCGGACCGGGATATGTAAATATGCTTCTGTCAAATCTAGGGACGTGAGGAACTCCCCTTGACGAACGGCCGCAATAACCGACCTCAGGGTCTCCATGCGGAAGTGAGGAACTCTGAGACAACAATTGATTTGTTTTAAATCTAGAATTGGACGAAAGGAACCTTCCTTTTTTGGGACCACAAAATAGATGGGAGTATCGACCGGATCCTTGCTGAGCTGGAGGGACGGGCTGGACCGCTCCCAGCGCTATAAGTCTTGAAAGAGTGGCATCCACCGCCGCCTTCTTTTCTGGTGGGCCGCAAGGAGATTGAACGAAGGCAGGGGCTACCTGCTTTGCGAACTCGAGAGCGTACCCCTCTCGGATTACTTCCAAGACCCATTGATCGGATGTGACTCGGGACCAGGCGGGGAGAAACTGCCTTAGCCGACCCCCCACCGGCAGAACTCCCTCCGGGTCCCCCGGTCTCTCATTGTGTTTTTCTAGGACCTGAGGAGGAGGAAGAGGCCCCAAAGCCTCTGCCCGCTCCGCGAAACCCTCTGAAGCCTTGTCCCCTGGAGGAAAAACCCCTAGAGGAAAAACCCCTGGGAAAGGGGTTCGATCTGGCCTGACGGAATCTCCGAAATTCCTTCGGCTGGTTTCGGCTCTGCGCCAGAGGGCGGCCTAGCCTGGGCCTATCCTCCGGGAGCCTGCCTCCCTTTGACTCACCGAGGTCCTTAACTAACTTATCCAGGTCTTCGCCAAACAGGAGCTTCCCCTTGAACGGAAGACGACTCAAGCGAGCATTGGAAGAGGCATCCGCCAACCAGTTATGTAGCCATAAGTACCTTCTGGCTGCAACCACCGAGGCCATATTCTTTGCCAGACTCCTAATGAGATCATACTGGCTATCTGCTAGGTAGGCCGAGCCGGACTCTAACCTGGCCATCAGCGCTTGAGACTCACTTGAGGGACCGTCAGGGAGCTGAAGTTGTTGGGACCACCTTAGGCAGGCCCTGGCTACCCAAGCTCCCGAGACAGAGGCCTGCAAGGCTAGGGCACTCACATCAAAGGCTTGTTTTAGCAGCGTATCCAATTTTCTATCCTGACTGACCCTCAGAGCAGCGCCTCCCTCGACCGGAATCGTAGTTTTCTTCGTCAACGCTGAGACTGCAGCGTCCACCCTGGGGGACTTCAGCAGGTCTTTGTCCGATTCAGATAGGGGATAGAGGCGGGACATAGCCCGGACCCCCCTTAGGCTAGACTCTGGCTGGTTCCATTCCTCCTGCATCATCTGACGAACCAGTCTATGGACTGGAAAAATGCTCTGAGACCTTCTGACGGCTTGGATTAACGCTGGGGTCACCAACCTCCAGAGGGCCGCGGGCCGCACAGCCGACTACCGGGAGCCTCGCGGGCCGCACCCTTCTCCCCGCCCCCGCGAAAAAAAACAACAAACGCAAAATTATGAAAACAATGGCTGATCACCTTTATTGAATTTAATGAGATGGCTGATGATTCATGCTAGCAGACAAACGCTTAAAGTCCGGCTTCACAGATGACACTGACAGGAGAAGGGACGCTTGCAGGTGGTCGTCGGTGAGCTGCGAGCGCGTGGATGACTTTATCAATTTCATTCGGCTGAACAGCTGTTCGCAGCAGTAGGTTGAGCTGAAGAGAGCAGCGACCTTGCATGCGTTGGCGGCCATGGACGGGTGGGTGGCTGCCTGTGTCTTCCAAAATGCGACAGTGCCCATAGCCATGAAGCGCGACTTCTGTGCGTCGTCACACTGCAGTTCGATCAAGTCCATTTGAAGGTCAGAGGGCACGTCGGTGGGGTTCATCTCGAAGGGGGCACTGAAGAGGGCAAAGTCTTGCGAGTGCTTGGTGAAGTCTTGGAAACGAGCCTCAAACTCCGTCTTGAGATGACGGATGGTGGATGCATAACGGCGAGCAGCAGCCGAAGGCGTCAGTGCGGCGAGCCTCGCAAAGTGTGCGAAGTTGTGTGCTTGCAGCTGCTTTTCCCACAGCATTAGCTTCACTTGAAAGGCCTTGACCTTGGCGACCATGTCTGAGACGAGGAGCTCTTTGCCTTGCAGTTGGGTGTTGAGCTGATTCATGTGAGCTGTCAGGTCGACAAGGAACGCTAAATCCTGGCACCACTGAGGATCGCGCAGCTGCGGGAAGTCGAATCCCTTGGCTTCGAGGAAAGACGCCAGCTCCTCTCTCAGCTCGTAGGCACGCTGAAGCATCTTCCCACGGCTGAGCCAACGCACCTCGCAGTAGTACAGCAGATCGACATACTGCGCGTCAGCCTCTGCGAGCAAGTCCTTGAACTGGCGATGATTCAATGCGTGCGACAGCACCAAGTTCACAGCCTTCACAATGACCGACATGACCTCAGCGATGGTTGCAGACTTGGCACAAAGGGCTTCTTGGTGGACGATGCAGTGCAATGTCTTGATATCCTGTTTGTGGCCGAGGTCGCGCACGTGCTTCACAAGAAGCGAGGCAAAGCCGTTCTTCTTCCCCAACATGGTAGGGGCGCCGTCAGTGGTGACACCACACAGACGCGACAAGTCAAGTTCAAAGTCCTTGATCCAGGAGAGCACAGCTGCCAACACATCAGCGCCAGTGGTGGTTCCGCTCATTGGCACAAGCTGAGCGAACTCCTCGATGACGTCGAAGGAGTCTGTGACGCCACGGAAGTAGATCGTCAGCTGAGCGGTATCCTTCACATCTGTCGACTCATCCAAGGCAATCGCGAAGTGCCGACAGTCACGGAAGCGCTGCTTCAAGGTGCCCAAGACGTCGTCCTTCATATCTTCGACGCGGCGAGTGAGGGTCAGGGCAGACAGGCTGACCTTCTCGAAGACCGCCTTCTTCTCAGGGCACACTTCGTCGGCGATGGCGAGTACACAGTCCTTTACGAATTCGCCGTCGGTGAAGGGCTTGAGACGAGTTGCGGCGAGGTAGGCAACGCGGTAGCTAGCTGTGGTGTTGCTGGTGGCTGCAGTCTGGGTGGCTGTCACACTCTTCACAAAGAGAGCGGACTGGCGTTGGAGCGCAGACGACACGCGGGTAAACTCCTGCTTCTTCTTGACTGCATCCATCTTGGGGTACTCTGGGTGGACGGACTCGACGTGGCGCTTCACACTGTAGTCCTTCAGAACGCCAACGGTCTTCTGACAGATGACACACAGCGCACGATCCTTGTGCAGCGTGAAGAAGAGCTTGTTCCACTCAGGGTTGAAGCCGCGGTTCTCATCGCTGAGCTTGCGCTTCTTGTTCGTGGGGGAAGCCATGGGGAAAAAAGAGAACAGAAATTCTGCAAAAACAGAATCAAAGTTTAAGCCTTATTGCTGATTGGTCCTCTAATTTGCGCGCTGCTCTTGGGAAACCGGTCACGTGCCGTTGAACCCGCCGAGCATGCCGCGGGCCGCAGATACAATGGCGGGAATCCTTGGCGGGCCGCACGTAATGTTAACCGGGGTAGAGCCTCGCGGGCCGCAGGTTGGTGACCCCTGGATTAACGGATCTTCCAGGACTTCTTCCTCTGCCGGAGACTCCACGGCCATATTGAGCACTTTTAGAGACTCACTAATCAATGCTGGGAGCTCTTCCCGCCGAAAAACACGGACTATGCGCGATTGCTCCTCCTCCGGGATCTCTCCCTCTTCCAGCTCTTCCTCATCTTCCCCTCCTTCTTTGTCCGAGGGTTCCTCTTCAAGGGAGTCCTGAGACGGGGATTCGAAAGGCTCCTTGCCTAGAAGCCTGGCGCGCTTAGCTGGGATGACAAGGTCCAGGGATCTAGACTTCCCGGACTCAGTGTCCCTGCTTTCCCTCGCCACTACTGGCTCTGAAGTTCCCTGCTTGCGCAGGCAATAGGCCTTGTGTAAAAGAAGCACAAACTCCGGAGAAAAGTGATCCCAGCTTCCCTCCGCCCCGGCGGAGGTAGCGGGAAAGGAAGAGGAAGGACCTGGTCCCTTTACCGATGAAGGCGGAGGAGAATGGACCTCCCTTGACCATTCCAGGGGATCCCCTGACCCGAGGGTGGTTTGAGACATGCTCAAGTGGATTTCGTTCTCCACCGAAGCCGCTTCAGCCGCGCAGGTTTTGCAAACCCCTGCTTCTGAGGCCGTCCCCCTCCGAGTGCCGCAAGGAGGACACCGCAGCTTACTCGGCATGCCCCCTTAGGCACTGACCGTCTTGGAATTCAACAATTAAATAAAGCAGATTCCTGGTTCTAGGAAACTTCAATAAAGAGCAAATTAAAGTAATTTAAAGCAAAAGAAACTTAAAGAAAAATCCAAGGAAAAAATGGCGCCAAGTGAGAAAACAGGCCTCTGTGTCCCCTCCCCCAGGCGCCGTTAGCTAATAGCGCTAAACAAGGCACAAAATACCGCAAAACAAACAAAGGCAATTTAAAGTAAAATTAAAGCAAATTAAAGTAATTCAAATACACGCCAAAATAAGGAGCTTTCCTGCTCAAATACTTGCGGTTTGTTGAATAACTGGCGCGTGCTGCCCAGCAACCTAGAGATGCAGCCGCACTTCGCTGACTCTCCACGTGGAAGGCCTAGACCACAACAGAGGCCTGAACCACGGGAGGTAGCTGAGTTGCTAGTTCCCCGACTCCCGGTCAGATGTGCTGCGGCGGTCTGCAAAGCGTCTGCCTTGTTCTCAGTGCTCTGTGCTCCGGAAATGCCTCAAGCGCTCAGCCGCCTCGGGGCTGCAGCGCGAGGTCGGGGACGCCGCCGGGAGGATGCTCGGCGCTGCCTCCAGCGCTCAGCCCGCCAAGCTGGGGCTTCGGCGCGAGGCAGAGGGAGTCCTGCTCTGACGAACTCAGGAAGTGCTGGAGAAGGAGGCGAGCTCTTCCAAGCCCCGCGGCTCCGGTAAACCTCTTCCCTGAGGAGCGGGCCTACCCGTAGGGCGCTCAAGGGGGGGGGGGAGGGAGGAGGGATTCACGAATCAGACCCTTAGAGGGGAATTACCAATGAAGGGAATGGCAAGAATAAAGAAAATAAAGGTAAATTCAAGCAAGTTAAAGAAAAATTAAAGTAAATCAAAGTAATTTAAAGTAAAACTAAAAGCCCCGTAAGCACTCTGGCTTACAGGAACCCTCCAGCTGCTTGGAGGCTGAGATTACTGGTGCCAGTGGGTGGTGCCAGTGGTATTTATACCACACCATCATCAAAAGGATGATGGGCTCAGCCTCCAAGCTGCTGGAAGGGTTGCGCAACCCAGAAGTTAAGGGACTGGACTGAAGTGACGATAAGGAACTACGCTTTCTTCATGGACAAGCAGGAAAAAAAAGCCCTCTCATATGGAAATCCCTAGCTACAGGCTGTGTTGAACAAAAAGGGAAAGAACAACTAGCCCAATAGGGGACAACATGCACTATTTTTGTTTGCAACAGACCTTTTATGAAAATGTTTTGTAAAAGCAGCCTGAACAGAAATAAATGGGCCTAGGAATGGAGATGGCTTCTACTCCCTGAAAAGATTCTACAGTACTGATTGGTCGAATCTGCTGTCATGTCTGGAATCCCCATCCAGACAGGAGTAGGCAGAAGTGAAAGTGTGAACCAAGTCCAAGTTGCAGCTTTGCTTTTCCTTAAAGACCGAGCACAAGTGGGCCACTGATGCAGCTATATCTCTGACATTCTGAGCCGTGACATGATCCTCAAGGCTTAGGCCACCTGGACATAAGTGAAAGAAATGCTGTTTGCAAGTCAAATTGAGAAAGTGTGTTTGGAGACGGCAGTCCCTAGTTTACTGGGGTCAAAAGAAACAAAAAGCTGGATGGACTTTCTATGGGTTTTCGTCTGCCCTAAGTAGAAAGCTAAGGCTCTTTTACAATCCAACATATGCCACATAGCTTCTTCTTTATGAGAATGGGGTTTTGTGAAAAATATTGGGAGGATGATAGACTGGTTAAGATGGAAGTCTAACACCACTTTCGGAAGGAACATGGGATGAGCGGAAAGCACCATTCTGTTGTGAAAGAATCTTGTGAAAGATGGATGAACTACTAGAACCTGAAGCTTGTTCACTCTGTGCACTGAAGTGACCGCCACCAAAAATAAGACATTCCAGGTCAAAAATGTCAGAGGACAAGTATTAAGCAGCTCAAAAGGAGCTTTCATCAGTTGTGTAAGAACCATGTCGAGGTTCCACAATACTGTAGGTGGCTTGTAAGGAGGTTTACCTTCTATTCCATGATAATAAGCTCCAATTGCACTGAGGTGAACCCTTATAGAGTTGGACTTCAGTCCCGACTCAGATAAGTGTAGAATGTATTCAGTGTCTGTGTGGGAGAGGTGAAAGGATCGATGGACCGTTTCCCACACAAGACAGCCAACCTCTTCCAACACAAGGCATAATACCTTCTCGTTGAGACCCTCCTGGATGCCAAAAATACATTGTCGACACCAAATGGCACCTTGAGAGTGGGCAACGTTAGCCTCTCAACATCCAAGTGTGAGCTAGGGACTTAATGGTGGAATGCAACATCACTCCATTCTCCTGTGATATCTAATTTGGTTCTTGCCCCAGACGTATTGGCTCCCAAGTGGAGTGTTTCAGAAGTAAAGGGAACCATGGCTGAGTGGTCCAGTAAAGAGAAATGAGGGTTATTCCGAACCATGAATAGTGGGGATGGATGTCCCAAAAGGACGTCCATCCCCGCTATTCGTGCAGCTGCAGGCCCCCGAATAACTTCCCCGCCGGTTGTGCAGGGAAGTTAGTCAGGGGCGAGGAAGAGGCGGCCTGGGGTAGAGAGTGGGCGGGCTGTGGGTGATCGCTGGCCCTGGATGTAAAGGGCCGATTCTAATGTTGGCCCTGTACATCCAGGGCCGGCAAATTGGCGGGGAGGTTATTCCACCCCCGGGGTGGAATAACCTCCCTGGATGTTTTTTTTTTTTTTCGATTCAGGGCGCGGAAGGGGCTGGGAGGGACAAAGTTAATTCCCCGCAGCCCGACCCTGGCCTTAGGAGGCAGGATCGGGGGGGGGGGGGGGGGCCGGCTGCAGGGAATTAACTTTCTGGGGCAGGTGCCGGCATCGTGGCTTTTAAATGGAGCCGCGGTGCTCTGGCAACAGGACACCACAGTGCCAAGGCTCCATTTAAAAGCCCTGGCTGAGTTAGCCGGGCTAGTGCTGTACATGCAGGCCGGGACTGAATCCACGTCTGTGGAGCTCCAACAAAAGAAAGAACTGAGGATATGATGGCGTCATGGCAGCAGGTGAGAAGGGACACACAGGCATGGCTGAACTTACAAACGTTTCTAGAAGGAGCTGGGAATGCTCCCGCATGGGGCGCTGACAAATGACATCAGTCATATGTGAGGACTTTTTTTCCTGCTTCTATATGGAGAAAGTGTAGTTACTCACCTGTAACAGATGTTCTCCAGGGGCAGCAGGAATCAGTCCTCACATATGGGTGATGTCAACGCCGATGGAGCTCTCGCGGAAGCATCAACCCAGCTTTCAAAGAAAGCCTTTGGGAGATGCCACCACACATGCGTAGTCCTCTTCCCGCCCAAGGATGCCATCTTACTCAGTCAGATGACATAGCTAGAGCTGACAAAAGAAGATGGCCAAAAATGTACAGCAACTCCAAAGGGAGGAGGGAGGGTTGTGAGGACTGATTCAGGCTGTCCCCGGAGAACACCTGTTACAGGTGAGTAACTGTGCTTTCTCCAGGACAAGCAGGAAGTCAGTCCTCATATATGGGACTCCCTAGCTACAGGCTACCGAGAACCTATAGAAAAAAGAAAAAATACGGAGGACAGACTCTGAGGACCCCAGTGTTTATGGCTCCGGTAGCCTGAACAAGAAAGGTCGGAGGGCAGGAGTTGCCTAAACCCCAAACAGATTACGGAGTGCAGCCTGGCCGAAGGCACAGTCTCGTTGGAACTCCCTCTCTGGGCAGTAGTGAGCTGCAAAAGTGTGGACGGCGGCCCTGACATTGCCATAGTCCTGACATTGTGCACAGTGACCTGGCGCTCCAACAAAAGCCTAGCCTGATCGTGGGTAAAGGTGATACAGTCCGCCACCCAGGTGGACAGGGTGCGCTTGGTGACAGCCTCCCCCAGTCGACTGAAACGAAAAGTTGTGAGGCTTTGCAGTGGCCCCGAGTACACTGCAGGTAGAAGGACAGGGCCATTTTGCAGTCCAGAGTATGGAGAACGGCCATTGGTTTGTCAGTGTGGGGTCGTTGAAAGAAGGTAGGGAGCACCATCTCTTGGCTGAGGTTGAAGGCGGATACCACCTTCGGAAGAAATTTAGGGTGGGTGCGAAGCACGACCCTGTTCTTGTAGAACCTAGTGTAGGGGGGGCTCGGCCACCAAGGCCTGAAGCTTGTTGACTCTGCGGGCAGAGGTGAGCGCCACCCGGAAGACAACTTTCCAAGACAGGTAATGCAAATGGCAGGTAGCCAAAGGTTCGAAAGGCAGCTTGGTAAGCTGCATCAAAACCACTTTGAGATCTCATTCCGCCGGCAGTGGCTGAATGGGAGGTTTAGAGAGCAGTAGGCCCCGCATGAATCGGGTAATGAGGGGCTGGACAGAAAGAGTCTTGCCCTCTATGGAGTGATTATGCGCAGAGAGTACGCTCAGTGCACCCTAACAGAGTTGGATTTAAGACTGGCCTTTGAGAGGTGGAGCAAGTATTGGAGCACCATGTGCAGCTGGCAGGAGAACGGGTCAACCTGTTGCTTCACACACCATACTGAAAATCTGCGCCACTTGAAGGCATAGGCTCATCTTGTGGAGTCTTTACGAGAGGCCAGGAGGACTTCCTCCACCTCCCTGGGGAGATTGAAGGGCACTAGGGCGACCCGTTCAGCAGCCACACTGTTAGCAAGAGGGACCCCAGGCTGGGATAGAGAAGCGAGTCCGCCTCCTGGGTCAGCAGTTCTGGGGAACTCTCCAGAGGGACTGGGCTCCGTCGAAAGGTGGAATAACAGGGGAAACCAAAGCTGTCTGGGCCACCGTGGGACCACCAGGATCATGGAAGCCTTGTCCCACTGGACCTTTAAGAGGGTTCGTACGATCAGTGGCATGGGAGGGAAGGCATACCGGAGGCTCTCCTACTACGAGATGAGGAAGGCGTCCGCCGCTATCCGGGATGGGTGCAGTTGGGGACAGCAGAAGCAGGGAAGCTGAGCACTGGCTGGGCTGGTAAAGAGGTCGAGACTTGGGGTTCCCCACTGTCGGAATAGCCACTGCGCCGCCCTGGGAACAAGGCACCACTCATGCGGTTGGAGGACCCTGTTCAGCCTTTAAGCGGAGGCACCACTTAGCTATATGCGTTGAGGCAGGCTTTGGGGACCACATGCACTGTGGAAGCCATGTGGCCGAGCAGGTAGAGTATAGACCATGCTGACATGGCATGACGGTGCTGCACCTGAGTCGCTAGGGCCCTGAGACGATCCACTCTGTCTAGGGAGAGGAAGGCCCTGGCTTGGAAGGTGTCCAGGTGAGCCCCTATTAACTCCAGGTCTTGTGTTGGAGTGAGATGCGATTTGGGGTGGTTTATCACGAACCCCAGATGTTGTAAGACCTGGATGGTGCGACCAGTGGCCTGTTGCATCTCTGAGGCAGTGTCTCCTTTAACTAGCCAGTCATATCAAAAGACGAAGGCCCCTTGGAGACGGAGGTGGGCGGCCACCACTGCCAGGCATTTGGCGAAGACTCTTGGAGCAGAGGCTAGGCCAAAGGGCAGTACCCTATACTGGCGGTGGTTGTCCCCGACCATGAACCTCAGGTACTGCCTGTGACTGGGATGAATAAAGATGTGAGTATTAGCATCCTTTAGGTCCAAGAAGAATAGCCAATCTCCCTGCTGGAGGTAGGGTAGCAATATTCCAAGGAAGCGCATTTTGAACTTCTCCTGCACCAGGAATTTTTTCAGGTTTCTCAAGTCCAGGATGAGCCTTGGGCCTCCTGTTCTTTTTGGGACCAGAAAGTATCTGGAGTAGAACCCCTTTCCCCTTAAGTGGGGTGGTACCAGCTGTACAGCTCTGTCACTGAGGAGGCCTGTGAGTTCCTGTAGTAGCAGGGCCTGGTACAGAGGAGTCTGATGGGGCTCTCCTGGAAAGAAAGGAGGTGGTGTCTGGTCCAGATGAAGGAGGTAACCTTCTCTGACCACCTGAAGAGCCCAGGAGTCAGTGGTGATGGCAGCCCACCTTTGGACAAAATGAGTCAGGCGCCCTCCTGTTGGTAGCTGATCTCCCATGGGTAAAGAGGCTATGCTTTGGGAGTCAAAAGCCAGACCCAGTCTGTTGGGGCTGGTGTCTGGGGCTTGGAGCCCTTAGGCGTACGTGGGCCTTGGCCTACTCCCTGATGACCCTGCTGATGGATCTGGGTGGCTGGGTATGGAGGATAGCCTTGATAAGGCTGGCCCTTCCTGTGGAAGGGAGGCCTTTTCCCAGGTGGTTTCTTCCTGAGAAGAGTGGAGGTCTTCCTCGAGAGCGGAGTCCTGGTGACATACTCTGTCTTTATCTCGGCCGCCTTGTCCTCCATCGGCTTGCCAAAGAGATTTTCCTTGAGACAAGGGATGTCGAGGAGTTTTTCCTGGACCCACTGCTCGAGGTCCGATGCCTGGAGCTAGATCTGGTATCGGGCACTGATGCCTGCGACGGACACCATCACGTTGGACTCGAAGCTGCCGTAGGCTGCTCGAGACAGGTATTTCGAGCACTTGCCGACAGACTTCGTGAGGCTCTGGAAGCGTTGGAGGTGGTCTCCATTGAGGCCTGCCGCAAAACTCCCAGGTTCTTTAGTTAGGTCTCACAGGTACATGCCGATATACAGTTGATAAGTCTGTATGCGGCACGCCAGCATCGAGCCCTGGTAACAATTATGCCCGAGGGCGTCGAGGGTGCGGGACTCCCTGCCCAAGGGCACAGATGAGTGCATCTTCCGCTTTTTTGTCAACGCATGACTGACTCAATTACCATGAAGGTGTGAAGGAGTTGCGCCATCCTGAAGCCGGGTCCTCACTCGACCCGGTACATGGCGTCCAGGCATCGGCTAATGATCAGCACCGATGCTGGTGCCTCCCATATCCTGAGGAGGAGTCGACAGAGGATGGAGGGGGCAGGGACCATGAGGGCCTCATTGGGTGGGGCCCCGTACTGGGGATTTTGAGTTCCTCTATACAAGGATTCTCCTCCGACTCCGTGGCGAGGGAAAGTGCCTTCGTCATGTCCCAGACAAACTCGAGGAACAAGGTGTCTTCGGGTGGGGACAGATGCCTCGACGCTGGAGGAGATGGATCTGAGGGGAGGTCACAGTGTGCCCATGTCTCCAGAGAAGTCTCGACGTCAGACTCCCAGTCTGAGTAGTCTTCCGAAGACTTGAGGTGCTCTAAGGGCGTCATTGGATCTGGTCTTCGGTGAATCACGGCAGAGGCTTGGCTGGAGCCAGAGACGCTCATCGGAGAGGACTTGCTCCCAAGGACCAGGAGCAGGATTGAGACCCTCACCGAGGATCTGCTCGAGGCATGTGGCTCTCGAGGATCACGTTGGCGGCCTGGGGAGTCCTTGGCATCGAGGTCCCTAAGGTCTCAGCACGTGTACCAGCAGGGCTGGGCATCGATGCTTGCTGCGAGGCAAGGAACGTAGAAATGCTGCATTCCAGCACCCTTGTTTCCCACTCGGGGGTTGCAGCCTTCGACACCAAAGCCGGAGTGACCGGGTCGGGTGTCGGGGAGGAGAGGGAGTCCTTGACAGGATGGGCCTTGAGGGTACCTTCGCCAACCGCTGTTGCTCTGACTCCTCGGATGTTTGCTGTGTGCTGAGGGACTATGCATGGGACTTGCCATGCTTGTCCACTTCCCAAGACGAGGCCCTCGAGGATTTCTTCTTCTTCTTACTCTCCCGCTCTGAGGAACCTACATGTCTGCATGGAACCGTGGGAGCTTTACACAACTCCGAGGATCCGTGCGGGGCCTTAGAGCGCAAGGCTACTGGGGATATCGGGGTTGGGTCTGCCCTGTGGAAGATGTCGTCCTACTTCTGCCGGTGACTCTGGATGGCCTTAGCGAACATCTTTTTGCACAGGGGGCACATCTCTGGGTCGTGGTCGGCACCCAGACACCGGAGGCAACAGTCGTGTGCGTCAGTGAGGGACATGTTTTTGGAGCATCGATCACACTTCTTGAATCCAGTGGCCATTGGGGCAAAAAGGGCCGCAGCGAGGTCGAAGACCCTTGATGCGGCCAGCGATTGAAAAAGGCGCGAAACAGCGGGGCTCAGAGGCGGGAAAGGAACTAGTGCTAGATGGAAAAGGCACAGAAGTGCACAAGAAAACAACTTTTTTTCCAGGGAGGAAAGATGAACGTCTGTAGGGCTCCATGAAAAAAGAGAGACTGAGTAAGATGGCACCCTTGGGCAGGAAGGGAACCACACGTGCGTCGTGGTATCTGCCAAAGGCTTTCTTTGAAAGCTGGTGAGATTCTTCCGCGAGGGCTCTGTGGGCATCAACTTCACCTATATGAGAGGACTGACTTCTTGCTTGTTCCTGGAGAACATGTTTGTTAAGGAAGGGAATTAGGTGCTTGAGGGGGAGAAGGGGGGAGGAGGCTGTTTGAGGGATGGGTTAATATCAGTGGAAGCTGAGTGGGTTATGGAAAATGTTGAAAGATAGCTATATGTTAATAGGATGTTAAAATGAAGTAAAATTTTGAAAAAAACTTAATCAAAATTTAAAAAAACACTAGAAATACTCTCTCCTCCCCAGATTATTGGTATATTTGGGAATGCCACCCATTTCCTAAACAAAACATAAGAATTGCCATACTGGGTCAAACCAATGGTCCATCAAGCCCAGTATCCTATTTCCAAAAGTGGCCAATCTAGGTCACAAATACCTGGCAGGAACCCAAAAAGTAGATAGAATCCATGATGCTTATCTGAGGGATAAGCAGTTGATTTCCCCCAGTCTTCTTTAATAATGGTTTAGGGAGTTTTCCTTCAGGAACATATCTAAACCTTTTTTAAATCCAGCTATATTAACAGTTTTTATTACTACTATTGAACATTTATATAGTGCTACAAGGCGTATGCAATGCTATACAGATACATATTACATTTTCTGGCAACGAATTCCAGAGCTTAATTCCGTATTGAGTGAAAAGATATTTTCTCCAACTAGTCTTAAATGTACTACTTTGTGGCTTCATTGCATTGCTCCTAGTTCTTATACTTTTTAAAGGAGTTAAACAACCAATTCATGTTTACTCGTCTTACTCAGCTCATTATTTTTATAGACCTCTATCGTATCTCCCCTCAGCCATCTCTTGTCCAAGCTGAGCATGCTCTAACTTTTTAAGCCTTTCCTCATAGGGGTATCCTTCCATGCACTTTATCATTTTGGTTGCTCTTCTCTGTACTTTTTCCAGCTCTGCTATATCTTTGTTTAGGTGTAGTGACCAGAACTGCATGCAATACTCAAGGTGGGATCACAGTCTGGAGCGATACAGAGACTTTATGATATCCTTTGTTTGTTTTATTTATTTATTTAACATTCCATATATACCGCCTTTCATGATATCAAGGCGGTTTACATTTGAACAAACTGAAATTACATTGAACAGGGCATTATAACTTGGAGATAACTATTTTACAGGGGAACATTTTGTTTCCCACCTTTCCTTATAATTCCTAGCATTCCTTTAGCTTTCTTGGCTGCTGGAGTTCTAAATGAAGAACCAGAAGCACTACTGGAAAACTTGTGTCTTTTGAGGAAACTGCTAGGTACTTGTGACCTAGATTGGCCACTACTGGAAACAGGATACTGGGCTTGATGGACCTTGGTCTGACGAAGTATGGCATATGTTCTTATGTACACACATTGAGCAGAGAATCTTAACATATTATCCACAATGATACCTAGATCCTTACCCATCCTACACTGCTCATTATTAAATAGACTTCTATTGTATCTCTTCTCAGCCGTTTCTTCTCCAAGCTGAAGCCAGCCACAATCAGCAACGCATCTACACAACAGCTGGGTAAGAGGTGGGGCTTGTGCCATTTAAAATCAGGAAACTCCTAGGGAAGCCCCCTTTCTCCATGCGATTGTCAGCAGCTTACCGCGTGCAGGGCAGCTTTCCCAGCAACAGATCATCCAAGCCCCGAACTGCAACAACGGATTCGAGCCCTCCCCATATATGCTGAAGCCAGCCACAATCAGCGGCGCATCTACACATCAGCTGGGGTAAGAGGCGGGACTTGTGCACATAAGACTGGGCGGACCCACACCTTAGATGTGGCCCTTTGAGTGGGCCGCAGGAGGGAACGCTAGTTTAAAAAAACCTCAAAGCTCAAACTAAGTTATACAGCAAGAACCACATAACCTCCCACATCACACACACAAAACACCCACAGGACTACTTAACAGATTCCAACCTGAAAGATCTACACAAACCAGCTATGGATTCCAGGCACATCCTAATTAGCCTCATTGTCCTAAGTATATTACTACTTTCTCATTTCACCTATGCTGCGGAGGCCTCAAATTACTCTTCAGCAATACCAATACCAATGGATCTACATCCACCAATCAGAACAAAAAACATACTCAGACTAATTCAAATAAACCTTGCTAATAACATGGCAAACTACTCAGAATCCTACACACCAACACATTAAATTGAAATGCGCCTTGATTAACACCCACTCCATCCGGAACAAATTCCAGACCATAACAGACTACATAAACGACCAATCCATAGACATAATTTGTGTTACAGAATCATAGCTTGCTAAATAAAACATCATCACCCAACCTCCCACTACACCGATTCCCTGGTCAAATCACCATATGATCAACTTTGAAATAAAGGCACCCATAACAAAGAAAGCCACAGAAGAAATGCAGAACAAGAGCAGACGGTTCAAACAATTCAACATTGATGCATTCCTGAACAAGTGAGTCCACAAATTGACCCCAACACACAAAATTTGGATGACATCATTAGCAACTGGAACCACACAATACACAGTGCAGCAGCGGCCCCTACCAAGAGGCTACACAAAAAAAGATAACAGGCACAAGGCGCCATGGTACTCCAGTGAAATCAATGACCAAAAAAGGGCACTGCATTCCCACAGAAGAACAACTGAGCAAGCATTCTCCGAAATGCTTCCCGTTCCACGTGCAGGACCCAAAAGGCAGGCAGAGCTCCGGAGTTTCAATGCGTGGATGAGACAATGGTGCAGAGATGAGGGTTTTGGATTTGTTAGGAACTGGGGAACATTCTGGGGAAAGGAGGGGCTCTTCCGAGGGGATGGGCTTCACCTTAACCGGGATGGAACCAGGCTACTGGCATTAACCTTTAAAAAGGAGATAGAGCAGCTTTTAAACTAGATAATAGGGGAAAGCCGACAGTCGCCCAAGAGCAGATGGTTCGGAAAAATGTATCCTTGAAGGATACTACCAAAAGCAGAGAGGTTCCAAAAAAGAGCAAAGTAGCCCAAATGCCCTCAAGTATGGAGCAGACAGAGCTTAAAGATCCCAAATTACCCATGTCTACCAATAGCCAAATTAATATGAATAAAATACAGTCTCTAAAATGCTTGTATGCAAATGCTAGAAGTCTAAAAAATAAGATGGGAGAGTAAGAATATATAGCACTAAATGAGAGGTTAGATATGATTGAAATATCAGAGACATGGTGGAAGGAGGACAACCAGTGGGACACTGTGATACCTAGGTACAAACTATATCGTAATGATAGAGCTGATCAAATTGGTGGAGGGGTTGCGCTCTATGTTAGAGAGGGCATTGAGTCAGAAAGGAGTAAAGTTTTGCAGGAAACAAAATTTGTTGTAGAATCTCTATGGATTGAAATTCCATGTAAAAAGGAGAAGGCGATGGCAGTGGGGGTGTACTATCGACCACTGGGCCAGAATGAACAAATGGATGATGAAATGCTCAAAGAAATCAAGGAAGCTAACAAAAGTTACAGCGCAGTAATAATAATGGGTGATTTCAATTACCCCAGTATTGACTGGGTCAGTGTCACGGCAGGACATGCTAGGGAGATAAAGTTCCTAGATGACATAAATGACTGCTTCTTGGAGAAGCTGGTTCATGAACCGACCAGAGGGGAAGCCATATTAGACCTGGTCCTTAGTGGAACACCAGATCTAGTGCAAGAGATAAGGGCGTTGGGGCCACTTGGCAATAGTGATCATAGCATGATCGCCTTTGATTTAATTAGTGGAGGAGGGATAGTACAGAAATCCACAGTACTACATTTTAACTTTCGAAAGGGAGACTATGATAAAATGGGGAAAATAGTTAAAAAAAAACTAGAAGGAGCAGTTGCAAAGGTTAAAGACTTACATCAAGCTTGGGTGTTGTTAAAAAATACTATCTTGGCAGCCCAGACCACGCTTTAAGAAAAGTGGAAGGAAGTCCAAAAAACTGCCAGCATGGTTTAAAGGTGAGGTCAGAGAGGCTGTTGTTGCCAAAAAAGCATCTTTCAGGAAATGGAAAAAAGAGCCAAACGACGAAACCTGGAAACAGCACAAGAACTGGCAAATCAAATGCAAGGCATTGATAAAGCAGGCAAAGAGAGAATTTGAGAAGAAGCTTGCTGTGGAAGGAAAAACGCGAAATAAAGATTTTTTCAAGTACATTCGCAGCAAAAAACCTGTGAGAGAGTCAGTTGGTCCATTAGGGGCACTAAGAGGCGACAAGGCGATAGCGTAGAGACTGAATGAATTCTTTGCTTCAGTCTTTACTGAGGAAGATGTAGGGATGTTACCCATGACTGAAGTGGTATTTAAAGGTGCGGAAGAATTGAAGGAAATATCGATACATCGGGAAGATGTATTACAACTATTGGATAAACTGAAGAGTAGCAAATCACCTGGGCCGGATGGTATACATCCAAGGGTGTTGAAAGAACTGAAATATGAGATTGCAGACCTGCTATTAGTAATCTGTGAACTATCATTAAAATCATCTCTAATACCTGAAGATTGGAGGATCGCCAATGTAACACCAATTTTTAAAAAGGGTTCCAGGAGTGATCCGGGAAACTACAGACCGGTGAGCCTCACATCAGTACCGGGAAAAATGGTAGAAACCATCATAAAGAATAAAATTACTCAGCATGTAGATAGTCATGGCCTAATGGGAGACAGCCAACATGGCTTTAGACAAGGAAGATCTTGTCTTACTAATCTGTTATGTTTTTTTGAAAGTGTGAATAAACAGGTAGACAAAGGTGAGTCAGTTGATATAGTGTATCTGGACTTTCAGAAAGCCTTTGACAAGGTCCCTCATCAGAGACTTTTGGCAAAACTAAAGAGTCATGGGATAGGAGGCAGTGTACTACTGTGAATCAAGAATTGGTTAAGAGATAGAAAGCAGAGGGTTGAGCTAAATGGACAATTTTCCCAATGGAGAAAGGTGAATAGTGGTGTACCCCAGGGATCTGTGCTGGGTCCGCTGCTTTTTGACATATTCATAAATGACCTGGAAAGTGGAATAACGAGTGAGGTTATCAAATTTGCAGATGGCAAAAAACCTATTTAAAGTTGTTAAAACCCAAGAGGATTGTGGAAAATTGCAAGAGGATCTTGATAAATTAGAAGACTGGGCATCAAAATGGCAGATGAAATTTAATGTGGACAAGTGCAATGTTATGCACCTAAGGAAGAACAACCCCAACTATGGTTATACAATGCAAGGTTCCACATTAGGAACCACCACCCAGGAAAAAGATTTAGGCGTCATTGTGGATAACATGTTAAAACCCTCGGCCCAGTGTGCAGCGGCAGCCAAGAGAGCAAATAGAATGCTAGGTATCATAAGGAAAGGAATGAAAAATAAAACAAAAGATATTATAATGCCTCTATATCGTTCCATGGTGAGACCGCACCTTGAATATTGTGTGCAATTCTGGTCGCCGTATCTTAAAAGGATATAGTTATTAGAAAAGGTTCAGAGAAGAGCCACCAAAATGCTAAGGAGGATGGAAGGATACTCCTATGAAGAAAGACTAAAAAGGTTAGGGCTCTTTAACCTGGAAAAGAGACGGCTGAGGGGAGATATGATAGAGGTCTATAAATTAATGAACGGAGTGGAACGGGTAAACGTAGATCGATTGTTTACGTTATCAGAATATAGAAAGACTAGGGGACATGCAATGAAGCTACAGGGTAAACTATTTAAGACTAATAAAAGAAAATATTTTTTCACTCAACGTGTAATCAAACTCTGGAATTTGTTACCGGAGGATGTAGTAAAGGCTGTTAATGTAGCTGGGTTTAAAAAAGGTTTGGACAAGTTCCTGGAGGAAAGGTCCATAAACCATTTTTAAGAAGGGACCCAGGATATCAATGCTTGACCCAGTACAAGCATTGTGGAACCTGTGTCTTTTGGGGAAACTGCTAGGTACATATGACCTAGATTGGCCACTGTTGGAAACAGGATACTGGGCTTGATGGACCTTGGTCTGACCCAGTATGGCATATCTTATGTTCTTATGTTAACATCATAGCAAACCTCAACACCTCCACATCCCCACTGGATCCATGCCCAGTCTCATGGATTAAGATTGCAAGGAGACAATTAACACCCTCTTTACTAAAGATCACATAACTATCACTCGCACAAGGTTACTTACCACCCAGCCTGAAGCAAGCATCAATTAGACCAATTTTGAAAATCTGCAACTTCGATATTAAGAATATTAAGCATTCTTGTACTTCGCTCCCATATTCTGGAACACCCTCCCTGACAAACTAAGAGCAATCAACAATCTCTCCATGTTCCACAAGGAACTCAAAACACACCTCTTTAAACAGCATTTTGGAAATACACTGGAACCTGTCAACACCGACCCCACCCCACCCAACATACCCCCCCCCCTCAATAATCACATGTCCCATCTCTCCCAACATAACGCCGCCTGATTCCAACAATACTTGTTTATATACACCATAAAAAGAGAATTTTCTGCAACTAACGTTTTGTAAATAGTGCATGTCTATGCACTGTATGTGAAAACAAAACACTCTCTACACTCCTGTATTGAAGACACAAACATTCACTCATTGTAAATAGCTCACAATTGGACTACAAGTGCAGTCCCAAGTTTATTGTTCATAGTTACTTGAACTGTTACATGTAATTGTTCTCATTGTTGTTACTGTAAACCATATTTGATCTCTGGAAAAGACGGTACATAAATGCTAATAAATAAATAAAATATAATCCTAACTCCTACAGAGCGATATCAAGCTTACCATTCATAACCAAGATCGTGGAAAAGATTGTCCAGCAACAACTACAAGACCACATAGAACCCACACGCCACTTGACCCCCACCAACATGGCTTTAAACCAAATCACAGTGTTGAATTACTCCTTACTTCACTCCTAAACAAAATAATAACCAGCACAGACAATGCTAGACATGGCTTTATACTAATATTCATTGACATATCAGCAGTCTTTGATATAGTGAACTACCGCACACTATTAAGAAGGCTGCAAGAAATAGGGATCCATGGCACGATTCTGAACTGGTTTACCTCTTATCTTACTCACAGAAAACAACAAGTCAAGCCTGGAAAACACCACTCAAAACCATTTGCCCAACTACAAGGTATCCCACAAGGTTCAGCACTGTCAGTGCTTCTATTTAACATCTATCTACAGCCAATCTACAAAATAATTAAGGAAAAAAATATACAATATGAAATCTATGTCAATGATATAATGATTTATACTCCATTCAACATGGACCAACTCGAGTACTCACAGATCACAACATGCCTCAAGGCAATGATAAGATGCCTTGACTTACATAAACTCTCCATAAATTTCAGGACATCAGAGGTCCTACATATAACAAGAAACACCACTTTCTCTCCACCCAAAAACATAACTATTCAAAACCATGACCTGGAAGTCAAATTGGAGGTGAAATACCTTGGAGTCACATTGGACCAAAATCTTACCTTCCAGTCACATATCAAAAGAATGACCAAGATGGCATATCACAAAATAAGGGCAATACAGAGGCCCAAACCATTACTCGGTGACAGCGACTTTCGGACTATCTGCCATGCTATGATAACACCTTTAATTGACTACTGTAATATAATTGCCAAGGCCTCCCAAATAAAGTTACACACTCACTTCAACTGGTGTAGAAAATTGCAGTCCAGATAATCACTGGATCAGCAAAATATAGCCATTTAACACCAACTTCACTGGCTTACAGTTATCATATGTTCCAAATTCAAAATGTTACTGACAATCTTCAAAGTTTTCCACAACTTAAAACCAACCATTCTCCAACCTATGATCAACCAGAAACCAGGGATCAGACTAAGGCGAACCACAAACAAGAATCTACTATCCATTTCTAAAGTTAAGACGAAAGTAAACCAAGCTACCTATAACAGAGCTTTTTCCTTATATGCTCCATCTCTGTGGAATGCCCTCCCCCCAGAACATCAAATCCATCAAAAACATCTATAACTTTAGGAAAGCTCTAAAGACATTCCTATTCAAGGAACATTTTGGGCCCAGTACATGTCTGCACTAACCTACCCCCACAGAACAAGTCTCCCTTCAGCAAGTCAATTGCCTCCCCCCGCCCATCCCCACCACCTGCCCTTCCCTCTCCTCCGATCTTACCCCTGCCCTCTAGCATTAATATCTCCCTTCTACCCCACCCCATTAACTATAAATAATGGATCCTTTCCAACATATAAATCTTGTTCACTACTCAGCCTTCTCTATTAACATCCAAGTTATACTTCCCCCGTTCTATGTGTCTTTCTTGGTTAAAGTTATCATGTAAATCGCTTTGAATACACGATAAAGCGGTATAAAAGAAAACCTGTTAAATAAATAAATAACATAAATCCTTTTCCTGGGTGGTGACTCCTAATGAGGCATTACATCTTGTAGCTATAGTTTGGGTTGCTCTTCCCTAAGTGCATAAGTTTGCACTTGTCCACATTAAATTTTATCTGCCATTTGGATGCCCAGTCTCCCACTTTCTCTATGTCCTCTTCAAATTTTTCACAATTCTCTTATGATTTAACTACTCTGAATAATTTTGTGTCATCTACAAAGTTTATCACTTCACTTGTTCCCATTTCCAGGTCATTTATAAATACAGTATGTTAAACAGTAGGACAAGCACAGGGATATTCCACTACTTACCGTTCTCCACTGAGAAAATTGATCAGTTAACCCTACCTTCTGTTTTTTCTCTTTTAGCCAGATCCCAATCCACTAAAGCATGCAGCCTCCTATCCCATGATTTTTTAATTTGCCCTTGAGGAACCTTGTCAAAGGCTTTCTGAAAATCCAATACATTATATTCACCAGCTAACCTTTTTATTCACATCTTCAAAATGTTTAGCAGATTGGTGAGCAAAGACTTCCTTAAACATGCACATAAGGCGTTTTCAGCTAATGCAGCAAAAAGATAGAGTGGCCTTAGCTGCAAAAGTTGTGCATTATCTGTTGGGGGCATACATAGCATTTCTCCAGCAGATGATTCACCAAACTTGCAGAGAGTGTGGCCCAGCAACACCATGGATAAACATAATGTCACCCATTGAGGTAGCGTTATTAGCACTCGCGCTGTCTGCAACTTTGACAGTTAACATATTCTGTTGCTGCCCATAGTGATACACATTGGACACATGCCCACTCTCCACCAAATCCCGCCCACTTGTGTAAAGAACACAGTTTCTGCAAATAGCACAGAAAATTGCTGCATTATCTGCAATTTCCATGCATTATCTGTTAATGTGCATTATTTAATCATTTTAAACTGCATTTGTGAACCACTCTGATGGAACCAAAGGTCAGTATATTAAGTCTTAATAAATTATAAACTACAATGTGCCCAGATAGCATGCTTGGTAAACGTGCCCCTTAGTCTCTCTGCTATGGCCTTATCCTCTCTCTTAGTGCAACTCTTTCTCCTCTGTCATTTAATGGTCCAGCTGACTTCTTCTCAAGCTTTTTGCTTCAAATGTATCTGAAAAGGTTTTTATGTGTTTTTGCTTCTATGGCAAGCTTCTTTTCAAACTCTCTCTTTTCCTGTCTTATCAATGCGTTACATCTAACTTGCCAGTGTTTCCCCGTTTTCTTCATTTGTATCTTTTTTCCATTTTTTGAAAGATTTTTTTTTTTATTATTATAATAGCCTCTCTCACCTCACCTTCAAACCATGTTGACAGTTATTTGGCCTTCATTCCACCTTTTCTTAAGCATGGAATACATCTGATTTGGGCTTCCAAGATGGTATTTTTGAATAATGTCCAGGCCTGATGTAAACTCTTAACCTTTGCAGCTGCTCGTTTTAGCTTTTTCTTAACAATTTTCCTCATTTTATCATTGTCTCCCTTTTGAATGCTAAATCCTAGCACAACAGATTTCCTCGCTGCTCTCCCTCCATATATTAAATCAAACGTTATCATATTATGATCACTATTGCCAAGTGGTCCCAACACAATTCACCTCTCATACCAGACCCTCCATTCTACTAAGGATTAAGGTGCAAAATAGTCCCCACTTGTGTCAATTTCTGAACCTACTGCTCCTTGAAGCAGTCAAAAGTTTCTAGATGAAATAACTATCTCCCTAGCATACCCTGATGTGACATTCACCCAATTTATACTGGGGAATTCAAATCACCCATTATTACTATGCTGCCAATTTTGTTAGCTTCTCTAATTAAGGTTAGCATTTCATCATCTGTTCATCCTACTACTCTCTTCCCCTTCTTACATGGAATTTCTATCAATAATAATTCTACAGCGATTTGATTTACCCTAACATTGCGATATAATTTGTACCCCGGTATCAGAGTGTCCCACTGGTTATCCTCCTTCCACCAAATCTCTGAAATACTAATTATATTTACTTCTTCATTCAGTGCCATATATTCCAACACTTCCATCTTATTTTTTAGACTCCTAGCATTTGTATATAAGCATTTCAAAGTATGCTTTTTGTTATATTGACAATCTGCTTATCAGTTGGACTCTTTCAATCTAGTCTGCTGTTTACTTAAGGGCACCTGGACTATTTGTACCTTCATTGGAATGTCTCTATCGGGATGCCTTAACCTCACTGACACTCCTGGGGGAAAGTTAACATCTCTTGAGGTATTATAACTTTCAATGAATAGTGAAATCCCATCATGTTTATTGCAAGCTGCACTATTAATTTTGCATAATAATAAATTACTTTGCATGCATCTGCATGCTTTGCAACTCATTATTATTTAAACTGTGCTGCAGTAAAAACTCTTATGTTATCTGCTAATAATGCAGCTTAACGCAGCTTAGTATATAGGGGCATAAGTTTGCACCTGAAGTACAATAACTGAGGGTGAAATAACTTGCCTAAGATTACAAGAAGCATCAATAGGATTTGGCTCAGGCTTCCCTGGTTTTCAATCTGCTATTCTAACCACTAGGCTGCTTCTTCCACACCTGCTCTGGAGGGTGCACAAATTTTGAAGGTTAATATACTTTCAAACAGGCACATTTTCAGAAGTATGCAAGTTATATACGTATCAGTTTATCTGCATATCAAGCATGCAATTTTATAGAAGTGGATTTATTTGGGCAAAATATTGTCTTACCTGTGGAAATACAGTATGTTTGAAAATTACCATCCTTGTGGCTAAATTATACATTTTATATTCTTAAAGTAGTTCATTTATATTTAGGGAAGTAAATGTTGCCTATTTATCAATAATTCCCAAAATGTATTTTTAACAGAACCTGCCAACTAATTATTTCCATTATTTCAAAATTTCCACAAATTTTACATCCCTTTACACTAGTACAGAGAGTAAATCCCTGACACACATCAGAACAAGTCTACAGTCACTCAAAATGATCCTCAGGTAGTACCAGGTTTGTTATCAGACAGATAGGGGTCCACAATTAAACTACCAGATCCCAGGCCTGCAGTAGGAAAGAAAAGGGATCCTCAGAAGGTCTGACAGATTTCAAATAGGAGATCCTCAGGAGAACTATCAAATCCCACTTGGCACAATTGCCATACATGCAATACTCACTCCTCCCCCTTCTCTAGCCTTCTCTTAAATGTCAGCGCTGAAGTTGGTTCTAGGCTGCTGGAAGAGCTGCAAAATACAAGAATCCATCAGTCTCTAAAGTCATAAAACTCCATGCATAACTTAGCTACTCAAATGAAATACATACAAAAGGTGCCATTTTAATTACCAGTTAATGCCCTTTCCTTAAGTACTGCTAGACCAGTCCAGACAGTGAGTTGTGTTCCCCTACCAACAGACTGGTAGAGACAAAGGACCAATGAAAAGCCCAGGTTTCAATGATATCACTCCTATGCCTCTATTCACCTCAGAGAACAGAGGTCCCCTTCAATATGCTTCCCAAAGCATATGGGAGAAACATGACAAGCCTCACACAATCTCAACAGTGGGCAACAAGGAGTAATGAACAGTAAAGAACTATGTACGGGAAGGCAAAAACAGAAGGCTATCAGTAGAAGACGAGCCTACAGAGCCAAGTATAAAAAATCCTAGTGGACTCAAGGGTACCACTGCAGAAGAACATAACAAATACAATTTCAGGGGCGAGCCCTGGACTAGTCTAGCAGGATTCAAGGAAATGACATTAACTGGTAAGTAAAATGTCACCTTCCATATCGTCCTGCTAGATTGGTCCAAACAAGTGGGATGTACCAAAGCTACAACTTCACTGGGCAGGAAGAAGTCACAGCAGCATGCAAAATCCTTGAGCCAAAGGCCGTGTCTGCCTACACATGGACATCCAGGCGGTAAAGCTTGACAAAAGTGGAAAGTGATGCCTACACGTTGCTGCCTGAAAAATGTCTGCAAGGGCTATTGAGCTCCGCTCCGTCCACGAGGATGCTTGTGTTCTGGTAGAATGGGCAGGCAAATCTCCAGAACAGGCCAGTTCTGCAACAGATATGCCGGGCAATGGCCTCTTTAATCCATTGCCCCAAAGTTGTTTTGGCTGCTGTTTCACCCTTGTGCAGGCCAGCAAACAGCACAAAAAGGAACTTACAAAAGGAATTCATAACCTCCAGGTACCAGGAAGAGATCCTTATTCTTATTCTTCCCCTGACACTGTTCTTTCTGGAAAGAGGGCAGGCAGACCACGTGGTTCACATGAAAGGGAGAAAGCATCATAGGCAAGAAGAAAGGCACAGGCCAAATTGAAACGGCCTCCAGGATAATTGCTCCCTACCGCAATAGACCCCGAGATGGCAGCAACTGAAGAGAAGACACCTACATAAGCCGCATCAGGTCTCCGAACCACGCTCTCCTCAGCCAATCCAACATCACCAGAAAAATCCTGCCCAGGTGCAGTTCTATACGCCGAATAACACACCACACCAGGGACCAGGGATGAAACACCTAAAGCAGTCACTGACTTGGCCAAGGCCGGGTCAGGCATTGACACCTGTGGACTTTGTTTCTGTGTCATGACTGAAGAAGTAACACACTGGCACTGAAGCAGGTAGCTATCAGATCCATTTTGAGGCAACCGCAGCGGCATAGAATAAACTGGCATGCTTCCTGACTCAACTCCCATTCTCCAGGATCCAGAGAGTGCCAGCTGAAGAACAACACTTCCACATTGTCCACCCTGGCAATGTGCTCGACCAATAAGGCTAGGTTCTTCTCCATCCAGGCAAACAGGAGACCCAACTCCAGAGCTACCCCTGCACGCCTCATGCTACCTTGCCAATTGACATAATTAGTCGCCATGGCATTGTCTGAAAACACTTGTACCACCCAGCCCTCGATCAGGGACCAGAAATGCAGAAGAGCCAACCTGATGGCCCCTCGCATCAAGGCAGTTGATAGACTATACCACTTCCCTGCGGTTCCAATGGCCCTGGGACATTATATTTGCAATGGGTTCCCCAGCTCGAGAGACTGGCATCCGTTGTCAGCAGGATCCAGGAGAAATCATCCAGCGGTACGCCTTATTCAGATGACAGAGCGGCCACCACTACTACAGGTTAGCCTTCACTATCAATGAAAGCAGAAGCCTGTGCTCAAACTCCTGAACTCGGGGATCACAGAGTCAACAAGGACTGCTGGACAGTCACATGTGAGCATGCGCCTACGGCACCATCTCTATGGTTGCTGCCATCAATCCAAGGAGCTAAAGATAATCCCAGACTCTGGGAGCCTGCTGCGCACAGTACCAGGCAATCCAACAGTCTTTTGACTTGCTCTTCTGGCAGGAAAACTCTGCCCACTCGCTTGCTGAAACGTGCTCCCTGAAACTCCAGGGCTGGGAAGGCAACAGCTGGCTCTTTCCTTGATTGATCACCCATATGAGGCTTTCCAAATATGGACACCACCTGAGACATTTCTGAAAGGGAACGGGATCGGATGAGCCAGTCATTCAGAAAGGAATGGGCAAAGTCCCTTAGCGATGCAGTCGCCATCACCATGACCTTGGAGTACGCCCTTGGAGTGGTGGATAGCCCACAAGGGAGGATGGAAAACTGATAGCGAGAGCCAAGCACAGCAAAATGCAAATACATTTGCTGACCCGCTCGGATCAGGATATGAAACTACGCCTTGGGCAGATCCAGAAAAACCAAGAACCCCCCTCGGCGCACGTCTTGATTCACAGAGTTCAAGGTTTCCATCCAGAAGTGCAGAATGCGCAAGTGCTCCTTGACCCTCTTGAGGTCCAGAATGTGCCGAAAGGAATCATCCTTTTTTGGCACTACAAAATAGATGGAGTACCTGCCCTTGCCCCGCTTGTTGGGGGGGGGGGGTGGACAGATCACCGCTTTTAGGTGTAGCAACTTGTCCAAAGTGATCCATGCAGCGGCACTTTTGATCACAGACTCACAAGGGGAAATTAAATTAAATTGTATTTATTTATTTATTTAAAAACATTTATTGACCACCAAGTGCTACAGCATTCTAGGCATTTTACCAAAAGGCAAAAAAATACATAGGAGTACCAATCACCCCTCTCACTCCCCTCATCCCTGCCACCAAATTACTCTTCCCACCCCATCAAGCAACACATAATGCTACCATCTGCCATCACTGCTAGAAAATCATGACTGCCTGCCATCTAAACGGGAAACAGAAAACGTTTTAGTGCCTTCCTGAATGCCATCAGGTCCATCTCTTTATGCAAATCCTCCGGTAACATATTCCAGAGGGCCGGAGCGGCCACCAAAAATATCTGAGCCTGCCATCGCTGCAAGTGGATGTGAGAAAACTTAGGCACAGCCAAAATCTGTGCTTGTGTGGACCAAAGGGCCCTCCTGGACTGGTACCGAGATAACAACCTCTGTAGATAGCATGGTCCCAACCCTCTTAACACCTTAAAAAATGAGGACCAACAGTTTAAAGAAAAACCTCTGTTGAATCGGGAGCCGGTGTAGTTGCTGCAACACCCCCTGATACTGAATCTCGCTTGCCCAACCTCCACAGCAGCCGAGCTACAGAATTCTGGATGACTTGCAGCTTCCTGAGAACAAAGGCTGGTAGCCCAACATACAGCACATTACGGTAGTCCAGGCCAGAACAAGTGCCTGGACTACAAGGCACAAGGCTTCTTTGTCCAAAAAAGAATGCAGCTGCCTGACCAACCACAGGTTGCCATAAGATGAAATTAGTTCTTACCTGCTAATTGTCTTTCCTTGAGCTTTCTCCGGGCCAGTCCAGGGAAAGGTAGGGTTGTCAATCCCCTATAGCAACTGAGGACTGAAGACTTCAAGTTTTCTTGAGAGGTGAAGCCACTCCCCCTAAGGGTAATCCAGCAGTCTCCTTCTGACAAAGCAACTAAACAAAAAGAAAGAACTAAACAGAGCAGATTAACCTTTGAAAAACTGATAACATTCTATAGTCCTTGAAAAACTCGGGAGCCAAAACGCAAATGTGCTCCGTTTGTTTTTTGTTTTTTGGGGTTTTTTTCTTCTAAATTTAGAATAGCCTTGATTGGCCGTGAATGAAATCTAGAAGCCCCAAGATGTCTCCTCTGAGAACTCATAGACGATGAAATTCTGTAGTGGCTTGAAAAAAAAAAATATTCATGATAGCGAAAAGGGTGGGACCCTGGACTGGCCCGGAGAAAGCTCAAGGAAAGACAATTAGCAGGTAAGAACTAATTTCATCTTCCTTATCGCTTCTCCGGGCCAGTCCAGGGAAAGGTAGGGCAGTACCAAAGCAGTACCTAAATAGGGGAGGGACCCGCCAGACCTGCGATAAGAGCCGATGCGCCCACTTTTGCATCATCTCTGGCCTGAACATCCAATCGGTAATGCTTAGTGAATAAATGCAACGAAGACCACGTCGCTGCTGTGCAGATATCTACCGGCGGAACGAAGGCATACTCCGCCCAGGAAGTCGCCAGAGCTCGAGTGGAATGAGCCTTGAGACCAACTGGCGGCGAGATGCCACGGGCAGCGTAAGCTGCTCCAATAGCGCAACGAACCCAACGAGCGATGGTGGACTTTGATGCGGCTTGGCCCTTACGGGGGCCGGCAAACTGGACAAAAAGCCTGTCCGTTTTCCGAAAGGGTTGCGAGACTCTAAGGTATGTCCGCAAGACACGGCTAAGATCCAAATGTTTGAGAGCTCGGTCCATAGGCGAACTAGCTTGTTCAGAAAATACAGGCAAGGCTACCGATTGATTAACATGAAAAATAGACAGCACTTTTGGTAGAAAAGAAGGAACTGTCCGCAGTAAAACTCGTTCTGGCAGAAATTGCAGATAAGGCTCCTGGCAAGACAAGGCCTGTAAGTCCGAAATTCGGCGTGCCGAACACAAGGCCACTAGAAAAGCTGTTTTCCAGGAGCTGCCGAGAGCAGATTGATGTTAAGGGCGACCGAGAAAACTCTTCCAACACTATATTCAAATCCCAAGGGGGCACAATGGGACGCCGTGGAGGACGGATAATTTTTGCTGCTCGCAAAAAACGATGAATATCCGGATGCGCCGAAAGACGGCGATGTTGAATTAATCCCCGAAAACAAGCAAGCGCGGCTATATGCACCTTAAGGGTACTCAGAGCTAACCCCTTATCCAAACCATGCTGGAGAAATAGGAGCAGATGAGGCACGGTAGAAGTCATTGGTGCCACATTGCGCTGTCCACACCAAGTCTCAAAAAGACGCCAGACTCGAACATACACTAAAGAAGTTCCTGGCCGCTTAGACCGAAGTAAGGTAGCTACAACGGAACTCGCATACCCTTTGCTTTTTAAGCGAGCCCTTTCAAGAGCCAAGCCGTAAGCGAGAAGCGATCCACCCGTGGCATGAGTATCGGACCCTGATGCAACAGATTGACGTGGGCCAGAAGAGGCCACGGCGGAGCTATTAGGAGGCGAACGAGATCAGCATACCAAGGACGACGAGGCCAATCCGGGGCAATGAGAATCACCATCCCCCGGTGCTGCGCTATGCGCTGGACAACTCGACTCAACATCGGCCAAGGCGGGAAAACGTACAAGAGAGTGTCGAGAGGCCACGGCTGAACGAGAGCATCCAGACCTTCTGACATGTGTTCTCTGCGACTGCTGAAGAAACGGCTGGCTTTGGCATTGCTGCAGGACGCCATAAGATCCATCACCGGCTGTCCCCAACGCAACGTTAGCTCGTGAAAAATCGCCGCATTCAACTCTCATTCCCCGGGATCGAGGACATTGCGGCTGAGATAATCCGCTTGCACATTTTCCTTGCCAGCTACATGCGCCGCTGATATCGCTATGAGAATGGCTTCCGCCCAAACCATCAACTCCTGACATTCGGAGAGGAGAGAAAGAATCTTTGTTCCGCCTTGACGATTGATATAGGCGACCGTCACGGCATTGTCGGAGAAAATCTTGACCGCCGTCCCTTTGAGAAAAGTTGTGAAGTGAAGCAGGGCTAGACGAGCTGCACGAAGCTCCAGCCGATTGATCAACTAAGAGCTCTCCTCTGGGGTCCAAGAACCCTGAGCAATGTGAGTTTGACAATGAGCTCCCCAGCCCGAGAGACTGGCGTCCGTGGTGACTAACACCCACGAGGGCTCCTGTAAGGGAATACCCGCCGTGAGGTGATCCCGAACTAACCACCACTCCAGACTGTGACGCACGAGCGCTGGACAGGGGAGGAGCTGCAAGAGTGGGTGAAGCTGCGGTGACCAGCGGGAAAGCAACGCTTGCTGCAAGGGTCGCATGTGAGCCTTGGCCCACGGAACTAGATCCAGTGCCGCCGCCATGGACCCTAAGAGCTGTAAATACGTCCACGCCGACGGCGCTGTTAGTCGTAGAAACGCTTGGACCTGTTGCAGAAGCTTCTCTACCCGCACTTCGGGCAAAAAGACTTTCCCCTGCCCGGTGTCGAAGAATGCTCCGAGATAAGTCAGTTGTTGCAACGGTTCTAAGTGACTCTTGGCTTGATTGATCACCCAACCGAGTTGCTCGAGAAGTTGAACCACTCGAGCTGTCGCCTGTACGGAAGCTAACCACGAATCGGCTCTGATCAACCAATCGTCAAGATAAGGATGTACTCTGATACCGTCCTTTCGAAGCGCCGTTGCAACCACCACCATCAGTTTCGTGAAAGTCCGCGGAGCCGTAGCGAGACCGAACGGCAATGCTCGAAACTGGAAATGTCCCATGGGAAGGGCAAAACGCAAAAAGCGCTGATGCGATGGCCTGATGGGAATATGAAGATAGGCTTCCGTGAGATCGATGGACGAGAGAAACTCTCCCGGCTGTACCGCCCGAATCACGGTACGTAGCGTTTCCATGCGAAAGTGAGGCACCCGCAAAGTACGGTTTACGCCTTTGAGATCTAGCACGGGACAAAAAGAACCTTCCTTTTTGGGGACCACAAAATAGATCGAGTATCGACCGCAACCGTATTGGTCTAGAGGTACGGGAACTATCGCTCTCAGCTGCAAGAGGCGAAAGAGCGTGTCCGCAATGGCTTGTTTCTTCAGACCGGGAGCACAGGGAGACATCACAAAGGCGGGTGACAAAGGGCAGGCGAAATCTAGCGCATACCCCTTCTGAATTATCTCCAAAACCCATTTGTCGGAAGTAACGTCGGTCCAGGCCGCCAGATATTCCTGTAGTCGTCCTCCCACAGGAACCAGCGCCTGGACCAGCAGACCTTCATTGCGGCTTTTTAACTGAGGGTTGGGATGCACTAAAGTAGGACCTGCCAAAACCTCTGGCTCCACGAAAGGATTGCCCCCGAAAGCTAGAACGGCCTCTGGAATAGGGAGTAAAGCGCGCTCCGCGAAATCTACGGGAGTCCCGACCGGAGCCTCGGAAACTAGCACCCGTTCGCGTTGGCTTGGGTTTATCTGAGTCGCCCAAATCTTTAACAATTTTTTCTAAAGCCTCACCGAAAAGTAATTTCCCCTGATAGGGCAATTTACTGAGCCGCAACTTCGAGGATACATCTGCAGACCAGTTACGCAACCAGAGAAAACGCCTGGCAGCTACCAGAGAGGCCATGGTCTTAGCCACAATCCGCAGCAAATCATAAAAAGCATCCGCCATATAAGCAGCGGCTGATTCCAACTTTGCCGTGTCTGCAATATCAGAAGAAGCCTCCCCTGAAGCGTCCCCTTGTAACCATCGAATGGACGCTCAAGACACATAAGCTCCACAAACTGCAGACTGCAGCGCCAAGGCGCTAGAATCAAATGCCTGCTTGAGAAGAATTTCTAACTTTCTATCCTGAAGGTCCTTAAGAGCTGCCGCTCCCTCCACAGGGATGGTAGTCTTCTTGGTCACTGCCGAGATAATGGCATCCACCTTTGGCATGCGAAATAACTCCTTTACCTCCTGAGGAAGGGGGTATAAGCGAGCCAATGCGCGGCTGCCACGCAGCGTAGCTTCTGGACACTCCCATTCCGAGTCAATCATCTGCTTGATAACTCGATGCAGTGGGAAACACCGTTGTTCAGCTTTAAAGCCCTGCAACAACGGATCTTCCAAAGGTTCCTGGGAAGCAGAAGGAAGAAGCAGGTGTAGCGCTGCTAAAGATTGAGAAATGAGAGCCGAGAGCTCCTCTTTACGGAAGACCCTGAAAATATTAGGATCTTCCCCGGGCGCAATCTCCCCTTCCTCCAAGTCATCTGCATCCAGATCCAAAGTTGGTTCTGCCAGAACCTCTGTGCCCCCTTGACCCAGGAGAAGAGAAGGCTGAGAAAGAAAAGGATCCAAAGGGTCCCTAATAACATCTTTATTTTGAGAAGATCCCTCTCCAGGATCTTCAGTTAATTGAACCTGAAGGGGAACAGGCAAAGGATTGGGAACTGAAAGAAGGATATTAGGCTGAGCAGATCGTTGCAAAAAAGCCTTGTGCATTGCCAAAATAAATTCTGGCGAAAAAAACGATGCCATGCCTTCCTGAGTCACAGAAGGGTAGTGTGAAGGCTTTTCAAGCAGAACAGCGTCCTTTGACGATTTCGCCTTTTTTTTATGCGGCCGTGGCTGCTCTGCTAGAGCACTGACCGGCACTGACAAAATGGCCGCCTTTCCCTCCTTTTCGGCGGGCAAAGACGGCTCGTCTACCTTTGGAATCGGCTTGTCTGTCATGAAGAAAAAATCCTAATTTGAACCCCCAAACGCGAAGGAAAACGGAAGAAAACAAAAAACAAAAAACAACTCCGAAGTTAAAAACGCTGAGGAAAATATCCCGGTGCCGCTACTGAGCCCGTGATTCTGAGAGGAAGAAAAAAATGAAGGTAACTCACCAGAGAGGAAGAAAAACTGAGCCGGAAAGGCAGACTCGCTGATAGCGGGAAGCACAGTGAAACCGGTAGCGCTCGGGACAGAGGAAAGAACTGGGGCCCCCAGGATCACTCTGTTGTAGGAGACAGAGGCAGTAAAAGAGGCAGGCTCTACCTCACACTGCAGGAATAATACACTCAACGTCTCTAATGCCCTTAAAGCTATAGTGCCTTTAGAAAAAAAATCTCACAGGACTATAGAGAAATCAGCTCTGCTAGAGCCAATATCATCATGCTGAAAAAAACAAGAAAGAAAAATAACCCGCAGGTTCATTGATGAGGGAGAAAATAGAGATTCGATCCTCTTTAGCTGCTGAGGACTGAAAGACTGCTGGATTACCCTTAGGGGGAGTGGCTTCACCTCTCAAGAAAACTTGAAATCTTCAGTCCTCAGTTGCTATAGGGGATTGACAACCCTACCTTTCCCTGGACTGGCCCGGAGAAGCGATAAGGAAGCAGACCAGACCATACCACCTGGGACACCTGCAAGGATAGATCCGCGTCCAGAAGGACCACCAGATCACGAATCTCCCTTTTCCAGCCCAGACGGGCTCTTGCAATTGTGAGCCCTGTCTGGAGCGCAGGCGCAGACAACTCCCCACACAACAAAACCTCTGATTTAGTAACATTCAAGACCATGTGGTTGGCCTGCAACCAGACAGCAGTTTCCTCCAGATACTGATTGAGTCACTGAAACTTCACAGACTCCTCCTCTTCAAACATCACGAGCAACTGTATTTCATTCGCATACAGAAAGCCAGAAAAAAACCCTATCTCCTGCAAATGGCCCCTACTGGGCTCAAATAGATATTAAATAAAACAGAAGACAAAGCCGACCCCTGCAGAACCCCACATTCCAGTGCTCGCAGAGGATGTTAGAGTCCCTCAGCGTATGCAAAATCTCCAGTCCGACAGGAAAGATGCTATCTATTGCAGAACCATACCCCCAAGCCACAGAGCACTACACCACGCCACCAAGATATCCCAATCAACCAAACCGAACACTGCAGACAGATCTACCATCACCACCAACACCGTCTTTCCTGCATCTCGTGCCCTACCCAACCAGTTCAGAACAGATACCATCAGTGATTCTGTACCAGACTCCCTTCAGAACTCCACTTGACCCCAATCAAGCTCACCATCCTGATCCAGAAAATCAGTTAGTTGTTGCAAAATAGCCTTTTCTATGATTTTAGCCAGGCTTATTAACAAGGAAATAGGACACATATTGGAACAGCACAGCTCGGGTCCCTTCTTGGGAATAGGAGTCACCATGGCCTTCTTTAACTCTAAGGGATAACAACCTTGACTTAAAGAAGCATTCACCAAGTCAGTTATCCATCCTATGACCTTCTCTGAAGCCCTCCACCGGGGCTGCCCTGGGGATTGGGTCTAAATGCACCCATGTAAGGTGCAACCCTTGGAGCAGCTCACGCACACCCTCAAGCTGTCAACTTGGAAAAGGAAGAACATTTCACTTCTGCATCTACCAGGTTCACTGCACACATCGCACCCCCTCCTTTGATCCACAGCCCATCCACCTTCCCTACAAAGTAATCTACAACCTGTTCCACATCAAGAACACAACTCCACCTGCTTGTCCCCCCTGTCCCTGAACCAAAAGCTGGTGGATTACCCGAAAAATTGACTGTGGCTTATTCCCTGCCACCCTAATCTGTGCCAAACAAACCTCTCGCTTAGCCTCCTGCAGCCGGTGGCGATAGTCATTCACGCATCGGTGCCAACACCGTCTATCCCCACTACACCCTATTTTCCGCCAATGGCGCTCCAAATGGAGCAATTCCTGTTTAATATCATGGAATTCCATAGAGAACCATGCCTGATGACACAACCAATCTGCCTGAACTCAGATCTACCGTAGCGGTGCCACACCCTCCAAGGCTGCTCCCATGGCCTCAACCCACCCCTGCACCTGATCCCCTACTGGGCCCCCCTGCACCCCCCGGCCTTTGTCGCAATGCCTCCGACCAAACTTAGAATCATCAATAATTCCATGCCTTCTATGAACCACACCCTCTCCACCCACAAAAAAACAAAAAAGATTAAAAAGTGATCTAACCAGGGAACCTGAAACCCCTCCCAAACCTCCAACACATAATGCGCCACCAACCCCCAAGACCAAAAAATCCAATCCAATGTATTCTGCTTACAGTGCACAGTCCCAGACACTAACTGCTGCAACCCTACATCCAAAAAATATATGTACACCACAATAAAGAGTGCCAAAAATCCAAATCACCAAAACAAAAACAATGGGACTCACAAAATTGAAAATTGTAATTTAATAAAAAATAATTAATTATTTGAAGAAGCATCAAGTGCCTATGACATTTATTTATTTATTTAAGGATTCATCACATAAACAAGGCAGTTTACAAAGAACACAACTCATACTGCTCAAGGCAGTTTACAGAGAACGATGAACATACTAATAACAGTAAAACATAATTGATAGTAATTAATTAGATTCAATAGACGCTGGCCTATAGTATAATGTAGGCGGCCAACTATGTACATTTAGGGATGAAGTAATCGAAGAGTGAGTTATTGAGTGTTATCTATAAATGATGGCAGAATAGCCATTCTAAAATTGTGATGTTTGCTTGTCCTTTATAGTCAGATAAGTTTCAGAGAACAGGGCACTTTTGAGTTTTTTCCTGAAGGTGGTTAGATCCTTTATTTCTCGTAAGTTGTTAGGTAATGAGTTACAAAGAGTCGGTGCGTATAATGAGAAGGCACTGTTTGTGGTTGAGTGGTTCGATTTTCTTGAAATCGGAGTGGCTAGTAGGTTATTCATATTCTCTCTTCTACTACTTGTTTCCTGTTGAGTCTGAATTAATGACGTCAGGAATGTTGGTAATAGTCTTAAAAACAGTCATAATAGCTTTGAATTTGATTCTTTGAGACACCAGTAACTAATGTAGCTGGTAAAGGATTGGAGTTATGTGTTCAGACCTTGAGACTTTCATTATGGTACAAGCTACTGTGTTTTGAGCCAATTGGAGGGGTTTCAGAGTTTGTTTTGGAAAACCTTGTAAGATAATACTACTAAAATCAAAGTGTGGGCATATAAATGCTTGGGCTATTGTGCGGAAGTCATCTGTAGATAGTAGGGGGTCTTAGGTTTTGTGAGAAAGGAAGGACTGGCCAGGGCCCCAGAACTAGGTTAGAGACTATTGCAGAGACTGATGAGCTTTTGTGTGATAAGGCAACTTACGCTAATATAAAACATCCTGTCTACGGCAATTTTGATTTGGCCATGGATAGTGACAATCCTAGTTACTCTGGATATAGATACGGACAGTGATGCAAGCACAGATAATGACGAAGAAACAGGACTGTAAAGGTAGCTATAGGTAAAGATATATATGCTTATTGTAATACAAGGCTAAAAACTGTGAAACATACATTTTAAGATAGAAGCTTCTGTCTCTCTGTGAAAAATTGCTGACAATTAATTGCAACAGAGATTAGCTAACAAAGTTGTGTACATAGTTACTGTGATCAAAGGCTAGCTTCTGCAAATCTTTGGATACAGACAGTTCCTCCTCTCTTCTGTGGTAAATGATAGGTCGAAAATTAGATAACTAACATCAGCATTATTGCATAACCTTTCTGAGAATCAGAGACCTTAGGTCAACATATAACTGGAAATCAAATAAAGCTTGGGAAATTAACAGAATTTAGACAGAAATTATAGTGTAATCAGCCCTTGTATAATGAAAGAATTACAGCGACACCTACTGTCACTTGGTAATTATAATCATGGCCTTGTAACTTCCGTTTTTTATGAATTTTTGCAAAGCATCAGCAGAAAAATAATCCTGTAAGCAGATTTTATTCCAGACCTGTAATTTTGTAGCATGAATAATATCATCCGATGTTAATCAAAAATTAACTATGTCAGCTGATACTTCTTAATAAAAGGCAGATCCCTGAAGGGTGATTTTTGAAGATAGTTAGGGAGGAGCCATGATTTGGACCTCTGACCATCTTCCTTCTAGAGCTCTGGAATTAATATAATTGATTTTCTGTGTATGTGTCTTGTTTTTTCCTTCCTGTTAGAAGGGCCGGGTAAAGCCTAAGAATCCAGGTAGGAATTCAGGTAGGAGGGCCTGCCCCAAAAGGGGTACTACAGTTGGTGCCTTAGACTCCGGATTGCCTGTAACAGTCGTCTGAAGCCAGCTGCCCTTCAAACAGGTACAAAAAGCGTGGACGTGGGCAGTAGTCTGTCTGTGAGTATTAAACAAAGCAGTATTATAAAGCAGTTTTCTGTGTGTTAGGCAGGTTTCTGTCGTGAGTTTTGAAATGGGCAATAAGGCCAGTAAATTTAAACAGAAAACTCAATTAAATGAGTGGGGCGAAAAAGCTCGTAGTATAGGGCTGAAAAAGGGAAGCCCAAATTATGAAATGAGGTGCAGGTTTGGTGATAGCACCCTTGATTACGTTGGCCTTTGATGACTTCCTCTAACCCCAGTTTGCAGTTCCCGCTGGGTGGAACTTTTCAGGAGGACAAACTGCGTTGGTTACAGTATGAGATGGCCCTTGATGACTTGGAGCGACCTCATACCATTCACGAATGGGTCATGTATGGGTGGTGGCATTCTAAGGCTGCCGAAAAAGCTCAAAAAGCCACCGATTCTGTGACTGAAAAATTTAAAGATCAAGTGTTTAGAATGGAGGAACAAATATGTGTTTTGGCTAAACAGACAGGAGCTGAAATTAAGACTAGCAGTTCTAACAGTAATCCTCTTCTGAAAAATTGTGAACCCAGTACTGTTGCTTCTGCTCCTCCAGCCTATGAGGAGGAGTTCACTGCATTGGCTGTATCATTAACTATGAATAGTGCTGCAGCACCGGCATCCCACCAAGATCAGGAGGTGCCGCTCATCCATTTGGATGATATGCCTGGTGTTTCTACCCCTATTAAATCCATGTCTGATATTTCGGGTGTACTGCTGCCTTCCCCTGGGTCCCCAATCCCTATATCTGTGGCCGACGCCATTCCTTTAATTTCGCCAGGTGGTCCCTTTTCCGCTGTCCCTGAAGAACCTGTAGTTATCCCTCGCACCACTCGGGCTCAACAGTTAAAAAAGGAAATTTTGGAACTTGAGAAATAAATAGGGGTAGAAGCAAGTCAACTTGAATTAATAACCACTAGAGAGCAGTTGACTCAATATTTAGCTCACTTAGCAGAAAAAGCCCGTATGTTGACTGAAGTCATCATAACTACACTTAAGGTACTTGACCTACAAGTAAAACAGCATACGCTAGCACTGTTGCCGCGCAGTCAAAATAAGGAGCTGGTAGCGGAAGCCATGGCTGCAGTTGTCAAAGGAACTGGCCATTGGACAAAAGCTCCTTTGATTCCTAAATGGAAACACTTGCAGTGCTTGACCTTAGAGTTAGGGGAATTTTTAACCTTAAACCAGGAGGTTAGGGAGGAGAAAGAACAGATTAAGAAAATAGATCTCTGCTTGCTCCGTTCAGAGCCTTTCCTAGGGGGGATGGTGGTTTAGTTACTTTAGCATCTCATTGGTCCCCAGCTGAAGTTTTAATTTGGCTAGATCTTGCCCTGACTCCCAAGAAAAACCTGGTCAATTTGTGGATTATTGGCGTCAGCTAATAACTACTTATGACCCCTCCTGGGTAGATTTGCAAAATTTATTGAAATCAGTCTTTTTAAATCCAATAGAATTGTGAGCAGTCACCCACCCCCAACTGCGGGATAACGCAGCATGGGAGTGGCCCCTTGCAGACCCTGTCACTAATTCTACTGATATTACTCAAAATGACTGCCTTCCGGGAAGACGGGAATAATTTGTTAAAAGTTATTGAAAAGAAATGTACCCCTGTGAAAGATTTGTCCGAGCTATTAGACCTGAAGCAGGGAAGGGATGAGGCTGTTGCCCAGTTTCATACTAGGTGTCAAGCGTTCCGAGATTTTTCCCCTCAGAATGGTGAAATGGAAGGATTTGCCTCAATTTTTGTGAATGGATTACAGTCGGAAATAAAAGCGATTCTTGAAAATACTTTGCTTGGATGGTCTACCAAATCTGCCCAGGAGATCTTGGAAGCTGCCTTGCATGCAGAAAAGCGGATCCAGAAGCAGAAGGATGAAGACAAAGGTAAAATGGAGAAACAACGCCAAAAACTTTTAAATCTCCAAGTAACAAGTTATGAATCAAATTTCAGGGGGCGAGGCAGAGCAAGTGGTGGCAGAGGGGGTAGGGGCACAGTACCCTTTAGGGGTAGGGGTCGTGGATATATGGGGGGATATCAAGGAGACCGCACATGTTTTATGTGTGGCAAATTGAAACATATTGTAAGAGACTGTACTATGCCAAGGAGTGACCTTCCCCAATCTGATGCTGTAGGAGCCAGTTATTCGCATGCCCCATATCCTGTTTTCACCCCTAATCAGCCTTCAGTCATGACCCAATATGCAGAAACTGATCTTGACTATAGTGAGGACTGACTAGGCTTGGTTGTGCGCCCCAATACCCAGGGAGAAATACTCGCTACAATCTTGGGGTATGAATTGCTCTTCCTGTTAGATACAGGTGCCTCCACGTCTGCCATAGCTCTATCACAATTGCCCCCTCCTCTGTTTGAGGCGCTGCCTACAGCTCCTAGAGTCCCTTGTGAAGGAATTGAGGGAAGAACTATAATGCACCAAAAATTGACTGATATACCCCTTCTAGTGGTGAGACCGCACCTTGAATATTGTGAGAAATTCTGGTCGCCGTATCTTAAAAAGGATATAGCGATTTTAGAAAAGGTTCAGAGAAGAGCCACCAAAATGGTAAAGGGAATGGAAGGATACTCCTATGAAGAAAGGCTAAAAAGGTTAGGGCTCTTTAACCTGGAAAAGAGACGGCTGAGGGGAGATATGATAGAAGTCTATAAATTAATGAACGGAGTGGAACGGGTAAGCGTAGATCAATTGTTTACCTTATCAGAATATAGAAAGACTAGGGGACATGCAATGAAGCTACAGGGTAAACTATTTAAGACTAATTAAAGAAAATATTTTTTTCACTCAACGTGTAATCAAACTCTGGAATTTGTTACCGGAGGATGTAGTAAAGGCTGTTAGTGTAGCTGGGTTTAAAAAAGGTTTGGACAAGTTCCTGGAGGAAAGGTCAATAAACCATTATTAAGAAGGGACCCAGGATATCAATGCTTGAACCAATACAAGCATTGTGGAACCTGTGTCCCTTGGGGAAACTGCTAGGTACGTATGACCTAGATTGGCCAATGTTGGAAACAGAATACTGGGCTTGATGGACCTTGGTCTGACCCAGTATGGCATATCTTATGTTCTTATGTTCTTATGAAATTGTATCATACAGATTTCCTGATTGGCCCTACTTTGCCTGTCAATTTGCTTGGTCAAGATTTTCTCTCCAGAAACAAGACTGTTATCAGCTGGGAAACCGGCACTTTGACCTGTACCTTGTGCCCCCTGCAAATCCAACAGCCTGTAGCTGTGACTCCAACTGTCATGACCGCTCCACCCTTGGAACCCTTCCTTCAACTTTGTGGGCTGTACCAGGTAATGATATTGGACATCTCAACATTTCCCCGGTCAAGATTGAAGTACGGCCAGGAGCTCCCTTGCCTTATGTGCGTCAGTATCCTCTGCCTGCTGCTTCAGTGGCTGGAATATGGCCAGTGATTGAAAACCTGCTAGCCCAGGGTGTGTTGGTACCAACTTCTTCTCCTAGCAATACACCAATTTTACCTGTACTAAAGGCTGATGGTAAGTCTTACAGATTTTTGCAAGATTTGCGAGCTATTAATCGTATTGTCCTACCAGTTTTTCCCCTCGTACCCAATCCTCATGACATTTGGACTTGTATACCATGTGGCTCCACCCACATTTCGGTCATAGATTTAAGCTACGCCTACTACTCAATTCCGGTAGGGGAGGAGTCGCAGTACTTATTTGCCTTCTCGTACGAGGGGCGTCAATATACCTGGACTACCCTTTCTCAAGGATACACCGAGAGTCCTGCTTATTTTTCACAGGCCCTTAAAGCTGCTTTACAGGACTTGGCATTGGATAAATCTACCTTGATACAGTATGTTGATGATTTACTTATTTGTTCCCCTTGTTATGATGCTTGTGTTGCTGATACTATGTTAACTCTTTTACATATCTCTCATTTGGGATTGAAAGTTAATCAGTCTAAGTTGCAATTTTCCTTGCCACAAGTAATATTTCTTGGTGTATGTCTCTCCTCAGCTGGCCGCTCTATTACGGCCCAGTGAATTGGTCCTATTATGTCTATGCCTTTTCCTGCTACTGTCCCTTATATACGCCGCTTTTTAGGTCTTTTATATTTTGCCTCCAGTGGATCCCTGACTTTGCTGAGCTTGCTGCTCCACTGTATGCCCTTCTTGGCCATGAGGCTCCGGAGGGTATTATAGTTCCTACTGAAGCACAGCATAATGCTTTCCACTCCCTGCGCCAAGCCCTACTGACTACCCCCTGTCTTTCTTTCCCTGACTATGCTTTGTCCTTCTATCTCTATGTGGCTACTTCCACCAGTGCCGCTGTCTGTGTTTTGGCACAACGTTTCCCTACTGGACTAAAGCCCTTGGGCTATTTTTCCCAAGCTTTTGATCCTGTTGTCTCTGGCATGCCTCCATGCTTTCAATCTTTGGCTGCTGCAGTTTTTGCTATACAAACTACAGATTTTCTTGTTCTCCAGCATGAATTGCATGTATATACTTCCCATTCAGTTGCTCGTCTTTTACATTTAGCCAAGACTCAGTCTCTCTCCAGCTCTCGTTTATTGCTGTTTGATTTAGCTATTTCCCAAGCACATGTCACTTTACATGAAGTTTCACTTTTACAACCAGCTCAAATCCTGGCTTCACTTGATCCCCTTTTACACCTGTCTGACCCCGATGGCACTCATGATTGTCTTTCCTCTGTAACGGCCTATTCAAAGGCTAGGCCTGATCTTTCCTCTGTCCCTTTGTCCAGTCCTGACTGGATTCTGTTTACTGATGGCTCTGCTTTTCGCAATGAGCAAGGGGATTTACTTGTTGGTTATGCTGTTACCACTGTTAATTCTGTAATAGAGTCAGGAGCCTTGCCATTTGCTAGTGCCCAGTTGGCTGAAGTATTTGCCCTCATTCGGGCCCTGGAAATGTCTGCGCACTTGGTTGTAAATATCCATACTGACAGCGCTTATGCACTTGGGGTTCTCTGGGATTTTGGTAATATCTGGGCTCAACGTGGATTTCTGACAGTGCTATATTGAACGTTTGCTTGCTGCAGTGCTTAAACCAGCTCAGGTGGCTGTGTTAAAATGTAAAGGACATGATCTTACTGGTTCTGTAGTGTCACAAGGCAATCAGTTTGTGGACCAAGTTGCTAAAGCTGCAGCGGCGGGGCCTGCGGCTCCGTCGCATCTGTTATTAACTCTTCGTTCACCTGCAGCTTCCCCTTCGGCCTCATTATCATTGGACTTGATGCGTTCCCATCAGGATTCTGTGGACTTCACCGAAAAGCAGGAATGGTTGTCTTGGGGAGCATCGCCCGATGGTACTGGACTATGGAAAAAGGACCAATTATTTATATGTCCTAAATCATTATTTTATCCTGTTGCTCTGTTTTTACATCACAAGTTGCATTTAAGTGTCCCGGCTACGACAAATGCTTTTGCTCAGTTATGGTATAATCCTGCATTTGCTTCTGCTGCTCACACTGTGTATATTTCTTGTCTCCCGTGTCTACAAGCAGGAAAATCTGGATGCACCCTTCGCGCATTACCTTCTCCTCTCCATCCTTCCCTAGGCCTCAAGGACCCTTCCTCTTCTGCAAATGGATTTTACTGATCTGCCTTGTGCCAAAGGGGGAAGGAAACACCTTTTGGTTTTTACCTGTTTATACTCAGGATGGCCTGAAGCCTATCCAACCAATTTGTTATCTGCTGCTACAGTTCTGAAGTGTTTGCTTACCCAGTTTATTCCTTTGTGGGGAGTACCCCTGGTTTTGTCTTCCGATCAAGGCCCAGCATTTACGGCAGAAGTTTGGAAAGGCATACGGCATTTTTTGGCCTTCATCAGCAGCTTCATCCTCCGTATCATCTGCAAAGCTCTGGCCAAGTGGAACGGATGAATCGGACGCTGAAGGCGCTTCTCCGTTCCCTAGCTCATGATTGGAGTCGGGATTGGGTGGAAGCTCTGCCATTTGCTTTATTTTCGATCTGCAACTCTCCTCAAAGAGCTCGACAGAGCCTTACCCCTTATGAAATTGTGAACGGACGTCCGGCAACAACCCCAGCCCATGTTATAGTGGCACCAGATCAATTGCCCGATCCCCAACTGCTGCGCAGCGACTTATTATCCTACTGTAAATATCTGTACCAAACGTTGGTATCTTCTTCCTTTTTGCAGCTTACAAAGCAGGGTGCTCAGGCTTCGCGATCACCTCCAGACGTGGAACCTGGAGATTGGGTGCTCATCAAGGATCCGGCGCCAAAGTCTGCTTTGGCAGCGAGATTTCTGGGACCATTCCAAGTGTTGCTGGTGGGATATTCGGCATTGAAAGTGAAAGGACGGAAAACCTGGATACATTTGGATCAGTGCAAGAAAGCACCGCGCCCTGGATAAGACGACTTCCCTGTACACAGCCTAAGCCAGAACCAGAGAAATTTGAGATTGAACTGGAATCGCTTCCCCTGATTTTAACGCTGCTCAACCAAGAAAGTGGGTGGACAGTTACAACCCACCTCGGACTTGTCCTCACAGCACTGGCTGATATGTATGCTTTCAGTGGCATTGGCACTGCTTTTGTGTTTGTTAATTTGGTGTGTGGGATTTCTTTCCCAAGAGTAGGGGGTGTGGAGACTTGGATGAAAGAACTATTAGGGATAGTTACACCAAGGCTAGGGCTTATTCATAAGGCAATAGGAGAATCAATTCTAGCCCTGGTCAATATAGTGAAATCTCTTATAAGAGAACCACCTGCAGACCAATCACATATGCCACAGCCCCAGGCATACTCCAACTACCTACAATCAAAAATGGTCCAGACTGGTGTAACCTCAAGCCCCGCTGACAACACCCTACTGCATAATCTGTCCCAACCATCGCCACTATCCAAATTTGACAAAATATCACACAGAGAGATTGAAGACACTATCGCTGCAATCAACCCCACCATCGCGCCCAACAACCCATGCCCAGCTCTCTGGATAAAGGAGTTACGCTGCGACTTAAGCCAATATCTGAGCAAGTTAGTAAACCAATCTCTCACAACGGGATCGTTCCCACAGAGTCTGAAACAAACATCAATCAGACCACTACTGAAGAGTAACAGGCTGGACCCAACGAAAGTGGAATCATACAGACCAATTTCAAGTATCCCCATGCTTGCCAAAGTAATTGAAAAGATAGTACAGCGCCAAATTCAACAGCATATTGACACTGAAGCCCCACTGGATCCATCCCAACATGGGTTCAGAGAAGCACACGGGGTAGAAACCCTCCTCACCACCCTATTTGACAACCTAGTCTCTGGAACCGACAAAATTCACCAAGGATTCGCTCTCATCTTCCTGGACATCGCAGCTGCCTTCGACTCGGTGAGTCACGAGATCCTCATACAACGCCTCAGCGAGAAAGGAATACAAGGAACTGCTCTAGACTGGTGCAAATCGTACTTGACTAACAGATGGCAACATGTAAGGTCTGGCTCCACGACCTCAGAATCATTTTTGCAAAATCAGGGAGTGCCACAGGGTTCGTCACTATCTGCATTGATGTTTAACATCTACATGCAGTCCATATGCACCCTAGTACGCTCGTTCAAGGTCAACTGTCTGGCCTACGCAGATGATATCCTGCTATACATCCCATTCAGGACCGACCAACCAGATTTCTCCCCTCTAACAAGATGTTTTGAGGCAGTAGCAGACTGGCTCAATACGCAAAACCTGCGAATCAACTACAGCAAAACAGATGTTCTTTTCATTTCAAGGAACCAGGACTTCACCCCTCCACCCTCTTTAAAAATCGGCAACACAGAACTGAAAACTAAGCCCACAATCCGCTACCTTGGCGTTACACTGGACCAACAGCTGGACTTAAAAACCCACATAAGAAACACCGTAAAAACAATATATCTGAAAATAAGGACCTTAAAACACCTACGACCACTGCTCGACCTCAGCGACTATCGATCAATCTATCAAGCCTTAATATTACCACATTTTGACTACGCCAACGTAATTCTACATGGTCTCCCTCAAGCAACACTAGCCCCGCTCCAACTCGCAATGAACACTGCTGCGAGAGTATTAACAGGAGCTTCACGGAGAGAGCATATAACTCCAGTCTTGATGAACCTCCACTGGTTACCTGTTCAAGCAAGAACCCTCTACAAAGTACTAACCCTGACCTTCAAAGCCTTAAACATTCAGACCTCCACAGCCATCAGCAAGATGATACACAACGTACCACATAACAGAAACAGAAGACCCACAATGCAAAATACCCTAGAGGTCCCAAAAGCAACGATGAAATGTACAAAAGCAACAACGAATAGGGCCTTTACGATTTACGCACCTAGAGCATGGAACGCCCTCCCCACTTATATTCGAAACAGCACCGACCTAACCCACTTCAGGAAGGCATTAAAGCATCATCTGTTCACTATATACTACCCCGAATCCAGCCTTAGTAAACATGCATGGTGCTCCTCAGACAATCACCCACCGCACCTGACTAATCAGACCCAGCATGAAAAAGGATAATCAGCTCGGTCCCCCAACAGTACTCCCTGAAATAGAATTTAGGCATAAATAAGATGTAGATAGACCCCGTTTGAAAGTAGATACCAGTGTAAATATGATGTAGATAGTTTCCCCCAGTTACTTCCAAGTTGATCTCCCTGTTCATTGTAAATACAACGCAGAGTGCCTGCGTTGTATAGTTGATGTTGAATGTAAACCGCACTGATCTAAATAGCACGGTATAGAAGAAATGTTAAATAAATAAATAAAATATGATCATACAGTTCCTGCGTATGATCCACATGCTCCTTGGGCAAAACATGGTAATTTTTATAATGTGTTTCATTCTCACATTTATTCTTTAATTCAGCGCTTTAATATTTTCAATTGTGCTGTGTGCTTGCCTCACCCAGCAGCTACGCAGTTTGGGATTTTGCCCCGACCTCGACCAATTTCTCTGCAAGAATTAAAGGAGTTGTCTGTGAATGAAACCTTATTTAATCTTACTGTAACATGGCCAGATGTAGCGACCCCTGCTCCAAGAATTATCAGTCCTCAGCCAGTTATCGACCCTCCTATTTGTTTTCAGCGAGAGGGGACTTATCCTGTGGGGGAAACCCCTCTATCTAGTTGTCAGACCATTATGACTAACAATCGTGTATTTGGTGATGGATAATCCCACAATGATTTCTGTACGAGACCATTCTAATCTGAGGGTTGTTAATGCTTTCACTGGTCCTAAAACTAGTCTTGACCAGTATGGATTACAGTATTATGACCAGGATGGGCTACCAATATATGGAAAATGTAGATTGGAGAAAAACAAAAATGGTTCAGTGTATGGCTATGTTGATAACTATGTATATCCCTATTTAGGATACTATCACCCGTGGTTAAGGGATATTTGGCCTGGGACTGAAGTTCTGCTTACAGAACCTAAAGATTATAAAATTTGGCCTGATGGACTTCTTGCATTAGTAGGCCATTATTTTGTGTGTGGAACCCTAACTTATGTTCAGTTGCCTGCTGATTGGGCCGGCAACTGCTACATAGCTACCCTTGACCTGCCATGGAAATCTGTCCCTTATGGGGTGCCCCCTAGCCGTCAACGTAGAGCTGCGGATGATACACAGTGCAGATATAAGTGCAGCACGTAAACTGCTAGATGATACTACTATGCTTACCCAAAAAGAATTAAATACCTTTACTGGAACGGTTTGGCTCAGTACCTTTGGTTCCATACGTCCTACAGCACGTTATGGTGAACAAATATTGCGAATATATGCCCTGATAGAAGTAACAGCTCAGGATTTGACTGATGCCCTCACAGTCATGCAAGGTACTACAGACAAACTAACCGCTTACTCCACCCAAAACAGTATGGCCTTGGATTATTTATTAGCCAAGGAAGGCGGAGTCTGTAGTGTTGTTCACGAGCATTGCTGTACGCTCGTTGACTCCCAGAGAAAGGTGGTAACTGGTATCCTAGATCAGGTAAGAAAAGAAACCCATTTTTCCAAAGATAATATTGAAGGTACTTCTGATTTTGTATGGCCCTGATTTGAAAATATGTGGGGTGGCCTGTCAGGTCCCTTAAAGGCCTTACTGACAGGCCTCTTTGGCTTCCTAGTAGCCCTCCTGCTCCTAGGGATAGGCCTTGCCTGTTTTATGAAATGTTGTACGTCATAAATGGCTAAGACCACAAACACTATTGCAGTCCTTAGGCTACGAAGTGTTCCCAGTTCTGGTGATTTACTCCAAGAATTGCCTTTTTATGCAGAATGTGGGTCTGAGCAGAACCAAAGGGAGGACTGCGAGAAAGGGAGGACTGCGAGAAAGGGAGGATTGCGAGAAAGGAAGGACTGGCCAGGGCCCCAGAACAAGGTTGGAGACTATATTGCAGAGACTGATGAGCTTTTGTGCGATAAGGCAACTTACGCTAATATAAAACATCCTGTCTATGGCAATTTTGATTTGGCCATGGATAGTGACAATCCTAGTTATGGTACTCTGGATATAGATACGGACAGTGATGCAAGCACAGATAATGACGAAGAAACAGGACTGTAAAGGTAGCTATAGGTAAAGATATATATGCTTATTGTAATGCAATGCTAAAAACTGTGAAACGCACATTTTTAGATAGAAGCTTCTGTCTCTCTGTGAAAAATTGCTGACAGTTAACTGCAACAGAGATTAGCTAACAAAGTTGTGTACATAGTTACTGTGATCAAAGGCTAGCTTCTGCAAATCTTTGGATACAGACAGTTCCTCCTCTCTTCTGTGGTAAATGATAGGTCAAAAATTAGATAACAACATCAACATTATTGCATAAACTTTCCGAGAATCAGAGACCTTAGGTCAACATATAACTGGAAATCAAATAAAGCTTGGGAAATTAACAGAATTTAGACAGAAATTATAGTGTAACTAATCAGCTCTTGTATAATGAAAGAATTACAGCAACACCTACTGTCACTGGGTAATTATAATCATGGCCTTGTAACTTCCGTTTTTTATGAATTTTTGCAAAGCATCAGCAGAAAAATAACCTTGTAAGCAGATTTTATTCCAGACCTATAATTTTGTAACATGAATAATATCATCCGATGTTAATCAAAAATTAACTATGCCAGCTGATACTTCTTAATAAAAGGCAGATCCCTGAAGGAAGATTTTTGAAGATAGTTAGGGAGGAGCCATGATTTGGACCTCTGACGATCTTCCTTCCAGAGCTCTGGATTTAATATAATTGATTTTCTGTGTATGTGTCTTGTTTTTTCCTTTCGGTTAGAAGGGCCGTGTAAAGCCTAAGAATCCAGGAAGGAAGTCAGTTAGGAGGGCCTGCCCCAAAAGGGCAGGTTTTGTATCATCTGAGTCTTATTGTATATTGTTCTCGTTGTCATGTTGATACGTTTTATCATGTTGAGGTTATGGTCTAGTAGAATACCTAAATATTTTATTTCTTTTTTTGATGATCAGAGAAGCACCCTTTACTTGAAGTTGCTAGGGCGGTGAGAATGATTTGTTTCTAGAGATCATCAAGACTTTCTGTTTTTTTAAGGTTGATAGAAAGATTCACCGAGTTGAACAATTGTGAGATTTCATTGAAAAAGTTGACTATTATCTCATAGTTTGGGTTTAGTGTATTGAAAGTTGTAAATAGTATAATGTCGTCTGCATAAATTCTGTAATCAACATCATATTTGTGGGTTACCACAGATTGGTTAGATATAAATGTTGAATAGTAAAGCTGATAAGGCAGAACCTTGTGGGACCCCTTGAGTCAGACTGAATGGCTTGGAGTGTGTATTGTTGAATTTGACTAGTTGCGTATGGTTGGTTAATAGAAATTACACTTACCTGGTAATTGTAGTTCCTGGAGGATCCAGTTTAGTCCTCCACAGCGGGTAGTGCACCTCCTCCTGCAGCCAGGAGACTAGACCAATCAAATTCTTCCTTGTGAGGATGTATACTGCTGGAGCTCCCATCAGCCCCCCAGTGAACTGTCAACAAGCAAACTTAAGAGAACAAGATATATAGCACAGAAATAAACCCCTCCCAAATAAACCCGACTCCATCCCCAAACGAGGGAGCCGGAACCGTGCACATCGCGTCGCACTGGACCACCGAGCAAAAAGAAAGGCAATGCGACACCATCAAAGAAAAAGAATAAATGAGCAAGGAGCAAGGAGGACCCCGGACTTGAGGGACCCCAGACAAACAGCATAAGCAGCTCGAGCTCACCCGATGGCAGCGCGCCGGACAGAAAGAAGAAAACTCGCGGGAGGGAATGAGGACTAAACTGGATCCTCCAGGAACTACAATTACCAGATAAGTGTAATTTCTATTTCCTGAGCGGCTATCCAGTTTAGTCCTCCACAGCGGGATGTAACAGAGCAGTAATCATCGGGAGGGACCACCCCACCCGGCGCACAAAACCGCAGAACCAAAGCCGGCATCCCTGGAAGCAAATACATCCAGCCGGTAGTGTTTACTAAAGGCATGGAGCGACGACCAAGTAGCAGCTCTACAAATGTCCACTGGCAGAACCAAACTGTGCTCTGCCCAAGACGTTGTCTGCGCCCGAGTAAAATGGGCCCACAAACCTAGCGGAATCACCTTGCCATGCAAAAGGTATGCCGACGCAATCGCTTCCTTAATCCAGCGAGCAATAGAAGACTTTGACGCCGCCTCCCCCTTACGTTTACCACCGAACAGGACGAACAGGCGATCCGTCTTACGAAATGACTCGGTGACCCTGAGATATCGGCGGAGAACCCGCCGAACGTCCAAACAATGCAGCTCTCGAGCCGCAGCCGTATCCGGGGAGGCAAAGACCGGGAGAAAAACGGCCTGATTCAGATGAAAAGGAGAAACCACCTTAGGAAGGAAAGAAGGCACAGGTCGCAAGACCACCCGATCCCTAGAGAACGACAAGAATGGCTCACGACAGGAAAGCGCCTGCAATTCCGAGATACGCCGAGCGGAACAAATGGCCACCAAGAACACCGTCTTTAACGTGAGATCCTTGAGAGACGCCTGGTGAAGAGGCTCAAAAGGCTGCTGAACCAAAGAGCGCAACACTAAATTCAAATCCCATGGAGGAATGATAACTCTACGCGAAGGACGCAAGCGAAGCACGGCCCGCAGGAAACGTTGCACATCCGCGTGTCCCCCCCAGGGGAATCCCCAACACCTCACCCTGGTAACACGTGAGGGCCGCCAATTGTACTTTCAGAGATCTAGCAGCGAGACCTTTGTCAAAGCCGTCTTGTAAAAAACTGAGAATGGCCGGAATGGAAGCCGTCGCGGCTCGAAGATTGCGCCGTGAACACCAATCTTCAAAAATGCGCCAGACGCGCACGTACGCGAGAGGTAGAAGGTTTACGCACACGAAGGAGAGTTGCTATAACAGCCGCCGAATAGCCCCTCCGTCTCAACCGAGCCCTTTCAATAGCCATACCGTAAGAGAGAACCGAGCCACCTGCGGCATCCGCAGCGGCCCCTGAATCAAGAGATCCGGCAAGGACGGTAACCACCACGGCGTCCCGTCGAGAAGCCGAATCAGATCCGCGTACCACGGACGGCGGGGCCAATCTGGAGCTACCAGAAGAACCTTTCCCGGATGCGCCTCTATGCATTGAATCACTCGTCCGATCAACGCCCACGGAGGAAAGACGTAGAGGAGCCCGGAGGACAGCCACGGGTGAATGAGAGCGTCTATGCCCTCGGACATGGGTTCCCTGCGCCTGCTGAAGAACCGAGATGTCTTGGCCGACTGAAAGGTTGCCATGAGATCCATTATCGGCGGTCCCCATCTGCGTACTATTTGAGAGTAGACTTGCGGATGTAGTTCCCACTCTCCGGCATCCACCCGCACTCTGCTGAGGAAATCCGCCATCATATTCTCCTTCCCGGCGATATGCACCGCCGAAATCGCGAGAAGTCGAGGTTCCACCCAATGGAACAACAAATCGGTCTCCTCCTCCATCGCTCTGCTGCCCGTGCCGCCCTGTCGGTTGAGATATGCCACCGTAGCCGAGTTGTCGGAGAGAATCCGCACTGCCCGGCCGATCACCGAGGATTCGAACGCCAGAAGCGCCCACCTCACCGCTCGCAACTCGAGACGGTTGATCAACCAAGACGTTTTCAGGGTTGACCACGCTCCCTGCGCGAAGCGACTGTCGCAATGAGCCCCCCAGCCCGTCAGGCTCGCATCTGTTATGACCGGCAGCCAGACCGGCTGCTCCAGAGGAACCCCCGCTCGCAACGTTTTCGAGCTCAGCCACCAACGTAGGGACTGCCGTACTCGCCTCGGGCACGGCAACCGCCTGCTCAGTGAATCCGTTTGATTCGACCAACGGCGCAAGAGGGCACGTTGTAGGGGACGCATATGAAACCTGGCCCAGGGGACTACATCCAGCGTTGCCGCCATCGTCCCCAAGACCCGAAGGTACCACCAAGCTGACGGGGCCGGAAAAGCTAGAAACTTCCGAACCAGAAGGCGCAAGGCTTGAGCCTGGCGATCCGGTAGAAAAACCAATCCTCTCGCCGTATCGAAGCGAACTCAGAGATATTCGAGGGACTGAGTTGCTACTAAATGGCTCTTTTTGTGGTTGATCACCCAACCGAGAGACTGTAGCAGAGCGATGACTTTGTTTGTGGCATGCAAACTCTCTATCTCGTTCTTTGCTCGAATTAACCAATCGTCGAGATAAGGGTGGACCAAAACACCCTCCTTTCGCAATGCCGCTGCAACGACCACCATGACCTTGGTAAACACCCGGGGCGCCGTGGCTAGGCCGAAGGGCAGCGCCTGAAACTGGAAGTGACCCCACGGAAGAGCAAACCGCAGGAACTTTTGATGAGCCGCCCTGATCGGAATATGCAAGTAGGCCTCCGAAAGATCGAGAGAGGTAAGGAACTCTCCTTGACGCACCGCCACTAGGACGGATCTGAGAGTTTCCATGCGAAAATGAGGCACCCGAAGGCAACGATTCACCCCCTTGAGATCCAGGATAGGACGAATAGCACCGTCCTCCTTTGGCACCACGAAATAAATAGAGTACCGATCCGCTCCGAGATCGGAAGCTGGAACAAGCACCACCGCCCCCAAATCTAGCAGGCGGTTCAAGGTTACGCGGACGGCGGACACTTTCTGAGGACTTTTGCAGGGCGACAGAACGAAGGCATCCCGAAGAGGACAAGCAAATTCCAGCGCATAGCCCTCCCGGATGATCTCGAGGACCCACTGGTCCGAAGTTATCTGGACCCAGGAAGAAAGAAAATGACAAAGACGACCCCCGATCACTGGACTTTCTCCCGGGGTCCGCCTCGCTTCATTGCGGCTTGCGATTAAAGGAAGAGGAGGACGAAGGGGAGGCAGAGGAGAAACCTCTTCCCGCTCCTCGAAACCCTCGAAATCCCGAGGATCGAGAGACCAGGCGTCCGCGTTGGAAACCCCCAAGCCTGGAAGACCGGAATCGGCGAAAATCCCGAAACTGACCTCTAGTCGAAGACAGACCTCTAAGCTGGCGAGGCTTATCCTCCGGAAGCCTCCCGCCCTTAGACTCTCCGAGGTCCTTGACCAACTTATCCAGATCGTCTCCAAACAACAGTTTGCCTTTAAAGGGAAGCTTACTGAGCCGCGCCTTAGAGGAGCCATCAGCCGCCCAATTACGAAGCCAGACAGAGCGTCGCGCCGCCACGACAGAAGCCATACTGTTAGCCAAAGTCCGAATCAAGTCATAGTGAACATCTGCCAAATAGGCAGATCCCGATTCTAAGCGGGCAACCTCTATCAACCCCTGTTGGTCTAGATGGGAGTCCTGCCGCAAATGCTGAGCCCAACGCAAGCAAGCCCGGGAAACCCAGGCCCCACAAATAGAAGTCTGCAAGGCCAAGGCATTAGTCTCAAAGGCCTGCTTCAATAAACCATCCACCTTTCTATCCTGAGTGTCTTTCAAAGCCGCACTGCCCTCCACCGGAATGGTGGTCTTTTTAATCACTGCGGAAACCCCAGCGTCAATCCGTGGGGAATGAAATTTCTCCTTGTCCTTGTCTGCCAGTGGGTAAAGACGATTCATCGTTCGGATACCCTTCAACCCGGAGTCAGGGTGATCCCATTCAGCTTGGATCATCTGGTCCACCACCCGGTGGAGTGGGAACACTGTTTGAGAATCACGGATCGCCTGAATGAGAGGGTCCTCCAAAACCTCAGCTTCCGCGGGACGCCCGACCGTCAGATTCAGGGCTTGCAAGGACTCGGTGATCAAGGGAATCAGCTCTTCCCTGCGAAAGACGCGGATGATCCGAGCCTGTTCCTCCGGCTCCGGAATCTCCCCTTCTTCCAAGTCGTCGACCCGGTCATCAGGTTCCACATCAGACCAGTCCTGTTCCTGCCATGGGGTATCCGAAAGTTCAACTTCAAAAACTCAGAGCCGCTTGGCTGCTATAGGGCCACCTCCCCTCGCCTCTTCCGCCTGGAGAGACGGCGGAGCCGATGGGACCGCGCAGGGATCAGATCCTTTCCCCAAGCGGCCCCTCTGAAAGGCCTGATGCATAAGAAGTACGAAGTCCGGAGAAAAATCCCCCCAGGAAACCGCACTAGACCCTCTCGCCGGAGCACTCCCAGGCGCAGAGCTGGTAGGGGTAAGGGAAGGGACGAGAGCTTCTGGAGTCAGCTCAATCTCCCCTGAAACTGGAGAAGCCCCTGACTCCGGAGGGATACTGGTGTCCATGGGCTGCTGTAGCACTGGTGGAATGGAGGCGCAGGCCTTGCAAACCCCCGCGTCAGAAAGAGAGCCCTTGCGGGAGCCACAAATGACGCACTGCGGTCGCCGGGACATGAGGTTGGAGGAGAAAGGAGCAGGACCAACCACAACAAATGTGCAGCCCACAAACAGCCCGTGCAGCAACTGAACTATGTGGCTGATGTCCCTTTGTATCTTTTTTTTTTTTTTTTTGGTCAAAGGGTAGCGCAGCACCGCGCTCCCAGCCTGAAGAAATCCCAAAAATAAAAATATCCCAGCAAGCAGACCGCACCGCTCAGGACACCCCGCAGCCCTGACCCGAAGAAAAAGAAAACGGGAGCCGAAAACAAAATGGCCGCCGGCACAACAAGGAACCGAAAAAAAAGGCGCGAAAAAAGGAAATGAGGTAAAATTAAAGAAAGTAAAGAAATTGCAGCGAACTCGCAGCCCCGAAGTAGATGGAAAACGGAGAAAACTGCCCAAAAGGACACTTACCCCGAAGTGAGGAAGGAGCAGAGCACCGGAGCTTACACAGGTAAAGGCAAGCTGTAATGGCCCCGCGGTGAGAAGCAATACCGACCGGGACACTAAGCCAAGTGGAGTCCTCCAAGTGGTGACAGTACCCTTAAAGGAGCCCCCAAAAAATGAGAGATGGTGATGATGGTGGCCAGAGTCTCCCTCCGATCTGTCTTGGAGGGGAGATCACAGGCAAGAAACTGCAGCCGACATGCTTTTGCTGAGCAGTGAGCAGACGGGTAGTGCAAGCTCGGCTCCCTCCTACCAAAGTATTTAAAGGCACAGACCCCTAATTTACAAAAGAAATGAAAAGGCACAAGGGCAAAATGAATGAAAGAAAAACAAATGTAGTAGACTTAAAGAACCCAAAGTGAGCCCGCAGAAGGCTCACACCGCCTCCTGCTGCAAGGAGACTGGACACACTGGGGGGCTGATGGGAGCTCCAGCAGTATACATCCTCACAAGGAAGAATTTGATTGGTCCAGTCTCCTGGCTGCAGGAGGAGGTGCACTACCCGCTGTGGAGGACTAAACTGGATAGCCGCTCAGGAAAGTAGGATTTTAAACCATTGAATTATGGCGCCACCGATTTCGAGATGCTATAGACGGCTGATCAGGATTTCATGATTTATGGAATTGAAGGCAGAAGATATATCAAGGAATATAAGTATGTATGCATGTTTTGTATTTTCAATTCCACAGATGATGTTGTCTAACAGCGAGGTTAGGAGAGTTTCTACTCCATGGTTTGCTCTGAATCCATATCGATGTTGGTCAAGAGGGGCATTTGTGTCGATGAAGTCCTGTAGTTGCCTCTGCACCGATTTTTCAATTACTTTAGAGAGAAATGGAAGACTCGATATCAGCCTGTATGAGCTGGGACTGAGTCTATCCAATCAGTTATTTTTTAAGATTGGGCGAATAGTGGCCTCCTTTAGAGCATTGGGCATTAAACCTTGGTATAATGATAGACTGACGATTTTGAGGATGTATGGAATTACTGGACATGGATCAAGCTGGGAAGTTGTCGTGTTCATGGCATTGATATATTGATCTATCTGATCATAGCATGGCAGGGAGAAAAAATTCCAAATTGAGGTGTGAGTAGGTTCAATAGTGGTCGTCTCAGGATCTTTTGTTGTGTGTTTGGATTTATCAATGTAGTAATTTGCAATCAGTTGAGCATCTATTCACTATCCTGGGAAACATCTGTGCTTGGTTTTTTTTTATTAGATCATTAATTATGAGGAATAGCTCTCTTGGACTGTTAAGTGATTTCTTTAGTATGCTTGCATAATACTCTATTTTTAGTTCATTGATGTGTATACGGTATTGTTTTAATGTCTCCATGTATGTCTTCAATTCCGATTCAGATTTTGTGAATCTCCATTTTTGCTTGATTTTTCTCAAGTATCTTTTTAAAGTTCTGAGGGATTGCGAGTACTATGGTTGTGAGATTCTGAGTTTCTTGAGGGTATTACTCTGCGGGTTGGTAGAGATTGCATGTAAGGTATTAGTCTAGTTAATCAGAAGAGCTTCAATGTTATCAGACTTTTTATTCAGGGCTGGAATGGCGTTTTTCAGGAATAGAAACATAGAAACATAATATGATGACAGAAAAAGACCACATGGCCTATCTAGCCTGTCCTTCCATAACAACTACAACAGTCCCCTTTTTACCTTTAGAGATCCTCTGTGTTTGTCCCATGCTTTTTTGAATTCAGTTACTGTCCTCATCTCTACCACCTCCACTGGAAGACTATTCCACGGATCCACTACTCTTTCCGTAAAGAAATATTTCCGCATATCACTCCTGAATCTATCTCCCTTCACCCTCATCCCATGTCCCCTCGTAGCAGAACTTGCTTTCAATTGAAAGAGGCTCTCTCCCTGAAGATTTATGCCACGGAGGTATTTAAACATCTCAATCATATCACCTCTATCCAGCCTTTCCTCTAAGGTGTACATATTAAGATCCTTCAGTCTGTCCTCATATGCTTTATAATGAAGACCACTAATCATTTTAGTATTTTTTATTTATTTTATTTATTTTATTAACAATTCTTATATACCGCACTATTAGACATCAGCGCGGTTTACATTGAACAGAAAACATCCGACAGCCACCCTCTGCACCGACTCCATCCTGTTCACATCCTTTTGAAGGTGCGGTCTCCAGAATTGCACACTATACTCCAAATGAGGTCGCACCAAAGACTTATACAGAGGCATTATCACCTCCTTTTTCCTTCTAGCCATTCCTCTCCGTATGCACCCAAACATCCTTCTAGCTTTTGCCATCGCCTTTTCTAAGTGTTTAGCTACTTTAAGATCATCAGATACAACCACGCCTAGGTCCCGCTCTTCTTTAGTAGACAAAGGTACTTCACCCCCTATACTATATTGCTCCCTTGGATTGCTGCAGCCCAAATGCATGACCTTACATTTTTTAACATTAAATCCAAGCTGCCAAATTCTAGACCATTCTTCAAGCTTAGCTAGATCCCTCCTCATGTTATCTACCCCTTCCTGGGTGTCTACTCTATTGCAGATTTTGGTATCATCCGCAAAGAGGCAAACCTTACCTGAAAGCCCTTCTGCTATATCACTAACAAAGATGTTACAAAGAATCGGACAAAGGACAGATCCCTGGGGCACACCACTGATAACATCCTTCTCCTCAGAGTGAACTCCATTTATTTGTACTCTTTGTCGCCTCCCACCCAACCAATCTCTAACCCAAGCAGTAACTTTAGGGTCCATCCCTAGGGTGCTCAGTTTGTTTATAAGTCGCCTGTGAGGAACAGTGTCAAAGGCTTTACTGAAATCTAAATACACCACATCTAGGGCTCTCCCTCGGTCCAACTGCCTGGTCACCCAGTCAAAGAAATCAATCAATGTTTCCTTATCAAATTTTTGAAGCGGTGGTGGAACTGTTTTCTGATATGGTGCTTGTGTATATTAGTATAATGTCTGGTACTGAACTGAATTAAGTAATGGTCAGACCATGGTACAGGGAGGGTGTTTACTGGGGACATTTGATTGCAATTTACCAGCTCTTTTGGCATGAAAAATGAGGTCTAACTTGTTTCCTTTTGTGTGTGTGGGAGTATCAATAATTTGCTGATAGCCTAAAGTCGTCCATGGCTTGAAGGAACTCAAGCAATGGGTTTATAGGCACCTGTGTATCTCATGCATTACCATCTTAAAACCTCATCATCGTTCTGTATATCAATGTAAATATATGTACAAAAATATTCCCATGGAAGACTTAGATGACAATACTTAAGTGTAAGTACACGAGTTGGCCGAAGGCAATACTTGACATGAGCATTCTAGAACCATTTCACTGGGACCTCATAATGGTTTTCTTGGCAGCTCGTTAGAACCTGACCCCAGCCACTGGTTTCGCCATCTAAAACAGTTTTTTCAAAGGATTTGTACCGCAAATGCCACAGATAATCTCTAACTGAAATAAACATGTTATACTAGTTGAAATATATCAAACCTTTTTCAAAATTTTAAAAACTATCACATTATTAAGCATTTTATACTTTCAAACATACTCAGCTAAAAACGGCTCAAAGCCTTTCACCCAGTGCAGATGCTGAAGGCAGTCCAAAATCCCCCTAATAAAAAATTCACTCGTCCAATCAACAAATGCCACATCATTCATTCATGATAAACTAACCAATCCAAACTTACTACTAGCTTACATCATCTCATTCATTCAATCAAGTACAGCCAATGCCCCGATTTTCCTGAGGGGCAGTGAGTGTCTCCTATTGGATTTTTTAGGCCTTGGGGTCAATAAGTGATTGGGAGGTTAATGTGGGTCCAAATGACAGGGGTTGTGTAAACAACCCCTATGTCACTTATGGAAAATCGGGGGATTGGCTGTACTTTGCATTCCAGGACACAGTCAAACTGAATGGTGTCTATCACCCAGCGATCCTTGGTAACCCAGGCCCATTCCTGAAAGAAAAAGCAAAGTCTGCCTCCAACCAGAGGAACAAGGAAAAGGGCCCACAAACCTTCACTGTGCAGCTCGGGAGGGTCCTCCTCTGGGTCCCTGGGCCCACGCACTCCACAAAAGGACTGAGAACCAAACCAAGCAGAGGGGAAGAGAGGTTTTCCAGGTCAGTAACAATGAGAGCCACGGGACAACTGGGAATCCGGCCAGTGCACCCTTGGTAGACGGGTAGGGACTGACGAGAAAGAGACACCAGCCTGCTTCACAGGCCCCTTGGACCTGTTTTCCGGAAGGTGGTAAGATTTTGTCTCGCTCAGGGTCTTCACCAGCTTCTCCAAATTGATTCTAAATAGAAGCTTTCCCTTAAAAAACAGTTGGGCCAACCGGGCTTTGGAGGATATTTCCGCTGCCCAGTGCCAGAAGAAAATCCAACGCTGTGACATCAACATCAGGGCACAATCCCTGGCTGCCAAAAGTAGCAGGTAATACATGAGATCAGAAAGGAAGGCCGTAGCAGCCTCCAAAAGAGGGGTAGTATCGTCCAGCGGAAAAGACTGAATCCACTGGAGTAGGGCTCGAGACATCAGGCTGGAACATACCAGAATAGATGTTGCCACAGCAAACTAGCTCCTCAGAAAGGAATCCACCACCTTACGGTCCAGAAATCCTTGAAGGCCAATCCACCTTCCACAGGAATGGTGGTCCATCTGGTAACTGCCATGACCTGCGCATCCACTTTTGGAATGCCAAACCACTAAATGCACTCCTCCTCCGGGAGAATATAGATCTTCTTACATACCCTTAACCCATTAAGTAGGGAGCTGGGAGAATCCCACTCTGACAAAATCATATCCTTGATCACATCCAGAAACAGGAAGACAGTAGTGGATTTTCACGTTGCTTGAAGGAGCAGGTGTACCTTCGGCTCATGCTCCATGCCAGAAGCATCCGTCAAGTTCAAGGTGGATGAGATCCTAGCAATCAACGCCACCAGCTTCTCCTTCCAGAATAGGCAGATCGCGCCAACCTCTGCATAATCTTCTGAAGGGCGAGAGCACTTCCTCATCCACATCAGCACCCATCTGAATCCGAGTCATAGTCAACATCATAGATAGCTCACAGCTGTTCACCATCTCCAGGGGGTGCCCCTTGCCGGGGATGCTTAGCCAAATCAAACAGGACTTCCACTTTCAGCCTGCCCTGCAAGAGACTGCTCCCGGGGGCACCCAGAGGCCGAAGGGGCTGAATTTCCATGCCAGAAGGACCAGGCCTGTTGCAAAAAGGAAAAGAATTCCAAGGAAGGCAATCTAGAGTCCGGAAGCTTTCCTCTCTGACATGACTCCCCAACATCAGGGGGCACAGCCGCCACAGACCCCATAGAGGGTGATGAGTGGCTCACAGCACAGTCACTAGATCCTCCAGTGGCTGAATATCCTTATTCATAGCACCATCCGTCACCTCTCACCCTGAGGCAAGCAAGGTTGAACTAACTGCATCCCCTGGCTGAGAGGTGGAAAGCAGGCTCTCCAGGGATGACTCAGACGCTGCCATGCAGAAAATGTAGAGTCTAGAACCCGTGGATGAGGCTCCTCGTTTGTCACAGGTCAAACAATGTTTCCTGGAAGAAGACATAGAGAGTTAGGGCAAGTATTGCAACAGCGCGCACAAAGGCTGTGTCAGCCCACAAGCCCGTTTTAACTGTACTTTTACGTTACGTGCATTACAGGCACTAGGGAAGGAGTGCATATTGGAGCCACTTAGGTGGAATGCACATTAGGACCGTGACACCACCGGGTGCACAATAGGTAAAAATGTTACTAACACGTACAGAAAATGGCAGGAAACCCCTACACTGAGCCAATGGTCACCAAAGGTCCACCCCAAATTACATTCCAAGAAAACGGAATCGGAAGCCCCCAACAAGGACAATGGCAAGGTCAAGCCTTGGAACTCACCCCCTGAGAGCCTCAGGCAGAGAATCCATGCCAGGCTCAGCTCTATTCCCCTGAAATTGTTTCACTGGCTGGCTTTGCAGCACTGCATTTAAGGTGGCCGGTAGGCAGATCCCTCTGAGAGCCTTATGCAATCTTCGGGAGAGAGCAGGAAGGACAAAGGAGGAGGGGGAGGGGAGGAGGTGCTGAGGTTGTGTGAAGGCTGCTGTACTCTTCCAGATCCTTCCAAATCGCGGCTGCTCAATAGGCTCTTATCATAATAAGAGTGTGGAGCTGAACCAATTTTCCCTCTTCCTATGGGTACCAAAAAGACCACAGTATAGTGGAGCCTCCCACATCGCACTCAAGTGAGAGAGTCACCTTTCTGTACTCAAGGTGGTTGTTTGTGAGCATTTAATCAATCTCTTTTCCACTCAATCCTCTCTACAGAGAGGTGAAAATCCATCTACCATCTGCTGGAAACAAAGAAATACACTGAAGGAACCTCTGGTGGCTGAGGCAACTAGAAGCAAAGGAGTGATGGCATTGAAACCTAGGCTTTTCATTGGTTCTTTGTCTTCACCAATCTACTGATAGGGGAACACAACCCACTTGTCTAGACTGGTGTAGCAGGATGATATGGAAAAATACTTACACTTAAGAGGTTATTTTAGAGCCATATTCACGATTCCCATGTGTATAATAAGGCATTTATACATGTGGAAATGGCGATTTTAGAAAGGGCACAATTAGCATGTGGATTTCCTTACCATATAGAAACTGCAAGAGGACGTGTTGGGGGTATGGCTAGGGAGTGACTCGGGCAGGTCAATAATCCACATGTACATTCCCCACTTCCTACAAAATATACACATGTATGACTGCAGTTCTCCATGTCAGAATTTAGACCTGCTCTCTGGCACATTTAGGTTTCACAAAAGTTCTCTGTTCAGCCACTCCTTCATAGGAAGGATTAAGGGGGCTACCCTGTTTAAACCCCATTGTTTATTTCCCCCTCAAAAGTTAAATTAGATAGAGATAGCAGCATATGTTGTTAATAGGCAGCATTTATATGTGTAAGCTTGCATAATAGCCACCATGTAAGTATCAATCCTTGCATATGTAAGTTGTGAAAACCAGCACTTACACATGTATGGCAGTCATGCTTATCATATTGATTTTTCCTACCTGCAGATCTGCAAAATGGTTCCTCTGGCTCCATACATCAGCATATACATTTGCACTTCTACACCTCCTTATTCTATGTTTTGGAAAAGGCTCCACATTTGGCAGATTCTTTTCTGAAATACTGTCAGAATTGTGAACATTGTAACTGCAGCGTCTCTATTCTGATCTGCACGTCTTTTCTAAAATGTGCCTTCACGTATTGCTTCTTGTCCTAATAGGCACCTCTCAATGTAATTCATCCCCCAGATGGCATCTCTTTTCTCACTAACACTCATTCCCCCTAGATAGGATTGTTTTCACATTGCAGAAAGCATATCTCTTCCATATTGTCCCATTAGTAACACCCCACCCTCTATTTTTCAGACAGATTTTCTTACTAATATTAGTTTCAACTCACCAAAATGATAACCTTTTGAAGTTCTGCACTCCTTGGCTTCTCCCTGCCCATGGCATCTCTGATGGTACTTCATGTCTCCATTTTGGAGGTGGGGAACCCCAGCAATAAGAGCTTGGGCACAACTTGGGGTTGCGAGCAGGGTAGATGCTAGAACCATTTTGACCAAAGCCTTGCAATTCTTGCTCATGAAATTTCAAGTTGGGTTGCCAGTACTCTGGTACAGAGTGATGGCCACTCATTCTTCTTCTACTTGGTGGAATCTTCATAGGACAAGCCTGAAAAATATTTACTGGCTTCTGATCCTTGGGTATTTCCATCCGGCCTCCCCAGGCTATAGAAAGCAAGAAGTTAAGGCCATACTGTCACCCTAAAACAAAACGCAAAAAGAAATAAATCATGGCTTTGATGATAACTCACTCGGTGAATGTGAAGACGACTCAAAGGTCTGGCACAAGAGTTGATAGTAACTCACTGAACAAAGGTGATATTAGGCCTTACTTGCTAATTTTTTTTCCTGGAGTCTCTCCAGTCCAATCCAGTCAAGACGAGTGGGTTATGCTCATCTACCAGAGGTGGAAACTGAGAAACACAAACTTGGAACCTCCTCCCATATGCCATCTGACCACAGCCAGTGTTAACCTCACAAAGCAGAGAATGGAACCCCAAACCCCAATTCTCCACCAGCTCCTCTCTATTCAATGAACTATAAATTCAATACAAACTCCTCTCTCTCTCTCTTTTTTTTTTTAAACATCTAAAAATATATGTAAGCCCCACATACAGGAGAAAGAAACGAGAGGAAACACAGCAGGACTTCAAGTTATGAAGAAAACAACTCCCCAACAGAACTGTCTGCTCTGACCTCACCTGCTCAAATACAGCATTCTTCAAGAGCAAACACAAGGCAGCACAACTCACAGCAAAAGTCCTGGGTAGCCCTGGACTAAATGAAAGGATTCCAGGAAAGAAAATTAGCAGGTAATTTTGCCTTCCCAACTGCCCATCCAGTCCAGTCCAGATGAGAAGAATGTAGCAAAGCAGTACTACGATGGCTGGGTACTTAAATGCCAGCCTGCAAAATCCATGCTCCAAAGGCTGTGTCCTGTCTGGCCTGAACATTCAGACGATAAAGACGCACAAAGGAATGAAGAGAAGACCACTTCACTGCCTTACAAATATCCTGGGGAAGAACAAGACTAACCACTGCCCAAGAGGAGGCCCAACATCGGAGAGCTGTGCCCGATGGCTGCCACAGGCCACCAGGCTATGCTCCATGTCAGCTATGTATGTGGCGGCCCAGAGGAACCCAGAGCATTCTCCCTTGTGACCAAGATGTCCTCACTGGCATCAATCCCCAGACATACCTAGTAGCCGCCACCCAAGCCCCGCTGAGCTACTGCTGCTCCACCTGCAATGTGGCCCTCTCTCTCCCTTTTTTTTTTTAAACAGAGCCTAAAAAGCGCACAGATCTGCTCAACTTCTGGCCGCTCCCAAAAGTTGAGGAGAAGGAAAGAGAGCTAATTCCCTTGGGCAGCTACGAGAGAAGGGGGGAGGGGTCCGGCTCAACCAAGTTCTGCACCCCGGGCCCACTAAAACACTGCAGCCCAAATAGCATCACTCCAAATTGCACAGGCAGTGCTCATCCACCTGCTGGAGATAGCACAGTTACTTACCTGTAACAGGTGATCTCTGGGAACAGCAGAAATAAGTCTTCACATATGGGTACGTCGGTACCAACGGAGCCTGCGCGGGAACGCTCCCCAGCGTCCAATCAGAAAGCTTTTGGGAGCATCCCTCAGCGCCTGCGTGCTGCCTTCCCGCCTTTCCAACTGTCTCTCCTCAGTTGAGTTTTATAGCTGAGACAAAGAGAGAGAAAGAAGAAAGGAAGAGAGATAGAGAGATACAACTCCTAGGGGAGGTGGGTGGGTTGTGAAGACTTATTCCTGCTGTTCCCAGAGATCACCTGTTACAGGTAAGTAACTGTGCTATCTCCAGGAACAAGCAGGAATGAGTCTTCACATATGGGTACTCCCAAGCTAAGATGCCTGGAGCCCTAGCATGGTGAGGATTGGAACATGCTACACCTCATATGGCCAGGCATCCTGAGGATGGAGGGTAGGAGTTGAAAAGAGAGGAGCTGTGGAAAAACAGCTAACCTAAGGACTACAAGAAAGGAGTCCTTGTATGTATGATAATTACCATGAAAAATATTGAAATGAACAATTACAATATGGACCTCACCTACTGGGTTGCAGGAAGTAGAGAGGCTGATGGAGTCTACTGGAGATCCAGTAGAGGAATCTTCAAGGTGACCTCACGGAAGGGAAGGTGAAGGTCCCAATCTGGAATTGACAGGTGACCCAGGTGTCAACTGGGGTAGTAGAAAAAACGGCAGGTCTTTAGTGGAAGCTTTATGGAAAAAGCTGGGAACTCTTTTGGCTACAGAGTTACTAACATTTAGGAGCAAAAGAGGAAGACTGACCGATTTGGACAAACTAGCCCAGTCCTGGAGGGAAGAAGGGGTATGGGAAAAAACCCATATTCCCAAGGAGGACAGATGTCTGAAGGGTTGAAACCTCAGATCTACTGAAGATCCACCCTGTCTTTCCTAACTGGTGAGAAATAGGAAAGATATTGAAGTATGGAGCTTCAGGGATACCTAAACCTAGGGTTAAAGTAGTAGCTGTCAGTACCACAGTAGTGGTTGTGTGCATAATAGTCTAGACATACTGAGGGACAGTATGAACAGATGCAAGCCCACTGTCTGGAACCTATAGGAAGGTAAAAACCTTTATAAGCATAGACAGTTAGAGAGAAAAGTATGTAAATACATATATATATGTCTAAGATAAATGCCTGCAACTAAGCACACAAAGATATGCTCATAAGAACATTCACATTGGAGATGTGAAGGAGAAAGATTCATCTAATAACAAGAAGGTGGAACCTACTTGATAAGAGATACAGAGAATCTATTCCCCCTGGCTAAGATGGCACAGGAATGTTATCCAGAGAAATAACCAGGATGGTTGCGTGAATTACAGAGGATAATATCAGTCTGTAAACAGCAAGTCCTGAGTCCTGTAGAACTCTCACATGGTAAATGGACAGAAAACACATAGGATGAGATACCAGGTTGACCCACTGGAGGGACACAAAGGGGTATCATGCGTTATTAGTTAAATATGTGCTGTCCATGGAGGATTAGGATACCATGAGGATAAGCTGTAAGGAAAAAAGAGCATATCCCTTGTAGGAGATGGATAACTCTTTAGACCTACACGCGGAGAAGGCTTATATCCTTTGTAAGAAAAGGAGATAGTAGGGAGTGAAGAACCCTCACAGTCATGGGGGAGGACTGAGGAAGCCTTTTTCGACCATGATGGATAGTCAGAGAAAAAACTGCATGCTCTCTTGCAAGGGCCCATAGTGGAAAGCTTCTCTGTAGGATTGCAGAGAGCATTATGCAGGAGAATTGGGAGATGGAACTGGCTGATGGAGAAAACCAGCAGCCAAGTAAACTATGCTGCCAAACCCAAAGGATTGGAGATGGCAAGGATAGAAGGTAGTGTTAGAAAACTGCAGTGATAAGGATTTCCCAAGAAAGATGTAAATACCGTCTTGGAATCACTACTAAGGCTAGACTGAAAAGTGGTGGAAGACAAGACTGGAACTTGTGAAAAAGTACCAGTAGTCAAATCACTGAAACTCCTGCATGTGCAGCTACTGAATAGGACTGAAGAAGGGGAGGATCTTATCCCTGTCTGATGAGCTGCCCAGAGAAAAGAAGGGAGTTCACCCCAGAGAAAAAAACTCCACAGTAGAAGAAAGACAAGAAGTCTTTCAGTGGTAAGGTACCCCTCTTACAGGGGAAAAACCTGGAGGAGAGGGTAGATATACAAGAGCTGAAAAAACGGCTTACCATATGGTAAGTCCCTGGAAGGGAAAAATTCATGTTGGTACAGAAAAACTATCATGTGATAGTTGTTAAACCTCTCTTCTTGTCAGGAAAAGGAGGAAAAACCTGTGACCCATGGACATGAATAGCCTGACAGCTCAACAAACCGAAGAGCAAAGGGATGTCCTGAGAATAGGAATCCCTGTGTAGAGTTTTGAAAAGAAGATAACTGTAGGTTATAAAGAGATTAATCAGAACCGCATGGTTGCTGTGTTTATTCAGCCTGGCTAGAGTTTGGATTCTTCAGACCAGGACGAGGCTTCCCGTGCTTGGGAACATCTGAATGATGGGCAGGAGAAGAGTAAAACCTCTTTCTCCTAGGGAAAGAAGGTTTGGTAGGGCATTTCCCACCTACTGGGGAAGGCGGCGGCTTAGGATTGCCTTCAGAAACAGGGAAGTCAGTGGAGCACTGAGCAACCTGATGTAAAGACTCCTTATTGAAGAGATTTTCTCCAGTGCAAGGAGTATTACCCAGTCTTTGTTGTGCCCATTTGTTCAAATCTGAAGCTTGGAGCCAGGCTCTACGTCGTGCCCCTATGGCTATAGCAGATGTTCTGCTAACAGACTCAAAAGAGTCTAGGGAAGCACGAGTAAGAAACCAAGAGATATTTTGGCTATGACTAAGAAGTAAGGAATAGTCGGCATCCTTGGGCTCTGATAGAAAAGGAGTCAAAAGAGATAATTGCTTTGTGACCTCCTGAAGGGATAGACTCATATAAAAAATATATGAGAGAATCCTTGATGCCAGCATAGATGTTTGGAAGGTGTGACGTCCAAAGGCATCCAGTGTTCTGGATTCACGACCTGGCGGGTAAGAAGAATGCTTCTTCTTGCTTTTTACCTTCCTCATTGCTGATTCCACTACAATGGAATGATGGGGAAGTTGAGTCTTTTGAAACCATGGAGAGGGGGGCACCTGATAGAGAAGATCAGTTGCTCTAGAAGGTGAGGAAACCCTTAAAGGTGCTTCCCACATTCGTAGAAGCAGATCCTGCAAGGAATGATGTAAAGCAAGCATTATATTTCCCTGTCCTCCAGAACAAAGAGAGCTTTGAGCAGGATCATAGCCAGGGGTAGGAATAGCAAGGGATGTTGCTATGTCCAGGAGAAAATTCTGAAAAGAAGGATCTCCAACAGAAGCCATCCCTGGACAGGCTAGATCTGAAGAACTGGCCTGGGCACCGGAGTAGGCACTTGAGAATGTAGGAATAGAAGATCTCACCCGGTGCAGAAAAGGATCCCTAAGGGATGGATGCTGGTACTGTAGGTCATGACGTGAGACAGTCAGTACTGCATCGTCCATGCCAGGTATCAACTCCAAACTAGGAATAGAAAGGAGCGATTCTGGTGAAAGAAGCATGGAAGGAGCTGACCCCGATGCTACTGCAGGTATCGGCACCGATACCGGCATCGAAGCAGTCATCGGAGGCTGCTCAAGTGGTACCGAGGAAACCGAAGGCCTCTGGTAACTACTCTCGGTACCGAGCATCCAGAATCGGTGAGCATCGGATCCAAGACGTGTCGGTACCCAGTCTTCCAGACTGGAAATCGATTCCAGACTCGGCATCGAAGGAAGCGAGTCTATCGATGCATGTCTGGAAGGTACCGACATCAGTGGTAGTACCGGTGATACCGATACTGGAAAGTCAATCTGGGATGTATCGAGCGGTCCCGAAGGTACCGAGAAAACCAGATGACAATCCTTGGTGAAGAGTGAATCACTCAACACCAGTGCCGATGCCGGGGTATCGGTACCGCTCGAAGCGGATGCCACCACCGAGCATGGCTCAGGTATGTTCTGTGAGGGGTGAGCCTCAGGAACAACCTGAAACCCCTGAAAAGCTTTGGAGACCGAAGACTCCCGCCGGGGTTTTGAAGCCAAAAGATCCTTGAGGGCAAGGCCGGAGCCATCATCATGCTGTGCATGAGACCTACCACTCAAGGATTGGCTAGTCTGAACAGACTGTTTGTGGGTTACCTGATCCTGTAGAGAAGGAGAAATGGTCGGTGCCCTGCCATTGGAAGGGAACTCGGTATCGAGGAAAACTCGAAAAGGGAAATTTCTTCTCATAATATGGTAGCCTAATGGCTCCAGATGGTCAGGACCCAAACAGTTTAGACACCATGACTTGGAGTCTAAAAACAATACTGCACTGCCACAGTTAAGGCACTTCTTAGGAAAAGAAGGAGGCGGCTCCACAATGGAGAGGCCTGAAGGCCCAAAGTTTAAACTGAAACTGAGGGAAAAAAATTCCCAGAATTAAATAAAAAGAAAAGAAAAAAACACTGGCGATACCGGTGGAGTCGGGGAGACAGCCGCGACCACAGGAAAACAAGAATTAAAGAATTTAAAGAAAAGATTTTCTGCGGTGACAGGAGGACGTCCTGCCGGCTCCGCGGAAAAACGAAAACTGAGGAGAGACAGTTGGAAAGGCGGGAAGGCAGCACGCAGGCGCTGAGGGATGCTCCCAAAAGTTTTCTGACTGGACGCTGGGGAGCGTTCCCGCGCAGGCTCCGTCGGTACCGACGTACCCATATGTGAAGACTCATTCCTGCTTGTTCCTGGAGATTGAGAAATACTCGCTGGGGTCAGGTGGCTCAGGCTACTTATGGGAGGAGGTTCCAAGTTTGTGTTTCTCAGTCTCCACCTGTTGGTAGATGAGCATAACCCACTTGTCTGGATGGACTGGAGGGATGGCTAGGAATATGATAAAAAGATGAAGGGTATGGTACCATGGCTGATAACATAACACACACGTGTGAGAGTAGCTCAGGACCCTGGCAGAAACTGAGTTTGAACCACTAAACAAAGGTATGGTCATGAGAGAGATTTAGAGAAGGTGATAACAAATCTATGGGGAATTATGAAAATAGCTTGGGGGATACAGAGCAGACAGAGGTAATCAGAACAAGCTTAACTATTAAACGAACTAGCCAAGGGCGGCTCAAGACAAGCAACTGTCTGAGGTGAGAGATAAACTGCTGCCCCCCCCCCCCACCAGCCAAAATGGAGGGGATTCCCTAGAGCCCTAGTCAGACCCCCCCCCTCACTCAACACCAGTCAGGTGGTTACCCCACGAATAAAAAAAAGCAATATAGTCCCAGGCTATATAAAGTTTAAAAAAAAAAAAAAAAAAAAAAACAAAACTTTATTATGCTGTTTTTATGCAGCAAAAACTGTAACAGATTAATTATATAGCCTGGGAATCTAATGAAAAACAAATTGACCCCTGATATTACACTGGATTGGCATGCTATTAAATGTAACTATACAGTCTGCAAAAACAAAGGAGATGCCAGGTGATCACAAACCAAGCAGCAAAATGAAAAAGCAAGAAACACAGTTAATTTTATTCTGGTGTTATAAACAGTGCTATGCTTCTCGCTTTTTATTTCTCAACATATACAATTCCACATCCAAAGAAACCCTTCTCCCAATAATGACTGCAAAGAACCTTTCCCCATAGAACTCAACCAGTGTTCTCCCCAGAAATTTTTACCAGTCACGTGGCATGAAGGCGTAAGGCAGGTAGGTAACATTATAAGCTAGCTGGCAGCAGACAAGATAATTAGTTGTTTTTCCTTTTACCATTCCTTCTCATTATTTTGCCATAATTATGTTAGCCAGGCGGTCAGTAAAATCAGCCAGGTGACGCGCCCACTCAAAAGGTCCTGGGGAGAGCACTGTCAACATATACAAAATAAATTTCTGATTCTGGTGTCATCTCGGTATCAGAAATATAAACCTTCACCAGTCATGGACCTATTGTGAGCCAATATAAAACCTTGCAAAAATTACTCAGAACCTACAGAGAAAATCTGTAACTGCAGGAGTGGAGGAGTAGCCTAGTGGTTAAAGCACTGGCTTGGAAACCAAGAGACCAGGGTTCGATTCCCACGAGCACTCCCTGTGACCTTGGGTAAGTCACTTAACCTTCCATTGCCTCAGAAGAATCCAAGTTATCAATGTCCCTGTTAATGTACATTACCAAGTTTAAGTTACAATGTAAACTGCTTTGACTAAAGAGCTATAAAAGACCTCTTAAATAAATACATAAAATCTACTGTACCATGACAGTATGAAATTCCAAACTCACACAAGGAGACTACCCAGAAGAGAGCAGTATTCTAAGGGAATCTTTTACTAAAGCATGATAGGCCTTGCAACTAACATGGTAAAAAAGTGCAGATAGCATGGCTTTACCTGCAAAGGTGAAATTAGGTCTTACCTTCTAATAGTCTTTCCTTGAATACCTCCAGTCCAGTCCACACCAGTAGGTAATCACTGTCCTCCAGCAGCTGGGAACTGAGCATGTCAAAACGTCTGACCTCACCAGTTAAGAGTCACCCCCTTAGCTCCAGAGGTCCAGTATCCTACTGACAAAGTAGACACTCCCAAAACAGAAAACCCCCCAAAGATTAAAAAGACAGGAAATTACTAAACCATCCAAACCTTACCTTTACCCAGGAACTATGTACAGCCGGAGGGCTTAACAGGAAGGACAGAGACTCACCTGACCGACCACCAGACGAGAATGGCAATGACCCTTAGTGCCCCCACAACATTCCAGCATTTCCCACTGCTTCCTCCAGCCAACCAGACACACCATCATCTGTGACACCTGGACCAACTGGATAAATTGCAAATACCATACTTTGACAGGGAGGGAGCTGGACTGGACTGGAGGTATTCAAGGAAAGACAATTAGCAGGTAAGACCTAATTTCATCTTCCTATTCATACCTCCAGTCCAGTCCACCACCAGTGGGATGTAACAAAGCAGTCCGCACACTCGGGAGGAACAAGCGAGTCCAGCCTGCAGCACTGAGGCCCCGAACCCAGCGTCCCAATGCGCTTTCACATCCAGGCGATAATGGTGCATGAAAGAATGAAGGGTCGACCAAGTAGCTGCCCTGCAGATGTCTCCAGGAGGCACCAAACGATGTTCCGCCCATGACTACGCCTGGGTCCTAGTCAAATGTGCCCAGTGGACCCGCGGGACGTGCCAATCTCTGAGAAGTAGGCTGAGGCAATCGCCTCCTTTATCCAAAGTGCTATGGAAGCTTTGGAGGCTGCTTCGCCTTTTCTTGCACCTCCAAACAAAACAAACAAACAGTCTATTGGACTTTTGAAAGGACTCTGTGCTGTGCAAATAAAGCCAAAGAACTCGGCGGACATCTAGCAGGCGCAAGCGATCATCCTGCCCACCCATACGCGACCGAGAGAACACGGGCAGGAATATCATCTGACTCAAATGGAAGGGAGATGTCACTTTTGGCAAAAAGAATGGATTTGGCCACAACACGACCTTTTCCTTTGAAAATACGAGAAAAGAAGCTCTACAAGACAGAGCATGGAGCTCCGATATCCGCCTCGCCGAGGAAATGGCCACCAAAGAGAAAGCCTTCAGCATAAGATCCTTCAGAGATGACTCCAGCAAGGGCTCAAAGGGACCCCCCTCTAGAACCGTTAACACCAAATTTAGGTCTCAGGGAAGGACCACAACCCTAAGTGGCGGTCACACCTGCTTGACTGCCTTCAAGAACCGAACCACGTCCAGGTGTGCCGCCAAACTGTTCCCACAGATACGGCCCCTGTAGCAGGCTAAGGCAGCCGCCTAGACTTTGAGAGAATTCAAGGCCAGGCCATTCTCCAGCCCATTCTGCAAAAATGATAAAATGTCCACTGAGGCTGTCAGGGCCTTAAGGCCCCTACTATCACATCACTGGGGGGGCTGGGGGCAAATTGTGAATAACTTTAACCTACTTGGATCTACTATCAATAAAGAAGCAACAAGCAGTCAAGAAATCAGACGACGCATTGCTCTTGGCAGAATGGCTATGAAAGACCTAGATAAGATTCTCAAGAGCAGAGATGTCTCTCTCCATACAAAGATTCGACTTGTTCAAGCCATGGTATTTTCAATAACATCATATGGGTTTGAAAGCTGGGCAGTGAAAAAGATAGACAGGAAGAAAATTGATGCCTTTGAATTATGGTGCTGGCGGCGAATACTGTGTATACCATGGACTGCCCGAAGAACAAACCAGTCTGTACTAGAGGAGATCAAACCTAAGCTTTCTTTAGAAGCTCAGATGACAAGACTTCGACTTTCATACTTTGGACACATCATGCGGAGAGAGAGATCATTAGAGAAAGACATCATGCTTGGCAAGATAGAAGATCAACGCAAAAGAGGAAGGCCAGCAATGGGATGGATCAGTACAATAACAGCAGCTACGGGTACCAGTCTGTCAACAATGAGCCGCCTGACTGAAGACCGAACACAATTTAGGATAGCTATCCAGAGGGTCGCCATGAGTCGACTCCGATTCGACGGCACTTAACAACAACAACAACAACATCACATCACATTCTCCAGACCCTGACGGCCTGTGCGCCTTCAACAGCGTGGCCACCACTGTAGGCGAATAACCCCAACAGGTCAGCCGCACCTGCTCAAAAGCCAAGCCATAAATGAGAACCGATTCACTTGAGGCATGGGAATGGGACTCTGAAGTAACAGGTTGTCTCTGACCGGAAGCCGCCACAGCAGTGCCACCAGAAGCCTCACTAAATCGGCGTACCAGGGCCTGCATGGCCAGTCTGGTGCAACGAGAATCACTGTTCCCTTGTGCGCCTCGATCCATTGGAGAAAGCGTCCGATAAGCGCCCATGGAGGGAACACGTAAAGCACCTCCTAATCCGGCCATTGCTGAGCCAGCGCATCCAGCCCCTTGGACATGTGCTCTCTGCGATGCTAAAAACCTGCTTATCTTGGCATTGTGGAGCGTCGCCATCAGGTCTATGACCGGAGTGCCCCAACGCAAGGTGACTTTGTGGAACATGTCCACATTGAGCGACCACTCTCCCAGATCCAACCTGTGATGGCTCAGAAAATTGGCCTGGAGATTGTTCTTTCCCGCTACATACGCTGCCGAAAGATCCACCCGGTTTGCTTCCGACCAGGTCAGAAGCAGCCTGATCTCCTTCACCAATACTGCACTGCCTGTGCCTCCCTGATGGTTTATGTAGGCCACTGTTATTGCATTGTCTGAGCAAACTCAGACCACTCACTTCCTCAGTCACAAGTGGAAAGCCAGAAGACACATGTACACTGCCCGCATTTCCAGGCAGTTGATGGACCAAGTGCTCTCTTTCGGCATCCAGACACCCTGTGCAACTGCCCCCTCACAATGGCTCCCCAACCAGACAGACTCGCATCCGTCTTGAATAAGACCCACTCTAGCGGTTCCAGAGGCATTCCCACTGCCAAGTGGTCCAACTGCAGCCACCACTCGAGCTGCACTTTCACTTCAGCTCAGCAGATGAGTCTCCTGGAAAGAGGATGGGTCTGTGGAGACCATTGTGAAAGCAGCACCTGCTACAACAGTCTCATGTGGGCCCGTGCCCATGAAACCAGGTCCAAGGCCACCGCTATGGAGCCCAACAGCTGCATAAAATACCAAGCCGTGGGGGGTAAGCATCCGTAGGAAGTGGCACACTTGCATCTGCAACTTCCAAATCCTCTCCTTGGACAGAAAAACGCGGCCAATGCTGGTATTGAACAAGGCCCCTAGGTAGACCAACCTCTGTACAGGAAGCAGACAACACTTGGGGACACTGACCACCCAACCTAAGCTCCGCAAGAGCTGCAGGACCTTCTCCATCGCTGCCCCACTCTCATCCACTGACTTTGCCCTGATCAACCAGTCGTCCAAGCATGAATGGACTAGAATGCCCTCTTTTCGCAGGGCCGCCACCACTACCACCATCACCTTGGTGAAGGTCCAAGGGACCATAGCCAATCCGAAGGGCAGCATGCAGAACTGATAATGTCCCATGGGCACTGCAAATCACAGAAACATCTCATGCTCTGGATGGATTGGTATGTGCAGATAGGCTTCCATGAGGGAGGGAGTGAATCAGTGGTTGGTACAGGTTACTGCAGGCTGGAAGGCTAGGGGTTCAATTCCCACAAGGGGACAAGCAACTTCAGGCCGGAGGGACTGGGGTCTCTAGTCCCATGGCCACTCCTTGTGGCCTTGGGCAAACCACTTAACCCTCCATTGCCTCAGGTACACTTAAATTGTGAGCCCTTCGGGGACATGGGAATAAAAAGTACCTGTTAGTATACATGTAAACCGCACTGATTCTAAAGAGTGCGGTATAAAAAAAAAATAAATAAATAAATAATAAAAAATAAATAAATGAGGGTCTAGAGCCATCAAAAACTCACCCTACCTCACCGCTCTTATGATCAACCACAAGGTTCCATCCAAAAATGCGGCACCCACAGGGTCCTGTTTACCTGCTTGAGATCTAGAATAGGCCAAAATAATCCCTCCCTTCTTGGAAACCAAAAAATAGATGGAGTAGTGGCTGCATCCACACTGGTCTGGTGGCACTAGCACCACCGCCCCCAGGTCCAGTAGGCGTCGGAAGGTGTCCTTGACGGCCTAACCTTTCAATGGGGCCTTGCATGATGATTGCACAAAGACCTCGGCGAGGGAACACGCAAACTCTAGCACAGAACCCTCCCAAATCACCTCCAATACCCATTGATCCGTAGTGATGGCGGCCGAGGCGGAGAGAAACAACTGCAACCAGCCTCCCACCAGTGGCAGCTCTGCCCCAGCCTGCCTGGTTTCACTGTGGAACCCCAAAATATGTCAGTGTCCTCTCCTTGTGGAATTTCGCCCTCCTCAACTTCCGGCTCACCAGACACACCCCAGAGCCCAACTTCTCAGACTCCGGGGATCCTGAAACTGATGGAGCACCCCCACAAAATTCTTCCCCGGCCTGCCTACAGAGTGAGGTCAACACCAACCTCTGCTGTTCTCCCCGCAGAGCAACTCTCCCTGGTTCTGAGGGAATAGTAGGGAAGAGTGGCCTAGTGGTTGGGGCAAGTTACCTCAGGCCGGAAGGTCGGGGGTTCAAATCCCACTAGAGGACAGCAACCTTGGGCCGGAAGCCACTTAACCCTCCATTGTCCATGTTCCCTGTGAAATAATTATCTTCAAGTTATAAAGCCCTGTTCAATGTAATTTCAGTTTGTTCAATGTAAATGTATATAAGAAATGTTACATAAGAACATAAGACATGCCATACTGGGTCAGACCGAGGTCCATCGAGCCCAGTATCCTGTTTCCAACAGTGGCCAATCTAGGTCATACATACCTAGCAATATCCCCAAAAGACACAGGTTCCTCAATGCTTGTACTGGGTCAAGCATTGATGTCCTGGGTCCCTTTTTAATAGTGGTTTATGGACCTTTCCTCCAGGAACTTGTCCAAACCTTTTTTAAACCCAGCTATACTAACAGCCCTTACCACATCCTCCGGTAACAGATTCCAGAGTTTGATTACACGTTGAGTGAAAAAATATTTTCTCTTATTTGTCTTAAATAGTTTACCCTGTAGCTTCATTACATGTCCCCTAGTCTTTCTATATTCTGATAGCGTAAACAATTGATCCACGTTTATCTGTTCCACTCCATTCATTAATTTATAGACCTCTATCATATCTCCCCTCAGCCGTCTCTTTTCCAGGCTAAAGAGCCCTAACCTTTTTAGCCTCTCTTCATAGGAGTAGCCTTCCATCCCCTTTACCAATTTGGTGGCTCTTCTCTGTACTTTTTCTAATAACGCTATGTCCTTTTTAAGATACGGTGACCAGAATTGCACACAATATTCAAGGTGCGGTCGTACCATGGAGCAATACAGAGGCATTATAATATCCTTTGTTTTATTCTCCATCCCTTTCCTTATGATACCTAGCATTCTGTTTGCTTTCTTGGCCGCCGCTGCACACTGGGCCGAGGGTTTTAACATGTTATCCACGATGACTCCTAAATCTTTTTCCTGGGTGGTGGCTTCTAATGTGGAGCCTTGTTAAATAAATAAATAAATAAATAGAGGCCCTGGAGGAGTGCTTACCTGGCAGGTTGCTGTTTAAAGCAGTAAGCCTTATGCACAGCTAAAACAAAGTCAAGGAGAAAAAAAATGTCAATGACAGTTAAGACCCCCTGCCCCCAAAGGAGCAGGATGCTTCGATTTGTGCTTTGCCTTTTTGGACTCTGCAGCCCTTAAAATGGCTGGCTCCGCAGTCACTGCTGCACTTCCCACCAAAAATGAAGCTGCCTGCTCCTCTGCGAGAGTGGCTGCGCCTGCCTCCAATGATTCTGCCATACCAGCAGTCTGTTCCGCTGCTGTCCCCCAATGCCAGCAACTTCTGCAAACCCCGTCCGAAGACAGCCCAAGGCTCCCCTGAGCACACCACGCAACTATGCACTGGGCCATGCATGACAGACTGCTGACAACCAGAAACCTGAAGGTAGAAAAGATCAGCAGGAAACACAGAGGAGCATTGGCCCGACTGCAGCATTTTCACCTCCCCTCCCCCACCCCCGAGCGCAAAGGAGAAAGTGAGAAAGAAAAACAAAAAACTCCCAGAATCGGTTCTGTGTCCCCTGCAAGTAACTTATGTGCTATTGAAAAGCAAAGAAACTTTCTCCCTGAAGCAGCCGTCCACAACGGCAACGCTATCCTCTGCCACTCTAGGGATCAACTGTCTGGCTGGGGGGAAAAGGGCCCTGGCCCACCAGGCAACACACACCCCAGGCTTCGCCTTGCCATTCTAGAACACAGGCATGGAGGCTCTGTCCTCCCGAAGCCCATCGCTGCATCAGGCTCTTTTTTTTGTTTTGTTTTGTTTTGTTTTTTTTACACAAGTAGTAAGCTCCCGCCGTTTAGCCTGAAATTTGGATCTGCCAGACCTAGTCTGGAGTTGGAGTCCAGCACTAATCAACCTCACTATCCTCTTTTGTTTTTTGTTTTTTTTGTTTTTTTCCCTTTTGCTTATCTTCTGATGTCTAAAGCTTTCAGTGCATCCACAACCAGAATGGTGCTCTCCAGCTGCTGTGAACTGAGATACTGGACCTCTGGAGCTGAAGGGGTGGCTCTTAACTGGTGAAGTCAGAAGTTTTGACATGCTTAGTTCCCAGCTGCTAGAGGACGGTGATTACCCACTGGTGGTGGACTAGACTTGAAGTATGAATAGGAAAGCTGTGCGTTATCTATTTGGGAGTGTGCACAGCATTTCCCCAGCAGATAACGCACCAAAATATACATACACCTAGTCAGAAAAACAAACAGGCCAGAATACTATCAATCCTTCCATAGAAACTCCATGCTAACAGGATATCTGGCCTTGGTCACACACTGAGAATATAGATAGATCCTCACCAAGCATAAAATAAATTAACACAAACTAAAAATAAAATTATGTAGATAAAAATTAAATTGAAATCCCAAAAACCCAGACTCTGCATGCAATACACCAGAGAAACAGAAAGAGCTGCTGATGTCCCTGTAATGTGCAGCATATAAAGATAAAATATGTACATACAGCCCAATATTCAAAAGGGTTTATCTGGTTAGCTGGGCCTGCTAACTGGATAAATCCCACTGAGAGGGATATTCAGCGGCACTAACCGGCCAGTGCTTCTGGATATCCCTTCTAAACACTGTGGCACTCTCTGGAGAGATCCAGGGCAGTCCATGGGCGGGGCGAGGGTAGTCCCAGCACTTATCTGGTTATGGTTAGAGCACTGGCTTGGTAACCAAGAGATCAGAGTTTGATTCCCATTAGCACTCCTTGTGGCCTTGGGCAAGTCATTTAACTCTCCATTGCCTTGGAAGAAAAGCCTGCCAATCTACCTCCAGCCATGCTGCCAAGAAAACCCAGGAGCTGCTGGGTTGCAGAGTTTGATTCCCATTAGCACTCCTTGTGGCCTTGGGCAAGTCATTTAACTCTCCATTGCCTTGGAAGAAAAGCCTGCCAATCTACCTCCAGCCATGCTGCCAAGAAAACCCAGGAGCTGCTGGGTTGCCAGGAGTCAGCATTGACTTGAAGGCACATATTGCATTGCATTTTTGCAACCAGCTAAGTGCCCATATAAAGTCAGGTCATCTCAATAACTGTCCTAACTTTATGCAGTTTTAGTTATCTGGACAGCAGCTGAATATTGCCGCTGTCTGGATAGCTGTGCCAATCAAGGCTGAAACCAGATATTCAGCACCAGAGGATATCCAAATTCTGGTGCTGAATATCTGGTTTCACTTTTGACGGTGGCGGTAAGACACTTTTAAAATGCCAAGTCTCGCAGGTTGAATATCAGGCCTGTGAATTCCAAACACAGACATATTCCAATCACTAAACTGAAAATAAATTTATATTTTCTACCTTTTGTTGTCTGATCATTTTATTCTCTAATCGTGTTGATCCAAGTCTCTGGTTTCTGCTTTCCTCGTCTTCTCTTAACTCATCCTCTAGGGCAGTGATGGCTAACCTTTTTGAGCCCGAGTGCCCAAACTGCCACACAAAACCAAAGAATTTCCTCAAAGTGCCAGCACGTCAATTTGCATAAATATTTGCATAATGCTAACATACACTAACTTTTAGTAAACATGTCTCTTAATGAGTGTATGGATAAAGACAGACTAAAAGATTTCTACATTACTATAATCCAGTGCCAACCGCCAGGCACATTAGGAACTACTACAAACACTGCCCATTTAGAACCAATAGCAAACCCGCCGTATCCTAACAGCACTACCAGGAGTCACAAAGCACCATACCATACCTATCAAAAGGCAACACTGCAAATATTAAACCAATACATTTCAGAGAACAACAATACATGACCTACTGGGGAAAGAGAACAAGTGGCAATGTCAAAAAGGAATTACATAAACAGAATACCTCAGCTCAGTTACACAGTTGCAATTGCTCCAGCCACTTTCTTCTGGTTTCTTCATGTTTTCTGCTAACTCTCCATTTGTCCTTTCTTCTCTCTTCTAGTTTTTTTTTCCATTCTCTCTCTCTCTACATCCGCTTTAACATACTAATCTTTCTCCTTTTGCTCTTTCCTCATTCCTATTTCATCCACTCAAATTTTACCCCTCCATCCTCAATCCCCACTTACTCTCCCAATACCCGGCCAATTGTACATTTTTCTTCCCTCACACACAAAATATTTTTCCCCTCTCCATTTCATTCTCCCAGCCCCATCCCCTTCTAATCTCCCCCAACATCAGCTCCCTTTTAGTTCCAGCCCCACCCAGTATCCGCTCCCTTCTAGTCCCCTCATCAGTCCATTTCCAGTCCTAGCTCCCCCATCCATTTCCAGTCCTATCCGAGTCCCTTCATCAGCTCATTTCCAATACCAGCCTCCCATCAGCCCATTTCTAGTCCTTTCCTAGCCCCATCATCAGCCCATGTTAAATCCTAGCTCCCCTCCACTCAGCCCATTTCTAATCCAAGCCCCCCATGAGCCTACCTCCAGTTCTAGCCCCTCCATGAGTCCATTTCAATCCAAGCCCCCACCACAGCACATTTCCAATCTTAGCTCCCCCAACACCCAATTCTCAGTTCTATCCTAGCCCATCCATCAGCCCAGTTCCTGTCCTAGCTCCCTCCCCTAAGAGCCCATTCCAAGCCCCCCTTCCCATCAGTTATTTGCAGTTCAAGCCCCCCACTTCCCCTCAGCCCATTTCCATTCCAAGCCCCGTCCCCATCAGCTATTTGCAGTTCAAGCCCCCCACTTCCCCTCAGCCCATTTCCATTCCAAGCCCCATCCCCAACAGCTATTTGCAGTTCAAGCCCCCTTCCACTCAGCCCATTTCCAGTCCTAGCAACCCCAACCCATTACCAGTCCTAGCCCCCCCATAGCCCACTCCCAGTCCTAATCCCACCAGCCCATTTCCAGTCCTAATCCCCCATCACCCAATTTTCAGTTTAAGCCCCCCCATAGCCCATTACCAGTCCTAACCTCCCCATCAGCCCACTCCCAGTCCTAATCCCCCCTCACCCAATGTTCAGTTTAAGCCCCGCCATAGCCCATTACCAGTCCTAACCCCCCATCAACCCACTTCCAGTCCTAATCCCACCAGCCCATTTCCAGTCCTAATCGCCCATCACCCAATTTTCAGTTTAAGCCCCCCCATAGCCCATTACCAGTCCTAACCCCCCATCAACCCACTTCCAGTCCTAATCCCACCAGCCCATTTCCAGTCCTAATCCCCCATCACCCAATTTTTAGTTTAAGCCCCCCCAGCGCCCATCACCACTCCTAACCCCCCCAGCCCAGCGCCCATCACCACTCCTAACCCCCCCAGCCAGCCCAGTGCCCATCACCTAACCCCCCCCAGCCAGCCCAGTGTCCATCACCACTCCTACCCCCCCCAGCCCAGTGCCCATCACCACTCTTAAATCCCCCCATCCCAGCACTTATCCTAAGACCCCCCCAGCCCAGCCCATCACTACTCCTAACCCCCCCAGCCCAGCCCATCACTACTCCTAACCCCCCCCAGCCCTGCCAATCACCACTCCTAACCCCCCCAGCCCAGCCCATCACCACTCATAACCCCCCCAGCCCAGCCCAGCCCAGCCCAGCCCATCACCACTCCTAACCCCCCCAGCCCAGCCCATCACCACTCCTAACCCCCCCCCAGCCCAGCCCAGCCCAGCCCAGCCCATCACATCACCACCCCTAACCCCCCCCCCAGCCCCCCCCACCCCACCCCCTCACAACACCACCCCTAACCCCCCCCCCCAGCCCAGGGAAAATTAAAAAAAAAAGAAAACCTGTCTGTTGCCGTTGTCGGGGCCGCCGCGGCAGAATAGAGCGTGCCGCGGGGCCCCCCTGTATCCGGCAGAGCCTGCCCTCCCCGTAGCAGCTCTCTCTTTGGAGCTGCAGTCAGACGCGCCGGCTTGCAGAGCGCGAGGGAAGAGTTTCTCCCTCGCTGCTCTGTTAAACCCGCGGGGGCTGATGGGAAGTTCCCATCAGCCCCCGCGGGCTTAACAGAGTCGCGAAAGGGAAACTCTTCCCTTCGCGCTCTGCAAGCCGGCGCGTCTGACTGCAGCTCCAAAGAGAGAGCTGCCAAAGAGAGAGCTGCTACGGGGAGGGCAGGCTCTGCCGGGTACAGGGGGGCCCCGCAGCACGCTCGATTTTGCCGCGGCGGCCTCGACAGCGGCAGCAGACAAGTAAAATTGAAAAAAAAATAAAACCTAATTGCGGACCTTCCCGCGTGCCAGCTGCAAGGCCTTCGCGTGCCACAGCTGGCACGCGTGCCATAGGTTCGCCATCGCTGCTCTAGGGTCTCTGGTCCATCTGCCACTTCTCTTCCCTCCTGTCTTATTTCACTTTCTTCCATCTGACACAGATCTTTTCCTCTCGGCTTTCTTCCATTTTTCACTAGCAACTCAGATTTCATTTGTCTTTCTTACCATCCAGGTGTGGATAAATCATTGCCTGAACTGTTGTGCAAAGGTCACTCGCAAATAGTAGTGGTCACAGATGTTGCAATGCTTTCAGCTTTGCATATATGGCTTTGATGGTTTTACTGATATGAGCATTAAAGGTTAGTTGTTGATCCAGTGTGACATCTAAGTATCTCACTTCCTGTTTTACCTCTAAGGCAGTGTACCTAACCTTAAGGTTGGATGGTGGATTGAATGTTTTATCCCTTGTGATATAAAGGACCTCTGTTTTATTGAAATCAATATGCAGATTACAATCAGATAGTCATGTAGAGATGTTGAAACAATTGACTATTCTTGAAGCATTAACTTGGTTTATATTGATTTTGTGTGTATAACATATCATCCATGTAAATGTGATAGTGGACATTATTTCTCTGGATGATCCTGCAGATGGACTGTATATAAATGTTAAATAAAAGAGCCGATAGGGCAGAACCTTGTGGAATACCTTGTTTTTGTGAAAATGGCTTAGATGTAGTGTTACCCATTCTTATCTGTTGCCTCCATTCTGAAAGGTATGACTTAAACCATAGTAATGTTGTGTCCTTAATTCCAATTTCTTGCAATCTGTTCAGTAGTATGTTGTGGTCTATGGAATCATATGCTGCCTTAATATCCAGGAAAACTAGTATAAATCCCTTTTTTCGTTTGTCCAGTCCTTGTATTATCCTATCCATAAGTGATATTAGTAGTATTCCCACACCATGTCCTGTTTGAAACCCATGTTGTTGAGGGTGTAATTGAGCTTTTCATCAACGTGATCTTGCAGTTGTTGTAGAACTACCTTCTCTATTAATTTTGCCAAAAATGGTGGACTTGAAATGGGTCTATACAAAGCTGGATCGGATTTATTTAGTGAAGGGTTTTTTAAAGTTGTTCATATGGATGCTCTTAAGATCTTTGGGAAAGTATCCTTCTGATAATGATGCATACACCATCTTTAGTATTATGGGTGCCAGTTCTTCCCATGACATCTTCAACCAGCTTACTGGACATGGTGAAATTAGGCCTTCCCTGCTAATTGTCTTTCCTTGAGGAACTCCAGTCCAGTCCCACACCTTAGGGTAGTGCACCTCTTCCAGCAGCATGGAGACTGAGCATGTCACAACTTTGATGACATCAGGCTACATATATGACTGGCACCGCCCACCAGCCTCCAGTAAAACTGACAAAGCAGACTCACAGGAGCAACAAATAAGAAGCTAACCTGAGACAAAAAACAATTTAATATGAAAAATATGTCATTAAACTCTCTTTTTTCTTTTAAACTTTCCAAACAAAAAAAATCTTCAAAGAACCGATTGCCCTGGATTTCTCCAGGAACTCTCTCTCTGGCTCCCACCCTTAAACAGAGAGCCTCCTAACAAAAAACTCCTCACCAGCTACTTACCCACCCCCCCTCATCCCTGGGAGTATGGGTCAGATCACCTCATCAAGACTGATTCTGGAACAGCAAAGGCTGCTCCTCCATCAACTACCAGTACTCTCATTGCCCCAGGCCCTCTAATACGCTGTAACCCTTCAGACCTGGGATTGCAAGCACTGCTTGAAAACACAAATGGGAGGGTTTTGGGACTGGACTGGAGTTCCTCAAGGAAAGACAATTAGCAGGTAAGGCCTAATTTCACCTTCCTTATCGTCCCTCCAGTCCAGTACCACACCATAGGGATGTAACAAAGCCCCTCAAACACGGGAGGGACGCACGAGCCTGGCCTTGAGTACAGCCGAACCGAAACTCGCTTCTCCCACCGCTTGCACATCCAATTTGTAATGCTTCACAAATGTATGCAAGGAGGACCAAGTGGCCACCCGGCAAATCTCTCCTGGTGGCACTAAACTCCACTCTGTCCAGGAGGCCGCCTGCGCCCTGGTGGAATGGGCCCTCAGACCCTGCGGAAACACTCTACCTCGCAAGAGATAGCGTCAGCCTATCGCTTCCTTAATCCACCTAGAAATGGAGGACTTCGCTGCTGCTTCCCCTTTACGCGGCCCCCCCAAACAGAACAAAAAGATGGTCCGACTTCCTAAAGGAAACTATCCTCTTCAGATACATTTTTAATGACCTTTTGATGTTGAGCAACCGCAACTGAGGGCCCCCCCCGATTCTCTACTGACCTTGAAAAAACCGGGAGAGCAACTGGCTGATTTAGATGAAACTGCGAGACCACCTTGGGTAGGAAAGAGGGCACTGTCCGTAGCACTACTCTCTCTCTGGAAAAGGAGAGAAAAGGCTCCCTACACGATAACGCCTGGAGCTCTGAAATCCTACGAGCTGAACAAATAGCCACCAAAAATACCGTCTTCAAAGTTAAATCCTTCAGTGAAGCCGAATCTGGCGGCTCGAACGGCTCCCCCACCAAAGCAGACAGAACCAGATTGAGGTCCCAAGGAGGTACCAAAGACCTCAAAGGCAGACAGAGCTGCTTAACTGCCTTCAAGAAGCGCACCACATCTGGATGTGTTCCCAAGGATACACCTCGGATCCTACCTCTATAACATGCCAACGCAGCCACCTGCACTTGCAGAGAGCTACTTGCCAGCCCCTTGTCAAGCCCTGCCTGAAGGAATTCCAAAACTAAGGGAACCGAAGCCGCCAAAGGCCTACAACCTTTCTGCGTACACCAAGCCTCAAAAATCCTCCACACCTGGATATAAGACAATGACGTAGACTTCTTTCGGGACCTAAGAAGTGTGGAAATAACCTGGGCGGAGTAACCTCGCTTTCTCAGCCGCGCCCTCTCAAGAGCCATGGCATAAGCGAAAATCAATCCACTTGGGGCATGAGGACCAGACCCTGAAATAGCAGATCTGGCCGGCAGGGAAGTTGCCATGGCTCATCCGCCTGCAATCGCACCAGATCCGCTTACCATGGACGCCGAGGCCAGTCTGGGGCTATCAGGATCACTAAGCCCTTGTGTGCTTCCACTCTTTGAATCACGCGTCCTATGAGTGCCCACAGAGGAAAAACGTATAGGAGACCCCTGCAGGGCCACCTCTGCACCAGTGTGTCCAGGCCCTCAGACCTTCTCTCTCTCCGCCTGCTGAAGAACCTGCTTGCTTTGGCCGATGCAAAGGTTGCCATCAAATCCATGACTGGCGTCGCCCACTGGACTACCATCTGATCGAAGATTTCCTGATTCAGCTACCAATCCCCTGGATCCAAGCGCACTCGACTAAGATAATCAGCCGTCACGTTCTCTATGCCTGCCACGTGTGCCACTGAAATGGCCAGCAGGTGGGCCTCCGCCCAATTCATCAACATCTCCGCCTCGCACTCCAACCTGATGCTCCCCGTACACTCCTGCCGATCAATATATGCCACTGTCGTGGCATTGTCCGAGAAGATGCAAACCGCCTTCCCGCAGAGGAGTGGGAAAACTCGTGCAACGCAAATTGAACTGCCCTCATTTCTAGCTGATTTATGGACCACGTCCGCTCTGCCGCAGACCAGTTTACCTGAGCTATCTGCCCCTCGCTTTCGGCTAGGGGTGACCTTGACCGGACTTCACTTGTGCCGGAGTGGTCGGCATGGGAGCAGGTGGATATGGTGGGTAGCCACGGTACGGCAGGCCCTTCCTCGGAAAGAAAGGCTTTTTGGTTTGTTGTTTCTTTCGAGGGAGGGTGAAGGTCTTGTGTGAGAGACGGGTTCGGGTGATGAACTCCATCTCTATCTCCATGGCCTTGTCCTCCATCGGCTTGCCAAAGAGCTGCTCACCGAGACAGGGTACATCCAGGAGCTTCTCCTGTACCCACTGCTCTAAATATGAGGGTGGGAGCCACACCTGGCAACGGGCCCCAATGCCGGCAGCTGCCACTCGAGCTGAGGACTAAAAACCATCGTAGGCGGCACGGGAGAGGTACTTTGAGCAGTCCATGGCAGACTTTAGCAAGGTACTGAATCTATTGAGGGGTTCGCCCATGAGGCCCGGGGAGAAAACTACGAGCTCCTTGGCCAAGTCGTGCAAGAACATGCCCATGTATAACTGGTTTGCCTGAATATGGCAGGAGAGCATGGAACCCTGGTAGGCCTTGCAGCCCAGGTTGTCAAGGGCTCTCGACTCCCTGCCCGGGGGAACCGAAGAGTGAGACTTCGGGCTCTTTTGCTTTCTCATGGCCAACTCCACCACTATGGAAGTGTGGGGGAGTTGGGTTTTCCTGAACCCAGGCCCACGATGGACCTTGAACATGGTGTTGAGGCACTTACTCACGATGGGAACCGAGGCAGGCGCCTCCCACACACGAACTAGCAGCCTGGAAAGGATGGGAGGAACCAGGACAGTAAGAGACTCCCGAGGTGGGGACTTGTATTGAAGGATGTCAAGCTCTTCAGCTCGAGGGTCCTCCTCAGCCTGGGTGGCCAGGCTGAGAGCCCGTGCCATATCCCGAACAAACATCAGGAAGGAGGTGTCCTCGGGTGGTGAGCGCCACTGGGATGCGGGCGGGGACGGGTCCGACGGAAGGTCTCAATGGGCACAGGTTTCCGGGGAAGCATCTCCATCGGACTCCCAGTCCGAGAAGTCGGAAGAGGAATCCGAACTGGCTGGGTGGCCCCGACCAGTGACCGAGGCCCACTTGGAACTGGAGGCCCTGGAGGATCTCACCCCCGAGGAACGGGAAGGTGAGCGAGACTGACGTCGAGGACCCTCACGAGGCCTGCGGCTCTTGGGGGTTTCCTGGATGGATTTCAGAGTCCCACTTGAGGGAGCCACAGTCTCTGGGCGTGAGTCAGCAAAGCTAGCTGTGAGCACTTGCTGGGAAGCGATGAACGCAGAAACGTTGTGTTCTAGCGTCAGCATGCGGGACTCCCACGCGGGTGTAGGGCCCTGCGACGCAGACCACGGGGTCACCAGGTCGGGTGTCGAGGAGGAGAGGGGGTCCTCACTAGGACAGCCCTCAGGAGACCAGGTGCCATCGCTGGAGGCTCTGTATCTGTACGGGGTACCTTGCGGGGCTGCTCCTTGTCCGACTCTCAAGAACGCCAAAGGGGGCTAAGCGACAAGCACAGGAGCGCTCGCGCTTGTCAGGAGCCCCTGACAGCGACTTTGAGGGCTTCTTCTTGCACCACTCCACTTCAGGGGTCCCCTGGCCGGAGTGTCGCCGAGAGCGCGGGGCCTAAGTGGGGGATCCCACTGGAGGAGAGACGACCGAGGGCGCCACCAGGGATTCCGAGGCAGCCTTTCTGAAAATGTCTTCGGACTTCTGCTTACGACTGAGCAGGGCTTTGGAGGACATTTTCTTACAAAGCGAACAGAGTTCTGGATCACGGTCAGCCCCAAGACACCGCAGGCAACAGTCATGGGTGTCCGTAAGTGACATGTTCTTAAAGCATCTATCGCATTTTTTGAATCCGGTGGCCATAGGAGCAAAAGTGGCCTCTGCGAGGTCGAAGAGCCATGCGGCCAGCAGTTGGTGGAAAAAAGGGGCACGAAGCCCGTTAAGGCAAAAAAAGTGAGGAAAAACATCCCCTAACGGCTCTAAAAAGATAGATCAGGGGAAGGACGGGTAGAGGACTGGTGCAACTGGAAAAGAAATTGGCCTGTAGGCCGAAAACAAAATACTTTTTCCAAGGGACGAGGATGTGCGTCCGAAGGGCTTCGCGGAAAAAGGGAGACTGAGCAAGATGGCACCCTTGGGCGAGAAGAGGACCACGCATGCATGGCAGCACTCCCAAAGGCTTTCTTTGAAAGCTGGGGAATTGCTCTGCGTGGGCTCCGTCGGTGCCAACGTCACCTATAAATGAGGATTGACTTCCTGCTTGTTCCTGGAGAACTATACTTTCCTGATGGCCTGAGGAATGATGCCTTCTTTGAGTTGGAAGTGTGGGAGAGGGGAAAGGCCAAAAGAGTCTTAGCCTTAGAACTTTATTTATTTAAAAAAAATTATATTCCACACTACAACCTAGGCAGAGTACAACAAAAACACATAATAAAATACATCTACATAACACAATACATATATAACTGACAAAACTAAATTAAATTACATTAATTAAATTGCCATCTGCTGACAATGCAAACCACATGAAACTAATAATTTAAGTACCACTAGGGGACAAAAATCCTTACTCAAATAAATAAGTCTTGAGTTGTTTCCTAAAAGGGCCCCATATATATTTGTCAAGAGTCACAATTTTACAGGCAATGAATTCCATAGCTTAGGAGCTTCTTTGGAAAACATCTATCGCCTTAATTAATAAAAATGCACTTCACAAAAGGAAGGTGTTTCTTTAATGCCGCTAGCCCTGTGCAGGCCCATTGTGGCCTGACACAGTTTACACGTGCTGACAGCACCTCAGTTGTTTTAAATACTCAGCAAGGAAGAACTACTTACAGTGTATTTGCCATTCTGATATGGGAAGGGGAGGGTAGTCTGTTGGAGTAAAATTTAAGGTTGCTTCTGTCAGATCATCTCTGTGCTTATAGGAGGGGACCTAAATGGATGTTTGGGACATGGTGGGTGAAAAGGAAGTGTCTGGGCTGATGTTCTATGTAGCAGTTGGGGGATTCATGGGGATGGTTATCTCAATTCTTATCCTTTTCTTTGTATGGGTGCAGGGTGGCTGGAGAGTGAGGAAAAAAAAACAAGCAGCGGGATGACCAAGCACAATGTGGTATAAGCAGCTTTATTTCAAACCACCCCAACACGTTTTGGTTAAAACAGAATAAATACAAATAATGATAAAACACAATAAATAATACAAAGCAAAGAAATTAAAATCCATAAAAAATGTAAATCATGACAAAAACAGTTAAAATGTTAAAAGAACAAGGTTGCGCATATGTGGCGGACATTTTAAAAGCAAGTATTGGACCATAAAACTCATAACAAACTAATGTGACCAATATACTTAATGCTTATCATACATACAGAATGTACAAAATACAAATCATGAATGTGCCCACATGTGAGGATCACAGATGCATAGGAGGAATAAGGAGGGCAAACAAAGTAATTTTATACTCACTTGTATAGCTGCTAAACCCAATAGTTGTTTTGATTGTGTTTAAGAAAATCCTATAAATCAAAGCAGGAATGTAGTGAGTGAATAAAATGTTATAAAGTGAAAAGAGCACCAACTAGATGCTGAAGCACAAAGTAAAAATTAACAGACAACAGACTTACCTTTCACCAAACGTGTAAATTCCTGATGCTAGTGATCAAAAAAGGAGAAATTAGACTTACTTGCTAACTGGCGTTCCTTGAGGGACTCCAGTCCAGTCCCGCACTTCTGGATAGTGTACCTCTTCCGGCAGCTTGGAGACTAAGCATGTCATCTTTTGATGACACTAGTGTACTTATGAAGCTGGCACCGCTCACCAGCCCCAGTAACCTATTGACAAGGTAGACTTACAGGAGCAACAACAAATAAGTAGCCAAACATGAATAAACAACTCTAGACTTAACTAACCTGGCGCCCCCCTCCCCCCACTGAAGAAGAGATCTCCCCCCCCCCCCCAAATGAGGAAGCTTATCTGTGGAGTACATGTGCCCCGACATCCAGCATTGAGCGCAAGACAGACAGCTCTCCAGGTCCGCCAGTGCCATCCTCCCAATAATTCCCTGGCGCCCCCTGGCGAATTCCACCACCAAGGGAACCAGCTTCAGGACCGGATCGTAAATCAGATTATCATAACAAAAGGGAGGGATCCGGGACTGGACTGGAGTTCCTCAAGGAAAGCCAATTAGCAGGTAAGTCTAATTTCTCCTTCCTTATTGTCCCTCCAGCCAAGTCCAGTCCCACACTTTTGGGATGTAACAGAGCAGTTGAATTGATGGGAGGGACCTGAAAAAACAGCCTGAAGCACTGCTAAACCGAAACAGATGTCTCCCACCACCTGAACATCCAGGAGGTAGTCTTAGTGAACATATGAAGGGAAGATCATGTTGCCGCCCTACAGATTTCTACTGGAGGCACTAAACTATATACTCGCCGGCTCCGACTTTCCCTTCAAGATGTACAGAGACGCGATCACTTCCCTGATCCATCTGGAAATGGAGGCTTTGGCCACTGCCTCTCCTTTGTGCAGCCCTCCCAACAGCACAAACAGTTGCTCCAATTTCCAAAAAGATGCTGTCCTCTTCAAATAATGCCGGAGGATTCTGTGAACATCCAACAGGTGCAAATGCGGATCCACGGACTCGTTCCCTGCGTTCGACAGGGTCTGAAAGGAAACCGACTGATTCAAATGAAAGGTGAATACCACCTTGGGCAAAAAGGAAGGCACCGGTCAAAGGACCACCTTCTCCTTCAAGAAAGCAAGGAATGGCTCCTGGCAAGACAAGGCTTGAAGCTCCAAAATCCTGCGTGTCGAGCATATCGCCACAAGAAATAATGTCTTAGGGATCAAGTCCTTCAGGGAAGCCTGGCTCAGCGGCTCAAAGGGCTCTCTGGTAAGCGCTGCTAACACCAAATTCAGATCCCAAGGCAGGGCCACCAACCTCCGCATGGAGCAAAGGTGGGCCACTGCCTTCAGGAATCACACTACGTCCGGGTCCGAACCCAACGCTACACCTTGAACCCTCCCTCGATAACAGGAAATCACTGCCAATTGCACCCTCAAGAAACTAGTGGTGAAGCTCTTCTCGAAACCGGTCTGCAAGAACGCTAGGATGTCCGGTATGGACACCGTGGAAAGGTGAGACTGCCTATCTCCACACCACGCCTCAAAGATGCACCATACCTGAAAATATGCCAGACAGGTGGACCTCTTCCATGCTTTCAGCAGGGTTGAGCTCACCGGACCCAAGTAGCCTTCATTGGCTCCCTATCCGTTTCTGCATCCATTTCAAACTTCTCCTGCTGACCTATAAGTGCATTCATTCTGCAGCTCCTTACTACCTTTCTTCTCTTATCTCTCTTTACCCAACTCAGGAACTCCGCTCTTCTGGCAAATTGCTTCTATCTGTGCCCTTCTCTTCTATTGCTAACTCCAGACTTCGCTCCTTTCACCTTGCTGCATCTTATGCCTGGAACGAACTACCTGTGTCTGTACGCCAGGCACCTTTTCTGACCCTTTTCAAATCCAGGCTGAAAACTCACCTCTTCGCTGCTGCTTTTGGATCTCGACTCACCTGATCTCCTTGTTTCTTTACCAGTCCCCCTTATTTTATCCCTGTCTACACCTTCTGTGTTGTCTGTCTTGACTAGATTGTAAGCTCTGACGAGAAAGGATTGTCTCTTACATGTCTGTGCAGCGCTGTGTATGTCTTGTAGCGCTATACAAATGCTCAGTAGTAGTAGTAGTAGTAATATTAGCCGCCTTTCTTCTTCAACCACGCCCTTTCAAGAGCCATGCCATAAGTGAGAATCAATCCACCTGAGGTATGCGGACCAGCCCCTGTGTCAAGAGACCCTGTCAGATCAGAAGCCGCCACAGCCGATCTGCCAGGAGCTGCACCAGGTCGGCATACTACGGGTGTCTTGACCAACCTGGGGCGATCAGAATGACCAAACCCCAGTGAGCCTTGATCCGATGCATGACTCGGCCTATGAGTGCCCACAGAGGAAAAACATAAAGCCTCCTCTCTGCGGGCCACCTCTGCACCAGGGCGTCCGGGACCTCTGACATACTTTCTCTGTGCCTGCTGAAAAACTGGTTCGCCTTGGTGGATGCCAACGTTGCCATTAGATCCATGATTGGCATGCCCCATCTGCTCTCCACCTGCAAAAACACCTTCTGGCAGAGCATCCACTTGCCAGGTTCCATGCGCACCCGGCTTAGGTAGTCCGCCGTCAAGTTGTCAACTCCCGCTACATGTGCCGCTGATAATGCCCGGAGATAGATTTATTTATTTATTTATTTGAAAGTCTTCTATACCGCAAATTCGGTCAATCAAAGCGGTTTACATTGAAAGAGGAGCATTACATTGTAACATTAAACACTGATATTTGAACTTTTTACATTGAACATTTTAACCAATGGATAGTTATGGAATAAACATGAAACCTTTTACTGAGGGTATAACATTCTCAGCTGTATAACTTATTTACAGAAAAATATGTTATTAGGGGGATAGATTGTCATAGGGTTACATCATATTTTCTCTTAACAGGATTGATTATACCTTTTTACAGAGATGACACTGTGCACCTCCTAGGAGCACTTCGGCCTCTTCCGCCAAGGATGCACTGCCTGTGCCTCCTTGGCTGTTGATGCAGGCTACTGTGGTCACATTGTCCGAGAGGAACCGGACTGCCTTCCCTTGCAACCATGGCTCGAAGCTCTGGAGTGCCAGGGCTACCGCCCGCATCTCCAGCCTGCTGATTGACTAAAGAGCCTCCTGCGGGCTCCATCGCCCCCTGAGCAATGTGTCCATTGCAATGGGCCTCCCAGCCGGATAGACTGGCATCAGTTTTATTTACTTATTTAGACAGTTTTGTATACCACCTTATCCTTCAATCAAAGTGGTCACAACACAATTGGGGGATACATTTAACACGAGGGGATATGAGATACAGACACTAACACTTTCAGGGAACATGGGCAATGGAGGGTTAAGTGGCTTGCCCAAGACCACAAGGAGCACCTGTGGGACTAGAAACCCCATTCCTTCTGGCCCAAGGTTGCTGTCCTCTAGTGGGATTGGAACCCCCGACCTTCTGGCCCCAACCACTAGGCCACTCCTCCTCCCAATGGTATCCAATGTGGAGGCTCAAGGGGCATTCCCCCTTCCAGATTTCCTGGGCAATGCCATCATCTGAGCGCTCTCCTGGTCACCCGCGGGCAGGAAGTTTCTGGGACAAGGGAGGCCTCTGGTGGGACCACCAGCAGAGCAGAGCCCTCTGCAATGGTCGCATGTGAGCCCATGTCCACAGAACGAGTTCGAGAGTGGCTGCCATGGTCCCTAGTACCTGCAGATAGTCCCAGGCCGTCGGTTCCAACCTCTTCAGAAATTGGCGCACCAATCGTCGCAGCCCCTGCGCCCAATATCTCGGCAGGGAAACTTTTCCCATGCAGGTGTCTAAGCATGCTCCCAGGTACTCAAACTCCTGAGACGGAACCAAATAGCTTTTGGCCTCGTTAACCACCCAACCGAGACTTTGTAGGAACTGCACCACTCGTGCCGTTGCACGTTCGCTCTCTTCTTTGGACTTCGCACGAATCAGCCAGTCGTCAAGGTATGGGTGGACCAGAATGCCTTCCTTGCAGAGCACCGCCGCTACCACCACCGGTGAAGGTATGAGGGGCTGTTGCTAGTCCAAACGACAAAGCCCGAAACTGGAAATGCTGCATAGGTACCGCAAAGCGGAGAAACTGTTGGTGTTCTGGTCGAATGGGGATGTACAGATATGCCTCCATGAGATCGAGAGACATCAGATACTCCTCGTCTCCTACTGCTACTATGATCGACCGGCAACGTCTCCTTGTGAAAGCATGGTACCCACAGACAGCAGTTCACGCGCTTGAGAATCAGATGAAAGGAGCCCTCATTTTTTGGGCTCCACGAAGTAAATGGATTACTGATTGCATCCGTATTGTTCTTGGGGGACAGACACCATGGCCCTTAGCTGCAGAAGCTATGTCAAGGTGTCCTTTACCGCTGCAGCTTTTCCTCATGCTTTACAGGGAGACTGAACAAAGGAGTGGCTCACTAGTCGTGCCAACTCGAGGGCATAACCCTCTCTGATGACCTCCAGGACCCACTGGTTGAAAGTGAACTGGACCCAGGCAGGGTAAAACTTCCTGCAGCTGACCTCCCATGGACTGCATTGCCACTTGGGCCCCCCAATCTTCATTGGGTTTTCTTGGGTCCTGAGGACGAGGTGGTGCTAAATCCCCTGCCCGCTCCTCGAAAACCTCGAAACCCCTGTCCCCTGGAGGAGAACCTCCCCCTCTGTTAAGGGAAAAAGCGTAGCATACAAAAACGCTTAAAGTCCCGCAGCTGTGTCCGAGCTGGAGGCGGGTTGCGGATCTGCTTCTGCTTATTCTCGGGCAGATTCTCCTAAGTCCTTGACCAATTTGTCTAGCTCCTCTCCAAATAGAAGTTTCCCCTTAAAAGGGAGCTTGCTGAGGCGGGACTTGGAAGAACTGTCTGACGCCCAGTTCCGCAACCAAAGGTAGTGGTGGGCCGCCACCACTGAGGTCATATTTTTTAAGAGTCCCCTTAATGAGATCGTAGGGGGTATCCACAAGAAAGGCAGCTCCTGATTCCAATTTGGCTGCCTCTCCTGACATGTCCGTCGCTGGATTTCCCATCTGCTGAACACGTTGCAACCAGCAGAGGCAGGCCCTGGCTACCCAGGCCCCACAAATGGAAGCCTGCAGTGAGAGGGCGTTGATATGAAAAGCCTCCTTTAACAAGGTGTCCAATTTCCTATCCTGGACATCCTTGAGCGCCGCGCTACCTTCTACCAGGTTCGTCTTCTTTTTGGTAACTGCCGAAACCGCTGCATCCACCTTAGGAGAGCACAGCAACTCGCGTTCCTTCTCCAGCAACGGGTACAGGCGCATCATGGTCCGCACCCCCCTAAGGCCAGCCTCCAGCAGCTCCCACTCATCTTGGATCATCAGCTTGACCACTCTATGCACAGGGAAAACTTTCTACATCTTCCGCACCGCCTGGAGCAGTAGGTCCTCCAGCGCCTCATCCTCTGCCAGGAGGCTAGTTGGCATATTAAGGGCCTTCAAGGACTCCACGATCAGCGCTGGCAACTCTTCCCGGGAGAACACCTGTACGATCTGCAACTGATCCTCCTGTTTCGGAATCTCTCTTCTTCTAATTTTCGCCTTCCAAATTTAACTCCATGTCCAGGTCCTCTCCATCTGGTTCTTCAGACAATGGAGACTGTTCTTGCCACTCATCCGAGGGCTTAACCCTCTTTGAAGTCACTGCCACCATTTCATTCTCTCTCGTGTCTGCTGAGTTCTTTGTGCCATGCTCCGGTGCCGAGGAGCAGCCCATTGACCCCTGCTGGCGCATGCAGAATGCCTTATATAGTAACATAGTAAATGACCGCAGATATTTATTTATTTATATTTATTTATTTAACTGCATTTATATCCTGCTTTTCATCAGGTCAAAGCGGCGTAACAAAGGGGGGGGTTAATCGGTCATAGGGATAGGGCCATCACCAGGAGGGCAACATTGATGATTTTGACAGAGGATAGACATAGACATGGACAAGGTAACATAGTTTTTGATCTTGGGTTCTTGAGGGTGGCCTAGAGGGGTTGGTGTAGTTATTTGTGGGAGGGTGTTTCTGTTTTGAGATATTCTTGGAATAGGATGGTTTTTAGCTGTTTTTTGAATGACAGGAGATCGTTATTGTTCCTGAGGTGGCTCGGTAGAGAATTCCAGAGGGATGGGGCATAAAGTTCAAAGGCTCTGTTGCAGGTCCGTTGTGTGCATTTGGTTCTTTTGTGAGGGATGGTGAGGGAGTTGCGGGAGGTCTATCTGGTCATTTTGCTGTGGGCTGGATGGGTCAGTAGGGTGTGGAGCTGGGTGCTCTGTGTTTGCTGGATGGTTTTGTGGGTGAGTAGAATAGCTTTGTATTTAATTCTTGCTTCGAGGGGAGGTATGTGTAGGTCCCTTAGAATTGGGGTGATGTGGTCTCGTTTCCTCGCATTCTGAATAATTCTCGCTGTGGTGTTCAAGGCCGTTCGGAGGGGGTTGGTTTGTGTGGCGGGTAGGGGAGGGGGGGGCAGACTAGATAAAGACCAGCATGGTCCATCTAGTCTGCCCAGCAGATGGCAGGAGTAGGTGCACCTGCCACTCTGTGCAGGCCACCCCTCCCCATGTCTTTGTTTAGGGGTGAACCCACCGCTCCATGTAGGACACCCCTATTTGTTGAGAAATTAGATGGTTCCGTTTATTTTGATTTTATCCTGTTGCTGTAAAGGGATCCACTGTGTCTGTCCCATGCCATTTTGAATTTCATCACTGTGTTGTAGAAGGATGAATTCTGGTGAAAAATCACCCAAGACTCCTACATCTCCCAGGCTTCTAGGATTTGGGAAGGGCTGAAGAACAGGGCACCAGCTCTAGTGGCAGAGGCATGGAGCCTGCCGAGTCCAGAGTCTCCCGAGTTGGAGAGGGACTCCTTTCCTGCCCTGCCTTATCCTGTAGGTCCTGCTCAATAGATGTGGCCTTTTTTGCACATCAGCGACAAATGCCTGCGTCAGAAACCGCCCCCTGACGTGCCTCGCATACCAGGCACTGCGGTCTGGCTGGCATGGTGGTATTGTCTGTGAACTGGCCCTTTATGGCCCCCAATTCCTACCGAAAACCCCGAGCTGAGAAGGCAGATCAACCCACATAAACCAAAATGTACTCAAAATGAAACAAAAGAAACAAACAAATTAAACAAGGACTCAATTCTTCTGCCTTCTTTTACCGTTCCATTTAGAAAGGAAGTGCAGGCTTTCCTCCACCCGCGAAAGGCCTCTGGTAGTGAAAAAAACCCATAGGAAAGCTAACCGCAATTTCAGGGCAGCTGAAGGTAATGGCAGGTCCTATTTCCCACGTAGTTGACAGGAGCTGCCAGCCACGCGGTTTTTAAATGCTCCCAAGCAAGCCGGGCCTCCGGAGGATCTTACTACACCCCCTCCCTAGCAGACACCGGCGATCCTCAAAAATCCAAACAGCCCCGGCCTAAATCACATTTACTTACAGTTTCTTTGTGCCTCTGGCCGTCTGTTCACTTCCTCTCCCTGCCTCGCGCTCAGCCACCCAGTACCGGCTTCAGCGTCGAGGGAGAGACAGTGATGCTGCCTGCTAGCTCTTTTTGTGTGTGCGTGGCGGCTCCTCACCCAGTAACGGGTTCAGAAGCCGCCAGTGGCCTGGGATGTACTGAAGCCCCCGAAACCCCCCCTCCCCCCCGAGCACCTGGGGAGAGAGGGGGATCTCTCTCTTTCTGTTCTGTATTATGCCTGCTCTTTTTTTTTTTAAAACTTTAACTAAAATAAGGCAGCCATGGCAAGGAAGGAAAACTAAAGAAAATTAAAGAAAATAAACTTGAACTATGCTCCTTAGTTGTCCCTTCAATGAGTCCAGCACCCTGGCTCACTACCTCCTCCAGCTGCTTGAAAACTGAGTATACTGGGGATGGTGGGCGGTGCCACATTCTTAAGTACACTGGTGTCATCAAAAGATGACGTGCTCAGTCTACAAGCTGCTGGAAGAGGTACACTACCCAGACGTGCGGGACTGGAGTGGAGGGATGATATGTAAGCGCTGTAGCATTATGCATGTGTTTAAAGACAGGAGAAATTTGTGCCAAGGCAGAGTCCAAAATGCACCGATGGTGCCTTGGCGCGAATCTCCTAAAAAAAAAGGGGCCAGTGAAATGGCTTTGGAGTATATATGCACACATATTTGACACATAAAAGAATCAAATAAAATAAGACCAATTAAACAGGAAATAGTAAATAAACTGGGACATTGTCAAGACATGATTATTGACACCTTTATAAACAATTCAAAGCAGTTTGAACAGAAGAACCACATTCCCACAGCAGTAAAATTAGACACACCTGTGGATCAATTGTCAGTACTCACATGACTTGAATCAACAATGAATGATGGCTCTAATATTTAAAATGGCTACATTCACTCCCTGTTCCATTTTCACACTGGTGAAGACAAGAGAGCTGCCTGAGACCATCAGAAAAGCCATTATCACCAAACATCAAACTTCAAAGGGGTACAAGACCATCTCCAAAGACCTTGGGATTCATGTGTCCATAGCTCGCAATGTTATTAAGAGGTTTTCTGCCTCTGGAACTGTCAAGAACCTCCCAGGACATGGTGGAAAGAGGAAAATTAATCCAAGAAGTCTTTGAAGTTTAGTGCAAACTGTTGGAAAAACACTACATACAACATTCAAAGAGCTTAAGGCTGACCTGCAGCAACCTGGAATGCTGCTTTCAAACTGCACCATACGCCGTGCATTAAACAAAGAAAGACTTCAAGGGCAAAGGTCAAGGAGGACCCCACTGCTCAAAGACAGACATAAAAAGTCATGCCTGATCTTTTCCCAAATCCACCTTGAGAAACCACAGTCCTTCTGGGAATACGTTCTGTGGATAGATGAAACCAAACTTGAGCTCTTTGGCAATGCAGACCAGCGGTACATTTACAGGCGAAGAAATGAAGCTTATAAGTAAAAAAACACTCTTCCTACAGTTAAATATAGTGGAGGTTCCATAATGTTGTGGGGCTGTTTTGCTGCCTCAGGAACTGGAGGTCTGGAATGTATTAAAGAAACCATTAAGTAAGAAAACTACCAAGGTACTCTGGAGCACTACCTAATGTCAGAAAGCTAGGTCTGGATTGAAGATCATGGGTCCTCTAGCAGGACAATGACCCAAAACATATATCCAAAAGTACAAAAGAATGGTTAAAAGGGAAAAAATGGACTGTTTTAAAATGGCCAGCAGTGAGTCCTTATCTCAATCCAATCAAGATCCTTTGGAAAGAGCAGAAATCTGCCATTGGTAAAAGGAATCCTGGAAACATTCATGAGCTGGAACAAATCACAGTTGAAGAGTAGCAGAAACTACCAGCAGACAGATGTACAAAACTTATAGTTCGCTAAAAGCAATGTTTGTAGGCTGTCATCACTACAAAGGGTACAACCAAACATTAGCGAAGGGTGCCATTAATCCTGTTCAGATCATATTTTGGGTTTTTTTCTCAGAAATTACTATGTCTAAGTTGCACAGACATCTTTTTTTTGTTGTATACCTTTGAACATACTATGGAAATATTCTGTCATCATAATATTTTAAATTATTTCTCAAGATATTGTACACAACATACCTAAAATGCAAGGGTGCCAATAATTTTGACCACAACTGTATGTGGAGCATCCTCTTATGGTAGGGGGACTTTAATGTCGCCTAGGACTTAAGAGTTAGTGGGGGAGCTCCAGAGGAGCGTCAGGAAGGCCCTTCTAAGGGGTTGCAAATATTTTGTGAAATTTTGGACCTCCATGACAGTTGGAGTGTTCTCCACCCCAAAATAAGTGATTACAACTCTATTTCAACAGCGCATGGCTTGGGCTCATGGATACTGTAGATTACTTTTTTGATTCCAGCAGCATGTTTTCCGTGGTGTGCAAGGCCGAAATTGAGCCATTAGAAATATCAGATTATGTCTTCACTTGAGTGGAGGTTTCAAGGGGAGGAGAGGAAAATAAGGGGGCTACTAAATAGCGCAGATATATGGGGATGAAGCTTTTTTTTTTTTCAAAGTTCTGTTTATTAGAATCACAGCATAAAACAAACAGTACAAACAAACCATGTTCTACAATTTTTGGTATAGTACTATCTCCCAGGTGGGGCTGTATCTTGTCCAACACCTTGGGAGAGTAACAATGACACACAAAGATAAACAAAAACAGTACAAAGCAATACCACACAATATACCCCCCTATACCTCCCCCCTCCCAATACCCCCCCAAGTACTGAAATCATAGCGATACTAACTCATCCAAAGGAGCAAACACGCACCCAAATTGACTACTGTCCAACCTTTAGCACCTCACTGCGGGTTTTAGGTCCCGGATTTTGAATATAAGGCAGCCAGATCAATAAAAAGGTGGCCCATCTCTGTGGGTGTCCTTGCGCACCTCTCCGTTCCATAAGCATAAGTTGGTGTAGGCTATTACGCCACTCCCAAAAAGTGGGGACCGCAGGCTCCCTCCAGTGGCGAAGAATAGGGCCTTTACCCACCAGACAAGCCTTTTGCACTAAGATCCTCTCCCATCTCCCCTATAAGTGAATTGGGCCCATCTGATCCAACACAACCAGCAGACCTGTCCAGCTATTCGCATCCAATATCGATGAATATAAGAACAGCCCCACCACATATGGCCCAGATCCGCCAGGGAACAAGAACATTTAGGACAACCTCCCTCAAGTGTAAGATGACTTCTCAGCGCTCGCCTCGGAGAAAAGTAAGCACAAAGAATGCATTTAAATTGTACCTCACGCCATCGGGCCCCCTCCACCAACTGCACAATCTGACTCAATGCACCCCGAATAGAACCCGGCGCTATCTCTCGGCCTAATTCCCTCGCCCACAAACTTTCCACTGCTGAATAGTCTGGAGGAGGACCAAGCAAATCTAATCTCTTCTTTAACTCCGCTATCATCGGTGGAGACCCTACCCCCAAGGCAAGAAAATCAAGTATGCGCGCCGAGTGCTCCACAGTTAATTCCGGACTGGATAATGAACTGACATAATGAGAAAGTTGCGCGTAAGCAAGAAAAGACACTCCCAAATTCAAATCATATTCCTTACAAAGCGCGCCCAGAGATTTACAGCTCCCGCTGGTCCACCACCTGCCCAAGACGTCGTAGACCTAGCCGTTCCCACTGCCGAAAGGGGGCCGAGTCAAAACCCGGCAAAAAACAAGCGTTACCCCGTAGAGGCAGCCAACTCAAAACCTCAGGGGAGCTACCCCAATATTTATTCAGCTGCTGCCATGTACGCCGGGTCGCCTGCACCAAAACACTACTCGTCAGACACGCCGGCAAAGCTACTCGCCGCAAATGCAGTACCGCTTCCAGAGCCTGTGGGGCTACAAAAGCCTCTTCCAGGGCTCGGGGGGTATAAACCTCTGTATCCCCCAACCAATCACCTAGATGCCTTGCCTGACAGGCCAGTGCATACTTCCAAAGATCCGGAACCCCAACCCCTCCATATCTCCATCCCCCCCTCAACCGGTTCAGCGGTATATGTGCTCGGGACCCCTTCCATAGAAAAACCCGGATCTCCCGCTCAATACGCAACAGATCACGTTGCAATAACCACACTGGGAGAGTTTGCAGCCAATAGAGCACTCGTGGAAGTATCACCATCCCCAATGCTGCCACTCTACCAAAAGGGACAAGGGAAGGGGCGCCCAGGCCTGTAATTGCGCTCGAAGTTTTGCGAAAACTCGTTCAAAATTTTTTGTATATAGCCGCGCTGGCATCCTAGTCAACAGAATACCCAAATAAATGAAAGATTCATCCGCCCACCGAAGTGGAAGTCTTCCCTGGCAGCTCCCCCTTATCGCACCCCCTACATCCAGGGCCTCTGATTTGTCTGTATTAATACGTAGTCCCGCAAATTTACAATACAAGGAAAACTCCTCGAGCAAACATGGCAAGGACTGTTGAGGGAGCGTAAGGTGAACCAGCATATCATCTGCAAAAGCAGCCATCTTAAACCCCTGCGACCCGATACGCACCCCACGTATGCCTGATGACTCCTCTATCCTCCGCACCAATGGGTCCAAGGTCAACACAAAGAGCAAGGGAGACAATGGGCAACCCTGATGCGTACCTCTCTCCAGACAGAATGTATCTGACAGCACCCCATTGCAGAGGACAGCGGCTGTAGGGCCCGCATAAAGCAACTCCACCATCTTACAGAAGGGGTTGCCCAGTCCATAATAGGGCAAAAGATGTTTCAAATAATCCCAATGCACCTGGTCAAAGGCCTTTTCCGCATCAAAGCTGATTAACAGGGATTGCATTTCTCGTTCACGAACCCACTCAATAGAAGCCAAAATTTTCCGCAAATTTCGTACAGCATAACGCCCCTTCACAAAACCAACCTGCGAATCATGCACCAGGTCTCCTGCACAGATGCAAGTCTGTCTGCTAAAACCTTAGCTAACACTTTCAAATCAAAGTTTAATAAAGAGATGGGTCTATAGACAGCCGCCTGGGTGGGGTCTTTCCCTAGTTTTGGTATTAAAGTAATATACGCATGGTTCATCCCCCAGTCAAAACTCCCCTGACTCACCCTGCGGTGATACATGGCCACCATAGCTGGGGGGGACCAGGTCTCCCAACAATTTATAAAACTCTGCTCCAAACCCATCAGGGCCTGGCGCCTTGTAACAACTGGCCTGCTGGATAACCCCACGTACCTTGTCCACCGTCACCGGGGCATCAAGCTGCACCCGCTGAAACGCAGTCACCCTTGGCAAGTGGAGCCCTCGTAAGTAATTCTCCATTTCAGTTAAAGACCCCTCCCTCCGTGCATATAGCTGCTGAAAAAAGGATCGAAACAATCGGGCTATGTCTTTATTATCCCTGTATAAATGTCCCTGTTCATCCCGCAGTGCCGCTATCGACCGAGCCCCCCGGCTGCCTCTCAGGCAGCGCACCAGCAATTTTCCAGGCTTATCCCCAAAGCGGTATAACTGGTACTTATAATACAAATGAGACTTTTTTGCCCTTTGATGGAGAAGTTCATTGAGACGCGTCTGGAGCTCCCAATGTCTCCGTTTATTAGCCACACTGGGGTCCCCCGCACATCGCCACCAGGCTCGCACGACCTCTTTCTCTAGTTGGACAATCTGCCTTGCCAAAAGTTTCCGTTTTCTCGCGCCATATTCAATAATATCCCCTCGTAACACTACTTTAGCCGTTTCCCATAGTAACTCCGGGTTATCTTTGTGCTGCTCATTATGGGCCATAAACGCCTGCCAACACTGCACAAGGTACACTCGGAAATCAGCATCATTATACAACCCAACAGTAAATCGCCATATTCTTGCCGTCGCAGCCGAGTCCCCCCATACGAAGTCTGTCCAAACTGGGGCGTGGTCAGACACTTCGGTGGGACCAATCTGTGCATCCCCGACCAGCCCAAATAGCCGTTCCGAGACCAGGACATAGTCAAGTCTAGCACTGGAACCATGGGCCCTCGACTGATGGGTAAAATCTTTCTCTGACGGATGTAACAAGCGCCAGGGGTCTACCATACCAAGACGGCTACATAATCCCTGCAGGATTTTGGTTGTCGGGGCTCGCCCTCATTCCCTCCCGCTCTCGAACGTATCCAGCCCAATATCCAGCACTCCATTCAGATCTCCTGCCAAGATCAACGGGACATCAGGCAACTGTTCCACCCTGGAAGCCAACCGGGCATAGAATTCCCGGTCCACAACATTTGGGCCATACAAATTACCCAATACAATAGGCCTTCAGTCAAGGCAACCATACAACAAAATGTATCTGCCTTCCGGGTCTCTATATTCCTTTTCCAACTCAAAACGGACTTGTTTACTGATCAAAATGACCACTCCACCCTTCTTTCCTTTGGCCGGGGTCCCCCAACCCTGCCCCACCCATGCTCTCTGTAATTTAGCATGCTCTTCAGCCGTCTGGTGGGTTTCCTGTAACATAGCGATGTCACACTTTAGCCTGGCCAAGGCTTGCAACACTTTATATCTTTTAATAGGGTTACCTACCCCGCAGACATTCCACGAGACAACCTTCAGGTTGGACAGCAGTCAAACATAGCATATGCAGCCATCCTACAGTGAAAATAGAGGCGGACCCTCCCAGCCTGAGGTCCCCCTTTAAATCTTAGAGTGCTCCCGAGTTTCACACCTTTAACCCTACCATGAGTCTTCAGTACCCATCCCCACCCCCCCTCCCCACTCCCCCCTTTCCTCTCTCTCCCTTCCCCCCCACCTCCCCCTACCCTCTTTCTCCAAAAACCCTAACCTCTCCCACCACTCCCCCAGCTTCCTTCTCCTGATTGATCACGCTTGATGTGCTCCGGTCCCCCTCCCCCTTCTCTCCCGTCAGACACACTAAATCCCCCGAACCCCCACATACACCCATACTCATATTCTACACCTCCCTCCCCTTTCCCTCATTCCCCAGCCTCCCCCCTCCCACATTCATTCTCACCAACGTTTATCCCCTCCCCCCCACCGAACACCCCGGGCCTTAATAAAACAAACGCCAACAATAACACACACCTCCTTAATTATAACACATCCTTAATTATAACACAAACTAACGCAGCTCCCGGGGCCCAACTACCCCCCTCCCCCGGGTTCCTGCACAACCACAATTACTAGGGGGAGACAGTACTCGGCACATCTCTACCCTCCCATACATAACAGTACATCCCAGGAGAGTAAGATACCGAAATGCAAGTCTGTCCTCGGCCTCTTGCCGAACGGTCGAACTCTCCAGGCTAAAGGCCGCAGCAGCGCAGGCCTTCTCCCTGACAGCTTAATAGGGTTACCCAAATAAGTTCAGCTGCACCAAACTCTCTACAATACTGTTCGTACTGCCGCAGCAGGAGAGTAGTACAGGGTTTCAGCCAGGAGACCCAGAGGAAATGCCGCAGAGGGAGAGAGAAGCCACTTGGCGGCACACCTCGGCCCATTCGCGCTCATAATCTGTAGTTAGGTCCTGCCGTCATGTATTACATTTGGCAGGAAAGTGCCAGCGCCTCAAACACTCGGCAGCACCAAGACTTGACTAGCGCTGGCCCCCCAAGTGGCACTCTCCGCACCAGTACCAGAAACAGCTTGTAAGCCTCTAAACGAGGGCCATAACATAAGGAAACTCAACTTGCCCAAGCAGTTCATTTATCAAAGGAGAAACATATTCTTCACCAGGCCTCTGGAGTGATCCACCACATTACTCTGGTGCAGATCCTCCCTCCCCTGTCTTCAAGCCTTCTACATAGGGGGTTGCGTCGCTCGCCGACTCAAAGACCCGGTGCACTCCATTGTGAACAATATGTAGCCGAGCCGGGTATTGTACAGAAAACCGGACTTTGGCCTCTATCAATGTCTGGCACAGGGGCGCATATGCCTTTCGGCGTTGACTCAAAGCCACTGAGTAGTCCTGCGCTATACGTAGCATCATTCCATCTTTCTCAATGACTCCTATTTTTTTCGCTGCTCTTAGGACAGACTCCTTTTGTGGGTAGTGTAGAAATTTGGCGAGGACTACCCTGGGCCGATGATCTTCTGCCGGCCTAGCTCCGACACGGTGAACTCGTTCCAGCAGAATTCGCTCTCTCTCCTCTGCATCGCCCACCAAAGACAGTGACACAGTTTCCACAAATAATTTTAAATCCTTGTCGGAGATCTGTTCAGCAATCCCCAGGAAGCGCAAATTATTTCGTCTGGAGCGATTCTCAATATCATCCAGTTTAGCTTCATGCACCTTAAGCGCGGCCTGCACTCTCCCCATCTCTCGCGTTAGGGTTTGTACCTCTTCTTCGGTATGTAGGATTCTGTCCTCCGCAGCCTGCATCCGCGTGCCCAAGGCATCCACTGAGCTCTGCAATGTGTCCATTTTACCATGGAGGGCATCGAACTGCACCGACAGGGCCCCCGATACCGCCGCCGAGATCTCCTTCACTGAAGCCAAGGCTGTTGCAGCTGCACTTGGTGAGGGCGACTCCGCCATCTTTTGCGGCCCCACGGCCCGGTCTTTTTCCCGCCGAGCAGATTTTACAGCCGACGCCATAGGTACCGCTGTTTGCCGCTGTATTATGGCTGCCTCCGCTTTCTTCCAACTTCTGGGAGTGGTGTGGATGTCTCACGTCCCCAAACTACGGCTCTAAAAGGCCGGTACGGGAGAAGGGGGTCCGGAGCCCAGGTGATCAGCGTCCACCCAGGCTTACCACATCACGTGATCCCCAGGGATGAAGCTTTTAAAAGTTACTTGCATGGGAAATGGGAAGAATATAAGAGTACTCCTGTTGGGATTAGGTGCACGGTAATTCAAAATTTTGCACTTATGTGATTTGTTTTCTGTATTGTATTTTAAATTATCATTCAAATACAATTTGCTCTGTTATTTTGACAAAACAGGAAATGCAAAATTTTACATAACTCAGACCTTCTGACAAGGAAGATTTTGAATTTTGTTTACAGAATTCTGGCAGGAGTAAGTTTAATGCTATACACAAAGATAACTCTTCCTCCTGTTTGAGGAGACTATGAAGGCTATGGAGAGAAAGGCTAGAGATAGAGCGCTGCTGAAGCTGGAGAGACAGGTATGTAGGTTGTGCCAGGAGCTAGTATCATGGCCATGGAGGGTTAGGGAGGAGTTAACAGCATCTTTGGTAGAATTAAGTACCTTAAGTCAGCAAAGGGAGCAAATATCTTTATTATTTTAAAGTTCACCGGGGGATAAAATGGGTAAGCTAATATCCTCTTTGGTGAGGGGGTAGATGGGCCCCAGATATGTGGCAGCCATGAGAGATGCCGCTGAGAGGGTCACCATGAGATCAGAAGAAACAGGGGCCATTTCTGGCTACTTTTTCAAAAAGCTAAGACCCAAGGAAACTGGGGGGAAAAGAGTGGACGGGGCTTATTTAGATCAGAAAGAGGTCCTTCAGTTGATAGAAGAGAAACAAGAAATATTGAACGTCCCAATAATGGCAGAGGAAATACACAGGATAATCCAGAGGTTGGACCTCTAAAAGCGCCAAGAGTGGACGGATATGGGAGAGAGGTATACAAGATGTTATAGGATAAAGATTGTATCCCCCTGTGAATAGCTTTTGAACAGCTAATAAAGTCCAGAGCCTTTCCTGGAGGGGGGTACCATGCCATAGTAACAGTATTACCCAAGCCGAGATCCACAAAGACCCGGTGTCCTACCAGCCAATCTAAATTCAAGAAAGCATAGACAAAAGGATCTCTAAAGTAAAAAAGTAACTGTAAAGATTAATAGTTGGTAGGTAACGGCAGACTACATAGGCCATATGGTCTTTATCTGCTGTCATTTTTCTCTGTTTATAATCTCTCTACTAAATTTTGGCCATAAAATGTTAACAAATATTCTGGCAGATAGACTGGCTCAGGTGGTGCTGGATTTGGTATGGGAGGTGTGAAAGATCATTATTTAGTTAACATGTGTAAACTCTTGGCCTCTATTGAGGAGGGATTGGAGTGGGGGGTCCAATCTTTGCTAATCAGCTTTAATGCTGAAAAAGCATTTGATCAGATAGGATGGGCTTATTAATGGAGGTGCTTCCATATTATGGGATTTCCGGTTTCTTTTTAAAGGTGGTTCAGTTGCTATATTCAAACCCAACTGTCTCTGTAATTGTGAATGGGCTCCTCTCTGCCATTTCTCCACCAGAAAGGAACACGCCAGGGTTGCCCCCTTTCACCATTGCTATTTATACTCCTGAGATGTATCCCTTGCTGCGGTGAATCCAAGGTCAACCTAAGATCCAAGGATACGCGGTTCAAAATAAGCCACATTTGCTATGATCTTCTGGCTCATTTAAAGAACTCAGAAAGGTCTCTTCAAAATTTGATGGGGGAGTTTCATAATTTGGGGGAAGTCTCAGGCCTAAATTGCTACCTATGGTGGTGTGGAGTAAAACTGAATAGAAAAGGGCATTTTCCTTTGAAATGGGTGGAGGGGAAGTTCTGATATCTGGGCATTCAAGTTCTGCCCTGACTGCAAGACTTTTATAGGATTAATATGGATTTATTTAAAGCCTTTATGAAGGACAGAATGGAAAAGTTGCACATTTTACCCCTAGGAGAAGGCCAGGTTATTTAAAAGGACTGTTTTTCCTAAATTGGTATATTTAATGCAGAGTCTCATATTCAGGATATTGCAGCAGGATGTGCGGCACTCTTTTACCTAAGTTCCTTTGAAGAGGGAAGAAAGCGAGGATAAAATTGGAATTTTTGAAGCTCCATGGCAACAGGGTGGGGGGGGGGTCTAGCTTTGCCGGATATGGAACTATAGAGTCTGGCTTGCATGTTGAGGCATGTGTAGGACTGGTTATATGGGACAAATCATTATTATTTCTTGGAGATGGAGAAAGAATTGATTCACCCTTTGGACTTTTGATATGTGCTTCATGCTGACTCAGCATCTTCGCCGGCAAGGTGTGCTGATAAAGCCACTGTGGCAAGGACAGAAATTTACTTGTATAGTGTAGAAACATAATCCCAGAGCCTCCGTTCCTCCCTATTTGAGGGAATGCAGATTTTGTGCCAGGAAGCATGAATCAGGTATTCCAGGTGTGGGAAGAGAAGGGTCTAACAGATTCGGCTAGTGTTAAATGCAGAGGGTGATACTATTCGTTACCCAGTTGCAGGGGGATTATGAGCTGGGACAGGCAGACCTCTTTGCATATTTGTAGTGAAATAATTACATTAGGTCTTTGACTGCCCAGTTCCTGACAAATGATTTAGCAGGGAAGACTGCAACTTGCTTTCTGTTGGAGGTAAGGGAGAATCCAACTATTTCATGTCTATATAAGGAGCTATCAGGAATAGTGCAAAATAAAGGCCGAGCACATGTTGTGGCAAACTGGAACAAGAAGCTGGCAGTTGGGATACAGGACAACCAATTTTTACAGGTGATAGCAAGGAATGATCCCATTAGAGAAATGCAATATAAGGTGAAATTAGTCTTACCTGCTAATTGTAGTTCCTGGAGTGGACACAGTCTAGTCCCGAAACCTCTGAGTTCCGTATCTCATACAGCAGCTTGGAGACTGAGAAAACTCTTCTTTTTGATGACATCACTGGTATATCCATCCCGGATCCGCCTCCTATCACCAGTTACCTATTGACAAAGCAGACTCCCCGGAGCCACAAGTAAGAACCAAATAATCAAAAACAGCAATTATCTAAAACGGTAGACCCAATTGGCCAACCCAACAAGTATCTTTAATAACAATCAGACCACTCCTGCATCCACAGACAGAAATAAAGATAGAGAGATCAAGATAGATAAGAAAAAATCCCCCGCAGAAAATGAGGGAGGCAGAGGAGTAACAAGCACCCCCCGAAGAAACCACACAGGACGGCCAAACTCTTACCGATCTTACCTGTGATTAGTCTCTGCCTGCTTCAGGCGCTGAAGCCACCGAAGGTCTCGGGAGGAATACGGGACTAGACTGTGTCCACTCCAGGAACTACAATTAGCAGGTAAGACTAATTTCACCTTCCTGATCGTGTCCCCAGTCTAGTCCCGAAACCTCTGGGTCAGTACCAGAGCAGTAAAAGGAAACCTTAGAGATGGGAGGGACCCTGAAGCACGGCCTGAAGCACAGCCGTTCCGAAACAGGTTTCGCCCTGTCGCAGCACATCCAACCGATAGTGCTTGATAAAGGTATTCAAAGAGGACCAGGTCGCCGCCTTACAGATCTCAGCCGGCACAGCCGACCGCCTCTCCGCCCAAGAGGCGGCCTGCGCCCTGGTGGAATGCGCTTTCAACCCAGGCGGCACTTGCTTACCGTTCAGTAGGTAGGCCGTCGCAATCGCTTCTTTGATCCACCGAGAAATGGAAGCCTTCGACGCCGCTTCCCCCTTCCTCCGTCCCGCGAACAGCACAAAAAGCCTCTCCGTCTTCCGAAACGACTCTGTCCGCCTGAGGTACTGCCGCAAGGCTCTACCAACATCCAGCCGATGCAACTGCGGAGCAGACTCCTGCTGACTCGACCGAGGAAACACCGGCAAAGAAACATCCTGACTGACATGAAACGGAGAGACAACCTTCGGGAGAAATGCGGGCACCGTCCTCAACACTACCCTAGACGCATAAAACGAGAGGTAGGGCTCCCTACAAGAGAAAGCTTGGATCTCGGAGACCTGACGAGCGGAACAGATCGCTACAAGAAACACCACCTTCAGCGTAAGGTCCTTCAGAGTCACTCGCGACAGAGGCTCAAAAGGCTCTCGCTCCAGAGCGTGCAACACGAGCGGCAGATGCCATCTGGGAACGAGCTCCCGACACGGAGGCCGCAGGAGGGACACTGCTTTCAAGAAGCGCTTGATGTCTTTCTGAGACGCAAGTGCCTGCCCGCCGACTCTGCCCCTGTAACACGCCAACGCTGCCACCTGTACTCTCAGAGAGGCCGTCGCCAACCCTTTATCGAAACCATTCTGCAAAAAATCCAATATCTGGGAAATGGAGGCTTTGAGAGCCGTGCAACCCCGGCTCGCGCACCAGTCCTCAAAGATCCGCCACACCCTAACATAAGCCAAGGATGTTGACGTCTTGCGAGCCTTCAACATAGTAGCAATCACTGCTGCCGAGTACCCTCGGGCCCGCAGGCGCGCCCTCTCAAGAGCCAGGCCGTAAGCGAGAATCGTTCCACATGAGGCATGTAGAGGGGCCCCTGGGTCAGGAGATCGGGTCGGGCGGGGAGTCTCCACAGCTTCGCCACCAGCAGCCGCACCAAGTCCCCGTACCAGGGCCGGCGCGGCCAATTTGGGGCGATGAGAATGACCTGCCCGCTGAACCTTTCGATTCGTTGGAGCACCCTGCCGATGAGAACCCACGGCGGAAACACGTATAGAAGCTGCCCCAAGGGCCAGTCCTGAATGAGAGCGTCGAGGCCCTCCGACATTCTCTCCCTGCGCCTGCTGAAAAAACGACTCGTCTTCGCAGAGTCGAAGGTCGCCATTAGGTCCATGACCGGCGCTCCCCATCTGCGGACGAGCATCTGGAAGACGTCGGGATGCAAAACCCACTCCCCCGGGTCTACTCGTACCCGGCTGAGGAAATCGGCCTGCACATTGTCGACCCCGGCCACGTGAGCCGCTGACAGATCCAGGAGATTTGCCTCCGCCCAGGCGCATAAGCTGCCGGCCTCCTCCTCCAGAGTCGCACTGAACGTTCCGCCCTGCTTGTTGACGTAGGCCACCGCGGTCGCGTTGTCGGAAAAAACCCGAATGGCCGCTCCCTCGAGGCTCGCACGGAACGCCCGTAGCACAAGGGACACTGCTCGCAACTCCAACCGGTTGATGGACCACGACTGCTCCGGAGCAGTCCAACTCCCCTGGGCAAATTGACCTTGGCAATGAGCTCCCCAACCGCTGAGACTGGCGTCCGTCATCAGAGCTACCCACGAGGGAGTCTCTCCGGAGCAGTCCAACTCCCCTGGGCAAATCGACCTTGGCAATGAGCTCCCCAACCGCTGAGACTGGCGTCCGTCATCAGAGCTACCCACGAGGGAGTCTCCAGAGACTTCCCGCACTGGAGCAAATCGGGATCCAGCCACCAGCGCAGGGCCAGCCGAACCTCTGCCGAGCAGGGCAACCTCGTGGCCAGCGGATCCTGCTGGTGCGACCAACGGCAAAGTAGCGCCGCCTGTAAGGGACGCATGTGCGCCCTTGCCCACTGCACCGTCTCCAACGTTGCCGCCATGGTTCCCAGCAACTGCAGGTAACGCCACGCCGAAGGCACTTTGCACGTCAGAAACCCGCGAAGGCTCCGCGCTCGCAGATCCGTCAGAAATATCCGGCCTACTCGGGTGTCGAATCGTGCCCCCAGGTACTCCAAATCCTGTGACGGCACAAGCTGACTTTTGGACGCATTGACAATCCAGCCGAGGCTCTCCAGGAAGGCCACCACCCGGGCCGTTGCCGAGACGCTTTCTGCGCGAGTTTTCGCCCGGATCAACCAATCGTCCAGGTAGGGGTGGACGAGGATCCCTTCCTTTCGTAAAGCCGCTGCCACCACCACCATAACCTTCGTGAAGACCCGAGGAGCCGTTGCCAGACCGAAGGGCAACGCTCGGAACTGAAAGTGACCGAAGGGGACAGCGAAACGGAGGAATTTGTGATGCTCGGGACGAATGGGAATGTGTAGGTACGCCTCCGCCAGATCCAAGGAAGTAAGAAACTCCCCTTTCTGCACTGCTACCGCCACCGAGCGCAGGGTTTCCATGTGGAAATGAGTCACCCGAAGACAGCGGTTCACCCCCTTGAGATCGAGGATCGGGCGAAATCCCCCGCCTTTCTTTGACACGATGAAATATATGGAGTATCGACCGCTGCCGCACTGGTCCGGAGGAACCGGCACAATCGCCCCGAGATCTAACAGCTTTTGTACCGTCTCTCGAAGGGCTGCGCGTTTGGCGAGTGACCGGCCGGGGGACTGCACGAAGGAGTCGCGCACCGGCTTTTGGAATTCGAGTGCGCAGCCCTCCCGAATGACCTCGAGCACCCACTGATCGGAAGTGATTTGGGTCCAGGCAGAGTAAAACTCCTGCAAGCACCCCCCCACGGGAACAACGGGCGCCTGGACCCCCCTCATCTCATTGTGTCTTCTTGGAGGCGAAGGAGGGCGCGGAGGTAGCTCCGAAGCCCCTGCCAGCTCCACGAAACCCACGGAAACCTTGTCCCCTACCGGGAAAACGTCCGCGTGGAAAAGAAGAGAATCTCTGGGAGCGGAAGCGGCGAAATTCGCGCTGATTCCCCTTGCCTGGCGGATTCTGACGGCCTTGCTTAGGCCTGTCCTCTGGCAGCCTGCCCCCCTTAGACTCCCCGAGGTCCTTGACCAGTTTCTCCAACTCCTCTCCAAAGAGCAGGCGCCCCTTAAAGGGTAGTTTGCTCAGACGAGCTTTGGAGGAGGCATCAGCCGACCAATTGCGGAGCCATAGGTAACGCCGGGCCGCAACCGCCGAAGCCATGCTCTTAGATAAGCCGCGCATCAGATCATATTGAATATCCGCCAAGTAGGCCGCACCTGACTCCAGACGGGCCGCCTCCTGCGCCCCCTCCGCACACATCCGTTGGGACCAACGGAGACAGGCCCGGGCTACCCAAGCTCCACAGATAGCCGCCTGAAGGGAGAGGGCATTCACGTCAAAAACTTGTCGCAGCAGGACATCCAATTTCTTGTCCTGGACATCCTTGAGAGCCGCGCTGCCCTCCACAGGGATAGTAGTCTTTTTAGTGACTGCCGAGACAGCCGCATCCACCTTGGGGGGCTTAAACACCTCCTTGTCTTTTTCGGACAAAGGATATAAGCGGCCCATGACCCGGGCACCCCGAAGCGGGGCCTCAGGAGTGTTCCACTCCTCCTGTATCATTTCGGTGAACACTCTATGGACCGGGAAGACCTTCTGACTTCGTCTGAAGACCTGCAGCAAAGGATCCTCAAGAGCGTCTTCCTCCGCCGCTCCAGGGACCGGGATATTGAGCACCTTGAGCGACTCCGCAATAAGCGCCGGCAACTCATCCCTGCGAAATACGCGACTACTCTAGCCTGGTCCTCCTCCTCGGGAATCTCGCCCTCCTCTAGGTCCTCACCATCCAGGACAGTGGAGCCTCAGAAGCCAAGGAAGGGTCTGCGACATCCCCTTCCCCCCGCGGCCTCTTGGCCCCGCGGGAGCAGGACTCCCCCTGACTCTGGGAAGCAGACCGCTTGAGAGGGCCTCCGGTTGCCGGACCCCCGAGCAGCGGGGTATAGTCCTGCACGGAGCGCTGTAGCAAGAGGAGAAAATCCGGCGAGAAAATAGAGGCCATTTGAGGAGGCCAGGCCACTGGGGAAGGGGGAATATCCGAGGCCGAGGAGGGCCCCGCAACCGGCTCTTCCTGCGTCCCACCAGAAGCCGGCAAACCCGAGGGCTCAGAGGCTGGAAGAGAAGTTCCCTCAGCCTGCATGTCAGTGCCAGCAGCGTCCCTCAGGCATGCCTTACAGACTCCCGCGTCTGTGACCTTCTTGGCCCCACACACCATGCACAGGGGTTTTGAGGGCATAATGCTACCCCCTGTCCTTGTGCCTTAGCCCCTTTGTACTGCCCCTAATGAAAGACTGTCAAAAGGTAGTGGGAATAATAAAATTGACGCCTTGTCTCCGTTCCTTATTTTTTTTTTTTTTCTTCAAATGCAGTACCAGAGAACAAGGGTGAACAAAGCCAAATAATAAGCCAGCGCACCGACGGCGGAACTGCTCCGGCGAACGGCTACGGGCCGCGACGGTCCCGCGAACTGGAGCCACAGAGCTCGAGGCCTGACAAAAAACGCGGCTCCCGCGTGTAGGCCGAAAAAGCCCTTTTCGCGCCAAAACTCGCGCACCGCAGTAGCGGTGCTGACACAGGCACTCACCTCAGCGGGTAACAAAGGGAGCCGCCGCTTTCTTTCCCAACTCAGCGGAACCGGAGGAGCTGCCCGTACTGCAACAGGGGAACAGCTTCCGGCCCCGCGCGAAGTCTGCAAGTCGCCCGGACGCTCTGGCAGGCAAAGCCTCTGCACGGCGCCGGAACGGCTCGGGGAGGCTACGTCTCCTCTTACCCCCCCCCCCGGCTCAGCTTCCAAGAGGCCTGACAGAAGGGAAGGGAGCAGACAGAAATAAAGAGGCAAGAGCAAGGTCTGAACTTCTTAAAGATACAGACCCCCCCCCCTTTTTGAGAGTACCAATTGTCCATAAGTGGAACCAGCAAACGCTGTGGTGAGGAAATTTAAGCAAATTAATTAAAGTAAGTTAAAGGAAAATAAATGGTTTTAAATTTAAATTTAGATCTAATAAAACCTAAAAACTATTCCTAATTGTTTCTCCAGTGAGTCCGGAGCCCCGGGCTCACCATCCATCCAGCTGCTTGGAGACTGAGGTAACTGGTGACAGGAGGCGGATCCGGGATGGATATACCAGTGATGTCATCAAAAAGAAGAGTTTTCTCAGTCTCCAAGCTGCTGTATGAGATACGGAACTCAGAGGTTTCGGGACTAGACTGGGGACACGATCAGGAAGTCCCTTTTTTGAGCACACTTCTCCCAGATGCAGTTGTAAAAGGCACGATCAGTGCCCTCCATGGCATGTGTGAAGTGTGGGATCTCTCCACACAGTCTCGGCCACCAGTAGTGGGAGTAGTCAAGAGTATGATCCTTTTGGCAGCAAGTGTTTGGCTATCTAGGAACAGTACTGCAAGTGCCTGTGAACCTGTGCAGGAATGTCTGTTTGATGGGTAGTGATTCTAGTAATTAAAAGGGGAGATATCACAGGAAGAATCTGGGTTCATAAGGCATCTGGGCATGGGGGAATCTGCTTCATGAACAGGCAAGGATGGAATCTGGATTGTCTTGGGGCGTTGAAAAGAAGCAGGTGTATCTGGCAATCTGGCAGCCCTACCTAGATTTCTTGACACCAAGGCCTAGGAGCTTAGTGCTAAATGCCTTCTGAAGGTGGTAAAATTAGGATTAGGAGTGAGTGAGGAGCTTGATCTCTGAGCGCTCAGAAGGAGGAGGGAGTAATGGGAGGGGGCATACTTGACAGATGACTATTTGAGTGTATGGCTGGGATGTATTGAGATGAACATTGAATGCGCCTGTGATCCATGAAAGGGGGGAGGGTTTTGGGTCTGGTATTCTACACCTAAGTGCACCTCACTTGGGGAAAGGTGCTGTGGTAGTACTGCCCTTTTGGCAGTACCAACAGTGAACCCTTTAAGATTGAGGGAATGGGTGAAAATGTAGTAATAAGGAAAAATACACAAGCTCTTTGTTATGAGGTTGATGAGTGTAAGTAACTCCACTGGATGACTCATGTATTTTGTAGGCTTTGTGAATCAAGAAACAGATTTAACCTAACTTGATGGTCAATGCTATATAAGATTCCAACTTTATTAACAAAATGTGTTCCCTTGAGATTGTTATATTCATCTTCTCAAGGACTTTTATGAATTCTTCACACTCCGTAGGCTGATAGAAAGCAACACAAGTGCCTATCTTCGCTGTGATGAATCCTATTTTCTAGAACTCTTTTCAAGAATCATCTATTTTATTTAACGGCTTTTTTATACCGCTTTATCCAGAACAATACATTAAAACAAGGTAATAAACCTTTGGACAAACTGAAAATGAAAGGGAATCAACAAATGAAAGGCAGGAGGGGAAAAAAGGGAGCATATGAGTAAAGAAAGTAGGAAGGGACAGAAAGAGTGGAATTATATACTGCTATCTGGGTAACAGTTCATAAATAGGTGGGTCTTAAGGGCTTTTCTAAATGCGAGGTCTTTTGTAGCTCGGAGGTTGCATGGGAGCGTGTTCTAGAGAGACGGAGCATTTAAGGAGAATGCTCTTCTAGATGTGGTGGTATTAGATTTGGCAAAGAGAACTGGGGTGCTTAAGGTGTTTTGGGAGCCAGATCTTCTTGTGCGGTATAGCCTTTGGTCTCATCTATGTTGCTTTCTTATTATAACAGCTTAAAAACATATTTTTCCACAAAGGCTTTTGGGTAATTGCTGTATTTTATGCCTATATCTGTAAAACTTTTAATGTCTGTTTAATTTGTGTCTGCTTAGTGACATTTTTGAAAAGTGGATGATAAATGTTTACATTTAAAACTTTATATACTGCCTTTCAATATTATGCAATTTCTTGATATACCGCCCAAGCTAAAGGGCATCAGAGCGGTTTACAATCACTACAAGCAGGTACTGGATACATTCCCTTGTCCCCAAAGGGCTCACAATCTATGAGTACCTGAGGCAACAGAGGGTTAAGTGGTTTGCCCAAGGCCTCAAGGAGTGCCTATAGGACTAGAAACCCCAGTCCCTCCGGCCTGAGATTGCTGTTCCCAGGTGGGAAATGAACCCCCGGCCCTCCAGCCCGAGGTACCTTGTCCTAACCACTAGGCCATTCCTCCTTATCAAAGCTGTTTACAATATAGTCCTAAAAATGAATAATCAAACAGATGTTCTTATATAAAATTATCTTCCTGAAAGTTCCCATTATTTATACATGTAGGGCCCGATTTTCAAAGGCATTTACACGGGTAACTGCCCTAGTTACCCATGTAAATGCCTTATCCAGGATTTTCCAAAGACACCTACACGGGTAGTGTCTTTGGAAAATCCCGGATAAGTTCCTAATGTGCCCAGATACTATGTAGTAGCAACAGGGCATGTTGAGAGCGTTCCGGGGTGAAGCAGGGGCGGAGGAAAGGGCTAAGCGGGTAGCAGCAATTTTCAATGCTACCCGCTTAGCACTCTGCACCTTAAAGATAGACGAGGTTTTTCCTCGCCTATCTTTCAGGTGCAGGGGATGTTCTACTGGTGTTTTTCATTGTCACTGAAAATCAGAAACCCTGAAGCGGCAAGCAGAAGCGGCAAGCAGTGAAGGCATGTATGGCACTTTAAAGCACACAGTAGTACTAGAAAGACAGAGGAAGAGAATGAGTCTGAAGAGGGATAAAATATCAAAGGAGCAAATGGAGGACTAGAAAGTGGGTAAAAGATAGAGGCAAATAAGATGCTGGCATCTCTAGACCCTGCATGCCAGCTGCTTGTGGTGTTTGGCCCCACAGATTTTGCCTGGCATCGCCCCTTGGCATGCATGGATTTATAGTTCTGATTTTCCCAATGCTGTTTAATAAGAAAATCAGAACTATATATCTGAGCGTTCATTTAGGAAGGCTATGCGCTGTATCGGTGAATAGCTTGCCTGCCGACCCCCCCCCCCCCCTTAACCCGGATTTTCACTTCTGCAGCGAAGGAAGTGAAAATCTGGGTTTGGGATAGCAGCGATTTGATGCTACCCGCTTAGCCCCTGCACCTGAAAGATAGGCGAGGAAAAACCTGGTGCAGGGGCTAAGCGGGTAGCATCAAATCGCTGCTATCCCAAACCCAGATTTTCACTTCCTTCGCTGCAGAAGTGAAAATCCGGGTTAAGGGGGGGGGGGGTCGGCAGGCAAGCTATTCACCGATGCAGTGCATAGCCTTCCTAAACGAAAATCGGGCCTATATTAAATAAGTAGGGTTTCTGATTTTCAGTGACAATGAAAAACACCAGTAGAACATCCCCTTGGATTTTCCAGTTATAACTAGGGTTGCCAACTTTTCTCACAGACCATGATTGGACACCCCTCCAGTAGCAGAGAAGGGGTCCACTTTAAACCCGATACTTAGAAGTAGGGGAGGGGGGAGTCTACAGTAAAGAAACATCCTGAAAAACAACTTTCAGCTGTGCACAACTAAGGACTGGCCCAAGGAATTGAGACAAGAATTCACCTCACCATAATTCAACCAAACCAGCAGATGCAGTCCTGATTCTGCCCCATTAAACGCTCAGATATATAGTTCTGATTTTCTTATTAAACAGCATTGGGAAAATCAGAACTATAAATCCATGCATGCCAAGGGGCGATGCCAGGCAAAATCTGTGGGGCCAAACACCACAAGCAGCTGGCATGCAGGGTCTAGAGATGCCAGCATCTTATTTGCCTCTGTCTTTTACTCACTTTCTAGTCCTCCATTTGCTCCTTTGATATTTTATCCCTCTTCAGACTCATTCTCTTCCTCTGTCTTTCTAGTACTACTGTGTGCTTTAAAGTGCCATACATGCCTTCACTGCTTGCCGCTTCTGCCCCCCTTTCTGATACAACTTCCTGCCCCCTCCGACAGGAAGTTGTATCAGAAAGGGGGCACCGGGCAGGATCAGCAGGCCGTGAGACACAGCACCATCTCAAGGCCTACTGCAGTGGCAATAAAGTTGCCGATTTTAAGGAATGTGGAGGGGCCGGGGGTCACCATGGTATCCACTAGTACATGCCAACCTAGGCGGCTGCCTAGTCCACCTAGTGGACAGCCTGGCCCTGCACCCAGCATCTACTAGTATTAGTTCCTTCTTCCATCCCCAGTATCTACCAGCATCAACTTACCTGTCCTTCTGTCGTCCCCCCCCCCAATCCAGCATCTTTCCCTCTCCCTCACCTGGTCTCCCCCCCTTTGCCTCTCCCGGTCTCTTTCTCTCCTTCCTCAAGGATCTTCCACCTCTCTCCCCTCATTCCCCTGTAACCCAGCATTTCTCCCCTATCATTCTCCAACTGCTTCAACATCTTCCCCTGTCTCCTACTTCCATGGTCCTCCGATCATCACCTTCCTCAAATCTTACCCCCTTTCACTGCTCCTTCCCTCATGCTGCTCCCTCTGGCGGCGGCAGCAGCAGCAATGACATGAAACGAGAATAACTTGTGCACCAGTGTTCTGTCTTAAGCACCGTGCAAGGCTCTTCCGTGTCTTCCTGTTGCCATGGGGGCAGGACACGTTAGTGCCTTCCATGGCGCACAGGACAGAATGTTCCACGGTAGAAATTATCCTCATTTCTTCTTTACCGCTGCTGCTGCCACCGCACGAAGGAAGAAGCCACAAAATGTATAGAAAATACCACAATAAATATAAACAAGGAAGCAAGGTTTGAGGAAGGCGGTGGATAAATGGGGTGAGGGAAAAGGCAAAAAGTCATAGCAACAGTAGTAGCTGCTGCCTATGCCTTACTGCCCAACAGTCAGGAATCTGAACCGGACAAGTACAGTATCTGATTACAACTTGCAAACGTCCACTATGTAACGGTTGAGAAACCAGACTATCTAGTTCAACACTGGCAGATGGTCACTCTAGTTGTAGCCCATATATTCAGTGTTGAGATGCATCATCCTGACCTGCAAAACCGCTGCTAGAGTGATATGCCATCTCTGCTTCTCCCACGTTGCCTCCGGTTGCACTGCTTACCCGCCCCTTCATTCTCAGCCTACGCCTTTGGTGACATTATCACAGTGCAGAGCAGGAAGGGAGTTGTAGTTCACTGTCTGATCTGTAATCTGGGAAATCTGAGTTTGAGACTACAAATCCCATACGGCCTTTTTTCCTCCCATCTCTCCTTGCTCACATACATAAAGGATTGATTTTCGAACGGAGAGATTTATACGCTGAAAAGGGGAGGAAGAAGTAGGGTATTTTTTTCCCTGCTAATGTAGCTGAGCTCGCACAGAAAGCGGTGGCTGCTACTTTTAAGTTTGCCCCTTTACCGCTCTTTGTTTTCTTCCTACAGTTCGTTTTTACAATTTCAGCTATGTAGCTGAGCCCTGTGCTGCTTCACCAGTTGAGTTCTGTTGGCTGTTTCTCTGATGTTATTGTCATCTTTTTATTTCTGCTCAGGAACTCTTACTGAAGTCTGTAGCTGCCCTTAAGTTTGGCACTGTATCTGAACCCTGTCGTGCTTTTTCCTGTCAGAGAATGAAAGTCGTGTGAACTGAGAGAAATAAATCTAGCCACTATATGCTTCTTTGCTGTTGTGAATATGATGTTACAGTAAAGGTATGCAAAAACTGGAAAAAATTGTGTTTTAGGTCACTGAATAGACGTCATCTGGAAACCACAAAACGTTTTTTGAGATGCAAATACAACAGTAAACCCCCTGACTCCGGGAAAGCACCTAATTGCTGGAAAATAAAACGCCTCAAATACCAAATAATAAATGCTTGAGATCAGAAGGCCTGCTTATAAGATACATGTATAAGTATCGAGCCTGTCCGTTCTCCACCCTTAGGCACATTTATATCTGTTGCATAAAAAGAGGAGCTATGTTTTCCTAGCACCTAGCTCTGTGCATGTATATGCAAAACCTTGCTGAGCATGGGTCCAGTAACCCTACCCACTTGCCGGCCCCTAGCTGGTAAGTACAGAAAAGAGCAAATCACACCATGCTGTATGACGTAGCAGAAAGCTTTATTGGTATCCTTGAGGTTACCCTACACAGGTATTTTAGCCCAAAGCCTTCCTTAGGGGATATTGACCTCTTTACAACAAAATTTTATATGAAAACATAAAAATACATTCCTTATCGGTCCTCCAGTTCAGTCCTCCACTTCTGGGTAGTGTACCTCCTCCTGCAGCATGGAGACTGGGCATATCAAAACTGTGACCTCACTGGGTGCATCCTGCTGGACTCTGTCATCCTTCCCAGTGTGTCCAGTCTCCACACAGCAGGAGGACATAGTGAGCCTAGGTGCTGGGTTCACTAGAGTAATGAATAAGGAGCAGATTAGGATAGTTTTAAGCTTGTTTTTTTATTCCCTGTTACTTCTGTTCTTTTTGTTAGGACTGTTTCTTTAAAAAAAAAAAAGGGGGGGTTAGTCCTGTGGGGGGGGGGGGGGTTCTTCTCTGCTTCCTCCCTGATTCCGGCTGAAGTGTATTGTCCTACCCTCCCCTCCTAGTTGGTACGGAGGGGAGCGGTGCAGCAAGCGCTCGTCTTTCCCGACCCTCATGGGGAGCAGTTGCGGCACTGTTCCCTCTAAGCTGTGCGCGTGTGCGCGCGCACAAACCTCGCCGAGTGAGCGCACATACTTTACAACAGAGCGCACAAAAATTACGGTTCTGATTCAGATAGAAAACAACACAGACGTTCTTAAAATTGAAAAGTTGTGTATTTATGGTTTTCACAAGTTCTACAATATTTTCTAGTGCAATCAATTTGGTGTACATACTGTATTCTGACATGTAGTCAAATTTTAAAGTATATAACTCCGAGTATCGTTATGTGGCGCACAAAAATTTAACCTTCCTTCAAAAGCTGCACAGCTGATATTTTATGCGCAAACAGCCTACAGAAAATTAGAGGGAACATTGAGTAGCGGACAGCCAAAAGCCCCAGGAGCTGCCTCTCCGTGGACGCGGCTCACTGCAGCGGTGAGTGGCATCGCGGATTGAAGGCCTGAGAAGTGGACCAGCGCGGCAGAAAGTGAACTGCCATCGGGGTAAATTGAGGGCGGCACAGGAGGTGAGTCCCTAGCGGTGCGCAGGCCCGAGAGCGGAAGCCTGGCATTTTGGTGCCAAAAAGGCCCGGTGGCCTGGGAGTTGCATTTGCCTCGTGGCTGAAAGCACGGGAAAATGCCAACGCGCTTAGACAAACAGTGAGGGAAGGCTGGACTAGTAGTTCCCTTCATAGTTGCAGATGCCCTAGTTAAATTTGATTTGCTTTGGGGTTTTTAGTTCACCCTCGGGGGAGGGGGGAACCCCTTCCTCTCATTACTTGGATTCACGTTGCTGTAAGCACAGGACTGTTAGAGTCAAGGGGTTTTCTCTGCTGGAAGCCATTGCAGGAGCCCTGTGGCTAATGCCTTCACATCCGCGATGCCTGCTGTGTGGAACACGCAGAGGCGAGGTTTCAGATGCAGGAGTTTGTTGAAACTGCACTGCAACGTCTTCGACTATGGAGCAGGAGCTACAGAATTCAGCTCCCGGGGGAGTCCCTTGCCTATTGGTGAGGGTTGAGGGCAAGTCGCCACAGGAGGCTCCGTTGGGGCCTATCTTCGAAAGCCCGGCAGGACCATCTAGTGCTGGGATGCCGGCGGCCCGGGGGAGGGGGCCCTAGGGGCTTTCTCAACAGACTTTGTGCTGATATTGCATCAGGCGTATGTATTGCCTGCGTCAGCAAGGTTCCATGCCAGGTCCTATGCCAGTGCCAGTTCAGCAGCCCGGGCAGGATACGGTGGCTACTGTGGGGAGACCATCCAAGAGGGCTCGTCCTCAAGAAGAGTAGTCCTTGGGTTCAGAGTGGCTAAATGAGGAAGACATAGAGTTGGATCGGGAATCCAGGATGGAAGAGCTGGAGGAAGGGGAGATCCTGGACCCTGAAGACTAGGCGAGAATCATCCGAGTATTTCGAAAAGAGGAGCTCACCACTCTCATTACGGAATCTCTCCAGGCACTCAATCTAGCCCCCATCCAGCCTTCAGAGGAGGACGGTCTGGAAGACCCTCTCATTCAGGCAGTATGGCAAACGCAGTCAGTGTTTCCGGTTCACAGAGTGGTAGACCAGATGATCCAGGATGAATGGGATTTGCCAGAGGCAGGGCTCAGGAGAGTTAGAGCAATGAATAGGCTCTATCCCTTAGCTGACAAAGAGAAGGAAAGGTTTCGCTCTCCGCAGGTAGATGCAGCGGTTACAAAGAAGACGACGATTCTGGTAGAAGGTAGCACAGCTCTGAAGGATGCGCAGGATAGAAAGGTGGACGGGTTGCTAAAACAGGCCTTTGAGGTTAATGCCCTCGCCTTGCAGGTCTCTCTGCGGGGCGTGGGTGGCGAGAGCATACCTCCGATGGTCCCAACGTTTGCATCAGTCTGATTCGCAGGAGCGCCTGATAGAGGTGATACGTCTGGAATCCGGTTCAGCATACTTAGCAGATTTCCACTATGACTTGATTAGGACTCTGGCAAATAGTATGGCTTCCCTGGTAGCCACGCGCCGACACCTGTGGTTAAGAAATTGGGCGGCGGATGGTTCTTCTAAGTCTCGACACAGTAAGCGTCCCTTTAAGGGGAAGCTGTTGTTTGGGGAAGATCTGGACAAATTGGTTAAAGACTTGGGGAAGTCCAAAGGCGGAAGATTGCCAGAGGATAAGCCTAAGCAGGGCATATCTCCCCAAGCCTCTCAAGGACAGTTTAGAGACTGGGAGGCTTTCAAAGAGGAAGATTTTCATCACTGTCCCAGGAGTTTCGTGGGTTCAGAGGAGCAGGCAGAGGCTTCGCAGCTTCCTCATCCACGGCGGTCAGGAAACCACAATGAAGTGAGGCGGGTCCGGGTAAGAATCCAACCGATTGGAGGACGTCTTCGGGATTTTCTTCCTGCCTGGGTCCAAATAACTTCCGACCAGTGGGTACTAGAGATAATACGCGAAGGTTATGCTCGAATTGGCCCGCCCAGTACTAGATTCGTTCATACTTTTGCCTTGCAAGGGTCATCAAATGACGCGGTGAGGCAAACAGTAGATCGTCTCTTACAGTTGGGAGCTGTAGTGCCGGTGCCGCAGGGGGATTACAGTGCCGGTTGCTACTCTATTTATTTTGTAGTACCCAAGAAGGACGGAGCGCTCCGTCCTATTCTAGATCTGAAAGGGCTGAATCGCTGCCTTCGAGTGTCGCACTTTAGGATGGAAACGCTGCGTTCAGTAATCATGGCAGTGCGTCAGGGGGAGTTCTTGATGTCATTAGACCTCACCGAGGCCTATTTGCACATTCCTATCAGACTAGCACATCAGAAATTCCTCAGGTTCACTCTCCCCTGGGGTCACTTTCAGTTTCAAGCCTTGCCCTTTGGGCTGGCGACGGCTCCACACATCTTCACACATCAGTACCGGGAAAAATGGTAGAAACCATCATAAAGAATAAAATTACTCAGCATGTAGATAGTCATGACCTAATGGGAGACAGCCAACATGGCTTTAGACAAGGAAGATCTTGTCTTACTAATCTGTTATGTTTTTTTGAAGGAGTGAATAATCAGGTGGACAAAGGTGAGTCGGTTGATATTGTGTATCTGGACTTTCAGAAAGCCTTTGACAAGGTCCCTCATCAGAGACTTCTGGCAAAACTAAAGAGTCATGGGATAGGAGGCAGTGTACTATTGTGGATCAGGAACTGGTTAAAAGATAGAAAGCAGAGGGTAGGGCTAAATGGCCAAGTTTCCCAATGGAGAAAGGTGAATAGTGGTGTACCCCATGGATCTGTGCTGGGTCCGCTGCTTTTTGACATATTCATAAATGACCTGGAAAGTGGAATAACGAGTGAGGTTATCAAATTTGCAGATGACACAAAACTATTTAAAGTTGTTAAAACCCAAGAGGATTGTGGAAAATTGCAAGAGGATCTTGATAAATTGGAAGGCATTTTGATGCCAAGACTTGGCATCAAAATGGCAGATGAAATTTAATGTGGACAAGTGCAAGGTTATGCACCTAGGGAAGAACAACCCAAACTATGGTTACACGATGCAAGGTTCCACATTAGGAACCACCACCCAGGAAAAAGATTTAGGCGTCATTGTGGATACCATGTTAAAACCCTCGGCCCAGTGTGCAGCGGCGGCCAAGAGAGCAAATAGAATGCTAGGTATGATACGGAAAGGAATGGAAAATAAAACAAAAGATATTATAATGCCTCTATATCGTTCCATGGTGAGACCGCACCTTGAATATTGTGTGCAATTCTGGTCGCCATATCTTAAAAAGGATATAGCGATTTTAGAAAAGGTTCAGAGAAGAGCCACCAAAATGGTAAAGGGGATGAAAGGATACTCCTATGAAGAAAGGCTAAAAAGGTTGGGGCTCTTTAACCTGGAAAAGAGACGGCTGAGGGGAGATATGATAGAAGTCTATAAATTAATGAACGGAGTAGAACGGGTAAACGTAGATCGATTGTTTACCTTATCAGAATATAGAAAGACTAGGGGACATGCAATGAAGCTACAGGGTAAACTATTTAAGACTAATAAAAGAAAATATTTTTTCACTCAACGTGTAATCAAACTCTGGAATTTGTTACCGGAGGATGTAGTAAAGGCTGTTAGTGTAGCTGGGTTTAAAAAAGGTTTGGACAAGTTCCTGGAGGAAAGGTCCATAAACCATTATTAAGAAGGGACCCAGGATATCAATGCTTCAACCAATACAAGCATTGTGGAACCTGTGTCCCTTGGGGAAACTGCTAGGTACGTATGACCTAGATTGGCCACTGTTGGAAACAGAATACTGGGCTTGATGGACCTTGGTCTGACCCAGTATGGCATATCTTATGTTATGTTGTTCTTATGGTAGTAGTAGCGGTGGCATTGCGAAAGGAAGGTGTTCTGGTGCATCCCTATCTCGACAATTGGTTGATTCAAGCGAAATCCAGGGCCGAGAGCGTGCAGGCGACAGACAAGGTAGTGAGGTTTCTGCAGGGCCTTGGCTGGGTAGTCAATGCGTCCAAGAGCCATCTGGTTCCGTCTCAGGATCTAGAATACCTGGGAATGCGCTTTGACATGCGCAAGGGGTTAGTGTTTCTTCCAGATTGGAGGGCTCAAGCCCTGAGACTCTTGGTACGCAAGTTCCTTTCTACTCTGGCTCCGTCGGCCTGGAGCTACCTACGTGTGCTGGGAACGATGGCTGCAACACTGAAGGTAGTTCCTTGGGCCAGAGCTCACAAGCGTCCATTGCAGAGGTCTTTGCTGCGGCGGTGGTCAAACCAGAACGACTCCCTCAACAGATGCCTACCGTGTCCACTGCGGGTCAGGCACTTGCTTCAGTGTTGGCTCTGTCCAGAAAGTCTGGCGGCGGGCATGCCACTAGAGCAACCACAGTGGTTCCCGGTATTCACGGATGCAAGCCTCTTAGTTGTGGGGCGCATTGCAAGGGTCTCTTCGCTCAGGGAACTTGGAGCGAACAGGAGGTTCAATGGTCGATCAACCAGCTCGAGTTGAGAGCTGTTTTCCTAGCGCTTCAAGCGTTCGAGACAACGTTGATGGGTCAAGCGGTACAAGTACTTTCGGACAATTCCACGACGGTAGCTTACCTCATTCGGCAGGGCAGCACAGGCAGCGCTGCCATGGAAGAGGAAGCAGAAGCGCTGTTTGCCTGAGTGGAGACTCGGCTGCAGGCGATATCGGCGGCACACATTGCAGGAACAGACAATGTGATGGTGGATTTTCTCAGCAGAGTCCAGGTGGATGCCGGGGAATGGAAGCTTCACCCGGAAAAGTTTGCTCAAATAGTCCGCAGGTGGGGCCCGCCGGTCATGGACCTCATGGCAACCTTCAGCTCGGCCAAAACAGGTCGGTTCTTCAGCAGAAGAAGAGAAAGGATGTCAGAAGGCATCGATGCCCTGATGCAGCCTTGGCCTCTGCAGGGTCTGCTCTATGTCTTTCCTCCATGGGCACTCATAGGCCGGGTGGTGCAGCGCATAGAGGCTCATCGGGGGAGAGTGGTGAACTGGAGGACCGATAAGGAAAGAAAAATTAGACTTACCTGCTAATTGTAGATCCTTGAGGCACTTCAGTTCAGTCCTCATTCCCGCCTGGGGATGGTTTGCCCACAGGTCAGTTGGTTGGGGAGGATGGTCAGGCACTTGAGGCGGAGGAACCCTTACTTCTGTCGGAATTGCGGGGGGTCTCCTGCTTTAGTCTTTCTTGTATTTTCTTCTTGCCTTTTCTTATTTACTTCCGGTCTCTATTAGGGGAGTCCTGAAGGAAGAGACAGCTAAAGCAAATAGTTTCTCTTTATGCAATAGAAATTCAATTCTCAACGTTAATTTAACTACTAAATTTAAGGTATTAGCTACTTATTTGTTGCTCCTTTGAGTCTGCTTTGTTAATAATACACTGGGAAGGATGAGAGAGTCCAGCAGGATACACCCAGTGAGGTCACACAGTTTTGACATGCCCAGTCTCTATGCTGCAGGAGGACGTACATTACCCAGAGGTGGAGGACTGAACTGGAGTTCCTCAAGGAACTACAATTAGCAGGTAAGTCTAATTTCTCTTTAACTAACATAAAATTCCAAATTTTTCAAAGATAAACCAAAAGTAAAATCATAAAGCACCAATTTATATAAAACAAATTAATAAATGCCTTGGTCATTCTGGTTTTATATAATGGTTTAAGAGCCATCAATGATGAAACCATTAAAAACCCTCATAAAACATGATAGAAATGTCATAAATTATAAAGTGTAAAATATAAAACAATAATAAAAACAAGTTAAAAGAGAATAACAAAAAGCAGAACTAAGTATTAGAGTACAAATGCAGGAAATAAAAAAGCAGGGAATAAAGAAGTAGGAGCATATAGCAATTGTGTACTCCTGACTGCAGACGCAGTACTCAAACCTACAGTTAGAATGGATGTAGCCAGGGTTAAACATAAGGATTATATGGCCACAGCCTATGAATTGCTCAGAATGACACCGGAGCACTACATGTGGTTGGACATCAGCATTTATTTATTAACCTATAAGCCTTAAGTCTCATGTGTAAGGAACATAAAAAGAGATTAATTAATCATGAGGCTTGTATTCTGAACACCATTCAAATAATGGACATGTATATAAAGGCAGACAAGTACCATCAGAACCCCGAGGGTATAACCCTCCTCATGTGCACTGTGGTGGATGAGGGGAGGCTGCAGAAGCCATGGCTTGCCCTGCAATGACAGTACGCAGAGTTTCTATAACCAATGCTTTATTAGCTGAGCAGATCAACAGTCAACTGACTGTGCACCAACGATAACAGTGTCAGTAGTGCAAACAGCAAGTGCAAACAGCCAAAACAAGCTCCAGGAACAAGGTATATGGCAAGGTGCAACACAACACGAACAAGCCCCTGGTCGGGGTACACGGTTAAAAGTGCAAATAAGGAAACCAAGCCCCAGAGTGGCAGAAGGTCAGTGGCTGGGGTGCTGCTGTATCTCCATGCGGCCCGAGCAGGGCCGGAGGGTGGGTGCCAGAATCAATCGGTACTGGTCAGCGGGGCGCCCCGGTCAGTCCATGCAGGTGGCGCTGCTGAGGCCAATACCACTTGGCCAAAGGAACTGTCTATCCTCGCCTTGAGGTCGAGGCAGTAGTGTCTCTGGAATGTGTGCACGGAGGACCAGGTGGTGGCTTTGCAGATGTCGGTGACTGGTACGGAGTGCAGATTGGTGATGGTGGTGGCCAGTGCCCAGAGGTGGTGGGCGCTGACTCTTGGCGTGGCTTGGGCATGTTCAAGGTAGAAGGTGATGAAGTTTGAGATCCACTGTGACAATGTTATCTTTGTAAACGGGCATCCCGGTCTGTTGGAGACGAACAGTTGGGACCCTTGCTGTTGGGGGTCTGTCCTGTGTAGGTAGATGCTCAAGGCCCTGATACAGTCTACGGTGTAGAGTCTTTGCTCCTCTGGGAAGGCGTGAGACTCCAGGTAAAATGTAGGCAGTTCAATGGTCTGGTTGATGTGGAAGGACAATGCCACCTTTGGGATGAATTTTGGATGGGTGTGAAGGGTAGCGGGTCATGGCCGATCTCAACTGACTCAGTGGCACCACAAAGCACCACAGCTTTTTGTTTCCTATGGCCCCCAGCCGTCTGGGGCTCCCAGTGACTAAGCAAACTCTGACAACTTGGGTGGCGGACTGCATTACCCTCGCCTATGAGCAGGCAGGGATCTCACTGGACTAGAGAGTCATGGCGCACCACGTCAGGACCATGGCTACTTCTGTGGCAAATCTGTGTTCTGTCCCCTTGACGGAAATCTGGGTCGCCACCTGGTCTTCGATCCAATCTTTCACAGCTCACTATTGCCTGGAGAGGGAGTCCTGATGGAACAGCGCCTTCGGCCAGGCTGTACTCCATAATCTCTTCGGGGTGTAGGCAACTCCTGCCCTCCGACCCTTCTGTGCTCAGGCTACTGGAGTGCTGGTTCCCTGCCAGACACTTGGATCTTGCGAGAGTCTCTTGGTAGGGACTCAACTGCTGCTGAATATGGCTCACCCTTTGCAGGTCTCTGTGGCAATTTTTGTTTTACAGGTAGCCTGTAGCTAGGGAGTCTCATATGTGAGGACTGACTTCCTGCTTTTTCCCAGAGAAAGGGTTGTTACTCACCTGTAATAGATGATCTCTAAGGACAGCAGGAATCAGTCCTCACAACCCTCCCTCCTCCCCTTGGAGTTGCTGCTTTACCATATCTTATTTTTGCTGTCTTAGCTATGTCATTAGACTGAGGCAAGATGGCACCCTTGGGTGGGAAGTGGACCATGCATGTGTGGTGTATCTCCCAAAGGCTTTCTTTGAAAGCTGGAGAGATGCTTCTGCGGAGCTCCGTCGGTGCTGACATCACCCATATGTGAGGACTGATTCCTGCTGTTCCCAGAGAACACTTGTTATAGGTGAGTAACTACTGTATGCTTTCCAAGCCGCCCCCTATCCATTCAGCAAAACATCTAAAAGGGAACACCACCCTTCCACACCTCTGGGTAGTAAGCAAAGTAAGTCTCCGGCCTTCCTTAGGGCAATTTGGGATCATCAAAGTGGTCTTTGTCAGGCTCCCTTCAGCTTCTCTAATACACCCTCAATAGGCACAAGAGCTCTCTTTGCTTCCTCAATACACCCTCCCTATGAGCAGCAACTATCCCCTTCCACCTTATTACAATTTCCACATCCGTCCAGGCTGCTGCTTTCCATAGTTTGCCCAGACAGAGTACCCACATGGCCCATGGTGCATACCATAGGAATCCCATGGTCAAATAATGCAACAGCAACAATTACTATCCATTCCAAAGGCCACCGGCCACCCGCTCCCCACCTTTGAGCCTTCCATATTCAGACAAGATTGTAATCACCATGGTCATTGTAACACATTCTCAATCTTCTGAGAAACATTCAGGATGTTCCCCAGGGTTCCGTGCTTGTCCGTCTCCTCCTCAATATTTTCCTTTCCCCCTTTGCACTGATTATTCAGCAGTTTGGTATCTCTGGCTATTTCTGTGCTGATGACACCCTTCTGCACCACACTAGCTCCCTTGCTCCCGACCTCTCTGTCCTCAACGCCCGTATTACCTGAGTTGCCACCTGGCTCGGCAGCAATTTCTTTCACATCAACCCCTCAAAGTCTGCTGCTCTTTGGTTCTCCTTTGATACCCCCCTCCCTCCATTTCCCCTCTCCTTTCCTCTACCTCAATTCTGCTTGTTTATACCCTCCGGTATCTTGAGGTTTCGCTAGACTCCTCCTTCACTTTCCACCACCATATCTCCTCACTCATCTGCCACTTCTTCCTCTCCCTCCATCAGATCCATGCTGTCCGCCCCTTCCTCTCCTCATCCTCCCTCACTACCCTTGTCATTTCCCGGCTGGATTACTGCAACGCTGTCCTGTCTGGTCTCCCACAGCATCAGTTTTGGCGGTTGCAGCTTGTGCAAAACACAGCGGCCTGTTTACTCACCCACTCCTCCCCCCAATCACCATGTTACCCCCTTGCTCTCTAATTTACACTGGCTTCCGGTCAAGTTCAGGTTTGTCTACAAAGTCCTCACCATCACTCACAGAGTGCTCCACACCGGCATCCCCCGGTATTTAGCTGACATCATCCATCTTCAGCCCTCCCCCCACCTCCTCCACTCAGCTCACTTCAACTATCTCTTCTTTCCCTCCCCATCTCAGGCCCACTTGGAGTTGACCCGTCACTTTGCTTTCTTTTTTCTGGCCCCCGCCCTTTGGAATTCCCTCACTCCCACCCTGCGCACGGAGCTATCCTTTTCACGATTCAAGGGCTTGCTTAAAACATACCTCTTCCAACAAGCATTCGACCTCCCCGACCCCTAACCCACCTCCCTTTTTGTCAGCCCCCCTACCCCTCCCTTCCTTTTACAATCAGGAGCTTTCGGTTCTATTTCCTTTTGCTTTTTCTCTCTCTATCTCTCTCTTTCCTGTCTAAACATTGGCGTTCCTCCTCTTTTCTATTTCTTGTTTAGCAGCCTGTTTTTATTGTACACCGCCCTGACGCATGTGCCTGGGCAGTATATCAGGCGACAAAATAAAGATAAAGATGTCTGTACAATCCATAGGGGTACAGAAAGGACAGTTCTGCCAATACATCAAAGCGCACCTTGCTCATACCTCCTCAAAGAACACTCCCAGGTAAGTGAAGAAAGCCCCCAGGTAAGTGAAACATTAAATACCTCTAGAAATGGGTAAAAGGGGCAACATCTGGAAAGTGGTGTGTAAAAATGACCGTAGCATGGGAAATAAGATCTTAGATGCTGAGACTTTAATGGAAGAGGCTGACTTGGATTTAGTGGCGGTTACGAAGACATAGTTCACGGACAACCATGACTAGGATGTAATTATACCGGGATATATCTTATTCAGGAAGGAAAGGGTAGGAAGAAGGGGAGGTGGAGTGGCACTATATGTAAAAAATAATATTAAAGCTATAGAATTGCATGGCTTAAAAGGAAGAGAGGAGGCACTGTGGGTTAAACTAGAAAGAGGGAAAGGGAAATCCATTTGCATTGGAGTTCTATACAGATCCCCCTCACAGGAAGTAGAAGTGGATGAAGATTTAGTAGAAGACATATTCAGTATTGTCATGAAAGGAGAAGTGCTACTGATAAGTGATTTCAATATGCCAGATGTGGATTGGCACATCCCTGCTGTGATGTCATCTAGAAGTAAGGAGATCCTGAATTCTCTACATGAAGAACTACTCAGGCAACTGGTAACAGAACTCACACGTGATGGGGCCATACTGAACTTAGTGCTTACCAATGGGGAAAGTGTTTTACACGTACAGTGGGAGATTGTCTCACATCCAGTGATCACCAAATGGTATGGTTTAGTATCAGGACTAGGGCTGATAAAATCCAGACTTAGACTTTAGGAAATCTAACTTTGCCAAGATGGGACAATACCTCAAAGAGTCTTAGCAGGATGGGAACAGCTGGGGGATGTAGAAAAACAGTGGACAAAACTGAAGGGGGATATTTTAAGGGCAACAAACCTTTTTGTTAGAAAGATAAAGGAAAAGGAGGCTGCTGTGGTTCTCAAAAGAAATAGCTGAAAAGGTAACGAAAAAGAGGACGGCCTTCATGAACTACAAGAGATCACAGAAAGAGGAAGACAGGCATCTATATTTGGCAAAAACTTATAGAAGCTTGCAAAATAGTCAAGAAAGCAAAGGTACAAAAAGAAGAAGAAATAGCCAATGCAATAAAATGCAGAGAAGACATTTTTCAGATATGTGAGTGAGAGGATGAAGGGAAAAAGTATCAAATTCAAGGGTGAAGGGGAGAAATATGCAGAAACTGATGAAGATAAAGCAGAATTGCTTAACAAATATTTCTGTTCTGTGTTCACAGATGAAGGGTCAGGAGCAGGACCTCAAAAAACACCCACAAATAGGAACAAAACCTATGGGGATCTCAAACAATTTTCAGTAGACTGTTCATGAGGAACTAGCTAAACTAAAAGTAGACAAAGCAATGGGTCTGGATGGGATACATCCAAGAATACTGAGGGAACTTGGGGATGTTCTAGCGGCTCCACTGTGACCTTTTCAATACCTCTTTTGAGTGAGGAGTGGTGCAGAGGACTGGAGAAAGGTACATGTGGCCCCTTTACACAAAAGCAGATGTAAGAATGACATTGAGAACTACAGGCCAGTTAGTCCAACCTCTATGGTTAATAAATTATTGGAAAGGCTACTAAAAGAGAGAATAGTGAGATTTCTGGAGTCCAATGGATTGCAAGATCTGAGGCAGCATGGATTCACCTGAGGCAGGTCTTGTCAGACAAATCTGATTGATTTCTTTGACTGGGTGATCAGGGAGTTGGACCAAGGGAGAGCCCTAGATGTGGTGTAAGATTTCAGTAAAGTCTTTGACACCATTCCACATAGGCGACTTATAAACAAACTGAACACCCTGGGGATGGACCCTAAAGTTACTGATTGGGTTAGAAATTGGTTGAGTGGGAGGCGACAAAGGATACAGGTAAATGGAGCTCACTCTGAGGAGAAGGAGGTTACCAGTGGTGTTCCAATTCTTTTTAATATCTTTGTTACTGATATGACAGAAGGACTGTCAGGTAAGCTTTGCTTATTTGCGGATAATACCAAAATCTGCAGTAGAGTAGATACACAGGAATGAGTAGATAACACAAGGAAGGATCTAGCTAAGCTTGAAGAATGGTCTAGAATTTGGCAGTTCATATTTAATGTTAAAAAATGCAGGGTCATACACGTGGGCTGCAAAAATCCAAAGCAGCAGTACAGTGTAGGGGATGAGGTACTTCTGTCCACGAAAGAAGAGCGAGACCTGGGCATAATTGTGCCTGACGATCTTAAAGTAGCTAAACAGCTAGAAAAGGTAACTGTGAACGCCAGAAAGATGCTTGGGTGCATAGGGAGAGGAATGGCCAACAGAAAAAAGGAGGTGATAATGCCTCTATATAAATCTCTGGTGCGACCTCATTTGGAGTATTGTGTGCAGTTCTGGAGACCGTACCTTCAAAAGGATATAAAAGGGTTGGAGTCTGTTCAAAAGGTGTATGGAGAGAGACATCTCTGCTCTTGAGAATCTTGTCTAGGTTCATCATAGCCATTCTGCCAAGAGCAATGCATCATCTGATTTCTTGACTGCATGTTGCTTCTTTATTGATAGTTGATCCAAGTAGGTTAAAGTTGTCCACTATTTTACTTTCTTCTCCATCAACGATGAACTTAATGATTTTGCCAGTTGTCAGGATCTTTGTCGTCTTTACATTAAGGTGCAAGCCCATTTTAAGACTATGTTCCTGTGCGGATATCCAGTTTAGTCCTCCACAATCGGGTACTGCCCCTCTCACTGCAGCCTGTAGACTGGACCAATCAAATCTTCTGTAGTACATATCCAGCAGGAGCTCCCAGAAGCCCCCCAGTGTGTCCAGTCTCGTTGCAGTGTGTAGACGTAAAAGTGTGTCCTCTGGGCACACTTAGTGACCTTTGCAGGAGCAACACTAGTTAGTTGTTTTTAGGGTTTGTTTTGGGGCATTTCTCTACTATTTTTGTTTTTGGTAGCTAGCTGTGCCTTTAAAAAAGAAAGACAAAAGAAGCCTGTCTCCCTGGAGCTGTGCCACAGGAGACTAGGAGAAAGTCAGACCTGCTGGCTGCTGTTGCCTGCCTAGCACATTTTATCAGCCCTGGGTGAGCTTCCCCTAGACAGGACGGGGAATTGCCATACCTATAAGGCAGTGCCTGGTACTGGGAGATTGTGGCTGAATCTTCTGTTCCTGAGCTGGTAGGAGTTTGCATTTCATTTTTTTCTTTCTTGTGTGCAATGCTCTGTCTGGGATGCCAGCGTTTCTGTAGGCTCTCCTGAGCCCATTTGGCAGTTTTTATTCAAACTGCTCGTGTGCCCTGTGTTAGAGGGTCGTTTTATTTGTTTTCCATATTATTTGGTGGTTTTTATATTTTCGCGCCGTTTTTTACCGCGGGTGAAAAAGTGCGGCGGCCATTTTGGATTTTAAAAGTGCTTTTCCAGGCATTTTTGATCGCTGTGCACAGGTTCCCCTAGCGTTTTTGGGGTTCCTCTTTCTGGCGATTTTGCTCAGGGCACCCCAGGGATCCTGGGATAATTTGTTTCTTGTAAAAAAAAAAAAAAAAAGTTAAGTTACTTTTAAATCGGGGCTGATTTGCATAGGATTGCCCAGGTGGTGTGGGCTTTCCTGTGGCTGTCTTATTCTATTCCCCTGGGCAGAGGTGGCCTTGGAATGGCTTCCAAGCCCCAGTGTGTGATTTGTGGGTCCCGCAGGACGGCAGGGACTGACTCTAGCATCTGCAGGGGCTGTGCTGCAGTGCCCTCTGAGTTAGAGCAATCTGTGAATGTTCAGGAACAGGCTACCCCTGGGGATGCTTCTACTTCCGGGGACAGCGTTCTTGCTCCAAGCATCCCTCAGTCTGGCTCGGTTCCTCCGGCCAGCGGTTCAGTGGCTGCGCTCCAGCAGGCGTCTGTTGCTGCCTCAACTATGGACTTCTCCCCTGATTTTGTACTCCTCATGCATCAGGCATTTCGCCTGAGCAGGTCCGGACAGTTGCCGGCTGTCTGGCCCCCCTCCCTCCCCTCGGGGTCCTTGGGGGCGGCTCAGTGTCCCTCATCGCCCGGGGGCAAGCGGCTTCGGTTGGGGGGACAAGAGCAGGACGCCCTGGGTCTCCTGGATTCCGAGGCAGAGGGCGATCCTGAGACTGAAGCGGAGGATTTGGAGGATGGGGAGATCCCTGGGCCGGAAGATCAGGCTCGGGTCATTCGAGTGTTCCGTAGGGACGAGCTGGTTCCTCTGGTCACGGAGTCCCTTCAGGCGCTAAACCTTTCGGCGGTGCGGCCCCTGGAGGAGGAGGGTCTTGAGGATCCTCTGATTCAAGCAGTCAGGGATGCCCAGGTGGTTTTTCCCGTCCACCGCGTGGTGGATCAGATGATCCAGGCGGAGTGGGAGCACCCGGAATCCGGTTTGAAGGGGATTCGGACCATGAATCGGCTTTATCCTCTTGCTGACAAGGACAGGGACTTGTTCAGGTCCCCCGGGTGGATGCTGCGGTCTCCGCAGTGACCAAGAAAACCACCATCCCGGTTGAGGGGGCGGCGGCCCTCAAGGACGGGCAGGATAAGAAGGTTGATAACTTGCTCAAGCAAACCTTCGATACGGATGCCGTGTCATTGCAGGCCTCTATCTGTGGGGCTTGGGTGGCTCGGTCGTGTCTGCGGTGGTCACAGCAACTGCGCTCGAGCCCCGGACTAGACCAGCAGGGTCTGGTGGAGGTGACCCGGCTGGAGTCCGGCTCGGCTTACCTGGCGGATCTGTTTTATGATTTGATCCGCGCGTTGGCTAACAGTATGGCATCCGCGGTAGCAGCGCGCCGGTCCCTCTGGTTGCGCAGCTGGGCGGCGGACAGTTCTTCTAAGGCCCGCCTCAGTAAGCTGCCGTTTAAGGGCAGATTATTATTTGGGGAGGCTCTCGAGAAATTGGTAAAGGATCTCGATGAGTCCAAAGGGGGCCGGCTTCCGGAGGATAAACCAAGGTCCAACCGGTCCACCTCGTCGGCGCGGGGATCCTTTCGGGATCAGCGCAGGTTTCGGCCCTCCTGCCAGTGGTCCTCGCAGCGGGGCCGGTTTGGAGCCCGTAGCCAAGGATTTCGGGCTTTCAGGGGAGCCGGCAGAGGCTTCTCCGCAGCCGGCTCTTCTTCGGGTTCTTCCTTTGGACGCAAGCCACAATGACGCCAGGCAGGCTCTGGAGGGAGGACCGCTTGTCGGCGGTCGCTTGCGCGACTTTCTTTCCTCTTGGGCCCAAATAACGTCGGATCGCTGGGTGCTACAAATTATAGAGGAGGGTTACGCTCTGGAATTTGCGTTCCCACTTCCAGATTCCTTTGTTCTGTCTCCCAGCAGGGGCGAGCAAAAGACGAGGGACATCCGCGTGACCCTGGCTCGATTGTTAGCGCTGGGAGCGGTGGTTCCAGTGCCTCCCTTGGAAAGAGGCGCTGGTCGCTACTCCTTCTATTTTGTGGTACCCAAAAAGGGCGACTCTCTGCGTCCGATTTTGGATCTCAAAGGCGTGAATCGCGCGCTCAGAGTGCCGCATTTCCGCATGGAAACCCTGCGGTCAGTCATTGTAGCGGTGCGAAAGGGGGAGTTTTTGACGTCCCTCGATCTTACCGAGGCCTATCTGCACATTCCGATACACCCAGCCCATCAGCGGTTTTTCTCCGCTTCGCGTTCCCGTGGGGCCACTTTCAGTTCCGGGCCATGCCGTTCGGCTTGGCTACGGCCCCGCGCACTTTCACAAAGGTGATGGTGGTGGTTGCGGCGGCCTTGCGCAAGGAGGGCATTTTGGTCCATCCTTACCTGGACGACTGGTTGATACGAGCAAAATCCGGTCGAGAGTGCCTGCGGGTCACGAGCAGGGTGGTAGCTCTGCTGCGATCCCTCGGCTGGGTGGTGAACGAAAGAAAGAGTTGTCTGCGGCCCTCGCAGGACCTGGAGTATCTGGGGGTGCGCTTCGACACTGCTCGGGGGCTGGTGTGCCTTCCCGAGCGCCGCGTCCTGACGTTGCGGGCTCTTGTCCGACTATTTCGGGGGATGCCCGCTCCGTCGGCGTGGTGGTACCTACGGCTTCTCGGAACGATGGCGGCGACCTTAGAGGTGGTTCCGTGGGCGCGGTTCCACATGCGCCCGCTACAGAGGGCGCTCCTTCGTCGCTGGTCCAACCAGTGCGATTCCTTGCACAAGAGACTGCCCTGCCCGAAGGCAGTGCGGCGGTCGCTTCGGTGGTGGCTCTCCTCCGAGAACCTGACGCGGGGGATTCCCTTGGAGCCTCCTCTGTGGGTCCCCCTCACTACGGATGCGAGCCTAGTCGGCTGGGGAGCACACTGCGAGACCCGCTTCACGCAGGGGGTGTGGTCCTCGCAGGAAGCGTCTTGGTCGATCAACCGCCTCGAACTTCGGGCGGTCCGACTAGCCCTGATGGCCCTGGAACCTCTGCTCCTGGGCCGGGCGGTCCGAGTCTGGTCGGACAATGCGACCACGGTGGCGTACATCAATCGCCAAGGGGGCACAGGGAGTGTGGCCCTGGAAACAGAAGCGACGGCCTTGTTCAGCTGGGTGCAGACTCGGCTGCCGGCGATCTCGGCGGCGCACATTGCAGGCGCCGACAATGTCCAGGCCGACTTTCTCAGCAGAGTGCGGGTGGACCCCGGAGAGTGGGAGTTAAATCCTCAGGTATATGCGCAGATAGTTCGGCGGTGGGGTCCGCCCATCATGGACCTCATGGCGACCTTCCAGTCGGCCAAGACAAGTCGCTTCTTCAGCAGACGGCGGGAGCGGATGTCCGAAGGACTCGACGCTCTCATTCAGCCGTGGCCGACGTCCGGGATGCTGTACGTTTTCCCCCCGTGGGCCCTGATCGGTCGGGTCGTCCAGCGCATCGAGGGCCATCAGGGCCGGGTGCTGCTGGTGGCTCCGGATTGGCCCCGGAGGCCCTGGTATGCCGACCTCGTTCGGCTTCGAGACGGCGTGCCGTGGCACCTTCCGGCGCTACCGGATCTTCTTCTTCAGGGCCCCTTGCGGATGCCCCAGGTGGCTCGGTTCTCGCTTACGGTTTGGCCATTGAGAGGGCTCGGCTGAAAAAGAAGGGTTATTCGCCCGCGGTGATTTCCACCTTACTGCGGGCAAGAAAGTCGTCCACTTCTCTTACTTATGTTCGAATTTGGAGAATTTTTGAGGACTGGTGCTCCCGGCGTGGAGTTCGGGCGGCGACGGTCTCGGTGCCCGTCGTGCTCAGCTTTCTGCAGGATGGCTTCGAGAAGGGTCTCGCGGCCAGTTCCCTGAAGGTCCAGTTGGCCGCGCTCTCTTGCTATAGAGGCAAGGTCTTGGGCCGCCTTCTTGGCGCTCATGCGGATGTGCGGCGTTTCTTGACCGCCGTGTTTCATTTGCGGCCTTCCCGCAGAGCGGTGATTCCTCCGTGGGATTTGAATTTAGTTCTGCGGGCCCTGGCTCGGGAACCCTTTGAGCCCTTGCGGAGGGCATCCTTGAAGGATCTCACGTTGAAGACGGTTTTTCTGGTAGCCATTTGCTCGGCACGGCGCATCTCGGATCTACAGGCCTTGTCATGCCGAGAACCTTTCTTGTCTTTTTCTGCGGAGCGGGTTGTGCTCCGTCCGGTTCCCTCCTTCCTGCCAAAGGTGGTGTCTCCTTTTCACCTGAATCAGGCAGTATTTCTACCAGTGATTTCGGCGGCCTCGGTCGAGTCGGTGGACAAGGGGCTTCACCGGCTTGATGTGGGCCGCACGCTGCGTCGGTATTTACAGTCTACCGAGTCATTTCGGGAGACTGATCGGCTTTTTGTGCTCTTTGGGGGTGCACGGAAAGGGGAGGCGGCGGCTAAGGCCTCCATTGCTCGATGGATTAAAGAAGCGATCGCCTCCGCGTATCTGTTGCAGCGGCGGCCGGTTCCGGAGGGGCTCCGGGCTCATTCTACTAGGGCTCAGGCGGCCTCTTGGGCGGAGCATGGTCTGGTTCCACCAGCGGAGATCTGTAGGGCGGCCACTTGGTCGTCTCTGCATGCTTTCAGCAGGCACTATCGCTTGGATGTGTCAGCGGCTCGGGATTCCTGTTTTGGTTCGGCGGTTTTGCGCGCCGGCCTACAAGGTCCCGCCCGGTCTTAACTGCTCTGTTACATCCCGATTGTGGAGGACTAAACTGGATATCCGCACAGGAAATGGAAATTACACTAACCTGGTAATTGTAGTTCCTGTAGGATCCAGTTTAGTCCTCCTTCCCTCCCGAATATCTGCATGATCTTGCGGCGCGCTATCCCGAGCGGGAGATTCTAAGATAGTTTTGCGTCCCGTTCGGACCTTAGCGGCAGTCGTGCTTATAGCTATGGCTCTTCCCTTTCTTTTGGGGTTCCGTAAGCTCCTTAGTACCTGGGGGGAGCTCTGTGTCAATTTAGGGGCGTCGATTCCGGCGCCGTGCAGTGTTCTGACTTCCTCGTTTGGGGAGGGAGTTGGTTATTCCAGGGGGGGAAGTACAAGGTTTAATGTTAATCTGATAATAATCTGATGTGTTGCTTCGTTCAGTATGCTTTGTTACTAGTACACTGGGGGGCTTCTGGGAGCTCCTGCTGGATATGTACTACAGAAGATTTGATTGGTCCAGTCTACAGGCTGCAGTGAGAGGGGCAGTACCCGATTGTGGAGGACTAAACTGGATCCTACAGGAACTACAATTACCAGGTTAGTGTAATTTCCATTTCCTTGATCTTGAGAAGCAAATGTTTCAGCCAGTAACGTGGTATCATCAGCATTGTGAAGGTTGTTGATGAGTCTCCCACCAATCTTCACACTTCTGTTGTCTTTAGGGTTGCCAACTGGCTCCAGATGCGCCCGACAGGCTTGATCCAGTCCTGGGTTTACCCCATTGCATACAGGGACTTGTAGTCTTTCATTTCCTATGGAGTGCAATGGAGAAAGTAGATCTAAATGTCCCTGCATGCAATGTGGTAAACCCAGGACTGGATCAAGCCTGTCGGGCGCATCTGGAGCCAGTTGGCAACCCTAGTAGTCTTTATACAGTCCTTCTTCTCTGATGATTTGTTCTGCATATAAATTAAACAGGAAGTGTGAAAGTATGCAGCCTTGTTGTACACCTTTGCTGATTTTAAACCATTCTGTTTCTCCTTGTTCCATTCAAACTATTGCTTCTTGATCAATGTAAAGGTTGTGCAAGAGAACAATCAGGTGTTCTGGTATACCCACGCTTCTTAATGTGGCCCAGAGTTTCTCATGGTTTACTCAGTCAAACGTCTTGCTGTAGTCAATAAAACACATATAGACAGCCTTTTGGTATTCTTTAGTCTTTTCAAGGATCCATCTCACATCCACAATGATGTCTGTCATTCCTTGCCCTTTCTTGAACCTTGCTTGCACTTCAGGTAGTTCTCATTCCAAGTATGGTTGTAGTGTCTGCTGAATAATCTTCAGTAGAATCTTGCTGGCATGTGGGCTCAGAGCTATTATGCGATAATTTCCACAGTCATTTGGATCACCTTTCTTTAGTATTGGTATAAACACAAATCTTTTCCAGTCAGTTGGCATGATGTTGTCTTCTAGATTTCCTGGCAGAACCTTGTAAGTATGGTAACAGCTGCATCAGATTGCTGTAATACATCTATGGGAATGCCTGCTGCTTTGTTCTTTGATAAGGCTTTCAATGCTGCTTCGACTTCTTCTTTCATCACCAATGGTTCCAGATCATAAGGTACAGGTTGAAATGGCTGTTGGTTCACTTGATCTTTGTCCTATAATAACTGTATATTCTTTCCACCTTTTCTTGATCTTCTCGGCATCATCCAACATGGATCTTTGAGCATCTGTAACATTCCAATTCAAGGCTGGAATTTTTTCTTTAACTCTCGTAGCTTTAGGAAAGCTGATCTTGTTCTTTCTGTAATAGTTTCTGTTTTTATTTCTTTGCATGCATCATTGCAGTACTTCTTGTCTTGTCTTGCTGCACATTGGAAATCTCTGAGTTCTGCGATTGCCTCTCTTTCTCCTCTGGCTTTAGCTTCCCTGCATTTCTGGGCAATTTTCAGTTTTTTCGGTCATCCATTTTTGCCGTTTTTGCTTTTTCACCTTTTGTAGAGATTTCTCACTTTCTTCCAATACAACCTTCTTGATGTCATCCCATAACTTTTCTGGAGTTCTGTCATTTGTATCTAAAGCAGCAAATCAATTTTGCAGGCAGTTTTTAAATTCCAGTGGTATATTCTCAAGGTCATATTTTGCTACATTCATGAGTAGCTTGCTCTTTTTCAACTTTATCTTGAGTTGGCATTCTAGTAGTTGGTGATCTGTACCACAGTCTCCAGGTTTTGTCTTTGTTGATGTTATAGAGCTTTTCCATCATTAACTTCCACAGATGTAGTCAACTTGATTTTTGTACAATCCATTGGGTAAAGTCCATGTGTACAGTTGCCGCTTGTGTTGCTGGAAGAAGAAGTTTGAGATGAATAAATTGTTGGTCTTGCAGAATTCTATCAGTCTTTCTCCAGCTTCATTTCTGTTGCCAACTCCATATTTTCCAACCATTTTGCCTTCTTCTTTGTTGCCAGCTTTTGTGTTCCAGTCACCCATGACTATCAGGATATCCTGTTTTCATGTTCTGTCAATTTCAGCTTGAACTTGCTCCTAGAACTCATCACTTTCATCCTCTTCTGCAGCTATTGTTGGGGCATATACTTCAATTATAGTTGTGTCGATAGGCATTCCTCGTAGACTAATAGAAATTAAGTATTTACTGATTATATTGTATTTCATTACATTTCTTGCAAGTTTCTTCTTAATTATAAATGCAACACCATTTCTTCTGTCTTTCATTTCCAGCATAGTAGACCATGTGATCATCAGATACAAAGTGCCCCATGCCAGTCCATTTCAGTTCGCTGACACCCAGCAGGTCGAATTCTATATGTTCCATTTTATTCTTGACACCTCCAACTTCCCTTGGTTCATGCTTCGTACGTTCCGTGTCCCAATATGTAAGGCATCTTTGCAGCTTCTGACTTTCATTTCATGCACAGCTACATCAGCAGTCAGACGTCCCGAGAGTTTTGACCCAACCATAAATGCTGTCTTTACTTTGAAAAGTCTTCAGCTCCTCCCCAGTAGCTAGTTGAGTGCCTTCTGATCTGGGGAGGGGGGGGGGGGCTCATCTTCCAGCTCTATAGTGCAATTTGTTTTGTTGTGACTATCCATTGGGTTTTCGTGGCAAGATACGAAAGTAGATTGCCAGGCCTTATACCTCCATGGCATAAATACGCAGGAGAATCTCTTTCAATTGAAGGCAAGCTCTGCTATAAGGGGGCATAGGATAAGGGTGAAAGGGGATAGACTCAGGAGTAATATGCAGAAATATTTCTTTATGGAAAGAGTGATAAATGCATGGAATAGTTTCCCAGAGGAGGTGGTAGAGATGAGGACAGTATCTGAATTCAAAAAAGCATGGGACAAACACAGATGATCTCTAATGATTAAAAGGGGACTATTGTAGTTGATATGGAAGGGCAGACTAGATGGGCTATATGGTCTTTTTCCGCAGTCATGTTTCTATCACCTGAAACCCTCGCAATTCACATACCACTGCTGACCACTCAGGTCGGGGGCATGTTTCGGACTCCTTGCACATATGCGACTGCTAATCCAATGGGAGCCCATGCTTTTCTGCAACTTTATGGTTATACTACAAATCCTGGCTCTTACGGCTCTCCAAATAAGCCTATGAGATGATTTCCGCAGCTCTCAATGACTCACAGCGACCCAACCTGAGCTCATAGGGTGGAGAAGCATCAAGACCCCGCATCTCTGCTGCCTTAATTTCCCTATAGCAAAGGATTCAGCTACACCTAGGTCCAGTGATCTGATATCTTTCCATTACTCAGCATAGTTTGTCATGGTAACCTTTGATTGAAGGGATAAGAGCTTCCCATTAGTGCTCCACACCAAAAAAAAATAAAAATGAACCAAAGATTAGGGTTTTGATTCCCACCTTGGACAGTGGCAGAATGCCACTTTAAGTTGTGGTCAGTAATTGCCATAAGTAACAGACAACACTCCCAGCCATGCCTGGCACCAGTCGTGACTCTGAGCCATCCCCAGCCTCACAGCCCAATTCATGTGATGCCCCTTATTTCATTACCGGACAAGCATGCCCCTTTTTACACTACCCTTGTCTGTACAGGGCTTGAGGTCTTGTGTTATATGCATAGTAACATAGTATATGATGGTAGATAAATACTAGTATGGTTCATCTAGTCTGCCCAGTAAGGTGGCTAGAGTAGGTGTACCTTCCGCTCTTTGCAGGTCACCCTCCTCTTTGCCTTTGTTTAGGGTTGTATCCACCGTGCCGTGCTGGTCACGCCCCATGCTTGTCCTCTCTATTTGTTGAAGTATAAAGAATAGTTAAGTTTATTTTGATGTTATCCTCTTGCTATAAAATAATCCACTGTGTCTGTTCCATGCCGTTTTTAATTTCTATCACTGTATTTGTCCCCACTACCTCCATCGGGAGGGCATTTCAAGCATCCACCATCTTTTCAATGAAAAAGTATTTTCTGATGTTGCTTTTACCTCCTTGCAGCTTCATTTTATGCCCTCTAGTATTATAGCTTCCCCTTCCTCCTGTACCTGGGCCTTATTCACCCAGTGGCATCTGGAAAGGCTTGGTTCTCCTCATCACAAAGGAACCCTCAACCCTCGTCTCTATAAAGGCAAGCAAACGTCTCTGGTTATTGGTGCCTCCAGCTCTACCATACCAGGCCACCCTTTTCCTAACAGATCTCCGCAGTGCAAGGCACACTCCTGCTTAGAAGTGAAGTGGGGACTGCAGTACAAAATCCAAACCATCCCGGCAAAAAAACCCCACATGCTCCACACATAAAGGAGCCCCTGTCTACCAGACTCCCTCTCAAACACCCTGGTCACTGCCAAGGCAAGTCACTCTGGTTACCTGGCCCACTTTTCAATATTCCAGTTTTTTTTTTAGCCACTTGGGGCTCATTTTCCAAAGGCATTTACACAGGTAACTGCCCTAGTTACCCATGTAAATAAATGCCGTAACCAGGATTTTCCAAAAGCACCTACACAGGTAGTGCCTTTGGAAAATCCCAGTTAAGTCCTTAACATTCCCAGATGCTATCCGCTTAGCATCGGGGCATGTTGGGGGCGTTACGGGTTGAAGCTGAGGCAGGGAATAGCACTAAGCGGATAACAGTGATTTTCTATGCTGTCTATTTAGCAATCTGCGCCTTAAAGATAGGCTTGGGAAACCCTCGCCTATTTTTAAGGCAATGGAGCTAACGCTGTACTATCGAAAATTGGTGCTACCTGGCTAGCTCCTGCGGCTTCTGGGTTGTGCAGCGATAACCAGTTTTTCAATACTGGGGCCGCATATGTCGCCCAGCATTGAAAATCCGGGTTAGACAGATGGCGGGTGGGCTACACGCTGACGTGGCACATAGCACTGCCCAACTGAATATCAGGCCCTTGGCTTTTTGAAGTCTGTTTCCAGTGTCAGCATATCATCACTTACCTTGCTGTCCAGGCCCTGAATAACCCAACAGTAGTTCTGCCTTGAATGACTTAACTCTCTAGTCTATACCCCTGGAGACTTTGGTCACAGTATGTAACCCAGATGGGGCACCAGAGAAACTCTTTGTGTACCACCAATTCCTTGGCCGTAGCTTCTTTGTCTATATAGCTCTTGGCTATGCAGCTTCATCCTACCAGAGCATGACCAGTGGGCTGTGAAAGGTGATCATATGCAAAAATTCATGAACACTATGCCCCTTCACTCCTTAGGAGTCACCTATGTGTGGCTGACTCATCCTGCTTGTCCATGGAGAAAGCGAGGTTACTTACCTATAATGGAGGTTCTCCGTGGACAGCAAGATAAGTCAGCCACACAAATCCACCCACCTTCCCCTCTCAGGTGAACCTGCTTATAGTTGGAGAGGACAGGGCTGGCATGGTGGGGGAGGGTAGCTGGCACATGCTCAGAAAGGCCTCTAGGATTTTCTGAGCTATTGGAGAGCTTTATTCCATCCATGGCACCATCAGAGGACATCACTTATGTGTGGCTGACTTATCCTGAAATTTAATGTGAACAAGTGCAAAGTTATGCACTTAGGGAAGAACAGTCCAAATTATGGTTACATGATGCAAAGTTCCACATTCGGAACCACCACCCAGGAAAGGGATCTAGGCATCATCGTGGATAATACCTCACTACTGGATTCAATCATAAAGGGCATGGAAAAACTCAACCAGGGATTTATACCGATTTTCCTTAACTTAGCTGCAGCATTCAACTCCATCCCCCACAACCTATTATTAGCAAGTTTGCAAGCAATCGGAATTGGTGGCATCCCATTCAGCTGGTTTCAATCATATCTTGCCAGCCATCGCCAACAAGTAAGAGTAGGATCACGCGCATCTGTACCATATTATCAAAATAGAAGTATCCCACAAAGTTCTGCATTATCATCATTACTTTTCAACATATTTATACAGCTCACAGTCCCCATCTTCCACAAACACGATATTCACTACAACATATATGCTGACGATATACCTAAGCTCCATGAACAGAATAATGGCTGGGAAAAGTCATATTGCTAAAGCTGTTGTCCCCGTTACAGCTTCTTCCTCTGTCCAGACAGAGGTTCCATTGCCAGTTGAAGGACTGGTTCCATGTGCAGGGTGCCTGCATGCTGAAGCTCTCAGGAAACAAGTGGAGGAACTCAGAGAAGAGGTGGCGAGGCTGAGGAGCATTCAAGACAGTGAGAAGTACATTGTTGAGATGCTTCTTGCAACCACCAAGCTCTCCAGGAGAAGAGAAGATGGGTGCCTACAGAATGACAAAGATTGGACACAAGTCACCAGGGCCTGCAGAATCACCAATCCAACTTCTCCAGCCCTTGTATTGAAGAACCATTATGCAGCCCTGGAAGTGGAGGAGGTGAAAGGATCCATGGAAAGGGAAGAACCAGAGCTCAAGTACCCCAAAGTTGCAGAATCAGTGACCACAAGAAAGCGAAGGGGAGTGGTGGTTGGTGACTCTCTTCTGAGGGGTACTGAGGTGTCCATCTGCTGACCAGACTTGATGTCCAGAGAGGTATGCTGTCTGCCAGGTGCCAAAATCCAAGCCCACTGACTATTACCCAATATTGCTAATCCATGTCTGAACAAATGATATTGCCAGGTATCCCTGTGAGCGTTTCAAAAGTGACTTCATGGCTCTGGGACAGAGGGTGAAGCAGATAGGTGCACAGGTGGTGTTCTCTTCAATTCTCCCTGTTGAGGGAAAAGGCCAAGGCAGAGAGGCTCGCATCCTGGAGATGAATGCATGGCTGCATGGATGGTCTAAACTAACAAAGGCCAATCAAACAACATGTAGCAGAGCCTTTTCCATGTATGTACCATTGCTCTGGAATGCCCTCCCTAATAACCTAAGGGAAATACAAGAACTGACACAATTTTGTAAGGAACTCAAGTCTCACTTATTCAGAGAACATTTCAGGGACTGAACATATCAGGGCCAGAGCTTCCAGCAACAAGGAAATGGGAATTCTTACCATCGCCCAGATAATTATCCCCTAGGAAGCTTCAACAATAAACTCCCAGCTCTCATACAACATGTCAGAGCTCATGCCCCCCATGCAAATCCCTATCTAAAAAGTTTAATAACTACATTGTATGTTAAATCCTCCTATATCTAGACACACTGTTTACCATGTTCTATGTAATACTGTTGAATGTTCGATGTAAACCGTTTTGATTCCCAGATAAAGCAGTATAGAAAACCAAATAAATAAATAATACATTGAAACCCTCTGCATGGTGTGCAGCAGAGGCCAAGAAAGCAAATAGAATGATAGGAATCATAAGGAAAGAAATGGAGAACAAAACAAAGGATATTATAATGCCTCTGTCGTTCCATAGTGTGACCACACATTGAATATTGTGTGCAATTCTGGTTGCTATATCTTAAAAAGGATATAGCAGAATTAGGTAAGGTACAGAGAAGAGCTACCAAAATGGTAAAGAGGATGGAAGGATACCCCTATAAGGAGAGGTTTAAAAGGTTAAGTAGGGCTCTTCAATTTGGAAAAGAGATGGCTCAGGGGAGATATGATAAAGGTCTATAAATTAATGAATGGAGTGGCACGGGTAAACGTAGGTCAGTTGTTTACTCCTTCAAAAAGTAGAAAGAGTAAGGGACTGTGATGGGGTCTATAAAATGTTACCCGTCCCTCTCCAAAGGGATTATCAACAATCCCCTTTAAGCAAGTCTGCAGCCCAGAGTTCAGGGCTGGGAGAGCGTGGCTCAAAGGCAGAGGTTAAGAAACCTGCAGGCTGCAGGAGGGAGAGAGGCCTGTGGAGCCAGGTCCTTCTAATGCAAGCCATGCAAAGGAATTCTTAGGAAGAAACTTTAACTGGGGCTAGAGGAAGGGCTGGGAAAACCAGCTTGTGGAGGTTTAACAATTTGGGACAGAAGTAAAGCTGTTTTTGTTTTCCTTGAACTGCTGTCTGTTTTGGGTTTTGCTTTGGGGAGTTTTAACAAGCTGAGAAGAAGTAAAGCTGCTTTTGTTTTTCCTGAACTGCTGTCTGGTCTTGTACAGAAAACCCTTCCCACCACATGCCACACTATCACCTATGGTGGCAGCTTGGGGATTTCTTCTAACTACATGGCTGAGGAGAAATCCACATCCCTCTAGGGCTGGGCCTCTACAGCAGGATTTTTTTGTTTGTTTCTATGAGCTAAGAGGGTTAGCCTAGCCCTAGTTAGGGAGCTTGAAGATTTAGTCAGTGCCGGACAGACAGGTTTTGTTTTGGCCACTAGAGGCCGCTAAAAGGTTGTTGGAGCTGGAATAATGCAGGGTTTACTCAGCTGCAGAAGAGGAAGCTGTGGTGGTGTTGCAAGAGAACAGTGACAAGTCAAGATGGAGAGGTTTCTCCAGATTCTGGCAGAAGGTCAACAATAACAATATCAGCAGCAACAGCAACAATGTCAGCAACAGTTTCAACATCCCTGCTGGAAGTGCAACGACAACAGCAGCGGGAGCAGCAGATACAGGATCTTATTCGAGCATAGGGGGGCTATAGAAGAGTTCCCTAGTTCAGTTGATCCAGGCTCTTCAGAGACTGCAAATCCACCCTCCAGTGCAAATGCTCCTTAAAATAATGGCAGAAGATGAATCGGACCACTTTCTTGTGAACTTTGAATGAACTGCCCGCATGGTTTGGTGGCCAAAAATGACATGGACTACCTATTTGGGGAATCTTCTGACGGGCTTCATTCCAGGACGCAAACCCAGATGGGCAATCTACATATGCAACTGTCAAGGCCACTATACTGGAATGGGCTGCTTGTACCCTGCCTACCACCAGCGATTCAGAAAGGTGGGGCTCCAGATAAAAGAAAGCCCTTGGAGGTTCCTTTATCAGTTGAAAGATCTCGCATGCAAGTGGCTGCAACCAGAGGGAATAACCGGGCCCGAGATAGCCAAGATTGTGCTATTGGAGCAGTTTTTGGAGGGCTTGACTGCCTCTATAAAACAGCTTACACTGGAGCATGCACTGGAAATAGCCAACTGACGCGAACAGTGAGAAGGGGAAGAAGTCACCCGTCAGCCCAGGAGGATGGAAGGGGAAGCCGAAATGGATGTTGGTTCCATGTTCCAACCACCAAAGTCACCTCCTAAGTGAAGGCATGGCCCCAGCCACGACCCCTTCACCTGTTTTAGGTGTGGAGCTTGAAGACGTTTTACTCAGAAATGTTCCCTGGGTGTGGAAGAACCCATGGATGTCAGCTTAACCACCCCTCACACTTGCGCTTTTATGGACACTCCCAACCTAGGGGCACAGAACTTTGTGATTCCAGTGGAGCTCGAGGGAAACCGCCTCAAGGCCTTGATAAAGCTCTGAGAGTGTGCAGACCCTCATTCACCGTGAAACCGTAACCCAATTTCAAATTGATTATGTAAAGATGGTAACACTGGCCTGTATACATGGAGACCAAAGGCAGTATCCAACGGCAGAAGTTTCACTTCAGATTCCAGCAAGGCAAGCCACATTCGAGGTCGTGGTGTTGCTCTGCCTCACGTATCTAGTGGTGATCGGCCAAGACTACCCAAACTTCTGAGTGATATTGGCCCTTTTAACTGACAGCTCTGCTAATTGGACCAGGAAGATTTCCTAGAGATTTTCCTGCTGGAAGACCCAGATCTATATCTCGAGAATCCCAAATCTGCTGTGTCCCGGAGTTGACGTTGCCAGGGAAAAGCTACGCTACTAACAGAATCTGAGGGTGGCTATGGGGGAAGGATCCGGGGAGGGAGAGCCTAGGGAAGAAACCTCTGGGAATAGCTCAGGGATGAACAGTAGTGACCCATCTACAAAAGAAACATAGAAACACGACGGCAGAAAAAGACCACATGGCCTATCTAGTCTGCCCTTCCATATCAACTACATTAACCCCTTTTTACCTTTAGAAGGCCTCTGTGTTTGTCCTGTTTTTTTTAATTCAGATGCTGGCCTCATGTCCACCACCTCCACTGGGAGACTATTCCACACATCTATCACTCTTTCCGTAAAGAAATATTTCCGCATATTACTCCTATCTATCCCCTTTCACTCTCATACTATGTCCCCTTGTAGCAGAGCTTGCCTTCAATTGAAAGAGACTCTCCTGTGCATTTATGCCTTGGAGGTATTTAAAAGTCTGTATCATATCGCCCCCTATTCCGTCTTTCCTCTAAAGTATACATATTAAGATCTTTAAGTCTGTCCTCATATTCTTCATGATGAAGACCATTAACCATTTTAGTAGCCACCGTCTGCACTGACTCCAACCTGCTTATATCCTTTTGAAGGTGCGGTCTCCAGAATTGCACACAATACTCCAAATGAGTATCGCACAAGAAACTTATACAGAGGTATTATCACCTCCTTTTTTTCTGCTGGCCATTCCTCTTTCTATACACCCAAGCATCTTTCTGGCTTTCGCAGTTGCCTTTTCTATGTGTTTAGCAACTTTAAGATCATCAGACATAGTTACACCTAGGTCCCGCTCTTCTTTTGTGGACAGAAGTAGCACACCCCCTACACTGTACCGCTCCTTTGGATTTTTGCAGCCCAAATGCATGACCCTGCATTTTTTGGCATTAAATTTCAGCTGCCAAATTCTAGACCATTCTTCAAGCTTAACTAAAACCTTCCTCATGTTATCTACTCTTTCCTGGTGTCTACTCTATTGCAGATTTTGGTATCACCTGTAAGCAAGCAAATCTTACCCAATAGCCCTTCCGCAATATCAATAACAAAGATGTTAAAAAGAATCGGACTAAGGAGAGATACTTGTGGCACACCACTGGTAACCTCCTTCTCATCAGAGTGAGCTCCATTTACCTGTACCCTTTGTTGCCTCCCACTCAACCAATTTCTAACCCAATCAGTAACTTTAGTGTCCATCTCTAGGGTGCTCAGTTTGTTTATAAGTTGCCTGTGCAGAATGGGTGTCAAAGGCTTTACTGAAATCTAAATACACCACATCTAGGGCTCTCCCTCGGTCCAACTCCCTGGTCACCCAGTCAAAAAAATCAATCAGATTTTTCTGACAAGACCTGCCTCTGGTGAATCCATTCTGCCTCGGATCCTGCAATCCATTGGACTCCAGAAACCTCACTATACTCTCTTTTAGTAGCTTTTCCAATAATTTACTAACCAGAGGTTAGACTAACTGGCCTGTAGTTCTCAATGTCATCCTTATGTTTACTTTTGTGTAAAGGGACCACATGTGCCTCTCTTCAGTCCTCTAGCAATGCCAAAGAGGCATTGAAAAGGTCAAACAGTGGAGCCGCTAAAACATCCCCAAGTTCACTCGGATGTATCCCATCCGGACCCATTGCTTTGTCTACTTTTAGTTTAACTAGTTCCTCACAAACACAGTCTTCTGAAAATCATTCGAGATCCACATCACTTCTGTTCCTATTTGTGAGTGTTTTCTGAGGTCTTGCTCTTGGCCCTTCATCTGTGAACACAGAACAGAAATATTTCTTAAGCAATTATGCTTTATCCTCATCAGTTTCTGCATATTCCTCCCCCACAATCTTGAGCCTGACAATACCACTTTTGCCCTTCCTTCTCTCACTAACATATCTGAAAAATGTCTTATCCCACCTTCTTTTTATATTGGCTATTTCTTCTTCTTTTTGTATCTTTACTTTCCTGACTAGTCTGCTAGCTTCTCTAAGTTTTTCCAAATAGAGATGCCTGTCTTCCTCTCTCTGTTTATTTCATGAAGGCCTCCCTCTTTTTCTTCACCTTTTCAGCTACTTCTTTTGAGAACCATAGTGGCTCCTTTTCCTTTTACATTTATTTGCCTCTCTAACAAAAAGATTTCTTGCCCTTAAAATACCCCCTTTCAATTTTGCCACTGTTTTTTCTATATCCCCCAGCTGTTCCCATCCCGCTAACGACTCTTTGAGGTATTGTCCCATCTTGGCAAAGCTAGCTTTCCTAAAGTCTAAGACCCTCGCTTTTAAATGGATTTTATCAGCCCTAGTCCTGATACTGAACCATGTCATTTGGTGATCACTGGATGCGAGATGATGTCCCATTGTGACATCAGAAACACTTTCCACATTGGTAAGCACTAAGTCCAATACAGCCCAATCACATGTTACCAGTTTCCTGTAGAGAAACTCCTTACTTCTAGATGACACCACAGCAGGGATGTGCCAATCCACATCCAGCATATTGAAATCACCTATCAGTAGCACTTCTCCTTTCATGGCAATACTGAATATGTCTTCTTTTAAATCTTCATTCACTTCTGCTCCCTGTGTGGGTGATCTGAATGCAATGCAAATGGATTTCCATTTCTCTCTTTCTAGTTTAACCCACAGTGGCTCCTCTCTTCCTTTTAAGCCCTGCAGTTCTATAGCATAAATATTATTTTTTACAAAAAGTGCCACTCCACCTCCCCTTCTTCCTACCCAATCCTTCCTGAATAAAGTATAGCCCGGTATAATTACATCCCAGTCATGGTTGTCCATTAGCTATGTCTCCGTAACCGCCACTAAATCCAAGTCAGTCTCTTCCATTAAAGCTTCAACATCAGGGATCTTATTTCCCATGCTATAGGCATTTATACACACCACTTTCCAGATGTTGCCCCTTTCACCCATTTCTACAGAGGTATTTAATGTTTCACTTACCTGGGGGATTTTTTCACTTACTTGGTGGCTCTCTTCACCCATCCCCAACAAATCTAGTTTAAAGCCTTCTGCAGTAGGTCAGTCTGCTGCTGAAGACACTTCAGCCCTTCTTGGACAGATGGGCGCCATCACTGCTCTGCAGCCCTTGGAACATCATCCCATGGTCCAGGAAACCAAAATGCTCTCGATGACACCATCCACGCAGCCATGCATTCATCTTTAGGATACAAGCTTCTTTGCCTTGGCCTTTACCCTCAACAGGGAGGATTTAAGAAAACACTACCTGCCCACCTATCTGCTTCACCCTCTGTCTCAAAGCCATGAAGTCATGTTTGATATTTTCGGAGGGATTCTTAGCATTATAATTTGTGCCAAAATGGATGAGCAACATTTGATAATAGTCAGTAGACTTGATGAATCTTGGCAAATTCTCTGTAAGATTTTTATTTATTTATTTAGCAAGATTTTTATACCGCTTTTTACCAGGTCAAAGCAGTTTACAGTTAACAAGTTGAACAGGTTTACAGAGAATATTTAACTATATACAGTTGGAGGAATACATAACAATATACATGTGAAGAATTTGAACATTTGAACTTGTCTTACATAAGATATGCCATACTAGGTCAGACCAAGGTCCATCAAGCCCAGTATCCTGTTTCCAACAGTGGCCAATCTAGCCTCTTTAACTTTATACAATGGAGTCGGAGCACTTTGCTATATACAATCTGATTACAGACATGTAGATATGGGGTGGGGGTGGGGGGTGGTTTGCAATGTGGGTAGGCTGAGTTACAGGTTGGTTAAGTTATATCAGCAAAGTATTTAGCAAAGAGATGGGTTTTTAACATCTTTCTGGATGTGGTGAGGTCTGTGGAATTTCCGAGGTTTTCAGGGAGGGAGTTCCATAGGGAGGGTGCATATAATTCAAAGGATCTTTGGCAGGCTTGTTGATTGCTTTTTATTTTTTTCAGGTAGGGTGTTTGCAGTAGATTTTCTCATGGGTCAGGCTGAGGTGTGGGGGTGGAGTAACTTTTGAAGGTGTGTGGATGATAAGGTTGTTGATGGTTTTAAATGTGAGGAGTATGGTTTTGTATAAGATTTTGGCGTTTCAGGATGGATGAGATGTGGTCTGATCTGGAAGTCCCCTGGATTGTGTGAGCAGCTGTGTGTAGGGCTGTTTGTAAAGGGTGAAGCGTGCATTGCGGGAGTCCTTGGTGTATGGCATTGCAGTAGTTGGCATCTGGCAGACAGTACACCTCTATGGGCATCAAATCTAGTCGGCAGATGGACGCCTCAGTACCCCTCAGAAGAGAGTCATCAACCACCACTACCCTTCACTTCCTAGTGGTGACTGATTCTGAAACTTTGTGGTTCTCAAGCTGTGGCTCTTCCCTTTCCTTGGATGCTTCTACCCTACCTTCTCCATTTCTAGGACTGCATACTGGTTCATCAATTCTAGGACTGCATACTGGTTCATCAATTCAAGGGCTGGAGGTTTTGGAGTGTTCATACTACAGGTTCTGGTGACTCGTGTCCAACCTTCTTCCTTCTGTGGCCTCCCATCTTCTCCTCTGCCAGAGAGCTTGGATGTTTCAAGAAGCATCTCCTCATTGTAGTTCTCACTGTCTCGAATGCTTCTCAGCCTCGCCACCTCTTCCCTTAGCTCCTCCACTTTTGTCCTGAGAGCCTCAGCATGCAGGCATCCTGTGCATGGAACCGGTCCTTCAACTGGCATTGGGATCTCTGTCTGGACAGAGGCAGAAGCTGTAATGGGGGCAACAGCTTTAACAATATAATTTTTCCCAACCATTGTTTAGTTGATGGACCTTACGAACCTGTTGAAATAAAAGAGAGAGACCTACCAAAGTCTCTACCTGTTCCTCAGCTGTCCTTTAAGAGAAAAAGCAGTTTACCTCTTTTAAGTGTGTTCTAACAGTGCTGTTCTATGTTCCTGTGTGTAGCTAATTGGGAAGTTGCCCTATAAAGCAAGAAGGCTCACATGGAGTGGGTAGATGTCGGGGTGAAAAGGGAGGGACTCAACACCTGATGAGGTGAGTGGCTTCAAAGAATTAGCTGTGAGTGGGTAGCTAGCGCAAAGACAATGAATTCTAACTGACAGCCTTGCCCTACACTACAAGCAAACAAAATAAATTCCCCCTTTGCAGTATAGAAAAAAGACTTAGGTGTATATCTACTAAGCCGGGCTAACAGTTAGCCCGGGCTATCTGTACCTATGTCCCATGTTATTCAGTGAAACCTAGGAGCAGATAGCCCGGATTAACTGTTAGCTCGGCTTAGTAGACATACCTCTTAGCTTTTACAAATGAACAACAAAACCCCTTTAAGAATTAGCTTTTAAAAATGAACACAAACCCCCCTTTGAGAGCTTTCAGGAAGAGTATTACCTTGCTTTGCAATGGAGTCCATCAGGAATGTCAGTCCCCCTACCCAGAGTGAAGGCTGGGGGAAGACCAGGGAGCTTCAAGAGGGCCCAGCAAGAGGATGGGTCTTTTAAACATGCCTGAGAGTGGGTTTTGGAGGTGGATGGGGATCCAGTAGATAACGGAGAGTCACCTGCAAGAACCTTTCCCTATTTTGTGCTAAAGGGAGATTTATTATACAGAGTGACCAAAGGGGCCCTAAAGAGTTAAGAGGTAGAATAATTGATAGGTCCCTGGCTTTATCTTCAGCAGGTGTTATGGTTGGCCTATAGCCATTTATTAGGGGGACATCTGGGAGTCGGGAAAACACTAGAGTATGTTTTGGCCCGGTTTTTCTGACCCGAGGTCCATAAACAGGTCCAGTTATATTGCTAATCATGCTCCACCTGCCAACTTCATAACCTCATCAGTCTGACCTGCCTCTCTAGTGCCTATGCCCATCATTGAAACCCCATTTGAAAGAGTGGCCATGGATCTGAGTGAACCACCCGAGGCAACAAGTATATTTTAGTCACACTGGACTACGCTACACGATACTCAGAGGCCATTGCTCTAAAGAATATGAAGACTACTACGATCACAAATGCTCTCTGGGTAGCATTCTTGCAGGTGGGAATACCCAATGAGATCCTCATAGATCAAGGAACACCCTTTATATCCAAGGTGATGAAGCAAGTGTGTGCCTTGGTAAAGGTCAAGATGCTGTGAACACAGATGGATGGCCTCATTGAGTGATTCAATAAATCTCTGAAACAGGTTTGTACACCGCAACTGAACTTTGGAAGATGCGGTATATAAATGTTAAATAAATAAATAAATAAATAAATGTTTAAAAAGTTCATGAAGGAGGATGGGAAGAATTGGGACATTCACCTATTCTATTTGATGTTTTCCATCTGCGAGGTACCTCAGAATTCCACGGGGATTTTGCCTTTTGAGTTGCTTTTTGGAAGATGGCAAAAAGGCATATTAGAAGTGGTAAGGGAAGTCTGGGAAGAACCTCATACCGGGTGTAGTTTGGTGAAGTACATTATACAAATGCAAGACCGGCTGAGGAAAGCTGGAGAGGTGGCCAAACTCAGTCTGGAAAAAACCCAAGCCAAGCAGGCCAGAGGTTATAGTCAGGTAGCCGTGCACTGCATCTTTTAACCGTGAGATGGAGTATTGCCCTCATCCGAGAACAAGTTACTCCGTAAAAGGCAGGGACCCTGTGAGGAGGAAGAGAAAGTGGGCCTGTTAACTAAAAGACTGCCCAGCCAAATAAACAGAAGAAAGTCAAAATTTACCTTATTTACCTATTGAAAAAAGTGGATTCCAGTGATGGCTAGGGTGATACAGGGAGATGATTTTGGGACGGAAATTTCAGCCCCATTGGATCCAGCTCAAGTTCCGATTAGAGACCAGGAGCCCGATATTCAACAAGATGCCGAGGTCTGCCATACCCGCAGAAAGTTGCCTGTTCAGGAAAGGTGCTTGAATCATGAGTCATGTGCTGCCAAAATAGGCAAGCAATGAAAATGCAGCACAAACTGAGCACAGTGGCAGGCACCCACCGTGGCATTTACGGGTAAGCACGGGGCGCATAACTCAGGCTCTGCGCCCAAGGTTGACAAGCGATACCTGTGTATGTGACAACAACAGCAGCCAGAGAAGCAGGATGGCATGCAGGCATGAACCGTGTATTGGCTGTCCGGCATACCCATGCATTGCCCGTATGGTGTACCCGTGTATAGATGACACCATCACGTAGGCTCCCGCGGACTGCCTGTGCAAGAGCGCACTGTGGCTGGGTGGATAGACACCTGCGGAATGGTGGTGAGGAGAAGTGTGAACTTCATCCCCGGCGAGAGCAAGAGCCTTGTCTGCTGTGTGCTGCAGCACAAGGGGGTGCTCTACCCTAGGGGGGGTTGTTGGCCAAAACTGCAGCTGTCAACAGCCATATGGAGGGGCATCCAACTCTGGCTGTGCAGGTAAGGAGGCCACAACAGGCAGGGAGGGGGCTGAGCACCATGCTAGGCAGACACACCCTGAAAGGCACAGCTGTGTGTCTGCACAGGGAGACAGAACTGTGATGCCAAGCCAAATGCTGGTGGCTGCCCCAATGTGTGCTAATCAGGCATCAGTGGGGGACAGGAAATGCATTGACACCTATGCCAGTCCTGAGTGCCCACAGCAGGGTGCATACCCACACACAACAGGTGGTGAGGCTGCTTCACCCCCTAGTGGCGGCTGGTAGCAACGCCACAGGACATGCACATCAACAGTAAAGCCCGATGTAGGGGGAACTGTGATTGGGCTGGGCACTGCAGGGGACCCCACAGCCAATGTGGATGCCACAGACACCCGCCCCACCCACCACCCCTGGGGCCTAGGTGCAGGGGTCTGGGAGGACCATTGGCAAAACCCACATATGTGTTGCCTGTCTGTCCCTGCAAGTGGATCTGCCACCACAGCCTGCCACCCCCTGTCTGGTGGTGGCAGCATGTTGATGATGTGAAGCCACCAAACATGACACCCTCAAGGCCTTCAAGTGCCGCTTCTACACACTGCACTGGAGGAGACCGAACCAGCTGCAGTGGGATATGGGAGCAGCTGGCGCCCAAGGAAGTTCAGTGGGGTACTCAGTGGAGCCCAGCAGATGCAGGGGTCAACAGCCATGAATGCAGGGCCGTTGCAGGCAGAACACCCGGTGGTGGACTCTGTATGCAATGATGGGAACGTGCTATGGGCATCCGTGCCATCCCCTGGTGCCATCATCTTGTGTGTGCACCAGCCGGCACTCATGATGTGCAGGTGCACACACACATGGCAGTACAGGGGCTCACACTCCCAGCGGTGGCCCCAGGTGCACATTGTGCACCTACCCATGCTGCCCTTCACTCAGGGGCTGCCGGCAGGCCACAGCTTGGAATATCTGGGGGTGAACAGAGCTGGCTGGAGATGGGCAAAGGGGAGGTCATGCAGTGTGCACTGTGGGGGAGACATGCCCCTGTGAGTGGAAGATGGATTGAGCAATGCATGTATGGGCCCCTGGGGGTGTGGCAGTCCCACCCCAGGGCCATGCCCATGTGGACCATTAACACCTCCCTCTTCTTTCCCCACAGTTGGCTCCAGGGGGGACCAGACACCACCAGCCCAACATGCTCACCACCCAGGAGCAGCAGTCCAGCACCACAGGAGCAGCCCAGCACCAGTACCACCAGCAGTGACAGGGATAAGGAGGAAGAGGAGTCCAGTGACAGTGTGTCAGAGGACACATCGTCAGAGAAGAGCAGTGAGGGGGCCATGGCACAGGGGTCAGATGGGGAGTCAGTGGGGGAGGGAATGGAGGGCCAGGGACAGGATGGGAAGGCAGGGGATTCAGTGGGGAAGGGATCAGAGGGTGTAGCAGGGGAGATGCAGGAACCACCTACCAAGTGCCTCAGGTACAGTGGTGTGGCACAGGGCACAACAAACACGTACCCTGCAAGGAGTCCAGAGGTGGAGCTGCACCTCCCAGCTGTGGCCTGCAGCCCACAACCATGCCCACCCACTACCCTACCAGGGGGTAATTCACCTGCTGCATTGCTCAGCACAGGGCAGGTGTGACAGGCAGCAGAGCCGCATTCCACCGTCTGCAGCTGGGGGCCCCCACGCCACCCCAGCATCCATGGGTGCACTCTGGCCATGCCACACCAGGCCCCTCTGTGCCCCCACCCACTCGTCCATCCAGTGACTGGCTCTGGCCACCCTGGTGGCAGAGTGCAGCTCCTCAGGGAGGAGGTGCAGACCACAGCATGGACCATCGCCGTGCACTTGGCTGCCCTCACTGCTGCAGTAACAGGGCACAAGCAGGATCCCCCTGCACCATAGATGGTCCCCCAGGCAGAATATGCCCTGCAATGGGGCAGGCTGCCCTGAATATGCAGGGTGCCCCCTACCCTGCAAGGACACACCATCAGGATGGCTCATACTGCGGTTGCCATGCCTGCTCATTGTGTTATGTGACCTACCCAGGTATCACAGTCTGGGCAGCCCTGCATGCCTATGTTGCCATCACTCAGTGCTGTGCAACTATGGCATCTTAAGATTTTTGAAACATTAGCACCCAGGAACCTACACGGGTATCACATATGCCTTTGGACAGGGCGTGGCACCATTGCGCGTTTTAACCGTGTATGCATAAGAGGACCCATGCTGGTAGTCGAAAACTGCCTTAGCACGTTGCTTCACAATGGCTGACAAGGCACCGGCAGCAGCAAAGCGCAAAAGGAAGGCAAACTTCACACCATCTGAGACAGTTATTGCTCTGGGGCTCATCCTGCAGCAGCACATGGCCCTCTTCGCAGCTGAAGATGCCAGCAGGCATCATGGCGAGACATCGTCTACAAGATGAATGCGGTACACCACCACAATAGGGACATGGAGGACATCAAAAAAGAAGTGGCGCATGTTGCGGCAGGCAGCAAAGGAACAGAGGGCCAGCAACAGCAGGCTGCCACTTGCACAGCCTCACCCCACTGGAGGACCATGTGCTGCAGTACATGGAGGAGGTCGCCATCTCTGGGGTTGCAGGCTTCGACAGCTCTAGCACAAGCATACAGTGGGGTGAGTAGAGGTGCCCCATAGCCTGGGTGGGACCATGACAGCCATGTATGTGTCCCTACTATGCCTCCATCCACCCAGGGCATGCCTGTCTGTGCGTCGGACCTTGGGTGCTGTGTGGGGTGGGTACTGTGCGGACCATACACCCCCTGCTAGATCTATAGTGGGCCAGGTGCCACCCCATAGGCTGAGCTGGCAAGCCATGTCACTCTCTCACCTTTGCTCTCCCACATACCTGCCAGGGACCCCGCCCTCCCAGCCAGATGCAATGGGGGAGCCTCAACACCTGCCACAGACAGTGCCAGGGCACAGCCAGGGTGCAGCATATCCATCAATGCTGGTGTACCTGCCAGTGTGGCAGAGTGGTCTAGTGCATCCGCCAGTGCAAAGGAGCAGTTGGGTTTGCCACCCAGGGCAGTGAGGCAGGCCAGTGTCGGAGAGCCAGAGCCAGACGACGCCCCACTTGCTGAACTAAGTTTGCCATTCTGGAGGGGCCTGTGGGCACAGGGGGCAGTGACCTGGACCGGGAGCTACTGCAAGAGGGTGCACGCCTGGTGGCTGGCACAGAGGGCATACTGTCTGAGCTGCAGAGTATCTGGCAGGACCTGCAGGCTGCAGAACAGGCCAGGGAAGTACAGCACAAAGAGTGGTGGGACCACAGACTACATGTGGAGCACCACATGGAGGGGCACCTATGGCTGATGAGAGAGATCTCAGCTTACCAGGCATCAATCGCTGGTTCTTGCGCAGTTTGGTGGGCCTCATGCAGGCACAGAGGATGGGTGCTAGGGCTGCCAGCACAACAGCACAGCCACCTGCTAGCCCTGAGTTGTGTCCATCAGCTCACCCTGTCCGGGAGGGCAATGACACTGCCAGTACATCCTCCGACATTGCTGCACAGCATCGCACATTTTAGCAAACACCCATGGCCAGCGGGGTGCCCTGGAACAGAGGAATCACATGGGGGAAATAATCTGTCACTATGCACACATTACGTGTTAATGGGCCCCTTTTTTGTATCACTATGAACACATTGCGTGGTAATGGGCACTTTGTTGGTGATTGTGTGTGTCTGCTCCTGGGGCTGGTGTGGGGCAGTTGCCTCAGAAACTCATGTATCAGCCGTGCATGGTGGGTGAGTACACTGGCCTGCTGATGGCTCCCGGACTCTGCACCATCACCATCTGTGGCCTCCCACTCCTCCACAACTGTTGGCTCTGGGTCCGGCACTCCACACATCCATGCCAGGTTGTGGAGTATGCAGCATGCTGAAAATATCTCACACACCTGCTCCGGCCTGTAGAGGAGTTGCCCACCACTCCTGTTGAGGCACTTGAAACGGCTCTTCAGCACCCCTATTGTGTACTCCACACCCGCCTGGGTCTGCTGATGGGCACTATTATACCGTCCTCCTGCCAGCTCATGGGGTGATGCACTGGGATCAGCAACCAGGTCCTCAGGATATCCATAGTCACCTGTGGTGGGCAATGTGAGATGTGAACATGAGCATTGGGTTGCTATGGACAGCATACTGCTTACCATCTATTAGTAGGGCGGGGTGTAATATCTACCAGTCAGTGACACTGTTGCCGTGAGATGACACCAACATATGGCCTATGCAGTGATCAGGCATTTGGGAGGGCAATGGCTGATAGTGACATGGGCAGGCCTGGTGGGGGGGGGGGGGCGGCTGGGGTGGCACAGGCACAGGGATGCAGTTGTGGGGTCTGCAGGCTGGGATGGGGCAGACATGGATGTGCCCTACATGGATTGGTACCATGTGACTATGCCCAGGGCCAGCCCATCCATTGTGCGAGAATGTTGCTCATACAGGGCCCGTGATTCAGTGGGCCCTGTGCCAACATCTCAGATATTCAGCACCAGCAGGGCGGCTTTAGAGGGAGCCGGAGAGACTCCGGCTCACCTCTGACAGCTGCTGAAGTGAAGAGCGCCTTTTTCCTTCACTGGCAGCTGTATTGTAGTATAGGTCGCTGATGCGCTGAGTACTAGGAAACAGGAAGGTTCCCTTTGATCTCCGACGCACCAGTGGCATATACTACAATATAGCACCAGTGGCATATACTACAATATAACTGCCGAAGTGAAGAAAAAAGGCGCTGTTCATTTTGGCAGCTGTCAGAGATGAGCCAGGGCCTCTCCGGCTCCCTCTAAAGACATTCAGACAGCCGCAGGGCTCGTTGGGGGGGGGGGGGGAGGGCTAAGACTGGAAATAGCGGATGTGGAAGGGGGCTTGGACTGGAAACGGGCTGAATCGTGGGGGAGCTAGGACTAGAAATTGGCTGATGGGCTTGGATAGGACTGGAAATGGGCTGATAGGGGCTAGGATAGGACTAGAAATAGTTGATAGGGGGCTAGGATTGGAAATGGGCTGATGGAGAGGGGGGGCTTGGACTGGAAATGGGCTGAATCGGGGGGGGGGGGAGCTAGGACTAGAAATTGGCTGATGGGCTAGGATAGGACTGGAAATGGGTTGATAGGGGCTAGGATAGGACTAGTAATAGCTGATAGGGGGCTAGGATTGGAAATGGGCTAATGGGGGGCTAGGATAGGACTGAAAAGGGCTGATGGGAAGCTAGGACTGGAAATGGGCTGTTGGGGAGCTAAGATAGGACTGGAAAGGGCTGATGGGCTAGGATTGTAAATGGGCTGATGGGGGGCTAGAATAGGACTGCAAAGGGCTGATGGGGGACTAGGTTTGGAAATGGGCTGATGGGGGGGCTAAGACTGGATATGAGCTGATGCAGGGGATGGGAGAATGGGACTAGAAGGGAGCAGATGCTGGGTGGGGCTGGAACTAGAAGGGAGCTGATGTTGGGGGAGGACTAGAATGGGATGGGGCTGGGGTAGTGAGGATGGAGAGGGGAAAAGATATTTTGTGTGGGAGGGAAGGAAAATCTACAATTGGCCAGGTATTGATAGAGTAAGTGGGGATTGAGGATGGAGGGGTGAAATATGAGTGGATGAAAAAGGAATAAAGAAAGAAATGGAGGAAAGAGCAAAAGGAGAAAGATCAGTATGTTAAAGCAGATGTAGAGAGAGAATGGGAAAAACTAGAAGAGAAAAGAAAGGACAAATAGACAGCAGACAAAGGAGAGTTAGCAGAAGACACAAAGAAACCAGAAGAAAGCGACTGGAGCAATTGCATCTGAAAAATAAAATGTACAAACAAAAGGTAGAAAAATACTTTTTTATTTTGAATTTATTAACTGGAATATGTCAACTCTGGGAAATGTGCATTGTTAACATCTGCATTTTGTTTAGTATGAGAGGAAATTAATTTATAGTTTTATTTCTCCAGTGTTGTTGTACATTCCAAGTTCAGCTTTTGAGGTTCCCAGTTTGATTATTGTATTCCTATTTCTAAATTGTGAGCCCTTGTTCTTTGTTTGATGATGGTCTATGTTCTGCAGGTGCAACCGGGCTGAGGTATTCAGTTTATGTAGTTTCTGTTTGACAGTGCCACTTGTTTTCTTTCCCCAGTAGGAGATGTATTGGTATTCTCTGAGATGTATTGGTTTAATATTTGCTATGTTGCTTTTTGATAGGTAGATTATGGTGCTTTGTGAGTCCTGGTAGTGCTGTTATGATACGGTGGATTTGCTATGGGTTCTAAATGGGCACTGTATATAGTACTTCCTAATGTGCCTGGCGGTTGGCACTGGAGTATAGTAATGTAGAAATCTGGTAGTCTTTCTTTGTCCATACACTCATTAAGAGGCATGTTTACTAAAAGTTAGTACACATTAATATTATGCAAAAATGTTTGCAAAAGAGGTCCCTTATGCAAATGAGTCTCTGCACATGGCCCCACACCCTCCTTGGGCTGCCCCTGGCTATGCCACATGTCACTAGGCCATGCTCTTCCACATTCCAGATGTTGGTGCATGTTGCCTGACCTCAGTCACAGAGCATCCCCTGGTTGTCACCGCATTGTCCACTATGGCCTGCAGTGCGCATGGCTCTGTGGAACAGCAGAGCATGTGCACACAGTGGTGCTCATGTATTGCGATACATACAGAACACATCTATCACCACCTGTTTGCGGTACACAGTTACATAGCATCATACTACAGAAGGCATCCATTCTGGGCCTGTTCTGGGGCTCACACATGTGCACACTCACTTAGCAGCTACACATCTCCAAGCTGTCCCCCAGCTGCTGCCTGTCCCAGGCTGGACTGGGCAAGGATAAATGCATCCTGGCAGAACCCCGGGTAGCAGGCGCACACATCAATGAAGCCCTTGTTGGCATCTACAATGACCTGCATGTTCATTGATGTGTACACATGCATGTTCCGGTATGCCCTCTGCTCCAGCTGTGGTGCCCGCAGTGCAGTGTGGGTGCAGTCTATACATCCAAGCACTGAGGGAGCCCAGTAACACTGTAGAATGCCTGAATGGTCTCCTGCCACATCTGTTGTGTCCAGGGGAAGGCTATGAGATGGTGCATCCTCCACTGCAGGGCCGTGGTGAAGATTCCTATGCAGTGGCTGGCAGTGGACTGTGTGATTCCAACAGTTGCTGCTATCACATGCTGGAAGCTGCTGATTACAAGGAATCCCAGGGCAGTGGTCACCATCAATGCCACTGTTAGGGCCTAGCTTCTAGATGTGGAGGGTTCTAGGTCCACACTGAGACTGCTGCACAGCTCGGTTATCGTTGCCACATCCAGTCTGTATCTCTGGTAGACCTCCTCCTCCTCCTCCTCCGTCAGTTGAAGGTAGCTCACCCTGGGCCTGTTTACACGTGGGGCACGGTACCTGCGTCTCAGGTGCTGGGCTACAGCCTGCTTCTGGGTACACACTGCCTGTCACATCCTCCGCTGTGACTGGGCACGGCGGGCACATCTCCATCTCTGGATCACCATGTGCATGGTCCACATGGTGTCTCTAGATGTCCAGCGTCGCTTTACATCTATGCAGTTTGGGTACAGGCCTGCACATGCCCCCCTCGCTCTACTGTGTACTGTTCTGCCACTACACAGGTTCGCCGCTCACTATCAGCAGTCATATGCGCCAGGAACCATCGCTTCAGGCTATGCAAATAGTGACGTCCAATGTTGGCGCGCACAGATTTTGGAAATCCGCTTTATGTGGGTTTCATGGTGACATGCCCCTGTTCCGCCCCCAGTCTTCGGTGCTTGGTGCAGTGCGGGTAGCTGGGCCTCAATGGTTCCAGCCGCCTTGTTGAATATCTGGTTTACACGGTTATGGCGTTTTTTTCATGATACGGCTGGCATTTACACATGTAGCATGCACCTAAGTCTTCGAAAATCGGGCCCCAGGTCTCTGCTGCCGAGAGAAGAGATCTAGAAAGTTTGATCGAACAGAACTTAAAAGTGTTCTCCACCCGCCTGGGACGAACCCACCTCATTTGTCATGATATTGTTGTTATTGACGTGGAGTGGTTATTCAGCAATGACCTTATCGGATTCTGGAAGCCTGGCAACAGGCTATTGCCAAGGAGCTGGAAGATATGCTTAACCTTGGAGTTAAAGAAGAGTTTATGAGTGATTGGTGGTCACCCATTGTCTTGGTTCCTAAACCCAACAGAAGCATCAGATTCTGCATTGACTTCTGGAGGGTTAATGCGGCTTCTAAACTGGAAGCCTATCCCATGCCCAGAGTAGATGAGCTAATCAAGTGACTCGGAGAAGCATAGTTTATATCAACTTTGGATCTGACCAAGGGATACTGGCAGGTGTCCTTGACTTTGGTTGCCAAGACGTTTTTTCAACACCGCAAGGGCTGTTACAGTTTACTGTACTGCCCTTTGGATTACCCTTCAGGACTGTCTGTCAAGCAACAATCACACCTATACTAGACTACTGCAACCTAATTTATCAAGAACTCTCTCAACACACCTCACACTCCCTCCAAATGGCTCAGAACACAGCTGCCTGCATCATAATAGGAACCCCAAGACAAGAACACATAACCCCCATCCTAAAAAACTGCACTGGCTCCCAATACTTGCTTGTTTCACATACAAGATCATTCATACTCAATACATTCAAAATCATACACCATACATCTGCTGATACATGCCAATCACTCATAATAAGAGACCCTGAAGTCAGACCATGGACAGCCAACAACAAAAAACATCTCATAGTCCCTAACAGCAAGACAAGAAGTAAATAGACAACTTGTAACAGGGCATTCTCTATATCATAATCAATAATATCAAACTCTTTACCAGAAGATTTCAAGGAGACTACAGATATGAGAGAATTCCATAAGAAACTAAAAGCATTTATTCTCTGAACATTATGGAAGCAAAACATAGCCCAGAATGAACTTTGACACCACTGACACTGTTCCGCACAGGCGACTTATCAACAAACTGAGCACCCTAGGGATGGACCCTAAAGTTACTGATTGGGTTGGAATGGTTGAGGGGGAAGAGACAAAGGGTACAGGTAAATGAAGTTCATTCTGAAGAAAGGGAGGTTACTAGTGGTGTGCCGCAGGGATCTGTCCTTGGTCTGATTCTTTTTAACATCTTTGTTAGTGATATTGCGGTACGGCTGTTGAGTAAGGCTTGCCTCTGTGGATGATAACAAAATTTGCAATAGAGTAGACACCCAGGAAGGAGTAGATAACATGAGGCGGGATCTAATTAAGCTTGAAGAATGGTCTAGAATTTGGCAGCTGAGATTTAATGCTAAAAAATGCAGGGTCATGCATTTTTGCCTGCAAAAATCTAAAGGAGCAGTACAGTGTACGGGGGGAGGGAGTACTTCTATCCATAAAAGAATAGCGGAATTTGGGCGTGATTGTGTCTGACGATCTTTTAATAGATCTTATTTCCCTCCCTCCCTCCCTCCCCAACACCCACCCGCCCCTGGGGTAATTGTAGCTTTATAGGTACGTACACATCTTAGAGGAAAGGGGCTGCTCTCAGGTGCAGCTCTTTATCCAAATCAGTCATACATTGAGGACCTGAGATTAATTAAGCTTCAGGTGAACAAGGTATATTAGAGGTATTAGATACACTTTTATTAGTATAAGCATCTACACCAACTCTTAGTAAATAGAGAATTTAAAGACCTAAACACAAGCTTTAAACTAAGATGCAGACAACAGTCCAGCAGCGAGATGGGGGCTTTCCAGTCTTTTGCATTGAGTGTCACATGTATGATTTTCTCCCAGTTGGTGAGAGGTTTTACATATGCACTAAGTGCAAGGAGCTCTTTGCTCTCAGTGAACAAGTCCGTTCTCTAGAGGCTAGAGTAGCAGACCTGGAAGACATAAGAAAGACAGAGAAGTACATGGACGAGACCTACAGGGATATAGTCCTGAAGTCCCACCTCCAGTCTGGCAGCATCCCTGTTGCCATGGAGGAGAGAGGTCACGTGACAGGAGAGCATCACCCTGGTGTGGCAGGACGTGATCCTGTAACTTGGACTTGTCCTCCAGGTGATGTAAAACCCTCTCGTACCGAGGACATTTCTCCAGGGCCATGTGCCCATGAGGGGAGGGTTAGGACAGCTGTTATAGTTGGTGATTCAATCATTAGGCATGTAGATAGCTGGGTGGCTGGTGGATGTGAGGATCGACTGGTAACACGCACCGCCTAGATAGGATCTTAGATAGTGCTGGGGAGGAGTCTGCTGTCTTGGTACATGTCAGTACCAATGACATAGGAAAATGTGGCAGGGAAGTTCTGGAGGCTAAATTTAAGCTTTTAGGTAGGTAGCGTTCTCCGAAATGCTTCCTATTCCACGTGCAGGACCCAAAAGGCAGGCAGAGCTCCGGAGTCTCAATGCGTGGATGAGACAATGGTGCAAGGATGAGGGTTTTGGATTTGTTAGGAACTGGAGAACATTCTGGGGAAAGGAGGGGCTCTTCCGAAGGGATGGGCTTCACCTTAACCAGGATAGAACCAGACTGCTGGCATTAACCTTTAAAAAGGAGATAGAGAAGCTTTTAAACTAAAAAATAGGGGAAAGCTGACAGTCGCCCAAGAGCGCATGGTTCGGAAGAAGGTATCCTTGAAGGATACTACCAAAAGCAGTGAGGTTCCAAAAAAGAGTAAAGTAGCCCAAATACCCTTGAGTATGGTGCAGACAGAGCGTAAAGATTCCAAATTACCCATGCCTACCAATAGCCAGATTAATATTAATAAAATACAGTCTCTAAAATGCTTGTATGCAAATGCTAGAAGTCTAAAAAATAAGATGGGAGAGTTAGAATATATAGCACTAAATGAGAGGTTAGATATGATTGCAATATCAGAGACATGGTGGAAGGAGGATAACCAGTGGGACACTGTGATACCTGGATACAAGCTATATCGTAATGATAGAGCTGATCAAATTGGTGGAGGGGTTGCGCTCTATGCTAGAGAGGGCATTGAGTCAGAAAGGATTAAAGTTTTGCAGGAAACAAAATTTGCTGTAGAATCTCTATGGATTGAAATTCCATGTATGAAGGGGAAGGTGATGGCAGTGGGGGTGTATTATTGACCGCCTGGCCAGAATGAACAAATGGATGATGAAATGCTCAAAGAAATCAAGGAAGCTAACAAAAGTCACAGCAGAGTAGTAATAATGGGTGATTTCAGTTACCCCGGTATCGACTGGGTCAGTGTCACGGCAGGACATGCTAGGGAGATAAAGTTTCTAGATTAAATAAATGACTGCTTCTTGGAGCAGCTGGTTCATGAACCGACCAGAGGGGAAGCTATACTGGACCTAGTCCTTAGTGGAACACCAGATCTGGTGCAAGAAATAAGGGTGTTGGGACCACTTGGCAATAGTGATCATAGCATGATCATGTTTGATTTAATTAGTGGAGGAGGGATAGTAAAGAAATCCACAGTACTACCTTTTAACTTTCGAAAGGGAGACTATGATAAAATGAGGAATATAGTTAAGAAAAAACTAAAAAGAGCGATTGCAAAGGTTAAAGACTTACATCAAGCTTGGGTGTTGTTTAAAAATACTATCCTGGAAGCCCAGACCAGCTGCATTCCACACATTAAGAAAAGTGGAAGAAAGTCCAAAAAACTCCCGGCATGGTTTAAAGGTGAGGTCAGACAGGCTGTTGCTGCCAAAAAAGCATCTTTCAGGAAATGGAAAAAAGAGCCAAACGACGAAAACTGGAAACAGCACAAGCACTGGCAAGTTAAATGCAAAGCTTTGATAAGGCAGGCAAAGCGAGAATTTGAGAAGGAACTTGCTACGGAAGCAAGAACACGAAATAAAGACTTTTTCAAGTACATTCGTAGCAAAAGGCCTGTGAGAGAGTCAATTGGATCATTAGATGATAGAGGGGTAAAAGAGGCAGTAAGAGGAGACAAGGCTATAGCGGAGAGACTGAATGAATTCTTTGCTTCAGTCTTTATTGAGGAAGATGTAGGGATGTTACCCAAGACTGAAGTGGTATTTAAAGGTGATACTGCAGAGGATTTGAGAGAAATATCGCTACACCGGGAAGATGTATTACAACTATTTGATAAACTGAATAGTAGCAAATCACCTGGACCGGATGGTATACATCTAAGAGTGTTGAAAGAACTGAAATATGAGATTGCAGACCTGCTATTAATAATCTGTGAACTTCCATTAAAATCATCTGTAATACCTGAAGATTGGAGAGTCGCCAATGTGACGCCAATTTTTAAAAAGGGTTCCAGGGGTGATCCGGGAAATTACAGACCGGTGAGCCTGACGTCAGTACTGGGGAAAATGGTAGAAACCATCATAAAGAACAAATTACACAGCATGTAGATGGTCATGGCCTAATGGGAGCCAGCCAACATGGCTTTAGACAAGGAAGATCTTGTCTTACTAATCTGATATTTTTTGAAGGTGTGAATAAACAGGTAGACAAAGGTGAGTCGGTTGATATAGTGTATCTGGACTTTCAGAAAGCCTTTAACAAGGTCCCTCCTCAGAGACTTTTGGCAAAACTAAAAAGCCATGGGATAGGAGGCAGTGTATTATTGTGGATCGGGAACTGGTTAAAAGATAGAAAGCAGAGGGTAGGGCTAAATGGCAATTTTCCCAATGGAAAAAGGTGAATAGTGGAGTACCCCATGGATCTGTACTGGGTCCACTACTTTTTGACATATTCATAAATGACCTGGAAAAAGGAATAACTAGTGAGGTTATCAAATTTGCAGACGACACAAAACTGTTTAAAATCCAAGAGGACTGTGGAAAACTGAAGGAGGATATGGATAAATTGGAAGACTGGGCATCCAAATGGCAGATAAAATTTAATGTGGACAACTGTAAAGTTATGCACCTAGGAAAGAACAACCCACACTATGGTTACATGATGCAAGGTTCCACATTGGGAACCACCACCCAGGAAAAAGATTTAGGAGTCATCGTGGATAACGTGTTAAAACCCTCCACCCAGTGTGCAGCGGCGGCCAAGAAAGCAAATAGAATGCTAGGTATCACAAGGAAAGGAATGGAAATTAAAACAAAGGATATTATAATGCCTCTGTATCGTTCCATGGTACGACCGCACCTTGAATATTGTGTGTAATTCTGGTCGCTGTATCTTAAAAAGAATATAGCGTTATTAGAAAAGGTACAGAGAAGAGCCACCAAAATGGTAAAGGGGATGGAAGGCTACTCCTATGAAGAGAGGCTACAAAGGTTAGGGCTCTTCAACCTGGAAAAGATACGGCTGAGGGGAGATATGATAGAGGTCTATAAATTAATGAATGGAGTGGAACGGGTAAACATAGATCGATTGTTTACGCTATTAGAATATAGAAAGACTAGGGACATGTAATGAAGCTACAGGGTAAACTATTTAAGACAAATAAGAGAAAATATTTTTTCACTCAACGTGTAATCAAACTCTGGAATTTGTTACCGGAGGATGTAGTAAGAGCTGTTAGTATAGCTGGGTTTAAAAAGGTTTGGACAAGTTCCTGGAGGAAAGGTCCATAAACCATTATTAAAAAGGGACCCAGGATATCAATGCTTGACCCAATACAAGCATTGTGGAACCTGTATCTTTTGGGGAAACTGCTAGGTACCTATGACCTAGATTGGCCACTGCTGGAAACAGGATACTGGGCTTGATGGACCTTGGTCTGACCCAGTATGGCATATCTTATGTTCTTATGTTCTTATCTTAAAGTAGCTAAACAGCTAGAAAAGACGACAGCGAAAGCTAGAAGCATGCTTGGGTGCATAGGGAAAGGAATGGCCAGCAGGAAAAAGGAGGTGATAGTGCCTCTGTATAGGTGTTTGGTGCAACCTCATTTGGAGTATTGTGTGCAGTTCTGGAGACCACACCTTCAAAAGGATATAAACAGGTTGGAGTCGGTGCAGAGGGTGACTACTAAAATGGTTAGTGATTTTCATTATAAAGCATATGAGGACAAACTTGAGGATCTTAATATGTATTCTTTAGAGGAAAATTGGGATAGAGATGTTTACAGATCTCCATGGCATAAATGCACAGGAGGAGAGCCTCTTTCGATTGAAAGCAAGCTCTGCTACGAGGGGACATAGGATAATGGTGAAAGGCGATAGACTCAGGAGTAATATCGGAAATATTTCTTTACAGAAAGAGTGGTAGAGGCATGGAATAATCTCCCAGTAGAAGTGGTAGAGATGAGGATAGTATCTGAATTCAAAAAAGTATGGAACAAACACAGAGAATCTCCAAGGGAAAAGAGGGGACTATTGTAGTAGTCGATATGGAAGGGCAGATTAGATAGGTCATGTGGTCTTTTTCTGCAATCATGTGTCTAAGAACCTCATAGACCATTAATATTGTTACTCCCAGATCTTGTTCATGGTCCAAATTTGTTGCCCTTGTTAATGACTTAATGATAAAGCGGTATAAAATCCATTAAATAAAAAAATACACAAGGCTCCTGCCATGTTTCAACACCTAGCTGACCACCTACTGAGACTTCACAAGGAGTATGCGGCTGCATACCTTGAGGACGTCGTCATCTACAGCAGGGACTGGACCACCCATCTAATCCAAATACAAGCCGTGTTGACTAGCCTGCGGAAGACTGGGTTGACGGCCAACCCCAGAAGTTTGAAGTAAGAGGTTTGTGCATTCCTTGTATTGATTGGCTATTACTGCTGGTTAATCCCTAATTTTGCAGAGGTAGTGGAGCCATTAACCAGTCTCCTCTGGAAGTGAGCTCCCAAACGGATTCAGTGGTCACCAAACCTGACCTTCCAGTGCCTTAAAAATTCTGTGTGCTCTGAACCCATCCTGATTAGCCCTGATTTCTCTCTACCATTTATTGTGCAAACTGATGCCTTAGAGGTGGGCCTAGGAGCCGTTCTGGTCCAGGAAGTCAGGGTTGAAGAACATCCTGTAGCATTTATCAACAGGAAACTGCTTCCTCGGGAACAGCATTATGCGGTGACCGAGAAGGAAAGCCTGATTGTCAAGTGGACACTTGAGACCTTCCAATACTACTTGCTCGGCCATCCATTTATTCTGGTAATGGACCCTTCATAAGGAGTCCGACAGCTGTATTATGTGGTGTTTTTTAAGCCTCCAACCCTACCAATTTTGGGTCTGCCATAGGGCTGGTCAGACTCACCTGAATGTGGACTTCCTTTCCTGGGTGGGGATCACAGGTGAGGCCAGTGCTCAACAGGGCATGGTTGAGCTGAGGGGGAGGGTGTGTGATGGGGTATATAGAATATTACCCATCTCTCTCCAAAGGTATTATCAACAGTCCCCTTTAAGAGAGTCTGCAGCCCAGAGTTCTGGGCTGGGAGGGTGTGGTTCAGAGGGAGAAGTTAAGAACCCACCAGGCTGCAGGAGGGAGAGAGGACCATGGAGCCAGGTCTTTCCAAGACAAGCCATTAAAGGAATTCTGAGGTAGGTTTAACAAGCTTAGAAGAATTAAAGCCACTTTTGGTTTCTCTAAACTGCTCTCTGGCCTGTGTTGTACAGAAAACCCCTTCCTACTGCATGCCACATTACCACAGGGAAACTTAATGAAGCCACATTGTAGCTCTTTTAGGACTAATAAGAGAAAATATTTTTTCACTCAACGAGTAATCAAACCCTGGAATTTGTTACCAGAGGATATAATGAAAGCTATTAGTGTAGCTGGGTTTAAAAAAGGTTTGGACAAGTTCCTGGAGGAAAAGTCCATAAACCATTTATTAAAGAAAACCCACGGCAAAATAAATCTTGAGGAGGTTTCAAGATGGCGGTCATAGTCATGTCCGAGTGAGCACGCTGTTTCTCTATGGGGAAGAAGCGTAAGGGAAAGGCTGGGCAGGTGCTTTCGCAGCCCACTCTTACCTCGACGCCGGTTGCTTCTGTTTTGGGCCCTTTGGACTCTTACTTTTTGCGTGCCCCTCGGGGTCCAGGAGATATTGGTGGAGAAAGCCGATTGGCTGGGTTATTGGAGTTGGAAAGCTCGGTAGCAGCCTCGGTAACATCTTCCTCCCCAATTGTGAGCCCCGCGCCTAAGGTTCTTCGTGGTTGCACGTTGCCGGAAGGCTTCCTGGAGGTTTCCTCTCCCGCAGCAACGAGAGAGGTATTTACCTCGTGAGGGCCGGGAAAAGTTGCGCCATTAGAGCCTGTGAGTGGAGTTGTTAGTGCTCTTCTCTCTTCTACATCGTTGGCGCTGGTTGGAGCTGAATACACGGGGAACATTTTCTCCCCTGTGCGTCTAGAGGAGGTATCACCATCGCTGGTGATGGAAAGTGCGACAGCATCTAAATCGGAAGGGGCTTTTGCTCTTCAGCGCCCAGCAAATTTTACACTGGAGTCAATTTGGAACGCTATCGTTTCACTAGGAGAAGTTTTACTCCCTCAAATGACACCCCTGTCTTCAGCGGTGAGGTTAACAACGGAGACTGTAATCGAGTTGGAAAGGAAGGTATCCGGAGTTACTACGGAGATGGAAGTAGAACGGAGCAGAACTACTATCCTGGAAGATCAAGTGGACATTCTTAAAAAGAACTTTATGTCGGTACAGTTTAAATTAGAAACATAGAAACATGATGACAGAAAAAGACCACAAGGCCCATCTAGTCTGTCCTTCCATAACAACAACTACAACAGTCCACTTTTTACCTTTAGAGATCCTCTGTGTTGGTCCCATGCTTTTTTGAATTCAGTTACTGTCCTCATCTCTACCACCTCCACTGGGAGACTATTCCACGGATCCACTACTCTTTCCGTAAAGAAATATTTCCGCATATCACTCCAGAACAGTTAGATAATTGCTCTCGCATGAATAATTTAAGAATTGTTAATTTCCCTAAGGTGGTTTCTGTTTCAGCTAGAGACATGTTTAAAGAATATTTAGCAGAGATATTGGGAGTTTCTCCCGATCTAATGCCACCTTTGGTAAAAATATATTATCTTCCGAAGGCTAAGCGAGTTTCTCTTCGGGGGAATTTAGTAGGTGGGGAGGAGCAAGGAGACACTCTCTATGTTACAGATTTATTGGAAAATTCAGGTCTTGATTCTCAGGAACCTTCCACTCTATTACTCACATTTGCTTTACTATCAGATAAAGAGTGGATGTTGAAACTTTTCTTTCAGAAAAGGAAGCTTTTGTTCCGGGGTTTAGCTGTTCGCATGTATCCGAATCTGGCGAGGGATACCCAGAAAACGGCGCAGAGAGTTTTTACTGCTCCATCCTGGGGTTTTACAATTGGGTGGACTGTTTTTCCTGAAACATCCATGTAAATGTTTGATCAAGTATCAATCTGTTTCTTATGGTTTTTTTGAGCCCTTCCAATTGACAGCTTTTATAAATGCTTGGCGATTAGTATCCTCTATTGATTCCTCCTAGAGCTTATATTAGATTTGTCCTGGATTTCACTGCTACTTTTCTTTCATATTTTGGATGGTTTTTTTTCTGTGTTGTAACCTACTTTGGTAGTGGACTAGGGAGGGTAGGCACTTTAGATTTAATTTTTCTTGTATATTGTCATGATGTGGGTGTTGATAAAGTTGAAAGTTTGAAAAGAAATCCTGTTTCTTTTAAGAATCTAGGTGTGCAATTACCTTCAGGCACAGCTAGAGGGAGCAGGAAGGAATATTCAGGAGCTAATGAGCCTGAGAAGCCTAATGATTTGCACCTGGAAGTGACCCAGGAAGTCAGGCAGGAAGGATTTCCTTATAAGCCAGAGCTGAATGCTTGCAAGGAGAGTAGGAGTAGGGGTCCAGGTCCAGCTGCCTTAGGGAAAGGCAGTCCAGCAGCATTGTGCAGTGGGAGTAGAAGTGGAGGTAGAGATCCAGGACAGGGTCCAGCTGCCTTGAGGAAGAGGAGCACGGCTACACAGGGGAGCACAGCTTCACCAAGGAAAGAGAAAGAAGAGAAAGAGAAGGACCTGAGAAGGAACAGTGAAGAAATCCTAGAGGAGCAAGCCCACAGGTACAGGGTTTACAAGGGTGAAATCCAGAAGGGCCAGGCTGATTGTGCAGCTCTCCCAAGGAGGTTTGTTAGAGCCAGCTCTGAGGTTAGAGGCTGTGCCACGCCCTGTTCTTCCAGTGTTCCTGACTCCAGAAGAGAGAGAGCTAAGCCAGAAGCCAAAGGGGATGGTTTGGTGAGAAGCTCACAGTCTCTGAGGAATAATTACCCAGTTTTACCAAGCAAGAGAGGAAAGGCATTTTATAATAAACCTGAGTTCTTACCAAGGGAGGAAAGAGAGTCCAAACCAGGTTTTACTAAACTGCCAAGAAGCACAGCCCTGCCTAATGCTGAGAGGCAGAGACATTGCTACAACAGGAAAGTTGCTGAAAGGAAAAACTCTGTGGAGTCAAGCCAGCAAAGTTCCAGGTATGAAACAGTTATTGATGCTAGTAAATGCATGAAGCATAAAGGCCCTGGGAAAACCAGTCCTCGCTTTACAAGGAAGGAGAAACCAGACTGGTTTAGTAAAATCCCTAAAGCCCTGAGAACAGACCCTTATTTGAGACAAGGCCCCAGAGGCATAGCACACCAACACGAGTCAGACAGGGACAGTGTTTGTTCCCCTGGTGATTCTAGTGAGGACGAATGCATGGAGACAGAATGCATTGACACAGTTTCCCTATCACCACCGGAGCAGATGGAGTGTGACCTGTGCACAGCCTTATGTCAAGAGTCTGTAGTAACTGAGTAAAATAGAAGAGTCTATGAAAATGTTGATGTTTTTGGAATGAACTGAATTCCTGTTTTCTGACCTCTGCATTAATTGTGAAGTGTAACAATTAAGCACATGTTTTGAATACTGGTGACCTTTTGCAAGAAAGGACTTTTCTGTTTCATTATTCATCTCTTAATTTGAACCCTTGCATTGACGGGGAATAAAAGCCTTAATTCCCTCCCACTTGGTTTTGTTGCTAAGTTCTTTTAGGCAGCCGGAACTGATAAGAACATTTTACTACGCAAATGAACCTTACGTTCCCGGTGGCTCCCTAAAATATAATCTTTGCCGTGGATTGCCCATAGGCGTAGGGGGCGCTCCCTACGACAATATTTAATTATTGTATTAAGTAACTTGTTTAAGGGCTTTCATGTGTTTTCCCTGTTTCTCAGAGAAGGGTTTTGTTTAAACCTTCTTGTATGTATTGTAAAATCGCATAAATATAAAAAAAAAAAAAAGAGAGAACCCACTGCTTACCCCTGGATAAGCATTGTGGAATTTGTGTACCTTTTTTGGGAACCTGACAGGCACTTGCGACCTGGATTGGCCACTGTTGGAAACAGGATACTGGGCTTGATGGACCTTGGTCTTACCCAGTATGGCATTTCTTATGTTCTTATAAAACTAATAAGTGGTCTAGAAAGGTAGCAAGCCTGACAAAAAATACATTGTATTGAGTGTATTTTCAGCAATAGTGATTACTTGGCTTTGATCTCTGACCCTTTTCAAATCCAGGCTGAAAACTCACCTCTTCACTGCTGCTTTCAGATCTTGAATCACCTGATCTCCTTTGTGTTTCCTTACCATTCTCCCTAGCTGTATCCCTTGTGTACAGTTACTGTGTTGTCTGTCTTGACTAGATTGTATGTTTTGATGAGCTGGGACCTTCTTTTTACATATGTCTGTGCAGCGCTACATACGTCTTGTAGCACTGTACAAATGTTCAGTAGTAGTAGGGTTACTGGAAAAGATTTTGTGGATAGTCTTACTCTTACTTTACCACTGTTTTATATTCCATTTGGATGTGGCTAGTGGACAATGGCGTCAGCAGCAGATAAATGGTCTGACATGCATGTATGTTCTGAAGAACAAATGCTGGACATTTTGAAAAATAAATCTTTATCTTTATTTAAAAAATTTGATATATTGGATTCTACTTCTGAAATTACATTGACAGAAACATTGGGGGTGTTCTAAAATTAAAAAAAAATATGGCTAGGGCACACTCATATAGTGCAACCCTAGTACAAATATTAGAAATGAAATGATCCCACATGGTTTGCAAATTTTAAAAGAATCCAGGATCCAAAATTTTTGAAAAATGGAATGAGATATTCAATAAATGCTCACTTGATTTAATTTTCTTATTAGTGGAATCAATTATTATGACCATTGATGCTACTGATAACAAAATATTGGATTAACTTTTATTTATTTACATTCTCTTATATACTGCGCTATTCTGCATCAGTGTGCTTTACATTGAACAAACTGAAATTACATTGAACAGGGCATTATAACTTGGAGATAACTATTTTACAGGGAACATGGACTATGGAGGGTTAAGTGGCTTGCCCAAGACCACAAGGAGCACCTGTGGGACTAGAAACCCCAGTCCTTCCGGCCCAAGGTTGCTGTCCTCTAGTGGGATTTGAACCCCCGACCTTCCAGCCTGAAGTACCTTGCCCCAACCACTAGGCCACTCCTCCACTTAAAATTAAAGAGAAACTAGAGGATTTTGAGGTGAAATTAAATGATATTTATAACAAGATTGATGACCTGAAAGTAACTCTCCATGAAATAAAAATTAAGAAATTGAATAGGGACAAGAAAGATTATGAAGAGAAACGGGTCTATCCATGGATGAATAAATTGACTAATAAGAGGTCTAGAAAGGTAGCAAGTCCAACAAAAAGATGCAATTTATTGAGTGCTCATATTTTCAACAATAGTGATTGCTTAGTTTTGATGAGAAGAGGGTTTTGGAAAAGATTTAGAGGATTCTCTTGCAGCAGATTTACTGCTTCTGCCTCATTTGCTCCCTCTTTCCCTTCCAATGCATGTGCTTCCTTTTCCTAGTTTACTCCCTGCTGCAGGAGCAGGTAAAACTGGATCTGGAGGATCTAGCATACCTTGGATCCAACTTAAGATGGAATCACCTAAATTTGGTGGATCCTGTTTTTACCCAGTCCCTGAATGGTAAGAACTTCAAATTGCCTGTTGCCATTGAAGCAGGAGAATCTTTTCTGCAGTCATCTGCTGGAACTGGAAGTTCTAGGAATTCATCTGCAACTTGTAGCAATAACTTTCACCATTTATTTTGTACTTCTGACCAGCAGCACAGAAGGGAAAGTGAGCTGGGACACTGTTTTTAGTGCAAGGACTAGCTGCCTCTTGGCATAAGTTGCAGATTGCAAGTACTTGTAAAGTCAGTTTCAGGCCTGGATTAAGGCATAGGCAACACAGGCAGCAACAGATGGGCACGGGAATATTGCCATCACTACCGCGCCTCATTCTTGGACAGTTTCACTATCTTGTTGAATGGCTTGGTCTCTGAGCAGTGTCAGCATCAAATCTACTCAATGTTAGGGCCGGAGCGAATGTGACAGGTCTGCTGCTTAGCATTGTGGCGGACCCATCAGGAGCTCCATGGCCTGGACTGTGCTCCCACTGAGTCGATCCAGGGCCAAGGAGTTCTCACTGTGGCACTCAGTATGAGTGTGGTCCTTTAGAAGTGACCAGGAACCATGCACTCTTCCTTTTTGGTTGACTGCCAGGTTACAGCTTTCCACTTCTGCTGCATCTAACCAGCATCAGGAGGTGACCGCTGGGTTCCTGATCTCTGCTTTTGCTGCCTTTCACCAGCATCAGGAGGTGATGCAGCCATCGGGGTCCTATCACATTGCCTACTTCCTGCCTCAGCATCTCTTTGGTCTCCTTTCTGCTGCTTGCGCCTGGGTATGATCACCGCTAGAGGATCAAGCACAGTGAAAAAGTATTTTCAGTGCTCTGATGCCCTAAGGGAAGTACTGATGATGACTTTGGTCCCTGAATGCACGGACACTGCAGGCGACTTAAGTGGAGCATGGATGGGTATATTAAGTCCATGGTCCCTCTGTGCCTTCCTCCTCTCAATGACTGCCCTTCTGTCCTGACGATGCACACGGGGGGGGGGGGGGGTGGTACACGGCAGCACAGGTGGGCGGTGCAGACTGACAGATTTTATTTTATTTATTTTATTTATTTATTTATTTAGTATACATTTTGTATACCGCTACTTCCAGCGATCAGCAGCGGTTTGATTTTACTGGCATACACCTGGTGACACTCCACTTTGGGTGCATCCTTCTGCGAGGATAATGTGGTGGACACCAAAAAGGTTTCTCCCTTGAGGAATTCCCACAATAACCACCAGGGGGCCTCTTGAAGCTTAGATAACATTAAGAAGCCAAAACAGGCAAAGAAGGTTCCTACTGCCTTAGTTGTGTGTGTTCAGACTCACACCGCCAGGACCCATAGACCACCAGCACACTATCTCAACCAGCCCGACAGCCCACCACACCCTCCCATGAAGGCATTGTGTAAAATCACAACGTGACCTCAATTCACAGGAGACAGGATACCCTCTGCCTGAAGCTCCACCCAATAGCAATCCACCTCCAATAGCAATCTATAAGTCAACTTCACCCAATGCCAACCCACATTGGCGGACTTGTATACCGGACAGAATCCTTTGCAGCCACACCACTCTCCGATAAACAGTGAGACTTCCAATTCTTTGCTGCCCAGTAACATACTTTCCTTGTCATTGAGTAGCAGTCATTCACATACTGGCAGGACAGCTGCGGCATCCTGTAAGCATCAATGCCACAGCCATGGTCACTGACACAGAAGACATTATTCCAGTTCTTCAAGCAGGACCAGAAGCAGCATGAAATCCTGAAATGCGGTGAGGAGACCTTACCATCGCCAGCATGGATCGTCACACAGGTGCCATTAGTATTTGCATTACTGCCATCGTGGAGGTTTGAGTCACTCTGTATCTAGCAGCTCTTCGAGTGGATCTTCATATGGTGGCTAACATCATCATGGCCCATGCTATTGATACACATCCCATAGGAGGGATGATCGTCATGGATCTAGGTGTCACTTACCCACTTCTGATGTTGCGGCATGCACTAACAAACCCCCTGCGATGAGCATCCTACTTGACACACAGTGTCGTGAAGTGCAAGGTTCAGAACCAAGGGAGGCAGAGGATTCACTACAAAGTGAAACCAGAACTGTCAGTGCTGAAACAAGCATGGAGGGTTGGCATGGAAACCCTAAACAAAGAACGTCACAGAGTGTTAGGGAACACCCATCCCCTGAGCTAGCTCCTGCCTCATCAGGGAAGTGGGAACACCTGGTGGGAGGTGTGGCTCAGCACAACGGAGAAAGAAACTTAGATAAAAAGCCTTTAGTTAAAGATAGGACAGAAACAGAGAAAGAGAAGGGGAAGGAGAAAGTCACAGACATAGTCTCAGATACGGAGACAGAAGGAAAAGGCAGCACAGCAAGCGTGGAGAAAGCTGAAAGAAGGAGAAAACCAGAGAAAGATAGATACTCCGAGGGCAGCCAAGGTCTGTGGCTGAGAGAAGGGAAAAGGGAAAGAAATCCCAATTCCACTCGGAGGAACTTCTCAGAGGAAGAGAGCTGGGGAAGATATTCAAGTCCAGTTCCTAGGGAGCAGTGCTTAACTACAAAAAGCACTGGGGATTTTTACTATCCAAAAAGCAGAGACGTTTACTCTGGGAACCAGAAAAGACAACCACGCTGTGCTCACAACAGACAGCCTGCAGGTAAAGCTTATTTCCCTGATACCAAGCTTTTATCAAAGGGGAGAGAGAAGTTTTACCAACCTTTTTGTAGCCAAGGGAGATTTCTGGGAGAAAGCAATCCTAAAGGCAGACACAGAATTCCCTGTAGCCAAACAGAAGAGGGAAACGTATATCCTTTTAATTACAGAGGGCTGTGTGCACAGGAAGCCAAACACCCATACTCACAGAGCAGGTTGGGGGAAGGGAACCCTGTAATTGGAACGGAGAGGTTTGCATGGCAGGCAGAAGAACCCTCTCTAAGGGACCTTAAGGAAGAAGGTGATCTTATGCAGTGGGACCCTTATCAACCCCCTGAGTCCGAAGTGTTTATGGACTGCTCTTATATGGTGGCAGACAATGTGCAGTCCCTTTGTTAATAATACTGGATTTTGCTGAAGGAAGAAAAACAGCCAAAAGAAGTATTTTGGAGGGAAACTGTTTTATTCTTTTTGATTCCGTAACAGCTGAAGATAAGCATTATTTAAGTTGCCTATTTTTGTTCACATCAGGAGTATGGTTTCTTTGTAAATATATTCTTTGTTCATGGTCATCAACATCCAACCCCGGGAGGGGCAATAAATCCTAATTTAACCTGAACCACTCGTGCACAACTTGGACTCATTCTTACTACTGTAGGACTACATTACCCAGGAGGCCTTTCCAAACCTCCATTTAAAGTTCACAGTCTAAGAAACACAACTACCCACTTGCCTTGCCCACGCTAAATGCCTCTGGGAGGGTGAGTGGTGACAACAGTTACAATCTCAGCAGCACAACATCCCACCATCTGCATCCAACCTGGGTTTGTTTAGTATGTTGGAACCCATTATAGCAGGTGAGAACCATTCTTCTATATTGGTGGGTAGTGTCAGCCTGCCTATTATGTTGCAGTCCACAACATCCTCAGTCCCTCAAAAGCCTAGCTCACACAAGAAAAAGAGGAGATGCAAGCAGTCTAGATCATCATCTATGTCCATTTCCTCCTCTTCATCAACTTCCTCTTCCCCATCTTCCATTGTGGCAGAGCAGACTAGGGGAACAAGTACTCAACCTTCCCTGATAGCCAGCTTTAAGTAATTGTGGGAACCGTCCCCTGGTAACTCAGGAGGAAGGCGAGAGAATTTTGATATTTTCAAACTGTTGGAGGACAAGTACTGATGCAAGGTCAAGAAGAGAGCAGACAGGTGATCTCCTGTACCCCATAGATCACCCATTCTGCATAATATTACCAACTGGACACTCAAATATGCCCGGATGATTGGTATTACATAACAGAAAGACCCTGCACAGGTCGGACATCTCTTTTCCTTCCTGGACACTATCATCAATGCATGGAAGGACTACAAGGGTTTCGTTAGACTGTCCTATGATGAGCACTTTCGGGACAAAATGGAAATGAGACCGAGCATATGCTGGGGCACAGATGATTGGGGACATAGCTGCAGAGGATATCTGCAAAGCATGGCCAGAATTTCCAAAAGAAGAGACCATCCCTCACCAAAAACTTGCTACAGAGATTAATTGCTGATAAATGGTGGGCCCCTTCAGGGACTCTCCATTTCCGTACTTTCTCATTTCCCCATTGACAGCGGTCCCCAAGAAGGAGCCCAGAAAGTACTGTAAAGGTTAATACACAACCTGTTCTTCCTGGAAGGGAACTCAGTAAACAATTTCATACCCGTTGAAGCATGTGCAGTCCAATATGCCTCTTTCAACCATGTTCTTGGTATAGTTTGAGCTGCAGGTAGGTATTCGTACCTTGCAAAGGTTGATATCGTGTCAGCATTCAGGCTACTCCCTATATACTTACCTGCTTCCCTCTCCTGGGATTTCAGTTCAATGGTATGTATTACTTTGACAGATGCATGCCAATGGGCTGCTCAATGTCCTGTTCTGCCTTTGAGACCTTCAACAAGTTCCTCCATTGGATGGTCCAGAAGCAGAGTGGGCTCGACACAGTGACACATTACCTGGACGATTTCCTGTTTATCAGTCCCGAATGCCTGCGCAACACTACTGAACACATTCCTGGCAATGGCAGCAGAATTCAGCATTCCCCTCACCAAGAAAAAAACTGTGGGCACCAAATAAAATCTGTCCTTTCTCAGAATTGAAATTGACACCGGGGACAGCACTACCAGACTTCCCATGAAGAACATAGCGGATCTCAAAGAAAGAATCAGTACCATGAAGGAACTTCGCAAGATCACACTCAAGATGGCACAGACTCTCATCATTTCCCTGAATTTCACCTGCCAAGTAATCTCAATGGGTTGGCCTTTCCTGGGGTGACTTGCCCAGGTGACATCCGGGCCGAAGGGAGGGCATCACCGGCTCCATCTTTTGTGTGGATTAAAGCAGGATCTAAATCCTTGGCTGAGATCTCTTGCCACCTTCAATGGGGTGAACATCTGGCAACAAGGCCCACTTAGTAATGTGGTCCTTGACCTCTTCAATGATGCTGCAGGTGCTCCCAGTTTTAGAGTATTTTTCAAGAGTGCTTGGTATGCTGCCCCTTGGCTAGAAAACTGAGCAACGAGGGTCTCACAAAAAACATTACTCTAGCTGTTCCCCCAGTATGTTGTGATATGTGTCTGGGGTTACCTACTGCGGGACCGCAACATTTTCTTCCAGTGTGACAACCAAGCATCAGTGGCAGTTGTGGTTGCAGAACTATTGAGGAAATTTGTACTTAGGTGCTTCCTGCTTTATATGGTGCAAGCATGATATGTCCCATGTTTGAACAATAACATTGCTGAATGCCTTTCATGTTTCTACTGGGATAGCGTCTGTTGCTTGACTCCAACTGTAGAAAAGCACCCCACAGTGATACCAGTCTTGATTTGGAACCTGATACCAGCATAAATTGGCAAATCGTACAACAGACTGTGGCTGCCTGAACCTGGGCAGCATGTCTCCGAGGATATTTGTGCATTGCTTCCTTCCTCCAGTCTAAAGGCTGTCAAGAAGGACCACCAGACAGAGTGCTGCTAACAGAATACATATCATCATCCAAGCCACAAGGTTTGTCACAACACATCATTGCCAGATTCTCCTTCTTTGCCAAGCTAGCAGGTTGGGGCAACCCCTCAGCAATTTTTTGTTAAGGACTCTGTTGAAAGGTTGGGCTAGGAATGCACCTAGAGAACCCAACAAAAGGAGGTCAGGGACTCACAAGATGCTTGAAAGGTTCTGGGTTGTGTTGACAGCCATGTGCTCGTCTGACTATGAGACATGCCAACCAACCTTTTTGTTAAAATGGTAAATAAAGGCAAAAGGAACAGGAGACCGCTATGGTTTTCGAAGGAAGTAGCTGAAAAAGTGAAGAAAAAGAGGGAGGCCTTCATGAAATACAAGAGATCACAGAGAGAGGAAGACAGGCATCTGTATTTGGAAAAACTTAGAGAAGCTAGCAAAGTAGTCAAGAAGGCAAAGATTCAAAAGGAGGAGGAAATAGCCAATGCAATAAAATGGGGGGATAAGACATTTTTCAGATATATTAGTGAGAAGAGGAAGGGCAAAAGTGGTATTGTCAGACTCAAGGGTGCAGGGGGGGAATATGTAGAAGCTGATAAGGATAAAGCGGAATTGCTTAACAAATATTTTTGTTCTGTGTTCACAGATGAAGAACCAGGAGCAGGACCTCCGAAAACACCCACAAATAAGAACAGAAGCGAGGGACATCTTGAACAATTTTCAGAAGACTGTGTTCGTGAGAAACTAGCTCAACTTAAAGTAGACAAAGCGATGGGACCGGATGGGATACACCCTAGAATACTGAGGGAACTTGGGGACGTTCTAGCAACTCCACTGACTGACCTTTTCAATGCCTCGTTGGAGTCGGGAGTGGTGCCAAAGGACTGGAGAGAGGCTAATGTAGTGCCTTTACACAAAAGCGGAAGTAAGGATGCGGTTGAAAACTACAGGCCGGTTAGTTTAACTTCGGTGGTGAGTAAATTATTGGAAACGCTGCTGAAAGAGAAAATAGTGAGGTTTCTGGAGTCCGGCGGATTACAGGATCCGAGGCAGCATGGATTCACCAGAGGCAGGTCTTGTCAGACAAATCTGATTGATTTCTTTGACTGGGTGACCAGGGAGTTGGACCGAGGGAGAGCTCTAGATGTGGTGTATTTAGATTTCAGTAAAGCCTTTGACACTGTTCCTCACAGGCGACTTATAAACAAACTGAGCACCCTAGGGATGGACCCTAAAGTTACTGCTTGGGTTAGAAATTGGTTGGGTGGGAGGCGACAGAGTACAAGTAAATGGAGCTCACTCTGAGGAGAAGGATGTTACCAGTGGTGTGCCCCAGGGATCTGTCCTTGGTCCGATTTCTTTTTAACATCTTTGTTAGTGATATAGCGGAAGGGCTGTCGGGTAAGGTTTGCCTCTTTGCGGATGATACCAAAATCTGCAATAGAGTAGACACCCAGGAAGGTGTAGATAACATGAGGAGGGATCTAGCTAAGCTTGAAGAATGGTCTAGAATTTGGCAGCTGGGATTTAATGTTAAAAAATGTAAGGTCATGCATTTGGGCTGCAGCAATCCAAGGGAGCAATACAGTATAGGAGGTGAAGTACTTTTGTCCACTAAAGAAGAGCGGGACCTAGGCGTGGTTGTGTCTGATGATCTTAAAGTAGCTAAACAGGTAGAAAAGGTGACGGCAAAAGCTAGAAGGATGCTTGGGTGCATACGGAGAGGAATGGCTAGCAGAAAAAAGGAGGTGATAATACCTCTGTATAAGTCTTTGGTGCGACCTCATTTGGAGTATGGTGTGCAATTCTGGAGACCGCACCTTCAAAAGGATGTGAACAGGATGGAGTCGGTGCAGAGGGTTGCTACTAAAATGATTAATGGGCTTCATTATAAAGCATATGAGGACAGACTTAAGGATCTTAATATGTACACCTTAGAGGAAAGGCGGGATAGAGGTGATATGATTGAGATGTTTAAATACCTCCATGGCATAAATGTTCAGGGAGAGAGCCTCTTTCAATTGAAAGCAAGTTCTGCTACGAGGGGACATGGGATGCGGGTGAAGGGAGATAGATTCAGGAGTGATATGCGGAAATATTTCTTTACGGAAAGAGTAGTGGATCCATGGAATAGTCTCCCAGTGGAGGTGGTAGAGATGAGGACAGTAACTGAATTCAAAAAAGCATGGGACCAACACAGAGGATCTCTAAAGGTAAAAAGTGGACTGTTGTAGTTGTTATGGAAGGACAGACTAGATGGGCCTTGTGGTCTTTTTCTGTCATCATGTTTCTATGTTTCTATGCCTGTTCCAGGCAGCATTCACATTGGCATTCTTCAGATCCTTCCAAATCAGTGAACTGGTAGCCATTCTTCAGATCCTTCCAAATCAGTGAACGAATACCAGACCACCATCTGGATTACAGTTCCCAGACATTATACCAACAGAGGGCCTTCTGCATATTTGAATTGCCAAAACAAAGAACAATCAAAAGGCAAGAGACAGTATATCATCCTAAAGGCGGTGCCGCAACCTCAGACTTGCCGTGTTGCTAATGTTCATAGATACATGGCATTGTGACCAACTCCATACCTATAGTTCTTGATTCATTTGTATGGCATCCCTTTGGTGCTACCAATTCACAGCACTATTCAAGAAAGCAATGGTTGAATCGGCCTGCAGGTTGATCTTTTAGATACCCATTCATTCCAGACAGGAGTGGTGATTGTAGCAGTGAAGATGGGACTGCTGGTCATAGCGAGTAAGACCTTGGGTCAGTTGGCATTGCAAGGCCTGTGTACTATATATTCAACCCCAAGCAGTGACTCCTCTTCTATCCTCAGTAACTTCATGGCACAGACCCAACAATTTTACAAACTTTGTCTTGTTTTGTTTTTTAAAGAGCACATAGTCTGTATAATTGGTCAGTCCTTCATCCGCTGGACAGCTGAGAGAGTGTCCTTGAGACCGCTGGGCCCCCACCTGGAAATGGCCAAGCACAGAGTACATCTCATTGGTTGAGTTGCTCTGAGATGAGATGGGCGCAACTTTGCCCAATTCTTGAGAAACAGATCAGATGTGTACCCCTTCCCCTGCAGCCATTGTCATTCATCTTGGTAGGAATGACCTTAGCGCCATCTCTGGAAAACAACTAATTGACTCCATTAGGGACAACCTCTTCTGGACAGCTAGAAACCTGTCCGTGTCTGGTCTGACCTCATACTTTGGCTTAATTGGACCGGCACCCGGCTTTGGAATAGAGAGCTCAAAAAGGTCAACAGGCAAGTCAGCCAGAGTATAATGCAGGCCAGGGGATAGCAAATCCACCATTATTGGGCATACTCTTCGATTCCTGGTTTCTTCAGGAAAGACCTTATTCATCTCGTCAGCATTGGAATGACATTCACAGATCTTTGGAGGACATCTTTGAGACCAGCTCTGACTCTCACAGCTGGTGCAACCAGGAGTAAGGGGACCCAGGAAAAGCTGCAGGTATACAGTGAATCTTGGGAGAGGGCAGGGCATCCTAGCTGGTGACAAGGCAGGGCACTCTGGCAAGTCTCCTCAGGCATGGACCAGCCTCAGGCATAGTCGATCCCATAAGACAGTACAACGAGACAGCTGGTATGGTGGCAGACCTAGCTCAGGTCGGCAAGGCAGGCCCAGTCACTGTGCCCGGACACACAGCATTCACAAGTGACAAGTTGCAGTTCACCCCAGATTGGCTTGGTTGACTGGGCAGAATCACCAGCTGCCTCCTTCCATTGCTTGAATGGCTAACATACTAAGGATGGGTGATGAAAGCCGCCAAGTAAGTGAAAGCCCCCCCCAGGTAAGTGAAACGTTAAATACCTCTGTAGAAATTGGTAAGGGAGCAACATCTGGAAAGCGGTATGTACCTCGTATAAATGCCCATAGCATAGGAAATAAGATTCCAGATGTTGAAGCTTTAATGGAAGAGGCTGACTTGGATTTAGTGGTAGTTAAAGAGACATGGTTCACGGACAACCACGACTGGGATGTAATTATACCAGGCTACACTTTATTCAGGAAGGACAGGGTAGGAAGATGGGAAGAAAGAGTGGCACTGTATGTAAAAGATTATATTAAAGCTATGGAATTACAGGACTTAAAAGGGAATGAGGAGTCACTGTAGGTTAAACTAGAAAGAGGGAAAGGGGAATCCATTTGCATTGGTGTGATATAAAGATCTCTCTCACAGGGAGAAGAAGCAGACAGAGATTTAATAGAAGACATATGCAGTATTGCCATGAAAGGAGAAGTGCTATTGATAGGTGATTTTGATATGCTGGATGTGGATTGGCACAAATCTGCTGTGGTGTCATCTAGAAGTAAGGAGATCCTAGATTTTCTACAGGGAGAACTATTCTGGCAACTGATAACAGAACCCACAAGTGAATGGTCAATTCTGGACTTGGTGCTTACCAATGGGGCAAGTGTTTCTGATGGCATAGTGGGAGATCATCTCGAATTCAGTGATTACCAGATGGTATGGTTCAGTATCAGGACTAGGGCTGATAAAATCCATTCAAAAGCGAGGGTCTTAGGGCCCGATATTAAGTTGGGCAGGCTATGCACGGCAGTGGCACATAGCCTGCCCGCCGACCCCTTTAACCCGGATTTGCACTTCCGTGCCGGCGGAAGTGAAAATCCAGGTAAGCCTGCATGCCCCAGCAGCCGCAGAGGCTACAAGGGTAGCAACGATTTTCTATGCTATCCGCATAGCCACCCTAAAGATAGACAAGGTCAAACCTCACCTATCTTTAAGGCGCAGAGAGAGGGCTATGCGGGCAGCATCGAATATTGACCCAAACAGCAGACCCAGGAGGAGGGGCACCGCCGACAACATCACAACACCTAAAGACTTCACCAAAACAAAGCAAACCACATCAAGGAGAGCAACATCCCTAGCAGCACCAGCCATATGGAACTCCCTACCTGCCAGCCTAAGATCAACTGTCGACTTGAAGGACTTCAGAAAATTACTCAAAACCACACTCTACATAGAGCATTACAGAGACATCACGTAACCAGTCCAGAGACCTCAGTCACCTGCTCCAAGCCCCCTCTTCCTCCACTATATATACCCCCTTGTAAATAGCTCACGCTGTATATATTACATTTGTTAATTAAACTACCCATGTAGATATCCCCACAAGCACCTCTATCCAACCACTGCATGCAGACACCCCCTCCCCTTACAACTTGAATCGTTTGACGTGAAAGCTGCCTTGATTTTAGGATAAGGCGGGATACAAATACCTTTAAATAAATAAATAAAATCGCTGCTACTCGTATAGCCCCTTCCTCTGCTGTGGAACACCCCTAACATGCCCTGAAAGTGCCCTTCGAATATCCCAGATAAGGCCCTTACACGGGTAACTAAGGAAGTTACCCATGTAAGGGTCTTCGAATATCGGGCCTTAGACTTCAGGAAAACTAACTTTGCCAAGATGGGACAATAACTCAAGGAGTCATTACCGGGATGGGAAAAACTGGGGCATATAGAAAAGCAATGGGCAAAACTGAAAGGGAAAATTTTAAGGGCAACAAACCTTTTTGTTAAGCAAATAAATGTAAAAAGAAAAGAAGTCTATGATTCTCAAAAGAAGTAGCTGAAAAGGTGAAGAAAAAGAGGGTGGCCTTCATGAAATGCAAGAGATCACAGAGGAAGGAAGACAAGCATCTATATTTGGAAAAGAGAAGCTAGGATAGCAGTCAGGAATGCAAAGCTATAAAAAGAAGAACAAATAGCCAATGCAATAAAATGGGATAATACACTTTTCAGAGATGTTAGTGAAAGGACGAAAGGTAAAAATGTTTGTTTATTAAACTTGATATACTGCCCTTCAGGGGGACCAGAGCGGTTTACAATGTAAAAACAATCATAAAACAATCATATAAACAATAAGCCAGAAGAAAGGAAAAGGAAGTTACAATCTCGAGATAGGAAAGAGCACAACACAAAATGGAGGAGGAATATGTAGAAGCTGATGAGGATAAAGCAGAATTGCTTAACAAATATTTTTGTTCTGTGTTCACAGATAAAGGGCCAGGAGCAGGACCTCAAAAAACACCCACAAATAGGAACAGAAATGATGAGGATCTTGAACAATTTTCAGAAGACTGTGTTCGTGAGGAACTAGCTAAACTAAAAGTAGACAAAGCGATGGGATGGATCGGATACATCCAAGAATATTGAAAGAACTTGAGGACTGACTGACTTTTTCAATGCTTCTTTAGAGTCAGGAGTGGTCCCAGAAGACTGGAGAAAAGTACATTTGGGGTCCCTATACACAAAAGTGGAAGTAAGGGTGAGGTTGAAAACTACGCTGGTTAGTCTAACCTCTGTGGTGAGTAAAACAGAGACTAATGAGGTTTCTAGAATCCAATGGATTGCAGGATCCAAGGCAGCCTGGGTTTGGACTGATTTCAGTAAAGTCATTGACCCATACTGCACAGGCGACTTATAAACAAATTGAGCACCCTAGGGATGGACCCTAAAGTGATTGGGTTAGAAATTGGTTGAATGGGAGGCATCAAAAGATAGAAGTAAATGGAGTTCACTGTGAGGAGAATGATGCTACCAGTGGTGTGCCACAATTTTCTGCCCTTGGTCCGATTCTTTTTAACATCTTTGTTAGTGATATTGTGGAACGACTGTTGGGTAAGGTTTGCCTTCTTGCAGATGATACCAAAATCTGCAATAGAGTAGACACACAGGAAGGAGTAGATACAATCTAGCCAAGCTTGAAGAATGGTCAAGAATTTGGCAGCTGAGATTTAATGTTAAAAAATACAGGGTCATGCATTCGGGCTACAAAAATCCGAAGGAGCAGTACAGTGTAGTGATGAAGTACTTCTGTCCACAAAAGAAGAATGGAACATGGGTGTGATTGTTTTTGATGATCTTAAAGTGACTAAACAGAAAAGGCAATGACAAAAACCAGAAGGATGCTTGGGTGCATAGGGAGAGGAATGACCAGCAGAAAAAAAGGAGGTGATAGTGCCTTTGTATAAGTCTCTGGTGCAACCTCATTTGGAGTATTGTGTGCAGTTCTGGAGACCACACCTTCAAAAGGATATAAACAGGTTGGAGTCGGTGCAGAGGGTGACTACTAAAATGGTTAGTGGTTTTCATTATAAAGCATATGAGGACAAACGTAAGGATCTTAATATGTATACTTTAGAGGAAAAGTGGGATAGAGATGTTTACATATCTCCATGGCATAAATGCACAGGAGGAGAGCCTCCTTTGATTGAAAGCAAGCTCTGCTACGAGGGGACATAGGATAAGGGTGAAAGGAGATAGACTCAGGAGTAATATCGGAAATATTTCTTTACAGAAAGAGTGGTAGATGCATGGAATAATCTCCCAGTAGAGGTGGTAGAGATGAGGATAGTATCTGAATTCAAAAAAGTATGGGACAAACATAGAGAATCTCCAAGGGAAAAGAGAGGACTATTGTAGTAGTCGATATGGAAGGGCAGATTAGATAAGTCATGTGGTCTTTTTCTGCCATCATGTGTCTATGAACCTCATAGACCATTAACATTGTTACTCCCAGACCACACCTTCAAAAGGATATAAACTGAATGAAGTCAGTATAGAGGGTGGATGCTAAAATGATTAGTGGTCTTCATTATTTATTTATTTTATTTATTTATTTACAGACTCTTATATACCGCGCTATTCGGCATCAGTGCGGTTTACATGGAACACAAACTTACAGCCGGGCAGCAAGCCGCTCGGTGTTTACAGAGAATGGGTACCAAAAAAACTTGGATAACAAGGGGCAACTATTTACACACTATTTACACATAGACATCATGTTTAAATCATCTCGGAAGTAGACTGTGTCAAGGTTGGATTGCCTGTGTGTTGGTGTTGCTGTACTGGGTAGTGGAGGGGGCTGTTAGTGTGCTGGCTTCCGGGTAGTACTTTAGGAAGAGGTGGTGCTTCAATGATTTTCTAAACTGGGTCAGGTCAGGAATTGCCCGGATGGAGGGTGGTAGTGCGTTCCAGCATCTTGGTGCACAGAACTTGAAGGCCCTGTTTGCAGTTGATTGGGTGCATTGAATTATTGCCTTTGGGACTGTCAGTGTGTCGACTGCTGCAGATCTTCTGGACCTGCTGGGGGATATGGTGTGGATACGTTCCGCGAGGGAAGTGGATGAGAGCCCATTGATGGCCTTGAATGTCAGCAGAAGGGTCTTGAATGTGAGCCTGCCGTGAATTGGGAGCCAATGCAGCTGTTTCAGGATAGGTGTCACGTGCTCAGTTCTGTTTGCCCCATGTAGGACTCTTGCCGTGGCGTTCATCGCGAGCTGGAGTGGGATCAAGGTGGATTGTGGGAGCCCTTGAAGTATTGCATTTGCGTAATCAAAGTGTGGTATAATCAGTGCTTGGTAAATCGTTCTGAAGTCGTCCGGCTCTAGCAGAGCACGTATGTGCCTGAGTGTCCGGATCCTGTGGTATACTCTCTTCACTATGTTACTTATGTGTGCCTTCATGTCGAGGTGTTGGTCTAGAGTGACGCCCAGATATCGGATTGTGGTTTTAGTTTGTAGTTCTGCTTCCTTAACCTTTAGATGGGGAGGTGGGTTGAAGTTTAGGTTCCTTGTAATGAAAAGGACTTCTGTTTTCTTGTGTTGTATTCGAAGGTTCTGGGTTTGGAGCCATTCGGATACTGCATTGAAGCAATCTGTCAGTGGGGAGAGGTCCGGTTGCTCTGTTGCGAAAGGCATGTAAAGTAGAACGTCATCTGTGTATATTAGACATTCGACGTTGAATGATCTGATGAGGTTACAGATAGGCTGCATATATATATTGAACATCAGGGCGAAGAGGGAGGATCCTTGCGGAACGCCCTGCCTCTAGTGGAAGGGTTTTGATGAAGACGCTCCAGATTGTACATGCTGCCATCTGTCGGATAGGTATGACTTGCACCATTCTAGTGCCTTATCATGAATACCCTTCTCCCTGAGACGCCACAGGAGAATCTCATGGCTTACCGAGTCAAAGGCAGCGGCTATGTCCAAGAAGATGAGGGCGTATCCTTGGCGTATGTTGTCGATACCAGTAATTATGTTGTTGTATAGGGTAATTTAATTTAATTTAATTAACAGATTATTTATATACCGCTCCTTCCATTGATCAGGTGCGGTTTCCATATAACAACAATAAACAGTGTGGTCTGTTTTTACATATAACATTTGTAGCTAGGTAAATACAGTTAACAATTAATAATTAACAATTAACAATTAGTAAACTATGTACAGTTGAACATAATTAAACTATATACATTGTTTTGTTTTTCATTTACTTATTCGCTTTGTTTTAGGGTGTATCACTTCATTCTTTTGATGAGTTGTGTATTACTCGGGGTGGGATTATCCTTTATCCAGTTGGGGGGTGTGTGGTGTGCTGGTCAGAGATCCATAATGCTTTGTGAATAAGTGTGTTTTGAGTTTTTTTCTGAACTCCATTATGTCGGGTAATTGTCTTAGTTCTATTGGGATTGTGTTCCACAAGATAGGTGCTGCATGGGAGAAGGCTTTTTTGTTAGTGGATTTATTGGCCCTAATGAATTCTTTTGGAGTGGTTAGTTTATTAAGCTGGTCTCTCCTTTGTAGATTGTGTGTAGGTTCTATTTTGATAAGGTTATTTATGGGCAGGGGTGCTGTTTTTGTTATGGCTTTGTAGGTGGTTAATATAGTTTTATATTCTATGCGGCTTTGAATCGGGAGCCAGTGTAGATATTCTAAGATTGGGGTTATATGTTGGAAAGGTGGGGCTTTCGTTATGGTCCTTGCTGCTGCGTTTTGTGCTAATTGAAGTTTTTTTATGGCTTCCTTGCTTACGCCAAGTAAGGTTAGGTTTGCGAAGTCGAAATGTGGGGTTATGATTGCTTGTATGACGCGTTGGAAGTCCTGTAAGTGCATTAGTGGGCGGAGTTGCTTTAATATTTTTAGTTTAAAGTAAACTTTTTTTGCTATGTTTCTTACATGTGTGTCCATGCTGAGATGTTTATCCAGTATCACACCTAAGTAGCGTATTTCAGTTTTCAGTATGATATTATTATTTTGCAATGTTATATGCGAGGGGGGAATAAATGTTGTGCATTTAGTTACTATTAGGGCTTCTGTTTTTGAGTGATTGATGTGCAGATTGTTTTCATTTAGCCAGGTGTTGATTTCAGTGAGGCAGTCGTTAATGAGTTGTGTAGGGATATTTGGGATTTTGAATGGGACATACATCATTATGTCGTCCGCATATAGGTGATAGAGGACATTGAATTTTTTAAATATTGTACAGATGTGTTTTAGGTATATGTTAAAAAGCAACGCTGATAGAGCTGAGCCTTGTGGGAGGCCTAGTTCTTGTTTGTATGTTTTTGATGAGAGATTACCGATTTGTACCGTTTGTGATCGTTCTGTTAGATAAGAAGTAAACCACTTTAGGACAGTGGATTTAATACCTATTTGTTTAAGTTTATTGATCATTATTGAGTGGTGAACACTGTCGAAGGCTGCAGACACGTCTATGAATATGAGTAAGAATGCTTGTTTAGGTTTGTCTATTCCTCTCACAAGTGTATTGATTAGCACTGTTAGTAGTGATTCTACTCCGTGTCTGGGGCGAAACCCATATTGCTGGTCGTCAAGTGGGGCTGAGCTATCAATGAATTCTTGTGTTTGAATTTGTACAGTTTTTTCGATTAATTTGGCCATGAATGGAATACTCGATATGGGTCTGTAAGAATTAGGTGATGATTTGTCAAGGGTAGTATTTTTTAGAATTGGGCGGATCTGTGCGTGTTTTAGAGTAGCGGGTAGGTATCCACTTTTTAGGGAGAGGTTTATTATTGGGAGGATGAACTGAGAGAGTACAGGTAGGGAGTTCTTTATCCAGGTTACTGGACAGGGGTCAAGTAGAGATGTAGTAGTATTAATGTTTGTGATGATGGATTTGAGTTCAACTTTGGTTAAGGGTTGAAATACAGACCATTCATCTGTGTTAAGTATTTGTGAAGTGTCTACTGGCTTAGGTGGTATGGGATGGTACTTTGTCTTGTTCATGTAGTAATTTGCCAGTGTTTGTGGGGTAATGTCTGTGATTTCATTACTGGAGTTGTGATTATTATTAGTCAGCTTTTGGACAATTGAGAAAAGTTCTCTAGGTCTATTTATTGCGTTGTTTAAGATAGAGGCGTGGTAGTTTTTCTTGGCATTGTTTATTGCGTCTTTATATTTGTTGAGTTGCGTGAGGTATGAGTCTTTTGTAATTGTGTTTTTATTTTTCCGCCATTTATATTCGGCTTTTCTTAAGTTCTTTTTCATTAGCTTTAAATCTTTATTGTACCAGGGGGTTTGATCTTTTTTAGGGTGTGTGTTTTTCTTAGTTATTTGTTTATTAGCTGCAGCATTTTTGATGGTTTTGTGCCAGTTCGTTACTGCTGCATCTAGGTTTATTGGTGATGTAGATAAATTAGGGATTATTATGTCGAGGAATTCTTCTTCATTGTATTTTTTAAATCTTGATGTATGTGCATTAGTTGTTGTTCGTTTAACTGATGTGTTTATTGTGATCTTAAAGTTGATAAGGTAGTGATCTGACCATGGGGTCCGTGTGCAATTGAGGGATGTTGGGTTATAGAGTTGGTAGAGTTCGTTTGGTAGGAATACCATGTCAAGGATACCACCTTTTTCATGTGTGCTAGTGTTTATTATTTGGTGAAAATCCATGTCTATTGTTGATTCCATAAAGAGGGAGGCATATGATGCTGGTAGTGATGGGGTGTTGAAGTCTCCAAGCATAATAATTGGATTTTGTTCAGTGGAGGAACTTAAAAAGTCAATTAGTGGGTCTAGTTTTTCTGATTGTTTGTCTGGTGGCCTGTAAATTAGGCAGATTGTTATGTTGCCAATTTTCACAATAAGGGTATCTATGTTGGTGTGTAGGTTCGATGTTAGTTTTTTGGCTTTTAGTTCTTTTTTTGACATTATTAGTACTCCACCACCTTTTTTGTGAGTTCTATGTGTGTAGAATGTGTCGTAGTTATTGTTGCTTAGTTGATTTAGGTAAACGTTGTCTGTGTCTGATAGCCATGTCTCGGTTATACATAGTATATCTGGTTTTTGGTTGTCTAGAATGTCTGTGAATATAGGTAGTGAGGTAGTGAGGGTAGTGAGGAGTATTTCCACTCCATGGGACTCCCTGAACCTGTGTTGGCAGGGATCTAGCGGCGAAGTGAATTCGATGTGGTCTTGTATTTGTCCTTGGACTTCTTTCTCGATGATCTTGGCTAGAAGAGGTATGCTAGCTGTAGGTCTATAAGAGTCTACCTTCTGGGAATCAAGCTTACTGTTTTTCAGCAGAGGCCTAATAGATGTATGTATGTTTGAGGCATTGGGGGAAGGAGCCTGATGTGAAGGATATGTCCATGAGCCTGGCTATGAATGGGCTAAGCTCGCAGCGTAGTTCTTTTATCCAGAAGGCAGGGCAAGGGTCGGTTTGTGCTGTGGTGGTGTTGATCACAGCGATGGTGTCTTCAATGCCCTTCTTGGATGGCATGGAGAAGATGGTAAGTGGATTTAGGTAAGCTGATTCGTATCCAGTGGTGGGTGCTGCGGCCGTGTTGGTCTGGCATATTTTTGATTGCAGGTAATCTGCAAATTCTTGAGGGTGGATCTCGTTCGGCTGGTCATGGGCTGGTTCTTTCGTTAGGTTCTTAACCAGACTAAAAAGGTTGTGTGGTTTATTCAGGGACCGTTTTAGTGTTTCTGTGTGGAATTGTTTCTGTTTCCCTGTAATTGCTTCGCGGTGCTTTGTCAGGTGATGGTTGTATACTCTCTGGTCTTCTGCAGAATAGGATCGACGCCAGCATCTTTCAAGCTTCCTTAGGTGGATGAGATGATCGAAGCTCTATGGAGTACCAGGCTGCATTGGCTCGTTTCCTTGAAGGTTTGATCGATGGAGGGCGTTGTGCGATGCTGCTGAGGCTGCTGTTCCAGTCAGTGATCAGTTCATCGAGGCTGAGTGATGTTGAAGCGAGGAGTGGGACAGTTTTCTGCAGAATAATTTCCTTATCGAAAGGATGGAACCTTCTTGGCTGTGTTCTGGTGGTGCTGCTCAGACCGCCCGTGTTCTTTTGGCTGTTGCATAACATGGGTATTTGGAAGTTGATAAGTTTGTGGTCTGACCAGGGTACTGCGGTAATGTACAGCGTAGGGACGTGGGCTGTGGTGATGGCTGCCTGTGCGGCAAATATCAGATCCAGTACGCCTCCTTTCTCATGGGTGGGTTCATTGACTATTTGTAACCCAGCTCCTCGAGCGCTTCACGAAAAGCTGATGCTTGGGTGTCTTGCAGGGCTGGAAGGTTGAAATCCCCTAGGACCCATGTCAGTGTGCGTGGGTTCTGGGCATTGAGAGCGAGGTCAATTATTGTTGAGAGGTCGTCAGGGGAGGCTGATGGGGCTCTATAGAGTAGGATGATGGAGCAGTGCTTGTTGGCTATTATGGTTGTGTCGAGGTGCGCTGTGCTGGTGGCGCTAATTTGTTGGAAGTGAAGGTCAGTCTTGACGAGGACGAGTACTCCTCCTCCTCTTCTGTTGTCTCTATGGCAGGCGTGTATTGTGAAACCGGTGGGTAAGAGTTGGTTGAGGAGGACATTGTCATCGCTGGACAGCCACGTCTCTGTGATCATGAGTATGTCTAGGTCATGGAGGGAAATTGTGTCCGAGATAACTGGCCATTTCTTGCGGATTGATCGGGCGTTTAAAAGTGCGCATTTCAGGCTCTGGGGGTGGGCATGATCTTCTTGTAAAGGTTTCTTAGTATGTTGAAGTGCAATGTGTAGCAAGTGGGGGTGAGGTGTGCGTGTATCTTCCCTTGTCCTGTGGTGGGGAGCGTTGGTCCATCTCCTTCCATGGTACTGTAGGGTTGGTATGTAATTGTGGGAGGGTGATAGAGCTGTGATGCTGTTGAGCCACCCGGAGAGGAGGTAGCAACTAACTATGGTAATGAGGGAGCGGGCCATTTGAGGGATACAGGTGATTTGATCGGTTGGGCCGGGGGTTTGGGCTATCGCTGGCAGTTATGTAACTATCGTAACAGTTACAACACCCAAGCAGTTATGCAGCTACAGCAAGTTACAAAAATCAGGCAGTTATGCAGCTACAGCATCAGTTAGAACAATCAGGCAGCTACAGCAACCGTTACAAACAGTCAGGCAGTTATGCAGCTGCGGTCAGGCAGCTAAAGCAACAGTTACAGCAATAACTGTTGCAGCTACGGCAACAGTTACAGCAATCTGGCAGCTAAAGCAACAGTTACAAACAATCAGGCAGTTAAGCAGCTACAGCAATAGTTACAACAATCAAGCAGTTAGGTAGAGACACAGGTCAGGTAGCTATATAGTTTGGGCTACGGTGAGCATGCCATAGGTAACGGGTACTTAGGTAGGCCTGTGGGTTAAATACGCTCTCTGATATGGTACAGTCAGTTAAGTCAGGTAAGCTATCTAGGCAATTAGACCAGGCCCTCTGTTTAGGCATATAATTCGGGCAAATCCGATATATCGGATACTCTGTCTAGGCGGGTATTAGCGGTGGCTAAAACATGTAAGCTGTCTTTGTGTGTGGATCATGTAAATTATCCCCAATTAGTTCGCTCTAGGGTCAGTGTTCAAATAGTGGTTTGCGTTCTACTTCTTTGGTCAGGATGGTGTGTGTGTCTTACTCGTATCTGCATCTGGCTCTGTTCCTGGTTGTTCGGACTTTCGGTGGCAGTGTGTGGCCTCAGGGTTTGGCCTCCGCCTAAGGGCCAAGCCAAAGGGCCCTCAGGCGCAGGCGTGCCCACCGGCACATCCTTTTAAACGTGGCTGCTCTGCCCCGATTGGGCAGAGCAGGCTCTGGGCAGCTGTTGCTCCGGCGTGCTCTATCCCTGTCGGGAGAGCAGTGGCTGGGCCGGAGTGAAGAGGAGCAGGAGAGGATCTCGCGCCCGCCGGCGCTTCCTTTTAAACGTGGCTGCTAGGCTCTGGGCGGCTGTTGCTCCAGCGTGCTCTATCCCCGTCGGGAGAGGAGTGGCTGGGCCGGAGTGAAGAGGAGCATTATAAGTCTGTCCCCATATGCATTATAAGTCTGTCCCCATATGCATTATAAAGCATATGGGGAAAGACTTAAAGATCTTAATATGTATACTTTAGAGGAAAGGCGGGATAGAGGAGATATGATAGAGATGTTTCAATACAGTTGTGGTCAACATTATTGGCAACCTTTCATTTTAGGTATGTTGTGTACAATATCTTGAGAAATAGTTGGAAATATTCCAACTGTATGTTATCATAATATTTTTATAGAATGTTCAAAGGTATACAACAAAAAAGAAGATATCTGTGAAACTTAGACATAGTAATTTCTTAGAAAAAAACAAAATATGACCTAGAGAGGATTAATAGCACCCTTCACTAATATTTGGTTGCACAACCATTGGCAGTGATGACAGCCTCCAAACATTTCTTGTAAGCCATCTATAAGTTTCATATCTCTCTCTGCTGGTAATTTCTCCCACTCTTCAACTGCTTTTTGATCCAGCTTATGAAAGTTTCCAGGATTCCTTTTACAGATTTTAGCTCTTTCCGAAGGTTCTCGATTGGCTTAAGGTCAGGACTCATTGCTGACCATTTTTCCCTCTGGAATGATATGCGAAAATATTTCTTTATGGAAAGAGTTGTAGATGCGTGGAATAGTCTCCCAGTGGAAGTAGTAGAGACGAGGACTGTCTGAATTAAAGAAAGCATGGGACAGACACAGAGGATCTCTGAAGGACTATTGTAGTTGATATGGAAGGGCAGAACTAGAGAGGCCATGTGGTATTTTTCTGCCATCTATTTTTCCATGTTTGATTGTTGTTTTATTGCTGTTAATAAAGTTGCTGCCAAGTGACCCATTACCCTGGAGTTGAACGATTCTTCTATGGTTTTCATTCAACTTGGGGCAAGCAGAATGGATAGTGCTGTTTGCGTACGTTAATGTTAAGGCTGGAGTGAATGCAACAGGTCTGCCACTTAATATGACAGTGGATCTATCAGGAGTCCTATGCCCTGGACCACGCTCCCACTGAGTTGATCCAGGGGGGCAGGGAATTCCTGCCGCAGGCACAGCAGTGCAACAATTTGTCACACCTGGCTGAGGTGTCACTAAGCAGGAGCCCGGTCATTTAAAAGTGAGCAGAAACCATGCAGTCTCCTTCTCTTTTCAGCGACTGCCAGCTCATCCCACCCATCCAGTAGTCATGAGATGGGTACTCTGTATTAGCAGAAACCTGTGTTCACATGTAATGGTGGTGGTCAATGACTATCTATGTTCTTTAGTTGCTATATCTTGCTGGCCTAAATACACTTGTTATGCTCTCTTATTGGCTATCTCCTAATTTGTAGCAGCTAACATGCCTAAAGGTGAATGCATGTTCTGTTAATGGCTAAGATTTTTCTCTTGTCATGATGCTCATGAGTTGATGTCACTATCCTACCAACATGTAATTGTTATGCCATATTACTTGTCGCAGTTATTTATTTATTTTATTTATATTCTCTTATATACCGCGCTATTCTGCATCAGTGCGGTTTACATTGAACAAAGAGATAATTAGTCCTTACCTGCTAATTAGTGTTCCTGAAGGAACGACAGTCCAGTCCCTTTACATCCGGGTTGCGTAACCCTTCCAGCAGCTTGGAGGCTGAGCCTAACCCTTTTGAGGATGGTTAGGGATAAATACCCCTGGCACGACCCCTAAGCCCCAGTAATCTATTGACAAAACAGACTTAACGTACAAAACCATTAACTCTAGAAACCTGAAACTTTTTTTTTTTTTTAATATAAATGATGTAGGAACAAAAACCTGTCGGTACACAAGAAGTAGGAGGGAGGAGAAGGTTTACCAGAGGTTGCCGTAGCCCTCCCCTGGCCCTGGCCCACTTGACCCATGCAACAAGACACCTTCCGCCTCTGCCTCGGACTCGGAATCGTTCCGCTATCTTTTCCGTAGCCCGGGTGGGAACAGGGACTGGACTGTCGTTCCTTCAGGAACACTAATTAGCAGGTAAGGACTAATTATCTCTTCCTTATCGTCACTCCAGTCCAGTCCCTTTACTTCCGGGATGTAACAGAGCAGTTCAAACTTGGGAGGGGTTCGCTATCCCGGAACGAATTACCGCGTCCCCAAAGCTAGCATCTGCAGACCTCTGAACATCCAGCCTGTAGTGCTTGGTAAAGGTATGTAGAGAGGACCAAGTCGCCGCTCTACAAATATCTAGCGGAGGAACAAGGCTGTACTCCGCCCAGGAAGAGGCCTGTGCCCGCGTGGAGTGGGCCCGCAGTCCTCCCGGAACCTGTTTCCCCTTCAGGATATAGGCGGAAGCAATGGCTTCCCTGATCCATCTAGAGATGGATGCCTTAGCCGCGGCCTCCCCCTTGTGAGGACCCCCAAACTGAATAAACAAACGTTCAGACCTTCTAAATGAGGCCGTACGGGAGAGGTAACGCTTCAACACTCTCCGTACATTTAGATGACGTAGTCTGTCATCCTTCCCTCCCCGCCCGTCGGTTGAAAACGCAGGCAGGGAAACTGGCTGGTTCAGATGGAAAGGGGACATTACCTTGGGTAAGAAGGAAGGAACTGTTCGTAAAACCACCTTGTCCTTAAAAAAGGAGAGGAAAACTTAAAGGGACACTAACCAAAGAAAGACTAAATAAATTAAGAGATAAAACAAAACAAATTCTTTAAAATTAAAATCGGTGCAAATAAACTCAAAGCAAAGGGAATAAATGGGAGACTCCAGTAAGCCCCTGGCTTACGGAAACCTCCAGCTGCTTGGAGGCTGAGAATACTGGGGCTTAGGGGTGGTGCCAGGGGTATTTATCCCTAACCATCCTCAAAAGGGTTAGGCTCAGCCTCCAAGCTGCTAGAAGGGTTACGCAACCCGGATGTAAAGGGACTGGACTGGAGTGACGATAAGGAACTGAAATTACATTGAACAGGGCATTATAACTTGGAGATAACTATTTTACAGGGAACATGGGCTATGGAGGGTTAAGTGGCTTGCCCAAGACCACAAGGAGCACCTGTGGGACTTAGAAACCCCAGTCCTTCCGGCCCAAGTTTGCTGTCCTCTAGTGGGATTTGAACCCCCGACCTTCTGGCCTGAAGTACCTTGTCCCAACCACTAGGCCACTCCTCCACTCCATGCAACTTTAGGCTATATTACTGGCTATGTTCCTCACTTGGCTAGTTCCTCGCTTGTTGCAGCTAACCACTCAATAAGTAACTGTCATGCTTTAAACTGTACTGCATGTGCAAGATTGTTATGGCTAATTTGCCACTGTGCAATTATTATGCTCTGTAACTGGGTATGTGCTTTACTTCTCTCAGCTTGCTAGCCACCGCACAATAGTTATGCTCTATTGTTCGCTATCTTTTTCATTTATCTCATCTAATAGGCAGTTACCTGCGTGCAAGCTGCAGGGGGCAGCAAATTCTGGTGACAAGGCAGGGTGCCCCCGCAAGTCCCTTCAGGTACGAGCCAGCCAGGTGGCCCAATGAAGTACTTTTGTCCACTAAAGAAGAGCGGGACCTCGGTGTGGTTGTGTCTGATGATCTTAAAGTAGCTAAACAGGTAGAAAAGGTGACAGCAAAAGCTAGAAGGATGCTTGGGTGCATACGGAGAGGAATGGCTAGCAGAAAAAAGGAGGTGATAGTGCCTCTGTATAAGTCTTTGGTGCAACCTCATTTGGAGTATTGTGTGAAATTCTGGAGACCGCACCTTCAAAAGGATATAAACAGGATGGAGTCAGTACAAAGGGTGGCTACTAAAATGGTTGGTGGCCTTCATTATAAAGCATATGACGACAGACTTAAGGATCTTAATATGTACACCTTAGAGGAAAGGCGGGATAGAGGTGATATGATTGAGACGTTTAAATACCTCCATGGCATAAATGCACAGGGGGAGAGCTTCTTTCGATTGAAAGCAAGTTCTGCTTTGAGGGGACATGGGATGAGGGTGAAAGGGGATAGATTCAGGAGTGATATGCGGAAATATTTCTTTACGGAAAGAGTGGTGGATCCGTGGAATAGTCTCCCAGTGGAGGTGGTAGAGATGAGGACAGTATCTGAATTCAAAAAAGCATGGGACAAACACAGAGGATCTTTAAAGGAAAAAAGGGGACTGTTGTAGTTGTTATGGAAGGACAGACTAGATAGGCCATGTGGTCTTTTTCTGTCATCATTTTTCTATGTTTCTATGAGATAGTATGATGAGACAGCAGGCACAGTGGCTTGCCAGCTCAGGTCAGCAAGGTGGGCCCAGCTGAATCTTTGAAGTGAATTTGCTTCTGGTGCTGCTCAGGGACCAGGTTGAAAAGGAGTGAGGAATAGTAAAAGGGGATTCTGGGAGAAGACAGGATTAGGGGAGAGGGAAGTACTTTCTTCTCCCTCCCCATTGTCTATGGGCGGTCAGGAAGGAAATTTGACTCTAGTCATTTCCATAAATTTGTAACTTTGTTTTAATGTGTTATTGTAATTAAATTGCCACAGTTAAACTGAGTTGTGCAGCTTCATTATTTATGCTGGTTGGAGCCTAAAACAAAAGAAAGACTGCAAATTTTAATATTACACAGTCGTCAACAGTCGCCCAAGAGCACATGATTCAGAATGATATATCTTTGAAGGATACTAGCAAAACAGGAAAGTTAGGGCATCTCGATAGAGGGGTTCCGATAAAGGTAAAAGTAACCCAGGTGCCTTTAAGTAAAAAGCAGACAGTCAAAAGATTATAAATTACACCGTCAAATAACAGCAGGCTATTAACATGAACAAAACAAACTTTGAAATGCTGGTATGGAAGTGATAGAAGTCTATAAAATAAGATGGGAGAATTAAAATATATAGCGCTGTATGAAAGGTTAGATATAATTGGCATCTCAGAGACATGGTAGAAGGAGGCTAACGAACCGGACACTGTGATAACAGGGTACAAATTAAATTGCAATAATAGGGGAGATCATATTGGTGGAGGGGTAGTCCTATATGTAAAGAGGCTATTAAGTCAAACAGGATAAAAGTTTTGCAGGAAACTAAGTACATTATACAATCTCTATGGATAGAAATTCCATGTAAAAGGGGGAAGGCAATGGCAGTGGAGGTGTACTACCGTCTCCCTGGCCAGAATCAGGGCCGTACCGAGAGTGAATTGCGCCCTGTGCAACTTGCACATCGGGTGTGCGCTCCCCCTCCCCCCATCCAGTCATTTTCTGGATGGTGGTGGGAGAGAAGAGGCGTGCCCGATGTGCAAGTTGCCGGCGCACTAAAAATACTATCTTCGAAAACCAGACCACATATATTCCATACTTTGAGAAAGGTGGAAGGAATGCCAAATAACAACAGGCATGGTTTAAAGGTGAGGTCAGAGGCGGTTATAGCCAAGAAAGCATCTTTCAGGTCAGGTCTGCTCCCCTGCTATTGACACCACCACCAATGAGAAAACACAAAAAGTGACTTTGGCAGGGCAACAGCAGGCAGCATAGAGTGGAGGAGGGAGCCAAGGTTGGCAACCCGAAATGTGCCCCTAATCTTTTGCACCCTGTGTGGCTGCATCACTCGCACAGGGCTAGGTACGGTGCAGATAGTGTATATGGATTTTCAGAAAGCCTTTGATAACGTCCCTCATGAGAGACTCTTGAGGAAATTAAAAAGTTATTGGATAGCAGACAGTGTACTATTGTGGATTTGCAACTGGTTAAAATAAAATAGAAAGTAGGGTTAAATGGCCATTTTTCTCAATGGAGAAAGTAAATAATGAAGTACCCAAGGGATCTGAGCTAGGCCTGCTGCTTTTTGCCATATTCCTAAATGTCTAGGAAAAGGGAATAATGAGTGAGGTGCTCAAATCTGATGATGACACAAAACTATTTAAAGTTGTTAAATTGCAAGAGGATTGTGAAAAATTACAAGAGGACCTTGGGAAACTGGGTATCCAATGACAGATGACATTTAGGGGTATGTTTACTAAACCGGGCTAACGGTTAACCCGGGCTATCTGCAACTAGGTCCCATTGAATAATATGGGACCTAGTGGCAGATAGCCCAGGTTAACCGTTAGCCCGGTTTAGTAAACATACCCCTTAATGTGGACAAATATAAATTAATGCATTTAGGGAAGAACTACCCATTTTATAGCTACAGGATGCAAGGTTCCACATTATGAATCACCACCTAGGAAAAGGATCTAGGCATAATTGTGAATAATACCTTGAAACCCTCTTCTCAGTGTGCAGCGACGGCCAAGAAAGCAAATAGAATGTGCGGCAGAGCGCTCTGCACCGCAATTCACACCCTCCCACCGGATCCACGAAAGCTTTATGGCAAACTTACCCTACAGCTGGCTCACCACGCTATCTCCATGGGCCCAGCCACTTTTCTCTGCCAATCATCTCGCGATTCACAAGACTTCGGCCGGGAGAGCAGCTAGACCCATGGAGACATAGTAACAGTATATGATGGCAGATAAAGACCAGCATGATCCATCTAGTCTATCCAGCAAGGTGGCAAGAGTATGTGCACCCACCTTCCGTGCAGATCACCCCTCCCTATGCCTTTAGTTAGGGGTGTACGCACTGCTTTGTGTAGATCACCCCTATTTGTTGTTATAAGAGATAGTTAAGTTTATTTTGGTTTTATCCAGTTGCTATAAAGGGATCCACTGTGTCTGTCCCGCGCTATTTTGAATTCTGTCACTGTATTTGCTCCCACCACTTCCATCAACAGCATCCACCACCCTTTCAGTGAAAAAGTATTTCGTGATTGTTGCTCTTCAGTTTACTCTCTTGCAGCTTCATGTTATGCCCTCTAGTTTTACAGCTTCCCCGTCTTTGAAAAAGGTTTGTTTGTTCATTAATATTCTTTTTAAAGGTCTGTATCATATCTCCCCTGTCCCTCCTCTCCTCTAGCGTGTACATATTTAGGTCTTCAAGTTTTTTCTCATACATCTTCTGGCGCAGGCTCCAAATCATTTTGGTCACATTTCTCTGAACCGTTTCCAGTCTCTTTATATCCTTTGTGAGATATGGTCTCCAAATCTGAACCCAATATTCCAAGTGGGGCCTCACCAGAGACTTTTACAGCGGCATTAGTACCTCCTCCTTTTTGCTGGCAAGCCAGTTTAGGGTAAATTTGCTGCACTGCCTCAATGGGCCCAGTGGAGGTGCCCCCCCTCCCATTCAGCACTCGGGGTGGGCCGCACCCACCATCCAGTTCTTGGTACGCCACTGCTGTTGACTCCCAGGTTGGGGGGGGGGGGGCCGGTTGTGATGGTTAAGTGTTTTGTATACATGGAATCTGAAGAACCATGCTATGCTCTTTTCTTAATGTTTAGTTTCTATTTTGTTTTTAATTAACTCCATCTGTTTGCTTTGGTATCCTCCATTACATTGATATGTGACGGTTACCGCGAGACTTCGGGAGGTAATAGTGCTGATTCTGGAGTGGAAGCAGCGCAGCAAAGTTAAAGTAAGTTTGCCATGCGCACACACACATGGGTGGAGGGGGGTAGCAGGTAGATAGGTGCGGGTGTGAACACTAACATTGTGGGGGCCCCCTTCCTGCCTGGGCCACTTCTGCATTGCAGGGGCTGCTAGAGCAGAATTTTTGTCACTGGTCACTGTTGCTCTTTCCCTCCCCTCCCCATCCCTATACCCTTCCTCGTGGCTTTTTTTCCCCCCTTCACTTCTCCAGAAGTAGCATGGAGAAAATGCATGGCCTAATTTTGGCTGTGACTGTAGCAGCAGGTTGTCAGCAAGTATGGGGACTGTGCAAGCATATGATTTGAGGGGAGCGGTGTCATGGTTATAAGTGGATGGAGAACCAGGAAGGCTAGGCAAACCATTTTCACCCTCCACTGCTTTTGGTACAAACCAGAGATGTCAATCAACACTGCCAAAGAATGAAATTTACAAATGATGGGGCTGATTTTATATGGACCATATGGAAAATGACTTGCTATTTATGCACGTAAGTCACTATTTTCAAGGACTTACATGCATGAACGGACACGTTTGCACGTATTTTGGCTGGGCGTGTGTGGGAGTGCCGGTCATGCATAAGTTCCATTGAGGTGTACACAGGGGTGGAGCTTGGGCACAGCATAGGTGCAGCCTCAATTGACGCATGTCATTGCACTGATCTAGGCCCCAACAGCTACACCTGCTCTTGGGCAGTCATAACCACAGAATCTAGGTTCTGGCACTTCCATATACATCCCTCTGTTATAAATAGAAACATATGCGTGCTTCACATTATAAAATAGGCCCCAAATAAGTACACAGCAATGCTCTTTGCCTATATGGGAATTCATAGAATTACCCTGCCCCTGTCTGAAGTATAAATTTAGGAAGTTTTAAATATCAAAAAGCTTCACAAATGAAGGAGTGGAGGCCATATTAAGACAGTTTTCAAAGGAATTTGCCCAGATGTTCATGTTAATTTTTGCCCCCTGACAGGTAGACATTCTCAACCCCTTTTGTATAACTATTTTGAACTGGTTTATAGAATTCTTTCCAATCCATGCGTGTGTGTGTGTATACACCGGCATTGCCTTGGGGTGTGTGTTTGTGTCTTGTGAACGTGGTGTCTGTATGAGTGTGAATGAGAGTATGTGTGTATGTATGTGTGGATCCTAGGTATGTTCCTGGCTTCTCAGTTCCTTAATCTAAATCCGACGCTAGATACTAGCTAACACTACAGATAACAATCAATAAAAAAGCAGTACAATTCAGTCAGTAACAAAGAAAATGAAATATATAGGCGAATAATTTAAAATGCTACACATCATAACTAGGGAATTATTTGTAATCCCTTTGTCTATGTCTGTGTGGTATTTATGTGTTTGTGTGTGTGTGTTGTATCTCTGTTGAATCTGTGTGTACTGTGCATGTGTTTGTCTGTGATGGGGTAGCTGAGGGTAGTGGGGCATTTATGTAGGACATACTTTTGTGGGGACGTGACAGTTTGGGGAGGTAGTTATGGGAGTGGGGGTAGTTTGCAGGATGGTGGGACAGTTATAGTGGGGATTTTTTCATGTGGGGCATTTTCATGTTGGATTTTTTTGAGAGTGGAACAGTCACAGGGGTATATTTTTGGTGGGTGGGGCAGTTTGCAGGCCAGTGGGGCATTGTGGGGCAGTAGTTTTAGGGAATAGAGACTGTCTGCGGGATGGTGGGGCATATGCAGGGACATTTAGTGAAGTGTTGGGGCAACTGCCCCACCCTCAAAAATTGCCCCCTGCATTTTGTAATGTGAGGGAGAGCTTTTGTAGGGATGAGGCAGTGTGCAGGTTGGTGGAGCAGTTGTGATGTGGTAGTTTTTGAGGTGGGGCAGTTGCAGGGGGTAGTTTTAGGGGGAAGAGCAGTTGGCAGCATGGTGGAGCAGTTGTGGGGGATAATTTCTAAGGATGGAGCAATATGTAGAGTGGTAGAGCAGTTGTGAGAGGGTATTTTTGGAGGGTAAGTGGTTTGCAAGGTGGTGGGGCAGTTGTCGAAGGTTGTTTATTGGGGTGGGACAGTTTGCGGTATGTCAGGGCAGTTGCGGGAGTGTAGTTTTTGAGGATGGAACAAAAGAACAGATACCAAGACTGGCAGTGATTTCAGGTTTTGAAACCCCTTTTATTGTCCCCTACGCGTTTCGGCCACCCGGCCTTCTTTAGGGGGATATATTGAGGGAGCAAACCTCAAAAGAACAGACAATCATAATTAGGCAAAATAAAATTAAAATTGATAACATCAGAAATAATTAAAGTTAATAAACATACAATATGTAAAATCATAAATATTGACGTTACAACTAAAAAACAACACCACTAACATCTATAATGATATAATAAATAATCATAAAACTTTAAAAAGAAAAATCATAAAAAACACATATGTTAAAACATGCTAAGAATCAATATGAAACACGAAGACGGAAATGAGATAAGGAGGACGTATATAAAACATGAATATATCTACCGATACCTTTTCTGTAAAAGCCTTCTGTCAAATAAAAGGCATTTGTCACTGAAATGAATACATTAAATGATCAATAAAGATAGCCAATGAACAATAAATAAATGAATCAATAAATAAATAGTACACATAAATTAAATAAGCAATAAAGATAATCAATGAACAAAAAATGAGTAAATCAATAAATACCATATAAAATAATAGTGTGCATTAAAGATTAAATAAATAGTGTGCACTTAAAAATTTTTAACCATCAATAATCATTGCATAAGATCTTGCCTTTAAAAGCAGAACATATATTGTTCTGTTACCAATATTTTGACCTCATAATATTGAATACTTAGAAATGATGAGAGTTGTATATCAACTTTGCTTATAATCTGCAGAGAGCCTTTTACTTCTGGGAAGGACATCCTAAGTGTCATTTAAGCTGCAATTTGCAGCCAAACGATTACGCCAGTGTCAAAAAAACAAACAGAAGGAGGAGCACTGTTTCAACCTTTAACTTCGAGGGAAGACCATCCTGAATACAATTCAAACTGCAATAGTACTATGCCAGTAACGAGAACTAAAAATAACGAAAGGGAAAGCGGTCTTATTGTGATGCCAAAAAATATTAAATTGTAAATGATTAAAAAGTATAGAGAAATATAGAGAAATTTCTAAAAAACATTTTAGAAAATCTGAGTTTATGTCCTTTTAATAAGACCTAGGGGCATGTTTACTAAACATTCCTAACGTGCGGGGCCGTGCTAGTGTGCCTGTGCCATATAAGGAGTGGGCGGTTCAGGCAGAAAATAGAAAAAAAACGGTAGTAAGCAACCGGACGTGTGTGCGTCGCGCTAATGTGCGGGGGTCGACATTAGCGCGTGGAAAGGCAAAGTGGCGCGCTGCTAAGTATACAAAACAACAGAGCCGTGGTACAACGGTGAAGACACTGACCAATGGTGCAGGGGCCATGGGTTCAATCCCCCAGCGTGCGCAACGACAAAGGTCAGCTGAGGCAGTAACTGTAATGATTAACATTGTTTTAGGAGGCAAATTAATTTGGAACGGCATAAGGCGGCGCACAGTTATTTTTGGGCGGCAGAAGGCGGCGCACAGTGCTTTTTGGGCGGCATAAGGCGGCGCACAGTTATTTTTGGGCAGCAGAAGGCGGCGCACTGGTCCCCTTGGGCGGCAGAAGGCGGCGCGCTGATAGGCACAAGGCGGCGCGCTGATGCACAAGCACAGGAACAGAGCCACAGCACAATGGTTAAAACACTGACCAATGGTGCAGGGATCAGGGGTTCAACTCCTCACAATGCCCAGTGAAAAATGCCTGCTGAGGCAGTATGTATTATGTTGTGGGAGGCTGTATAATTTTATTTTGTTATCACTACTAGCAAACGCACTCTCCCAGCATGTTAACATACGGCGGCCCATAAGGCACATGTTACAGTGCACTGTTCGCCAAGGCACCCTTGAATGACCCCTATAGGGCAGCATGTATGTTGCGACACAGGATAATGTATAGTGCACCCTATAGGGATGGCAACCATAAGGTGGCCTACAGGGCGCCCTATGAAGCACCCTCAGAGGCACCTAATGGGTATAGTAAGCTGAGGGTGGTCTTGCCGGCATAGACATATGTACAGTAAATAAAAATAAAGCTGTGGACAGCCCTACCAAAGGGCCCCACTGTGGGTTTGAACCCATGACCTCTGGCTGCACAGGCAGTGATGTAACCATTGCGCTACAGCTCCATAGCTGTAAGCAGGCCCCTGGCTGGCTGCAGATAGCCTACACGTCACCTCACAGACAGTCTGCTGGTGTCAACAGGATAGGGTTAGGCCACCCGTACCCATGATGCACTGCACATGCAAATTAGCTGTCCGCAGATGGACACAAGATGGGGAATGCACCCCCACAGCACCTCGGCCCTGTTGGGGGAAGTGACCGGGTGCACCCACACAGCACCTTGGCCTAGTAGGGGGCACTGACCGGGTGTTTTACTGGCACAGAGTAGCCACACACCGTTACATCGTGCGGGTACTGTGCTCACCCTGAGTGTGCAATGAGGTGGCCAGGACCAGGTCAACAACACCTGCCATGGCTGATGGAGGCCAAGCGGGCATTCCAAAGCAGTGTTAATGTGTAAGATAGCTAGTTTCTGCACAAACACCATGGATATCCCTGTCTGCCGCCATCAGGCACCCCCCCCACCCAGTGGCAAACATGGTCCCCATCAAGGGATCCACACTCTACCTCCCTGCAAAGGTGGCAGTAGAGGGCAACATCAACCCCAGTCCTGCTGAGGAACACCACCCCCCCCCAGGCAGGCAGCTCCATACACAGCCATAACACAATAGCAGACAGACATAAGCCCAGGGTATGGTAAGCTGCACTCCACCACCAGATATTCCCCTGCAGCAAGCCAACAGCCACTGCACCCTGCAAGCCATTATAGCAAGACATTTACCAGCTACAAACAGTCTGCTGGTTAGTCCATAGTGCATGTTCCCAATGGAGATGCATGCACCCAGAACTGGGCTGTCTGCATACACAGCAAGCAGATAGATCAGTGACTGGGCCCCAAAGAGAAACCCATATCTATCACATGAGAGAACTACTATACAGCACTATGGGGGGGGCCTAGCCATGCTGTGGTCACTGCACAGTCAGGGTGAGCGTGATCCCCCAGAAGGACATGCTTTGGCCACCCTGTCTGTGTAGGTGGTGGCCAGACACTACAATATCCCAGCCAATGTCCCTGCCAGGGCCCTATGCCCAGTGCAGATGCATCCTGGCCACGCCACCCTGCCCTGGCTATACCCATGGTACCTTGCACCTCATTATGCACATTGACTGGCCAATACTGGCAACAGTGCTGGCAGTGCGGGCTGTTGAAGGGGCTTGCAGCCAACACCCACTGTATAGACAGACACACACTTCCACACCTCTGCCATCATGGTGCTACGATTGAGGGGGTAAGTAGCCTTGCCCACCAAACCGGTCCTGAGCACGGCAAGGCATGGATATGGTACGCATTACAGCTGGTGGTCACTCCCCAGGGTGGTAAGCACCGTCAGAGGCCAGGCCTGGAGCATGCCCCGCAAACACCTAACAGATTGTTTGGATGGGGTCAACTAGCAGTATGTACGTAACGTATGGATAACTGCCTGCCTGTGCTCCTAGCAAACGTCTCCGAGCTGTGTACCGTATACCTCAGGTGTAGGGTGACATTGGTAAGTTATGCAAGTGCTCGTTTTGGGTGCTGCATGCACGGTCCAATGTTCTGCCTTTCCAGGAGACATTGGCCAATGGGGCCTGTGGGTGTGGGTGTGTCTGCCCTTGATGGCTGCTGCTTTATGGCACAGATTCCCAACTCCAGTCCAGGTTTGCATCACACTGTTCGGGTTTTCCTGCTATCCCTCATGAATATGCATGGGCTACATCTACATGCCATGGGGGTGGTGCATAGATATACAGCACAGGCATTTGTATGAGAGTCAGCATGGAACCTGACAGGTGTGTTGCCCACCAGGACTGCAGTTGGTTGCTACTTCACTAGGTACAGCCACAGTTCAAGGTTTCTGTGCTCAGTGGGGTAAAAGAAAGATTTCTTACAATTGCATATGTCCCAGCCATGAAAGGTGTGTCCTTACTATCACTGTTTATTTGTGTTAAAAATATGTGGGCAGGATTGGCAGTAGCCCCAGCTGGGCTTTGAACCTGTGACCTTCTGTTCTTGTATGCACTGTCTGTGTGCACTGCACCACTGTGTAGCCACAGATTGGTTGGATTCCCTGGACTGTCCATGACTGTGGATCCGGCAGGACCTGTCTGTTGCAGTGGACTGTGCCAGCCTGCACATGGCTAGGCCTCTGTCTTCTGTGGTTAGCAGCCACTGCCCCCTGCACCACATGTACTTGTCCGCCAACATGCTGGCATGAACTTCTCTCAGAAAAAGCAGTTGACCTGATTGCAATGTGGCAGTATGGGACTGCATTTGGGGGACTTGGCTGTAGGTAATGCCCATTGTTGTGGTGTGTGTGCGGTGTTGGGTAAAATATGGGTGTGTTCCCCATGCATACAGGGGTGTCTGCGCTATCTTTATTTAGTGGTGGGTAAAATATAGGGACTGGGCTGGCAGGCAGGTGCCCCAGCTGGGTTTTGAACCTCTGCCCTCTGGTCCTAGAGGTAATGACTCTGTCCGCTGTACCACACTTTGGCCACAGAGACAGTGCAGCCCCTGGAGGCAGTAAGCCTGGCAGGATGGAGTCACAAACCCTGCTCTACGCAATTCTACTGTGGGCATATGCACCCTGTCTGGTGACAAACGTGCACATACACCCCGGAAATGACCACGGGAAATGTGGGACAAAATATCACCACTCTGGGCAACAGTGATATTAATGGGCAACCATAGCAAACACTCCCAGGAAAGCTCCAAAACGTGGAGATGTTTTTTGGAAGAGTCTCCTCTCAGTAGACCCTTCCAAAATTCATTTCTTTTTTCTGGAGCTTTGCTGGGTGTGATTTCTGTATTTGCCCATCACTATAACTGTTCCCCAGCTGAATTACTATTTTTAATAGTTCTGTTGTGGTCATTTTCTATTTTTATTTTCACTTTTGTGCTGTGCACATATATCACACTACTCACGTTTTGCTGGTTTCCCCGGTTTTCCTGTACATTGCTGACGGAAATGGTTTCTCTTCCCTTTAAATGCTTTCTACCGCGAGTGTTTCACTCGCGGTAGTTTTTACATGCAAATTCGGGCCCGATACTGTGCGGGGAGCCTCTCCCCTCCCACTCTCCACCCATTGACCCCGTCCCTCCGCCCCTCCGGAGCCTTCCTCCGCCCTCCTTTCGCCGTTCCACGCCTCTATCGGACATTTGCGGGCCCGCACTTGTACGGGGCCCGTTAGTGAGCCGCGTACCTGTGCGGGGGTGACACGCACGTGTGCGGGGCGTTTAAACACGTTTCTGCGCGTTTCAGTGCCGCGTTGCCGTGCGCTATTTTGCGGCGCGCTATTTTGCGGATTTTAGTAAACATGCCCCCTAGTGAGTGACCCAAAAAAGGTTTGGCAGAGATAACTTATCTATAGCGCGATTAAGAAAACTGACCACGTTGTTTATTTTTATCGGCATTTCGCCGTTATCATTAAAACACAAATGTGTGCACAGTGATGATAAAGAATTAATGAATACATTATACATTGATGTAAAAAGTATACTGAGGATCTTCTTCTAAAAAAAACCGTAGTCTTACCACGTTTCATAGATGGATTTATGTAACAAAAAATGAGAGACTGAACCGATATGCCTATGGTGGCGTTTTCCCGCCGATCTGGGTTAAGGGGTCATCTTGTGTTAAAAATATGTATGGTTAATGCTATTCTTAAAGTGCATATAATCACAGTATCCTTCTGTATGGGCAAAGTGATTAAAAAATATTTGTATATATATTTTCTCTTCAGCGTGTTGCCGCTGACACAAATGGAAACGAAAACCATCATTGCAAAATGTTATTCGTTATATGAAAAAACGTAACAGAACAAAAGATATATATAGTAAATGTTATAAATCCTACATAAGATTATAAAAATACATCATTTAAGCAATTTTCATTCATTGAAAAAAAGGGGAAAGACAGCTGTCTTATCGCAATCCGTAGTAATGTGTGCACAGCAGTAGTAAAACATGAAGGAATGAGTTGTGCGTTTTTAACGACGCTTTCCCGGCGAACAGAGGTACAAGGTCATTTCCTGAAGAATGATTGTTGCACAACAAAAATTTTCAGTTATTTTTCCCTCAGACAGATATTTTTTTCATACACTGCTGCTGCTACTACTACTGAGCATTTGTATAGTGCTACAAGACGTACGCAGTGCTGCACAGACATGTAAGAGACAGTCCGTGCTCATCAGAGCTTACAATCTAGTCAAAACAGACAACACAGTAGGTGTAGACATGGGATACATCTAGGGGGAATGGTAAGAAAACACAATATTGGCATTGTCTTTAGACATAGGCATATCCTTGTCCCCAGCTGTTGTGTTGTCTGTCTTGACTAGACTGTAAGCTCTGATGAGACGGGACTGTCTCTTACATGTCTCTATACAGTGCTGTGCATGCCTTGTAGCGCTTTTCAAATGATCAGTAGTAGTAGATGAGCAGACATTCTTGACCCCTTTTATATAATTCTTTTCAACTTCCGTTCGGTTGGAAAGCATAACAAAATGGGTCGAGAATGTCTGTGTGGAGGGAAAATAAGTTTCCAAAAATTTAATAGAATGAGATGAAACTTGGCATATGGAAAAACTGGTAAAAAAAAAAAAACAGAGTTCAAAAATGGGTCAAATTGAACAGGGGGTTTCAGAGAAATCAGCCCCCTCACAAAATGGCCCAATGTATTTCTATCAGAGGAGATTCAGCTTCTGTATCATAGAAACTTACATACAGTGAAACATAGCAGTTAAGGAATTTCTCCTTTCAAACTTCCTCTCCCTGTTGTCTTCTCTCTCTACACCCCAAACTGCCCCTACTCCCAAAAACTGCCCTTCACAACTGCACAGGGACCCCACCCACTGCCCCCACCCCCAAAAATACTCCCTCGCAACTTCCTTACCAACCCACCAAATGCCCCACAATCCTCTAAGTTGTGCCACACTGAAAAACTACTCCCACATAACAGCCCCACCACCCTATACACTACACCAACTGCTAAAAAATACTTGCTCACAAATGCCCTCCCACTTCGCAAATTGCTCCACCCAAAAAATAACATCCTGCAACTGGCTTACCAGCCTGCAAACTACCCTCCCAAAAACCTACAACCACCCAACTATTCTGCACACTGCCCTACTCCCCACTTAACATAAGAACATAAAATAGGCCATACTGGGTCAGACCAAGGTCCATTAAGCCCAGCATCCTGTTTCCAACAGTGGCCAATCTAGGTCATAAGTACCTAGTAGTTTCCCCAAAAGACACAGGTTCCACAATGCTTGTATTGGGTCAAGCAGTCATATACTGGGTACCTTTTAATAATGGTTTATGGACCTTTCCTCCAGGAACTTGTCCAAACCTTTTTTAAACCCAGCTACACTAACAGCTTTTACTACATCCTCTGGTAACAAATTCTAGAGTTTGATTACACGTTGAGTGAAAAAATATTTTCTCTTATTAGTCTTAAATAGGTTACCCTGTAGCTTCATTGCATGTCCCCTAGTCTTTCTATATTCTGATGACGTAAACAATCAATCTACGTTTACCCATTCCACTCCATTCATTAATTTATAGACCTCTATCATATCTCCCCTCAGCCGTCTATTTTCCAGCTGTGAATAAACAGGTAGACAGAGGTGAACCGGTCGATATAGTGTATCGGGTTTTTCAGAAAGCCTTTGACAAGGTCCCTCATGACAGACCCTTGGTGAAATTAAAAAGTAACGGGATAGGAGGCAGTGCACTATTGTGGATCAGGAACTGATTAAAAGATAGAAAGCAGAGGTTAGGGCTAAATGGCCAATTTTCCCAATGGAAAAAGGTGAATAGTGGAGTACCCCAGTGATCTGTGCTGGGTCCGCTGCTTTTTAACATATTCATGAGTGAGGTTATTAAATTTGCAGATGACACAAATTTATTCAAAGTTTTAAAGACCCAAGAGGACTGTGTAAAATTGCAAGAGGACCTTGATAAATTATAAGTCTTGACGTTCAAACAACAGATAAAATTTAGTGTGGACAAGTGCAAAGTTAGGAAAGAAGAACCCAAACTATGGTTACATGATGCAAGGTTCCGCATTAGGAACCACAACCCAGGAAAAAGATTTAGGCGTCATCGTTGATAACATGTTGAAACCCTCCGCCCAATGTATAGTGGCGGCCAAGAAGACAAATAGAATGCTAGGAATCATAAGGAAAGGACTGGAGAATAATACAAAGGATATTATAATGCCTCTGTATCGTTCCATGGTGTGATCGCACCTTGAATATTGTGTGAAATTCTGGTCACTGTATCTTAAAAAGGATATAGTGGAATTGCACACAATATTCAAGGTGCGACCTCATTTGGAGTATTGTGTGCAATTCTGAAGACAGCACCTTCAAAAGGATATAAACAGGTTGGAGTTGGTACGGAGTGTGGCTACTAAAATGGTTAGTGGTCTGCGTTTTATAAAGCATATGAGGACAGATTTGAGAATATGAATAGAAGTTTCCCCAAAAGACACAGGTTCCACAATGCTTGTATTGGGTCAAGCATTGATATCCTGGGTCCCTTCTTAATAATGGTTTATGGACCTTTCCTCCAGGAACTTGTCCAAACCTTTTTTAAACCCAGCTACACTAACAGCTTTTACTACATCCTCTGGTAACAAATTCTAGAGTTTGATTACACGTTGAGTGAAAAAATATTTTCTCTTATTAGTCTTAAATAGGTTACCCTGTAGCTTCATTGCATGTCCCCTAGTCTTTCTATATTCTAATAACGTAAACAATCGAACTACGTTTACCCGTTCCTATCCATTCATTAATTTATAGACTTCTATCATATCTCCCCTCAGCCGTCTCTTTTCCAGGTTAAAGAGCCCTAACCTTTTTAGCCTTTTTAGCCTTTACTTCCCTTCTTAGTAAATAGGGCTAGTAGTTTAAACAATGGGACCAATGGATATGTTTGATTTTCTTAATTGTGATTTCTTTTTTCTTTCTGTGTCCTCCTTATCTCCCCTTGATGTGGACTTGATTGTAATTCCTGTTTATTTTTCAAATAAAGATTGTTAAATGCTAAAAAAAAAAAAAGAAAAGAAAAGTGGAAGGCAGTCCAAAAAACTGCCAGCATGGTTTAAAGGTGAGGTCAGACAGGTGGTTGTTGCCAAAAAAGCATCTTTCAGGAAATGGAAAAAAGAGCCAAACAACGAAACCTGGAAACAGCACAAACACTGGCAAGTTAAATGCAAGGCATTGATAAAGCAGGCAGGGAGAATTTGAGAAAAAGCTTGCTGCGGAAGCAAAAACGCGAAATAAAGACTTTTTCAAGTACATTCGTAGCAAAAAACCTGAGAGAGAGTCAGTTGGTCCATTAGATGATAGAGGGGGTTAAAGGGGCACTAAGAGGCGACAAGGCAATAGCGGAGAGACTGAATGAATTCTTTGCTTCGGTCTTTACTGAGGAAGATGTAGGGATGTAACCCATGACTGAAGTGGTATTTAAAGGTGCGGAAGAATTGAAGGAAATATCGATACATCGGGAAGATGTATTACAACTATTAGATAAACTGAAGAGTAGCAAATCACCTGGGCTGGATTATATACATTCAAGGGTGTTGAAAGAACTGAAATATGAGATTGCAGACCTGCTATTAATAGTCTGTGAACTATCATTAAAATCATCTGTAATACCTGAAGATTGGAGGATGGCGAATGTTATGCCAATTTTTAAAAAGGGTTCCAGGGGTATCCTTCATAGGGGTATCCTTCCATCCCCTTTACCATTTTGGTGGCTCTTCTCTGAATCTTTTCTAATAACACTATATCCTTTTTAAGATACGGCGACCAGAATTGCACACAATATTCAAGGTGTGGTCGCACCATGGAGCGATACAGAGGCATTATAATATCCTTTGTTTTATTTTCCATTCCTTTCCTTATGATATCTAGCATTCTATTTGCTCTCTTTGGCCGCCGCTGCACACTGGGCGGAGGGTTTTAACATGTTATACACAATGACGCCTAAATCTTTTTCCTGGGTGGGGGTTCCTAATGTGGAACCTTGCATCATGTAACCATAGTTTGGGTTGTTCTTCCCTAGGTGCATAACTTTGCACTTGTCCACGTTAAATTTCCTCTGCCATTTTAATGCCCAGTCTTCCAATTTATCAAGATCCTGTTGCAATTTTCCACAATCCTCTTGGGTTTTAACAACTTTAAATAGTTTTGTGTTATCTGCAAATTTGATAACCTCACTCGTTATTCCCTTTTCCAGGTCATTTATGAATATGTCAAAAAGCAGCGGACCCAGCACAGATCCCTGGGGTTCACCGCTATTCATCTTTCTCCATTGGGAAAATTGCCCATTTAGCCCTATCCTCTGCTTTCTATCTTTTAACCAGTTCCTGATCCACAATAGTACACTGCCTCCTATCCCATGACTCTTTAGTTTTGCCAAAAGTCTCTGATGAGGGACCTTGTCAAAGGCTTTCTGAAAATCCAAATACACTATATCAACTGACTCACCTTTGTCTACCTGTTTATTCACAGCTTCAAAAAAACATAACAGATTAGTAAGTGCCACCCACCCACTACCTGAACCTTGAGGGTTTAAGTAGGAGGTGGCCTTTTGTTGCCCTGCAGGGTTGAGATTGTAGTTGTGTGTGCTCAAGTAGTTAAAGCAGGCAAAGAAATTTCTTTTGTGAGGTTTATTTCCCGCTTTGCAGTTCAAGTGCAAACAGACGCAAAAGAAGTTTTAAGGCACAAAACAAGAGTAAGAAACCAAACTTATACAAGGTTTTGCACTGCTGGACTAAATGTCCATAAGCTTCAGGATTCACATTCATGTGTCATGTGACTTCTCATTAACTGAAACAAACTCTGGCATAACAGCAAAGCTCTTGATATCCAGACAATTATGCTTTAACTTATTCACTTCTCATAAGCTTCTCAGCATGACAATTAGCAAGGTAAGTTCTTGTTATATTTCTGCATATAACCTTTTAAAGCATTTACTTAATCTCCTTCTCAATAACACATGTTGAGCAGTCCATTGCACAGTCTTGTTCTGTGGATGGCAAAGAAGAATCTAGAGGCATCTCCTCTTCACAGCTGTTTGTAGCCTGTGCTGAATTATAGGGAGAAACTGCCCTGCTCTCAAGGAATTCCCTGAAGTCTTTGAGAAGTAATTCAGCCTGCGTCTTTCCTGGGCTAAGCTTGTATTTTCCTTCTCCTTCAGGTAAATGTTTAAGATCCTTATCTCATGATAATTAGGAATGCTGCTTTTGTTAGGACAACAGTTCAGCGTGTTAGAAGAAGCCTTACATAGTAACATAGTAAGTGACGGCAGATAAAGACCAGCATGGTCCATCTAGTCTGCCCAGCAAGATGGCAAGAGTAGGTGCACCTGTCGCTCTGTGCAGGCCACCCATCCCCATGTTTTTGTTTCTGTTTAGGGGTGAACCCACCACTCTATGTAGGACACCCTTATTTGTTCAGATGCTAGATAGTTCAGAAGTTAGATGGTACTGTTTATTTTGCTTTTATCCTGTTGCTGTAAAGGGATCCACTGTGTTTGTCCCATGCCATTTTGAATTCCATCACCGTGTTTGCCCTCACCACTTCCATCGGGAGGGCATTCCAAGCATCCACCACCCTTTCAGTGAAGAAATATTTCCTGACATTGCCTTTCAATTTACCACCTTGCAGCTTCATGTTATGCCCTCTAGTTTTACAGCTTCCCCGTCTTTGGAAGAGGTTTGTTTGTTCATCATTTCTCTTTAAGTATTTAAAGGTCTGAATCATATCTCCCCTGTCCCTCCTCTCCTCCAAAGTGTACATATTTAGGTCTTCAAGTCTCTTCTCATAAGGCTTCTGACGCAGGCTCCAAATCATTTTGGTCGCCTTTCTCTGAACAGTTTCCAGTCTTTTTACATCTTTTGCAAGATATGGCCTCCAAAACTGAACACAGTATTCCAAGTGAGGCCTCACCAGTGACTTGTACAGTGGCATAAGTACTTCTTCCTTTCTGCTGGTAATCCCTCTTTGAATGCAGCCCAACATCCTCCTGGCTTTTGCCACCGCCTTGTCGCACTGTTTTGCCACCTTGAGATCATCAGAGATAATCACACCAAGGTCTTTCTCCTGAACCGTGCATACCAACCTCTCACCCCCTATTGTGTACTTTTCCCTTGGATTTCTGCTACCCAAGTGCATGACACTGCACTTTTTCACATTAAATTGTAGTTGCCAAGCATTAGACCAGTCTTCCAGCTTTTGTAGATCTTTCCTCATGTTATCCACTCCCTCTGGGGAGTCCACTCTGTTGCAAATTTTTGTGTCGTCTGCAAAAAGACAGACTTTTCCATTCAGTCCTTCAGCAATATCACTCACAAATATATTGAACAGTGCCGGGCCCAGGACCGAACCCTGAGGCACCCCGCTAATCACCTTCCTCTCATCCGAGTGAGCTCCATGTACCATCACCCTCTGTTGTCTGTCAGTCAACCAATTTCTAATCCAGTTTACTATCTTGGGACCCATCCCCAAGCTACTGAGTTTATTGACAAGCCTCCTATGAGGAACAGTATCAAAGGCTTTGCTGAAATCCAGATAGATGACATCCATTGCATGCCCCAGATCTAGTTCCTTGGTCACCCAATCAAAGAACTCAATCAGATTTGTTTGGCAAGACCGTCCTTCGGTAAAACCATGTTGCCTGGGATCTTGCAACCTGTTGGTTTTGAGAAAGTTCACTATTCGCCCTTCCCCCACTTATCTCTGAACGTAAGTGCTGGGTTTAAAACTTCAGCCGAGTCTGGAGAGTTTCTTAACAGGGTTTTAAAAGTAGAACCGTCAGGCTTCTCTGGGCTCACTTCTCTGCAATAAGACTCATCAGCTTTCTTCCTACTAGCTTCTAAGCTATAGTCTTCAGCTGGCTTATGAGAGTGTCTTGGGCTGCTTAAATACTTTTCAGGCTGCACCCAACTGCCACCATATTGTCTGACTTTATTCTGGCTTTTAAAGTTAGCTTTCACTCTTTCTGGCTTCCCACTGTTATGGCTGCTAGCTGCTTCAACTCCCCTTTGTACCTTGTGCTGAGGTTTTCTCCAGGAGAATTCTTTGTCCCTCTGCTTTCTGCTCCAAGGTCCTGCTTGGTTCTCTGAAAGCCTGGGTTGTATCCTTGGGTCTCTCAGTGCTCTTGAATCCTTCTGCTCCCAGAAGTCTCTCACTGCCCCGAGTTTCCCAGGTACTTGCTCCGTGAGTCCCAACTGCTTCTCTGTGGATCACAGCTGCCTAGTTGCTCTCTCTCCAACTCTTCCTGTTCCTCTTGTCCTTCGAACTCTCCTTCTCTTCCCCTTGCTTCTACTTCTGCTACTGCTAACTCTGTTTCTGACTGTTTAACAAGCTGCCCGTGTGTTGCACTGCCTGCCTCCTGCTTGGGTGTGCCCAATCAGGGACTTGGCTTCTCTCCTCCCCTAAGGTGAGGTGTGGTTCCTGATTAGCAACGTGTTTTTTTCTCTCTGCAGAGAAAATCCTGCATTCTCTTGCAGTACCGGTTTTCTCCACTAGATCTCTGTCTGTTTCCATAGCTTCATGAGAGGCTTCTACGTCACATAAGACAAGATCTTCCTTGTCTAAAGCCATGTTGGCTGTCTCCCATTAAGCCATGACTATCTACATGTTTAGCAATTTTGTTCTTTATGATGGTTTCTACCATTTTTCCAGTACTGATGTCAGGCTGACCGGTCTGTAGTTTCCAGGATCACCCCTGGAACCCTTTTTAAAAATTGGCATAACGTTCGCCATCCTCCAATCTTCAGGTATTACAGATGATTTTAATGATAGTTCACAGATTATTAACAGCAGGTCTGCAATCTCATATTTCAGTTCTTTCAACACCCTTGAATGTATATAATCCAGCCCAGGTGATTTGCTACTCTTCAGTTTATCTAATAGTTGTAATACATCTTCCCCATGTATCGATATTTCCTTCAATTCTTCCGCACCTTTAAATACCACTTCAGTCATGGGTTACATCCCTACATCTTCCTCAGTAAAGACCGAAGCAAAGAATTCATTCAGTCTCTCCGCTATTGCCTTGTCGCCTCTTAGTGCCCCTTTAACCCCCTCTATCATCTAATGGACCAACTGACTCTCTCTCAGGTTTTTTGCTACGAATGTACTTGAAAAAGTCTTTATTTCGCGTTTTTGCTTCCGCAGCAAGCTTCTTCTCAAATTCTCCCTGCCTGCCTTATCAATGCCTTGCATTTAACTTGCCAGTGCTTGTGCTGTTTCCAGGTTTCGTTGTTTGGCTCTTTTTTCCATTTCCTGAAAGATGCTTTTTTGGCAACAACCACCTGTCTGACCTCACCTTTAAACCATGCTGGCAGTTTTTTGGACTTCCTTCCACTTTTCGTTTTTTTTTTTAGCATTTAACAATCTTTATTTGAAAAATAAACAGAAATTACAATCAAGTCCACATCAAGGGGAGATAAGGAGGACACAGAAAGAAAAAAGAAATCACAATTAAGAAAATCAAACACATCCATTGGTCCCATGGTTTAAACTACTAGCCCTATTTACTAAGAAGGGAAGTACATAACATCTAACCATTTTCTTTACTCAGTAAAAATACATTCAATTGATCAGGTTCCATATATATATACTTTGTCTGCTCATAGATCAAAATACACTTACACGGATATTTTAAATAGAAAGAGGCCCCAATTGCCAAGGCGCGAGCTCTAAATGCTAAAAAAGTCTTACAACGCCTTTGAGTGAGTCTACACACAACCGGGAAAACCTGGATTGTGTGCCCACAAAACAATTGATCTTTTTTGAAAAATATAAATGTAATACTAAAATTTTTATCTGATAAAGAAACAAAGGAAACAATTAGTGTAGCACGCCTGGTAATCTCATCAGTTGAAGATTCCAAAAAGGTGGAGACATCCAATGACTGCGATACTAACACCTTCTCTACACCTTCAGCCCTGGGGGAGGAAGTTTCTGTTGAGGCCAATTGAGGAACATAATAAACAGAGGAAAATTTTATAGAATGCACATCATCAATTAAAAGAACCTCCTTAAAATACTTATACAACAAAATAGATGGAGAAAGGTAATGAGTTTGTGAAAAATTTAAAAACCTCAAATTTTTTGCACGTATTCCATTCTCAAGGGATTCCATTTGATGATGTATAGTAAGATTATCTCGAACTGAAGAAGATTCAACAGCCTGCAAAACAGAAACTTGCGCCTCTAATTTATTCAAAGCAACATTATGTTTAGCAATAGCCTCTTCATGAACTCCCAACTTCTGTACAACATCCTTAGAGAACTGAGAAACCTGGGAAAGTGAAGTCCGCAGGGACATCTCCATGTGTGCAACCACTTCCCATACATCCTTCAAGGAAACATCAATTGGAGGAACAGGTGACGGGACGGAAGTTGGGAATTCCAAAGCAGAAGGGAAAGAAAACAATTTACTTTTATCCTCTACTACTGAAGCAAAAGAATGTTTCAAAGCAGCAAACAAAGGGTCCACACCCAGGGAGTGGAAGAAGGCAGCTGGAGTTGGTGCCCGTGGGTGTCGGGTGGAGGAGCGGTGTAGGCCCGCCCCCCGGGACCTTTAAAGACCCTTGGTTCACCGCGGAGGAACGGGAGTGGAAAGAGGCAGCTGGAGTTGGTGCCCGTGAGCGTCGGGTGGAGGAGCGGTGTAGCCCCGCCCCCCCCAGGACCTTTAAAGAACTTTGGTTCACCGCGGAGGAACGGGAGTAGAAGGAGGCAGCTGGAGTTGGTGCCCGTGAGCGTCGGGTGGAGGAGCGGTGTAGCCCCGCCCCCCTGGGACCTTTAAAGACCTTTGGTTCACCGTGGAGGAATGGGAGTGGAAGGAGGCAGCTGGAGTTGGTGCCCGTGAGCGTCTGGTGGAGGAGTGGTGTAGCCCCGCCCCCGGGACTTTTAAAAACCTTTGGTTCACCGCGGACGCGACCACCGGCGCGCTCCCGTGGTCGCGTGCCCAAAGGGGTGTGACCAAAGGAGCAGGTCACGCTCCTTTGGAGCCCCTTCGGAGGAACAAGGAGGAACAGAGAACCAGGGGAATTCTTCGGGCTCATGGGGAAGCGACAGAAGAAGGTGTTTTCCACTGTGAATACCCAGAAGGCTCCCAAGATTGTGGGCCCAATGGATGTCCATCTTCAGAAAGCTCAGGTAGAACAAGAGCTGCCGGACCTGACCATTGGGTCCATAAGTACTTCCTCTGATTTGTCTCCTCATGCGCAAGGATCTGCCCTACCCAGTCAGGAAGTAATGCAAGAGAAGGTGTTATCTTCCACTTTTCTTAAAGCATGGAATACAGCTGATCTGGGCTTCCAAGATCGTATTTTTCAAAAACACCCAAGCTTGATGTAAGTCTTTAACCTTTGCAACTGCTCCTTTTAGTTTTTTCTTAACTATATTCCTCATTTTATCATAGTCTCCCTTTCGAAAGTTAAAAGATAGTACTGTGGATTTCCTTACTACCCCTCCTCCACTAATTGAAAGTTGAAAGTCAATTTAAACTGCCAGCTTTGCACTTCTTACAGTGTTCACATTACTGCAATACTGCATTCTCTCTGTAAAGTTAGTCACTATCTTGCATGTAAACTGTACCTGCTCTATTGTGCGCTCTCATATAATCACTCCTCTACAGTGTCTCACACACAATCCAAACCCTCAGAATGGCCCTCCAGGTCGCTGTCATTCTTAGCCTCTACCTCCTCACCCACTGGCTTGGAACCTCCCAATCTCTCTACACACCACATGGCAGGATTCCAATCCTGAATAGCCATGGCAAAAGATGGAATAGTCCCCCTTACTTCAACACAGGAAGTAACACCTACCCACGCCACTCCCACCTGATACATGTAGCATTCCAGCTATCCAATACACCCAACCAGGAAAAACCTTGTAGATGCCGACCCCTAAAATGTGCCATCATTAACGCACGTTCCATCCGCAAAAAATGGCCTGTTGTCCTTGACACAATCTCCTTCTATGACCTTGAGATCCTCATGATCACAGAAACATGGCTATCACCAGAAGACAACGTCCTCCTCAATCAACTACTTCCCCCCAATTTTTCCATACACACGAAACATAGGGAAAACAAAAAAGGAGGAGGGGTGCTCATAATCTCCAAATCAGACCTCAACTTCCAGACTGTGGACTCTTCTAGCACAAACAGCCTGGACACTCTCTCTGTTGCTAACCAACAATTCTCCCTCACCCTCTTATATAGAACACCATCTACTTCTCCAATTGACCTCCCAACCATCATTGACCTTGCAGCTAACACCCGCACTCCCAACAAACCAAATTGGATAATGGGTGATTTCAATCTCCCATCGCTACACCAAAACCACGCAAATGCGTTCCTTGATGCAATGGAAGACCTGGGTCTCAAACAAATCATAAATGAACCCACACATACAAAAGGGAACATTTTGGACTTGGTTTTTGTGCCACATCCAGTCAAAGACAAAAGCCACAATCTGCCAACATCAGTCGTGGATGTACCCTGGTCCGACCACAAATTGATCATTATCCAGATTCCCAGCAACAATGACCAGCTGAACAGAAGCCAACCCACGAACATCACCTCTCGAACTTCCACTAGATGCTTCCGCCCCTTCGATAGGGAACTCATCCTTTCGGAAACCCCATCACTCATCAACAAAACAACACCTGACCTTGATGAACTAATCTCTCACTGGAATTCCAGCCTGCTTGCCATCTCACAACACCCAAATCCTAAAAATACAGCAAGAGCGAAAAGAAAATCCGCCCCATGGTTCTCTCCTGATCTACACGCTTCCCTCATGCAATTACGTAGACTCGAACGCCGATGGCGCCGATCACGCTCACCGGAAGATCAGACCGCATACCTAACCCACCTTGCAATACATCGAGGAACAATCTCTATCAGAATGAGACAATATCACACTGACACCCTAAAGAGGTCATTGAATAAACCTCGTGACCTCTTCAATTTGGTCAAATCCCTCTCAAAGGAACCATCACCCGAGCAACACATCAACATACATCCACAAGAATTCGCTGATTATCTGCAATCCAAGATTGTACAAACTAACAAGGTCACAGCAGTCCAATATCAAGAACCGGCGGACCTCTCTCCACTTAACTTTTTTTCCACACCATCCAATAAATGTATTGAGAACACCATAGCATCACTCAACACCTCCACTGCACAGACCGACCCATGTCCAGCTTTTTGGATCAAGGAACTACGTGATGTGCTCAGTCCTGTCATCGCAAATATAATGAAACTCTCCTTTTCAACAGGTTATTTTCCCACTTCACTCAAGCAGACGTCCATTAGACCATTACTGAAAAACCCCAAACTGGACCCCCAAAAGGTAGACTCCTATCGACCAATAGCTAGCATCCCCATCTTAGCCAAAATAATCGAGAAGGAAGCACAACGGCAAATTCAAGATCACATAGACTCTGTTGCTCCCTTAGATAACTGCCAACATGGGTTCAGAGAACATCACGGGGTTGAGACACTACTCACTGGTCTAATCAACAATATCATCACAGGAATCGACAACATCCATCAAGGTTTTGTCCTCATTTTCCTAGACATCGCCGCGGCTTTTGACTCCGTGAGTCACGAAATCCTCCTGGGAAGACTAAAAGAAAAGGGTGTCTGCAACAAGGCACTAAAATGGTGCAAGTCTTATCTGGACGATAGATGGCAATATGTGAAGTCTGGATCAGAAGAGTCTAGCCACTTCCATCAAAAACAAGGGGTACCTCAAGGATCCTCATTATCCTCCTTACTCTTCAATATCTACATGCAGCCCATATGCAATATCATAAGATCATTCAACGTAAACTGCATGATATATGCAGATGACATTCTTTTATACATGCCTTTCTCCACAACCCACATGGACCTGACCCCACTCACAGATTGTTTCAATGCAGTTTCAACATGGCTCCAGACACAGAACCTACGTATCCAGCATAAAAAAACAGAGGTCCTTTTCATCTCCAGAGACTCCAACTTTACGCCCCCATCCCACGTCAGTGTCAAGGAAGCTGATTTGCAAACTAAAGATGCAATAAAATATTTGGGAGTTACCCTGGACCAACATCTAGACATGAGACGCCACATAAGCAGCGTAGTCAAAGCCATCTACTTCAAAATCCGTTCCCTCAAACACCTACGCTCCCTGCTGGACCCAGACGATTTCCGTACCATATATCAAGCGCTGATCCTGCCGCATTTTGACTTTGCAAATGCCATCCTACAAGGTCTCCCCCAATCCACACTAACCCCCTTACAGTTGGCCATGAATGCCGCAGCTAGGGTCCTCTACGGTGCATCCAGAAACGACCACGTGACTCCCATTCTCAAACAGCTGCACTGGCTACCAATTCACGGGAGAATCACCTTCAAATCCCTTGTATTAGCATTTAAGGCAATCAAAGGCACCTCATCCCTCTCACTCACGAATCTAATCCACATGGTCCCCCCCAATAGAGCAAGAAGAACATCAGCTGTAAACTTGCTAGCAATACCAAAGGCTTCAACAAAGTCCAACACGAACACCACAAACAGGGCATTCAGTTTTTATGTACCAAAATGCTGGAACACCCTACCCCCCGACATTAGAGCCATTACCAATCTATATCAGTTCAGAAAGGCTCTCAAAACATACCTTTTCCGCCAATATTTCCCAGACAGCAACTAAACCAGATATCCCCTCCAAGAAATAACCCAATCTAGAAATGCCCGCACACTGCAGTGTAGATAGATTATGTATATAGTTAACCCAGTTGTCCAAGTTTGTACTCCTGTTCAATGTAAAACCTGACAGTTTGTCGTAATGGTCGTTTTGTTATGATGTAAACCGCGCTGATTCTAAATAGCGCGGTATATAAGAAACTGTAATAAATAAATAAAATAAATAAATAATTAAATCAAACACGATCATGCTATGATCACTATTGCCAAGTGGCCCCAACACCCTTATCTCTTGCACCAGATCTGGTGCTCCACTAAGGACTAGGTCCAATATGGCTTCCCCTCTGGTTGGTTCATGAACCAGCTGCTCCAAGAATCAGTCATTTATTTCATCTAGAAACTTTATCTCCGTAGCATGTCCTGCTGTGACACTGACCCAGTCGATACCGGGGTAATTGAAATCACCCATTATTAGTACTGTGCTGTAACTTTTGTTAGCTTCCTTGATTTCTTTGAGCATTTCATCATCCATTTGTTCATTCTGGCCAGGCGGTCGATAGTACACCCCCACTTCCATCGCCTTCCCCTTTTTTACATGGAATTTCAATCCATAGAGATTCTACAGCTAATTTTTTTTCCTGCAAAACTATAATCCTTTCTGACTCAATGCCCTCTCTAACATAGAGCGCAATCCCTCCACCAATTTGATCAGCTCTATCATTAAGATATAGTTTGTACCCAGGTATCTAACCTCTCATTTAGTGCTATATATTCTAACTCTCCCATCTTATTTTTTAGACTTCTAGCATCTGCATACAAGCATTTTCGAGACAGTAGCTAACCGGGTAGCAGCGATATTGTATGCTGCCTTGTTAGCTCCTGCAGCTTAAAGATAAGTGAGGGTTTTCCTCGCCTATCTCTTAGCCACAGGTTTCTAACTGGGCAGTATGCAATATCGCTACTGCCCAATTAGGGACTATCGCCACCTTTGCTACTCCCCGGAATGCCCCCACATGCCCCAATGCTAGGAGGTTAGCATCAGAGCACATAGGGGAGAAGAGAGGGGATAATTGAATATCTCATTCAGCGGCAGTTACACGGTTTACAGGTTTGTAAACCATGTAACTGCCTTTCAAATATCGGGCCCTTAGACCACAGTTGTAAAAAAGCCTTCTTAGACAGCTGCATTGGCCTGGCCACATCAAGAAAGATACAAATAGGCTGGCCACAAAAGGGAAGAGACTTCTTAGCGAAATAGGATTTCAAAACAGAAAATTTATCAGTCTCTGAACTCTCTCTGAAATTTATTTTATTTATTTATTTATTTACAGTCTCTTATATACCGCACTATTCAGCATCAGCGCGGTTTACATGGAACAAAAATGCTCAGTACAATTAACACGTATGAGTTTATAGATAACAGGGTAAATAACTTGGATAACAGGGGTAAACTATTTACAAATCTTGCTACATAGAGTCATATGAACATGAATTCCATAGAAACATATGCACCACTAAGGGTTAGAGTATCTTTCTTGGCATGTTGTTGGGAAACCATATATTTGCTTAGCGGATTGCATCTCCGGTCTCAATGGGGTGGGGTTGGGTTCTATGAGGTACTTATTGAAAAGGTGGCATTTAAGGGCTTTCCTAAACTGTGTGAGGCTCTTAATAGCCCGGATATCTGGAGGTAATGCGTTCCAGCATCTTGGCGCACTGATACTAAACGCCCTATTGGCTGTGGATGCAGAGCAATCTGTTAATGCTTTCGGGACTTTTAGGGAGTTTATAACCGTGGATCTTCTTGCTCTATTTGGAGATGTGGTATGGATGAGGGCAGTTATTGAATCAGATGAGAGCTTATTAATAGCTTTAAAAGTGAGTAACAAAGTCTTGAAAACGATTCTAGCCTGGATAGGTAGCCAATGTAACTGTATCAGCAAAGGTGTCACGTGGTCGCTTCTGGAGGCTCCATGGATGACCCTTGCTGCCGCGTTCATGGCGAGCTGCAGCGGGTTCAAGGTGGATAGGGGCAGGCCTTGTAGGATGGCATTGGCGTAATCAAAATGAGGTATGATCAACGCCTGGTATATAGTCCTGAAGTCATTTGGTTCCAGCATGGATCGTAAATGCCTAAGTGAGCGGATCTTATAGTATACTGCTCTGACTGTGTTCCCTATGTGGGCTTTCATTTTTATTTTATTTATTTAGACAGTTTTGTATACCGCCTTATCCTTCAATCAAAGCGGTCACAACACAATTGGGGGATACATTTAACACGCGGGGATATGAGACACATACACTAATACTTACAGGGAACATGGGCTATGGAGGGTTAAGTGGCTTGCCCAAGACCACAAGGAGCATCTGTGGGACTAGAAACCCCAGTCCTTCCGGCCCAAGGTTGCTGTCCTCTAGTGGGATTTGAACCCCCGACCTTCCAGCCTGAAGTACATTGCCCCAACCACTAGGCTACTCCTCCCTTTCATGTCCAGGCGTTGATCCAAGGTGACTCCCAGGTAGCGTATTGATGGTTTAGATTGTAACACTGCTTCTTTTACTTTAAGGAATTGTGGTGGGGTGAAGTTAGGGTTCCTCGTAATGAAGAGTACTTCCGTTTTCTTATGTTGTATTCAGAGGTTTTGGGAGAGAAGCCAGTCAGATATTGCATTGAAACAGCTCGTCAGTGGAGAGAGGTCCAGATGTTCCGTAGAGAAGGGTATGTACAGCAGGATATCGTCCGCGTATAACATGCAGTCAACATTGAAGGATCGGATGATCTTGCAAATTGGTTGCATGTAAATGTTGAACAGGAGGGCTGAAAGGGAGGAACCTTGTGGGACTCCCTGGCTTTGGTGGAAAGGTTCCGAAGTTATCCCTCCAGAACGAACATGCTGCCATCTTCCGGACAGGTAAGATCTGCACCATTCAAGCACTCTTCCATTAATACCTTTCTCAATTAGTCGTCCTAAGAGAAACTCATGACTTACTGAATCAAAAGCTGCAGCGATGTCCAGAAAGATGAGAGCAAAACCTTGACGGATGTCATCAATGCCAGTGATTATCTTGCAGCAGAGGGTGGTAAGAAGAGTTTCCACTCCGTGGAATTCCCTAAAACCATGTTGGCAGGGGTCTAATGGTGCAGCAGCGTCGATGTGATCCTGTAGTTGTCATTGGACCTCTTTTTCAATGATCTTCGCAAGTAGAGGTATACTGGATATAGGTCTGTATGAATCTACTTTTTGGGGATCGAGCTTGCAGTTTTTTAGAAGAGGTCTGATAGAGGTATGCTTAAGAGCTGAGGGGAAAGACCCTGTTGTGAAGGAGAGGTTCATTATTTTGGATAGTATTGGGCTGAAATGGCTGCTGAGAAGGCTGGGCATGGATCGGACTGAGATGTGGTGGTGTTAAGGGCCATAATAGTGTCTTCAATTCCTTTCTTGGTAGGGGTAGAGAATACGGTTAGAGCTGTAGGGCAATCTTGTTCCAGGGTGGTGGTTGTAGTCGAGAATTTGATCGTCCGGCATATCTTGGATTGTGCATAGTTAGCAAAATCCTGTGGGTGAATCTCAAATTGAGGCCCGGGGGTTGGTTCCTTTGATAGAGTCTTGACTAAGTCAAAAAGATCGTGAGGTTTATTAAGTGATCTCTTTAAGGTCTCTGAGTAGTATTGTTTCATTGAATCAGTGGTTGCCTTGCGGTGTACAGCCAGATGACAGTTGTAAGCTGTCTGGTCATTTGAAGCGTGAGATCGACGCCAGCGTTTCTCGAGTTTCCGTAATTGGGTAAGAGAAACTCTAAGATCGGCTGTGTACCATGGAGCGCTCGTTCTTTTCCCTGGGGGCTTGTTGGTTGGTGTGCGTAGGGCGATTGCACTGAGGCAGTTGTTCCAGTGGGTAATTAGGTCATCAAGGTTTGAGGTGGTTTCGCTGATGAGTTGTTGCGTTTCCGTGAGGATAAGGTCTCTGTTGAAAGGCTTGAAACATCTGGAGTGTGGTCTTGCAGTGTTGCTCGGTATCCTGTTGAACTTTGAATCGATTTTGTGCGAAGGAATCTGGAGGATGATCAGTTTGTGATCTGACCAAGGAACAGAAGTTATGGACGTTATGGGGTCCTGCGATGTGTTGAGAGATATCTGAGGGGCGAATACTAAGTCCAGAATATTTCCCTTAGTATGGGTAGGTTCCTTTACTAATTGTTTGAAGCCGAGATTTGTAAGGGCATCAAGGAAGGATGACACTTGATTGTCCTGCAGCGTTGGCAGGTTGAAATTGCCTAGGATCCAGTTTGGGATGCTTGGGTTATGCGTGTTGGAGGCGAGATCAATTATTGCAGCAAGATCATCTGGAGAAGCTGAGGGTGCTCTGTAAAGCAGGTTGATTGAGCAGCGTTTGTTGGAGATGGTGACGGTTTCAAGGTGATTAGTGTTGGTGGCGTCTACCGTCTGGAAATGGAGGTCTGTCCTGGCGAGGATGAGCACCCCTCCTCCTCTTTTGTCTCGTCTATGACTTGTATGAGCTGTGAAGTTCGGGGGGAGGAGCTGGTTGAGTATGACGTTGTCTTCGTCGGATAGCCACGTCTCAGTGACCAAGAGTATATCAAGGTCGTGGAGGGAAATTGTCAGTGACAGCTGGCCACTTCTTCCGGATAGAACGGGCACTTATGAGGGCACATTTTAGATTATGAGGGTAGGAGTTTTCCACCTGCTTGGATTTCATAGAGTGCTGAAGCGCAATGTGTAGCAGATGTGGGTGATGTGCGCGGGTATCCCAATTTATATTCTTACGGGATGCACCAGACCATCTCCTTCCATGGCTCTGTAATATTGGGATCTGATTGGAAGGAGGGGTTAAGGTAAGAGAGCAGGAGAACCAACTAGCAAGGATGATATAACATCCGATTTATGGTGGTAAAGGGGGAACCCATCGTGGCAGGGCACTGTGTGATTGTGAAACGGGTAGTTTAGGGCAGAATTACTTGTGATTGTGGACAGGTATTGTAGGGAGAATTACTGACAACAGTGCAATGGCTAGATAGCAGTGGGGAATTACTGACAACAGTACAATGGCTAGATAGCAGTGAGGACCCGAGGATAATACTGGGGGATGATTTACTGACAACAGTATGGGTCAGACAGTAATTATAACTTCGCTACTGGTAACAGTAAATCAGATAATAGATATTGAAATGTTATCTTGAGAGGTTTCAAGAAATCCAGTCAAGTCTAAACTATCAGGAGAGACAATCAAATCATTACCTTCTCCTTCAGTACCTCAACCCTTGTCTCCTTTGGTTATTTCTAGATTGTATTATGTGCCTATGTATACAGCTTACTATACTGCAAAACCTTCTTCAGCTATTTTTTTAAACAATTCTAGGGGTGACAGCAATCGCATAACCGGAAAATTCAGAAATCTTAGATCTTTCGCTTTGAATTTATTTTCCAACATTCAAATTTATTATGGATAATCAAACTATCTTTAACTACTGCATCCCCCAGAGACTGCAAGGTAGGCTAAGAACCCTCCAGCTTAACTACCCAAGATGCCAAAGAAGCAAACATAGAATCTTGCTCTTTAAATTTAACCACAGACTCCTCAGAGAATTTACAAAGTTGATCCATTATTCCCTTAAGAATTGATTCAGCTCTCATCAGTGAAAGAGCCATGTTTATTAAACATTAGGACATGCTATCTACCATGAAGCCCATGGGAATAACATGAGTACTGCAGCAGATAGTGCATACCAATGTTTATTAAACATGGCCCAAAGATAGCAGATGCAAATTTCAAATATTGACATATTTCCAATCACTAAATTAAAAAATAAAATTCATTTTTTCTACCTTTGCTGTCTGGATATTTTATTTATCTAATCATGTTGGTTTCAGAGGATGGTTTCTGCTTTCCTGTGTCTTCTCTTAATTCTTTTGCCAGTCTCCTGCCCAGCACCGTACCTAGCCCTGTGTGAGCAGTGCAGAAGCAAAGGGCATAAAAAAATAGGGACACATTTAGGGTTGTTGACCGCTGGCCTCAGTGGTAGCAACAGCGGAGACCTCCAAAATTAAAAAAAAAACACCACCACACAGGTCTGTCTGACTCCGCACTTGCATGGCTGGTCTGATCCCTCCCTCCTCTGATGCAAGCACACGTCAGAGGAGGAAGGGATCAGACCAGACATGCAAGCACAGAGTCAGAAAGACTCAAATGATTTTTTTTAAAGCTGGAGATCCTTTCTGCTGCTGCCGCCACCGCTGCTGTTATGGGAACAAGAAAAGCAGCGGTGGGGCAAGAGTAGGCTGGGCAAGCAGCGTGGGGGGAGCTGGCTGGACATGAAAAGTTATGGGGTAAGATGGGGAGATGCTGGGTATAGATGGGGCAAATGACAAACGTGTAATGTTGGGAGGCAGGGCACATCAAGTTTGCAAGTTGCACAGGATGTATTTATAGCTTGGTAGAGCCCTACTCTTGCCCATTTGTTATTTATAGTTCTCCTCCTATCTTCTTCATTTCCTGTCTACAACCATTTCTGACATTGATCTTTTCCTTTCAGTTTTCTTCCAATTATTTTGCTGCCTCTCTATCCACTCGGATTTCATTCTGGAGAGAGGAGTGGCCTAGTGATTGGGGCAAGTTACTTCAGGCCAGAGGGTCTGGGGTTTGAATCCCACAGCAACCTAGGACTGGGCTTTCTAGTCCCACAGGTACTCCTTGTGGCCTTGGGCAAGTCACTTAACCCTACATTGCCTCAGGTACCAGAACACAGATTGTGAGCCCTTAGAGACAAGGGAAAACATATACAGTACCTGAATATTGACCACTTTGACTTACAGAAAAGCAATATGTAAGCTTAATTAAATAAATAAAATTCCTTTTTATTATATGGTCTTCAATCTCCCTCTTTACTGCACCTATCTGCAGCTTTCCATCTCTTTTCCTCACCCCAGCCCCTTCATTCCACTTCTCATCAGGGCTAGCCCAACCACTAGACAAACTAGGTGGTTGCCTAGGGCAGCAGCTTCTGGGGGGAGGCAGCAAAGAGCAGCTACAGTCAAAGCAAAGCAATGGGTTCTGACAGCCACACAAACTCAAAGAGTCATCAGTGCCTACTTGTATCTGCAGGAAGAATGGGTAATATACAAATAGTCCATTTACCCTCTTAATTGGCTTTTTTTTTAAATCAAAATTTAAGTATTCAGCACAAACCAATACAGAAGTCATAACAATATTCAATATAGTAAATATTACCCCAAAAAGAACAAGAAAAGTGAAAAGAAAAAAAAGGGAGGGAAAGGGCAGAGGCCAAAGTATAAACTAATTAAGGACTAGTCAACTATACAGTACATCCAGGGTTCTCCATATTCTCTCAATCTTATCAATGCAATTGGAAGAAATAGAGGCTGCCCCTTCAAATTTGCAGGTTTGGTAAATAGCATGCCACCGAAAGGTCACATTTAGTGAAGAAGTATCTTTCCAGCAGGGCATAATATGCTGGATTGCAACAGATAGCATAATGTCAAACTGCATTTTGTCATACTTGGAAAACTCATCCTTTAAACACAAAGAGCAGAATACTACAATCCGTAATGACAAAGGATGATCTAAATGAAATGATTTCTAATGTATCCCCACACATCAAGTCAGAAGGGCTTGATAAGGGGACAATCAAAAAGCATGTGGGTTAGAGTGCTGATGTCTGTAGAGCAGTGCCAGAACTGGTTAGAAAACAGAAGCCCCACTTGAAACATTCGCAGCGGAGTCCAAATTGCACAGTGTACAAGAAAAAATAGTGTTTGCGCCAAAATACTGGACATCGTGGCCACACTATGGAACTTCAAAAAGTGTTCCATTTAATTACACCTTGTGGTAGATCAAGGTTGGTTTCCCAAGTCCTATGCAACCCCAACAATGATGGGCTTTTCTTATCTATTAATAGCTTGTAAATAAACAAGGTTGATCTGCCTTCAGCTATAGGCTTATGAACAATATCTGTCAAGTCTGAGGTCTGGTAGTTCCATACAGACCCAGAGGAGGACTGTGCCATGTTCTGGACTAGAATATCAAGTTTAGAGGCCAGAGAAGGTGACAGCCCATACCGAGCAATCAGTTGTTGCTCGGAGACTAAAACATTCCCCCTCAAAGAATTGACCAATACAATAAAGCCCTTTATTAAGCCATCCCTTCCAAAAAATTGTCTTTCCATTAATAGGTATTAATGGATTACACCAAAGGGATAAGGTTTTAGAGTAGGAGTAGGGGGTTATACAGCATATATCAAGCAATCTAAGGGCCTTAATTGTGCTTACTACAAGTGGCGATTTTATTTTGCTACTGGGAATATTCATTGTGGACAACTCCATTAATCTAAAGAGTTTGACAATAGCTTTCTCCATCTCAAGCCAAGGAGAAGAGAGATCTTCCTGAATCCAATGCGCTCCATATCTTAATAAAGAAGCAGTATGGTATGTTAGAAAATCAGGAACATTTACCTCTTTCTTTCTTCTGGGAAGTTTTAGTTTGGCTAATGCAATGTGTGGCTTTTTGCCCTTCCATAAAAAGGTGGAAAGAGATTTATCTAGTTAAATGTAAAAACTGCTTACAGAAGCCAAGTAGCATACCCAACCTACAAATAATGCTTGGGATAACCATCATTTTTATAGTCTCTAATCTACTCCACCATGAAAGCCATAGTGGGGACTAGTGCTGTACAATCTTATGTAATTCTGTAATAATGATATTGCAGTTATATTTATTTGTTTCCTCAGGAGAAGTACAAAAATGCATACCCAGGTATTTGATGCCTAAAGGAGACCATTGAAAAGATAAAGCTTCTAGGTCTCTCCATATGACAAGATTGTTTAAGGGAAGAAGCTCACTTTTCTCCCAATTGATTTTAAAGCCTGAAAAAGTGGAAAATCTGTCGACTAAGCTCAGAAGATGTCTAATGGACAGAGCTGGATCTGACAGAAGCAGCAGGATGCCGTCCGCATAGAGGTTCCAGCAATTTCCATTGGATCTTATACCTCTAATACCAATTTCATTTTTAATCTTTAGCAAGAGGGGTTCCAGCACAACATTAAATAATAACAGTGAAAGAGGGCAGCCCTATCTCGTTCCTGATTTAGTGGTATAGCTTCAGTTAAAATGCCATTCAAGGCAAACCTTGATCATGAGAAATCACATAATACCTTGATCCAATCTATAAAAGTTTGCCTACAACCAAACCAATTCAAGGTTCGATAGGACCATTCAATGCAGTCAAAGACTTTTTCCACATCTAAGGAGAGTGCTACCACCAGACCATCTTCTTGCCACAATAATGCGACTAAGTTGTGGAAGGCTTGAGCATTATTCCCTATATATCTTCCTGTTTGCTCTTCCCCAATTAGTTGTTATATCACATGGCTTAGCTGTATGGTCATAACTTTTGCCAATATTTTATAGTCCACATTCAGCAAGTAAATTGATCTATAATTTACCAAAGAGGTGGGGTCTCTGCCAGGTTTAGCAAAGAGTATGACTGTGGTCTCGGAGAATCTTGACGACTCTAGAGGTCACAGAAATAGGCTTTGATATAACAGCTGCAATTTTGGGGCAAGCATTGGCGCAAATTGCTTATAGAATTCAAGAGTGAGGCCATCTGGACCTGGAACTTTATTAACAATTGCTTGATTGCTGAAAGGATTTCACCTATTTGCATTGGTGCCCCCAACTGGTTTCTTGCTTGCTCAGATAGCCTAGGATGTTCAAGCGAAGACAGAAATGTCTCTCCTAGATCCGCTATGTCTGCAACTTCAGAAGAGAAGAGTCTTTCATAAAAGGATGCAAAGGCTTTGGAAATGTCAACAGAATCTGTAATGGGTGAAGAGCCTTCAGGCTTAATAGGGGATATAAAGTTCCTAGATTTTTGTATTTTTAGCTACTGTATGAGCAGTTTGCCTGATTTGTTAGCCCCAGCGTAGTATCCAGTTTTGTGGATGAAAATCTCTTTTGCTGCTTGATGGTTAAAAGTTTATTACTTAATGTTGCCAAATGAATTGGTGAAAGATAGCATTATCCTTAGTCGTAATATGATTTTCTTCTAGTCGAGCCAATTCTCTTTCTAGCCTTCTAGCATTGTCCGCCAGGTTCCAAAGAAGCCATGACAAGAAGTTTATCATTTCGCCTTGGAGAGTCACTGTAATGCCTCCCAAACAACATAAAAATGGTTCTTCAGAAACAAGCAGGAAGTCAGTCCTCACAGATGGGTTATGTGAGCGCTGACAGAGCCCTCGCGGAAGTATCCCGCCAGCTTTCAAAGAAAACCTTTGGGAGATGCCACCACGCATGTGTGGTCCCCTTCCCGCCCAAGGGTGCCATCTCGCTCAGTCCAAGATACTCGTCCGAGGGATCGAAGAGGAAGCGGCCTGCAAAGGTCCCCCAAAAGGACTTGACCTCGGACCGGCCTTGGTCACCAGACACCATCCTCATTGAGAATTCCCTTCGGGGGAACCGGCATTGGGCCTGATTCCTTCGGTGCCCGCGCCGATGGCTGCGGAGACTTCTGACCTGGAGTCCAGAATGGTGGCCCTGGAGCACAGTTTGTTTGCCTTCATGGACCAGCAGTGAGTGCTATTATCTGGTATGACTGGTTCCTCTGCCCCGACCATCAGGCCCTTAATGTCAAAGATGTCCCCGGAGGCCGAGCCGATCCTTGAGTTGATCCTCGGCCAAGGCCTCGAACCGGTTCCCGCTCGACAGGGCCGCGATCGTCCCTGGCCAGTGAACTTGGCACCAGCTGCAGGGCCTCAGAGGGCCATGGGCTGGGTTCAGCCCCGGGGCCCGCGGACCATCTTTCCATCGAGTCTTTGACGACTACTCTGTGGGAGACGGAGGACGAGGAGTCGCCCGACACCCGTCGCCATTGCGACGTCCCCTCTGACTCTCCCATTTCAGAGCCCCAGCAGTGGTCCCTGCCGGAGGACATGGCGTTCCTTGACTTCATCAGGGACATGTCTAAGGCCCTAGTGTTCCCAACGGAATTGGAGGAGGACCCTCAGATGGAGGAGCTAGAAAATCCTCCAGTTTGAGGCCCCTCCAAGGGAATCTCTTACGGTGCCCATCCCTCCCATCCTGGAATGGCTAATGCTCCGTATGGGGGAGACACCAGCATCTGTGCCGGTGGTGAGCAAGCAGCTCAACTTGATGTATCGAGTCCACTGGAGCCCAGGCTTCCAGAAATCACAGCTGCTGCACAACACCATGGTGGTAGAGTCAGCCATGTGTCAACTGAAAAGTCAGAAGATGCACTCCTCTGTGCCTCCCAGCAGGGAGGAACACACCTTGGATGCCCTCGGCAGAAAGTGTTACCAGGGCTCAATGATCATCAGCCGTATCCAGGCCTACCAACTGTACATGGGCATGCACCTGAGAGACCAGGCAAAGGAAATTGCCGGGTTCTCGGCTGGTCCAAGGAACTCCTGCAGCGGTTCAAGAACCAGGCCAAGGCCATATATATGAGTGCCCCAAGTTTATGTCTCAGGCAACCTATCATGGCTTCGAGTTGGCGGCTCGAGTAGCAGTGGCTGGCATCAGCACCCAACATCAGGCTTGGCTATAGTCGTCCGAGCTCGAGCAATGGGTTCTGGTCAGATTGGTAGAAGTCCATGCCAAGGAGAGAACCTCTTTGGCAAAACCATGACCGACAAGGTTGCCGAGCTGGAGAGCAAGTTCATGACAAGGCTCTCTAAAAAGACTGCTGCCCCTTCCCGACGGAAGGGCTTGAGTAAAAAGCCCTTCTACCTGAATCAAGGAGCTACTTACAGAAATTACCCACCTTTTTAGGCCTCCCTGGCTCCCCAGCATGGTCAGCAGGCCAAGGGTCATGGGCATGGCCCTCATAAGCAGAAGGCTCCCAAACCGCAGGCATCGACCCCAGCCCTGGCCTAGTGTGGGAGCTTTTGACTCCTGGGGCATAGCCTCTTCACCCCAAGGAAGTCAACAGCCTACAGGGGTACGTCTGATCCACTATGCGCAAAGGTGGCTAACTATCACCACCAATTCCTGGGCACTTTGGGTGGTCAGAGATGGCTATCTCCTCCATCTGACTCAGACACCTCCCTCTTACTTTCCAGAAGAGCCCCTCAGGTCTCCCCTTTACTGGGACCTTCTACTGAAGGAGCTCGCAGGTCTTCTTGAGGACAAAGCAGTAGAACCAGTATCCCCACCATCTCAGGGACAAGGGGTTCTACTCCAGGTACTTTCTCATGCCAAAAAGAACAGGAGGCCTAAGGCCCATCCTTGACCTGAACAAGTTCCTGGTGAGGGAGAAGTTCAAGATGCTCTCCCTTGGAACATTGCTGCCTTACCTGCAACAGGGAAATTGGCTATACTCCTTGGATCTGAAGGATGCATATACCCACATCCTCATTCACCCCAACCACAGGCAGTACCTGCGGTTCATGGTAGGGGGGGCCACTACCAATACAGGGTGCTGTCTTTCGGCTTGGCCTCTGCCCCAAGGATCGTCACAAAATTGTCTGGCAGTCATGGCCGTCTTCCTCCACATTCAGGGGCTCTTTATCTTCCCCTTCCTGGATGACTGACTCATAAAAGGTGGCACAGCCTCAGAGGTGCAGCAGGCAAAAGCACACACCATCCAGGTCCTGCAACACTTGAGGTTTGTGATAAACTAGGCCAAGTCTCATCTCCACAGTGACTGGATTTCATAGGGGCAAGACACTCTCCAAGCAAAGGCCTTCCTGCCCAGAGACCGAGCTGACCATCTCAGGGCCCTGGCCCTGGACATACAGCACCATCCCTTGGTACCCGCTCGGCTCCTCCTGTGCCTACTCGGACATATGGCCTCCACAGTCCACATCACCCCAGATGCTCGCCTCCATATGAGGGCCGCGCAGTGGTGCCTTTGGGACTAGTGGACACAGGCTACGGGACATCTCTGGGACAAAGTCTCAATGACCCACCAGTTGGTGGACTCCCTGACCTGGTGGCAGACTCCCCAATACCTCGAGGCAGGAATGCCCTTTCAAGCCCCAAGCCCCTTAAGGGTCCTCCACCACGGATACCTCCCTGTTCAGCTGGGGAGCCCACTGCGAGGAACTCCACACCCAGGGCAGCTGGTCGCAGGATGAGAGCAACCAGCAGATCAACCTCCTGGAGCTACAGGCAATATACATAGCCCTCCAAGCTCTTTGCCACCACCTACATCACCAGCCGGTGTTCATCCAGATGGACAACCAGGTGGCAATGTTTTATGTGAATAAACAGGGGGACACGGGGTCTCATGTCTTCTGCTGAGAAGTGGTCCTCTGCTCCTACGCAGTCTGGCAGGATATACTCCTGCGGGCGGTATACTTGCCAGTCCAGAACAACTCACTGGCAGACAGATTGAGCAGGGTCCTCCAGCCACACGAATGACAACTGGACCCCAGTGAGGCCAACCGGCTTTTTCAGCTCTGGGGTGAACCTGAGATAGACTTGTTCGCCAGCCCGGACAACTACCAGTTGCCCCACTTCTGCTCCCGACAGAATCATCCCTCCATGGTGGCGCTGGACGCGTTCCTCATCTCGTGGACAGAAGGCCTCATGTACGTCTTCCTACCCACACCACTACTTGCCAAGACATTGTTCAGGACTCTCCGTGACAAGGCCTCGCTCATCCTGATAGCCCCTCGATGGCCCAGACAGCCATGGTTCCTGCTACTCCTTATGCTATCAGTGGAGACTCCCATCCCATTGGGGAACTCTCCAGGGTTCCTGTTCCAGGAAGGGGGCTCTCTTATGCACCCCAACATGGGGTCCCTGTCGCTGACTGTATGTCTGCTGAAAGGGTGACCCTAGCCCCTTTCAATCTCTCGGATGAGGTAGAGGAAATCCTCCTGGCCTCTCGTAAGGCTTCCACTTGGAAAGCATACACGCTGAAATGGTGCAGGTTTTCAACTTAGTGCACAGAGCACGGGACCGACCTGTTCCCCTGCCCAATGGGGCTGGTGCTGCAGTACCTTCTCCATCTCTTGCAATCTGGGCTTAAATCAAACTCCGTCAGGGTGCACCTCAGTGACCTGGCGGCACACCACCACTCAGTGGATGGCAAACCCCTCTCGGTCCAGCCGCTGGTGACCCACTTCCTAAGGGGTCTGCTCTTATTGAAGCCCCTGGTTCACCCCTCGGCGACCGAGTGAGACCTCAATGTGGCATTGGGGCAGCTCACTCACCCACCTTTTGAGCCTCTGGCTACCTGCCACCTATGATACCTCTCATGGATGGTGGCATTCTATGCTTGCAGGGTTAGCGAGCTTCAGGCCTTAGTGGCAGAGCCGCCATATACCAGGTTCTACAAGAACAGGGTGGTGCTCCGCACACACCCTAAATTCCTTCTGAAGGTGGTATCGTCCTTCCACCTCAACCAGGAGGTGGTATTCCCACCTTCTTCTCAAGACCTCACACCAATAGGGCGGAGACGACCCTTCATACCCTGGACTGTAAGAGGGTCTTGTCCTTTTACATCCAATGCACTCAGGGCCACCACAAAGACGCTCAGCTTTTCGTTTCGTACGACCCCAATAGACTGGGGGAGGTGGTGACCAAACGTACACTGTCTACCTGGGTGGTGGACTGTATCGCCCTCACCTACGAGCAAGCGAGGCTCCTTCTGGAAGGCTGAGTCACACGCACTGTGTCAGGGCCATGACAACCTCGGTGGCAAACCTGTGCTCCGTCCCAATGGTGGACATTTGCTGGGCCGCCATCTGGTCTTCAGCCTATATCTTCGCAGCCCATTTCTGCCTGGAAAGGGAGTCCTGATGGGGCAGTGCCTTCGGCCAGGCTGTGCTCCTTGATCTTTTCGGGGTTTAGGCAACTCCTACCCTCCGACCCTTCTGTGTTCAGGCTACCGGAGCTGGTTTCCATTGGGCACAGGGGTCCTACTGTAGTCTTTAGCTATGGACTCAATAGCTGCTGCTCACGGCTCCCCTTGAAGGCGACCGTGTTTTTCGCTATGGGCTTTTGGTAGCCTGTAGCTGGGGAGTCCCATATGTGAGGACTGACTTCCTGCTTGTTGCCAGAGAAAGCGCAGTTACTCATCTGTAACAGGTGTTCTCCGGGGAAAGCAGGAATCAGTCCTCACAAGCCTCCCTCCTCCCCTTGGAGTTGCTCCTTTACCATCTTTTATTTTATTTTTTATGTCTTTTAGCTATGTCATCTGACTGAGCAAGATGGTACCCTTGGGCAGGAAGGGGACCAGGCATGCATGGTGGCATCTCTCAAAGACTTTCTTTGAAAGCTGGGAGGATGCTTCTGCAAGGGCTCCGTCACCATATGTGAGGACTGATTCCTGCTGTCCCTGGAGAACACCTATTATGGGTGAGTAACTACGCTATATCAGCACTCTCATTTCTTTGAAAGAATTCTGCAATAAATAAATAAATTAAATTTATCTATAAAGGAGGCTTCCAATAACAGACTGTTCTTGAAATGCTATGGTCTCATCTGGGTTTGCTGATTCCTAGGTAAAAAGTCAACTATGATCACAGTGTGATCTGAAATATGAATTGGACCAATAATGCAGCTCTTCATAATGGGGAGAAAAGACTTAGATATGAACAAATAATTTGTGTGTATGATTGATGAGGAATTGAGAAAAAGGAATATTCTCATAAGGAAGAGTTAAAATGTCGCCAACCATCGACCAAACCTAGGCAATCTAACATACTCTGCAATGCCAAATAGGAGCTTCTACTAAGGGATTGGCTATCCATCTTTTTATCTAAAATTGTTTTAAGGTCACCACCAATAATCATTTCACCTAATCCAAAGGTTAGCAAGGTATGACAGACCTTTTCAAAAAAGGTTGAGGATGCAGATGAGAGTGCATAAATATTCATGAAAGTACAATTGTACCTAGCAAGTACCACATTCTGCAAAATTGGGTGGGGAACAGAACTCCTCCTTTCCAGCAATGGATAAATCTGATGCACCACTTAGCCCAGGCTGAGAAGTAGGCTTCTGCCGCTTTTACCAAACCCCAATGGGTGTGATATAAATGGTTATGGGCTCAGTTTCAATGCAAGTACCCTAAGGCATTAGAGGGGATTGGGGGGATGGTCTGACCTCAGTGAGTCAGCTGCTGTAGTTTTCTTTTGAATGCATTAGCCACACTAACTGAAATTGCCATCACAAATGTAGAAAGTAAACCATACACTGTGAACAGTTTGCATTTACTGTTTATTGCTTATTGCTCTATGTATATAGCTGGTGGATACTTTGAGAGTTTGGTAATCACAGATGGCTGTATTGTAGTTTATTGTCTGGAGGCCATAAGGACTGGGTTATCTTTAAAACCAATGAAGTTGTTTAAAAAAAAAGAATGCCAACTGACATGTCGATTAATATTTAGCCTTAGATGGCATGAAGTGAACAGAGACAGTGAATCGGAGCACGTAGAGTAATAAAAGATAAGTAATATGGAGCTGCCTTAATGTAGGGCCTTATAGGTTAGGAGAAGGATCTTATATTGGATATGGAAATATGACTAGAAGCCAGTGACGGTGAATCAGAAGAGGGGTAACATGGTCAAAGTTTCGGGCATTGGAGAGTATGCACACAGCTGTATTTTGAATTGACTGTAGCTGTTTAAGTTTAGAATGTGAGAGGCTGGAGTAGATTGTATTACAATGGTCCAGCTGAGAAATAACTGTATTGAGCAAGACAGTGATTTGAATGATCCAATCAAGATATGGATGGATAGAGTGGAATCAATTGCCTCAGGTACACTTAGATTGTGAGCCCTTTGGGGACAAGGGAATAAAAAGTACCTGTTAGTATATATGTGTAAACCGCTCTGATGCGTAAGTAAAGGGCGGTATATCAAATGCCTAAACCATAACCATAAAATGAAATACAAGGAAGGAAGCCTTCATCACTTGATTGTGATGAAAATGAGACCTCCAAGTCACAGATGATTCCTAAGTATTTAATAGAAGATTTGACTGGTACAGGGCATCCTTCTAAGATAGGTGCAACAGCTGTGGTGACCGGGCTTCTGGTCAACCAAATGGCAGTGGATTTCTTGGGATTACATTTTAGAGAATTTTCGCACAGCCAAGTGTCTATCTTGACCAAACAGGTATTGATTGAGGATAGGTCTGGGGAGAGTTTGTCAGTGTAAGTAAAAAGTAGAATGCCATCCACATTGACATGTCTTAGAGATACCTGTGCTTTGAATTAAGTTTGCTAGGGGGCTTAAGCTTATATTGAAAAGAAGGGGAGAAAGAACTGATCCTTGTGGGACCCCACAGTCAACAGATGTATATGGAGAAAGCATTACCCACATTTACTTGGAAAGAATTATCTTGTAAGAATGAGGTGAACCAGGAATATATTGTACCATGGATATCGGTATCATAGAGACGAGAGAGCAGAAGACCATGGTCCACCAGGTCGAATGCTGAGGATAAATCTAAGGAAATGGCGAGGGCCACCTTACCTTGGTCTAGAGAGCTATCAATTTTGCTGAAAATAGAAGTAATGATTATTTCAGTACTATGGTAGAGACGGAAGCTGAATTGTTGAGGATGAAGCAAATTAGTATACTCAATATGGTCGTTGAATTGGGTATGGACTTGGTACTCAGAGAGAAATGATGAGTTTGAGATAGGACAATAGTCGGTCGAATTAAGGCTTTTTTTCAAGAATCTGGAACTTGACTGGTGGAGAGACTGGTGTTAATTAGAGCATGAATAATTGGAGTCAGTCCCAGTTGAGATTCTTCTGCTACTACTACTACTAATAATCATCATTTGTATAGCTCAACAAGGCATACACAGCACTGTACATATAGATGTAAGAGACAGCCCCTGCTCCTCAGAGTTTACAATCTAGTCAAGACAAAAAAAATTGCAAAACTGTGGACTAGTGTATGGTAAGATATATATAAGTAGTGGACAAGAAAATGAGGAGCATCAGGATTCAAAAGCAGCCTCAAAGAGTTGGGGTTTTAAGCTGGATTCGAATAGGGATAGAGAAGGAGCCCAACACATCAACTCAGGTAGTTTGTTCCAGGCATATGGAGCAGCAAGATAGAATGAACGAAGTCTGGAGTTTGCAGTAGTAGAGAATGCACAGATAAAAGGGATCTGCCAAAGGAGCGGAGTTCCTGAAAAATGTAGAGTGAGATAAGTGAGGAAAGGTAGTGAGGAGCCGCAGAATGAATGCACTTGTAGGTAAGTAGTAGAAGTTTGAACTGGATATGGAAATGGATAGGGAGCTAGTGAAGTGATTTGAGAAGAGGGGTTACATGAGCATAACAACACTGGTGGAAGATAAACTGTTCAACTGAGTTTTCAACAAATTGAAGGGGAGAGAGATGATTCAGAGGGAGACCAGTGAGGAACAGGTTACAATAATCAAGAAGGGAGGTGGCTAGTGAGTGGATCAGGGTTTTAGTAGTGTGTATGAAAAGGAAGGTACAAATTTTGCCAATGTTATAGAGAAAGAAGTGACAGATTTTAGCTATCTGTTGGATGTGTGCAGAGAAAGAGAGAGTAGAGTCAAAGATGACCCAAGGTTACGAGCTGAGGAAACAGGAAGGAGTATAACATTTTTCACAGCAATAGAGAGGGAAGTGAGTTCTAGCCAAGTAGAAGGAATGGGGTCAGACAAATGTAGTTTTACAGATGGTGTGAAATAGCTTGGATAGTGCTATGTTGGTAATCAAAGTAAAAGAGAACGAGATGTGTGTGAGATTTGTGGCAGGAGATTCTGTGGAATCTGATAAGGTAAATGTGGAGTGTGCCGGGAGGCTGTGATGTATATCAAGAATTTTATCCTGAAGAAAGTAAGCAAGAATGTCCAGAGAAGGACTTTGTGAGGGATAATTACGGGACTTATCATCGAGAGAAGAAAGTTGGGAGACTATGGAGAAAGTCGATTTTGGGAATTGTGAAGAATTCTTTATCAATGTGGTAGAATGCCATCTGAACTTGGGAATGATAGTAGGAATGATATTTCTTAAACAAAGAAAGAGCAGATGGGAATCTATGTTTTCTGTAGGACCTTTTGGCCAGCCTAATTTGTTGTTTTAGAAGACATAGACCTTCATGAAACCAAGAATGGGATTTATCTGCCATGGTGATAATGAGTCTAGAGTATAAGAAAAAATAATATACCAGAAATTAGCTTGATTGTTGTGGAAGCATCCCGAAGTCTGAGTGGAATAAAGTATTTGTGGGGGGAGGGGAAGCAGCAAGGGTGGTGGGGTAATTTTCTGACAGGTAGTGACTGGTGTGGTACGGGTATCAAGAGGGGAGCAAGAAACTTTGTTAAGAGACTGGAGGTCAAAACAAAGGAGGAAATGGCACATCCAGGGCAGAGGGGTTGAGTTACATTGGTAAGAAAAAGCTTGGAGTTCTGACAGTGATGAGAAGGCCCAATACAAGCATTGTGGAACCTGTGTCTTTTGGGGAAACTTCTAGGTACTTATGACCTAGATTGGCCACTGTTGGAAACAGGATACTGGGCTTGATGGACCTTGGTCTGACCCAGTATGGCATATCTTATGTTCTTATGAGATCAATAGTATGACCTGCTATGTGAGTGTGAAAAGTTACTTTTTAGCATAAGAACCGCCATAGTAAGTCAGAACAGAAGCCCATCCAGCCCATCTTCCTCTTTCCAGAATTAGGTCACAAGAAGCTGGACTATCCCAAACAGCCAGATTCCATGGTACTTGTCCCCATAGATAAACCTTGATTTTCCCCTGGTCTACCATATTAACAGTTATGGACTTTTCCTCCAGGAATTTGTTAGTAAACCTTTTTTAAATCCATTTTAAACCCATTTTACCAAATCCTTCAGCATAGAGTTCCAGAGTTTAATTTTGCATTGAGAAAAAAATATTTTCTCCTATCTGATTTAAATGTACTACTTTATAATAGTTTACTGTACCTGTTCCTCTCACTCTGTCATGCCTCACCTTAGACGTCTCTTCTCCAAATTGAAGAGCCCTAAGGGACAGTCTTTTTAGGTCCAGAGGAAAAGAAACTATTTTCCAAATTAAGAATGATAGCTCAGCAATGAAAGAGCTTTCTTTAATGCCAGAAGCCTCCTCTTACTATCAAAGAAATCAACAACATTCTTACCGAAGATCCTACCACTTTCTTTTGCCTTCTGGATAATTTTTCACTATCTTTAATGAAAGACATATGTGACCCAAATTGTTTCATTCTTAGCCTGGTAGTATCCCTCTGAATAAAAGTACCATACCATCTGTGCTAGAATGTACAAGTGTCCGTCTGGTAATTAAAAAAAAATCCATATGTAGGCTAGACTGACTTGGCCAATTTCAGGCTTACTATTCTTAGGCCAAGTTAATTAAGCAAGCAGTGTTAACTTGATTGCATTACTTTTTGGAATGTAATGGAATATTAGACAATAACTGATATGTTTGTCACTCACGTCACGGTACTCAAACCCTTTTGGTATTATTGTTCTCTGACTCTGTTTTGCAGGAGTTGAATAATGGCAGAGTTGTAGCTCTGAATTTTTTTTTTACATATCTGCTGCCTTTGATATGATGTCCCTTCCAATAATTGGCAGCTCTACCTCTTCTAGGGTGGCACAAGGGTGTACTTTGTCTGCTGCCCTCTTCAGTATTTACATGTGACTCCCTATGCAATTTATTACAGGAAAAAGTGATGTAAATTTCCAAGTGTATGCTGATGATATTATGATATATATTTATTTAATTTTATTTAGCTGCATTTATATTCTGCTTTTCACTGGGTCAAAGTGGTTGGGGGATACATTTAACACAAGGGGATATGAGACACATACACTAATACTTACAGGGAACATGGGCAATGGAGGGTTAAGTGGCTTGCCCAAGACCACAAGGAGCACCTGTGGGACTAGAAACCCCAGTCCTTCTGGCCCAAGGTTGCTGTCCTCTAGTGGGATTTGAACCACTGACCTTCTGGCCTGTAGTACCTTGCCCCAACCACTAGGCCACTCTTCCCTCCTGTCCCATTTAGCATGTCTGAGGGCATTCCCTTTGTCAAAATCTTCTACTGCCTAACTCAGGTTGATAGTTGGAAGTTAGTTAATAAGCTTGCTTTTAATGCTTCCAAAACAAAAGCTGTCATACTCACATTTGAAAAGAATATTTCCAGATCAAATTCTCTGAAGATCACAGTCTAGCCTAATTGTCCCCGACATTCATTACTTAGACATTACTTTAGACTCATGCTTATCAGTGAAGCTCCATATAAGAAATGTCACAAGATCATTTTTCCACAAGCTGGAAATGTTGTGTAGACTGAAGAGATTAATCCCTGATTCAGGTTTTCACACTGTCCTCCAGAGTCTTTTATGTCCTTTGCTAGACTATTGAATTGTCCTCTATTTCAGTCTGCTCTCTTTTTATATTAAGGCTACAATTTGCACAAAATTCAATCTGTCATTTAAGTTAGCAACTATCGTTCAAGGCCCAAACCAATTTAACCCCTGTGGGATTGAGTTCACTAATTGGTTTCTACAGTCTGTCCTGTTCTTTATGCTTCTCCCAGGAAACCTTTTAACCATCCCTTCTCATTACGTTGCAGGCATGAAAACCAGGAACTGCTTTTTTTTGGTTGCTGGTCCTACATTCTGAAATGAATTGTCTGATTAGATTTGCAGAGAGACTCACCTATTGACTTTTTGAAAGAAGCTGAAGATCCATTTATATTCTCAGGTATATGGGTCATAGGGAGGAGTGGCTTAGTGGTTAGGACAAGGTACCTCAGGCTGGAGGGCCAGGGATTTATTTCCCACCTGGGGACAGCAATCTCATGCTGAAGGTAGCGGGACCCCTAACTTATGTGTATATCCCTTTCTCTACAACTGATTTATTAAATTGGAGGTCGCACTATGCCTCCTATACTAGTAAGCCCCAGGAGCTGACAGAATTAGTAACTAGTATTATGGAAACTCACCAACCCACTTGGCCAGATTGCCGTCAGCTCCTGACCACCCTATTCACTACAGAAGAACGAGCAAGAATTAGAAAAGCAGCTATTGAATGGATGGCAGAAAACCCTGCAGCTCCGGCACAGGGACAGAATATAATAGACCGTAGGGAAGCAGCTCAGAGAGAATTCCCGAATGAAGACCCCCAATGGGATCCAAATACAGATGAAGGATCCACAGCCCTAGCCCGTTTTCGCCAAGGCTTCTTACAAGGCCTGAAAAGGGGGGGCCAGAAAGCCATGAACCTTTCCAAAGTTACAGGAGTTATCCAAGGGATAGATGAGAGCCCAGCAGATTTTTATGAAAGATTAACTGAAGCATACAGAATGTATACTCCCTATGATCCCGAGGCACCAGGAAGTTTATGTATGGTGAATTCTGCTTTTGTAAACCAGTCTCAACCAGACATTAGACGCAAATTACAGAAGTTAGAAGGGTTTGCGGGCATGAATGCAACACAGTTACTGGAAGTCGCTCATAAAGTGTATGTGAATCGTGATACTGAAAGACAGAGAGAATGTGATAGAAAGATGAAGAAGAAAGCTGATTTTTTGGCTGCGGCCATAGTGGAACAGAAAAGGGGAGGTGTCCCTAGTCGAAGGAGCAGAGGAAGAGGGCGGGGTCAAGGCGGAGGCCGGACCCAGAGACTAGGCGTGAACCAATGCGCCTATTGCAGAGAGGAAGGACATTGGAGAGATATGTGCCCGCAACTCGAAGACGCCCAGCATGATGACGACAGCAGCCATCAGTGGCGAGAAGAAAGACGAAGCTATCCCCGAAGCCGAGGAGGAGCCAATCGAGAACAATTCCAGCGAGAGAGAGGAGGAACCATTCAAGCATTGGCCACACCAGCCCATGATGAGAATGACGTGGATTAGGACAGACCGGGCTCCAAGTTTGCTTTAGGTCTCCAGGAGCCTATGGTCGGAATACAAATAGGAGACAAAATTATGGACTTTATGGTTGATACTGGAGCACAACATTCAGTAATAGACAAAAAGATAGCCCCATTCACTACAAAAGCAGTCACCATTATAGGAGCAACTGGTGCCAAAGCCACAAAGTCTTTCCTTCAAAACCGAATATGCAGTCTGGGAGGACAGCAAGTAACTCATCAATTCCTTTACATGCCCGAATGTCCAGTGCCACTACTGGGACGAGATATGTTAGCCAAGCTTCAAGCACAAATATCTTTCTCTGAGCAAGGAGAAATGCAAATGACAGTAAATCCCCAAACCAAACCAGCAGGAGTGATGCTGCTGACAGTTCCCCGAGAGGAAGAATGGAGATACTACATTGATGATTCGATACAAGATACCTATTTTGAACAAACTTTGAAAAGTATTGATGCACCACCTGGAGTATGGGCAGAAGGCAGCCCCCCAGGCCTAGCCAAACATATAGCTCCAGTGATTGTAACCCTCAAGCCTAGTGCTACACCAGTGCACGTCAAACAGTACCCTCTCCCAAGAGCCGCAATTGAAGGCATTCATCGCCACCTACAAAGATTGCTTGAATATGGCCTACTAAAAGTATGTCAATCCCCATGGAACACCCCACTTTTGCCAGTAAAGAAGCCTGGGACAGATGATTATCGCCCAGTGCAAGATTTGAGAAGAGTAAATGATGCAGCTGAGACCATACATCCAGTCGTACCCAATCCTTACACCCTCCTAGGACTGATACCTGCTGAAGCTACCCATTTCACTGTACTGGATTTGAAAGATGCATTCTTTTGCATAAGATTAGCCCCTGTAAGCCAAATATTGTTTGCATTCGAATGGCAGGACCCCATCTCTGGAAGAGGGGGCCAACTCACCTGGACAAGATTACCCCAAGGATTCAAGAATTCACCTACCATCTTTAGTGCCGCACTGAATCAAGACCTTTCAAGCTATCCAGTAGCTCCGGGGAAGAGAGTGCTTCTCCAATACGTGGATGATCTGTTGATAGCTGCCGTATCAGAAAGTGAATGTATACTAGCCACCAAAGATCTCTTGCAGTTACTAGAGGAAGCTGGATACAAAGTTTCCAGAGCCAAAGCACAGCTATGCCAAAAAGAAGTGAAATACCTGGGTTTTCGTATCACCCAAGGAAGCAGAAGATTAGGCAGAGAAAGAAAAGAAGCAGTATGTAGAATTCCAACTCCAACAACCAGAAAGCAAGTCAGAGCCTTTCTGGGAGCGGCAGGATATTGCCGAATTTGGATACCCAACTTTGCCCAAATTGCCAAACCACTGTATGAAGCCACAAAAGGAGAAGAGAAGTCACCACTGGAGTGGGGACTTGAGCAGGACACAGCCTTCCAAAAGTTAAAAGAAGAATTAATGTCATCACCAGCACTTGGATTACCAGATGTCCACAAACCTTTCCACTTGTTTGTACATGAAGCACAGGGAAATGCCTTAGGCATGTTGACTCAGAAATTAGGAAATTGGGAGCGACCTGTAGCCTACCTATCGAGACAATTGGACCCTGTGGCCAAAGGATGGCCACCTTGCTTGAGAGCAGTTGCAGCTACAGCGCTACTAGTGAGTGAAGCAGACAAACTCACACTAGGACAGAACATACGAGTCACTGTGCCACATGCAGTCCTTGCCCTTATGGAACAGAAAGCAAATTATTGGCTCACCAATTCCCGAATGTTGAAGTACCAGAGCATGTTATGTGAAAACCCACAGATACAACTCGAAGTGAGCCATGCCCTGAATCCAGCTACCTTGATACCCATCAGTGAAGAACTCCCAGAACATGACTGTATCGAAGTCATGGAAACCGTGTTCTCCAGTCGACCCGACTTGACAGATGTGCCCATAGACAATCCCGACCAAATCTATTATGTTGATGGAAGCAGTCTCATCCTTGATGGACGACGCTGTGCCGGATATGCAGTCGTCACTCAACACGAAGTAGTTGAATCATCAGCTCTAGCCTCAGGCACATCAGCCCAGAAAGCCGAATTGATAGCACTTACCAGAGCATTGTTGTTAGGAGAAAAACTTGTGCTAAATGTATATACAGATTCCAAATATGCCTTCACTACCTTGCATGCCCATGGAGCTCTCTACAAAGAAAGAGGACTCATCACATCCGGAGGAAAATCAGTCAAATATGGTCCCGAAATATTGATGTTACTTGATGCCGTTTGGGCCCCAACACGTGTAGCTGTCATGCATTGCAGAGGACATCAAGCAGGAAAAGGAGAAGTTGCCCGAGGAAATAGATTTGCAGATGCCTCAGCACGACAAGCAGCTATGACAGGACAAATTGCCCCACAAGCTATGCCAATGCAAGCAGCATTGTTTCCAGTACCTTTGAATCTATGGACCCCACGATATACCACCAAAGAATTAGATTACTATTGTGACAAAGAAAATGGAGTATTGAAAGACGGATGGATTGAGCTGCCACCAGAAGAGGGCAGTCAACCTCCGGGACGAATAGTAATTCCTGAACTGTTAGGACCATCCTTTGTCAAAGCTTTCCACGAAGCCACCCACTATGGGAAGAGTGCTATGGAGAAAGCACTCAGACCACATTTCTACATCCCTCTGATGACAACCATATCAGCCTCAGTAGCACGTCAATGTGTAACTTGTGCCAAAAATAATGCCAAGCAAGGCCTTATTACAGCACCCCGAGTTCAGTCAGGAGGTGTCACCCCCATGCACAACCTCCAAGTTGATTTCACCGAAATGCCAAAAGCCAATGGATACCATTACCTACTAGTATTAGTTTGTACTTTCTCTGGGTGGGTAGAAGCATTCCCAACCAGAACTGAGAAAGCCCGAGAAGTTACCAAAGCCTTAATGAGAGAGATTGTCCCCAGATTTGGAATCCCAGCAGTAATAGGGTCAGACAATGGACCCTCATTTGTCTCCCAAGTTACTCAGCAGTTAGCAAAAGCTTTGCAGATACAATGGAAACTCCACACTGCATACAGACCCCAGAGTTCAGGGAAAGTGGAGCGAATGAATCGCACCTTGAAAGCCCAAATGTCCAAGCTTTGTCAGGAGACACAATTGAAGTGGCCCCAAGTGCTCCCCATAGCTTTATTCAGAATACGCTCAGCTCCTGTAAAGTCAACAGGATTTTCCCCTTTTGAAGTTTTGTATGGTAAACCCCCACCAATAGTGCAGGGAATCAAAGGAAGTCTAGCCCAAATTGGTTCAGAAATAACCAGACAAGAACTTCTAGCTCTTAGTTTTGTTCTGCAGACTCTCCATACGTGGATCCAAGACCAGTTGCCTATCAACTTGACGGAACCCTTGCATCCCTACCAGCCTGGTACTTCGGTGTGGGTCAAAGATTGGAAGAAGACACCGTTGGAACCCCATTGGAAGGGACCGTACACCGTCATCCTGTCTACCCCAACTGCAGTAAAGGTAGCCGAGATCGACGCCTGGATCCACCACAGCAGAGTCAAGCCCGCCGCCGATCCTGAACCAGAGCGGTGGACAGCAGAGCAGCACCCTGATGTACCCTTGCGAGTTACTTTGAGACGACAACCAGCAGCTTAGACACTTCATCACAAGTGCTTTGCAGCAGCCAAGTCTTTCGAAGAGGATTGCTGTTTTCCATGCAGCAACAGCTTTGTTTCAACGAACCCAATTTGTGTGTGATTTGACACACTACTTTGAGACTACATTGACTAAGCCAGACTTCACAAGCCAACTGAATTGCTAAGTTGGTTAATGTGTGCTGGACATCCTGAGGATCTTCAATCAACACTCAGCACCCGTTAAATTGCTTCATTAGCAAACGGGACGAAGAATAATAGAACGTCGTGATCAAGATCAGCAAGCTGAGGATTCAGAAGAACTCCAATCAACATCGACATGCATCCCTACTTTTGCTTTGCTTTGGTTGCCTTCTTTGGAGGTTTTGAACAGACTCATGCTTTACCTCCATGCACTGCCTGTATTACTTCTACTAGAATTGGACTGAAAGTAACTCAGACTTTGCTTTATCATTCTTACTATACCTGCAAGGGGACAGTAACTCGGTGTATCTATAACACCACTGAACTAAATGTTTGCACTCATGGAAAAATTAAAACATGCTATAATCCGCATCAGAATCCATCCTATTACACGATGGAAATAAGATGGAAGGATGCAGATGGACCTATATTAGCTGCAACGCCACCACTTAAGGACATTACTAAACCTGCTGTTTTGAATTTTGATGCATGCAATGCTATTAATAGAGATAGTTACTCCACCTGTGGTACATGGGAGAAAGCGTATCGAAATGACCATAAGTATATGTGTCCAGAAGGTGCCACGGGATGGAGAAAGTGTACAGGTAAAAAGGAACCAGGCTATAGTACTGCCCCAGCAGCAGACTACTATTGCCCGTATTGGGGATGTGTTTTTTATGCTACCTGGAACACTGGTATAACTGATGAGAAAATAGATAAGCGGATGGCTACTCTAACCAAGCCAACCACAAATGATAAATGTCAGAAAGATGCTTGCAACCCTTTACACTTATGTATACACAATCCCCATGCATGGAAACAAGGATATAAGTTTGGTTTACGTATTGCTGGAGGAGCAATAGATCCAGGGACCATTGTGTATATCAGATTGAATACCCAAGCCCACAAGTCATCTAAATATCATATTCATAATACTTTTTATGAAGCCATGCATGTAAATAAGTTTGAGATCCCTCACCCCTCACAGAATTTATTTCTAGAATTAGCCGGAGCAGTAGTATCTAGTCTCAAGATCACAGATTGTTATTTCTGTGGCGGAACCCAAATGGGAGATCAGTGGCCATGGGAGGCCCAAGAATTGAATTATTCCATGATTTATAATCAGACTGAATTACACAAGACTACCAGTGAATGGGTGTTAGCGCACTCAATCGTTGGACGTCTTTGCTATGCCAGAACTGGACCCCAGTTCACCCAAAAGGTAGGACAGCTGGTCTGTCTTAGCCAGAAGTACTATAATGCCACGACCAAGAAGATAGCATGGTGGTCAGGAATCGGACATCCTGAACCTCCTAACCCATTAGCCAGATTTCTTGAACTTGCAGGTCTATGGACTAACCTTGCTGAAATCCAAGCCTGGCAAGCCCCACCTGGCCTATATTGGATCTGTGGAAACCGAGCATATGCACAACTCCCGCCACACTGGGGAGGAGCATGTGTCTTAGGAACCATCAGACCTTCTTTCTTCCTGTTGAACACTGAACATGGAGAACAATTAGGATACCCTGTATACACTACCCACAAACACAAAAGAGCATCAAGACAGAAAAGAGAAGCCTTACAGATAGGCAAATGGGAAAAGTGGCAAGATGATGATTGGCCACCAGAAAGAATCATTGAATATTATGGACCCGCCACTTGGAATGATGATGGTATGTATGGTTATCGTACCCCAATTTATATGATCAATCGTATTATTCGCTTACAAGCAGTAGTGGAAATAATAACTAATGAGACTAGTCATGCTCTTACGCTTTTAGCTAGACAAAGTACACAGATGCGCACTGCGATATATCAGAACCGCTTAGCACTTGATTATTTGTTAGCAGCTGAAGGAGGAGTATGTGGTAAACTGAACTTAACCAATTGCTGTTTGAAAATAGATGATAAAGGTCAAGTAGTTGAAGAAATTGCTAAAGATATGCAAAGACATGCTTATGTGCCAGTACAGACGTGGCACTCATTGAAATTTCCTAATTGGTTTGCTAACCTCTTTTCATGGGTGGGAGGATTTAAGACTTTCATCATATTGGTACTAATCCTTGTTGCTGTTATCTTCTTATTACCATGTTTAATCCCATGTTGTATGCGTTCCATTCATAACACTATTGATAGTACAGTAGAGCGGAAGACCGCAACAAAAATCATGGCTTTATATACAGCCAGTCCTGGTAGAAATCCTTTAGCCAGGATGTGATTCTTCAGAAAGTGATTTAATTCTCACACCTTATTAAGTAATAGGGTGAGATTAATCAAAGGGGGGAATGTGGCAGGTGCAGGCCTGTGACCCACAGTGTCCGAACATAAGCAGGCCAGCATGGCTAGCTTAACCTGTAAATGAGGCCTGTGGAGAGGCATATAGGATTGCACATCCCCCAATATGCTGCTATTGTAAGATAGAACTCAGTAGAAGTATTGAATTAGCTTAGGTAAGCAGAACTGCAGTATTGAAAGGTGGAAAAATACAGAAAAACATGTTTAAAAGTTACTGATAAGAAAAAGTACATCTGCAAAGAAATAATTGGGAGTGCTGACAGATGAGTTGCAGAGCCCAGCTCCTCTGCACGTACAAATTGGTTCTATAACCTTGAAAGTGTGAAAGTAACAAGTTGATGAACTGACCATTGTAATTGGGACTAGAAGGGGGGTATGCAGGTGTCATGCCCACTGGAGGGACATAACTGGATAAACTTATCAGTACCGGGACCAATAGAAGAGGTACGGGAGGTACGGGAGGTTACCGGGACCAATGAAATGTTTTTCTATACCTAGAATGGAACAGAAGTCTATAAAAGTTGTTGTAATGCTTGAAAACTTTGCTCAGCCATTTTGAAATTGATTGGTTCGAGACTTGTGCACAAATAAATGATTTGGACCTTCTGAACAGACTCCTGGTATCATTGGTTTGTCTGCGCTTTGCTGCTACAAAGGGACTGGGGTTTCTAGTCCTATAGGCACTACTTGTGGCCTTGGGCAAGCCACTTTAACCCTCTGTTGTCTCAGGTACATGTAGATTGTGAGCCCTTTGGGGATGAGGGAATGTATCCAGTACCTGCTTGTAATGATTATATACTGCTCTGATGCATAAACATTTAAGCAGATTCATCTGCCCTCATTGTCAGACTTCTGCTGTATACTGTAAGTTGTATTGGTATACCCTTACATATAAAAATGAACACCCCATTTTTGTTGTTGACACCAGGGGAAAAAAAATGATGCTCTATCCAACCAATCTTAAATTTAGCACAGGCCTCACGAATCATCTGTATTTCCTGTAGGAAGATCACATCCGCATTCAAAGCCCTAAGATAACAGAAAACCTTTTAAGCTTTTTTTTTTTTTTAAATGCAATTTCACTTAATACATCCAAGATAATAATGAATGAACAGAAATGTGGACAAAGAAAACAATACAAAAACACTAGACCATAATCAAACATACCACTCCTATAATAGATCACTAGTAAACCACTAATGGAGTGGAGGAGTAGCCTAGTGGTTAGAACACTGGCTTGGTAATCAAGCAACCAGGGTTTGATTCCCACTAGCACTCCTTGTGGCCTTGGGCAAGTCACCTAACCCTCCATTACTTCAGAAAAAAGGCCTGGCAATCTACTTCCAGTGACACTGTCAAGAAAACCCAGGAGCTTCTGGGTCACCAGGAGTCAGGACTGACTCAAAGACACACATTGCATTTGCAAACCACTAGTAAGGCAAGAACAGGTAATCAAAGAAAAAAGGCATAAAACCTAAGAAATAAATCACTTCAAGCAGCAGCATTCAAATTTAGCAGTAAACAGCTGGCATTAACTAGCTAATTCCTTTGAGACATCCACCAATACTTCAGGACCCTCTCTAGTCACAATAAATTGAAGCAACTGATCTGGTTGAAAGAACACAAAGGGCCTGATTTTGTGACATGAATAGCGGGGATGGCCGTGTCTAACTTCCCTGCCGGTGGTGCGAGGAAGTTAGATGGGGGCAGGGAAGGGGCGGCTCAGGGGCAGTCTGGGTGGTCGCCGGCCCTGGACGTAGAGGGCCAATTCTAATGTTTTTGTTTTGTACTGCCAGGGCGCATATGGGGCGGGGGGGGGGGGGGCCAGAGGACATTCCCCGCAGCCTGACCATGGCCTTAGGAGACCAGATTGTGGGTCAGGCTGCGGGGAATAAACACTTTTATCAAGCGGACGGCATCGTGGCTTTTAAATGGAGCTGCAGTGTCATGGCAAACGGACACCATGGTGTTGTGGCTCCATTTAAAAGCCATGACTGAGTTAGTTGGGCAGGTCATGTATGTGCAGGCCGGACTGAATCACAGTCCCAGCATGCACATACATGACTGATCGTGATTCTGATCCTGTGGGCTAGACGTTCCCCACGGGATCAGAATCGTGATCCCCTCTGTACGTCCGGTTCAGACCGGACATACAGAGGGGATCTACGTCCGGAACGGAATGAGCCCTACATTGCCTAACTGAAAAGTTATCAAACATTTATAAGGAAACATAACTTTTATGCAAAAGCAGAACAACATCAGAAACAGCCATACTCTTAAACCACACATCAAAAACAAGTGGGAAGAAAGGGGGCAGAATAAAATCAATGCAAAATACACACAAGCCAGGTAAATGCTGGAAAGCAATGAGCACAAATGCTCGAAGCTTAGCCAAAAAAATTCCAGACCTGGAAGCCCTAATGGTGGAAACGGATTTGGACATCGTGGCCATTACGGAAACATGGTTTAATGAATCGCATGATTGGGATATAGCCATAGCTGGCTATAATCTATTCAGAAGAGACAGAGAAAATGGAAAAGGAGGAGGAGTAGCCTTGTATGTCAAAAGCAGTATTAAAGCTACTGAAATACAGGGAACATGGGGAAAAGAAGAAGCGCTCTGGATTGCGTTGGAAAGAGGAGATGGCACTGTCATCCATATTGCTGTAGTCTACAGACCTCCGACTCAAATTGAAGAGAGAGATAACGAATTGATTATAGATATTGCCTAGATAGCAGCAAAGGGGGAAGCGATCATATTAGGTGACTTTAATCTACCTGATGTGGATTGGATTACTCCTTCTGCACATCTGGAAAGAAGCAAAAAAATTGTGGATGCTCTCCAAGATGCATTACTTAGACAAATGGTGATGGAACCAACCAGGGAAAGCTCAACGCTGGATGTAGTGCTTACCAACAGTGATAACGTGTCGAATGTCTGTGTGAGTGCCCCTGTGAGCAACAGCGACCATCACACGGTGTGGTTTGAGATAAAAGCCATGGTACAGGCCAATCATAGCAAGCTCAAAGTCCTAAACTTCAAAAACACTGACTTCAATAAAATGGCTGAGTACTTAAAGGAGGAGATGACGGGGTGGAAGAAGATAAGGGAAGTGGAATTGCAATGGACTAAACTAAAGGCGGCAATAAAAGGGGCAACAGATAAATATGTAAGGAAAATAAATAAAAACAAGAGGAGAAGGAAACCTATTTGGTTTTCCAAAGAGGTGGCTGCGCAAATAAAGGCAAAAAACACAGCTTTTTCAAAATTCAAAAGCTTGCAAACAGAAGAACACAGAAATGAATACAGGATCCAACTCAAAGAGTCTAAAAGAGTAATAAGGATAGCAAAATCAAAGGCAGAAGAAAAAATGGCTAAAGATGTTAAGGGTGGCAACAAAACTTTCTTCAGGTATATTCAGGAAAGGAAGAAGATCAGAGTTGGAATTGCAGGACTCAGAAGTGCTGGGAAAGGACTCGTGGAAAGTGACACTGAAAAAGCGAAATTGCTAAACAAATACTTCTGCTCTGTTTTTACTAAAGAAGATCCTGGAGATGGACCAGCTGTGACTCCCAAATATAAAAATAGGACTGAAGTAGATACCACACCATTCACAGATGATGAGATGTTAGAACAACTTGCTAAACTGAAAGTGGACAAAGCCATGGGACCGGATGGGATACATCCCAGGATACTGAAAGAGCTCAGAGAGGTTCTTGCAGGACCGTTAAAGGATGTCTTCAACAGATCCTTGGAAACAGGAGTGGTTCCTCAGGACTGGAGAATGGCTAATGTTGTACCTCTACACAAAAGTGGTGACAGGGAAGAAGTGTCAAATTACAGGCCCGTGAGCCTTACCTCGGTGACGGGAAAAGTAATGGAGGCGCTCCTGAAAGAGCGAATAGTGAACTTTCTCAAAACCAACAGGTTGCAAGATCCAAGGCAACATGGTTTTACCGAAGGACGGTCTTGCCAAACAAATCTGATTGAGTTCTTTGATTGGGTGACCAAGGAACTAGATCTGGGGCATGCAATGGATGTCATCTATCTGGATTTCAGCAAAGCCTTTGATACTCTTCCTCATAGGAGGCTTGTCAATAAACTCAGTAGCTTGGGGATGGGTCCCAAGATAGTAAACTGGATTAGAAATTGGTTGACTGACAGACAACAGAGGGTGATGGTACATGGAGCTCACTCGGATGAGAGGAAGGTGATTAGCGGGGTGCCTCAGGGTTCGGTCCTGGGCCCGGCACTGTTCAATGTATTTGTGAGTGATATTGCTGAAGGACTGAATGGAAAGGTCTGTCGTTTTGCAGATGACACAAAAATTTGCAACAGAGTGGACTCCCCAGAGGGAGTGGATAACATGAGGAAAGATCTACAAAAGCTGGAAGACTGGTCTAATGCTTGGCAACTACGATTTAATGTGAAAAAGTGCAGTGTCATGCACTTGGGTAGCAGAAATCCAAGGGAAAAGTACACAATAGGGGGTGAGAGGTTGGTATGCACGGTTCAGGAGAAAGACCTTGGTGTGATTATCTCTGATGATCTCAAGGTGGCAAAACAGTGCGACAAGGCGGTGGCAAAAGCCAGGAGGATGTTGGGCTGCATTCAAAGAGGGATTACCAGCAGAAAGGAAGAGGTACTTATGCCACTGTACAGGTCACTGGTGAGGCCTCACTTGGAATACTGTGTTCAGTTTTGGAGGCCATATCTTGCAAGAGATGTAAAAAGACTGGAAACTGTTCAGAGAAAGGCGACCAAAATGATTTGGAGCCTGCGTCAGAAGCCTTATGAGAAGAGACTTGAAGACCTAAATATGTACACTTTGGAGGAGAGGAGGGACAGGGGAGATATGATTCAGACCTTTAAATACTTAAAGAGAAATGATGAACAAACAAACCTCTTCCAAAGACGGGGAAGCTGTAAAACTAGAGGGCATAACATGAAGCTGCAAGGTGGTAAATTGAAAGGCAATGTCAGGAAATATTTCTTCACTGAAAGGGTGGTGGATGCTTGGAATGCCCTCCCGATGGAAGTGGTGAGGGCAAACACGGTGATGGAATTCAAAACGGCATGGGACAAACACAGTGGATCCCTTTACAGCAACAGGATAAAAGCAAAACAAACAGTACCATCTAACTTCTGAACTATCTAGCATCTGAACAAATAAGGGTGTCCTACATGGAGTGGTGGGTTCACCCCTAAACAGAAACAAAAACATGGGGAGGGGTGGCCTGCACAGAGCGACAGGTGCACCTACTCTTGCCATCTTGCTGGGCAGACTAGATGGACTATGCTGGTCTTTATCTGCCGTCACTTACTATGTTACTATGTTACTATGTTACTATGGATGCACCTAATTTCATGTCCCTGGGTTTCAGAACCAGAAACTCATGGTACTTCTTTTGTGTATCTCTAGACACATCAGGAAAATCATATATCTTAGAACCAAGAAATGAGGCAGACATATTTCGGAAAAATAATCGTAAGATAGCGTTCCTATTTGACTCAAAAGCAAAACATGCTATCAAGCTAGTCCTTTCCGTGATGACCTCTAGTGATGATTCCAAAAAGGCAGTCAAACTCCCATCTTCTAAGGTCTGGGTTGACCCAGAAATATCTTCCACACCCCGAACCAGAGGGCTAAGGGACAAGTACTGGGCCCAGACAATTGGCGGAACTGCATCTCCAGATATCTTCAAAACTTCTCCAAGATATTTCCTAAACATGTCCATTAATGGAATAACTGGACACTTTGGAAAATTAAGAAATCCTAAATTGTTCCTTCGAAGATGATTCTCCAGGAACAGTACCTTCCTATTTAAGATTTCCTTTTCTCTTATCTGGGCATTACTCACAGTCTAGAGGATATCTAGCACAGTTTTCACTTGTTCTAGCTGAGTAGCATGTTGAGCCAGAGTAGATGGTGCGTCGTCTTACTTAGGACTTGCTCCAATTGAAAAACAAACTCTCCATCATAATCAGCTAAGGAGGAATCCAGGACTTTGATGGCATCCCACAAGAACATAAGAACATAAGATATGCCATACTGGGTCAGACCAAGGTCCATCAAGCCCAGTATCCTGTTTCCAACAGTGGCCAATCTAGGTCATACGTACCTAGCAGTTTCCCCAAAAGACACAGGTTCCGCAATGCTTGTACTGGGTCAAGCATTGATCTCCTGGGTCCCTTCTTAATAATGGTTTATGGACCTTTCCTCCAGGAACTTGTCCAAACCTTTTTTAAGCCCAACTACACTAACAGCCTTTACTACATCCTCCGGTAACAAATTCCAGAGTTTGATTACACGTTGAGTGAAAAAATATTTTCTTTTATTAGTCTTAAATAGTTTACCCTGTAGCTTCATTGCATGTTCCCTAGTCTTTCTATATTCTGATAACGTAAACAATCGATCTACGTTTACCCGTTCCACTCCGTTCATTAATTTATACACTTCTATCATATCTCCCCTCAGCCGTCTCTTTTCCAAGTTAAAGAGCCCTAACCTTTTTAGCCTTTCTTCATAGGAGTATCCTTCCATCCCCTTTACCATTTTGGTGGCTCTTCTCTTACGCTCCCATAACACTCCAAGCATTACAACAACCGGTCTCTCTACCACTGCAGAACAATAACCCAGAACCAGTGAGCCAGAAGGGCCCTCCAAAGAGAACTCAATCACTGAGGGGAGCTCCGCCATTGAGGGTAACCTCTGGACTTCTCCACTGGAGTCCTCCTCCTTCCAACTTCTCCAGCCCTTGAATTGAAGAACCATTATGCAGCCCTGGATGTGGAGGAGGTGAAAGCATCCCTGGAAAGGGAAGAACCAGAGTTCAAGTACCCCATAGTTGCAGAATCAGTGACCAGAAGGAAACGAAGGGTAGTGTTGGTTGGAGACTCTCTTCTGAGGGGTACTGAGGCGTCCATCTGCTGACCAGACTTGATGTCCAGAGAGGTATGCTGTCTGCCTGGTGCCAAGATCCAAAATGTTATGGAGAATTTGCCGAGACTCATCAAGCCCACTGACTATTACCCAATGTTGCTAATCCATGTTGGAACAAATGATACTGCCAGGTATACCTCGGAACGTATCAAAAGTGACTTCATGGCTCTGGGACAGAGGGTGAAGCAGGTAGGTGCACAGGTGGTGTTCTCTTCATTCCTCCCTGTTGAGGGTAAAGGCCAAGGCAGAGAGGCTCGCATCCTGGAGATTAATGCATGGCTGCGTGGATGGTGTCTTCGAGAGCGTTTTGGTTTCCTAGACCATGGGATGCTGTTCCAAGGGTTGCAGAGCAGAGATGGCATCCATCTGTCCAAGAAAGGTCAACACATCTTTGGTAGTAGACTGGCTAATCTACTGAAGAGGGCTTTAAACTAGATTCGTTGGGGATGGGTGAAGAAAGCCCCCAGGTAAGTGAAAGCCCCCAGGTAAGTGATACATTAAATACCTTTATGGAAATGGGTAACAGGGGTAACATATGGAAAGCAGTGTGTATTAATGCCCGTAGCATGGGAAATAAGATCTCTGAAGTTGAAGCTTTGGTGGGAGTGGCTGACTTAGATTTAGTGGCAGTTACAGAAACATGGTTCACAGAAAACCATGACTGGGATGTAACTATACCTGGCTATACTTTATTCAGAAAGGACAGGGTAGGAAGAAGGGGAGGAGGAGTAGCACTATATGTAAAAACTACTATTTAAAGCTTTGGAATTACAGAGCTTAAAAGGGAGAGAGGAGGCATTTTGGGTTAAACTAGAAAGAGGGAAAGAGAAATCTATTTGCATTGGTGTGATATACAGACCTCCCTCACAAGAGGAAGAGGTGGACAGAGAGTTAATTGAAGACATACGCAGCATTGCTAGGAAAGGGGAAGTGCTACTGCTAGGAGATTTCAATATGCCAGATGTTGATTGGCACTTTCCTGCTGCAGTATCATCTAGGAGTAAGGAGATCCTGGATTCTCTACAGGGAGAACTATTCAGGCAATTGGTAACAGACCCCACACGTGAAGGGGCCATACTGGACTTGGTGCTTACCAATGGTGAAAGTGTTTCTGATGTTGTAGTGGGAGATCATTTTGCATCCAGTGATCACCAGATGGTGTGGTTCAATATTAGGACTAGGGCTGTTAGAATCCATTCCAAGGTGAAGATCTTAGACTTTAGGAAGACTAATTTTGCGAAGATGGGCCAATACCTCAGGGAGTCGTTAGTGGGATGGGAACAGCTGGGGGATGTAGAACAACAGTGGGCAAAACTGAAAGGGGGTATTTTAAAGGCAACCAACCTTTTTGTTAAAATGGTAAATAAAGGCAAAAGGAACAGGAGACCGCTATGGTTTTCGAAGGAAGTAGCTGAAAAAGTGAAGAAAAAGAGGGAGGCCTTCATGAAATACAAGAGATCACAGAGAAAGGAAGACAGGCATCTGTATTTGGAAAAACTTAGAGAAGCTAGCAAAGTAGTCAAGAAGGCAAAGATTCAAAAGGAGGAGGAAATAGCCAATGCAATAAAATGGGGAGATAAGACATTTTTCAGATATATTAGTGAGAAGAGGAAGGGCAAAAGTGGTATTGTCAGACTCAAGGGTACAGGGGGGGAATATGTAGAAGCTGATAAGGATAAAGCGGAATTGCTTAACAAATATTTTTGTTCTGTGTTCACAGATGAAGAACCAGGAGCAGGACCTCAGAAAACACCCACAAATAAGAACAGAAGCGAGGGACATCTTGAACAATTTTCAGAAGACTGTGTTCGTGAGAAACTAGCTCAACTTAAAGTAGACAAAGCGATGGGACCGGATGGGATACACCCTAGAACACTGAGGGGGACGTTCTAGCAACTCCACTGACTGACCTTTTCAATGCCTCGTTGGAGTCGGGAGTGGTGCCAAAGGACTGGAGAGAGGCTCATGTGGTGCCTTTACACAAAAGCGGAAGTAAGGATGTGGTTGAAAACTACAGGCCGGTTAGTTTAACTTCGGTGGTGAGTAAATTAATGGAAACGCTGTTGAAAGAGAAAATAGTGAGGTTTCTGGAGTCCAGCGAATTACAGGATCCGAGGCAGCATGGATTCACCAGAGGCAGGTCTTGTCAGACAAATCTGATTGATTTCTTTGACTGGGTGACCAGGGAGTTGGACCGAGGGAGAGCTCTAGATGTGGTGTATTTAGATTTCAGTAAAGCCTTTGACACTGTTCCTCACAGGCGACTTATAAACAAACTGAGCACCCTAGGGATGGACCCTAAAGTTACTGCTTGGGTTAGAAATTGGTTGGGTGGGAGGCGACAAAGAGTACAAGTAAATGGAGCTCACTCTGAGGAGAAGGATGTTACCAGTGGTGTGCCCCAGGGATCTGTCCTTGGTCCGATTCTTTTTAACATCTTTGTTAGTGATAAAGCGGAAGGGCTGTCTGGTAAGGTTTGCCTCTTTGCGGATGATACCAAAATCTGCAATAAAGTAGACACCCAGGAAGGTGTAGATAACATGAGGAGGGATCTAGCTAAGCTTGAAGAATGGTCTAGAATTTGGCAGCTGGGATTTAATGTTAAAAAATGTAAGGTCATGCATTTGGGCTGCAGCAATCCAAGGGAGCAATACAGCATAGGAGGTGAAGTACTTTTGTCCACTAAAGAAGAGCGGGACCTAGGCGTAGTTGTGTCCGATGATCTTAAAGTAGCTAAACAGGTAGAAAAGGCGACGGCAAAAGCTAGAAGGATGCTTGGGTGCATACGGAGAGGAATGGCTAGCAGAAAAAAGGAGGTGATAATGCCTCTGTATAAGTCTTTGGTGCGACCTCATTTGGAGTATGGTGTGCAATTCTGGAGACCGCACCTTCAAAAGGATGTGAACAGGATGGAGTCGGTGCAGAGGGTTGCTACTAAGATGATTAGTAGTCTTCATTATAAAGCATATGAGGACAGACTTAAGGATCTTAATATGTACACCTTAGAGGAAAGGCGGGATAGAGGTGATATGATTGAGATGTTTAAATACCTCCATGGCATAAATGTTCAGGGAGAGAGCCTCTTTCAATTGAAAGCAAGTTCTGCGACGAGGGGACATGGGATGAGGGTGAAGGGAGATAGATTCAGGAGTGATATGCGGAAATATTTCTTTACGGAAAGAGTAGTGGATCCGTGGAATAGTCTCCCAGTGGAGGTGGTAGAGATGAGGACAGTAACTGAATTCAAAAAAGCATGGGACCAACACAGAGGATCTCTAAAGGTAAAAAGTGGACTGTTGTAGTTGTTGTTATGGAAGGACAGACTGGATGGGCCTTGTGGTCTTTTTCTGTCATCATGTTTCTATGTTTCTATGTTTCTTCCCATCAGACAGCACCAGTTGCAGTGGTGGCAGGGCTGTTCTCTGTTCAGGGCTCAGAGACATCCCATTGCAACTAGCGTCAGATGCCGAAGTGACTGATTGCCAAAATCAGCTGCGGCATCGGAACGGATGCCGAAAATGGGAGGAGGGACTGCACCAGTGCCTTCTGTGTGGAGGTGGGCATAGTCACTGAAGGCTTCTCCTTCTTCTATTGAGGCATCCAGGCAGGTATGTTGTTTATTGGGAACTTAATAGACCGCCCATCACAATAGCGTCTGAGCGGTTTACAATATACAAAAGGCTACTTAGAAAATTAGGAAAGGAACGCCATAGTGTGATAGGAAAGAAGAGAGAAGAGTAAAAGGTCGAGGCTAGATTATAGTAACAGAAACAAGGGAAAACAACGTCATGGGGTGGTGAAAAGGGGCACGGGGGGGGGGGGGGGGAGAGAGGCCAAAAGCTAGACAGAAAAGATGGGTTTTTAGATTTGCCTTAAATGTTTTAAATGAGGGTTCCAAGCGAAGGTCTGGGGGGAGCGAGTTCCATAGGCGGGGACCAAGGAAGTAAAAGGCAGAGGAACGGGTGGTTTCTAGGTGGGCCTGGGATGGGGAGAGTAAGGTTATGCGGTTCATGTGGATGGTGCGGAGGGAACGGTAGGGAGTGTGGAGGTGGATATGATCGGCAAGATAAAGGGGAGTGCCAGTGTGAATAGACCTGTGAACAAAAAGAAGAAATTTGTACTGAATATGGAAGGGAATCGGAAGCCAATGCAGGCGAATGAGAAGAGGGGTGATATGGTCGAAACGGGAAGAGCAAGTGAGGATACGGGCAGCAGTGTTGTGGACTCGTTGCAGACGTTGAAGTTGTCTGTGCTACTGCTCACACCGCCTTCTTGCCCAGCACAAAAGTATTTTTTTTGTCAACCTTTTTAGCTTTAATAGGATGATTGATTCCATTCACATTCATATTCATAAAGACTATTTTAAGGGTCATTTTCGAGAGTACTATAACATAGCCAATGTGATGCACTACATATGTAAGGGAGAGTGGTTATAAAGTAAAAGGTTCACCTCTGCCCAATAAGGAATAGAAAATAAAAAGCAAAGTAAAAAAGAAATCACAAAATAGGAAAATAAGAAAGTTCCACCTCTACCCCTGAACCCCCCCAAATCTACCCCATCCCAAAAACTAGTAAGACAGTTCAGAGCCACATAAACGGCCACAGTTCTCAAACCATATATCCATGGGGGTGTTTCAGTATGTGACTTAAGCCCTCTAACCCATACAAACCACAGACAAACCATGAACGTTTACTCTAGCACATTTATACCTCAAACATCCCATTCAAAACCATTCAAAAAGTCAACAGTTATAGAAAAAGATAACATGGTGAAACATTATATCACTGCAGTGAAGAGACTTCCAAGACACTGTAGAGAGCCCACAATCATTGTGTCCATATTAAGAGCTGTCGCAGTAGAGAACTGGGCTTGCAGCTAAACAGCTCGTGATAAGGCTGGCATCCACTAGCCATTCTATTTATTTAAACAGAAACTTCAGATTGGGAAGATTCCTATCTGTATAAACAAGATTTTTTTTAAACCCTGGTGAAAAATGTGAGCTAACAATAATGGGGGTCATTCTGATCTGGGTTTAACGGGTCTGGACGTCCGATCTGGACATCCAGACTCGTTAAATGACTGGACTGTGCTTGTGGCAGAAGAGCTCCCCACATGTTTTATTTATTTATTTAGACAGTTTTGTATACCACCTTATCCTTCAATCAAAGCGGTCACAACACAATTGGGGGATACATTTAACATGCGGGGATATGAGACACATACACTAATACTTACAGGGAACATGGGCAATGGAGGGTTAAGTGGCTTGCCAAAGACCACAAGGAGCATCTGTGGGACTAGAAACCCCAGTCCTTCCAGCCCAAGGTTGCTGTCCTCTAGTGGGATTTGAGCCCCCGACCTTCTGGCCTGAAGTACCTTGCCCCAACCACTAGGCTACTCCTCCCTCTATGTATTGCTGAGTTGTGCAGGGAGCTCTGTTCATGGGTGGGAAGGGGAGGGCCGTGGGAGGAGAGAGGGTAGGCGGTGGGTGGGAACGCAACCCTGGATGTACAGGGCCGATGCTGAGGTCGGCCCTGTATGTCCGGGGTCGGCAAGATAGACGGGGGACTTATTCCACCCAGGAAGTGGAATAAGTCCCTCTGGATGTTGGGGCACCGCAGAACCTGGTGACCTCAAAGAAGTGAGGGATGCAGGGGGAGCCCCACAGCCCTACCTGGCCATGGGAGACCAGATCGGGGGGTCAGGCTGCGGAGAAAGAGCCTGTTCTTTGGCTGGGGATCATGACTCCTGAATGGAGCTGCGGTGCCATGGCGACAGGATGCCACGGCACTGTGGCTCCTTTCAGAAGCCTGGCTGAGGTAGCTGGGGATCTGCTGAGCTTGCAGCTGATCAGAATTGGGCCACGGCCTGCACGTCCAGGCTGGTAGACTCGATTCTGATCCTGCGGGCACATCTAGCCCCCACAGGATCACGATTGGGTGCTACGGCTGTGCATCCAGATTCTGATTAGCCGTACAGGGGCAGACGGCCAGGATAGAATTGCCCTCAATGAGAATAACAAGCTATACATTAGAACCAGTGGCAGACATCTTTTTTGGTGAAAAACAATCCAAAGTGGGACTCTATATCTGCACATTCTGTAATTCAGCAAGTTTGTTCTGAATGTCACTAAACACTGTATTGCTCCATCCAATTACACTACATCAGCATTAAGTCCATTCCATTTGTTTTTATGGTTAATGTCCATGGGCCAGACATGACCATCAAATAGACCAGGTGGTTCTGAAACAGTATAGTTCCTTGAACTTTTTCTCTTCTTGCATCTTACATGGGGAACAAGAAGAAGATAACACTGGTTAAGTACATCAATTAGTAGCTTGCAGGTGCATGGAAGAAAAACCTAAGACAAGAGTACGAATAGTTTCGTTTTCTTCCTCTGACTGTGATGAAGCATCTGTCTCCAATGTATTTTTGATTCCATGTGCCAGGCAACACTTATGGCCCATATACCCATATAAGCTTTTAATTATTACAAGTCAATGAAGTACCATAGCAGAACTTTCAGGTCAGTTGTCAGTTCCAGCATTGGTGTATGGAGCGATTCTCAAGTAGATTAAACCCAAAGCCACTTTTAACTTATATGAGGAGCAGTCAGCATGAACTTAGTGGAGCACGAATGCCACAAAAAAAAAGAGTATAGAATCTAAACAGTGGCATATATGTCAAGGACACTCAGTACAGAAAAATGGAACTCAGACGAAAATAATATCTTTCCAATCTAGCAGTATGCTCTGAAGGCAGCTGATTAGTTTTCAAGACCGTTGGAGCAGAATCATAACTGGTAACAATGTATTTTTCCATTATTAGAACTTTAACATTTCAGGATTCACCTACCGCAGGGATTACATGTAATTCTTAATAATTAGATTAGATTTATCTGCCCATCTGAAAACCTGGTAAATTAATATAATTACAGTATATTATAAATGCCAGATCAATCAGGAACAAACCGAATACTATCCTCGACCTCATCCTCGACAAAAAACAGTATATTATTAATGCTAGATCAATCAGAAAGAAACCGAATACTATCCTTGACAAAAAATGGATATAATCTGCATCACTGAGACCTGGCTAGATGACTCAGACCAGGTCATATTAAATCAAGTTACCCCAACAGGGTACTCAGCATTTGATTGCATCAGAGCACAAAAGAGAGGAGGAGGTGTGCTAATCCTGTCCAGAAAGGAATACAGATTTAAAACAATCTCTACCACTAATACGATTGAATCCAATACAATCACCATAGCCAACAAGTACCTAAGCATCTCCCTCACCTACAGGCCTCCTGGAGACACAACTGAACATCTCTCCACGGTACTTGAAGCAATATGTGCACACAGCAGAAAACACAAACTCCTCATTGTACTAGGAGACTACAACCTAACCTCCACACCCACCAAGGAAGCCGCAGCATTCCTAAAAGCCATGGAGTCACTAAAATATTGCCAGACAATCAATGCCCCAACTCACCAGTATGGCACAACTCTGGACATGGTCTTTATTCCAATACACTTGGTGGAACAGAGCAAGGCCACAACACCAACAATCACGCCGGTCCCTTGGTCAGATCATCATGTGATTGACTTCACCTTGACCCTGAATAACCCCACCCAACACATGGAAGATGAGATCATAGCCAGGCGTTTTAGAGCCTTCAACAAAGACTCATTCATAAATGAAATCATTCCACAACTCCAGCGGGAATACGACACCCTTGACCTAAGCATAGAGAAATGGAACTCCATAATATATAATGCAGCATCAGCCCCTACGAGTACAGAACCACAAGCACGCAGGAGGTCCAATGCCCCCTGGTACTCAAGTGATATCAGAGATGCAAAGCACACTCTCCGAAGACTGGAGAGAAAATGGAGGCGGAACAAGTCACATAACTGCAATGGTATTCTTCAAGGAACCACTAAGAAAAATCTACACACCCTACAATTAGCCCAAAATGTCACAGCAAGGATCATCTACAAAGCGAAAGTAACAGACCACATATCTCCCATTCTCTACGCTCTGCACTGGCTACCTGTCTCATGTAGAATTATCTATAAATCCTTAGTTACTACGTTCAAGATCTTTAATAATTTAGCACCGTCTTTCCTGTCTACGCTCATCAACATCTCACATGAAAACAGATCAAGAAGAAGAGTGAACCTACACATGCTACTAGTCCCGGATACCATTCGAAAGACAAGTCGGAAGACAAGTAACTCTGCTTTCTCATTCTTGCCCCAACGTTGTGGAACAACCTCCCAATCGATCTTAGAGAAATTAAAGACCTTCAATTATTTAGAAAGGAACTAAAAACTCATCTATTTACCCTGCACTATCACAACCTTCAACTTGATAATGTTCAGATTTCACAGATCAGCACTGAACAACAATCATACATTGATCCTACCTAGACAAGGCACACATCCACTCCTCACACAGCCAAAACACCATCTAGATCAACTAACTTTTGAATACAGCTGTTTATCACTAATGCAAATAGCTACCTTTTTAATTTTGAATGTAATTAGTTATATGGTACAGCATTTAATTTGCCACCAGTTCTAATTGTTTTGATGTCTAAGAGTTAAATGTTAAAAATGTTCTACAATTGTTCTCTGTAAAATAATAGTCTTCTATTATTAACATTTTTGTTACCTGTAAACCGCCACTGATCTCTGGAAGAGGCGGTATAGAAAAAAAGTATAAATAAATAAATAACTCCCTGACTCAATACAGAGCCAAGCAACTGGAATATAATCTGATAAATGAGCATAAACAGCAGCACCATACGAACGTAATCATGAAATCTGTCAACAGACCGAGAGAACTCTTTAGCATTGTCCAAAAGCTCACTAAGGACACCATGCAGCACTGTACCCACCATCTTGACCCACAGGAATTTGCGGACTACATAAAATAGAAAAACACCATCCAGGCATGCTCCATCACACCACAGACATATGACCATGAAATGAAAGAACAGCATCAAACCTGGGAGGACTTCAGCATACCATCAACACATCAAGTAGAGGACATAATAAATTGACTCAACACAACAACCTCACCATCACACCCATGCCCAGTGTCTTGGCTCAAAGCCACAAGAAGCCAGCTCTCCCATTACATTCACAAAATCAAAGACTCACTCCAACAAGGATACATGCCGCAAACCCTGAAGCACGCCGTGATATGACCGATACTTAAAAGCAACAACCTAAGCCCCTCTGAACCAAAATTATACCATCCCATCTCCAGCCTACCATTCCTTGTGAAAATCATTGAAAAGACAGTGCAAAGGCAACTTCAGGACCATATTGACATGAATGCCCGACTGGACATCCATCAGCATGGCTTTAAACCCCAGCACGGTGTGGAAACACTACTCACTTCCCTCTTTGACAATCTCTTAAGAGGCATGGATAACATAAAAACAGATTCCTGATAGTGTTCATGGACATCTCGGCAGCCTTTGACGCTGTGTCCCAAGCCAGGTTTCTGCAACGCCTGCAGCAGATAGGATTATGCAAGAATACTCTAAAGTGGTTTACTTCCTACTTGGAAGATCGAACACAACAAGTCAAATGCGCCCAAAAGAAATCATTGCAGTTCCCCGTCACGCAGGGAATACCACAAGGTTCAGCCCTGTCATCAATGCTCTTTAATATTTACATCCAACCCATAAGCAACATCATCAAATGCCACAAACTCCACTATCACATCTATGCTGACGACATCATGGTGTATGCTCCAATCAACCTACTAGCACTTAACACCACAACAATAACCAGATGCCTTGAAGACATGAATGCCTGGCTCACAGCCAATAACATGATGGTCAACTACGATAAAACTGAGGCAATGTTCGTCACCAGGAACCCCACCTTCATTCCACCACAAACTATCAGCATTCTAGACAAACTCATAGTAGTCAAAGATAAAGTTACGTACCTGGGCATCACAATGGACCGAGCTCTGAACCTGAAATCCCACATCACCAAAACCGCAAACAAGGCCTATCAACGTTTGAGGACCATCAGAAAGATCAAGCCATTACTCCACCAGGACCACTTCTGCACAGTGTGCCAAGTACTCATCACACCTCTGTTTGATTACGGAAACTCGTTATATCAAGGCCTCCTTCAGCAGACCTTACACCCACTCCAAATGATGCAAAACACTACAGCACGCATCATTACAGACACTTCAAGAACTGAGCACATCACCCCGTCTTACAGCAACTGCACTGGCTCCCAATGATGGCCAGAGCAAAATTTAAACCAGTCCTGATCATCTTTAAAATCATTCACCATCTCTCGGCAGATGCACTCCAAAATATCATAACAAGGGATATCAGCAGTAGACCAAGAAGGACCAATAACGACAACATGATCGGCACACCTACAGGATATCACAAGACTAAACAAACAACTTCAAGAAGAGCTCTTTCACTACTGGCATCCACACTTTGGAACTCCCTCCCAACGAGCCTGAGGGCATTAAATGACATCATAGACTTCCGCAAGGCCCTTAAAACCCTGTTCTTTACAGAAACCTATGAGCAGACAGACAACAGTCTCCCCCCGAACGGTAATGCAACTACTTCCGCCAACTCGATACCCACTCATCCCAACTAGACATACGAGTTCATTGTATAATGTTAAGTACCCTCATGTTAAATGTAACCCTCCAATTGTGCTGTCTAAATGTTGTTGAGTACCCTCATATAAAATGTAACCCTCCAATTGTGATGTGACCACTTTGATTGTAGGATAAGGTGGTATACAACTCTGTCTAAATAAGTAAAATAAATAAATAAATATTATACTCTTGCAAACTCGCAAATAACACCATAGGTAATTTAAAAGTGCAATCGGATCACTCCAACCCAGACAGAACTGATCTGTATAGCAGGAAAATCAGATAGGCAGAGTAAGGGTCAAATTCCAAAATTAATATTAAGGCTGAAATCTAAAGAGAGATTTAAACATATTCATGCACTCAAACTATGGGCCTGCATATTTCCAACTAACATCGCACCAAATCATTCATTAGCAGAATAAGCCAGGACAGAACTTCCAGTCATTTTGACAGAGTCCAAAAATTGTTTCAAATTCTCAGGATCCTGGTAGATTTTAGTGGTAAATCCATATGTAACCTTCATTTCAGCTGGATACAGTAGCCCGAACTGTGCGGCAATCAGTTTTAGGAGTTGCCGGAATGCAGGAATTATTTCCGACGTAAAACAGTTTCTTTAGCAAAATCAGGCACTAACATCAATTTTCTTTCATTGAGCCTTAACCTCTCCGGATTTGCCCTTATTAATGAAAGCAAGTGGATCACTTTAGTGTAACAATTAAACCTAAGCAGAACCAGTCAAGAGTGTCTTTGGGAGGTGATTGATTGAAGTTGAGGAAAACGAAGAGCAGATTCAGTTACCAGCGGCTGTTTAAAATTGTGGTCAAACAACTTCACAAAAAACATTAAGATGTAGCTCTGAATATTTTCACCTTCCACACCTTCTGGTAAGCCTAATAATCAGTCTTTTGTTAAAGTTAATTGTATCTTCCAGTTCCCTTCCAAGTCGTTTAATTGCCATAGTATTTGAGGAGACTTGAACTGATTGCCTATGCAGATCACTAACCTGATACTCGAGAGTGTCAAGTTGCTGCTGTGAGGTGTTCACCTGGACAGATAATTATTATTCAATATCTTTCCTGATGTCCACTGATAACTCAATTTGATGCTCCATCATAATTTTGAGGGCATGTACCTCCTATAGGATTAAATCTACCGGAGCCTGAGTCTTACCAGGTATAGGAGGACCTTTTTTCTGCCTCTTCAAGCCCAGTGAAAGGCGGAACTGAGTTAATGATAGCTGAGGCTCTAGATTCCAGAACTCTTAAGTGGCTTTTTGAAATCTTCCACATTATGCATATATTTATAAAACATTAAAATTTAAACGTGTGATGTCCAAATATGCTTTTTTATAGGATTATTCTGGGAGGAATATTGTTGAGATGACTACTGTTGAGTTTAGGGTTCTGGGGATATAAAAGCTAATTGCAAAGGGTGCAAGGCTGAAGTTTTGCCTAGGGCACCTAATACCCTTGAACCGGTCCTGTTCTCCAGTTTTTCACTAACTTTTCCCTTTTGTACTCCAAATCCAACATCTCTTCTCTCTCCTTCCAGGTATGAAATCTGCAGAACTACCAATATGCTCGAGCAATGTAGCCGATCAAACGTTTTCCAACTTTCATTTTAATGTAATATTTCTCACTCAGATTTTTTCTACCAGCTAGTTCTTACACATTTTTTCCAGTTACATTAATCAAGGAGCTACAGTGTAACTGCTGATCTCTCTTATTCAATTATACTGTCACATATTTCTTAAATACCCTTATCAGCATGTCAACATTTATAACAAATGACCTCAAAATTAGCTCCCTTTTAGGCATTAACCCTTGCCACATTTTCGCACTTTCATTATACAAAGGGCCCGATTCTGTCCCATGAATAGCATGGATCCATCCCTGCTATTCATGCCCTCCCCGCTGGCATCTAACCTCCCCACCAGTTGTACGGGGAGGTTAGAAGGGGCAGATTGGGGTGGAATTAAGGCGGGCAGTCAGCGGTAGCCAGCCCTGCACGTCCAGGACTGATTCTAATGTCAGCCCTGTACGTCCAGGGCCGGCGATTTGTGTGGGGAAGTTACTTCCTTGGACATTGTTTTTCTGTGGGCCCAGAGTGCGGATGGGGCAGGGGAGGCCGAGGACATTCCCCACAGTCCGACCCTGACCTTAGGAGGCAGATTTGGGGATGGGCTGTGGGGAAAGCCTTTGTTCAGCCGACGACCAGGATCACAGCTTTACAATGGAGCCACGGTGCCATGGCAACTGGACACCATGGCACCGCGACTGCATTGTAAAGCTCTGACTGAGTTAGTCGGGATTTCCCTGTATGTGCAGGCCAGGATGAATTGCAGTCCTGGCCTGCACGTACAGGGCTGTTCGCAATTCTTGTCCTGCGAGGCTAGACGTGCCCCTTGGGATTAGAATCACGACCCCCTCTGGATGTCCAGTTCAAACCGAGCGTACAGAGGGGCTGTACATCTGGGATGGAATGAGCCTGAAAGTATGCAAAGGGCCAGCCCAACCATTAGGCAAGACTGGACAGTTGACTAGGGCAGCAGCTTCTGGGAGGGCAACAAAGAGCAGCAGCAGTCAAAGCAAAACAATAGAGCCTGACAGCCAGACAAACTCAAAGAGCCATCAGCACATCCTTTTACCTGCAGGGAGCGGGCACATAAAGACACACAAAGTAAAGTTTATTACCCAAAAGTACAATGTCCAGTTATGCATTTTTACAGGATTCTTGTTGGAAGGGTGATGTTCAGATGATCATGATTGTTAAATTTAGCAAAATCTCAAGGGGGAGGAGAACTTAAGATTGAGGGTGCCCTGGGGTGCCTACTACTTTGCACCCACCCTGGGTCCATCCCCAAGTGTATACTCACAACTAAGGCTTCCCCTTTTTTTATTAGACACAGCGTGGCACGAGTTGTTACTGTGTTTGCAGTGAGACATGACAACCCATTTTTCAATCATGCAGTCAGCATGTACCCAGCCCATTATACTTTTTCAGCCACAGGGTGCACCAATCTGCCACCTCTGTCTCAGCCCATCTTACTCTTACCTGAAGCTTCTTGCACTCCTGTAGCCCCTTTCCACAGCTTCCTGAGGCACCCTCCAACTCTGTGCACTCATTACCCAATTTTCTCAGACATTCTTCTGGAACTGTGGCTGCTTTTCCATGTGACCCCCACCCCGGTCCATCCTCCCTCACCTGGTCTGTCTCTGATAGTCCATCACCTCTCACTCATTTGAAATCTTCCAGGTGTGGTCAGCACTAAAATAAAATAAAAAAACACATTGGAGCCTTGCACTCAAACCAGCTGCAAGAACTTCTGCCAGTCCCACTCCCAGAGCAACAGGAAGTGTACCTCATAGGGGGCAGGACCGGCAGAGACTCTTGCAGCATGAAAACATAGAAACATGACGGCAGAAAAAGACCACATGGCCCATCTAGTCAGCCCTTCCATATCAACAACACTTTTTGTCCAACTTTTTCCCTTAGAGATCTTTTGTGTTTGTCCCATGCTTTTTTGAATTCAGGTACAGTCTTTGTCTCTACTACCTCCACTGGAAGACTATTCCATGCATCCACCACTCTTCTGTAAAGAAATATTTCCCAATATTACTCCTGAATGTCTTCTCGTAGCAGAACTTGCTTCCAATCAAAAGAGGCTCTCCTCTTGTGCATTTATGCCATGGAGGTATTTAAACATCTCTATTATATCTCCTCTATCCCGCCTTTCCTCTAACGTATACATATTAAGATCTTTAAGTATGTCCTCATCTGCTTTATAACAAAGACCACTAACCATGTTAGTAGCCACTCTCTGCACCGACTCCATCCTGTTTATATCCTTTTGAAGGTGTGGTCTCCAGAATTGCACACATTATTCCAAAGGAGGTCACACCAGAGACGTATACAGAGGCATTATCATATTTTCCTGCAGGCCATTCCTCTCCCTATGCACCCAAGCATCCTTCTGGCTTTCGCCTTCGCCTTTTCTATATGTTTATCCACTTTAAGATCATCAGAAATAATCACGCCCAGGTCCTGCTCTTCTTTCGTGGACAGAAGTACTTTGCCTCCTACACTGTACCGCTCCCCTGGATTTCTGCAGCCCAACTGCATGACCCCACGTTTTTTTAGCATTAAATATCAGCTGCCAAATTCTTAACCATTCTTCAAGCTTAGCTAGATCTTTCCTCATGTTATCTACTCCTTCCTGGGTGTCTACTCTATTGCCTATTTTGGTATCATCCGCAAAAAAGGCAACCCTTACCCGACAGCCATTCCACAATATCACTAACAAAGATGTTAAAAAGAATTGGACCAAGGACAGATGCCTGAGGCACACCACTGGTAACATCCTTCTCCCCAGAGTGAGTTCCATTTACCTGTACCCTTTGTCGCCCCCACTCAAACAATTTCTAACTCAATCAGTCACTTTAGGGTCTATCCCTAGGGTGCTCAGTTTGTTTATAAGTCGCCTGTGTGGAAAGGTGTCAAAGACTTTACTGAAATCTAAGTACACCACATCTAGGGCCCTCCCTCGGTCCAACTCCACTTTAGCCAAGGAAGGTCTTGTCTTACTAATCTGTTATGTTCTTTTGAAGGTGTGAATGAACAGGTAGGCAAAGATGAGTCGGTTGATATAGTGCATCTGGATTTTCAGAAAGCCTTTCACAAGGTCCCTCATGAAAGACTCTTGGCGAAATTAAAAAGTCATGGGATAGGAGGCAGTGTACTATGTGGATCAGGAACTGGTTAAAAGATAGAAAGCAGAAGGTAGTGCTAAATGGCCAATTTTCCCAATGGAGAAAGATACATAGTGGAATACCCCAGGGATCAGTGTTGGATCCGCTGCTTTTTAACATATTCGTAAATGACCTGGCAATGGAAATGAGTGAGGTAATCAAATTTGCAGATGACACAAAATTATTCAAAGTTGTTAAAACCCAAGACGATTGTGAAAAATAGCAAAAGGATCTAGATAAATTGGAAGACTGGATATTCAAATGGCAGATAAAATTTAATGTGGACAAGTGCAAAGTTATGCACCTAGGAAAGAACAACCAAACTATGGTTACACGATGCAAGGTTCCACATTAGGAACCACCACCCAGGAAAAAGATTTAGGCGTCATTGTGGATAACATATTGAAACCCTTCACCCAGTGTGCAGCGGCAGCTAAGAAAGCAAATAGAATGCTAGTTATCATAAGGAAAGGAATGGAGAATAAAACAAAGGATATTCTAAAGCCTCTGTATCGTTCCATGGTGCGACCGCATCTTGAATATTGTGTGCAGTTCTGGCTGCCATATCTTAAAAAGGATATAGCATTATTAGAAAAGGTACAGAGAAGAGCCACCAAAATGGTAAAGGGGATGGAAGGATACCTCTATGAGGAGAGGCTAAAAAGGTTAGGACTCTTCAACCTGGAAAAGAGACGGCTGAGGGGAGATATGAGAGTTCTATAAATTAATGAAGTAGTGGAAAGGGTAAACGTAGATCAATTGTTTACGCCATCAAAATTTAGAAAGTCTAGGGGACATGCAACCTATTTAAGACTAATAAGAGAAAATATTTTTTCACTCAACATTTATCAAACTCTGGAATTCATTACCGGAGGATGTAGTAGAAGATGTTAGTGTAGTCGGGTTTAAAAAAGATTTGGACAAGTTCCTGGAGGAAAGGTCCATAAACCATTAATAAAGGGGACCCGGGATATCCACTGCTTGCCCCAATACAAGCACTTTGGAACCTGTATCTTTTAGGGAAACTACTAGGTACTTGTGACCTAAATTGCCCATTGTTGGAAACAGGATACTGGGCTTGATGGACCTTGGTTTGACTCAGTATGGCATATCTTATGTTCTTAATACAAGCATTGTGGAACCTGTGTCCTTTGGGGAAATTGCAACGTACTTGTGACCTAGATTGGGCTCTTTTGGAAACAGGATACTGGGCTTGATGGACTTTGGTCTGACCTAGTATGGCATTTCTTATGTTTTTAATAACTCTCTGGTCACCCAGTCAAAGAAATCAATCAGATTTGTCTGACAAGACCTGCCTCTGGTAAACCCATGCTGCCTCAGATCCTGCAATCCATTGGACTCCAGAAACCTCACTATTCTCTGTTTTAGCAGTGTTTCTAATACATTACTCACCACAGAAGTTAGACTAACTGGCCTGTAGTTTTCAACCTCATCCTTACTTCCGCTTTTGTGTAAAGGGACCACATGTGCCTTTCTCCAGTCCTCTGGGACAACTCCTGACTCAAAAGAAGCATTGAAAAGTTCAATCAGTGGAGCCACTAGAACATCCCCAAGTTCCTTAAATATTTTTGGATGTATCCCATGCGGTCCCATCCCTTTGCCTACTTTTAATTTAGCTAGTTCCTCATGAACAGAGTCTTCTGAAAATCGTTCAAGATCCTTGTCACTTTTGTTTCTATTTGTTGGAGTTTTCTGAGGACTTGCTCCTAGGCCTTCATCTGTGAACACAGAACTTTTTATATTTGTTAAGCAATTCTGCTTTATCCTCATCAGCTTCTACATATTCCTCCCTTTCATCCTTGAATCTGACAGAACCACTTTTGCACTTCCTTCTCTCACTAATATATCTGAAAAATGTCTTAACAGCCCATTTTATTGCATTGGCAATTTCTTTTTTTTTTTTTTTGGATCTTTGCTTTTCTGACTTCTTTCCTAGTTTCTCTAAGTTTTTCAAATATAGATGCTTGTCTTTTCTTGCTGTGATCTCTTGTATTTTATGAAGGCCACCCTCTTGTTATTCACCTTTTCAGTTACTTCTTTTGAGATCCATAGTGGCCTCCTTTTCCTATTACATGTATTTGCCTTCTAACCAAAAGGTTTGTTGGCCTTAAAATATCACTTTTCAGTTTTGCCCATTGCTTTTCTACATCCCCCAGCTATTCCCATCCCACTAACGACTCCTTGAGGTATTTTCCCTTCTTGGCAAAGTTATTTTTCCTAAAGTCTAAGACCCTCACTTTTGAATGGATTTTATCAGGCCTAGTCCTAATACTAAACCACACCATCTAGTGATCACTGGATGCAAGATGATCTCTCACTATGGACAACAGAAACTCTTTCCCCATTGATAAGCACCAAGTCCAGTATGTCCCCTTCACATGTGAGTTCTCCCTGAAGAGAATCTAGGATTTCCTTACTTCTAAATGACACCACAGGAGGGATGTGCCAATCAACATCCGGTATATTGAAATCACTTATCAGTAGCACTTCTCCTTTCATTGCAATCCTGAATATGTCTCCTATTAAATCTCTGTCCACTTCTCCCTTCGAGGGAGATTGGTATATCATACCAATGCAAATGGATTCCCCTTTTCCTCTTTCTAGTTTAACCCATGATGCCTCCTCACTCCCTTTTAAGCCCTGTAATTCTATAGCTTTAATATTATTTTTAACATATAGTGCCACTTTTCCTCCCCATCTTCCTACTCTGTTCTTTCTGAATAAAATATAGCCCGGCATAATTACAGCCCAGTTGTGGTTGTCCATTAACCATGTCTCCATAACTGCCACTAAATCCAAGTCAGCCTCTTCCATTAAAACTTCGACATGCAGAAATGAGGGTTTTGGATTTGTTAGGAACTGGGGATCATTCTGGGGAAAGGAGAGGCTCTTCCGAAGGGATGGGCTTCACCTTAACTGGGATGGAACCAGGCTGCTGGCATTAACCTTTAAAAAGGAGATAGAGCAGCTTTTAAACTAGATAATAGGGGAAAGCCGAAAGTCACCCAAGAGCGGATGTATCCTTGAAGGATACTACCAAAAGCAGAGAGGTTCCAAAAAAGAGTAAAGTAGCCCAACTGCCCTCGAGTATGGAGCAGACAGAGCTTAAAGATCTCAAATTACCCATGTCTACCAACAGCCAAACTAATATGAATAAAATACAGTCTCTAAAATGCTTGTATGCAAATGTTAGAAGTCTAAAAAATAAGATGGGAGAGTTAGAATATATAGCACTAAATGAGAGGTTAGATATGATTGAAATATCAGAGACATGGTGGAAGGAGGACAACCAGTGGGACACTGTGATACCTGGATACAAACTATATCGTAATGATAGAGCTGATCAAATTGGTGGAGGGGTTGCGCTCTATGTTAGAGAGGGCATTGAGTCAGAAAGGATTAAAGTTTTGCAGGAAACAAAATTTGCTGTAGAATCTCTATGGATTGCAATTCCATGTAAAAAGGGGAAAGCGATGGCAGTGGGGGTGTACTATCGACCGCCTGACCAGAATGAACAAATGGATGATGAAATGCTCAAAGAAATCAAGGAAGCTAACAAACGTTATAGCACAGTAATAATAATGGGTGATTTCAATTACCCCGGTATCGACTGGGTCAGTGTCACAGCAAGACATGCTAGAGAGATAAAGTTCCTAGATGACATAAATGACTGCTTCTTGGAGCAGCTGGTTCATGAACCGACCAGAGGGGAAGCCATAGTAGACCTAGTCCTTAGTGGAACACCAGATCTAGTGCAAGAAATAAGGGTGTTGGGGCCACTTGGCAATAGTGATCATAGCATGATCACCTTTGATTTAATTAGTGGAGGAGGGATAGTAAGGAAATCCACAGTACTACCTTTTAACTTTCGAAAGGGACACTATGATAAAATGAGGAAAGTAGTTAAGAAAAGACTAAAAGGAGCAGTTGCAAAGGTTAAAGACTTACATCAAGCTTGGGTGTTGTTGAAAAATACTATCTTGGAAGCCCAGACCAGCTGTATTCCACGCTTTAAGAAAAGTGGAAGGAAGTCCAAAAAACTGCCATCATGTTTTAAGGGTGAGGTCAGAGAGGCTGTTGTTGCCAAAAAAGCATCTTTCAGGAAATGGAAAAAAGAGCCAAATGACGAAACCCGGAAACAGCACAAGCACTGGCAAGTCAAATGCAAGGCATTGATAAAGCAGGCAAAGGGAGAATTTGAGAAGAAGCTTGCTCCGGAAGCAAAAACGCAAAATAAAGATTTTTTTCAAGTACATTCGCAGCAAAAAACCTGTGAGAGAGTCAGTTGGTCCATTAGATGATAGAGGAGTTAAAGGGGCACTAAGAGGCGACAAGGCGATAACGCAGAGACTGAATGAATTCTTTGCTTCGGTCTTTACTGAGGAAGATGTAGGGATGTTACCCATGACTGAAGTGGTATTTAAAGGTGCAGAAGAATTGAAGGAAATATCGATACATCGGGAAGATGTATTACAACTATTAGATAAACTGAAGAGTAGCAAATCACCTGGGCCGGATGGTATACATCCAAGGGTGTTGAAAAAACTGAAATATGAGATTGCAGACCTGCTATTAGTAATCTGTGAATTTTCATTAAAATCATCTGTAATACCTGAAGATTGGAGGATCGCCAATGTAACACCAATTTTTAAAAAGGTTCCAGGGGTGATCCGGGAAACTACAGACCGGTGAGCCTCACGTCAGTACCGGGAAAAATGGTAGAAACCATCATAAAGAATAAAATTACTCAGCATGTAGATAGTCATGGCCTAATGGGAGACAGCCAACATGGTTTTAGGCAAGGAAGATCTTGTCTTACTAATCTATTATGTTTTTTTGAAAGTATGAATAAACAGGTGGATAAAGGTGAGTCGGTTGATATAGTGTATCTGGACTTTCAGAAAGCCTTTGACAAGATACCTCATCAGAGACTTTTGGCAAAACTAAAGAGTCATGGGCTAGGAGGCAGTGTACTATTGTGGATCAAGAACTGGTTAAAAGATAGAAAGCAGAGGGTTGGCCTAAATGGACAATTTTCCCAATAGAGAAAAATGAATAGTGGTGTACCCCAGGGATCTGTGCTGGGTCCGCTGCTTTTTGACATATTCATAAATGACCTGGTAAGTGGAATAACGAGTGAGGTTATCAAATTTGCAGATGACACAAAACTATTTAAAGTTGTTAAAACCCAAGAGGATTGTGGAAAATTGCAAAAGGATCTTGATAAATTGGAAGACTGGGCATCAAAATGGCAGATGAAATTTAATGTGGACAAGTGCAAAGTTATGCACCTAGGGAAGAACAACCCAAACTATGGTTACACGATGCAAGGTTCCACATTAGGAACCACCACCCAGGAAAAAGATTTAGGCGTCATTGTGGATAATATGTTTAAACTCTCGGCCCTGTGTGCAGCGGCAGCCAAGAGAGCAAATAGAATGCTAGGTATCATAAGGAAAGGAATGGAAAATAAAACAAAAGATATTATAATGCCTCTATATCGTTCTGGTCACCGTATCTTAAAAAGGATATAGCATTATTAGAAAAGGTTCAGAGAAGAGCCACCAAAATGGTAAAGGGGATGGAAGGATACTCCTATGAAGAAAGGCTAAAAAGGTTAGGGCTCTTTAACCTGGAAAAGAGACGGCTGAGGGGAGATATGATAGAAGTCTATAAATTAATGAACGGAGTGGAACGGGTAAACATAGATCGACTGTTTACGTTATCAGAATATAGAAAGACTAGGGGACATGCAATGAAGCTACAGGGTAAACTACTTAAAACTAATAAAAGAAAGTATTTCTTCACTCAACGTGTAATCAAACTCTGGAATTTGTTACCGGAGGGTGTAGTAAAGGCTGTTAGTGTAGCTGGGTTTAAATAGATTTGGACAAGTTCCTGGAGGAAAGGTCCATAAACCATTATTAAGAAGGGACCCAGGATATCAATGCTTGACCCAGTACAAGCATTGCGGAACCTGTGTCTTTTGGAGAAACTGCTAGGTACGTATGACCTAGATTGGCCACTGTTGGAAACAGGATACTGGGCTTGATGGACCTTGGTCTGACCCAGTATGGCATATCTTATGCTCTTATGTTCTTATCTGGGATCTTATTTCTTATGCTACAGGCATTTATACACACCGCTTTCCAGATTTTGCCCCCTTTACCAATTTCTACAGAGGTATTTAATGATTCACTTACCTGGGGGCTTTCTTTGCCCATTACCAACAAATCTAGTTTAAATCCCTCTTCAGTAGGTTAGCCAGTCTGCTGCAGAGGACACTTTGACCCGTCTTGGACAGATGGATGCCATTTCTGCTCTGCAGCCCTTGGAAAATACATCCCATGGTACAGGAAACCAAAACACTCTCGATGACACCATCCATGCATTCATCTCCAGGATGCGCGCTTCTCTTCTTTGAAAAACCGCGATAGAGTGAAGCCGCGAAAGTCGAAGCGCGAAGTGGCGAGGGACGACTGTATACTATATCTGTGCAAACTGATGATTGTTAATCAAAAGCACCTCTTAGATGGAGACAAATTCATGCACACCATTAATCAGGTACTAGAGTTCCTAGGATATAATATAAATTATTCCAACTTCAATCTAACTCACAAGGATCCCTGGTTCCAGAATGCGGTAAACAAAAAATTTCTCATATGGGAAAACACCTGAGAACACTTTATGTGACCTCTGAACAGAAAGATTTGTGTTTCTTTTCCAGAAGAGCACCAGAAGTGGCCTAGTGTCAGATACTGTACCTTTTTTCTTCTTTGGAGAACAGATATTCTATAAATGTTTGTAAAAATCTTGATAAAAAATTCAGAGAAGACCAAGGAACTATTATCTTTGCTGAGAAAGTTTTAATGTCAATCCATCAAACGTTATCCATCAGGAAGCAATCTAATTAGGAAATTTCCTAACTCTGATCACAGAATAACAGGGAATCCTACTTCAGTCCATTATCCAATTCCTATTTCTCACAGTTACAGTAAATGCCGAGAATAAAACAGTTTGCTTTCTTAGTTTCTCCAATAAATTTCCCAGGTCTTTTGTCTTTTAGGAAGGAATCCACCAGAAAATCTTATGGAGGAGATTTACCCTTTGGTGTAAGGGCAAGGATTGTAACCATTTTTATGATCCACACAAAACTGCTTGAATATCTTTCTAGGTCTTTCATAGTTTGCCCTAAAACACAACTCAATTAGGCTCCCACCTCTGTTCAAATGGAATTTATAACCAGCCTACAGAAGGAAAGTCCATGTTTTTATAACCTCTAGCCAGATTTATGCAAGGCTTGTTTCAGTTAAAGCATCCCATTAAACCAGCCTTTGCATCTTGAGACCAATATGGTACTTACTCAGTTCATGGATGTGCCATTTGAGCTTCTGAACTCTTGTGAGCTCAGGTGCCTGCCCTGGAAGGTCATATTTTTTTATAGTGGTCACTTTACACTGCAGACTCAGTGAACAACAGGCCCTAGTGATGTATTCACCCTGTACTAAGTTTCATCATAATAGGTTGGTACTACACAGACATCTCAAGTTTCTGCCTAAGCTAGTGCTGAATTTCTACCTTAACTAGTCAATCATCATTCCAACATTTTTCCCAGGTCCCATGCTCACAAAGTTGAACAAACATTGCACAATTTGGATTTAAGACAGCTCGTGCCTTCTACTTGGAGTGGACCAATGCTTCTAGAATGTCCACTCAGCTTTTTGTTTCATTTGCCCAAACAAGCATGAACTTGATGTTACCAAATACATACTTTTTAATTTGATACCAGACTGCACTTTCCTTTTGACTCCTAAACAGTTCTAACACTAGACAGCTATAGCAACGCTCATAATGTCTGAGCCATTGGTTGCCCATCTAAGATTAGCTTTAGCTTAGATTTATAAAGCCACAATGTGAATTATCTCCACACATTTATCTCCCATTATTGTGTGGACACCAACTCTTGAAGCAATAGTAGGTTTGGTCTGTCTATTCTCCAGGGTCTCTTTGATGGGTAGAATTCAATTCCATTCCCATAGAGCCTTTTTTATTATTTTGGGTGTTTTCTTCCTTAAAAATAAAGCATAAAGCAAGAGATTTCATTCTACAGAAATATGGCCCTCATCTATTCTATTTCCTTCTATTCTTTATACTTGTATCCTACCTTATTGAATCACTCAAAGTGACTTACAATATATTTCAAATACTATATAGTTATAACAAATTAAATGCAAAACATTGTATTTAATCAAGTACAAATAAACTTCAGAAATTCATACAAAAACAAATCACTAATGAGGCTCTGTTAATTACTTGTGGTGCAAATATAAAAGTTCATTGCTACAGCCTGGAACATCATGCATTCCTGGCTGCAGTCATATAAAGACAGTGGGTTTCAAATCAGGCCCCTCGGGCATCAGATACTCAATCCTCCCACCTACCCCCTGACCACCCTCCTCTTAATCCCCCACCCCAGTACCTACTGGTGGCTAGTGGGGGCCAGGAGTGATATTTGGATGGTCCTATCCTGTTGGCACCTGGGTTCAAAGTGGCACTGCTTGACCCTTAGCAGTCAACTGAACCCAATATCATCAACTGTCATCATGCCATTTTGAACTCGGGTGCTGATGGTGCAGGAGCATCAGGTGATTATTCATGCCCTCAACTAGCCTCCAGGGAACCCCTGATAGGTGGTTGGATATTGGCTTCCAGGGAAGGGGGTAAGAGGTTTTGAAGAGGTGAAAGTTTTGGGTATTTGATGCTGGGGTGTGTTTCAGAGCGATAGGAGGGGTTCATGGGGATGGGAAGTTGGGTATTGGCTGCTGGGGGGTGGGTGTTCAGGAGGTTGTGTGGTTGGATATGTGATATCAGGAGGAATCAGGTCTTGAGGGGTTGGCTGTTTGATGCTGGGGGATTAAAGGGTGGGAGAGTGTCTATCTTAAGCATCGGTCCCTTTAAAAGCCTTCCTGGGGGACATCATCCCTTGCCTTAGCAGTCCAGTGCTGCAGAGGAGGAAAGATAATGACAGGTCAAAGTTGGTGTTATCGTTCCATAAATAATGTAACTTGTGAGGTTAAAAGCAAGCTGCACCTCTTTATTATTTAACTCTCTTTGTGTTACAAAAATGTGAATTAAGGGCAAATGATGTACTGTATGATTTTGCTATTTAATATGTGATATTTGGGAAAAATCATGTGTTAATCCCTTAATGCACATTGGTAACTACCTCTAATATTCACTCCCTGCTCTTCTCTCTTGGGAAAGGCTCAGCTGAATTACAGATTTTAATATAAAAATTACTTACAAGAAAATCTAGACCATCGAAACAAAAAATACAATCAATAACGCCACTCCTGCCAGATCTACAGAACCCTCCACTACATCCTCATACCAAATTCCCTGAACTCTCCACACTCTTGTCACCAACATGTCTCATGGCTACTCTGCCTCTCAACAACCATTTCCACCTACAGTCTTCAGGAGCTCTTTTCCTCAGATTCTGTATTTATACTTTTCATTGACAGTAGGCAAGTCATAAGCGTTTTACCATTGAATTTCTATTACTTAACTGTTTTGTAATTGCTGTTTGGTATTAAAGGCATGCAAAGCACGGCTCATGGAATTCCTTACAATCCATCTGTGTGTATGTGCATACATCTGTCTGTATGTGCAATGTCTATATGTGCTTGTGTCTTGTGTAACTATGTGTGTGCATATCTCTGTTTTATATGTTTGTTTTGTGCATGTGTGTGTGTATCGTTTTGTGGACTGGTATGTCTATGAATGCGCCTGTGTTTGTTACTGTATGTGTGCTTGCATGGGTATATGTGAATGCTTATATGTATGTATCTGCACATATGTGCACGTTAGTGTGTGTGCGTGTAGGTATTTATATATATTTATATATGTTTGTTCTCTGTGTGTCTGTGATGAAGAGAGGAGATGAGGGGAAAGGGCTGTTTGACAGGTGTAATTCCATAATCACTATGTTACTGTGAATCAGTGTTAGTATGTTGCAACTGTTAGAACTGCCTTTCCAAAAGAAATGCATTGAGGCTTATTTTAGGGGGGAAGGGGAGGGCCTTCATTTCTCTTCCATTTCCCACCACTTGCAGAAACAAAATTTATATAGCACAGGAATTTCCCCCAACTCACCTCCTCCCTTCCTGTGACTAGAGCAGCTTGCCAGTACTCTACTCACAGCTTTCTCATGGGCTGGATTCTACCCAGAGACTCTATTGCTAATTACATTAGAAGTAGGCAAGGTAGTCTGACTCACACAGGTGGGAGGATTAGAGAACCACAGAAAAAGACTTTAAACTCTCAAAAATGTCCAGACATATTAGCCTTCTGTCTAGCTTCCAGACACATTGAAGTGAAAATTAGTAGAATCATGAAAAACCCCCACGGTTGTCAATCCTAACCTCCCCAGTGCTGAGTACATCTGACAGTGTTTCCCTAAAACTTTGACCCTAGGTATGTTCTAAGCTTTCCAATGCCTTAATTTAGCCCTGCCAATGGCAACAGATACTAGCTGGCAATACACATAGCAACCAATAAGAAAGCAGCATAATTCAGTCAGCAGCTTTCGCATGAGAAATAATAGCAAAGAAAGTGAAATACATATGTCAGCAATGTAAGATGCAGCTAGGGAATTATTGTAATCCATTTGTCTGTGTGCATTTGGTATTCTTGTATTTGTATGGATGTATCTCTGTTGTGTATATTGTGTGTGCTGTACATGTGTTGTGCCTGTGGTGGGTTAGCTGGAAGTGATGGGGCATTTCTGGAGAACATAGTTTTGGGGTGGGGTGGGGACAGTTATGGGAAGTAGTTGGGAGCAGGGGTAGATTGCAGGGTGGTGGGGTAGTTGCGGTAATGAGTTTTTGAGGATGAGACATTTTCATGTGTAAACCAACAAAATGAACTACATACATGAACTGGACGCATGCCACACAGAAAAAGACAAAGCAAAAAAAGCCTTCCATACAAAAATCATAAACGCGTCAATAAACAAACCACGAGAACTCTTCAACATTGTCAAACAACTGACAAAGGCACCCAACCACCCCGACGAACTACCAAACATCCCACCTGAACTGCTAGCACAACACTACAAACAGCTTCAACAACCACAGAACCCACAACTGATCGCAGAGACAACAACAGAAAAACACCCCATTACCATTGACAATGACTGGAACACATTCGAAACAATCACAGAAGAAGAAGTATCATCCACCATCTCTCGACTAAATACCACCACCTCCCCACTGGACCCCTGTCCTACAGAATGGATAAAGAAAACAAAAGCTGAGCTGAGCACACCATTAACCCGCATTCTTAATGAATCCCTCAGCCAAGGACACATTCCAGATCTACTTAAAACCTCAGTCATCCGACCAACCATAAAAAAACACAACCTGGACCCCCTCGAACCCACCTCCTACAGACCTATAGCAAGCCTCCCGTTTACCGCCAAGATCATTGAGAAGGTAGTCCAGAGACAGCTCCAAGAACATTTAGATGCTAACAACATATTAGACCCACAACAGCATGGCTTTCGTCCACTCCACGGAGTTGAGACCCTCATGATGTCGCTAATGAACACCCTTGTCATGGGAACTCAAACTAAGCACTCTGGGTATGCCATGATCTTCCTGGACATATCAGCTGCCTTCGACACCATCTCCCACGACATCCTCATACACAGACTACAAGCAATCGGCATCAAAGATAACGTACTCCAATGGTTCCGTTCATACCTGACCAATAGACAACAACTGATCCGCACAAACATATCAACCTCCCCCCCTTTCCAGCAACATCAAGGAGTACCCCAAGGATCCACATTATCTGCCATGCTCTTCAACATCTACCTTCAACCACTCTGCTCAATCATACGAACATACAACATTAACTACCATATATATGCGGACGACATAATGCTGTATGCTCCAATAGCAACATCCAACCCAACCAATAAACTCTTATCAGAGTGCTTCACCGAAGTATCCAGCTGGCTACTAAAGAACAACCTATCCATCAACATAAAGAAAACTGAAGCCCTCATAGTAACTAAGGACCCTGACTTCACACCGCCTACGCACCTCGACATTGGCACCACAAAAATACAAATACAGCCACAAATAAGATACCTAGGAATCATCATAGACCAAGCACTCACACTCAATCAACAGATCAAAAAAAACACCGCAACAATCTACCACAAGGCTAAAACAGTACAACGCCTCAGACCTCTCCTTGAACCACAGGACTTCAGAACAGTAATGCAAACCTTGACACTCCCATACCTGGACTACTGCAATATAATATACCATGGACTTTCAGCCACTCATACAAACCCACTTCAAACTGCCTTAAACACCACAGTAAGAATTATCAAGAACGCAAAAAAACAGGACCACATCACCCCAGTCTTGAGGGAACTACACATACTCCCTCTAGAAGCAAGAATCAAATACAAAGCCGCACTACTCACCCACAAAGCTCGCTACCAACCCCAAACCTCCCAGCTCCGCACTCTATTGCCTCAACCAGCCCACAACAGAACAACCAGACAACCCACCAACAACTCCCTCACCATCCCTCACAAAAGAACGAAATACAATCAACGGACCTGCAACAGAGCCTTTGAACTATATGCACCATCCCTCTGGAACTCTTTACCCAATCACATCAGAAGCAACACAGATCCATCATCTTTCAGGAAACAACTTAAAACTGCACTGTTCCAACAATTCCTCGGACCAGAAACAAGCACCCACCACTGACTCCCTCCCAACTACCATGTCTCATCTCTCGAACCTATGTCCTATGTAACAATGTCTATGTCTATGTCCCAACTAACTGTCAAAAATCATTATTGTTGGCCACCTGGTGACGGCCCCAAACCCCTCTACTTGATTATTACATGTTCCACCTCTTTGACCCGGTGAAAAGCGGGATATAAATACAGCTAAATAAAATAAATAAATAAACTAGGGTAAAATAAAATAATTTAATTACCTGGGTCTGAGTGGATCCCATTGTTACCGCTGGTCCAGGGGTGGGCAGACACGAAGTGGCAGCATTGAGAGAGTCAGGTCTCACTGAAGAGGGAAGTTGCAGTAGGCCGTGGCAAAAACAGGCCCAATAAAAATTAAAAAATGGCACTGCTGTGATCCATGGGCGATCTGCTGTGTTCAAGTCCACAAAAAGTTTTTAAAAAGTTAAACACACATCAGGAGGGCTGTGGGGAACTGTCAGTCCAATCTGCATCTCATTAGCAGCCTGAAGGTGACATTTTACTTACCAGATAATATCCTTTCCTTGAGTCCTGCTAGACCAATACAGACAAGCAGGGGCGGCCCAAGGGGGGTGCGGGGCCATGTGCGGAGACTTGGTGCGGGGCCTCATTTGCATAAGTGGTCTTATTTGCATAAATATTTGCATAATGTTACCATTCACTAACTTTTAGTAAACATGTCTCTTAATGAGTGTATGGATAAAGAAAGACTAAAAGACTTCTACATTACTATAATCCAGTGCCAACCGCCAGGCACATTAGGAACTACTACAAACGCTGCCCATTTAGAACCCATAGCAAACCCGCTGTATCCTGACAGCATTACCAGGACTCACAAAGCACCAGACCCTCCTATCAAAAGGAAACACTGCAAATATTAAACCAGTACATTTCAGAGAATACTGGGGAAAGAGAACAAGTGGCAATGTCAAATAGGAATTACATAAACAGAATACCTCAGCTCAGTTACACATGCAGAACATAGACCATCACCAAACAAGGAATCACAATTTAGAAACAGGAAGGCAATAATTAAACTGGGAACCCCAAAAGCCAAACTTGGAATGTACAACAACACTGTAGAAATAAAACTATAAATCAATTTCCTCTTGTACCAAACAAAGCGCAGACGTTAATGATGCACATTTCCCAGAGCTTTCATATTCCAGTTAATAAATTCAAAATAAAGAGATATCTTTCTACCTTTTGTGCATGTTTTTTCAGTTGCAATTGCTCCAGCCACTTTCTTCTGGTTTCTTCATGTTTTCTGCTAACTCTCCATCGTCTGCTGTCCATTTGTCCTTTCTTCTCTCTTCTAGTTTTCTTTCCATCCTCTCTCTCTACATCTGCTTTAACATACTAATCTTTCTCCTTTTGCTCTTTCCTCATTCTTATTTCATCCACACAAATTTTACCCCTCCATCCTCAATCCCCACTTACTCTCCAAATACCCAGCCAATTGTAGATTTTTCATCCCTCCCACACAAAATATTTTTCCCCTCTCCATTTTACTCTCCCAGCCCCATCCCATTCTAATCCTCCCCCAACATCAGCTCCCTTCTAGTTCCAGTCTCACCCAGCATCCATTCCCTTCTAGTCCCTGCATCAGCCCATTTCCAGTCCTAGCCCCCATCAACCCATTTCCAGTCCTAGCTCCCCCATCCATTTTCAGTCTGAGTCCCTTCATCAGCTCATTTCCAATCCTAGCCCCCCATCAGCCCATTTCTAGTCATTTCCTAGCCCCACCATCAGCCCATGTCAAATCCTAGCTCCCCTCCACTCAGCCCAATTCCAGTCCAAGCCCCCCCATGAGCCTACTTCCAGTTCTAGCCCCTCCATGAGTCCATTTCAATTCAAGCCCCCACCACAGCCCATTTCCAATCTTAGCTCCCCCCCAACAGCCCATTTCCAGTCCTATCCTAGCTGCTCCATCAGCCCATTTTCAGTCCTAGCTCCCTTCCCTCACAGCCCATTTCCATTCCAAGCTCCCTCCCCATCAGCTATTTGCAGTTCAAGCCTCCCCGTCCACTCAGTCCATTTCCAGTCATAGCAATCCCCCAACCCATTACCAGTCCTAGCCCCCCATCAACCCATTTTCAGTTTAAGCCCCCCCTATAACCCATTACCAGTCCTAACCCCCCCATCAGCCCACTTCCAGTCTTAACCCCATCAGCCCATTTCCAGTCAGCCCCCCATAGCCCATTGCCAGTCCTAACCCCCCCATCAGCCCACAGCCCATTACCAGTCCTAACCACATCAGCCCACCTCAAGTCCTAACCCCTCCCCATCATCCCATTTCCTGTCCTAGCGCCCCCATAGCCCATTAGCAGTCCTAACCCCCATCACCCTATTTCCAGACAGCCCCCATCAGCCCACAGCCCATTACCAGTCTTAACCACCCCCCAACCCATTACCAGTCCTATCCCCCCATCACCCCATTTGCAGTCAGCCTCCATCAACCCCCAGCCCATTACCAGTCTTAACCCCCCTAGCCCCTTTCCAGTCCTCCCCCCCAGCCCATTTCCAGTCCTAACCCCCCCCCACCCCATTTCCAGTCAGCCTCCATCAGCCCCAGCCCATTAGCAGTCTTAACCCCCCCCTAGTCCATTTCCAGTCCTAACCCCCCCAGCCCATTTCCAGTCCTAACCCCCCCTAGCCCATTTCCAGTCCTAACCCCCCCCCACCCCATTTCCAGTCAGCCTCCATCAGCCCCAGCCCATTATCATTCCTAACCCCCCCTAGCCCATTTCCAGTCCTAACCCCCCCCCCCACCCAGCACATTTCCAGTCCTAACCCCCCCAGCCCATTTCCAGTCCTAACCCCCCCCCTAGCACATTTCCAGTCCTAACCCCCCCAGTACATTTCCAGTCCTAACCCCCCCAGCACATTTCCAGTCCTAACCCCCCCCCAGCCCATTTCCAGTCCTAACCCCCCATCAGCCCATTTCCAGTCCTAACCCCCCCACTAGCACTTTTCAAGTCCTAACCCCCCCAGTACATTTCCAGTCCTAACCCCCCCCGCACATTTCCAGTCCTAAGCCCCCATCACCCCCCCAGCCCATTACCAGTCCTAACCCCCCCCCAGCACATTTCCAGTCCTAACCCCCCCCCAGCACATTTCCAGACAGCCTCCATCAGCCCCCCAGCCCATTACCAGTCTTAACCCCCCCCCCTTCCCTTCCGGCAAATTAAAAAAAAAAAAAAAACACCTGGCTCTAGCTGCTGCCGCTGCCGCGTCCGTCGCAGCAGCGGCAGAATGGAGTGTCCCGCGGGGCCCCCTCTCCTCGTTGAGCCCTCTGCAAGGGCTTTCAGATTCGCGAAGGGAGAGTGCTCCCTCGCGTCTCTGTAAAGCCCGCAGGGGCTAATGGGAAATTCCCCATCTGCCCCTTAAGACGCGAGGGGCTGATGGGAAATTTCCCATTAGCCCCTGCGGGCTTTACAGAGACGCGAGGGAGCACTCTCCCTTCGTGAATCTGAAAGCCCTTACAGAGGGCTCAACGAGGAGAGGGGGCCCCGCGGGACACTCCATTCTGCCGCTGCTGCGACGGACGCGGCAGCGGCAGCAGCCAGAGACAGGTTTTTTTTTAAAATGTAATTTAAAAAAAAAAAAAGCAGAATGTTCTTTGCGCGGGGCCCCCTGAAACGCGGGGCCCTGTGCAAAAAACATTCTTGCTCAATGGACGGGCCGGCCCTGCAGACAAGTGGGTTATGTTCCCCTACCAGCAGATTAGTGGAGACAACCAATGAAAGGCCTAGGTTTCAATGACATCACTCCCATGCCTCTACCCAGCTCAGCCACCAATGGTCCCTTCAGTATTCGTTCCAAGGCAGATGGGAGACAAAGAGCAGGATTCACACAACCTCAGATGTGGGTAACAATGAGTAATCAACAGAGGCGAACTATATACAGAAAAGTAGAAACAGAAGACTGTCAGTAGAAGATGAGCCTGCACTGCCAAATATGAAATCATCAAAAAAACAATAGTCACCAAAAACCAAGTTATACCTCCAAAAAATTATTATGTACTTTGTCGGACCAAACTGGTGGAGGGGAGCTGAACAGGCTGAAAAGAGAACCGCCAATAAAGGAAGGGTAAACCCCACCGTCATTGGGGAAGCCCTCCATTCATGGGAAGATATCAAAGCAAACTGAACCAATTGAACTCCCGGTTTAAACTGTGGGGATGTTTGGAATTCAACCGGTAAATCCATCTCTGTTCCAAAAACTGTAAACGAGATGTTCTGTCACCCCCAAGGGATCCCACGGGACATGATCGAATGCCCCAGCGCAGATCACTGAGTTGATGCCGAGGAGTCACAAAATGGTCCACTATAGGTGCAGAAGAAACCTGTAAACGCAATCGAGAGGCATGCTTGCTCAATCTGGCCTTAATAGTGCAGATGGTATGGCCCACATATAATAATGCACACAGGCATTGTAAAAAGTAGACCACAAAAGTGGACTTACAAGTAGTGGACCAACGACACTCATACGAGCGCCCCAAAAGCCAAACTTGGAATGTACAACAACACTGTAGAAATAAAACTATAAATTAATTTCCTCTTGTACTAAACAAAGCGCAGACATTAATGATGCACATTTCCCAGAGCTGACATATTCCAGTTAATAAATTCAAAATAAAGAGATATCTTTCTACCTTCTGTGCATTTTGTTTTCAGTTGCAATTTTAGAAGTAAATCATGTCCATGTCCATGTCCATGTCCATGTCCATGTCCATGTCCATGTCCATGTCCTCCCATAATCATTTAATTGTTGACCCTGGTGATGGCCCCATCCTAAAAGAAATTACCCCTCCCTATGTTACATGTTACACCGCTTTGACCCGGTGAAAAGCGGGATATAAATGCAGTTAAATAAATAAATAAATAAATAAATAAATTGCTCCAGCCACTTTCTTCTGGTATCTTCGTGTCTTCTGCTAACTCTCCTTCATCTCCTGTCCATTTGTCCTTTCTTCTCTCTTCTAGTTTTTTTTCCATTCTCTCGCTACATCTGCTTTAACATACTAATCTTTCTCTTTTTGCTCTTTCCTCATTCCTATTTTATCCACTCAAATTTTACCCCTCCATCCTCAATCCCCACTTACTCTCCCAATACCCGGCCAATTGTAGATTTTTCTTCCCTCCCACACAAAATATTTTTCCCCTCTCCATTTCACTCTCCCAGCCCCATCCCATTCTAATCCTCCCCCAACATCAGCTCCCTTCTAGTTCCAGCCCCACCCAGCATCCGCTCCCTTCTAGTCCCCGCATCAGCCCATTTCCAGTCCTAGCTCCCCCATCCATTTCCAGTCCTATCCGATTCCCTCCATCAGCTCATTTCCAATCCCAGCCCCCCATCAGTCCATTTCTAGTCCTTTCCTAGCCCCAACATCAGCCCATGTCAAATCCTAGCTCCCCTCCTCTCAGCCCATTTCCAATCCAAGCCCCCCCCCATGAGCCTACTTCCAGTTCTAGCCCCTCCATGAGTCCATTTCAATCCAAGCCCCCACAACCCATTTCCAGTCCTATCCTAGCCCCTCCATCAGCCCATTTCCTTTCCTAGTTCCCCCCCCACTCAGCCCATTTCCAGTCCTAGCTCCCTCCCCTCACAGCCCATTTCCATTCCAAGCCCCCCTCCTCATCAGCTATTTGCAGTTTAAGCCCCCCTTCCACTCAGCCCATTTCCATTCCAAGCCTTCCTCCCCATCAGCTATTTGCAGTTCAAGTCCCCCTTCCACTCAGCCCATTTCCATTCCAAGCCCCCATCCCCATCAGCTATTTGCAGTTCAAGCCTCCCCTTCCACTCAGCCCATTTCCAGTCCTAGCAACCCCCCAACCCATTACCAGTCCTAGCCCCCCATCAGCCCACTTCCAGTCCTAACTCCCCCATCACCCCATTTTCAGTCTTAGCCCCCCATAACCCATTACCAGTCCTAGCCCCCCATCAGCCCACTTCCAGTCCTAACCCCCCATCACCCCATTTTCAGTCTTAGCCCCCCCATAACCGTTACCAATCCTAACCCCCCATCAGCCCACTTCCAGTCCTAACCCAATCAGCCCATTTCCAGTCCTAGCCCCCCCCCATAGCCCATTACCAGTCCTAACCCCCTCATCAGCCCACTTCCAGTCCTAGCCCCCCATCACTCCATTTTCAGTCTTAGCCCCCCCATAGCCCATTACCAGTCGTAACCTTCCCCCCCCCATCAGCCCACAGCCCATTACCAGTCCTAACCCCCTCCCCCCCATCAGCCCAGGGAAAATTAAAAATTAAAAAAAAAAGCTGGCCGCTACCGCCATGGCAGCAGCAGAATCGAGTGTCCCGCGGGCCCCCCCCCCCTGCCTGGCAGAGCTCTCCCTCCATGCATCACTCCCCTCCGTGCCGGCTTTCAGAGCAGCGAAGAGAGATTCTCCCTCGCGGCTCTGTTAAGCTCGCCGGCGCTGATGGGAAACAGGCATTTCCTATTTCCCATCAGCCCTGGCAGGCTTAACAGAGCCGCAAGAGGGAAACTCTCCCTTCGAGGCTCTGAAGCTGGCGCCAATGGGACTAATGCAGGGAGAGAGAACTCTGTCAGGCAGGGGGGGCCACGGGATACTCGATTCTGCCACTGACGCAGCGGCAGCAGCCAGCTTTTTTTTTTTTTTAATTTACTTGTAATGCAGAATTTTGTTTGTGCAGGGCCCCCTGAAACGCGGGGCCCTGTGCAAAAAACATTCTCGCTCAATGGACGGGCCGGCCCTGGACTTAAGAGGAAAGGCGGGATAGAGGAGATATGATTGAGATGTTTAAATACCTCTGTGGCATAAATGCACAGGAGAGCCTCTTTCAATTGAAAGCAAGCTCTGCTACAAGGGGACATAGGATGAGGGTGCAAGCAGTAATATGCGGAAATATTTCTTTACGTAAAGAGTGGTATATGCATGGCATATTCTCAGCAAGATCCAGGAAAAATCTTCCAGGAGAATGCCCTTCTTCAGATAACAGGGCTGCTGCTACCACTGCAGGCTGACCTTCACTATCAATGGGAGCGGGACTCTGCACTCGAACTTCTGAGAATTTGGGGACCATCAAGTCAACAAGGGCCGCTGGAATGGCTGCATGTGAGCATGCGCCCATGGGACCATCTCTATGGTTGCTGCCATCAATATAGAAACATAGTAACATACCAGTAGTATATAATGGCAGATAAATACCAGCATGGTCCATCTAATCTGCCCAGCAAGGTGGCAAGAGTAGGTGCACCTGCCACATTGTGCAGGTCAATCCTCCTCATGCCTCTGTTTAGGGGTGTACTCATCGCTCTGTGCAGGTCACCTTAACTTGTTAAGATATCTGAGATAGTTACATTTATTTTGATTTTCTCTTGTTTCTATAAAGGGATCCACTGAGTCTGCCCCATGCTCTTTTGAATTCTGTCACTGTATTTGCCCCAACCACTTCCATCGAGAGGGCATTACAAGCATCCACCATCCTTTCAGTGGAAAAGTATTTCCTGAGGTTGCCTTTCAGTTTACCCCCTTGCAGCTTCATGTTATGCCCTCTAGTATTACAGCATCCCCGTCTTTGAAAAAAGGCTTGTTTGTTCATTAATACTCCTTAAATATTTAAACGTCTGTATCATATCTCCCTTGTCCTTCCTCTCCTCTAGAGTATACATATTTAGGTCTTGATTTTCATATGTCTTCTAGTGCAGGCTCCAAATCATTTTGGTCGCCTTCCTCTGAACCATTTCCAGTCTTTTTATATCCTTTGCAAGATATGGTCTCAAAAATTGAACACAATATTCCAAGTGTGGTCTCCCCAGAGACTTGTACAGTGGCATTAGTACCTCCTGCTTTCTGCTGGTAATTCCTCTCTGTATGCAACCCAGCATCCTTCTGGCTTTGGCCACTGCCTTGTCGCACTGTTTTGCCACTTTGAGATCCTCAGAAACAATGACTATGAGGTCCTTCTCATGGTCCATGCACACTAACCAATTGCCGCCTATCTCATACAATTCCCTTGGATTTCTGCATCCTAAGTGCATGACGCTGCACTTCTTCACATTAACATAAGAACATAAGATATGCCATACTGGATCAGACCAAGGTCCATCAAGCCCAATATCCTGTTTCCAGCAGTGGCCAATCTAGGTCATACGTATTGTCATGACCCCCTGCCTAGGCCGATGGCCAGTAGGCAAAAGGGCTGCCTTATTTGCCCTTTGAGTACTGTCCCAGGCTTAGGTTACCAGCACTGAAGGCTGGGACTTGTAGTTTTGTATACTCTCCAAGCAAAGTAGTGTGACCATACAGTTTGTCAGGCAAAACAAAGAAATTTATTCCGGGGTTTCTCCCTCGCATCAAAATTCATAGCGCATAAACAAGGCAAGGATCATTTCTCCAAATTAAATAATGAAGGTGAACAAAACAGGCTTAGCATCAAAGTCAGAAATATTTTTTCCCCAGCAGCGGCACTCAGCTTCCTTCAGACAAATGCCTTTCTCTGCTATGGCTGTTAATTTACATCAGGCAGACTTTAAAACTTCTCAGTCAGGATTTTCTTTCTCATTCAGCTTAACAAACCAGGATAAATAAGCTTCTTCACCTGGCCTGAGCCTAGCACACGTTTGACTTACAAAATGAGCATTCCATTTCTACTACGTCATCAACACAAGGGTTTTCAAACATTTCTATCTGCATATCTTCCACGGCTTCATTTGAATCCTCTTCTAGGGAGCTTATATCAGAAGGTTTAAACTTCTCACTCTGCAGAAACTCTTTTAGCTTCCCTAAAAAGTATTCTTTCTGCTCTATATCAGCACAGCTTAAAGAAGGAGTTTCTCTCAAAGAAAAGCTTCTCAACAGCTTTTAAAGCTGACTCACGGCACTTACTTGCACTGCTCCTGTTCCTGGCTGGAACTGCTTTCCTTGTCTTTTGGCTAGCACAGCTTTCAGAGCTTTTCCTCAGCTCTCTGACCACTTCTTCAGAAAAGCTTCCGTTAGGGACTGTAGCAAACTTGTCTGCCCCACCTTTCTTACTTGGCTGGCTCTCTGAGCTGTTTCCCCACGTGTAAACAAACCTTTCCAGCTTTCCTTCTCTGGGGTGCTTTAGGACAGGTTCCAACCTTGGTTCCACTGCTTTCTGAGGGCAAGAATCAGCTGTCTTTCCTCCTCCTCTCCTTTGCTCCTTAAGCTCCCTTCTCTCGTGGCTTCCTTCCTCGTGACTGCTTTCCTCCTGACTCCTTTCCTCCTGACTCCTTTTACCAAACACTGAAGCCGTTTTAAAATGGTGCTTCTTTTCAGCCACACCCTCCTCTCTGCACATGTGAGAGCTGTTAGGGCTCAACCTAGCTCTTACATCACTGCTTGGGCAGGGTTTAGCTCTAGCTACTGCATGCTCAGGTGGCTTGTGGTTTCTATGGGAACTCTGTTTACATCTGTTTTTAAAGGCACATTCCTCATTTCTCTCCCATTCCATCTCATCTTCACAGCTCACCTTATCACATATTCCCCCCCTTAAGATATTACGGGCTGGGGTGATATCATCTTCACAGCACGTAATTCTGGATAACGCATCCGCGTTCTGGTGTAGCTTGCCAGCTCTGTGCTCTAAGTGGAAATCAAACACTTGAAGCACCATATACCATCGCGTCAGTCTCGCGTTATGGTCTTTCATCTGTCCAAGCCATTTCAGAGGGGCATGATCAGTCATCAAAAGAAATTTCCTGCCTGCCAGGTAAAATTTCAAAGACTCCACGGCCCATTTTATGGCGAGGCATTCGCGTTCTATTGTTGAATAGTTCTTCTCCGCAGGAGATAACTTTTGACTTAGAAACAGCACTGGGTGCTCTATACCATCATGCTTTTGAGATAGTACTGCTCCCAATCCGGTGTCAGAGGCATCGGTCTGTAAAATGAACGGTAGGCCGAACTCAACCCCTCGCAGAACCAGGGCCGCACACAGGTCCTTCTTCAAGCGTTCAAAAGCCGTGATTGCCTCTGGGGTCCACCGCAGTTGATTGGGCTGATTCTTCTTTAACATATCTGATAAAGAGGCACTCTTCTCAGCGAAATGTGAAAGAAACCGCCTATAGTACCCGACTTATCCTGAGTTGTTTCTTATTGGTAGGTCGGGGAAAGGTCTTCACACTTTCGACTTTATCTATCAGAGGTTTTACAGTGCCATGTCCCACTAAATGGCCTAAGTATTTCACTTCTTGGCTAGCGAACATACACTTGGCTGGATTTAGGGTGAGGCCGGCTTCTCTCATGGCCTGTAACACTGCTCTCAACCTTGATAGGTGCTGGTCCCAGCAGGTACTGTGGATGATGACATCATCCATATACGCCACTGCGTATGCTTGATGGGGTCGGAGTACCAAATCGACGAGTCTTTGGCACGTAGCTGCCGCTCCATGTAGACCAAAGGGCATTTGCTTAAACTGAAACAAGCCTACTGGGGTACTGAAAGCTGTTTTCGGGCGTGATTCCCTGGTCAGCGGTACCTGGCAATAGCCCTTTGACATGTCGAGTGTTGTCAGATACATAGCCTGCCCCAGGCGATCAAGGAGCTCCTCTATACGGGGCATGGGATATGCGTCAAATTTGGAAATGGCATTGACCCTTCTAAAATCAATACAGAATCGGAGCGTTCCATCGGGCTTAGGGACTAACATGATTGGGCTGCTCCATGGGCTCTTGGATTCCTCGATTACACCCAAATCGAGCATCTCTCTCACTTGACTTATGACTTCTTGCCTCCTTCCCTCTGGTAATCTGTACAGGCGTTGCTGTACTATTTCCCCCGGGGGTGTTATGATCTCGTGTGCGACAAGCTGGGTATGTCCGGGAACAGATGTCAGGACATCTGAGAAACTCTCTATAAGTTGACCCAATTGTCGCTTTTGAGTCCACGACAGACCTTCCCCCATCCTTGGCTCAGGGTTCTTCTTACAATCGCTTAACTGGGGGCCTAAGTCATCTTCCACTTTTTCCTCCACTGTTGCTGCCAACCCCTGGAGGTCAACCCGCCCTGTGGAACCAAATCCTTGTGCTCCTCTGGTCGTACTGGAGACCATGTGTACTTCCTCGAGAGGAGGGAACCCAACCCTCTCGCAAATGATCTGGGCTATGCGGTCGTCCACACTCACTTTGAAATCTTCAGATCCGAAGTTGAACAGCAAAACCTTGACCGCACCTCTGTAATCAGGGTCTATGACGCTGGCCCCTACATCCAGTCCTGACGAAATCCAGCACAGAATTCTTCCTGTAGACTTGAGCACTGCGCTGTTTTGGTTTCAAATCCTTGCGCATGCGTCCTAGCGCCGAATCCGCAACAACTACTCCACTCTGTCATGACCCCCTGCCTAGGCCGATGGCCAGTAGGCAAAAGGGCTGCCTTATTTGCCCTTTGAGTACTGTCCCAGGCTTAGGTTGCCAGCACTGAAGGCTGGGACTTGTAGTTTTGTATACTCTCCAAGCAAAGTAGTGTGACCACTTCTCTCATGGCTTCCTTCCTCGTGACTGCTTTCCTCCTGACTCCTTTCCTCCTGACTCCTTTTACCAAACACTGAAGCCGTTTTAAAATGGTGCTTCTTTTCAGCCACACCCTCCTCTCTGCACATGTGAGAGCTGTTAGGGCTCAACCTAGCTCTTACGTCACTGCTTGGGCAGGGTTTAGCTCTAGCTACTGCATGCTCAGGTGGCTTGTGGTTTCTATGGGAACCCTGTTTACATCTGTTTTTAAAGGCACATTCCTCATTTCTTTCCCACTCCATCTCATCTTTACAGCTCACCTTATCACAGTATCTAGCAGTTTCCCCAAAAGACACAGGTTCCACGATGCTTGTACTGGCCCTTCTTAATAATGGTTTATGGACCTTTCCTCCAGGAACTTGTCCAAACCTTTTTTAAACCCAGCAGCACTAACAGCCTTTACCACATCCTCCGGTAACAAATTCCAGAGTTTGATTACACGTTGAGTGAAAAAATATTTTATTTTATTAGTCTTAAATAGTTTACCCTGTAGCTTCATTGCAAGTCCCATAGTCTTTCTATATTCTGATAACGTAAACAATCGATCTACTTTTACCCGTTCCACTCCGTTCATTAATTTATAGACTTTTATCATATCTCCCCTCAGCCATCTCTTTTCCAGGTTAAAGAGCCCTAACCTTTTTAGCCTTTCTTCATAGGAGTATCCTTCCATCCCCTTTACCATTTTGGTGGCTCTTCTCTGAACCTTTTCTAATAATGATATATCCTTTTTAAGTTACGGCGACCAGAATTGCACACAGTATTCAAGGTGCGGTCTCACCATGGAATGATATAAAGGCATTATAATATCTTTTGTTTTATTTTCCATTCCTTTCCTTATGATACCTAGTATTCTATTTGCTCTCTTGGCCGCCGCTGCACACTGGGCTGAGGGTTTTAACATGTTATCCACAATGATGCCTAAATCTTTTTCCTGGGTGGTGGTTCCTAATGCAGAACCTTGCATCATGTAACCATAGTTTGGATTGTTCTTCCCTAGGTGCATAACTTTGCACTTGTCCACATTAAATTTCATCTGCCATTTTGATGCCCAGTCTTCCATTTTATCAAGATCCTCTTGCAATTTTCCACAATCCTCTTGGGTTTTAACAACTTTAAATAGTTTTGTGTCATCTGCAAATTTGATAACCTCACTCGTTATTCCACTTTCCAGGTCATTTATGAATATGTCAAAAAGCAACGGACCCAGCACAGATCCCTGGGGTACACCACTATTCACCTTTCTCCATTGGGAAAATTGGCCATTTAGCCCTACCCTCTGCTTTCTATCTTTTAACCAGTTCCTGATCCACAATAGTACACTGCCTCCTATCCCATGACTCTTTAGTTTTGCCAAACGTCTCTGATGAGGGACCTTGTCAAAGGCTTTCTGAAAGTCCAGATACACTATATCAACCGACTCACCTGATTATTCACACCTTCAAAAAAACATAACAGATTAGTAAGACAAGATCTTCCTTGTCTAAAGCCATGTTGGCTGTCTCCCATTAGGCCATGACTATCTACATGCTGAGTAATTTTATTCTTTATGATGGTTTCTACCATTTTTCCCGGTACTGACGTCAGGTTCACCGGTCCGTAGTTTCCCGGATCACCCCTGGAACCCTTTTTAAAAATTGGTTTTACATTGGCGATCCTCCAATCTTCAGGTATTAGAAATGATTTTAATGATAGTTCACAGATTACTAATAGCAGGTCTGCAATCTCATATTTCAGTTCTTTCAACACCCTTGCATGTATACCATCTGGCCCAGGTAATTTGCTACTCTTCAGTTTATCTAATAGTTGTAATACATCTTCCCGATGTATCGATATTTCCTTCAATTCTTCCGCACCTTTAAATACCACTTCAGTCATGGGTTACATCCCTACATCTTCCTCAGTAAAGACCGAAGCAAAGAATTCATTCAGTCTCTCCGCTATCGCCTTGTCGCCTCTTAGTGCCCCTTTAACTCCTCTATCATCTAATGGACCAACTGACTCTCTCACAGGTTGTTTGCTACGAATGTACTTGAAAAAGTCTTTATTTCGTGTTTTTGCTTCCGCAGCAAGCTTCTTCTCAAATTCTCCCTTTGCCTGCCTTATCAATGTCTTGCATTTGACTTGCCAGTGCTTGTGCTGTTTCCAAGTTTCATCGTTTGGCTCTTTTTTCCATTTCCTGAAAGATGTTTTTTTGGCAACAACAGCCTCTCTGACCTCACCTTTAAACCATGCTGGCAGTTTTTTGGACTTCCTTCCACTTTTCTTAAAGCATGGAATACAGCTGGTCTGGGCTTCCAAGATCGTATTTTTCAACAACACCCAAGCTTGATGTAAGTCTTTAACCTTTGCAACTGCTCCTTTTAGTTTTTTCTTTACTATTTTCATCATTTTATCATAGTCTCCCTTTTGAAAGTTATAAGGTAGTACTGTGGATTTCCTTACTATCCCTCCTTCACTAATTAAATCAAAGGCGATCATGCTATGATCACTGTTGCCACGTGGCCCCAAACTCCCTTATCTCTTGCACTAGATCTGGTGTTCCACTAAGGACTAGGTCTAATATGGCTTCCCCTCTGGTCGGTTCATGAACCAGCTGCTCCAAGAAGCAGTCATTTATTTCATCTAGGAACTTTATCTCCCTAGCATATCCTGCCGTGACACTGACCCAGTCAATACTGGGGTAATTGAAATCACCCATTATTATTACTGCGCTGTAACGTTTGTTAGCTTCCTTGATTTCTTTGAGCATTTCATCATCCATTTGTTCATTCTGGCCAGGCGGTCGATAGTACACCCCCACTGCCATCGCCTTCCCCTTCTTACATGGAATTTCAATCCATAGAGATTCTACAGCAAATTTTGTTTCCTGCAAAACTTTAATCCTTTCTGACTCAATGCCCTCTCTAACATAGAGCGCAACGCCTCCACCAATTTGATCAGCTCTATCATTATGATATAGTTTGTACCCAGGTATCACAGTGTCCCACTGGTTGTCCTCCTTCCACCATTTCTTTGATATTCCAATGATATCTAACCTCTCATTTAGTGCTATATATTCTAACTCATCCCATCACATTAAATCTTAACTGCCAAGCATTAGACCATTCTTCCAGCTTTTGTAGATCTTTCCTCATGTTATCAACGCTATCAGGGGAGTCCACTCTATTGTAAAGTTTTGTGTCATGTACAAAAAGACAGACTTTTCCATTCAGTCCTTCAGCAATTTCACTCACAAATACATTGAACAGTACCGGCCCCAGGGCTGATCCCTGGGGCACCCCACTAATCACCTTCCTTTCATCTGAGTGAGTTCCATTTACCATCACCTTCTGTCATCTGTCAGTCAACCAATTTCGGATCCAGTTTACCACCTTGGGACCTATCCCAGGCTGGTCAGTTTATTGATAAGCCTCCTATGGGGAACAGTATCAAAGGCTTTGCTGAAATCCAGATAGATCATATCCATCATATGCCCTTGATCTAGTTCTCTGGTCATCCAGTCAAAGAACTCAATCAGATTTGTTTGACATGATCGTCCTTTGGTAAAACCATGTTGCCTCGGATCATGCAACCTATTGGTTTCGAGAGAGTCCACTATTCTCTCTTTCAGGAGCGCCTCCATTACTTTTCCCACCACCGAGGTAAGGCTTACTGACCTGTAGTTTGCCACTTCTTCCCTACTTCCCTATTACCACTTTTGTGAAGAGGTACCACAATGGCCCTTTTCCAGTCCTACGGAACTTCTGCTGTCTCCAAGGATCTATTAAAAACATCTTTTAAAGGCCCTGCAAGAATCTCTCTGAGCTCTTTCAGTATCTTGGGATGTATCCCATCCAGTTCCATGGCTTTGTCCACTTTCAGTTTTGCAAGCTGTTCAAACACATCATCTTCTGTGAATGGTATAGTATCTACTCCATTTCCATTTGTATATTGGCAATCACAGGTGGTCCTTCTTCAGGTTTTTTTTTAGTAAATAAGGAAGAGAAGTATTTGTTTAGCATTTTCACTTTTTTAACGTCACTTTCCACGAATCTGTTCTCAGCATTTTTGAGTCTTGCAATTTCACCTCTGATTTTCCTCTTCTCCCGAATATACCTGAAAAATGTTTTATCACCACGCTTTAGATCTTTAGCCATTGATTGTGCTATCCTTATTTCTCATTTTGTCTTTTAGCTTTATCCTGTATTCTTTTCGGTGTTCCTCTGTTTGCAAACTTCTGAATTTTGTGAAAGCTGTGGTTTTTGCCATTATTTGTGTAGCAGCTTCTTTAGAAAACCAAATAGGTTTCCTTTTCCTCTTGTTTTTTTTTTACTTTCCTTACATATATATCTGTTGCTCCTTTTATTGTTTCCTTTAGTTTATCCACTGCAATTCCACTTCCCTTACCTCTTCCCACCTTGCCAACTCCTTCTTGAGGCACATGGCTATCTTCCTGAAGTCAGTGTTTTTGAAGTCTAGGACTTTGAGCTTGCTGTGATTGGACTCTGCCTTGGCTTTTATCTCAATCCAAGGAGCTGAATATAATCCTAGTCTCTGGGGGCCTGATGCATACAGAACATCGCCAAGGAATTCAACAGTCTTCTGACTTTTTCCTCTGGCAGGAAAACTGCCCACTCGAGTGTCAAAACATGCTCCCAGAAACTTCAAGGACTAGAAAGGCAAAAGCTGGCTATTTTACTGATTCCTATTTCCCAGCTGATGCTTTCCAAAAAGGTTATCACTCGGGACATCACCTGAGATGCTTCTGACAGGGAATGGTGCTGGATGAGTCAGCTGCCACCACCATGACCATGGAGAAGGTCCTTGGGGTGGTGGAGAGGTCGAAAGGAAGGGCAGCAAACTGATAGAGCCAAGCATGGCAAAACGCAAATACCTCTGCTGATCCGCCCAGATCGGGATATGAAAATATGCCTCAGCCAGATCCAGAGAAATCAAGAATTCTCCTCGGTGCACTGCTTAAATTATGGAGCACAAGGTTTCCATCCAAAAGTGCAGGATGTGCATGTGCTCATTTATGTTTATTAAAATGTGATATACCACCCTTCAATAAAATTAGCAGGACAGTTCACAATAAAAGCAAAGCAAAAGAAAATCAGAGAGGGAAAGAACTCCAAATATCACAGAAAGATCTCAGTAGTACTAAAAGAGAGAGGGAAAGGAGTGCAGGGGAAGAAAGATGATCATCTACAGGGGCCTGGTAAATCAGGTGATAGGGATGTCAATGGCCTCATGAAACAAAAAGGTTTTAAGCTGGGCCTTAAAGGTGGTGTAGGAGGGCTCTAATTGAAGAGTGGGGGAAAGTTTGTTCCAAGGAAAGGGCCTAGGAAGTAGAAAGTGCTGGCATGAGAAGTGGAGGGAAGATATAGGCGATTAGAGAGGAGGGGGCGATGTGGAGCATGAAGAATGATAGAGGAGAAGAGATAAGAGGGAACATCTCTGTGAGGAACTTTCTGGACTAGTGCAAGAATCTTGAAACAGATGCAATACTGGATAGGGAGACAACAAAAATGCATCAGAAGAAGAGAGATGTGATCATAGCGAGAAGCATGAGTTAAGAGATGAACAGCAGTATTCTGAATAAGTTGAAAATGGTGAAGCTGATGTTTGGGAAGTCCTGCAGAAAAATTTTTACAATAGTCCAGATGGGAAATCACAAGAGAAAGCAGTAAAGTGGTCAAAGCAGAGGAGGAGATGAAAGGACAAATGGCTCTAATCTGGCGCAGAATGTTCAGAGATTTGCGAACTACAGAGCAAAAGCACTGAGTCTAGGACAATGTTAAGATACCGAAGAGACTAAGGAGATAGGAGCACCAAGAAGAAGGGGGGTAGAAAACAGGCGAGGAGGCAGTTCTAGTTAACCAGATGACCGAGGTTTTGCTGGGGTTAAGTGTGAATCAATTTGTATGAAGCCAGGCAGCAACATGAGAAAGACAGTTAAGTAGGGAGAGATCAGATGAAGATGGGTCATTGTGCAGGAGAAGCAAAATGTCATCAGCGTAATAATAGGCAGAAATGCCAAGCTGCTGGATAAGGAGAGAAACGCCACCAGTTCCCCTTTCCGAAACAGACTGATCACGCTGACTTCTTCATAGTCTTCTGAAGGTGATAGGAGGTCCTCTTCCACATCAGAGTCCAATACCGATTCATCTGGGTTCGAGGCATAGTCAACATCTCGGACAGCTCCCAAATGTTCCTCATCTTCAGGGAGTGTCCCACACTGGGGACATTTAGCCAAAGGCAATTGAGCAGGGCTTCTGCTTCCAGCCTGCCTGGTATGAGACTGCATCTGGGGGCACCAGAGGCCATCGGGTCTGAATTTTCATGCCAGAAGGACCAGGCCTATTGCAAAAGGGAAAGAATTCTGGGGAAGACAACCCAGTCTCCGGAAGCTCTCCTCTCAGAAAAGGATCCCCAACACCAGGGGGCATAGCTGCCACAGCCCCCCTAGAGGATGAAGAGACTCACAGCATGGTTACCACAGCCTCCAGCTGGCTGAGCATCCTTACCTTTAGCGCCATCCTGCACCTCCTGCCTTTTTTGGCATTTCCCTGCTAGGTTTTGTCCATTGGTATGGACGTTTAGGTTTAACGAAGTTTTTTGATTGGCTTTTCGTTTTTTATCCCGCCTTTATATTTTTGCCATGACGCATGCGTCGGCGTTTAGAATGGTGAGCTGTGAGCCGGCAATCATCATAGCGTCTTTTGGCGGTGCTCATTACTCTTCCTAAACCCAGCCTACAGGGTTTGTATTTGTTGTATTTGTGGGTCTGGGTCTGGCATTTTGAGGGTTGTTCCCAGCCTTATTTTCACTGCTGCAGTAGTCACACTTTTTTTCTTTTTCTTTTTGTTTTTCAGCTTTTTTGTTTTGGCGCTCCGTTCATGTGAGTCATGAGGTTTGCCCGGTGATAAGTGAATTTTTGCTCCCTGAAGAAGCCATAACGGCGAAACATCAGATGTCGGAGCCTTCTATCATCTGGGATCCTTCAAGCATCTTTATTTTCACCATCTACATCAGATCGTGACTGTCAAAATCAGTTTGTTATCACCATGCAAAAAAAGATAAGTGTCTGGAGCTTTTTCTTTATTGTTTAATGTTAGTGTTTGTGACGGCAGCACTTTAACTGCCTGAAAGCCTGCTGGTTGCCACCTGCTTTGGGTTGGCTGGAGGTTTTTTTATGACCATTGATGTAATTTTCAGTCTGTGTTGGTGCATTAGACGTTTGGGCGTCTACCGACAGACTTGATTCCTGTTATTTGTTTATGCAGGGAGATACTGAGGTCTTTTTTCCTCCGTTACTGGCAGACGGGCAGTTTTTTCATTTTTTTCAATTTTTTGATTGGGGTTGTGCCTATATTTTTTCTATTATTTTTTGCCCCTCGAGAAGATTTTGGTTATTTTGAGGAAGGTAAAGGCAGACTGTCTCTCCGAGCTGAGAGGGGAAAGCATGCTCTCCAGGGGCAACTCAGAAGTTGCCATGCAGGAAAGCCAGAGTCCAGAATCCAAGGATGAGGCTCCTCACTTGCCGCAGGTCAAACAATGTTTTCTGGAAGAAGACATAGAAAGTTAGGGTAAATATCAACACAGTGCAGATTAAGATTGCGTCGTCTCACAAGCATGCATTAACTGCACTTTTACAGAACACACGTTAAAGGTGCTAGGGAAGGAGAGCACATTGGAGCCGCTTGGATGGAACGTGTGTTAGGACCGCGCAACTCCAAGGCACACAGTGAGCAAAAACATTACTAATGCATGCAGAAAACAGCAGAAAACCACTACACAGTACCAACAGTCAGTCACTAGCAATCCACTCCAAATTACATCCCTCAGAGATGGAACTGGAGGCTTCCACTAAGGACAACGACAAGGTCAAGCCTTGGTACTCATCCCCTGAGAGCCCCGGGCACAGGAACCATGACAGGCTCAGCTCATCTCCTCTGAAACTGCTTCATTGGCTGGGTTTATTTTTCAGCAATACTTTGTGAAAGGTGGCTGGCAGGCAGATCCCTATGAGAGCTTTCTGTAGACTTAAGGAGAGAGCAGGGGGGAAAAGAGGAGGGAGGGGCACTGAGGTTGTGTGAGGCTGCTGTACTCTTCCAGATTCTTCCAAATCCATCAACAGGCCCTTATTGTGATAAAGGCATGGAGCTGAACAATTTTCCCTCCTCCTATGGCTACCAAAATGACTGCAGTCTAGTGGAGCCTCCCACGTCATGCTCAAGTGAGAGAGTGACCCCTTCAGGGCTTGAGGTGATCATTCATAAGCTTTAATCAATCTCTTTTCCTCTCAATTTTCAGATTTTCTACAGAGGAGAAAATCCATCCACCATCTGCTGGAGACTAAGAAATACCGAAGGGACCTCTGGTGGCTGAGCCAGATAGAAACATGAGAGTGATGTCATTGAAACCTGGGTTTTTCATTGGTTCTTTGTCTCCGCCAATATGCTGATAGGGGAGTATAACCCCTTGTCTGGACTGGTCTAGCAGGGAACCATGACAATAGGAGCGCAGATGGTCTGAAGAGAGAGCAGCGCTAAGGAAAAAAAAAAGTTGGCTGTAAAATTTAAAGGGGCCAGATGCAATTTTAAGTAAAGTGTAAAAAAGAGCAGCAAACTGCTTTTCAAGGCTAGGAAACAGGTAAAGGGCTTGAGCAGATTTGTGTTCAGCTTTTGATTTTAAATTAAAAGAGACTGTGCACCCAGAAATTGTGAATGCTTGCTGGGAGTCAACTTGAGGCATGGACGGATGGCTGAGTATGAGGACAGAATAGGAACTCATAAGGGCTGACATGGAATTGGCTTTCTGAAAAGCCAGCCCCATGGCATCCTAAAAGTTAAAGATGATGCTGCTGTTTCAAAGCGGGTAAATGAGCACTGATTGACTTGGTGAATACTAAGCTGACAACAGGGAAGATGACCATAAATAAAATGTGGAGAAAATGTACAAAATAGGTAAATACAGTGGAATGAGCTAGCATTGTAAAAAAAAAAAAGGATTTTATTAGGGAAGATAAAATGAGTTATTGATTTAGGGGTAGCATTAATGAGTACGACTGTTTTTGACTATTTTGGAGATGTAGAGTTTAAATTTATTATTTTCCATAGGAAGTAATGGCTCCCACAGAAAAATGGGTCTCATTAAAGTCTATGGCATTTCCCCTAGCAATTGATGAAAATGTCAAACATTCTAGTAAAAGCAGTTGTAGTATGCCAGGTTGAAGGGGACTCATTTGCTCAACACCCCATTGGTTTTTCCATGATGACACCTTGGAAATACAAATGGGAGCAAGTTAACCTGGTGATATAGAGGTGATAACCAGGAGTCATCCTAAAGGACAGTTGTGTACACCTTGTAGCACTATAAATGATTAATAGTAGTAGCAGTAGACCTGTAATGCTGATCTGGAAGAGAGAAAATTGTTATTGAGTGAAATAAGAGTTGCAAAACTGAAAGTTTTCTTGTTGAGCAAATGAGAATGTATGAAAGCACTTGATTTTACCTTAGTGGTGCTTGTTTAATAACACTTTGTGTGAATGAATGTTAATGTGAGCTGCTGATATATAGGGTTAGACTAAGGGGTATGTTTACTCTGCCCTCCTGCACCCTGGCTCAGCAACAGCTCTCCCGGCCGGGATCGAGCCGCCGGGGATACAGGGCCCACCCCCTGCTGCAACTGCCCAATCGGGGCAGCCAACAACTTTAATTTTAAAGAAGCACCGTCGGGCGCGAAGGCCTCTGCCCTCCTGCACCCCGGCTCAGCAACAGCTCTCCCGGCCGGGATCGAGCCGCCGGGGATACAGGGCCCACCCCCTGCTGCAACTGCCCAATCGGGGCAGCCAACAACTTTAATTTTAAAGAAGCGCCGTCGGGCGCGAAGGCCTCTGCCCTCCTGCACCCCGGCTCAGCAACAGCTCTCCCAGCCGGGATCGAGCCGCCGGGGATACAGGGCCCACCCCCTGCTGCAACTGCCCAATCGGGGCAGCCAACAACTTTAATTTTAAAGAAGCGCCGTCGGGCGCGAAGGCCTCTGCCCTCCTACACCCCAGCTCAGCAGCAGCTCTCCCGGCCGGGATTGAGCCGCCGGGGATACAGGGCCCACCCCCTGCTGCAACTGCCCAATCGGGGCAGCCAACAACTTTAATTTTAAAGAAGCGCCGTCGGGCGCGAAGGCCTCTGCCCTCCTGCACCCCGGCTCAGCAACAGCTCTCCCGGCCGGGATCGAGCCGCCGGGGATACAGGGCCCACCCCCTGCTGCAACTGCCCAATCGGGGCAGCCAACAACTTTAATTTTAAAGAAGTGCCGTCGGGCGCGAAGGCCTCTGCCCTCCTGCACCCCGGCTCAGCAACAGCTCTCCCGGCCGGGATCGAGCCGCCGGGGATACAGGGCCCACCCGCTGCTGCAACTGCCCAATCGGGGCAGCCAACAACTTTAATTTTAAAGAAGCGCCGTCGGGCGCGAAGGCCTCTGCCCTCCTGCACCCCGGCTCAGCAACAGCTCTCCCGGCCGGGATCGAGCCGCCGGGGATACAGGGCCCACCCCCTGCTGCAACTGCCCAATCGGGGCAGCCAACAACTTTAATTTTAAAGAAGCGCCGTCGGGCGCGCCCGCGCCTGCGCCTGAGGGCCTCGCCAGAGGGCCCTTTGGCGTGGCCCTTAGGCAGCTGGCCCACACAGATTCAACGGCCACCAGATACAGAACCAGCACAAGATTTTCCAGCAGATGGAACTCCCCCGAGGCTTAGCTCGTTTACCGAAGCCACAATCCACAGCACTATACTTCCTCGCATTGCCCATAGCCAGCAAAGCAGACACCACGCGACAGAACCTGGATTAATCTCTAGCCTCAGACCCTCCTCTCCTATGATGTCAATTGCAAGTATAGACTCACTAGTATAGTCACTGCATATCATTACTATTGCACTCTATGTATTCATACTGTTGTCAGTAACCTTTAGTAATACCAGTCACTACTGTATTGTTGCCAGTACCCATTGCATATCATTACTATGTGATTACTATACTGTTATCTGTAAATACTATACTGTTGTCTGTAATCTGTAATAGTATCAGTCACCTTTTTACTGTTGCCAGTAGTCTTCCATGGCCAATCAACCAATATTCTGTCCTCAGTAGCCTTATTAGTACCAGTCACCATTGCACCGTTTCCAGTAATCTACCATTGCAATCTACATTACTGTTGTCAGTAGTCTCATAAGTGTAATGTTGCTAATAATCTAACATTAACCACTGTCTATCATCATACTGTCTGTTGTGACCCAACCTACTGCACTATTAAGGGTTTGTTAATAACTTTCTGGTAGTCTACCCTAATTGACCACAATCTCACATTGCTCTGCCAAGATGGGTTCCCCCATTACCACCATAGTAGGATGTTATATCATCCTCTCAAGTTGGTTCTCCAACTCTCTCGCCTTAACCCCAGCATCCAATCAGATTCCTATACTACGGAGCCATGGGAGGAGGTGGACCAGTGCATCCCATAATAACATAAATTGGGACACCCGCTCACACCACCCCCATCTGTTACATATTGCACTTCAACACAATATGAAACCCAAACAAGTTGAAAACCCCTACCCTCATAGCCTAAAATGTGCCCTCATCAACGCACGTTCTATCCGGAAGAAATGGCCAGCCGTCACTGACATCATTGCCAGCCATGACCTCGACATACTCATGGTCACTGAGACGTGGCTATCTGCCGAAGATAACATCATACTCAATCAGCTCCTCCCCAAGAATTTCACCGCACATTCAAGCCATAGACAAGACAAAAGAGGAGGTGGCGTGGTCATCCTCACCAGGACAGACCTCCATTTTCGAACGATAGACTCCACCAGTACAAATCACATGGAGACCATTACCATTTCCAACAAACAATGCTCAATCAACCTGCTTTACAGAGCACCTTCTGCTATCCCTGATGATCTTGCGGCTATCATCGATCTTGCATCCAACACCCATAACCCAAGCATCCCAAATTGGATCCTAGGCGACTTTAACTTGCCTACACTACAAGATAACCAAGCATCAGCCTTCCTCGATGCCCTTGAAAATCTTGGCTTCAAGCAATTGGTTAAAGAACCTACTCATATTAAGGGAAATATCCTGGACCTAGTATTCGCCCCGCAAACATCTCTTAACCCGGCCCAGGATCCCATAACTTCCATAACTTCTGTTCCCTGGTCAGATCACAAACTGATCATTATCCAGATTCCTGCTCACAAAACCTATACAAAACTCAACAAAATACAAAACAACTCAGCAAGACCTCCCTCTCGATGTTTCAAGCCTTACAACAGAGAACTTATCCTTGCTGAAACGCAACAACTCATCTGTGAAGCCACCCAGAACCTTGACGACCTAATTTCCCACTGGAACAACTGCCTTAGCTCAATTGCACTACGCACACCAACCAACAAGCCTCCAGGGAAGAGAGCGAGTGCCCCATGGTACTCAGCTGACCTCAGAGCATCACTTAACCAACTTCGGAAACTAGAGAAACGCTGGCGCCGATCTCATTCTTTAAGTGACCAGACAACATACAACCTTCATCTTGCTGCACACCGCAACGCAATCACTGATACGATGAAACAGTACTACGCTGATACCTTAAAGAGATCGCTTAATAAACCACACGACCTTTTCAACCTAGTAAAAACTTTATCGAAGGAACCATCCTCTGGACCCCCATTCGAGATACACCCACAAGATTATGCAACCTACATCCAATCCAAGATATGCCAGACCAACAAAACCCCTATTACAACTAACGCCACAGAGCAAGTCTACCAAACAGCCCTAACCATGTTCTCTACCCCCACCAAGAGAGGGATTGAAGACACTATTGGGGCCCTTAATATCACCACTGCCCAGTCGGATCCATGCCCAGCCTTCTGGATCAAGGAGCTTCGCAGTCACTTCAGCCCAGTACTATCCAAAATAATGAACCTCTCCTTCTCAACTGGCTCTTTCCCTTCAACCCTTAAACATACTTCTATCAGACCTCTGCTAAAGAACTGCAAGCTCAATCCCCAACAGGTGGAATCCTACAGACCTATATCCAGCATCCCACTACTACTCGCGAAGATCATAGAAAAGGAGGCTCAACGTCAATTGCAAGATCATATTGACTCCGCCGCACCGTTAGATCCTTGCCAACATGGCTTTAGGGAATTCCATGGAGTGGAGACCCTACTTACCACTCTATTCTGCAAGATAATCACCGGCATTGACGACATCCGTCAAGGATTTGCCCTCATCTTTCTAGACATCGCTGCAGCGTTTGATTCTGTAAACCACGAGCTTCTATTAAGACGACTGATTGACAAAGGCATAAATGGAAGAGCGCTTGAATGGTGCAGATCCTACCTGACCGAAAGATGGCAACATGTTCGTTCCGGTGGGAAAAATTCTGAACCATTTCACCAAAGCCAGGGAGTCCCACAGGGTTCTTCCCTTTCTGCGCTCTTGTTCAATATTTACATGCAACCAATTTGTAATATCATCCGGTCCTTCAATGTCGATTGCATGTTATACGCAGACGACGTCCTGCTTTACATTCCCTTCTCTATCGAGCATATGGACCTATCTCCACTGACGAACTGTTTCAATGCAATATCCGAATGGCTTCTTTCTCAAGACCTTAGAATACAACATAAGAAAACGGAAGTACTCTTCATTACGAGGAACCCCAACTTTACCCCACCACAATATCTTAAGGTAAAAGAAGCTGAGCTGCAATCTAAATCCTCAATACGTTACCTGGGAGTCACTTTAGATCAGCATTTGGATTTGAAGGCCCATATAGGAAACATAGTCAAATCAGTATACCACAAGATCCACACACTTAGACATCTACGTTCCATGCTTGAACCAACTGATTTCCGGACAATTTTCCAGGCGTTGATCATACCCCATTTTGACTATGCCAATGCCATCCTACAAGGTCTTCCCCAATCTACATTGAACCCGCTGCAGCTAGCCATGAATGCTGCAGCAAGAGTACTCCATGGAGCCTCCAGGAGCGACCACATAACGCCTCTGCTGATACAGTTGCATTGGCTACCCATCCAGGCCAGAATAGTCTTCAAGACCTTGATAACCACTTTTAAAGCTATTAACAATCTCTCACCTGCATCCTTAACTTCACTCATACATATCACTTCCCCAAATAGAGCAAGAAGATCCACGGCTATTAACTCCCTAAAAGTCCCGAAGGCAGTAACTGTTTGCTCCAATTCGACAGCCAACAGAGCCTTTAGTCTCAGTGCCCCAAGATTCTGGAATGCATTATCTCCTGAGATCCGGGCTATTAAGAACCTACCACAGTTTAGGAAAGCCCTCAAATGCCACCTCTTCAACAAATACCTTATAGAGCCTAACGACAACCCCTAGAGTCCAAAGTCTCCTGGCGACACCATTTCCATACAAAATTATGGTATCTCAACAACACACCAAGTATGATACTCAAACCCTTAGTGGTGGTTATATTTCAGCGAAACTACTGAATTATGACTCCATGTAATAAATTTTGTAAATAGTTTTCCCCTGTTATCCAAGTTTTTGTGCCCTGTTACCTGTAAAACTCATACGCTTTCAACTGTACTGAGCATTTTTGTTACATGTAAACCGCGCTGATGCTGAATAGTGCGGTATATAAGAGACTATAAATAAATAAAATAAATACTAAACTGTCTTAACATAGCAGCGGCGATGTTATCGCACGATATGTAACGTTATCACGCGATAATGCAACATTATCGCGCGATAACGTCTCTGGCAGCGTTAAGGCACACAGAGGGCGGAGAGAAGGGGTCAATGGGCATGGGGTGGGCGGGGAGAGGTGCCTGCTACACTAACGCCGGCATCTGAATACCACAAAATTAGCGCCAGTGAAAACCTGGCGTTAGACGCACATTTGCAGGAGAGAGAAACCATTTCAGTCAGCAATGTACAGCAAAGGCAGGTAGACCTAGAAAAGTGATAGTAGTGATACATGTGCAGCAACCAAAGATACAAACACCATATAAAATGACCAGAACCATAAGTGAAATCCAAAACACCAAGCTGGCCAAGAGAAACAATATTGAAGAAGGGTACTCAACACCACCTATAAAGAATAAAAAGGAGCATCGCAATTCAGGAAGGGTCAAGTCACATTCCCCCTACAAAGTGAATGTTCCAACACTGAAATAGTGTTGACGAGGGTGTTCTGTGGTGTCTATTGGGTAGCTTGCTTTTGTGGCAATCACATGTGCAGCAACAGCAGAGTGGCCACGTAGGAAAGGGCACTATGGTGATGGTGGAAATGGGGCACAGGGGGCTGCAGGCGGTACATGCAGTGGGCCAGCTGGGGCATAGTGGGGACTAGGCAGATGCCTAGGTGGCACATAGGAATGTAGAAACTGAAAAGCAGCAAGACAGCAACTGACCAGGGTCCAACATGGCCACGAGTGTGTGTCCCACAGTGTCCCAGGGGACAGTACCCAACACGTACCCCCAAGGGCACATAACAATGGCAGGCTGTGCCGGGGGAAATGTGATGTCCATGTAGGCACACCTACCCCAGACCCCACACCATAGGCCGCCGCCTAGCGGCACACTGGATAGCATGGTACTGCGCACCACCGGCATAAGGGCATGTCAGCATAGTGGTGGAGGGGTGCCAGTGGCGGAGGGGGCAGTGGCAACTGCCCACAACAGAGCAAGGCCAAGTCCTGTTTAGGTGGGTGGCATGCAGCGCAACAGAGAAGGACTGTCTGAAGAACAGTCATGGGATCCCCAGGGAATTGTCTGCCTCTGTGGTAACAGTTTGGTGCAGTACACACGGCCAGTGTGCTCAAAGGCAGAAAGTCACAGGTTCAAATCCCAGCTGGGGCTCCTGCAGACCGTGTCCCAATATTTTACCCTACAGAGCACATACTTCATAAACATGTCCACTTCCTAGAGCAGAGGTTCCGAACTCCAGTCCTGGAGGGCCAAACACTATTCAGGTTGTCAGGATGTCCCTAATAAATATGCATGAGATACATTTACATGCACTGCCCCGTTGTATGCAAATATACCCATGCATATTCATTAGGGACAGCCAGGAAACTGGAATCGTGTTTGGCCCACCAGGACTGGAGTCTGGAACCTCTGCCCCAGAGCATCGGCCAACAGAGGCACAAACACCCATACCCACGGGCTCCACTATCCAAAGCCTCATGGAGAAGCAGGCTGTTGGGCCCTGCGCGGAGCAGCAGCTACCACTACTTGCACCTGTATACCTTAGCAATGCCGTCATAGACATGGAAATGCGTTCCATATATATATCAAAAGGTTGCTATGCTTAATGTCAGATCACATATCCAAAGTTAAACCAATTTGTTAAAAGAGATTCGTCATAGCAACCTTTCTTATATATGTGGAGTGTGCTTCCAGATATGTTTACGACAGTGGTTACCACCCCGGAGAGTGACCCTAACAGTATTACGTTCCTTCGCACTGCCTGCACTGTGCCCAGGACTGGTGTGGCGGACAGCACTGGCAACCACCTCTATCTTTGCATAATGCAGAAATAGTTGTGGGAGTGTGTATATGTCTATCCAGTGTTTTGTGGCTGCGTACAAATTACTGAGCCCACAATGTTTGCACAGTTTCCAGTGTTAGCCTGCCAATATGCATAATGAGGGGCAAGGTATTGTGGGTATGGCCCGGACAGGGCGGTCTGGGCAGGATGCATCTGCACAGGGCATAGGGCAATGGCTGGGATATTGTAGTGCGCGACCACCACCTGCAAGGACAATGTGGCCACAGCATGTCATGCTGGGAGGTCACGCTCACTCTGACTGAGCAGTGACCATGGCATGTCTAGGTTCCCACATAGTGCTAGACAGTGTTTTTGTCAAGTGATATTTGTGGGTTCCTGTTTCTGGGGCTCAATCACTGACAAACCTGGTGTTTGTGCCAAATCCCATGTTTGGATGCACATTGTTCCCTTAGGAACATGCACTATGTATTTGCTAGCAGACTGTCTGCAGATAGCATGTGTATGACTGCAACACCTTGCAGGGTGCAGCAGGTGCACACTGACTGCCCTCTGCTGGTGAATGTCAGATCATAGGGGGGGGGGCAGCTGAGCTGACCAGGCACACTACCTGTCTGCCAGTGGCCCTATCCCAACTGCAGATCTGCATCAGCTGTCCATTCGCCACCAGGACTGGGGTTGCTGGTCCCACAGTCTGTCATCATGTACCTCCACTGTCCCCATTGCAAACAGTGAGGGTGCAGGTCTGTTGGAGGCAGATCATGTCCCCCACCCTGACCCGGTTTGCTACATCCATCATCGTCATCTGTGACATGATACACCCCTGCTCCTGAAACATGTGACTATGGCAAGCACACTGGATATGCACTATGTTGGGTGCACCATGGTCCACAAGGACCAGACATGACTGGCAAATACAAATGGACACAGAAAACTCCTAAGGGTGTCTGCAACGAATACCTGTCACACACTGGCACTGATAGAGACCTGCAGCAAAGCCTACCTCACCCACCGCAGGTACTGCAGACCTGGTGCTGGCCACCCCACCTCACCCTCAGGTTGAGCACAGAACATGCACAATGGCATGGCCTGTAGGTACGCTGTGCCAGTAACACACACGGTCATTCCCCCCTACCAAGCTGACGTGCTGTAGAGGTTGTGACGCAGCGGACCCTCTTCTAGAGAGAAAAAAAGTTTTAAATTCTGAGAAAAAAAGAAATGACCTGCAATTTCCAAAGGATCCATCTAGGGGGAGCAGGAGAGGCAGGACAGAGACTCCAGAACCACGCCTCAGGGGGCAGGAGTCATACTCCAACTCCACACATTTAAGGAGAGGCAGGCAAGAGTCAGCAGTCTCGCAAGGGAGCTCAGAAGGTTCACCAGGAAGTGTGCCAGCTGGAAGAGAACAAGTTAGAAGCAGCTCCAGAGAAGGACCAAGAACAGGCTATGCAGAGGAGAGACCAAAGCCAAGGTCTAGGCCCAAGCCAAGCCTGAGCAGAAGGACAGGCTGGGGAAGGAGAACCAGTCCTATAGCCCAGAGGATAGGCCGAGAAGGCCGAAGCCTGACTAGATTAGGCTCTGAAGCCGGAAAGAAAACCAGCCATAAAAGCCAAAGGAGAAAAGAGTGGGAGAGCCGAAGGAACACACCAGAGAGCACTGACACGGAGGGCAGTAGCCAAGGTAGGCCTCCAGCTTTGTCCCAAAGAACCAGGAGAAAAGCAAGAGGTAAAGCTTTTAAAATTTGTTATAGTTTGCCTAGAGAAGAATCCTGGGAAGGTGACTCTCCTTATCATAAACAAGGACAGAAATATAAGTTAAAAGACAGCTGTTATAAGCAAAGAACTGGCAGAGGAAAACCTTACCAAGAAAATGTTTTTAAACATTTAGAAAAAGAGCTGCCACTGTGGTATTCCACCTTGCAGAAGCCTAGGCCCAAACATTTGGCCAAGCCCTGGGAAACACCAGAACATACTCCAGGGAAGGACACTTATTTGGTTTCCCCAGAGCAGTCAGAGGAGGAGGCCATGCAAGTGGAATCTATATCCGAGGATTTGGATAGCCCAATGGAATGTACCTATGGTGTTGTGGATGAGATTGAATCATTCCATAGATCTGGCAGTGAATGAAGCATTACTGTTTGAACACTTTTTATACTGTGAAGTTAACAGCCCTTTTTGGTTAATTCATGCCCTGTTTGGAAAATCCGTTGCAAAGACTTTTTCTGTTACGTTTACCAGTGTGTTGTGCGTATGATTTGAACCCTTAGTGCAAAAAGGGGAATAAAAGCCTTTTTCATTTTTCCTCCACTTTGTGCAAGAGTATAATTTTTTCTCTTTGGGAGTTTGGTAACGAGGCCGGCACAAGGCTGGTACCCTTGACCCTCGCACCTGGCCAACCCCAATCTAACCTTCTTGGTGACAGCGGACCAGCGAGCGGCGGCGCCCCGTGGAACCCACCCTTCGGTGGAACTACTACGCCGCCACCAGGGGGTGCTGGCACACGTGCGCGCACACTCCGCCCGGCTCCCGCGTCACAAGTGGCGTAGTTGGCAGGATCGATGCCAACCCCAAGGACGTACAAAAGCCTGCAACGGTAAAAGTTGAAAAGACAAGAATTTTTTTTTTTTTTTGAAAAAAAAAAAAAAAAAGTAAAACCCGAACTGGCCCACAGAGAAACTGGACCGGAAGGAAAAACCCGGAACGGAACAGACAACTCGACTGGATTGGAGTTCCAAAACCCGGAACAGAGTTCCCGAAATCTGGACCGGATCGGAAAAGAAGAGCCTGTAAGCTGACAATCCTGAGGCAGTCCAAGAAGCACGACAAAGCCGGGGATAGCAGCATACCTTCCTCTAAGGCTGACGCAACACTTGAACAAGGTAACAAGTAATAAAACCTGTTTGGTGTTGGATATTGGGGGAAGTGAGCTTAACGGAGGTTAAGCGAGGTTAAGTGAAAAAAAAAAAGGGGAAAAAAAACCGAGGGAGAGTTTTTATTTTTTTTTTCCCTTGAAAGTGCCGCACTTGGGTTTCCTTGTCTTCTGTTTATTATCATTTCAGGATCATGGAGCCCAAGGAACTTTGCGCTTGGATGGCGCAACAGTTCAATAAGCAGGCTGAGATGGCACAGCTAAGCCAAACACAGGCGCTGAAAGCAATGCAACAGCAGCAACTACCGGTCATTCAGACAATGAATACATGGCTTGCCCAGCAGCAAGAGGAACTAGCGAAGAGCAAGACAGAGGCCCAGTTACGCGCTGGATCTACGAATCCCGACCATGGACAATGCCACTGTAATGACTTGGTGGTGGGGAAACTATGTGCAGATGATGACATAGATGATTTTCTAGACACATTTACCAGAATAGCTACTTCGGCTAAATGGCCAAATGAGCAGTGGGCAATGAGACTAGCGGCATCGCTCATGGGCGAGGCACTAGCGGCCTATAGGTCAATGCCCCCAATCTTAGCAGATTCCTATGAGGAAGTAGTGCTAGCGATTAGGGATCGCTTAGGCCTCACACCTTTCACATATAAGAAAATGTTTAGGGCTACCTGCTTAAAGGCCGGCGAAACACCTAAGGCCCTAGGCCATCGTGTACGCGGCCTGGCTCATAAATGGCTAAAGCCTGAAAAAAGAACGATAGACACCCTCATGGATGTTATCATCCTAGAACAATATATGAATGCTCTTCCCAGTAAAGTGCAGAACTTCCTAGTGCTACAAAATTGCTGCACTACAGCTGAAGCAATAAATCTCACAGAGAGATACTTGGAAGCTGAAGAGGTTGCCCACCCTAGGATAAGTCCCAGGATAGCAATAGGGGCTGAAGCACAAAAGATAGAGAGTCTTTCACATCCTCCGTTTACCAAAGGGAAAAATGTTAGACCTACGGTAAAGGAGAATACAAAGAAGTGTTTTGCATGTGGCAAAAGAGGACACCTCCAGTACGAGTGTTATTCTCGCACTGCCCTAGTGGGAGAATCCCCTAGTGCAGTACGGGAAGGTTTTGTCCTTGATGTGAAAATACAAGGCATAGCTGTAAAAGCATTATTGGATTCTGGAGCCGACCAGACCATGGTCTCTAAGCGGTTATGGTCAATAATTCAGGCTCAGGGACTAGCGGTTCCAGAAGCTCCCGTAGGTCAAGTGAAAATTAAGTGCGTGCATGGTGCAGCTACCCGATATCCAGTATACAAGTTATGGGTAAAGGGCTTAGGCATTATGAGGGAAATGCTGATCGCGGTGGTACCTAGGTTACCACAAGAATTGGTCCTAGGCCGTGATTGGCCACAGTTTAGGAAGACCTTAAAAAGAGGTTTATCGCCGGTAGGGAAATCAGACTCCACTTGCATGCAGCCAAAAGCTAATATAAGTTCCATGCGCCAACAGAGTCAGACAGGCAAAGATGTTGCCCAGGTGAAAGCTCTAGTGTCTACAAGGGCACGCACCCAAGATGGAGAACAACCCTCTTGCTCCAAAGACACTTCCCTCGGAGAGCTCCCGTCGCACGATGGTTTAATAGGGGACCCCCCGAGGAGGGAAAGAAAACCAAAGGCGGATCGAAGGAAAGAAAGACAATGCCGTTCTAAGGCAAGAGCGGAGCTGGAAGAGGGAAAACCTATGCCATGGATTCCAGCCGAGGTAATGGAAAAGTTCCCCTCGTTTCAAAATGGAGCAAAGGGCGGACCCAGCCCTCACTCGTGCCTTTGAGCAGACTAAAGAAGAGAGGGAGACGTACCCAAGATTCCTCCTAGAGGAGGAGATACTCTATCGGGAGAGTAAGGACCTGCGGACCCGTCTGGTACGGAAACAACTGGTGGTCCCAAGTAACTTCAAAGCTTCGGTGCTACGTCTGGCCCATGACCACCCCATTGGGGGGCATAAAGGGGCGCAAGGCACCCTCGATCAGATCCTGGCTAGATTCTACTGGCCAGGGGTGTTTCGAGAGACAACACGCTTTTGTGAATCCTGTGCGGCCTGCCAAAGGGTTACGCCACATAAACCAACAGGTGTGCCACTGGTACCGATGCCCATAATTACGGATCCCATCCGAAGACTTGCTATGGACCTAGTAGGACCCCTCATCAGAACGCCACGGGGATTTCAGTATATACTGGTGGTTATTGATCAAGCCACTAGGTTCCCCAGGGCAGTTCCCTTGAGGAATATTTCCGCCAAGTCAATCGCAATCGAATTGATAAAACTATTTTGTGAAGTAGGATTCCCGCAAGAGGTCTTGACAGATCAAGGAAGTAATTTTCTGTCGAAGTACCTTAACCAAGTTTGGGACGCTTTTGGTATCCGCCACTTGAAAACAGCTGCTTACCATCCACAATGCAATGGCCTGGTAGAGCGACTAAATCAGACCATAAAACAGATGCTCCGACGCGCTCTAGATGGAGAGACGGCTGAATGGGACACTATGTTACCTTTTATCCTCTATGCCTGCAGAGAAAGAAAGCAGAGCTCGTTAGGCACGTCCCCATATGAACTGATGTATGGCCGGACACCTAGAGGCATCCTCGATATACTAAGGGAACAGTGGGCTGAGCCAAAAGAAGAAGAAATAGGGATACCCTTATTCCTTCGGAAGTTGAGAATACGTCTCGAACGAACTTCCAGGTTTGCCACTGAAGAACTTAAGAAGAGCCAGAGAAGACAAAAACAGTACTACGACAGACGGGTAAAACCTAGATGTTTAAAAATCGGAGACAGGGTGATGGTTTTAGTCCCCGGAGCCACACCTAAATTTGAGTCCCGGTGGAGGGGTCCCCATACGGTCGTCCACCCGGTAGGGGCCACTTCATACGTCGTAAGAGACACAGGTGGTCGAGAACAGGTGTATCACGCCAACCTTCTTCAACCTTGGCATGAGCACGCGGCGCTATTAACGTCCACAAAGGCTGTGTCCCAACCCGGTAAAATACGACTGAACAGTTGCCCAGACGCCCAACGTCCTGAACAGCTACAGAACAGTGCAGAATCTGGGATTACGTGCTGCGGAGAAGGGTTTTCCCCAGCCCGTAATATTTTAAGAAGGGGGATGTGTGACGCAGCGGACCCTCTTCTAGAGAGAAAAAAAGTTTTAAATTCTGAGAAAAAAAGAAATGACCTGCAATTTCCAAAGGATCCATCTAGGGGGAGCAGGAGAGGCAGGACTAGGGTTGCCAACTGGCCGGTTTTCAGCCGGCCTGGCCGGTTTTTCCACGGCCAGGCCGGCTGCCGGCGCAGAGGCAAAACCGGCCCTTTAAAAGCCGGTTTTTTTGCTCTGGCCGCTAGATCGGGAGCGGCCAGAGCAAAAAAGCAGGCTTTTCTCCGCTTCAGAGGGAGCCGGGGAAGCCCGCGCGAGGCCCCGGCTCCCTCTGAACAGCCACCAGCGTGAAGAGCCTTTACCTTCACGCTGGCAGCTGTTCCTGTGAAGCCGCGAATGCTGGGAAAAATTAAAGGTTGCCCTTTAACCTTTCCCAGCATTCGCGGCTTCACAGGAACAGACGCCAGCGTGAAGGAAAAGGCTCTTCACGCTGGTGGCTGTTCAGAAGGAGCCGGGGCCTCGCGCGGGCTTCCCCGGCTCCCTCTGAAGCCTCAGACAGCCGCGATGCTGGTGGGGGGGGCAAGGACTGCATTGGCTGTGATGGGGGGGACCTGGACTGGAAAAGGTCTAAGGGGGGGGGGGGGACTTGGACTGGAAAAGGGAAAAGCGGGGGGGGGACTTGTACAGGAAAATGGCTAACGGGGGGCCTTGGACTGGAAAAGGGCTAAGGGGGGGGGGACTTGGACTGGAAAAGGGCAAAGGGGGGGACTTGGACTGGAAAAGGGCTAAAGGGGGGACTTGGACTGGAAAAGGGCTAAGGGGGGGGACTTGGACTGGAAAAGGGCTAAAGGGGGGGAATTGGACTGGAAAAGGGCTAAGGGGGGGGGGACTTGGACTGGCAAAGGGCTAAGGGGGGGACTTGGACTGGAAATAGGCTGTGATGGGGGGGGGACCTGGACTGTAAAAGGGTTATGGGGGGGCGACATGGACTGGAAATGGGTTGTGATGGGGTGGAGGGGACCTGGACCAGAAAAGGGCTATGGGGGGGGGGGGAAACTTGGACTGTAAATAGGCTGTGATGGGGGGGGGACCTGGACTGTAAAAGGGTTATGGGGGGGGGACATGGACTGGAAATGGGTTGTGATGGGGGTGGAGGGGACCTGGACTGGAAAAGGGCTATGGGGGGGGGGGGAACTTGGACTGGAAATGGGCTATGGTGGAGGAAGGGGGATCTTGGACTGGAAATAGGCTGTGATTAGGGGGGCTAGGACTGCAAATGGGCTGTGATGGTGCGGGGGGACTCGGACTGCAAATGGGCTGTGATGGTGGGGGGGGCCTAGGACTGGAAATAGGCTGTGATGGGGGACTTGGACTGGAAATGGGCTGTGATTGGGGGGGGGGGAGCTAGGACTGGAAATGGCCTGTGATGTGAGGGCTAGCACTGGAAATGGGCTGATGAAGAGCCGGAATAGGACTGGAAATGGGCTGATGTGGGGCATGGGAGAATGGGACTAGAAGGGAGTGGATGCTGGGTGGGCCTAGAACTATAAGGGAATTGATTTGGGGGGAGGACTAGAATGGATGGGGAATGAGAATGGAGAGGGGAAAAAATATTTTGTGTGGAAGAAAAGTCTATGATGGGCCGGTATTGGGAGAGTAAGAGGGGCTTGAGAATGGAAGGGTGAAATTTAAACGGATGATAAAGGAATAAGGAAAGAATTGGGGGAAAGAGCAAAAGGGAAACAATCAGTATGTTAAAAGCAGAAATATAGAGAGAATGGAAAACATCTAAAAGAGAAGAAAGGACAAATGGATAGCTCGCAGAAGACACGAAGAAACCAGAAGAAAGTGACTGGAGCAATTGCAACTGAAAAATAAAAAACACCCAAACAGAAGGTAGAAAAATACTTTTTATTTTGAATTTATTAACTGGAATATGTCTGGTCTGGGAAGTGTGTATTGCTAACATCTTTGCGTTTTTGTTTAGTGCAAGAGGAAATTACTTTATAGTTTTATTTCTCCAGTGTTGTACATTTCATGTTTGGATTTTGGGGTTCCCAGTTTAATTATTATCTGACCAAGGAAGTGAGCCTACACGTATCCTCGGTAATTTTTGTGGGTGGGGCTGGGGGCGGGGCAGGGGTGGGACTAGGGGCGGAGAATGGGTGGAGCATGGCGAGCCACAGGTGTCGGGTTTTTCTCGGTGAAAAAGTTGGCAACCCTAGGCAGGACAGAGACTCCAGAACCACACCTCAGGGGGCAGGAGTCATACTCCAACTCCACACATTTAAGGAGAGGCAGGCAAGAGTCAGCAGTCTCGCAAGGGAGCTCAGCAGGTTCACCAGGAAGTGTGCCAGCTGGAAGAGAACAAGTTAGAAGCAGCTCCAGAGAAGGACCAAGAACAGGCTATGCAGAGGAGAGACCAAAGCCAAGGTCTAGGCCCAAGCCAAGCCTGAGCAGAAGGACAGGCTGGGGAAGGAGAACCAGTCCTATAGCCCAGAGGATAGGCCGAGAAGGCCGAAGCCTGACTAGATTAGGCTCTGAAGCCGGAAAGAAAACCAGCCATAAAAGCCAAAGGAGAAAAGAGTGGGAGAGCCGAAGGAACACACCAGAGAGCACTGACACGGAGGGCAGTAGCCAAGGTAGGCCTCCAGCTTTGTCCCAAAGAACCAGGAGAAAAGCAAGAGGTAAAGCTTTTAAAATTTGTTATAGTTTGCCTAGAGAAGAATCCTGGGAAGGTGACTCTCCTTATCATAAACAAGGACAGAAATATAAGTTAAAAGACAGCTGTTATAAGCAAAGAACTGGCAGAGGAAAACCTTACCAAGAAAATGTTTTTAAACATTTAGAAAAAGAGCTGCCACTGTGGTATTCCACCTTGCAGAAGCCTAGGCCCAAACATTTGGCTAAGCCCTGGGAAACACCAGAACATACTCCAGGGAAGGACACTTATTCGGTTTCCCCAGAGCAGTCAGAGGAGGAGGCCATGCAAGTGGAATCTATATCCAAGGATTTGGATAGCCCAATGGAATGTGTTGTGGATGAGATTGAATCATTCCATAGATCTGGCAGTGAATGAAGCATTACTGTTTGAACATTTTTTATACTGTGAAGTTAACAGCCCTTTTTGGTTAATTCATGCCCTGTTTGGAAAATCCGTTGCAAAGACTTTTTCTGTTACGTTTACCAGTGTGTTGTGCGTATGATTTGAACCCTTAGTGCAAAAAGGGGAATAAAAGCCTTTTTCATTTTTCCTCCACTTTGTGCAAGAGTATAATTTTTTTCTCTTTGGGAGTTTGGTAACGAGCCCGGCACAAGGCTGGTACCCTTGACCCTCGCACCTGGCCAACCCCAATCTAACCTTCTTGGTGACAGCGGACCAGCGAGCGGCGGCACCCCGTGGAACCCACCCTTCGGTGGAACTACTACGCCGCCACCAGGGGGTGCTGGCACACGCGCGCGCACACTCCGCCCGGCTCCCGCGTCACAAGGTGCATACCCCATCTGGTGAGCAGATGTAGATTGCTGTTCTGCATGTGAATTGCATTATGGGTACTGTTGGTTCTATCCTATCCTGGTAACCACAGCAGACAGTTTGTTCGGTGACCTGCACTCTTTCTGTAGCCAGCCATTGGAATGATAAAGCCCATATTGGTGTAGCACAGTGGTTACTACAATGACCTCAGTGGCAGAGATCATGGGTTCAATTCCTCTCTCTTCCCCTTTTTTTTATGCCTGTCCTACACAACTACATTCCTTTCCTGTAACAGTCATATCTGTGCAGATCAGTGCTGCTGGCACATTATACCCTCATCACAGTTGCCAACCATCCTTCTGTCCATCTATGTGTGTGTGCCAGCTGTGTGATGACCACCCCTATTGTGCAGGCTGCTACCTCATGTTCTGCATTGGTACACATTTCTGCATTGCGGCTCTTCATGCTTGCCTCTCCTGTGTCTGCTCTGCATGGCACTACCACTCCTCTGTCTCCCTGTCATTGCACTTATCCTGCCTCCTCCGGTGGACACATATTCCCATCCTCTGCCACACACTGTCATTGTTGCACTTTACAGTACCATCACCCTGTGCATCGGTACAGCTGCCCCTGATATGTTTGTCCACTTTACCAGGTGCCACATGGGCTGCACGCAGATTTGGCAGGTCCATCAGCTCCGACATCTACTTCCTTCCATCACTTGTTCATTGCCTTTCCTTGGTGCTCTGTGCAGTGTTAGGGTTATATCTGCGTTTGGCCCATACAGTTCATGCTTGTGACCTTGGGGCATCTTACTGCCCTTGGGCACCATATCTTGTGTCACCTTAACCTCCTTTGGGCATCTTTAGCGGCACCTTAGGTTCGGCCAGCTTATGGGGTGCCTTATATGCTGCCTTGGAGGGTGCCAACCTTTCGTGCCGCCCTCTGGGGCACATTATGACCCACATTGCATGACGTGGTGCTTTATGATGTGCATTATGGTGCGCCCTAAAAGGTGCATTAGGTTGTGGCACTGGGTGAGGCTTATTTTGGCTGACAGTACAGATTGTTGGGATGTGTCTGACTGTTACAAGCAGCAAAAGGAATTGCCACAGACAGCTTTTTAACTGAGCCATCAAACTCATGACCACTTTATCAGCAGTCACTGTCTTCACCAGTGTACTACGCCTCTCTTGCTTTGATCACAGGTCACCGTGAGAAGTTAAGGTTAATGCGTGATAACGTGCCACGGCTCCCTCTATCGCACGATAACGGACAAGGCGCTCTCTATCACGCGAAAACCAGCCATTGCTACCTTAACGCCAGAACACCCGCTACCTTATATGGCATTTGTCACGTTAATGTTGCAACTAGCGTCGGTAACATTAAGACGGTTTAGTAAACATACCCCTAAGAGCATTGCCATATGAAGCATAAGGGGAGATTGATGCACAGTATCAGTAAAGCAGATTAGTGAAAAAATTGATTTAAGAATTTTCCTGAGTGCTGTTAAGAGCAGTCAGAATACTGTGCTCCATAGCAAAGAGTCCAGCTGCATCTGAAAGAGTGCAAACAAATATAAGAGAAAGCCCTAGAACCTTAAAGCAGCCATGATTCAAGAAGTGATTGCATGAATGCAAAGAAATTATATGCTCAGCTGTGATCCCAAAAGTTAGGGAATTCTAATTATCAATTTATTTCACATTAGATTAGCTTAAGTGAAGCTGACAAGAAAGGGGTTTTTTTCTAAATGCTAGACAAGATTTTCCTTTATTGAGTTCTTAAAGCTAGGGAGCAGGCACTCTTCAAGATGGAACCAGACAGCAGAAGAAGAAGGGAGGGAGAACAGTCCTGAGAGAAGGAACAACCCAGCCATCATGAACCAGAAGTATATCAGCGTACTCAGCTGTACTGAGATAAATGTGCACCAGCAGACTTCTACCCTGGCCAGGGGTTGTTTGTTTGTTTGTTTTTTATATTCTCAACAGTACTTACAAGAAGAGACTAGCAGATGGACATTACGTTCTGATGTATTTTTTTAAATTCTTGTCATTTTTTAATAAGTGAAGACAAATACATACAAGCTAGGATGTACTTACAGACATAGACACAAGCTTAGAAAAGTGATATGCTTACCTTACTTCATAGTACAGAATTGTTTGATGTTGTAAGTTAGAACACACAAAGTATCACTACTTAAAAGAGTTAATGAGAAAGAAAACAGTGTAACAGAGACAAAGGTACTAAAGAGATTATACTTATCTGTTTGTTGAGTGTGATTGATACAGGACTGTAAGAAACGAAAGGGTATTTGACAAGATTTGTAACAAAGTGCTGTTTATGGTGAAGTACAAAACTGTTTAATATATTATACTTTAATATTACAAAGGAAATATTTTTAATAATTTTACAAAGGAAATAAAAAAATATTCTTTAAATATATCTTACTTAAGCTTTATGCTGTTATAAGCAAAATCAGATTTAAATATTTATTTATCCCCGTGGAAGCCTCCTGTAGTACTACATCTGACGAGAACCTGATTCATCTTTGTTCTGCTCAGCCTAACTATAAGAGTGGGAGAGGTTCCCTATGCAGCAGAGCTTACACATAGAGAGTGTTTGAGGATAGGATATAGAAACATAGAAACATGACAAAAGAAATAAGACAACATGGCCTATTTAGTCTGTCCTTCCATATCAACCACTTCAACAGTCCCCTTTTTATCTTTAGAAATCCTCTGTGTTTGTCCCATGCTTCTTTGGGTGGAGGAGTTGCAGAGATATTTTTGGGGGGTGAAGCAATTGTGCGTTGGTGGTTGTGTGAATGTGGTCAATTTGTAGAGTAGTGGAGCAGATGCAGGGTGCAGTTGGTGAGCTGGTGGGACAGTTGCAGGGTGGTAGTTTTGGAGTGGGGCAGCTGTATGGCTATTCTTTAGGGGTGTCAGCAGTTTGTGGGATGGTAGGGCAGTTTAAGAATGTTTTTAGGGATAGGGGTAGTATATGGGTTGGTGGAACAGTTGTAAGGGGATAGTTTATAGGGGTGGGGCAATTGCAGGGCAGTAATTTTTGGGAGTGGGAGCAGCTTGTAGGAGAATTTGTTAGGTGGGGGACAGTTGTGAAAGTGGGGCAGTTTTTGGGGTGGTGGGGCAGTTGTAGGGGGTATTTTTAAGGGTAGAATATCTTGAGGGTGGTAGGGCAGTTGCAGGGAGTGATTTATGGCTAGAGGCATCATGCAAGTTTGTGGAGAAGATGCATAGGGGTCATTTTTGTGGTTGGGCAGTTTGTAGGGTGATGGTGTACTTATAACGAGATAGTTTTGGGGGTGGAATATTTGGCAGGGTAGTGGGACAGTTGTGGAAGTATATTTTTTGGGCTTGGGCAGTTTTCAGGGTGGTAAAGCAATTGTAGGGGATATTATTTTTTACAGTGGGAACACTTGGCAGGTAGATGGGGCAGTTCTAAGGGAAAGTGGCACTAGCTGTAATAGAGCAGGCCTGGCCACAATGAGGCAGGCAGTGACAGGAGGAACAGTAGAGGCCAGAGACACAGTGATGAGCTGGCAAAGAGACATAAGGAGAATAGAGATTTTTTATCTTCATTTTCTTTTCTTTTTATTTAAATCTTGGTGTGTGGGGCTAAAAGCACCCACTGGAAACAGATAGAACTCCAGAGAGATTGCAATACAAACTGGCAAAACCACTGTAGGACAGTGAAGATATACAATGAGGACAAGTGCGCTTTAGTGGAGGTCTACACCCATTCCTTCTGCCAGTCACATGAAAATTGAGGGAAACCAAACAAGGGGTAGTTTGTCTTTAGAAACACTAGCTTTTCAACCAGCTATGGTGCTCTCCGTGAATGATTGGGACCACTGTCTTCCATTCTATCAAGAATATATTTTCACTGGGCATGCTAGGTGGAGGGCACAACAGGAGGTGCTGGGCAACCTTTGTCAGGTCAGACCAGACTGCTCACCTCTTTGCCCAGTATTTTGAAGGATATGTGGCCATGGATTTAATGAGTAGCATGTCTCTGAATTCGTGCAGGAATCTTACTTGTGGCAGACTGGTCTCTGTTGCTTATCACTATAGCTGAGGCTTCTGGGTCTCACAAGGTTCTGGTTCTAGTGTGTAATTGTAGCTGAGAACATCCTATACATGCACCCAGTACTGCTTGTTGCCATATCTACTTCCTCTGCTGCACCACCACTGCCCCTCTGCCTCTGGCACTCCCTTTCCTCAGAGTTGCCAAGTTACCCAGTTCCAGGGGTGAGGTTTTAAGCAGTCCCAGATTTCTGACAGTCTCATCTTGATGCATTATGGGACCTGCAGCACCCATCCCAATGGGTAAAATCAGGAACAACAAATACCATACTGCATTGCAATGCAAATTAAAAGCCAGAACTGGCAAAATATCTCACTCCTAGAACTGGGTAACTTGGCAACTCTGTTTCCTCCATCTCAACCACCAGTTTCTCCTTCCAATAAGTTGGTGTATTATACTGCAGAGTGAAAGTTTCTTTCACCAGTGGGTCATAGATACTAGCTCGCATATACGCTTGTAAGCATCCTCCTCCATGAAGGGTTTCAAACTTTTTTCCACTTAACCATGCAAGAAGTCTACCTTGTGTGCTCTATCTTCTGTTTGTCCTTTACCTAGCTCCTGCTCTCTGCAGTGCTGTGCCTCCCTCCCTAACACTTTATTGCCTCTGTACTCTGACTACTGCTAACTGCACAGTATGGAGTGCTTTTTCTTTTCTCCTCCCTATTCCCCTGTAAATATTTAAAGTTTAAGGGCTCAATATTGATTTTTGATAGTTATGTGCATCTAAGGCGCATAGCTGTTGCCACTGAACTTTAACCCTAGATATTCAATCTGGGGCCATATCTGGTCACCAAAATTGAATATCCAGGTCTGCCACAACATGCCCCAATGAGGCACATGGCGAGGAAGCTAACCGGGCAGCAGCAATATTCAGCCAATTGCCCGCATAACTTTGGCAGCAAAGGTTAGGAAAGGTACCACCCCTAGAATGCCCCCGACATGCCCCGATGCTAAGCAGTTAGCATCAGGGCATAAAGTGGCATTACTCAGGGATATTCAGTGGCACTAACCATGTAATTCCCCCTGAATATCCCACTTAGGGGCATTTACATGGTTTACAGCTCTGTAAACCATGTAAATGCCTTGCAATATCGGGTCCTGTGTTTTTACATTTTCTAGGTCTTGGTCACTTCCTGTGGAATCTGCCTGCTTCAATTTACCTGCCTTCAGCACTTAAACAGCCCCTCCCCAGGCTTTGTTCAGAAGCTTACTTCTGTTAACACCTGAGCCTCAGCTGATCTTCCATTTAGTGGTTCCTGCTTGGGAGAACACCCTCATTGTAAGTCTCTGCTAACTTTTATGATCTGTTTAGCTTGTTATTTATTTATATGTTGTCCTTTCTTTCTATATTTTCAGTGTATGCTCATAAGATATGCCATACTGCATCAGACCAAGGTTTATCAAGCCCAGTATCCTGTTTCCAACAGTGGCCAATCTAGGTCAGAAGTACCTAGCAGTTTCCCCAAAGGACACAGGTTCCACAATGCTTGTACTGGGTCAAGCAGTGGATATCCTGGGTCCCTTTTAATAATGGTTTATGGACCTTTCCTCCAGGAACTTGTCCAAACCTTTTTAAAACCCAGCTATACTAACAACATTTACCATATCCTCCAGTAACCAATTCCAGAGTTTGATTACACGTTGAGTGAAAAAATATTTTCTCTTATTAGTCTTAAATAGGTTACCCTGTAGCTTCATTGCATGTCCCCTAGTCTTTCTATATTTTGACGGCATAAACAATCGATCTACGTTAACCCGTTCCACTCTTTCATTAATTTATAGATATCTATCACATCTCCCCTCAACCATTTCTTTTTCATGATAAAGAGCCCTAACCTTTTTAGCCTCTCTTCATAGCGGTATCCTTCCATCCCCTTTACCATTTTGGTGGCTCTTCTCTGTACCTTTTCTAATAATGCTATATCCTTTTTAAGATACGGCGACCAGAATTGCACACAATATTCAAGGTGCGGTCACACCTTGGCACAATATAGAGGCATTAAAATATCCTTTGTTTTATTCTCCATAACTTTCCTTATGATACTTAGCATTCTATTTGCTCTCTTGTTTGCCGCTGCACACTGGGCAGAGGGTTTTAACATGTTATCCATGATGACACCTAAATCTTTTTCCTGGATGGTGGTTCCCAATGTGGAACCTTGAATCATGTAACCATAGTTTGGGTTGTTCTTTCCTAGCTGCATAACTTTGAACTTGTCGACATTAAATTTCCTCTGCCATTTGGATGCCCAGTCTTCCAATCTATCAAGGTCCTCTTGCAATTTTCCACAATCCTCATGGGTTTTAACAACTTTGAATAGTTTTGTGTCATCTGCAGATTTGATTACCTACTTGATATTCCCTTTTCCAGGTCATTTACGAATATGTTAAAAAGCAGCGGACCCAACACAGATCCCTGGGGTACTCCTCTATTCACCTTTCTCCATTGGAAAAATTGGCCATTTAGCCCTACTCTCTGCTTTCTATCTTTTAACCAGTTTCTGATCCACAATAGTACACTGCCACCTATCCCATTACTTTTTAATTTTTCCAAAAGTCTCTCTTGAGGGACCTTGTGAAAGGCTTTCTGAAAATCCAGATACACTATATCAACCAACTCAGCTTTGTCTACCTGTTTATTCACACCTTCAAAACAACATAACAGATTAGTAAAACAAGACCTTCCTTGGCTAAAGTCATGTTGGCTGTCTCCCATTAAGCCATGACTATTGACATGTTCAGTAATTTTGTTCTTTATAATGGTTTCTACCATTTTTCCCAGTACTGATGTCAGGATCACAGGTCTGTAGTTTCCTGGATCACTCCTGGAACCCTTTTTAAAAATTGGCGTTACATTGGCCATCCTTCAGTCTTTAGGTATTACAGATGATTTTAATAATAGTTTACAGATTACTAATAGTAGGTCTGCAATCTCATATTTAATTTCTTTCAACACCCTTGGATGTATACCATCCAGTCCAGGTGATTTGCTACTCTTCGGTTTATCAAATAGTTGTAATACATCTTCCTGGTGTATGGATATTTCTTTCAATTCTTCTGTAGCATCACCTTTAAATACTATTTCAGTCATGGGTAAAATCCCTACATCTTCCTCAGTAAAGACCGAAGCAAAGAATTCATTCAGTCTCTCCACTATGGCCTTGTCCCCTCTTAGTGCCCCTTTTATCCCTCTATCATCTAATGGTCCAACTGACATTTAAATACCTTCATGGCATAAATGCACAGGAGGAGAGCCTCTTTTGATTGAAAGCAAGCTCTGCTACGAGGGGACATGGGATGAGGGTGAAAGGGGATAGACTCAGGAGTAATTTGCGGAAATATTTCTTTACAGAAAGAGTGGTAGATTTATGGAATAGTCCCCCAGTGCAGGTATCTGAATTCAAAAGAAGCATGGGACAAACACAGAGGATCTCTAAAGGAAAAAACGGGACTGTTGTAGTGGTTGATTTAGAACAGCAGTTCTCAACCTGTGGGTCGCGACCCCCACGGGGGTCACCACAGGATTCAGCAGGGGTCGCCTCACTCCGCTGTAAAAAAAAAAAAAAAGCACACAAGTTGCTGCTGCTGCCGAGTCCGCTTCTCAGCAGCGGCAACCTGACAGACTCCAATCTTCTCCAGCCGCTGCTCCCTGCCTCTTAGGGAACCATGGCTGTGCCTGCTGTGAGTGAAGCCATTGTGGAGCCTTTCTGTCTCTCGATGGGTTCCGTGCAGCATTGTCCCGCCTCCAAAGGAAGTTGTTTACCACTTCCTTTGGAGGCGGGACAATGGCATGTTGCACGGAGCCCGTCTAGAGACAGAAAGGCTCCACAACGGCTTCACTCACAGCAGGCACAGCTGCGTTTCGCTAAGAAGCAGGGAGCCACGGCTGCAGAAGAACAGGGCAGTAGCAGGCAGACAGGGAGAGGGCAGGAGGGGGCAGGGAACCTGCAATGGGGCTGACATAAGGGAGTGGGGCTGACATGGAGGGAGGGGAGAGCTGATTGTTGGATGGAGGGAGGGAGGGAGGGGGGCTGACATGGACAGAGTGGGGGCTGACATGGAGGGAGGGGAGAGCTGATGGATGGAGGGAGGGAGGGGGCTGACATGGACAGAGGGGTGGCTGACATAGAGGGAGGGAGGGAGGGGGCTGACATGGACAAAGGGGGGGCTGAAATGGAGGGAGGGAGGGCTGACATGGACAAAGTGGGGGCTGACATTGAGAGAGGGGGCTGCCCTGGACAGTGGGGTGCTGACATGGTGGGAGGGGGCTGACATGGAGGGATGGATAGATGGAGGGAGGGAAGGGGGCTGACATGGAGGTAGGGCTGACATGGACAGAGCGGGGACTGACATGGAGGGAGGGATGGATGGAGGGAGGGAGGGCTGACATGGACAGAGGGGGGCTGACATGGAGGGAGGGAGGGCTGACAGGGAGGGAGGGGGCTGACATTGATGGATGGATGGAGGAAGGGAGTGGGGCTGACATGGACAGAGGGGGCTGACATGGAGGGAAGGAGGGAGGGGGGCTGACATGGACAAAGGGAAGAGACAGGGGGACATACTGGACAGACAGGGATAAATGCTGGACAGAGGGGAGAGACAGTGAAGGTTAGGATTATAATGGGCAGATGGGGGCTAGGACTGGTAATGGGTTGATTAGGGAAGGCTAGGACTGGGAATGGACTGATCAAGGGGGGTTGGGACTGGTAATCTGTTGATAGGGGTGGGACTAGTAATGGACTGATGGGGGGCTAGCATTGGAAATGAGCTGATCGGGGAGGTTAGGACTGGAAATGGGCTAATGGGGGGGGGGGGGTAGGACTGGTAATGGGCTGATTAGGGGAGCCTAGCACTGGTAATGGGGTTGAGGAGAGACTAGCACTGGAAATGAGCTGATTAGGGGAGGCTAGCACTGGTAATGGGGTTGAGGAGGGACTAGCACTGGAAATGAGCTGATTAGGGGAGGCTAGGACTGGTAATGAGCTGATGGGGAGGTTAGGACTGGAAATGAGCTGATTAGAGGAGGCTAGGACTAGTAATGGGCTGATTAGAGGAGGCTGGGACTGGTAATGGGCTGATTAGGGGAGCCTAGCACTGGTAATGGGGTTGAGGAGTGACTAGCACTGGAAATGAGCTGATTAGGGGAGGCTAGCACTGGTAGTGGGGTTGAGGAGGGACTAGCACTGGAAATGAGCTGATTAGGAGAGGCTAGGACTGGTAATGAGCTGATGGGGGGGTAGGATTGGTATTGGGCTGATTAGGGGAGGCTAGCACTGGTAATGTGGTTGAGGGGGGACTAGCACTGGAAGCGAGCTGATTGGGGGCTTCGACTGGGAATGGGCTGATTGTGTGGAGGGGAGGATAGATCTGCTGGCCCTGGAAGAAAACTGGGGGCTAAGGCTACAAATGGACTGATATGAGGGGATGGGAGAATGGAACTGGAAGGGAGTGGATCTGAGAGGGGCTGCCATGGTATTTGTACTAGAAGAGACTGGTCAGTGGGGAAGGAGGGGGACTGGAAGGGAATGGACACCAGTGGCAGTCATGGGAATGCAAGTTGACATTGGAAGGTATTGGGAGTGAGGACTGGAAAGGGGCTGATACTGGGGAGGGTTACTGGGACTGGAAATAGGCTGATGGAAAGAAGTGAAGAAAACGAAAGAAGAGATAAGAAATGGCAGATGGACCATACACCACAGAAAGAGAGCTAAGAGAAGACAGGAAAGCAGAAGCCTCAGATCGGGACCAGCATGATCAGAGAATAAATTGGTCAGACAACAAAGGTAGAAAAAATAATTTTATTTCATATTAGTGATCTGACTACAAAATCATCATAATTTTGAAATGAAATATTGTTACTTGTTATTGTGCTTTAAATAAGTAAATTTTATAAATAAAAACATATTGCAAAGGCCTATAATATATTAATAATTCAACAAATGATTGCAGCGACAATGCGTTAACGATAAAGGAAGAGAGACGCATTTGATTTTATCATTGGGGGTCGCCACAAGTTGACCAATGGTAAAAGGGGTCACAGTACAAAAAAGGTTGAGAACCACTGATATAGAAGGACAGACTAGATAGGTCATGTGGTCATTTTCTGTCATCATGTTTCTATATGCACCCTTCACATTGCAGTGAGTATATGCTGCTGGTTTTCAGCACTTCACAATCAGTAGCTTCGGGGCCAGACTATCACTTTCTTTGCTCCCAAGACCTAAGGAGTCTGTGACAAGGTGCAACAAGCATGCAAAGCGTCTGATATCATGAAAGACCCCCTCCTTCACTGCCTTAACCAGTTCAGCCTACCATCTATTACAAACACCCCCCCCCCCCCCCAAAAGAAAAAGTATGATGCTCTGTCTATGATCTAGTATCCTGGAACATTCTCTTTATTTCTGCTAAGATGTGGGCCCAGTTATGGCTATTTTACATCACCTGGATGTGCAGCATAGCCCACTGGTACCCTCCTCCCAGTGCACCCCCCTTATACCTACAGCCTATCCCTCCCTCATCCATCTGCTACCAGTGTGCTGTCAGGGAGAGGTAGGCATGTGTAGTGTTCTGACTAGTCCAGATGTCGCTGGTAATATGCACATTACTAGCCTCTGCCTTTTGCCAATTCTGCGTGCATTTGGGCATGCAACTTATTATACAGGCTGAGGATCACCTGCCTACTAAATGTAGAGCTAAGAGATGCAGCAGCATCTTAAATCCCATTTTTTTCAAACACCTGCAAGGACTAGGACAATGATTTAGGGCAATCATTTACCTGATGCACTCAGTTACCACTTTTGATGATGCCTGCAACTTGCCTCATGACTGAGGTGCCAAAACATCCCCTCCCTGGTGGCTTACTTTGATGCACATCAGGGCTGCTGGCATACCACCTCATTGAGGAAAGAGGCCAGGGGCTCTTCTTGGGAAATGAATTTCATTTTTTTCTGTGGCTTTCCCACTGCTGCCAGTTCTACTGGCTGATTGAGTCCCAGATTATGGTAAGTGCCCTCCTTTGTACTAAGCTGGAAAGGGTGTTGTTTGTGTGAATGATGTTATATGCCATTGTTGGCAAGATGGCCCATTAACCTCCCTCTACTAATGTGCTGCCTATAGTAATTGCATTCTGCATACCGTGGATCCTCAAGCATTTTGGAGATTTTACAAGACTTCTTTGGGGGTGGGGGGTTACTATTATTTCTGTTGCTGGACCTGGGGCTTGGGATGGAGGAGAGGATGAAGAGCCAGGAACATCCTCTGCTCTACCCATTGGGTGCTTCCTCACCATTTATGAGGCTATCAAGATCCTCAAGACTTCTTCATCCATTAAACTTTCAATATCTTGAACTTACGAGCATTCATCACAATCTCTATCTCCCAAGACCATCTACTGTGGTGGAGAAGCAGGTTTAGAGTGGAAAAAAAGAGAGGAAAAACAGTCCTTTTTTCCTGAACCCAAAAGAACTGCGGGCACAGCAGGGGTTAACACTCTAAACAAAGCCAGAGATTCCCTGCACAGGAGTGTAGAGCCAAAGACACACCCAGTTCCCATGGAAACCGAGGGAGGTGATGGGAGAGGTTTGGGGGCAGAGTCAAGAGCCATAGGACAGCCCCAAACATTTAAGCAGGGAAGTTTCACTCACGAAAAGGAGGGAGACCCAGGAACAGCTCCACATTCAAGCAAAAAGGGAGACCCAGGCACAGCTCCACATTCAAGGAAAAACAGAGACCCAGGCACAGCTCTGCATTCAAGGAGAGACAGAGAGAGAAACACAGCTCCAAGCTCAAGGAGAGACAGAGAAGGAGCAGACACAGACAGAGATTCAGATTCAACCTCAGGAGTTGTTGCAGCGTCAGTGGGATGGAGGAAGCTGAACAGAGACAGGAACAGAGAGGAGAGAAGGTCAGAGCAAAGCCCAGGGGAAGACTCTTCTGAGGAAGAAATATTTTCTAAAAGCTGGTGGACTGGCCATTCTCAGTGTAAGGAGCCTCTGAGGACAGAGCTGAGGGGCAGAGACCTTACTGGAACGTTTAGAGGAAATACCTCCTGCAGACAGTACAGGGACAGTTCCAGCCTGGAGCACAGCTCAGCTGACAGGAAACCTGCAGCTGACGTGAAGCCTGGAAAGGTTGGTTTTAACCAAGCTACTGTTGGGAAGCAGAGGAGTAGAGTATTACTGAGAGAACCTGAAAGCAAGGGTACGTCTCTAACTGAGCCTACAAGGGGACACCACACTGCTGGCAAGGTGAGCCCTTTACAAGCCCTTAAAAAGCTTTTGAATAGGGAAGCCTTTTCCTGCCCTTCCCCCACAACCTCCTGTAGTGAGAAGTCTAATTGGGAGCAGCTGATAAAAGGTTTGCAGCATGTAAAGGCTCCTCAGGCAGACGCTGTGGAGAACAAGTCTCTGAGAGAGTCCAGTGGAGAGGAGATGGAACTGGGAGACACTTATAATGAAAGTGAGGTTTCTGATATGGAGTTTGAATGTTCCCTTTGTGCCAGAGAGGAATAAGAAGCTGAAAGGGGTTTTTAAAGTAATTGGAGAAAAACCCAGAAGTCCTGAATGAGATTATTCTTTGATAAAGCCCATAACTTTTAGCCAGGCAAATTAATGAATGCTGGTCTGATAAAGCTGCAAGATTAATGGAGCCATGAGTGAGCTAAAAGTTTGAAAGTATCTTGGAGAGAAATGTACAGAGTTTTAAAGCCTGTTGGTGGACCAGGGAATTAGTGCTATGCAAAGCTGTGAAAGTAACAGTGAAGTACTGTACTGCCTCCTGGGGACCGGAGAACAGATTGCTGTTTGTAAAGGATTACCTTTTGTAAATATGTGTTTAAACTAAGCCGCAGAAGCAAGGCCAAGCCAAGGACTGTGTGATAAGGCTTATGTTTATGAATGGAGAAGCATCCTGATTACTTTTGTTTGTAATATTCAAATTCCTTACCAAAGAATTTGATTTGGTCAAGTAGAACCTTATTTCCTAAATAAAAAGAAATTTCCTGCGACCTTTGATCTTGGCTCTAATCTATCCAGACACAACTACATGCGAATGGGCTAATTCTAATACAAAGGACGATCGGGGCGCCCTCTTACCCGTAGGCCACTGCCAGGCCACAAGGGGGAGCTCCGACAGGTGGCGTAGTTATTGGATTAGGAAAGGAAAAAAAAAATCTACTAACCTAAGCTACAAGAACATCAGGAGATACAAGTGGCTAGAGAAGACATCCTGAAGGCTTCCTCACAGTTCCTGCAGAGAAGAAAAACCTGAACCAGAGAGTCAGCAGAGCGGAGCGGAATTGGAGAGTCCAGCTGGTACCGACGGTGCTGAGAGGCCTGATTCACCGCTTGCAGCAGGTAAACCCGTATCTAGAGAGGTTGATCCAGGATATTGCTGCAAGGGGGAGGTTCTGCAGTTAGAGGAGAGGGGGTGCTGCTTCTATAAGGGCCGCACTTGGTGTGTCTTTTTCTTTTTGTTTCTTTCCAGCATCGGGAGATGGAGCGAGCGGAGTTCCTCAATTGGATGGCAGACAGCTTCCGGCAGCAGCAGGAGATCGCTGTGAAGACTCAAGAACGGATGGCTGCCATGATGAGGGAACAACAACAGCCACTCCTGGATATGATGGCCGCATGGATGGGGGAACAGAAGAGGACATCAGAGAAGCTAAGGACAATATCTGGTTCCTTAGGAACTTTACCAGGACTGGGACATGAGGGTAAAGGGATTTTTTTCCTTTAGGCCTTTGACCCAGGATGATGACATCGATGACTATTTTGAGGTGTTTGAACGAGTGGCAGTCCTAAGTGGATGGCCAGAAGAGCAATGGGCCATACGCATAGCGGCCTCCCTTACAGGGGAAGCTCTCGCAGCTTATAGGGCCGTGCCCGCTGAGCTTGCCTCCACTTATGACGAAGTAAAAAAGGCCGTGAGAGACCGGTTGGGATTGACTCCAATGGTCTACCGCCATCTTTTTCGGGCAGGTAAGCTAAGGCCAGATGAAACCCCTCTCGCTTTGTGTCAGCGTATCAAAGCACTAATGTATAAATGGTTAATGCCAGAAGGGAAAACCATTGAAACCATTTTGGATAATATTGCCCTTGAACAGTTTATAGAGGCTGTGCCACAGGAAATGCGATCTTTCCTGGTTTTACAGGATTGCAAAAGCACAAAAGATGCAACTTCTTTGGCAGAGCGGTTTTTAGAAGCTCGGGTGGTTGGCCAAATGAAGAGTGCAGGTTTGAGCCAGGCCATTGTAAAAGGATCAGAAAGGATGAGCAAGACCATGCTAGGAGAAATTACCTGAGGAAAATCCCTAGGAAGGTCAGGGTATGAGCAACGAAAATGCTTTAGTTGTGGAACTAAGGGACATCTAAGGAAGAATTGTCAAGCCAAGACAGTATTAATGACCAACTCATCCCAAGAGAGAGGAGAGGGGTTTTTACTGTCCGTAGAGATGGAGGACATCCCAATAGAAGCACTTTTAGATTCAGGCGCTGACCAATCGATGGTTTCCCAGCAGCTGTGTGCAAAGATACAAGCCAGGGGAGGTCACACGAGAAAACATTCAGAGGGGAATATAAAAATTAGATGCGTGCATGGCGCAGCGTCATCTTACCCCTTACATACAGTAAAGGTGAAAGGCCTAGGCTTGAAAAGAAACATCACTGTAGCCATAGTCCCAAAACTGCCACATTCATTAGTTTTGGGGAGAGACTGGCCACAGTTTAAGTGAGGATTAGCTAAGGGTTTGGGGTCCAAGACAGGGTTAGTGTCCACTAGGGCCAAAACCAAGGCTAGGGAGGAAGAAGAGGATTCGAGCGGCGATCCTATGTGTAGTTTGCCCACACACGAAGAGCCGATAACATCCTCTAGGGAAAGGAACAGACAGAAGAAGGCAGATAAACGCCATGGAAGGCAGGCCAGGGCTCAGAACTGGGCAGACTTAGCCGATGGAGAGGGATTGCCCTGGGCTCCTGCAGAGCTGGTAGGAAAGTTCCCCTCTTTCCCTAATGAGAAAAGGGAGGATCCTGCCCTAACGCAAGCATTTGATTTCGCCAACACGGACTCAGAGATATTGCCACGATTTGTGCTAGATAGGGAGATACTTTACCAAGAAAGTTTAGACCCCCGTTTAGGAACCATAAGGAAGCAACTAGTAGTCCCTACTACTTTTAAAAATTTGGTCCTAAGATTAGCACATGACCATCCTGTGGGGGGGGGGGGCATAAGGGTTTCCATAGCACCCTAGACCAAATCATGGCCCGCTTCTATTGGCCTGGCATATTCAAGGAAACTGCAAAGTTTTGCGAAGCTTGCCCAGCATGCCAGAAGGTTACCATGGTTCATCTAAAAAGGGTGCCATTAATTCCCTTGCCATTGGTAATGAAACCAGTGGACAGGTTGGCTATGGACATAGTAGGGACTCTAACCAAGACCCCTAGGGGATATCAATATATACTGGTTATTGTTGATCAGGCGACGCGTTTTCCGTGGGCCATTCCCCTGCGCAATGTGTCAGCCCGAACCATGGCCACAGAAATCATAAAACTCTTTTGCGAGGTTGGGTTCCAAGAGAAGTTTTAACTGACAGGGGCAGTAACTTCCTATCGCGTTACCTTGCCCAAGTCTGGGACGCCTTTGGCATAAGACATATAAAAACTGCTGCCTATCACCCGCAAACTAACGGCCTCGTAGAAAGACAAAACCAGACCCTCAAACGAATGTTGAGGAGAAGTCTGGAAGGCGATATGACTGAATGGGATATAATGCTACCATTCACCTTATATGCCTGCAGGGAGCGCCGGCAGACTTCAATGGGCGTCTCTCCATATGAACTTATCTACGGGAGAGCTCCCAGAGGGGTACTGGATATCTTAAGAGAGCAGTGGGTTGAACCCAATCTAGAGGAGATAGAGGTACCAAAGTTTTTAAGGGATTTAAAGGGACGCTTAGAGCGGACATCCCAAGTGGTAATAGACAATATGACGGCGAGCCAAGCCTGCCAGAAAGGTTACTATGACCGGCGCACCTGACCACGTCAATTAGAGGTGGGTGAAAAGGTACTGGTAACCGTGACAGGCCCTACTTCAAAGTTCGAGAGCAGGTGGAAAGGACCCTATAAAGTCCTCAGACAGGTAGGACCAGTCTCCTATGCCGTAGGGACTGGAAGAGGGAAACAACAAATTTTCCACATTAATGTACTGCAGCCATGGCACGAACGCGTAGCACTGGCCCGGCTGGCTGCAAGAGAGGACAGGTCAGATAAGTATCCCGCAGGCCCACATACCCAGAGAAGGATTCCATGCTGTGCGGTAGTAAAGACACCAGCCCGGAATATCTTAAGGGGGGGGTTATGTGGTGGAGAAGCAGGTTTAGAGTGGAGAACAAGAGAGGAAAAACAGTCCTTTTTTCCTGAACCCAAAAGAACTGCGGGCACAGCAAGGGTTAACACTCTAAACAAAGCCAGAGATTCCCTGCACAGGAGTGTAGAGCCAAAGACACACCCAGTTTCCATGGAAACCAAGGGAGGTGATGGGAGAGGTTTGGGGGTGGAGTCAAGAGCCATAGGACAGCCCCAAACATTTAAGCAGGGAAGTTTCACTCACGAAAAGGAGGGAGACCCAGGCACAGCTCCACATTCAAGGAAAAACAGAGACCCAGGCACAGCTCCGCATTCAAGGAGAGACAGAGAGAGAAACACAGCTCCAAGCTCAAGGAGAGACAGAGAAGGAGCAGACACAGACAGAGATTCAGATTCAACCTCAGGAGTTGTTGCAGCGTCAGTGGGACGGAGGAAGCTGAACAGAGACAGGAACAGAGAGGAGAGAAGGTCAGAGCAAAGCCCAGGGGAAGACTCTTCTGAGGAAGAAATATTTTCTAAAAGCTGGTGGACTGGCCATTCTCAGTGTAAGGAGCCTCTGAGGACAGAGCTGAGGGGCAGAGACCTTACTGGAACGTTTAGAGGAAATACCTCCTGCAGACAGTACAGGGACAGTTCCAGCCTGGAGCACAGCTCAGCTGACAGGAAACCTGCAGCTGACGTGAAGCCTGGAAAGGTTGGTTTTAACCAAGCTACTGTTGGGAAGCAGAGGAGTAGAGTATTCCTGAGAGAACCTGAAAGCAAGGGTACATCTCTAGCTGAGCCTACAAGGGGACACCACACTGCTGGCAAGGTGAGCCCTTTACAAGCCCTTAAAAAGCTTTTGAATAGGGAAGCCTTTTCCTACCCTTCCCCCACAACCTCCCGTAGTGAGAAGTCTAATTGGGAGCAGCTGATAAAAGGTTTGCAGCATGTAAAGGCTCCTCAGGCAGACGCTGTGGAGAACAAGTCTCTGAGAGAGTCCAGTGGAGAGGAGATGGAACTGGGAGACACTTATAATGAAAGTGAGGTTTCTGATATGGAGTTTGAATGTTCCCTTTGTGCCAGAGAGGAATAAGAAGCTGAAAGGGGTTTTTAAAGTAATTGGAGAAAAACCCAGAAGTCCTGAATGAGACTATTCTTTGATAAAGCCCATAACTTTTAGCCAGGCAAATTAATGAATGCTGGTCTGATAAAGCTGCAAGATTAATGGAGCCATGAGTGAGCTAAAAGTTTGAAAGTATCTTGGAGAGAAATGTACGGAGTTTTAAAGCCTGTTGGTGGACCAGGGAATTAGTGCTATGCAAAGCTGTGAAAGTAACAGTGAAGTACTGTACTGCCTCCTGGGGACCAGAGAACAGATTGCTGTTTGTAAAGGATTACCTTTTGTGAATATGTGTTTAAACTAAGCCGCAGAAGCAAGGCCAAGCCAAGGACTGTATGATAAGGCTTATGTTTATGAATGGAGAAGCATCCTGATTACTTTTGTTTGTAATATTCAAATTCCTTACCAAGAATTTGATTTGGTCAAGTAGAACCTTATTTCCTAAATAAAAAGAAATTTCCTGCGACCTTTGATCTTGGCTCTAATCTATCCAGACACAACTACATGCGAATGGGCTAATTCTAATACAAAGGACGATCAGGGCGCCCTCTTACCCCTAGGCCACTGCCAGGCTACAAGGGGGAGCTCCGACACTACTACACTTCTTAGCAGACAGAGCTTAAAGATTCCAAATTACCCATGACTACCAATAGCCAGATTAATATGAATAAAATACAGTCTCTAAAATGCTTGTATGCAAATGCTAGAAGTCCAAAAAATAAGATGGGAGAGTTAGAATATATAGCGCTAAATGAGAGGTTAGATATGATTGGAATCTCAGAGACATGGTGGAAGGAGGACAACCAGTGGGACACTGTGATACCTGGGTACAAACTATATCGTAATGATAGAACTGATCAAATTGGTGGAGGGTTTGCACTCTATGTTAGAGCATTGAGTCAGAAAGGATTAAAATTTTGCAGGAAACAAAATTTGCTGTAGAATCTCTATGGATTGAAATTCCATGTAAGAAGGGGAAGGCGATGGCAGTAGGGGTGTACTATTGACCGCCTGGCAAAAATGAACAAATGGATCATGAAATGCTCAAAGAAATCAAGGAAGCTAACAAAAGTTACAGCACAGTAATGGGTGATTTCAATTACCCCAGTATCGACTGGGTCAGTGTCATGGCAGGACATGCTAGGTAGATAAAGTTCCTAGATGAAATAAATGACTGCTTCTTGGAGCAGCTGGTTCATGAACTGACCAGAGGGGAAGCCATATTGGACCTAGTCCTTAGTGGAACACCAGATCTGGTGCAAGAGATAAGGGTGTTGGGGCCACTTGGCAATAGTGATCATAGCATGATCGTGTTTGATTTAATTAGTGGAAGAGGGATGGTAAGGAAATCCACAGTACTACCTTTTAATTTTTGAAAGGGAGATTATGATAAAATGAGGAAAATTATTAAGAAAAAACTAAAAGGAGCAGTTGCAAAGGTTAAAGACTTACATCAAGCTTGGGTGTTGTTTAAAAATACTATCTTGGAAGCCCAGACCAGCTGTATTCCATGCTTTAAGAAAAGTGGAAGGAAGTCCAAAAAACTGCCAGCATGGTTTAAAGGTGAGGTCAGAGAGGCTATTGTTGCCAAAAAAGAATCTTTCAGGAAATGGAAAAAAGAGCCAAATGACGAAAACTGGAAACAGCACAAGCACTGGAAAGTTAAATGCAAGGCATTGATAAGGCAGGCAAAGAAAGAATTTGAGAAGAAACTTTCTGCGGAAGCAAAAACGCATAATAAAGACTTTTTCAAGTACATTCCTAGCAAAAAACCTGTGAGAGAGTCAGTTGGACATTTAGATGATAGAGGGGTAAAAGGGGCAGTAAGAGGGGACAAGGCTATAGCGGAGAGACTGAATAAATTCTTTGCTTTGGTCTTTAATAAGGAAGATATAGGGATGCTACCCATGACTAAAGTGCTATTTAAAGGCGATACTGCAGAAGAATTGAAAGAAATATTGCTAGACTGGGAAGATGTATTACAACTATTTGATAAACTGAAGAGTAGCAAATCACCTGGACTGGCTGGTATACATCCAAGGATGTTGAAAGAACTGAAATATGAGATTGCAGACCTGCTATTAGTAATCTGTGAACTGTCATTAAAATCATCTGTAATGCCTGAAAACTGGAGGATCGCCAATCTAACACCAATTTTTAAAAAGGGTTCCAGGGGTGATCCGGGAAACTACAGACCGGTGAGCCTGACATCAGTACCGGAAAAAATGGTAGAAACCATCATAAAGAACAAAATTACTCAGCATGTACATAAGAACATAAGAACATAAGAAATGCCATACTGGGTCAGACCGAGGTCCATCAAGCCCAGTATCCTGTTTCCAACAGTGGCCAATCTAGGTCATACGTACCTAGCAGTTTCCCCAAAAGACACAGGTTCTGCAGTGCTTGTACTAGGCCAAGCATTGATATCCTGGGTCCCTTTTTAATAGTGGTTTATGGACCTTTCCTCCAGGAACTTGTCCAAACCTTTTTTAAACCCAGCTATACTAACAGCCCTTACTACATCCTCCGGTAACAGATTCCAGAGTTTGATTACACGTTGAGAGAAGAAATATTTTCTCCTATTTGTCTTAAATAGTTTACCCTGTAGCTTCATTACATGCCCCCTAGTCCTTCTATATTCTGATAGCGTAAACAATTTATCCACGTTTATCCGTTCCACTCCATTCATTAATTTATACACCTCTATCATATCTCCCCTCAGCCGCCTCTTTTCTAGGTTAAAGAGCCCTAACCTTTTTAGCCTCTCTTCATAGGAGTAGCCTTCCATCCCCTTCACCAATTTGGTGGCTCTTCTCTGTACTTTTTCTAATAACTCTATGTCCTTTTTAAGATACGGTGACCAGAATTGCACACAATATTCAAGGTGCGGTCGTACCATGGAGCGATACAGAGGCATTATAATATCCTTTGTTTTATTCTCCATCCCTTTCCTTATGATACCTAGCATTCTATTTGCTTTCTTGGCCGCCGCTGCACACTGGGCGGAGGGTTTTAACATGTTATCCACGATGACTCCTAAATCTTTTTCCTGGGTGGTGGTTTCTAATGTGGAGCCTTGCATCTTGTAACTATAGTGTGGGTTGTTCTTTCCTAGGTGCATAACTTTGCACTTGTCCACATTAAATTTCATCTGCCATTTGGATGCCCAGTCTTCCAATTTATCCAGATCCTCCTGCAGTTTTCCACAATCCTCTTGGGTTTTAACAACTTTAAACAGTTTTGTGTCATCTGCAAATTTGATTACCTCACTAGTTATGTAGATAGTCATGGCCTAATGGGAGACAGCCAACATGGTTTTAGACAAGGAAGATCTTGTCTTACTAATCTGTTATGTTTTTTTGAAGGCGTGAATAAACAGGTAGACAAAGGTGAGTCAGTGTATCTGGACTTTCAGAAAGCCTTTGACAAGGTCCCTCATCAGAGACTTTTGGCAAAATTAAAAAGTTATGGGATAGGAGGCAGTGTACTATTCTGGATCAGGAACTGGTTAAAAAATAGACAGCAGAGGTAGGTCTAAATGGCCAATTCTCCCAATGGAAAAAGTTGAATAGTGAAGTACCTCAGGGATCTGTGTTAGATCCGCTGCTTTTTGACATATTCATAAATGACCTGGAAAAGGGAATAACAAGTGAGGTTATCAAATTTGCAGATGACACAAAACTATTTAAAGTTGTTAAAACCCAAGAGGATTGTGGAAAATTGCAAGAGGATCTTGATAAATTGGAAGACTGGGCATCCAAATGGCAGATGAAATTTAATGTGGACAAGTGCAAAGTTATGCACCTAGGAAAGAACAAAAAAAACTATGGTTACATGATGCAAGGTTCCACATTAGGAACCACCACCCAGGAAAAAGATTTAGGTGTCATCGTAGATAACATGTTAAAACCCTCCACCCAGTGTGCAGCGGCAGCCAAGAGAGCAAATAGAATGCTAGGTATCATAAGGAAAGGAATGGAAAATAAAACAAAGGATATTATAATGCCTCTGTATCATTCCATGGTACGACCGCACCTTTTATATTGTGTGCAATTCTGGTCGCCGTATTTTAAAAAGGATATAGCATTAGAAAAGGTTAGAGAAGAGCCACCAAAATGGTAAAGGGGATGGAAGGCTACTCCTATGAAGAGAGGCTAAAAAGGTTAGGGCTCTTCAACCTGGAAAAGAGACGGCTGAGGGTAGATATGATAGAGGTCTATAAATTAATGAATGGAGTGGATGAGGTAAATGTAGATTGATTGTTTATGCCATTTAAATATAGAAAGACTAGGGGGCATGCAAAGAAGCTGCAGGGTAACTTATTTAAGACTAGCAAGAGAAAATATTTTTTCACTCAATGTGTAATCAAACTCTGGAATTTGTTATAAAAGGATGTAGTAAAAGCTGTTAGTGTCACCAGTTTTAAAAATGTTTTGGACAAGTTCCTGGAGGAAAGGTCCATAAACTATTATTAAAAGGGACCCGGGATATCACTGCTTGACCTAAAACAAGCATTGTGGAACCTGTATCTTTTGGGGAAACTGCTAGGTACGTATGACCTAGATTGGCTACTGTTGGAAACAGGATACTGGGCTTGATGGACCTTGGTCTGACCCAGTATGGCATATCTTATGTTCTTATGGGTGTGCTTGTGCTTGATGCTCTGCTCTGTTGCCTTTGCCTGCTGTTTCTCTCCAGTCCCCCCTCCCAAGCTGCACTGTCTCTGGCTCTGCTTCCCTTTGCTTCTCTGCAGAAATAGGACAGGGCATGCCTCATTTATGTGTCTATATAGCAGCATCTACTACATATGCATAACCCAATAGTACTTTTGGAATTTAGAAGCTTGCATATAACTCCTATTTTGGTTTTTCAGATATTTGGGTTGAGGTCCTTCATAAGGGCAGTTTCTCCAAATGGGTTAGTTTTGCACATACCATGACAGTCATGAACCTTACTTCTCACCCAGGTATGTGCAATATGATCTCAGTTTCTCAAATTTACTGCTAATGTTCAGCATAGTACTTGCATCATACCAAAGAGAGCCTCCCTCTGGCATTTGTAAGATTTACGTGTATGGGTAATTTATCAAAGTGTGCTTGGAAATTCCTCTTAATTAAACCTGTGGCACCCGGCACAATGGGAAATAATTTGGTAACTTTCTGCCACATTTTTTTGGTCTATGACTGCATTTCTTGGTACTTGAAGATTTTCTCCCTCTCAATGTGATTCACAGAATAGTCGTTAGGAACTGACACCTTTAAGAGTCTGCTGGAATCCCATCACGGTACTTTCCAGAGTGCCTACTGGTGCTCTATGTCCTGACCCACTGATACTGATCAACTCAACCCAGTTGCCTTTCTTTAGACTAGAAATGTGCTGGGACTAGGCTATAAGTTCTCCAGGAGAGGGACTGCCTCTCTTATGTCTTTACAGAACCACCTATTGGATACATATAACCCAAGATTGCTTTTGTATTTCAGATGTCAGCAGGGCTGGCGCAAGGAGATGAAGCGCACTAGGCAAACCTCATCCTTTGCGCTCCCCTCTGGCGCTGATGCCCCACTCTGGGATGCGCAGCAGTGACAATGATCACAAACAGCCCTGTGGCACTTACCTTGAAACTTCAGTGCTGCAGGGCTGTTTGCTTCTGCCCCCTTGAACCGCCCAATGATGACTTTCTTTTTTTTTTTGGATGATCTTAAACTGGAGGGAGGGGAGGTATGCGGTGGTCCATATGAGAATAGGGCTGAATTGGTACAACTTTGCAAATGTATATGCACCTAATGGTCTTCAAGGGAGATTTTATAAGAAGTTAGGAGAAAGGGCCCAAGGTAGGGGGAGATTCTAATGTAACATGGGACCTGGAGAAGGATAGTAACTGGGGGGGGGAGTAGGGGAGGGTGAAGGATGGACAGGGGTAAACTGAAGAAATTTGCATGGGATGTGGAGATGGTAGATAGTAGGAAACTAATGTATCCTGAAAGGAGGTGATACACATGTTATTCGACTATTCAGGGCTCTTATTTGAGAATAGATATGATTTTTTTTTAGGAAGAGACAGTGACCACGGGGTGAGGAGGATGAGATTGATTTGATCATGTAGTCAGACCACACCTCAACCTTTATAGGTTTGATGAGGATAAAGGAGGACAGTGAAAAGAAATTCTGAAAACTGAATGACTCCCTGTTGGAGGATGAGAAGGTAGTCGAAGAGGTATAGCAAACTACCCAGGAATACTTTGAACTGAATATTGTGGGTGAATATGTGGGATGGATATACAGTTGCAATTAGGGGAGTGTTTATTAAGTGGGGGCAAGGGTTAAAAGGGAAAGGAAAATGGAAAAAATGAAGTTAAGAGTGCAATTGAAATGACTGCAGCTATGCTGGTAGTTAAAATGCAGCTTAATGGGTTGAAAACAGCAGAGATCAATTGCCAGCTTTTGCAGGTGAGGCAAGAGCATTTTGAGTTCAAAAACAAAGAAGGATGGTTATTGGCACAGCAATTACAATAGAGGAGGGCTACTGAAATTAAAGGTACCAGGGTCAATTCCTAACAGGAGAAAAAGATATTTGAGTAGCTTTCAAGGATTTTTATTCCAATTTATATGAAGCACATCTCAGTGCCCCTGAAGGGGACATTGATAGTTACAATATTTGCACTCCATCCCAGTTAAGAAATTGAGGAGGCAGTGGATTAGTTAGACCAGGCGGTCACAGATGAAGAAATCCTGAGGGCCATTGTCATGCTTAAAGCGGATAAAGCATCAGGTCTTGATGGCTTCATATCCTGTTTCTATAAGAAATTTGGGGGTTTACTGATGAGACATTTAGCCACCCTATTCAATTTAATAAAGGAGGGGAGAGGGTTCTTGGCAGAAACAATGGAATGGTTGGGAATTTCTCTAATCTCTAAAGAGGAGAAGGATTTACAATCTTGTACATCATCCCTTTTCATTTCACTGCTGAATTTAGATGTGAAAACTTTAGTTAAGGTCCTGGCAACGTGTCTGAACTCAGTAGTCCTGGGGTTAATACACCCAGATAAAATGGGCTTCATGCCTGGGTGCCAGGTGCCTGATAATATGCAAAAGATCCTTAACTTGATATGGACGTTAGCAAGGAGGGAGGAGTCAGCACTGCTATTGACAATTGAAGCAGAGATAGCATTTGACGAGGTATAATGGGAATTTATGTTCAAGATATTGGAAAAAATGGCTTTTGGGAAAGATTTCCAAGGGTAGGTTAGGGCTCTTTACACAAAGCCTAAAGCATGTGTAAAAGTAAATGGGGGATTTTCTGAATTTTTAAATTTTGGAAGGGGAACTAGACAGGGTTGCCCTCTGTCCCCACTTTTGTTTGCTATATCCATAGAGTTATTGGCAAAAAAGATACATGTGAGTAGGGGTATCAGGGAGATAAAGGTGAAGAAAGAGGAGTGTCACATATCGCTCTTTGTAGATGATATTATTTTTAGTCATCTGGCCACAAATCTCTTTACCCTTGATCATTTGGGAGTTAAAAGAATATACCAGCTTATCAGGGTTTAGACTAAATATGGGGAAATTTGGAATATTGAATCTAATGGTGCCCCAGCAGCTTGCTAAAAGACTGAAGGGAAGTTTTTCCTTTATGTGTGCCAGCAATGGGGTGCATTACTTGGGAATTTAGATTGGGCAGGATTACCAAGAGCTATATGGTCTAAATTATGAGGATGTATTGCAAGAGATGGAGATCCAGCTGCATAAATGGGCAAAGATGCACTTGTCTTGGCTGGAGAGGATAGCAAGTATTAAAAAGGTAGACCGTGGTATTACCCAAATTGATGAATAAGTGCCAGGCTTGCCAGTGTGTATACCAGAATGGGTTCTGATAAACATAAGAAGGCAACTTGAAAGATTCATGTGGAATGGGACACCACCGAGACTGGCAAGGAGAGTGCTACAAAGAACTAAGAGGGAAGGGGGTTTGGCAGTCCCTGATGTGGGCAAGTCACTTAACCCTCCATTGCCTCAGAAAATTCCAAGTTATTAATGTCCTTGGTTAATGTACATTACCAAGTTTGAGTTAAAATGTAAACCGCTTTGATTGAAATGATAACGTGGTAGAAAAAGCCTGTTAAATAAATAAAATACTATAGGAAGGCACAATGGATGGCGATCTATTCTTGGTTTCAGGAGGGGGACAAACAATGGGTAGGGCTAGAGAGGGAGACAATGGAGGGGGGGAACAACTTGGTAGACTGCTATGGGGAAGAGGTCGAGAGAAGAGGTAGCCCTTTTATGCGGCATACCCTGGAAACATGGTTTCGGTATAGGAAAGAATTGTTAATAGAGAAAAAAATCTCCTAACTCATATCAGTTCAGACCTCTTTCCCCCGGGTGGGAAAAAAAGGGCTTGGAGAATCTAGCACAATTTTATCAGCAAGGGGTGATGGTACCTTTTCAGGGTTTGAAAATGTGTAAAGTCTTGGTAGTAGAAATTTCTTTGGATACCTCCAAGCGCGCTTCTTCTTGCTACAAAAGGGGTAAGAAGTGACATTGAGAAACATAGAACATGATTTGAGGCATAAAGGCATATTTTACAAAGGGCTTGGGATGCCCAAACCTGAATGTCCATAAAAACGGCAAGCATGTCCATGTTTGGGCATGATTTTACATATGTGGACATGCCTGATATGTAAATCTGCAGGGACATCCATATAGATGTCCCCGGTATAATATTTAATAACAGGGACATCTACGAGACATGCAACAATGGTGCAAACTCAACACAAGTTTCCCAAACACACATAACACAGCATTGTCATTGTAAAGAGTACTGAGGATAGTGTAGTGCCAACTCCAAAAGTTTTACTGGCCGATGCAGAAAAGTTTAGCATGATATTTTTCTGGTGCTTTTCCCATACTAGTTTTGCTCTTTGATATAGAAAGCAAGTTAGTGCCGGAAAAACACCAAAAAAACAACTGTGCTAAATTGCAGTGCACTTGGCATGTAAATCGTATACAAATTGCTGTATAATTAATTGTGCCCGATGTAAACAACTGTGCTGAAACCTAGCACAGTTTTTTACACTGTTTTTTAATGGTGGATCTTCATGCCAGCTTCGGGCAGGCATAAAGATCCAGCCAGGAGCAAAAATATCATCTGAGGTGAAGTTTGATACTTTACGTCAGATGATCCAGGCATTGGAGAAAGCCCCTGATGCCATCGGGACATTGTAGGGAAGCCAGTGCCCCCCCCCACCACCACTGACACTGACCCCCTGACAGAAACAAAATCTCCGGTTGACCGGTGGCCCCAATTCCCCCACCTACCCACCCAATGACTCACCTCAGATGACCCCCTGTTGCATCCCAGGATGCATCACAGGGGGGGGGGCACTCTGATATATAAGGCATTTCTTTGCCTTATATGGCAGTCTGACCTTGCCTGGTGCATCCCAGGATGCACTGCATGGGGCCAGGCACCGCCATTTTTCAAGATGGTGGCACAAAGGTAGGAGTGTGTGGGCGACACTTCCACCCTCTTATTAAAGGTATTGGGAGGGTGGTGGAGGGGGTCAAGGCCACTGGTCACCAGGTATTGTTTTGTTTGGGTGGGGAGGTCAGGGGCCACTGGGCCACCAGGCAGTCTTGTGATTGGGTAGGTGGGGGCATTGAGGCCACTGGGCTATTGGGGATTTTGTTTGTTTAGGTAGGGGGGTTCCAGACTTCTGGACCACCAGGGATTTTTTGATTGGTTGGGTGGGGAGACTGGGGCCACTTGGCCACCGGGGATTTTGTTTCTGTTGGGAGGGGGTCAGTGTTGGGGGATACCGGGCCCTTGACAGTCATCGGGGGCTTTCCCCAATGCCTAAGTCATCCAAGGTGAAATATCAAACTTCACCTTAGATGACCTTGTTTCTCCGGGACAGCATGCTAAACTTGCACCATTTCCTGTGCACATGTGTTTGGCTTGCTCTCCCAGTTTAACACTAACCTTTTGCACACTGGGTAATTTGCATATTGCATCCAAGCACAAAAGTCAGCGTTAAACTCGCACTATGAAGCCCTGCACTAGAGCTGTAAGTACTGGGCTCTAGTGCAGGGTTTCTGCATTGGTCTGTTAGTGCCAAAACAAACACTTTTTTCCAATGCCAATGCCAATGCCTGGAACAGGTCTAAGTTTGGACGAAGGCACAAACATCTGCAAGGGTTCTAAGATCAATCAGGGGCATCTATGTCCATAGCTGCACCCCAAAAAGCACAAAGAGAGCAAACACCCTCACAATGGATAGCAACGACACAAGAGAGTGAATGGTGTATAATGGTCACAAGTGCTTTATTGAATGATCAACTCCTACGTGTTTCAGCAGATTACTTCCTCAGGGGATACACATCCTCAGAAGAAATAATAAATAATAAAAACACAATTAAAAACAATAATGTTTAAACATAATCCAAACTGATACTAAACAGGTACAGTATATAAATAACTCAATAAATATTAAAACACAATGAAAAACAAAGATAAGAATAAAAACACAAAAAACTCATATTAAAATCCATAACATAAGGTAGGCAATATACTAAAGTGCTTGGTCACATTGCAGTATACAAAGCACATATGCAGATCCAAAACTGGGATAAGAAAGAGAGATGAGAAGGAGCTAAGGCACAAAATGATACTTACAATGGCACACTGTGGAAATATATCTTGAGAAAAATACCAATAACTGATAGCATCAAGTCTGCAAAAGTAAAATAAAACAGGAGTCAGTTTAAAAAATCACTATTGTTATATCAATGGTGGAGTCCCCTGCCTAGTGTCACCATATCTAATAAAGCAGAACTATTATGTTCCTCCACAGACAAAATCTCACTAGTACTACTAGGTGACCTCAACCTTCCATCTTTACTATATATCCATATGTCAGCCTTCCTAACATCCTTAATAGACATGAACTACATCCAAATAATCAACACCCAAACACATATGAAAGGTAACACACTAGACGTAGTGTTCCTACTCTGTTCCCTCCACAAAGTCTACAATCCGTCTTCACTAGAAATAGAACCTGTTCCCTGGTCAGATCATCATTTAATAGACTTGATAAAGTTGATTTTTTGAAGCAAACAATTCAACACTTCACCCAAGCCCCTACTTATATTAATCAAGCAATTACCTCCCGGAATAAAACGATATCTAAGGCAGCTACTCCACACACACACCCTGTATACCCTATAGGGAAACAATAGGCACCATGGTTCAACTCTGAACTAAAACAACTGAAAACAAAACTGCGTAAAAGTGAACGTAGATGGCACCACACAAAATCTATAACCTGCCAATCACAATATATGGCCACACTCAAACTCTATAAGGAAACCATTAACACCAGTAAGAAAGAACACTACTCCTGCATTCTATCAAAATCTATAAACTGCCCAAGGGAGCTATTTGAAATAGTAGAATCATTAACCAATAAGACACCCAACAAAGTCACAACTGAGCCTCCCATAGCACCCCAAACTCTGGCTAACGTCTACAAAGAAAAGCTAAAACATAAAGATTTATCCATAACCAACCTAAACACACATCACCCTCCATAAAACACACATCATCCTCCACAAAACTCCACATGGACAATTTTCCCTACATCAAAAGATGCACTCGGAAATATCATTTCCAAGCTAAACACTACCACCTCCTACCTCGACCCCTGTCCAATAAGATGGATAAAAGCAACTAAATTAGAACTATCTCCTATGCACTAATTCGACCTATTCTGAAAAACCACTCCTTGGATAAAAATTCCCCCACATCATACAGACTCATTTCCAGTCTCCCCTTCATGGCTAAACTGATAGAGAAGATTGTTCAGATTCAGCTTCAGGATCATATCGAAATTTATGCTCCGCTAGACGAACACCAATATGGTTTTTGCCCATACCACGGAGTGGAGACACTCCTCACTGTCCTGTTTGACCAACTCACACGTGGTATTGACGACGCCAAACAGGTCTTTCTCATAATATTTTTAGACATCACTGCAGCTTTTGATAGTATAAACCACCAAATTATGATCTCCAGATTACAGCAAATAGGAATCAGAGACACAGTCCTAAACAGGTTCTCCTCTTATCTATCAGGTCGAACCCAACAGGTAAGAATAGAACAACATCTTTACGATTCCTATAACCAAGAACAAGGTCTTCCACAAGGTTCTGCCCTCTCTCCCCTCCTCTTTAATATTTATCTCCAACCCATCTGCTCTATCATCAAAAAATACCAGTTAAATTACCATATATACGTAGACGATATAATGTTATATCTCCCATTCAATTGCTCTAACCCTACAGTTCAAAAAATTACAGACTGCTTTGCAGAAATAACTGAATGGCTAGCTATTAACTAACAACCTTAGGATCAACTTCAGTAAAACTGAAGCACTATATATTACGAGAAACCAAAACTTCACCCTGCCAACAGCCATCAAGATTCAGGACACAAACATATCGGTTAAAAATGAGGTAAAATATCTTGGTGTAATCCTTGACCGCACTCTAAACATGTCCTCACACATAAAACAAACAACAAAAAAGATCTTTTACAAACTCAAAATGCTGAAACAATTCTGACCACTGCTCCACAATCATGAATTCAAATCCGTCATCAATGCAATCATCACACCCCACTTTGACTTCTTCAACTCAATCCTACAAGGCCTTACTAAATACACCATAAAACAACTCCAAGTAGCTCAACATGTTGCAGCTAGAATAGTCTCAAATTCCAACCCAATAGAACACATCACCCCAATACTGTATGATCTTCACTGGCTCCCTGTACAGAGCCACATACTGTAAACTATAAAATACTTGTCACAACTTTTAAACTAATCAACGAGATCGCTCCTTCATACCTTTCCACCCTTATTACCAAGGAAACCCACACTCACATAAAACGAGATTGCAACAAAAACAAACTCGCAATCCCATTAGATTTCAGAAAATCAAGAAAAATAACAAACAATAAAGCATTCTCACACATAGCCTCTAACCTCTGGAACTCCCTCCCAGACTATCTAAGAGAAATAAATGACCTCTTAACCTTCCGAAAAAAACTTAAAACCCATCTGTTTATCCTTCACTTTGGAAATGAACCTAACAGTAACAACCCCACCTCCTCCACTGATTAATCTCGCCGCCAAAATGCATCCCACCCCTAGCTGATCTACTCAATCCAATATTCCTTCCTATTTGGAAAGCCAAATTTTGTATATAGTTCATGATTATGACTGTTTTCTGTTAAAACAATGTTAATGTATAAAGTTATAAAACGTTCTTTGTAAATGAATATGTACCTTACTATACAATTCAACTGTTGTTTCATTGTAAACCGCATTTGATCTGTTGGAAAATGCAGTATATAAATTTATAATAAATAAGATAAATACATAAAAATAAGTAGTTACCGTGCATTACTGAATAACAGAGACAGTTTTTGGATGCACCTCTTGCCCTTGAGGAGCTGGCAAATGCCATTAAAGAATTGAAACCTTTAAAAGCCCCAAACCTGGATGGGTCAAATTGTAGAAAATTCTGGGAGATCAAATTTTAGAGCTCTTATGAGCTATGTCTGATCGGGCCAGTCCAGTATGGCCCCATCACGTGTGCGTTCTGTTACCAATTGCCTGAATAGTTCTCCCTGTAGAAAATCCATGATTTCCTTACTTCTAGATGACACTACAGCAGGGATGTGCCAATCCACATCTAGCATATTGAAATCACCTATCAGTATCACGTCTCCTTTCATGGCAATATTGTAGGGCTACTTAAGCTAATATAAATCCCCTTAAATTTATTAGGTACGTATATCGTATGCTATTTATTTTATTGTATGTTTGCATGAAGAATAGAACTAATCTATTTCTAAGGACTAATGTATTAATCTGGGAAAGAAGATGCCCAGTTAAACCTTGTGAAAAACAAATTCCATATTATTTTTTAAATAGCCTATAAATCAAAGATTGAGCCTGGGGTGCATGGGAATAAAACACTAAACAGAAGGTTTTGCAGCTAAGTTACAGTATGTTTTATTGACTTCAGTAAACAGGAATTTTAGCTTTATGTTCTTGAGGAAGCTGAGCCATAATAGCCCTTGCACTCTCCCTGGCAATTAGTAGCAAACCATCCTGTCTGACCACTTGTTCTACGTCTGACCTCAAAGTCTTTCATCTCAAAATAGGAATTATTTTGATGTCTCATATATCAAGATATACTAATTCTGAGGCATCACTGAATTCATTTTCAACCATGGTCTCAGCAGTGCCACCACTAAGCTCTTCAGCTGCAGTATTCATAAAACATGGCATCACTGTGGTTGAAAACCATTTTATGGCTTCTAAAACATTTTCTATGTGCACCTCAGGTTCAGAGTCACCTATTTCAGAAGTGACTGCATGAACAACTCTTCCAGCAAGACCACTAATTGCACCAGCTATATGATCTAGCCCAGGGGTCTCCAACTCCAGTCCCGCAGAGCACCAAACCATTCAAGTTTTCAGGATATCTCTAATGAATATGCATGAGATATATTTGCGTGCATTGCCCCCATTGGACCTGTTTCTATCCTGGATATAGATCCCCTCTGTGTGTCCGGTCTGGCCTGCACCCGGCTAACTCAGTCAGGGCTTTTAAATGGAGACGTGGCACCATGGCGTCATGTTGCCATGGCACTGTGGCTCCATTTAAAAGCCACGATGCCAGTTGCCCTGTTAAAATGTTTATTCCCTGCAGTCTGAACCCCGATCCGGCCTCCTAAGGCCAGGGTCGGGCTGTAGGGAATAAACCCTGGGCCCCCCCCCCACACCCCATCCATGCCCTGGGCCATCAAAAAAAAAATCCAGAGGTGGAATAACTTCCCCAGACATTTCGCTGGCCTGGACATACAGAGCCGACATTAGAATCGACCCTGTATGTCCAGGGCCGGCAACCGCCCACTGCCCGCCCAGACTGCACTCCCAGACCACCCCTTCCCCACCCCCATCTAACTTCCCTGCACAACCAGCGGGGAAGTTAGTCAGGGCAGGCAAGGGCACGAATAGCGGGGACGGATGTCCTGTCGGGCCGTCCATCCCCTATTCGTAGCTCAGAATAACCCCCATTGTATTCAAATTTATCTCATGCATATATTAGGGATATCCCGAAAACCTGACTGGTTTGGTGCTCTCCAGGATCAGAGTTGGAGACCCCTAATCTAGGCCATCAACATCTTTCTTTGGAGATCTATGACATATTTGTTGTCTTCTTCCAAAATATGGATCTCTGCTAGAGCCAAGAAATCATCCGTGAACATAATATCTTCTAATGCCATCTGTCAGAACATGGACTTGTTCCTCCCATTGCTCTTTGAACTCTTGAACTGCAGCCAAAGCCAGAACAATTATATCATTACCTCTTTTCTTTTTGATTCTAACGTCCATAGCCTGCAACTCAAGGGTCATTCGCAAAATCGTATTCCTCATGATCTTGCTCTCATTGTCTAGCAGATGCATACACTGAATAATCTCTTCTATGGACACCTCCCCAATTCCATCTTTTTCTTATGTTAATCTCTTCACTCTCTGTTACCAGGTTAAAATGTAAATGTTGGGCAGATGGAGAACTAGGTGCCAGAAGAGATCAGTTGTTTGTAGACTTTTGACATCACCGCTTCAGCTAAACCTTCAAGCAAGTTTGAGTCTATAGGCTGAACCTCCGGGTCAGGTCCCGCACCATCTTTTCCCAGTGGAGATTGAATATAGGAGGTAGAAAGAAGAGCTTACATCCACTAGGCATTTCCAAACTGCTTGTTGTGCTCCTCTGTCTTTTCTGGTGAGTAAACTTCCTTCTAATCCCATACCATTTCTTTAAACTGGTCTTTGTCCATTCAAGAGTCACTGTATCTACTGACTCAGTTTTTCCTTGTTCAGCTTTGTTTTGAGCTTAAACATTTCTTAAATATCTATAGGAGTGGAGGAGTAGCTTGATAATTAAGTGACTAGGGTTCATTTCCCACTAGCACTTCTTCTGGCTTTGGGCAAGTCTTTTAAACTAGAAAATAGGGGAAAGCCGACAGTCACCCAAGAGCGCATGGTTCGGACAAAGGTATCCTTGAAGGATACTACCAAAAGCAGTGAGGTTCCAAAAGGGAGTATAGTAGCCCAAATGCCCTTGAGTAAGGAGCAGACAGAGCATAAAGATTCCCAATTACCCATGCCTACCAATAGCCAGATTAATATTAATAAAATACAGTCTCTAAAATGCTTGTATGCCAATGCTAGAAGTCTAAACAATAAGATGGGAGAATTAGAATATATAGCACTAAATGAGAGGTTAGATATGATTGCACTCTCAGAGACATGGTGGAAGGAGGATAACCAGTGGGACACTGTGATACCTGGATACAAACTATATCGTAATGATAGAGCTGAACAAATTGGTGGAGGGGTTGCGCTCTATGTTAGAGAGGGCATTGAGTCAGAAAGGATTAAAGTTTTGCAGGGAACAAAATTTGCTGTAGAATCTCTATGGATTGAAATTCCATTTATGAAGGGGAAGCTGATGGCAGTGGGAGTATACTATCGACCGCCTGGCCAGAATGAACAAATGGATGATGAAATGCTCAAAGAAATCAAGGAAGCTAACAAAAGCCACAACAGAGTAGTAATAATGGGTGATTTCAATTACCCCGGTATCGACTGGGACAGTGTCACAGCAGGACAAGCTAACGAGATAAAGTTTCTAGATGAAATAAATGACTGCTTCTTGGAGCAGCTGATTCATGAACCAACCAGAGGGGAAGCCATACTGGACCTAGTCCTTAGTGGAACGCCAGATCTGGTGCAAGAAATAAGGGTGTTGGGACCACTTGGCAATAGTGATCATAGTATGATCATGTTTGATTTAATCAGTGGAGGACAGATAGTAAAGGAATCCACAGTACTACCTTTTAACTTTCAAAAGGGAGACTATGATAGAATGAGGAATATAGTTCGGAAAAAAACTAAAAGGAGCGGTTCCAAAGGTTAAAGACTTACAGCAAGCTTGGGTGTTATTTAAAAATACTATCCTCGAAGCCCAGACCAGCTGTATTCCACGCATTAAGAAAAGTGGAAGAAAGTCCAAAAAACTGCCAGCATGGTTTAAAGGTGAGGTCAGAGAGGCTGTTGCTGCCAAAAGAGCAACCTTCAGGAAATGGAAAAAAGAGCCAAATGATGAAAACTGGAAACAGCACAAGCACTGGCAAGTTAAATGCAAAGCATTGATAAGGCAGGCAAAGCGGGAATTTGAGAAGAAACTTGCTATGGAAGCAAAAACACGAAATAAAGACTTTTTCAAGTACATTCGTAGCAAAAGGCCTGTGAGAGAGTCAATTGGACCGTTAGATGATAGAGGGGTAAAAGGGGCAGTAAGAGGAGACAAGGCTATAGCAGAGAGACTGAATGAATTCTTTGCTTCGGTCTTTACTGAGGAAGATGTAGGGATGTTACCCAAGACTGAAGTGGTATTTAAAGGTGATACTGCAGAGGAATTGAGAGAAATATCGCTACACCGGGAAGATATATTACAACTATTTGATAAACTGAATAGTAGCAAATCACCTGGACCGGATGGTATACATCCCAGAGTGTTGAAAGAACTGAAATATGAGATTGCAGACCTGCTATTGGTAATCTGTGAACTTTCATTAAAATCATCTGTAATACCTGAAGATTGGAGGGTCGCCAACGTAACACCAATTTTTAAAAAGGGTTCCAGGGGTGACCCGGGAAATTACAGACCGGTGAGCCTGACGTCAGTACCAGGGAAAATGGTAGAAACCATCATAAAGAACAAAATTACACAGCATGTAGATAGTCATGGCCTAATGGGAGACAGCCAACATGGCTTTAGACAAGGAAGATCTTGTCTTACTAATCTGATCTGTTTTTTTGAAGGTGTGCATAAACAGGTAGACAAAGGTGAGTCGGTTGATATAGTGTATCTGGACTTTCAGAAAGCTTTTGACAAGGTCCCCCATCAGAGACTTTTGGCAAAGCTAAAAAGTCATGGGATAGGAGGCAGTGTACTATTGTGGATCGGGAACTGGTTAAAAGATAGAAAGCAGAGGGTAGGGCTAAATGGCCAATATTCCCAATGGAAAAAGGTGAATAGTGGAGTACCCCAGGGATCTGTACTGGGTCCGCTACTTTTTGACATATTCATAAATGACCTGGAAAAGGGAATAACTAGTGAGGTTATCAAATTTGCAGATGACACAAAACTGTTTAAAGTTGTTAAAACCCAAGAGGATTGTGGAAAACTGCAGGAAGATCTGGATAAATTGGAAGACTGGGCATCCAAATGGCAGATGAAATTTAATGTGGACAAGTGCAAAGTTATGCACCTAGGAAAGAACAACCCACACTATAGTTACACGATGCAAGGCTCCACATTAGAAACCACCACCCAGGAAAAAGATTTAGGAGTCATCGTGGATAACATGTTAAAACCCTCCGCCCAGTGTGCAGCGGCGGCCAAGAAAGCAAATAGAATGCTAGGTATCATAAGGAAAGGGATGGAGAATAAAACAAAGGATATTATAATGCCTCTGTATCGCTCCATGGTACAACCGCACCTTGAATATTGTGTGCAATTCTGGTCACCGTATCTTAAAAAGGACATAGAGTTATTAGAAAAAGTACAGAGAAGAGCCACCAAATTGGTGAAGGGGATGGAAGGCTACTCCTATGAAGAGAGGCTAAAAAGGTTAGGGCTCTTTAACCTGGAAAAGAGACGGCTGAGGGGAGATATGATAGAGGTCTATAAATTAATGAATGGAGTGGAACGGATAAACGTGGATCAATTGTTTACGCTATCAAAATATAGAAGGACTAGGGGACATGTAATGAAGCTACGGGGTAAACTATTTAAGACAAATAAGAGAAAATATTTCTTCACTCAACGTGTAATCAAACTCTGGAATCTGTTACCGGAGGATGTAGTAAGGGCTGTTAGTATAGCTGGGTTTAAAAAAGGTTTGGACAAGTTCCTGGAGGAAAGGTCCATAAACCACTATTAAAAAGGGACCCAGGATATCAATGCTTGATCTAGTACAAGCACTGCAGAACCTGTGTCTTTTGGGGAAACTGCTAGGTACGTATGACCTAGATTGGCCACTGTTGGAAACAGGATACTGGGCTTGATGGACCTCTGTCTTACCCAGTATGGCATTTCTTATGTTCTTATGTTCAAGTCACTTAACTCTCCATTGCCTCAGAAGAAAAGCCTGGCAATCTACTTCTGGTCACATTGCCCGAAAACCCAGGAGCTGCTGGGTCACCAAGATTCAGCATTGACTCAAAGGCACACATTGCACATTAACTTCATCATCTGTGAGGTGCTGAACTTCCATACTTAATAGTTTAAAGTCATTTCTTCTGTTAAATTCTTCAGCATCTTCACCAATTAAATTCTCTCTCTTTGAAGCTTTCATATACCTCCCTCTATGCACTAGGGACATGTGTTTGTTTGAAATGATACAGGAAATGAAAACAATATTTCCCATGTCATTTTGTGTCATTTTTAATGTGAAATGACAGAAAAATGCTTCAAATTGTGGTTTTCTTCCTATGTCATCAATAATGTGCATCGTTGCTACATAGAGGCCAATTTCGCACGGGGCACGTCTGGACCATCCAGACATGCAAAATCTGGATGGCCAGGATATGCACCTGATTCTGCGAAAGCAGAATCGGGGCATAGGATCCGGACGTCCCAGCCATGCCCCAATTCTGTGCTGCTGGATGCACAGGAAACCCCCCGTCTGAGCCTCCCAATGTTTCTGCATGGCAGCCATCGCCATGGCACCTGGATGCCATGCAGAAGCCCTGATCTGCTGCAGTGATTGCAAACACTGATTTCCCCACCGTCTGACCCAAGATCGGGCCTGCAGAGGCCGGAATCAGGCTGCAGGGAGACCCATGGAGCTGCCCACCTTGCCACCTGGCCCCTTCGTGGCTGTCCAGCAATGACAAAGGGGACTTATTCCACATCTGAAATGGAATAAGTCCCCCGTCTAAGTCAGAGACCCCGGACATATAGGGCCATGACCGGAATCGGCCCTGTATGTCCGGGTTCAGAGTCAAAGTCACGCCTCCGACCTACCCTCGCTCCTCTTCCAGCCTGCCCAGGCATTTAATGGGGGATATACATCTGACCCGGACATATATCCCTGCTAAATCCCAATCAGAATGACCCCCATAGTGCACATTATTGCTCAGTAGGTTCACTATTGCCTCATAGTATGCCCTATTACTCAATAGGGCACACGATGACTCACTATTGATGACATTGCCCCTAAAATAAAACAAGTGAAAAGTGCATGTTCTAAACATTGCAGAAAATCATGTTTTATGATGGAGTATTTGGTTAAAGTATTAGTAGATGGTGAAGGTTAGATGACAAGAAGTAAACAAGTGAGTACATGGGGTAGTTATGAGTGGGTAGTGGGGCTGTGAGTGAATTACTGGATAGCAGCTGAACAGTAGCACAGGTCTGAATGAGTGACTGTGGGGGTATGAATGATGAAATGAGGTTAGGTGACTAAATATATGCAGGGTTATAAGTGGTGGTGGAGGCTCAGTAAATGAGTGATTGGATGGGAACCTACAAGTGCCAGAGGGGTTGAGTAAGTACATACAGTAAGTAGGTGTTAGAATAATAGGGGCTTGCAGTGAATCAATTGATGGGAGGTTGAGTGGCACAGGGTCTGACTGAGTGAGAAGATGGAGGGAATTATGAATGACAAAAAGCTAAGTAAGTGGATGGGGATTATGACTGGTGGGACAGCTGAATAATGGTGCACTAATGACTGGGGGAGGAGGGTGCAATGCAAGAGAAGCTGAATGAATGCTGTGGGGAAGTGTCTGCAGGAGTGGAATGTCTGCTTTAATTGTGCTAGGGAAGTTTGATTTAGGCCATACTCTCTCTATGGTACCTTCCTTCTTAGCCTTCTTTATTTCCTCTTTCCTTCTCCTCCTTCCCTCCCCTCTCTTCCATTTTCTCAACACATTTTATTCCGTTTTCTTCTATTCTCTTCCTTCCTTCTCTTTGCTTTCTTATCCTTTTGGTTTAAGATCATTTTCAATCTTGTATTGACGATGTTTAGGAACCATGTGGCTGCTTTCTCCTTCAGCCCATCTTCAGCAATAGTCATGGGGTGGAAACTGTGCTGTTGCGCTTTTATTCTGTCAGTCTTCAGAAGTGACCACAGGGTTTGAACTTCACTGCTCCTTCCTCTTTCCATTCATCTTCAGCAGTGGTTACTGCCTCTTCATTCTGTCAGTCTTCAGCAGTAGCAGTAGGATTTTAAACCACCCTGCTGCTTCCTCCTTGCACACATCTTCAGCAGCGGGTGTGGGATGAGAACCATCACTGCCTCCTGTAACCCAAACATCTTACAACATAACATGCGCAAACAAAGCGATGCATACAAACATGTGGATTGACCCTCCACAATAGACAATATGGCCTTATGCAAAATATGCCCAAAAAATGAAAAACAAAAGCCCAAATAAAATGAAAAACCCTATAACAACATGGAAACGAATCCTAGCAAAGATTTTTGGCCTACATATCCCTATTATGCACTCTAACATTCTGTCGTATCTCTTCAAACTCCAGAATAGAGACCACGCATTTCCTCCACACTGGGTTCGTTCAAGTCCATCTGAAGCGTTGGCGAGCACAGGTGTTTTCAGTGGCAGCCCCAGCTCTCTGGAATGCCCTGCCTGAGACTCTGCATAAGGAAACTGACCTGTTGGTATTTCGGAAGGCTTTGAAGGCTTTTCTCTTTCCCTCTTAGGTGACAGTGGGGTTTGTAGGCAGTAAGGCAGCTGATAGTATTTTATAGGGGTTGGTGTGTGGGGATGGGGGTTGGAGGGGGGTCCCCTTGGTACAAGGAGGGCCTGAGAGGGGGGTTGGGTCACTTGTGTTTTATGTTTTGTTGTATACCACCTCGAATGCTGTTGCAAGTAGCAGTTAAAAATGTTTTAAAATAAATAATAGCGGTATCCATACTTGGTCTGGTTAGTTGTACTTTATAGACTTTGGGTGAATTCCTTTTGATGACTTCTTCTCCAAGGTTCTCCTTGGGGTCATGGCCTCCTGGGAGTGACTGTTCCAAATGGTTTCCAATAGCCTTTTCCTTTAATTCAAATTTGTCTTCAGTTTCCTTTAGGTCACTGTTAGTCCTCCTGATGATTAGTCTTCCCGTTATTGACAGAGTCATCATTACTCTCTCGCGGAGTATCCTGCAGCTTCTGCTTATGTTTATTGAGGATGCTATACTGCCCTTCATAATGCAGCAGGGTGGCTTACAATAAAATTATAAAGAGAGGGATAAGAAATCCATTAGTAAGCAGGAAAGGAGAGAGCCACAACCATAACCTGAGGAAGCAAGCGAGGAGAGAGGGGGAATAAGAGTACAAGAGTTTCCTAGGAGTATCAAGGGATGGGGAGATCAAAGGCTTTATGGAACAAAAGTGTCTTGAGTTGGGCTTTAAATCTGGTATAGGATGGTTCAAGGCAGAAATCCAGGGGTAAGTCTCCTTCAAAGCACTCAATGTCCAGACTTACTGTCCACACTTCCTAGACCCTTCTCTGACACCCCCTTGCTCAGCTTTCTTTTCCCAGCTGGATCTGGACACATGGGCTTGAGGGTCCCACTTCCTTGTTCAGCAGGACCAGTTCCTTGCTCTGACTCTTCAGTACACTCATGCCTGTCCGGTATCTGCACAATCTGTCCCTGCAACACCTGCACACCATTGTCCAGCATTACTATTTCATCCCTATGCTTGTACATGCAAATGTATTCTGTGCTAGTCTTGCATTGCAGGTCTATAAATTATTGTGTAAGCACCCTGGACAAGAATCTGAACCTACAATCGCACATAAACAAAACTGCTGTAAAGGCATACCACCGACTGAAGCTCATCAGAAGACTCTGACCAATTCTCAGTCAGGACCATTTCCACACCGTATGCCAAGCGGTCATCACTCCAATATTGGACTACGGAAACTCATTATATCAAGGTCTACCCAAGCAATCTACCCACCCACTTCAACTGGTGCAGAACACTGCAGCACACATCATTACGGGCACAGCCAAACACGAACACATCACACCTATACTTCAACAACTGCACTGGCTACCGATAATTGCACGGGCGAGATTCAAAGCAACTATAAACATACTTAAGATCATACATCAATGCTCAGCAGATGTCCTTCAAAGCACATTAACCAAGGAGACAACCAGCAGATCCAGACAAGCTAACAGCAGTAACAGACTCCGCACACCCACAGGATACCATAAGACAAAACAGGCTACCTCCAATAGAGCTATATCACTCGCAGTGTCAGCCCTTTGGAACTCCCTCCCGGACAAATTAAGAGCCCTAAAGGACATCAAGGATTTCCGCAAATCCCTCAAAACCCTCCTGTTCACAGAATTCTATGACCAAGATACATAGAGAATCTACACCCAAATGAGAACTAAGATCTAATTACCTAAAGTCTATGTGTACATCTAGTCACCCCTCTCGTCCTGTTCAATGTAGACCTACAAATGTGATGTCAACCACTTTGATTGAAGGATAAGGTGGTATACAAAACTGGTTAAATAAATAAAATAAATAAATATACTTTAACCAGCTGTGTACATTTGTGCTGGACCGTATTTTCTATCTCTTTTGCACTATCCTCCCTGAGAGTTGCTTCCTGTGCTCAGCATTAGTGGCTTCCAGATCCTGGGCCTCAGCTTGCAACTCACTATGGCTCCTCATGAGTTTATCCAGCAGCCCCTGGTTCCAGGCCAGCAATGGTGACTTCTAAGGACTTTTTCAGATCAGTGTGCTCCCACATTTGCACTACTGCTGCCAACTCACTTTCTACTTGATAGCCCTGAGCCTGGGCTGTCAGCTTGTAACCTGATCCTTGTCCTCCTGCTACTGCTCTCCTAGCTCCCTTTCTCATTCACTTCAATTGCAGCAAACTCTTCATGTTTTCTAAGCTCTCAACTAGGACACACAAGATGAGCTATGAGGCCATCTCCTTCAGCTGCCCCTGCAGCTCCTGCAGTCTGGATGCTACCTGCTCCCTCTGATTCTTATACAGTAGTGGCCAAAAAATTAAGGCAGATATCTTTTTCTACAATTTATTGTTAAATAATGTACTGTGGAGATATTGTAGGCTGAATCCACCCACAACGTATTCCCAAATATCACTAATGAATGGCTCAGACAACAGTTGCTTGGCTACAAAACTCTTTATTTGGCATAGCAAAATAATTGTAAATGCAGATAGCAAATGTCTGTCTGAGAGATGGCAGGCAACGTTACTTCTGCAAGTAGAGAAGAAAAGCTGCCCCTGATGCTCTATAGTTGCCTTCTTATATACCTCTCTGTTACAAAGTTCCAGAAAGTTCTGCATATTCTTGCAAGTCTCTTTCCCCGGGACCCTCCCATGTTTATCCTGTTTTCACTGCTTGTGCTTCAAGGTCTGCTTATCTGTGCAGTTGACCGTAACCCTCTGTCCCTTCCTGTGTTATTCCATTTCCTGGCACTAATTGCAATCTTCAGGGCTCAGAGTATTTGTGCTCATTATTTCTAGCTTGGCCTGCATTTTTCTTGTCTGGGCCCAAACTCTGCACATTCCGGTCCAAAGTGTAGTTCCCTAGACTCTTTCATAGTAGGCCGCATATACTCTCTCTCGCAGCCCACCTGCTTTTCTTCTGTGCCGTCCATATGTTACTTGTGTACATTTCCAGCAGACAAGGGTGCAGTCATATAAAGCAAACATATAAAGCAGACTTGAGCCAATTATCCCTTCAATGTCACACGTGCTTACTTATTTAATCAGCATGGCAATTAGTCACACCATGCGTCTGGCGTCCATTTTAGTTTACTTACACTCTGTAGTAGGTTTCTTGGATGAAGTTTTGAATTTTTACAACTAGGAAAAGATTGAAAGTTACATGTAAAATATGCAATCAAGATGGGTAGAAAGTGTGATATTAACGACTTTGTAAAGGGACAAGTTGTCACACTCCATGCTGAAGGATATTTGCAATGTGCTATTGCGAAACATTTGCATATATCAAGGTGTGCAGTTCAAAATGTTCTGAAATCAGGTGGCTGTACACGTCGTTCGAAATGTGGGCGCAGACGGATAACTACTGGACAAGATGACCGATTCCTCAAAAGCATTATTACATCTAGTCCACATACTTCATCTCAACGTGTGGCTCAGTTAGCTAATGATTGAGGAATAAAGATAAGTGCCAGATCTGTCCGACAATGGCTTGTGGATGAATTCAAACTCATGGCCAGAAGACCTACCAAGAAGCCTATGATGATCAGGAAACAAATTGCTGCCCGCATACAGTTTTGTAGCAAAATGAAAGACAAATCTGCTGAATGGTGGGAGAGGGTAATGTTCACAGATGAAAGTACATTTCAACAAGTAAGTGGGAGTGGTTACAACTACGTCCGTCGACCAGCAGGCAAGAGACTAAATCCGAAGTACACAATCAAGACTGTTTAATACCCACCATCAGTCATGGTATGGGGTGGTATCTCGGCGAATGGACGATGTGGCCTGCACATTTTTGAGAAAGGTGAAAGAGTAAATGCTGCAAAATACATATTCGTGCTGAATAGTAAAGTTAAAATACACATGAATGTTTCTGGCACAACTATATTTCAGCAGGACTCGGCACCGTGCCACACTGCAAAAACAGTCAAAAAATGGTTTGTGGACAACAAGATCGAACTGCTACCAAGTTGACCATCAAACTCTCCGGATCTCAATGTAATTGAAAACTGTTGGAATCTTATGAAGAAAAGGTGGCAGCACACCATCCAACTTCAGAAGCAGATTTAAAGGACATACTCAAGCATAAACTCTAGCATACTGTAAAACGCTAGTTAACAGTATGCCTACAAGAATCCAGGCTGTGCTGAAAAATCATGGACACCCTATCAAATATTGACACATATATTCTTTCCTGAATAAAACTTTGAAAATGATATATATATCTTTGGTTCTTAAAGCCTTTGACCATGAAAGTGACAATAACACATACTTTTCTAATAAAATTCTGATATTTTGGACTCTGCCTTAATTTTTTGGCTACTACTTTATCTCCTGTTCTCTTCACATAGTCTGTTGTTTTCTTACCCAAGATGCACCTCCTGCCAGCACATCTCTTACCAGCAATTTCTGCTGCCTCAGCTAAGTGCAAAATTGGCCCTCTTCCGACAAGAGCTTTTCATACTTGGTTGTCATATCAGAGAGCTGCTCCTGTAGCTCCTCTAACCATCTGGCTACCTCCTGCCAGTACGTCCTGGCTCGGGTATTCCAGTAGGAAACAAAGACATTCTAATATGGAAGGCCCTGGGTTTCCACTTGGACCCTATTCAGAGGGATCCCTAGGGGTGTTTTGTCCTTGTGATGGGAAAGCCTTTGGGAATCCCAGAGTTACTGGGTAGTGTCAATGGTCTTAACTCATTTTCACAGCAGTTCTTTGATGGTCTGGTGAAGGACCTTAACTCGGTGTGTGACTACAGGATTATACTAGGGGGTGATTATAATTGTGTTCTCAATGTCAATCTGGATCGTTCCTTGGGGCGGGGGGACCATGAGGCAAAGCAGAGCCAAAGGTTGTTGGGTATGTGTGAGAGCTGGGACTTACTCAACGCCTGGCAGATACTTCATCCTCTAGAACGTGACTATACCCAGCTGTTCCACACTCATGATACATGGTCTTGTCTTGATTATTTTCTTGTTTCAAGGGACTTCATGAAATGCATGTTTGACACTCGTATCACAAACATGCTGGTTTCTGATCACACCCTGGTTAGTCTAGATCTAGACTGTTGTGGAGACTTGGAGAGACCGAAGTATTGGCAGTTTCTGCTCCATCTTTATGGGGAGATGAGTTTTCAATCCTTCTTGTGACAACAATGTGATTTCTTTGGGGAGACCAACCGAGAGCATATGGACAACCCAGTCTTGCTTTGGGAAACTGCTAAGGTGTACCTATGAGGGATGATCACTGTGTACTCTAGTAGACGCAGATGGACACTTGGCAAGCGGATAATGGACCTGCGGCAGCAGTTGGGGGAGGCATGGCGGAGACATGTCAGAGGCTGGCTTAGCGGTTCACAGCTGAGGCCCAGTCTGACTATCTCGTGCTACAGTCAAAGCTCAACAGTCTGCTGTATTCGTGAACTAAACAATTCTTGTTATATTATTGCTGTGCTCTGTACCGCCATGGAAATAAATCAGGATGTCTACTGTCTTCCCTAATTAAGTAGGGGTGAGGGCCCCAGTATGTGGGGGCTCTTCGGGATACGGCAGGAGTCTTGAGCTCTGAACAGGTACATGTGGCTGAGATCCCTGAACCAGCCTTTCTCCACGGCTAAGGTAGAAGAGGTGATTAAAGGTCTACAGGCAGCGAAGGCCCTGGGACCTGATGAGTTTACTGCTGAATTTTTCAAGTTGTTACAGGATAGGGTCAGTGTACTGTTAGCAGTTATGTACCAGCAGCTTCTGGATCAGGAATCCTATCCCTATGGTGGTAATGAAGCTTTGACAACTGTTATCCCCAAACATGGGAAGGATCTCCTGAACCCGGGCTCTTATCGTCCAATTTCCCTGATCAATTTAGACCAGAAGATTCTTTCAAAAATACTGGCAGATCGGCTGGTCTCTATCGTGCCGTCTCAGGTGGGTTTTGTTAGCGGACGACATGCAGTTGTTAACGTACACCAGATTCTGGCAACTATGCAATATTGTCGGACAAAGGAGATCCCTTAAGCTTTGATGCAGAGAAGACATTTGATTGAGTTAGCTGGGAGTATATGTTTCTGGTCTTGGAACAATATAGTTTTCAGGGGCCCTGTGTGCAAGTGATACGGCTGCTGTATTCCACACCGCTTGCCTGTGTTCTGATTAATGGCTTGCAGACTGAAAGTTTTCCTCTTCAGCACAGAATGTGATAGGGTTGCCCTTTGTCCCCCTTATTATTTATTTTGATGCTGGAATCACTCCTACATATTATCCGAGAGCAGGCAGATATCCAGGAGCTGACACTTTTAAAATCTCCGCCTTTGTGGATGATTGATTGGTACACCTTACTAAACCCTGTACATCAGTGGCTGCTCTCTTGGAGGTCTTCTGGGACTTTGGTGTTTTCTAAGGCTACAAATTTAACCTAGACAAGTCTGAGGCCTTGCCTCTACAAGCCGATGTTTGTAAACACTGGGAGGGGTCATTTCCTTTTCGCTGGGCTTCGGACTCATTTCATTATTTGGGCAATACGCTGCCCGAACACTTGACTCCTTGCTCTCTTTTCACAACCATGTTACCCAGATTACACAACATTCTCTTTTTTTCCTCTGTCACATTAGAGCAGTCCGCCCTCTTCTGTCCACCTCTGCTTTAACTACCCTTGTCATCTCCTTTGTTCTATCTAGACTAGACTACTGTAATGCAGCACTCACTGGTCTCCCACAATACTCCTTGAAACGTCTCTAACTTATACACACACTTCAGCCAGATTAATCCATCATGCATCCAGATTTGATCACATCATTCTACTTCCCATCCGCCTCCATTGGCTCCCTTTATCATCTCGTATAAAGTACAAAATTCTCACCCAGGTCCACAAAACACTTCATACCGGTTCCTCAGAATACCTAGCATCTTCCCTCATTCCGCACGCCCCAGAGCATTCTCTCCATTCCATCCACATGAATCGTCTCCTCTTGCCCCTCTCCTTCCCAGGCACATCTTAAATCCACACGTCATTCCGTGTTTTATTTCCTCGGACCCTTCCTTTGAAATAACCTCCCCCCCTTTCTCCTACTCGAACCTTCATTTATAAGATTCAAGACTCAACTCAAACTCACCTTTTATGCCCAGTCTGGTTTCTCACTGGACTCCCTAAAATGATCTTCTCTTGTGTCTCTTTCCTTCCCCATCTTCCCATCCCAGTGACCTTCTAAGACCCTTATGTGTCATGTCCTGTACTTCCTTCTTTTTATATATTGATTGGCATTCCTTTCTTATTTCAGGTTTTATTGTGTTTTATTGTAAACCGCTCTGCTGTACCCACGATAAGCAGTATATGAAGTTTTAATAAATGAAATTATCGGAATTCTATGGTTACAACATTCACCGTTATTGTTGGACTCGCAGGCTGCTCAGCGATGTTGGCATAATGTGTTGCTATCACTGGGAGGGTGGATTGCTCTTTTTAAAATAGTGCTGTTCCCTAGATGGCTGTATGTGCTACAGATGTTACCCCTTTGATTATTGTCCAAAGACTTGCGCTCCCTGGATAGTCTGCTTTCCAAATTTCTATAGAACAGCAAAAAATTACGTGTCTCGATCCAGAAACTACAGCAGCCCTAGTCTGCGGGAGACATAAAGATACCGAATTTGAGGAACTACAATTTGGCCTGCTTGCTACATCATATCAAAGATTGGCTCTTTGGTATGGAGGAATACACCGGCCTGGTGTGTGACAGAGCCTTCTCGTCTCCCTTATCTCTTGAGTATGTGGTCTATTCCATATTTTGGAGGATGGTCAAGGTCAGGGCCAGAGGCAATGGCTTCACATTGGCTGGTTGCTGGCGAAGAAAACCGTCTTATCAGTTTGGGTGAACAAAGACCCCTTGAGTTTTTGGCAATAGCAGAATGCCCTTCACCAGATAATGCAATATCACCGCTTGTGGGCTCTAAGGGGGCAGATGAGGGTCCCAAAGTTTATGGCCGTATAGGGGGACTACATTAACACATTATCACCCAGGGTAAGGAATATGGTTCTCAACAATCTGTAGAGTCTGCTATGTGGACCTGGTGGGACGCACGCAGCCACAGGGTTTGGAGGGGAAGGGCAGGTATCTGACGTTCATTGTTTCAGGTTGTTGATCTGATTAGTGAGTCTTGGGGAGGGGGTAAGGGAGGGGAGGTTTCTTGATTCCTGCCTTGAGTCCCTGAGGCTGCCTAGCTGGTTGTTATACGCCTCCTCCCGGAGGGTGTGTCAGAAACATCGCACCTCAGGGGGCGGGGAAGGAGCTTGGTAGTGGCCTGGTTTCTTGGCAGGGATAGTGAGGAGGGGGGGAGAGGGTGGGAATGAGAACTAAAATGAAAAATTGATATTGTTTGTGCAATCCTTGAACACTCAATTTTGGTTGCGATTTTGGTTGGTTCCGTGTATTTATTCTTTTGTATTTTGCATGACTTTTCTCAATAAAAATCAGTTGAACATAAATATACCAAATGAGATAAAAAGCAATGAAATGTGCAGTCCTGGAGAAAACCTGTTGACTTATTTTAAATATTTATATTCCACTGTTTTTAAACTAATTTGTTCATAGTGGAGAATAATGCAGCATAAAACAATCAAAACAGCAAACATAAAATACATACTCAAAATAAAAACAATGAACAGAGAACCATAAAATACATTATATAACACAACCATTAAGATGAGAGAAATTATTCAAACTCATTTAATGCAAAACAAAAATTATACATACAAATAGCATAGTAAACAGAACAATTCAACATAAAACATATTATTAACATTGGAGGAGGAGAAAAATGGAACAGAAATGCTATAAAATATGGCAACTGATTATATACTGGATGCAAGTGCATGCAGAAGAATAAGAACCCATTCAATGGCTTTAAGAAGCATGTTTACTAAACTGTGTTAACTGTTAATGTGGCAGATAGCACTTGCAAAGGGTGCCGTGTTAACAGATAATGCAGGGTAAATAGAATAGTGAAGCAATTTTCTCTGCTACCTGCAGAACGCACATTAGCTGTGCACTTGGGTGAGGTGAGCGTGTCTACACCATGTGGTTACTGCAGGAATACTCAATGAATTGTAACTATCAGATTTGCAGACAGCACAGGTGCAACTAACACCACCTCAATGGGTGGGGTTAGCTGCATCCTAGCTGCTGGACGACTGCGCTTTTTGCATATTGGTGCAGTATCTGCTGAGGGAATGCTGTGCAAGCCCCAAAAATATACCACATGATTTTTGCAGCTAACACAGCACTATTTGCATTAACATGCCACATTAACTGCAAAAACCTAACGCGGTTTAGTAAACATGCCCCTAAGGCATAAAATTAATGAGAATTGCTCACTTGTATATCTGTGTAATAACAAAATTTTTTATTTAGATGCAGACCAAGATGTAGAAAAAAGATGCCACTCAAAGTAAACAAAATAAACAAATAAATAATATAAATATGAATTAAACAAAGATACAGAGGTTTGCAGCTTGGTTTGCAGCTTCTTTGAGGCTTGTCGTGCTGTGAGGGCTTGCGTGCATCAGTGATGCTGAGAGCTAAACTATCGGTAGTTTAACTACTGGCAGGGTCTCCCAAGATGGACAGGTCTCAGCTGAGGTGCCAGACCAAGACAAACCACCCATCTGGGCAGCAGCAGAATGGGACAGTGTTGACGGCGGAGGATCACATTTTTGTGACAACGGCAACAACACCAAACTTAAACTGCGCGGAAGAAAGGCCCGGCAATCTACTTCTGTATCTTGCCATGAAAACCCAATGGATAGTTACAACAAAACAAATTGTGCTATGGTGCTGGAAGATGAGACCCCCAGGTCAGAAGGCACTCAACTAGCTACTGGGGAAGAGCTGAAGACTTTCAGAGTAAAGCCAGCATTTATGATGTGGTTGGATCAAAGCCCTCGGGAAGTCTGACTGCTGATGTAGCTGCGCATGAAATGAGAGTCAGAAGCTGTAAAGATGTCTTACACATTGGAACATGGAACGTACGAAGCATGAACCAAGGGAAGTTGGAGGTGGTCAAGAATGAAATGGAACGTGTACAACTTGATCTGTTGGGTGTCAGCGAACTGAAATGGACTGGCATGGGGCACTTTGCATCAGATGATCACATGGTCTACTATGCTGGAAATGAAAGACAAAGAAGAAATGGTGTTGCATTTATAATAAAGAAGAAACTTGCAAAAACTGTAATGAAATACAATGCAGTCAGCGAACGCTTAATCTCTATTCATCTACGAGGATTGCCTATCAACACAACTATAATTCAAGTATATGCCCCAACAACAGCTGCAGAAGAGAATGAAATTGAAGAGTTCTATGAACAAGTACAAGCTGAAATTGACAGAACATGCAAACAGGATATCCTGATAGTCATGGGTGACTGGAATGCAAACGTTGGCAACAAAGAAGAAGGCAAAGTAGTTGGAAAATATGGACTTGCCAACAGAAATGAAGCTGGAGAAAGACTGATAGAATTCTGCAAGACCAATGATCTATTCATCTCAAACACCTTCTTCCAGCAACACAAGCGGTGACTGTACACATGGACTTCACCGAATGGATTATAAAAAATCAAATTGACTACATATGTGGAAGTCAACGATGGAAAAGCTCTGTAACATCAACAAAGACAAAACCTGGAGCTGACTGTGGTACAGATCATCAACTACTAGTATGCAAACTCAAGCTAAAGTTGAAAAAGAGCAAACCACTCATGAATGCAGCAAAATATGACCTTGAGAATATACCACTGGAATTTAAAGACTGCCTGCAAAATCGATTTGCTGCTTTAGATACAAATGACAGAGCTCCGGAAGAGTTATGGAATGACATCAAGAAGGTTGTGTTGGAAGAAAGCGAGAAGTCTCTACAAAAGGTGAAAAAGCAAAAATGGCCAAAATGGATGACAGAAGAAACTCTGAAAATTGCCCAGAAACGCAGAGAAGCTAAAGCCAGAGGAGAAAGAAAGACAATCGCAGAACTCAACAGAGATTTCCAACGTGCAGCAAGACAGGACAAGGAAAAGTACTACAATGACACTTGCAAGGAAATAGAAGCAGAAACTATTAGAGGAAGAACAAGATCTGCTTTCCTAAAGCTACGAGAGTTAAAGAAAAAGTTCCAGCCTCGAATTGGAATGTTACAAGATGCTCAAGGTTCTATGTTGAATGATGCTGAGAAGATCAAGAAAAGGTGGAAGGAATATACAGAGTTTTTATGTGATAAAGATCAAGTGGACCAACAGCAATTTCAACCTGTACCTTATGATCGGGAACCATTGGTGATGAAAGAAGAAGTTCAAGCAGCATTGAAAGCCTTATCACAGAACAAAGCACCAGGCATTGATAGCATTCCCATAGAAGTATTGCAGCAATCTGATGCAGCTGTTACCGTACTCACAAGGCTCTGCCAAGAAATATGGAAGACAACATCATGGCCAACTGAATGGAAAAGATCTGTGTTTATACCAATACTAAAGAAAGGTGATCCAACTGACTGTGGAAATTATCGCACAATCGCTCTGATCCCACATGCCAGCAAGATTCTACTGAAGATTATTCAAAAGAGACTACAACCATACCTGGAACAAGAACTACCTGAAGTGCAAGCAGGGTTCAGGAAAGGGCGAGGAACGAGAGACATCATTGCGGATGTGAGATGGATCCTTGAAAAGACTAAAGAATACCAAAAGGATATCTATTTGTGCTTTATCGACTATAGCAAGGCTTTTGACTGTGTAAACCATGAGAAACTCTGGGCCACATTAAGAAGCATGGGTATACCAGAACACCTGATCGTTCTCTTGCGCAATCTGTACATTGATCAAGAAGCAACAGTTCGAACGGAACAAGGAGAAACAGAATGGTTTAAAATAAGCAAAGGTGTAAGACAAGGCTGCATACTTTCCCCCTACCTGTTTATTTTATATGCAGAACAAATCATCAGAGAAGCAGGATTGTATGAAGACAACAGAGGTGTGAAGATTGGTGGAAGACTCATCAACAACCTTCGCTATGCTGATGATACCACATTACTGGCTGAAAGTGAAGATGATCTGAAATATTTGCTTCTCACAATCAAAGAACATAGTCTCAAAATGGGCCTGCACCTTAATGTAAAGAAGACAAAGATCATGACAACTGGCATAATCAACAGGTTCATCATTGAAGGAGAAGAAATTGAAATTGTGAACAACTTTAACCTACTTGGATCAACTATCAATAAAGAAGCAACAAGCAGTCAAGAAATCAGACGACGCATTGCTCTTGGCAGAATGGCTATGAAAGACCTAGATAAGATTCTCAAGAGCAGAGATGTCTCTCTCCATACAAAGATTCGACTTGTTCAAGCCATGGTATTTTCAATAACATCATATGGATGTGAAAGCTGGACAGTGAAAAAGACAGATAGGAAGAAAATTGATGCCTTTGAATTAAGGTGCTGGCGGCGAATACTGTGTATACCATGGACTGCCCGAAGAACAAACCAGTCGGTACTAGAGGAGATCAAACCTAAGCTTTCTTTAGAAGCTCAGATGACAAGACTTCGACTTTCATACTTTGGACACATCATGCGAAGAGAGAGATCATTAGAGAAAGACATTATGCTTGACAAGATAGAAGGTCAACGCAAAAGAGGAAGGCCAGCAATGAGATGGATCGATACAATAACAGCAGCTACGGGTACCAGTCTGTCAACAATGAGCCGCCTGACTGAAGACCGAACACAATTTAGGATAGCTATCGAGAGGGTCGCCATGAGTCGACTCCGACTCGACGGCACTTAACAACAACAACACAGAGGATAATTTTCAAATCTTTTTATGTGGGCAAATAACTCTTTTACCTGCATAGAAAGTCCTGCGGAAAATTGCATCAACACCCTTCATGGCGCAAGTGCAAAAAATTTTAAAAGATTTAGGGATCCTTTTACTAAAGCCCACTAGGGGCAACTCTGGTGATTCTGACAAATTAACATCTAGCCACTCTCGCCTGCACAGTTACCCTGCCTACAACATCTGCTCTTTTTTTTTACCTTATACCTGGCCTTCTTTTTGCTCTTTTGGTTTGATTCTTCCCTCCATGTTCACCATGTCAGTTATTCAGGTTTTTTGAGGTCACCATGGTCTCTCTCTCATCAGACCCCATCACCTTTTTCCCTCTGCTAAATCGATTCTCTCGTCTCCACTCAGTCTTCATGTAACTGTGCACTTCTAAACTGCAAGTCCCTATGGGCCAATACTTCTCTTATCTCTGATCTTATATTTCAGCATGCCATAGATCTCCTAAGTCTGACAGAATCTTGGTTAAAGGAGGGCAAGGAATTGATTCTTTATCAATGTCTTCCTCCTAATTATGCTATGCTATCCAACCCCTGTCTTTCCAGGAGTGACAGTGGAGTATACATAATCCACAGAACTTCTTTTCTGATCACAGAAATTTCTGCTTCTACCCTGCACTACCCTGAGTCACTGTTGTTTTGTCTTATCTCATCCCACAATATACTTTCTGCTCTTTACTATCCCCCAGCTATGAACACTACCCTATGGGACCAATTGCTCCTGAAACTGCAAACAGGAAGTCAGCATTGGGCGGTCTGAAGAGATGGAAGCAAACAGCCCCGTGATGCTGAAGTTTAAAGGTAGGTGCCGCAGAGCTGTTTATGGCCATTGCCACCATTGCAGGTCTGCAGAGGGATGACAGCGGCATCAGTGGGCACCTCCAAAGGGCCGGCGCTCTAGGCGACACCTAGTTCACCTAATGGTAGCATCGGCCTTGCAGTACCCTACCTGATCATTCTAGGTGACTTCAATATTCATCATGAGCTCCCCAGAAAACAGCTTCACAGGCTTTTGCTCTCTCTTTCCTCTTACTTGTCAATTACCCAACATATAGATTGTTGCTTGACATGTTTCTGGACATACCTTACATCTAGTTATTTCTACTCAGTTTCCCTTTCCCTCTTTCATCTTTCTCTACTCTCGATCTTCCCTGGACCGATCATTATTGCATTTTTTTTCCACCTCTAGTTCATCTAATTTCACCATGACCTTTGCAATCCCCTGCCCTTTACCTTTTCATGCAATATCACCCCTGACACTCCATCTGCCTTTCCATCCTCAGACATTCTTTTCCCCGCTGATTTTGCAACCCTCACTGTCAATATAACCAAGTTCATACTTTGAATTCTCTCCTCAGTTCCAACTTAGACTCAGGGCTGGCCCATCCATTGTGAGAGAATGTTGTTCGCACAGGGCCCTGCACTTCAGGGGGCCCTGCGCCAACAACATCTCACATAATCGGCACCGGCGGCAGCAGCAGCAGGGTCAGCTTCACAGGGCTCCTGGCAGGCCCGGCTCACCTCTGACAGCACCGAAGTGAAGAGCGCTGTTTTTCTTCACTTCGGCTGCTGGCTGACCAGGTTAAAGGGAGCTTCCTGTTTCCCGACACTCAGCATGCCAGCAGCCTATAGTACAACACAGCTGCTGAAGTGAAGAAAAATGGCGGTCTTCACTTCGGCGCTGTCAGAAGTGAGCCGGGGCCTGCCGGGAGTCCTCTAAAGGCAGTCGGAGAGCTGCAGGGCTCTTTGGGGGGGGGGGGGGGAGTTAGGACTGGAAATAGCTGATGGGCTCCTAGGATTGGAAAGGGCTGAGGTGGGGCTAGGATAGGACTGGAAATGACTGATGTGAGGGCTAGGACTGGAAATGTGCTGATGGGGGGTCTTGGACAGGAAATGGACTGATGAGGGGCTAGGATAAGACTGGAACTAGCTGATGGGGGAGCTAGGACTTGAAATAGGTTGATGGAGGAGCCAGGATAGGACTGAAAATGTCTGATGGGGGGGCTAGGATTGGAAATAGGCTGATGGGGGGGGGCTTGGACTGGAAATGGACTGATGGAGGGCTAGGATAGGACTGGAACTAGCTGATGGGGGAGCTAGGACTGGAAATTGGCTGATGGAGGTCTAGGATAGGACTGGAAATGGCTGATGGGAGGGCTAGGATAGAACTAGAAATGGCTGAGATGGGGGGCTAGGATTGGAAATGGCTGATGGTGGACTAGGATTGGAAACACTGGTCAACATTGAAATCGTTACTGACTTTAAAAGGCCCTAATCTGTAGTATCTTGGTGAGCTGAACATGAATATAACATTAAAAAAAATTATTGGCTCTCGTTTTGAAGATATTGCATGTAGTTCATTTTTGACGTTTTACTGTATAAATTTATCCAGTAGGACATCAACAACATCCCAAATAAGCCTTGAATGATGTAATATTACATCACATTGCATAATACCAGCATGCACACATCATCCAGAGTTGATTGCATCTTTTTCTGATGCAATGCAATACTACTGCCAGACGGCTGCTGAAGCCATCTGACGTCAGCAGTGTACTATACGCAGTCGGAAAGGTTGAGCATTTAAAATATTTCAGACTGTGTGCGAGACAGCTTAAGCTACTGTTACAAGTAACTTTTATTAATCATATAATTTTAGCCATTTAGGTACAATACAGAACAGTAATGCCGCAAAAGTGCATTAATACCGTTGACAATTTCTGCTACATTTGTGGGAAAGCGACATTTGCCAACCAGAAGAAAAGTATCACTTCTCAACTGAAGAAGGCATATCATCTTTACTTCGGATGCAAGATTGGTGATCAAGACAAGCCTTGGGCCCTGCATATATGCTGCGCTACATGTACAACACAGCTTTCACAGTGGTTGAATTGCAAAAGACCATCAATGCCGTTTGCAGTCCCCATGGTGTGGAGAGAGCCAAGCAACCACATAAATGACTGTTACTTCTGCTTGGTTCCTCCTCTTTCCAGCAGAATAACGAAGCAAAAGAAGTCGAGTATAATCTACCCAAACATTCCATCTGCATTGAGACCAGTTCCACATGGTGAGGGACTTCCTATTCCAGAACCTCCATCAGAATATTCTCTTGATTCATCTGATGAGGACAAGGGTGAGCCGACCTGTTCTTTTCCTGGTCCGTCAGCATGCAGTGACCCAGATTTTCACTGGGATGCATTATCAACTCCACACAGAATAACACAGGAAGAACTAAATGACCTGGTTCGTGATTTGGACTTATCCAAGAACAAAGCAGAATTGCTAGGATCAAGACTCCAATAATGGAATCTTCTAGAAGAAGATGTCAACATTACTTCATATCAAAAGCGCCACCAGCAGTTGGAGCCTTTCTTCAGAAAGGAAAGTAATCTGGTAGTCTTTTCCGATATTGAAAGCCTCATGAATGCCTTAAAAATCATTCATGACCCACAAGACTGGAGACTATATAGACTCTTCGAAACTGAGTCTGAAGGCTGTGCTTTTGAACAATGGAAACCATCTTCCATCTATTCCAGTAGCGCATGCCGTCCACATGAAAGAGACATACGATAACTTAAAGCACCTACTGACTTCCATTAACTATAACAAGTACAGCTGGCACCTCTGTGGTGACTTGAAGGTAGTTGCCCTTTTAATGGGACTGCAGCAGGGATATATAAAATACATGTGTTTCTTATGTGAATGGGAAAGCCGAGCAAGGGATTGGCACTACTTGCGGAAGGAATAGAATCGCAGACAAAATGTAACAGTTGGAGAGAAGAATATCCAGCACCCAGCTCTGGTTGAGGCTCACAAAATCCTGCTACCACCCCTTCACATCAAACTAGGTTTGATGAAAAACTTCTTGAAAGCCATGGACCATACTTCGCCAACTTTCCGATACCTGCATGAAAAATTCCCTCGACTCAGCGAAGCAAAGATTAAAGAGGGAGTTTTTGTGGGTCCTCAGATTCGAGAGCTCTTCAAAGATGACCGGTTTAACAACTTGCTGCAGGGTGATGCGAAACAAGCATGGAATGCTTTTTGCCTAGTGTCAACAAACTTTCTAGGGAATGTTAGGGCAGAAAACTACAAGGAACTAGTAGAAGACATGCTGATGCAGTATCAGAAACTTGGCTGCAATATGTCTCTAAAGATCCATTTCCTTGATTCCCATCTCGATTTCTTTCCTACAACTGTGGTATGGTTAGTGATGAACAGGGCGAACCTTTTCACCAGGATATCGCAACGATGGAGCAAAGATACCAGGGAAAATGGTCCACTACAATGCTGGCCGACTACTGCTGGACACTCCCCAGAGAAGCTCCCGAACAGCTGTACAAGAGACAGGCGAAAAAAATCTAAGAAGTAGTCTATGACTTGGTTTTTTACAGGTATTAACAGAAGGCCTATTATATTTACTATTGACTGCATTTCGTGATATAAACATTAATTCTTGTAGATTACAAAAATACTAGAGCTGGCTTTGCACTTTCACTGTCATATTCGTGTTCAGCATATAAAAATTGATAAGAAATGACTATTTTTATTTCAGTAACATAACTTTTGTAAAAATTTGTTGACCAGTGAAATGGGCTGATGCGGGGGGGGGGGGGGGGGGGTTGGGAGAATGGGACTAGAAGGGAGCAGATGCTGGGTGGGGCTGGAAATAGAAGGGATAGAAGGGAGCTGATGTTTGGGGAGGACTAGAAGGGGATATGGCTGGGAGAGTGAGGATGGAGAGGGGAAAAAATATTTTGTGTAGGAGGGAAGAAAAATCTATGATTGGTCAGGTATTGGGAAGTAAGTGGGGACTGAGGATGGAGGGGTGAAATTTGAGTGGATGAAAAATGAATAAAGAAAGAAAGAGCAAGAGGGAAAAGATCAGTATGTTAAAGCAGATGTAGAGAGAGAATGGGAAAAAACTAAAAGAGAGAAGAAAGGACAAATGGACTGCAGACAATGGAGAGTTAGCAGAAGACACAAAGAAACCAGAAGAAAGTGACTGGAGCAACTGCAACTGAAAAATAAAATGCACAACAACAAAAGGTAGAAAAATACTTTTTTATTTTGAATTTATTAACTGGAATATGTCAGCTCTGAGAAATGTGCATTGTTAACGTCTTTGCGATTTGTTTAGTACAAGAAAAATTAATTGGTATTTTTATTTCTCCAGTGTTGTTGTACATTCCAAGTTTGGCTTTTGGTGTTCCCAGTTTAGTTATTGTCTTCCTATTTCTAAATTATGATCCCTTGTTCTTTGTTTGGTGACAGTCTATGTTCTGCATCTGTAACTGAGCTGAGGTATTCTGCTTATGTAGTTTCTTTTTGACAGTGCCACTTGTTCTCTTTCCCCAGTAGGAGATGTATTGGTATTCACTGAGATGTATTGGTTTAATATTTTCAGTGTTGCCTTTTGATAGGTAGGATATGCTGCTTTGTGAGTTCTGGTAGTGCTGTTATGATACAGTGGGTTTGCTATGGGTTCTAAATGGGCAGTGTTTGTAATACTTCCTAATGTGCTTGGCAGTTGGCACTGGAGTATAGTAATGTAGAAATCTGGTAGTTTTTCTTTATCCATACACTCATTAAGAGGCATGTTTAATAAAAGTTAGTACATGTTAACATTATGCAAATATTTATGCACATGAGACCCCGCAATGAGTCTCTACACATGGCCCTGCATCTCCCTTGGGCCGCCCTTGCTTAAATTCCATTGCACTCTTTGGCACAGGCCCTCTGCTCCAAGGCACAAGAATTCTTGGTTTCATTCCAGTCTTTATTGAAATTACAACTTCGAAAAGCAGGCACTGTCTCTTTTCAATGAATGTCACTCTCTCTGTGGGTCTGTGAGCACCACTGCAAAGAAGGATTACTTTATTAAATTGATCACCTCCTCCTTCAAACAGCCCAAATAGTTTTATTCTGTTGTTTCCTACCTGTTGCATTCTCCTTCCACCACAAATAATACACCTCCTGAATTATCTCTGAGACTATTGAATTCATTTTCCATCTCATCTCTTTCTTCTCCATCCTCATCCTTTCCTGCAACCCTAACACATACTTGGGGTACCTTTAACTTAACCTCTCTTATTTCTCTTACCTGTAAAAAAGAACTCAAGCAGGGACTGCAGTATTTCAGGGAACAGTTCAGAAATATGGAGAGTGAGAATTTTTCTTAGAAAGATATGTATAATAAAAGCCGAGGTCATGTCTTTACAAAAAAACCTAGGCAGGAGACAGATGTACTCGGTGAGACAGAATGATTTTGCTTGCAGAATGCTTGTCCTGATTAAGCGTGAACAATATGTTTGTGCTTGGCATGATCTGTAACATGTAATATTTAACTTGATCTTTAGCACACAGATAAACAAAACATAGTGCAGAAGCATGACATAGAATGATAAGATGAAATTGTACAATGTGGCAGTTTTTTCCTAATAAAAGAAAGTGCTACAGCCTATCTGGGAGAGGAATTATGGGAAATTGCTCAGGTGTGCAGGCCCGAATTCCTCCACTGAAGCTCCAGTAGTACTGTTATTGTTAAGATAAGACTCTGTCTGTGTGTGTGTGTTTTTCTTATTTGCATCAAGTCCAGGAAATTGGAGTCAAACAGCCGAGGTTGGATTTTGCTGCTCATTGCCCCTGGTCAGAATTAGAGCATGCAAACATTACCAAAATCATTATTTCCTCTCAAAAAAACGTCCTGCCCTTTGAATCCGATTCCCTCTTCTGGATTCCGATTAACTCACCAGTCCTTCTTCCTAGGGCCTTCTCTATTATTGATAATAGTCATTTATCCGATACTGCCCCTTCCATCTGAAAAAGATCCCTAATCTGTCCTCTCATCAAAAAACCTACTCCTAACAAAACTCTTATGGCAGATATGTTTCCAACCTCCCCTTTCTGTCCAAAATCTTAGAAAAGGCAGCATTCTCCCAACTTAGTGACCACCTGGAAAAAACTAACATATTCCAATCTGATTTTTGTACAGACTACAGTACTGAGACTATTCTTGCCTCCCTTCTCAGTGACATTCACAACTCCTTCTATCAAGGTAATATTTCTCTTCTTGTTTCTCTTGATCTCTCTTCAGCTTTCAGTCTTGCAGATCATTCTATTCTCTGTTCTCGTCTCTATGTAATTGGTTTATGTGATACTGTCCTTAACTGGTTTCACTCTTTTCTTTACAACCATTCCCCTACTGTTGACTTTGGCCCATCTACCTTTGCTACATATCTTTTGGCTTGGCGTATCTTTCAGGATTCTGTTCTTGCTCCTTTGCTCTTTAACATTTTTCTTGCTCCATTGTTCCTTCTTAGTCACTCCCAGGACAGTTCCTCATTCAACTACTCCAATCTCAGTCATATCCCTCTCCTTTCCCCCTCCTTTCTCCCTTTCTCATGCGCCTTATAGAACACACACTCTATATCTAATAAACTTGCCTTTAATCACGATCTTGTTATCTTTAATGGTCTCCATCTTCTGGCTCTAACTGGGACCTGGCTCCTCCCTGATGAAACAGCTTCAATCACTGCCCTCTGTCATTGCAGCAACAATTCTCCCATATACCTCTCCATACTGGAGTTTCACATTCTTGTCAATTTCAAACCCTCCTTCTACTTCAGTCTCACTCCTTTCCCTCCTTTGAAGTCCACTCCATCTGCCTTTTTAATCCTTTACCTCTCTAGATAGCTACTATTTATCGACCCCCTGACAAGTCCATCTCTACCTTTCTCACTGACTTTGACTCATGGCTTTCTGTCTTTCTGGATTCATCTTCCCCCTCCCTTATTCTCAATGGCTTTAATATTAATGTTGATAACCCTTCTGACTCCTACACTTTAAAGCTCCTTTCCTTTACCTCCTCCTTCAACCTCCAGCTTTGCTCTACTGCTCCCATTCATCAGAATGGTCACTGGCTTCACCTTGTTTTCTTCTCTAATTGTTTACCATCTAATTTCAGCACCTCAGTTCTTCCCTTATCTGACCATCACCTGCTTAGCTTCACTCTTCATCACTCTCTGCCTCAATCTCACCCAGTCTCCTCCTACCTCTTTAGAAATCTTCATGCTATCGATACATCGTCTCTCTCCACTATTGTCGCATTACCTCTTTCCTCTGCCACATCTTCTAAGTCTGTTGACAAGGCTGTAGTTTCCTATAATACTGCACTTTCCTCTGCTCTGGATGCTCTTGCTTTGCCCATGCCATGCCCTATAAGGCACACTGTACCTCAGCCCTGGCTTTCTTTGACTACCCATTATCTACGCTCCTGTGCCTGCTCAGCTGAGTGCATTTAGCTCAAATCCTGCACCCCTGCTGACTTTCTTCACTTCAGATTCATGCGTGTCTCCTTCCAGTCAACTATAGCCCTTGCCAAGCAAAACTACTAAGTCCATCTGACTAACTGTCTTGCTTCTGACCCTCTCCATCTCTTTACAACTCTCAACTCTCTCCTCAAAGTGCCGCCACCTCCAACCCCTTCATCCCTATCTGCCCAAACCCTGGCTGACTATTTTCATGACAAAGCCCACAAGATTACACTCCAATTCCCCACAAGTTCAACTTCTTCCCCTCTTCCGCCTCTTCAATGCCAACATTTCCCCTCAGCCTCTGCTTCCTAACAGAGGCTCTGCATTTCAAGCAAAGGTAAGAGTGTATGGCTTTTAATTACTAGCTCTCTGCCTGAGAGCTCTTAAAAGGGTTTTGGTACATTTTTAAAACAAAATTACTTTCTTTTTGGTGCTTTGGTTCAAAAAGGGAAATATTTTTGTTAGTGGTGCAAGTTTAAAACTCTGCTTTTAGTATCTTTCTCAGCTCTTTGAAGCTACTGACACCTCACCCAGTGTTAGTTCCCTCCCTACCCCCCCCCCCCCAACTCCCACCCACCCTTTCTGAGTAGTCTTGCTTTATAGGGCATCTCCCCAATTATCTACACACAGAGACTTGGAATAGCATATTTAGAACACACTTAAAAAAGATTAACTGCTTTTTCTCTGAAAGGACAGCTAGGAAACCAACTGGTACTTTGATAGGTCTCTCTCTTTTGCTTCAGCAGATACCTAAGCTTCATCAACTGAACAATGGCTGGGAAAAACTGTATTGCCAAAGTTGCCCCCGTTACAGCTTCTACCTCTGTCCAGACAGGGATTCCAATGCCAGTTGAATGATCAGTTCCATGTGCAGCATGCCTGCATGCTGAAGTTCTTAGGAAATAAGGGGAGGAACTCAAAGAAGAGGTTGCGAGGCTGAGGAGCATTCAAGACAGTGAGATGAGATGCTTGTTGAAACATCCAAGCTCTTCAGCAGAGGAGAATGGAGGAGCCTACAGAATGATGAAGGTTGGACATGAGTCACCAGGGCCTGCAGAATCATCAATCCTACTCCTCCAACCCTTGCATTGAAGAACCATTATGCAGCCCTGGAAGTGGAGGAGGTGAAAGCATCCCAGGAAAGGGAAGAACCAGAGCTCATGTACCCCAAAGTTGCAGAATCAATGACCACAAGGAAGCGAAGGGTAGTGGTAGTTGGTGACTCTCTTCTGAAGGGTACTGAGGCATCCATCTCCTGACCAGACTTGATGTCCAGATGCTGTCTGCCAGGTGCCAAAATCCAAGATGTTACAGAGAGTTTGCCGAGACTCATCAAGCCCACTAATTATTACCCAATGTTGCTCATCCATGTCGGCACAAATGATACTGCCAGGTATCCCTCTGAGCATATCAAAAGTGACTTCATGGTTCTAGGATAGAAGGTGAAGCAGTCAGATGCACAGGTGGTGTTCGTTTCAATCCTCCCTGCTGAGGGTAAAGGCCAAGGCAGAGAAGATTGCATTCTGGAGATATGCAGCGTGGATAGTGTCATCAAGAGTGTTTTGGTTTCCAGGACCATAGGACGCTGTTCCAAGGGTTGCAGAACAGAGATGGCGTCCATCTGTCCAAGTAGGGTCCATGTGTCTTTCAGTAGCAGATTGGCTAACCTACTGAATAGGGCTTTAAACTAGATTCATTGGAGATGGGTGAAGAAAGCCCCAAGGTAAGTGAAACATTAAATGCCTTTATGGAAATGGGTAAAAGAGGCAACATATGGAAAGCAGTGTGTATAAATGCGTTTAGCATGGGAAATAAGCTCCCAGATGTTGAGGCTTTAATGGGAGAGGCTGACTTGGATTTAATGGCAGTTATGGAGACATGGTTAATGGACAACCACAACTGGGATGTAATTATAGATTTAATGGCAGCAACAGAGACATGGGTCACAGACAATCATGAGTGGGATGTAACTGTACCAGGCTATACTTTAGTCAGAAAGGACAGAGTAGGAAGAAGGGGAGGAGGAGTGGCACTATATGTAAAAAATAATATTAAAACTATGGAAATACAGGGCTTACAAGGGAGAGAGGGGCACTGTGGGTTAAACTGCAATAAAGAAAAGATAAATTTTATTTGCACTGGCGTGATATACAGACTTCCCTTACAGGAAGAAGAGGTGGACTGAGAGTTAATAGAAGCCATATGCAGCATTGACAGGAATGGGAAAGTGCTACTGATAGGAGATTTCAATATGCCAGATGTTGATTGGCACATCCCTGCTGCAGTATCATCTAGAAATAAGAAGATCCTGGATTCTCTACAGAGAGAACTATTCAGGCAACTGGTAACAGACCTCACACGTGAGGGGGCCATACTGGACTTGGTGCTTACCAATGGTGAAAGTGTTTCTGAAAGAGGGAGATCATCTCGCATCCAGTGATCACCAGATGGTGTGGTTCAGTATTAGTACTAGGGCTGATAAAATCCATTCTAAAGCAAGGGTCTTAGACTTTAGGAAAACTAACTTTGCCAAGATGGGCCAGTATCTCAAGGAGTCATTAGTGGGATAGGAACAGTACTACTACTACTACTGAGCATTTCTGTAGTGCTACAAGTCATACGCAGCGCTGCACTGACATATAAGAGAGAGTCCCTGCTCATCAGAGCTTACAATCTAGTCAACATAGGCAAAACAGAAGGTGCAGATAGGGATAAAACAAGGGGGAGTGGTAAAGAAACAAAGAGATCAGGTGAGTCAAGAACCAAAAGCAGCAGAGAAGAGGTGAGTTTTCAGCCTGGATTTGAAAAGTGTCAGAGAAGGTGCTTGGCGTACAGACACGGGTAGTTTGTTCCAGGCATAAGGTGCAGCAAGGTGAAAGGAGCGAAGTCTGGAGTTAGCAATAGAAGAGAAGGGCACAGATAGAAGCGATTTGCCAGAAGAGCGGAGTTCCCGAGGGGGGGGGGTGTAAGGAGAGATAAGAGAAGAAAGGTAGTGAGGAGCTGCAGAGTGAATGCATTTATAGGTCAGCAAGAGAAGTTTGAACTGGATGCGGAAATGGATAGGGAGCCAATGAAGTGACTTGAGAAGAGGTGTAATATGGGCATGACGAGGCTGGTGGAAGATTAGCCACGCAGCAGAGTGCTGAACAGATTGAAGGGGAGAGAGATGATTCAAAGGGAGAGCAGCAAGGAGTAGGTTGTAGTAGTCAAGACGAGAGGTGATTAAGAAGCATCTTAGTAGTGTGTTCAGAAAGGAACAGCTGGGTGATGTAGAAAAACAGTGGGCAAAACTGAAAGGTAATATTTTAAAGACAACCAATCTTTTTCTTAAAATAGTAAATAAAGGTAAAAGGAAAAGGAGACCGTTATGGCTTTCGAAAGAAGTAGCTGAAAAGATGAAGAAAAAGAGGGAGGCCTTACATAAGAACATAAGAACATAAGATATGCCATACTGGGTCAGACCAAGGTCCATCAAGCCCAGCATTCTGTTTCCAACAGTGGCCAATCTAGGTCATATGTACCTAGCAGTTTCCCCAAGAGACACAGGTTCCCCAATGCTTGTATTGGTTCAAGCATTGATATCCTGGGTCCCTTCTTAATAATGGTTTATGGACCTTTCCTCCAGGAACTTGTCCAAACCTTTTTTAAACCCAGCTACATTAACAGCCTTTACTACATCCTCTGGTAACAAATTCCAGTGTTTGATTACACGTTGAGTGAATAAATATTTTCTTTTATTAGTCTTAAATAGTTTACCCTGTAGCTTCATTGCATGTCCCCTAGTCTTTCTATATTCTGATAAGGTAAACAATCGATCTACGTTTACCCGTTCCACTCTGTTCATTAATTTATAGACTTCTATCATATCTCCCCTCAGCTGTCTCTTTTCCAGGTTAAAGAGCCCTAACCTTTTTAGCCTTTCTTCATAGGAGTATCCTTCCATCCCCTTTACCATTTTGGTGGCTCTTCTCTGAACCTTTCTAAAATCGCTATATCCTTTTTAAGATACGGCGACCAGAATTGCACACAATATTCAAGGTGCGGTCTCACCATGGAACAATATAGAGGCATTATAATATCTTTTGTTTTATTTTCCATTCCTTTCCTTATCATACCTAGCATTCTATTTGCTCTCTTGGCCGCCGCTGCACACTGGGCCGAGGGTTTTAACATGGTATCCACAATGACGCCTAAATCTTTTTCCTGGGTGGTGGTTCCTAATGTGGAACCTTGCATCGTGTAACCATAGTTTGGGTTGTTCTTCCCTAGGTGCATAACCTTGCACTTGTCCACATTAAATTTAATCTGCCATTTTGATGCCCAGTCTTCCAATTTATCAAGATCCTCTTGCAATTTTCCACAATCCTCTTGGGTTTTAACAACTTTAAATAGTTTTGTGTCATCTGCAAATTTGATAACCTCACTCGTTATTCCACTTTCCAGGTCATTTATGAATATGTCAAAAAGCAACGGACCCAGCACAAATCCCTGGGGTACACCACTATTCACCTTTCTCCATTGGGAAAATTGGCCATTTAGCCCTACCCTCTGCTTTCTATCTTTTAACCAGTTCCTGATCCACAATAGTACACTGCCTCCTATCCCATGACTCTTTAGTTTTGCCAAAAGTCTCTGATGAGGGACCTTGTCAAAGGCTTTCTGAAAGTCCAGATACACAATATCAACTGACTCACCTTTGTCCATCTGATTATTCACTCCTTCAAAAAAACATGACAGATTAGTAAGACAAGATCTTCCTTGTCTAAAGCCATGTTGGCTGTCTCCCATTAGGTTGTGACTATCTACATGCTGAGTCATTTTATTCTTTATGATGGTTTCTACCATTTTTCCCGGTACTGATGTCAGGCTCACCGGTCTGTAGTTTCCCGGATCACCCCTGGAACCTTTTTTAAAAATTGGTGTTACATTGGCGATCCTCCAATCTTCAGGTATTAGAGATGATTTTAATGATAGTTCACAGATTACTAATAGCAGGTCTGCAATCTCGTATTTCAGTTCTTTCAACACCCTTGGATGTATACCATCCGGCCCAGGTGATTTGCTACTCTTCAGTTTATCTAATAGTTGTAATACATCTTCCCGATGTATCGATATTTCCTTCAATTCTTCCCCACCTTTAAATACCATTTCAGTCATGGGTAACATCCCTACATCTTCCTCAGTAAAGACTGAAGCAAAGAATTCATTCAGTCTCTCCGCTATCGCCTTGTAGCCTCTTAGTGCTCCTTTAACCCCTTTATCATCTAATGGACCAACTGACTCTCTCACAGGTTTTTTGCTACGAATGTACTTGAAAAGGTCTTTACTTCACGTTTTTGCTTCCGCAGCAAGCTTCTTCTCAAATTCTCCCTTTGCCTGCCTTATCAATGCCTTGCATTTGACTTGCCAGTGCTTGTGCTGTTTCCAGGTTTCGTCATTTGGCTCTTTTTTCCATTTCCTGAAAGATGCTTTTTTGGCAACAACAGCCTCTCTGACCTCACCTTTAAACCATGCTGGCAGTTTTTTGGACTTCCTTCCACTTTTCTTAAAGCGTGGAATACAGCTGGTCTGGGCTTCCAAGATAGTATTTTTCAACAACAGCCAAGCCTGATGTACATCTTTAACCTTTGCAACTGCTCCTTTTAGTTTTTTCTTAACTGTTTTCCTCAATTTATCGAAAGTTAAAAGGTGGTACTGTGGATTTCCTTACTATCCCTCCTCCACTAATTAAATCATAGGCGATCATGCTATGATCACTATTGCCAAGTGGCCACAACAACCTTATCTCTTGCACTAGATCTGGTGTTCCACTAAGGATTAGGTCTAATATGGCTTCCCCTCTGGTCGGTTCATGAACCAGCTGCTCCAAGAAGCAGTCATTTATTTCATCTAGGAACTTTATCTCCCTAGCATGTCCTGCCGTGACACTGACCCAGTTGATACCGAGGTAGTTGAAATCATCCATTATTATTACTGCGCTGTAACTTTTGTTAGCTTCCTTGATTTCTTTGAGCATTTCATGATCCATTTGGTCATTCTGGCCAGCCGCTGGATAGTACACCCCCACTGCCATTGCCTTCCCCCTTTTACATGGAATTTCAATCCATATAGATTCTACAGCAGATTTTGTTTCCTGCAAAACTTTAATTCTTTCTGACTCAATGCCCTCTCTAACATAGAGAGCAACCCCTCCCCCAATTTGATCAGCTCTATCATTACGATATAGTTTGTACCCAGGTATCACAGTGTCCCACTGGTTGTCCTCCTTCCACCATGTCTCTGATATTCCATACATATCTAACCTTTCATTTAGTGCTATATATTCTAACTTGTAGGAATGGACAGATAAAGGGATACCAGAATCCCCAATATGTAATTGAAGATGGATGAATTTCTTGATACAAAATGTGTTTAGAAGTTTGACTTCTCACCTACTTCCTTTTAAATAGAACAGGATGTCATGATCATGAGTTCTGTGTAACCGTCTTTAAAATAGATGGAACAGTGTTAACTAAGCATAAAGGCTATGAACTGTGCAACCATAGTTCATTGTACAGTCACTGCTGACAAAACATAATTTTTGCAACTTTTGCAATTATAAATTTCATCTAATATACTGTAATCAGATCTTACTCTGTAAAAAGAACTTGTTATTTCATGGTTATAATAAATGACTGTTACTTCCTCTTTTTCTCTAATAAAAAGGAGCTTTTTAGGAGGAGGACTTTGAATTCAATAAGCGTGGAATTATGCCTGTCCATAGACTGCTTATTGTCTTCCCTCTGAGCTCAAAGACAGTAACACTTGTGTGTGTGTGATTGTGTTCTGTATTACTCTCTGCCTGTCTCTCACTGCTTGATGGACCAGAGACCTAAAGAGCCGTGGTATTGTGGTCAGATCACAAAGTTTTCTTCAGTTGTGCCGTGACTCGGATCTCTGTGTTCCTTCAGCAGTTGGAAATAGCAGACAAGTCTCAAGGACGCAGGTGGTGGTTGCCGTGAGTGAGTATACTAAAGAATTGACAGATATCTGTGTGTATATTGTGATTGTAATGTAAAGCCGGTAAGGTTAATTAGAGATCTCAGTTAGATAAGTGGAGTGAGATGGGGCAAGAGAAAAGGAAGCCCTAATTGTGAAATGAGGCGCGAGTTTGGGTGAAGCGCCCTTATGTTAACATTCGATGACTGCCAGTAACCACAGTTTGCCGTTCCCCTTGGAACATTTCAGTGGGACAAATTGAGGTTGATTACAGTATGAAATGTGATTAGATTTAAGCAAATTTCATACCAGTCATGAATGTGCCGTGTATGGTTTAAGGCTGAAAAAGTGCAGCAAGTCACTGACTTTGTGTTTAAAAATCAAGTGTTTAGGATGGATAGTGTAAATATAAAAGAAACGGAAGCTAACAGGGAAAAACGTATATCATTGCTGTATGACTGTAAAATAGAAATTAATCAAACAAAGTTTTAAAGGACTGATTTTCATGTCATAATTGTAGTATGAAGTTTGTTTTCTCTACTTTAGTGATTAAGTGTGCTGTGCAGTGTAAGTTTTGATATTTACTGCAGTAATAATGTAGAGGTTTCCGGCAAGATAACAGCTTGGCATGACTGCAATATTAGCAGGAAGAAAGTCTTGAGCAACTGTGGTAAGATTTTCTTTGTTAGACTAACCATTAGCCTTATTGGGGAAGTTAAAAAAAAACTCCAAATGTGATTAACTATTCCTTTTACTTGTGTATGTATAGTAAATAAGTTTTGTTTTTTAGGTCTGGATCTGAACTTATTTTGGGTTATGAGAATTTATTTACTGATTCCATTCTATGTGTAATAATGCAAATGCTGAAAAATATTAGAAACATTACTCCTTGGTGTTTATGTCTCTGGATATTTTGTGAAAAAATGATTGATGATATATTCCCCAAATTGTATTTCTAGTTATATTTGATGTGAATGAACGGGAAGATCTTTCATGCTTTGATATATTTAGATATTTGATAAATTGTGTGATGTAATAAAGATTTAAAAAATTGTTTTAAAGGAAAGAGAAGTTAGCAACTTAACTGGAAAAAAATTGAATTGTTAGTCAAGTTAAGTCAAGCAAGTTTGTTTACTTAAAGGGAAAAAGTGAATGATACAATTACATTCAAACAAGAGAATTAATTAATTAAAACAGTATGGCGAATATATGTATAATGTTGAAAGTTCAACTATAATAGTGTATGAGTAAATGTCTGAAGAAAAAATGCTGATATTCTCTTAGTCTCTTTTAAACTAATCTGCAGGAGTCGATTGGAGGAGTGATCTTAAATTCTCATGTCGTATATGTTTTAGTTATTATGAAAGACCTCTGCAGAACTGATGTTATTAATTGCAAGTGTGAAGCAAATGCCTTGCTGCTAGTGGAATATTTTTAAATTAGTATCACTGAGTTAGATTTAATATGCCTATCTCTTCTATTGCTACTGTTTGTGTTCTCACTCAGGGATTTCCCATTGGACGTAAGCCACTGGGCTGGTAGCAGTAGTCTTTGCAATCCAAATTACTGATTTTCTAATACTATAACATGTCTCTCATTAAGTTTTTGTGTCTTCTACACTTGGAAAAAAAACAGTTTTCTTCCAGCTCTTTTCTTGTTACTGTTTGACCTCACACTGTACTGATGGTTCTGCTTTGCACAATGAGTAAGGAAAATTCATGCAATTGAAAGAATTGATTCTGTGACAGAGTTGGCTGCTTTGCTATTTGCTAATGCTCAACTAGCTGGAGTGTTCACTCTTTCTAGAGCTCTTGAGTTATCTGCTCACTTGATTAATACTGATTTTGCCTCAGGCTTCTTGCATGAGGAGCTCTATGTGCTGATACTACTATGCTGTTTTGTTCTGAAAATAGTGTAACAAAGATAAAAGTGTTAAGTTATTAAGAAGTGAAGTTGATTAATGTGAAGAGAATGAAGACTACGTGTAGGGATATGGAAGCGGAGAAGACCAGTGAGGTACTGGGGTGTTTGAGTGTGCAGGATGCGGTGATAATGTTTAAAGTAATGTGAGTTGAATCATCACCTAAGATAAGACAGCCTTCCTAATAATTGTTGACAAACAATTGAAATGAGTTTAAATTATTTGTCATAAACTGCTAGTTATGTTTTAATGTTGTTACCCCTTGAATAAACCAGATTGACTATATCTTGTATATTGTTAAGGCTGGAGAATACATCACAAACATAATTAGTGATATGAATATGTACAATTGTGTTCCTGACAGGAAAAAGCAATGTGTCTATCAGACCACATGCTAACAATTGATTTGGCAAGTAGACAGAATAAGTTTAGGAATGCAGATGAAAAAATAACTATGTTACAGACTAGCTATGTAATAATTTAGTGCTAGCTATGGATGTATTGTAATTAACAATAGATAATATAATTCTGTTCAACAATTTAAGACTGTTATTAGGGATGAATAATTGTGCTTGTTTGCAATTGTATGGCATCAAGAGAGATGCTGTAGTGGAGAATTGGATTTTTACAAATTATATATTGTATGCACTGAATCCTATGGGCCGAAGATGAAGAAAACTACTGTGAATGAAATGCTACTGAATATGGAGACTCCTGATAAACATCAACGATTCCAGCGGAACTACTCATGTATGCGCAGCAGTGAAGCATGAGTGGATGGTCACTGAAAAAAATTGATCTAAGATGTGCATAGCACAGCCCATGGTGAGAAAGGATGCTGCTGACGAATCTGGAGTGATGACTGGTGTCATGATATGAGGGACTAATCTCTGAATTATTGCTAGATCTACGAGAAGCAGTTGGCCACTGCTGGATGAGGTAGTGCTTACAAGAATAACACAGGTACACTACCAAAAAACTGCCTCCAGTTTTGCAACTGATTCCTATAGATTTTGGGGTGCTGAATCCAGGAAAAATAGCCAAAATGTTCCATCACGTCACGTTTTCTTGCAAAATTAGATTTCTTACCCATATAAGGAATGTTCACATAATTTCTTTTTAGCCGACTGCAGTTTATTTTCTTGGCCCAAAATAGAGGTTGTAATGGTTAACTAACTAGAAACACTCCCTCATGATATTTTAGAGTGTTTTGTATTCATTTTATACATTAACAGGACAATTGGGAGGCGGGGGGCTAAATCCAGTACTCGCGCTGGTGCATGTTCTTTCCTGTTCGCCTCGCCTCGTTCGCTCGCTCAAACACGGTGGTTGCGACATGAACGTTCCTGTCAAATTTCAGTTTCTTGCAAGTTCATTATTACCTTTTGTTTGCTCAGTCGTAATCCAGCTTTATTCCGAAGTGGTTCACTACAGTTGTAGTTTGCAGTGCTCTGTATTTGTGATGGCTCACAGAGCCAGAGGTTGTGTCAACTCTCCGGACAGTTTTTGTTTTATTTGTGGGGAATATACCGTGAAAAAGCGGCAGAGGAACATTTCTGCATTTATTAAAGTATATTTCGCCTATTTCGGTTTGAAGTTAGGCGATCAAGACAAACCGTGGGCTCCTCACAAAGTGTGCAAGACATGTGAGGAAGATCTACACTTATGGATGAAAGGTAAAAAACAAGCATTTCGTTTCGGAATACCTATGATGTGGCGTGACTGCTATTTTTGCTCTTGCATTGTGAAGGGATACAACTTAAAAAATAAGAACGTAATAAGTTACCCCAACCTTCCCTCAGCAATTAGGCCTATGCCTCATAGCAACGAAGTACCTGTGCCTGAACCACCAAAATCTTTGGATCATATTTGTGTGGACGGTTCTGATCATGATGAGACTCATCAGATGGCTTTTCCCGATGAGTCCAGTACTTCCGAGTTTGAAACTGAACCAGATCCGAAACCTGAACTTTTCTCTCAAGCTGAATTGAATGATTTAGTCCGGGATTTAGGACTCCCAAAAGATGCTGCCCAACTGCTAGGTTCTCGGCTTAAACAGAAAAATCTATTGTCACCAGGAACAACTTTTTATTGGTACCGCAACCGCGAGACACAATTTTTGAAGTATTTCAGCAAAGAGGAAGATTTGGTATTTTGCAACGATATATACGGAGTGATGGAAAAGTTTAAACTCAAGTATGATCCTGCTGAATGGCGGCTGTTCATTGATTCGTCAAAAGACAGCATAAAAAGTGTTCTTCTTCATAATGGCAACACATTCGCTTCAGTTCCTATTGCTCACTCTGTTATTCTCCAAGAAAAATATGTGAATTTGGCCCTGATTCTTCAGAAGACTCGTTATGATGAGCATAAGTGGATGATTTGTGGAGACTTTAAAATTCTATCCATGCTATTAGGGCAGCAATCCGGTTTCACCAAATATCCCTGCTTCCTTTGCTTGTGGGATAGCCGGGCCCGCGACCTACACTGGGGGAAAAAAGACTGGCCAATTCGGGAGTATTTGAGACCCGGTGAGAAAAATGTTCTTCATGAGAGCTTGGTACCTCGTGATAAAATTCTATTACCACCTCTCCACATTAAGTTGGGTCTCATTAAGCAATTCATCAAGTCCCTTCCAAAAGATGGTGAGTGCTTTCGGTACCTTTGCTCAAAGTTCCCCCAACTTTCTGAAGCAAAGCTAAAGGAAGGAGTGTTTGTTGGCCCTGATATAAGGAAACTCATTTCAGATGGAGCATTCGCTGAAACGATGTCTGAGAAGGAAAAAAGGAAGCCTGGGATTCCTTCAAGGATGTTGTTCTCAAATTCTTGGGGAACAGGCGGGATGAGAACTATAAGGATATTGTTGCCAGGATGCTCAATGCCTTCAAAGAACAAGGCTGTAACATGAGCCTGAAAGTCCATTTCTTGCACTCCCATGTGAACTACTTTCCCGAAAACTTGGGGGCGTACAGTGAAGAACAAGGTGAAAGGTTTCACCAGGACATCAAGGACGCAGAGAGAAGGTACCAAGGAAGATGGAACACCACTATGATGGCTGATTTCTGCTGGTTGCTGCTGCGGGAAACCCCAGATGAAAAATACGCCAAGCAGCGCACCAAGAGAAGCATTTGGGGGAAGAAGAAATGGGCCCACCAGGAGATTGATTGACCCAAGAATGACTTTAAAATCTAAACTGTTGACAAATATCGTGTTTTTACTAAACTTTGAAATAAAAATTTGCTAGTTATTACCACAGTGTCGGATCTCATTTATTAGAATTTTATTTTCACACCATCGGGTGTTTGTCTTCATGTATTGCAATGGTACGGTTTGCGTTTTCTATTCTTACATACATACCTGTACAACATTTTTTGCACATTTCTTTGCTTTGCTTTGTGTCTAACCTCGCTCTTATATGCTCAATGTTTGTGCACATGTATGTGGCTGTTTTAAGTGCAGACAATTTTGCTACCATCACAGTGTGTTTTGTTGACATTACTCTATTCTTATGTGCTGCCTTGTTACAATTTTCTTTATTCTTATTTGAATAACTACTAAACAATTAGTATAAAGAATTCATCCAAGAAACTTTTATCTCGATCGCACTCAATCTGAAACGTTCACCTCAAACTGCTAACCCAATGTAGCAAAAAATCTGTACGTGATAGAGCAAATTGGTTACCAGATTTGGATTCAGCGCACCAAAAAACGTAAAAATCAATCGAAACATTAGAGGCAGTTTAAAAAAAAATTTTTTTAGTGTACCTGTGTAATTAATAAATAATAAACCATACATATAAAACTTTACACATATAATAATAACTTGATATATGTGTAAATAACTCTAAAATTAAAAATAAATAAATTAAAATGAATTTAAAATATCAAAAAACAGCCATACTTAAACAAAGGGTGTGTGTGACATGTAACCAATGCTCTATTGTCAATAACAAGGAGGAAAATACCTCTGTCGATTATAACCCCATATGTTGTCATGTAAGCTAAAGGGAAAGAGGAAATAAAATCAATGCTGCTACCTATAAATAGAAAGCAGGAGTGAGCAGCATGAATTGAAGGTGCAAGTTACACCAAAAATAAATCTTAATTGGTCAATTACATAAAACTCTACTCATAACTGTAAAAAAACAAAACTACAGTAACTTGATAAGATCATATTCATAGAACATTGCTAAAATGCCGGTTCGATTCCAGATTGTAAAGGGTGAAAGTTCTACCAAGGCATGAGCAATAGTCTAAAACAAAGTTTTGAAAAGACTACTCATAGTAATTTGGAAACAGAATGTGACGGCTTACAACCTAAAACATTGCTAAAAGTGACGGTTCAGTTCCAGATTACAGGATGTTTTAAAGGTACTGTATTATGATTTGCAAACATACCTGATGCAAAAATTATTTAAAGAAACACTATCACCGTTGATTACATGCCATGTAAAAGTGAAGCTTGAAGTCTTGAATTGTAAAAAAACCGCCTGCATTTGCACCATGACATATATTCACTACCGAGGGAAAACTGGAGTCAGCTGACCTCTTTAAAACATCGATTGACTAAAAAACCTCTTATAACACATCCTGAAAGTATGATCAGACTATACAAATGGCAAATATACTATATTATTGTAGCCAATAATAACCATTGTGCAACATGCATATTACAAATATTGCCTTCAAATAATAAGCGCAGGTGATAGCCGTGGGAGAACTGCTAAATGCCATATCTCACCCCGATAACCAAGGCAGGTCGGACCCGGTGGTACCCTGCTCCCCCCCCCCCAATAGCCTTCCACCCCTGCCACCCCCAACCCCCCCCCCCTCCCGACCTCAAAATAATCAGCCCAGACACAAAGAACTTTGGCTCGTATGGTCGCAGCTTTATTAACAAACATAGCATTCCAAAACATTTCTTTGCAACATCCAACTTCTTAATATAATAACCCACAAGCGGAATGAGCCCTCACCCGCCATACCACTAGCAAGGTGACCTCATTCCACTCCCGCCGCGGCCGAGCCAGCAGCAAAGCCAACCCCCCTTTCCCCGGCCTCGCCATATTACTAGCAAAGACCGGCCAGGGGTCATCCGGGTTGAGGGCGACCGCCCCCGCCCCAATTCCAGATTAAGGCTCCGGACCCCGGAAACCTCCGGGATCCTGCACCCCCTCCCGCCCCCCCCCCCCCCAGCTGCGACAACCCTTTCCAAATCCAACCACCAAATGAAGGGCGGGCGGGTGGGAAGCCAGAGTCCTCGCACCCGCTGCTGGTCTCGAAGAGAGAGACTGTCGCCGCCGCGCGTCTCCCTTAAACCCCCCCCCCCCCCCCACGGTAAAGCCCTTCTCATTGGCTCGCGCCCACTCCTGAACCGGGCGAGCCAATGAATTTAAATGATGCCCCGCAAGCACCTGCCCCTCACCAAAGGCCTCGGGCAGGGTCCCCGCACCGGGCCGAGCGCCTGGTTACCTTCGGCCGCCAGGACCCTGCCCCGCGGCCTCGACATAACCAAGGAAGGTCGGACCCGGTGGTACCCCGCTCCCCCCCCCAATAGCCTTCCACCCCTGCCACCCCCAACCCCCCCTCCCGACCTCATAATAATCAGCCCAGACACAAAGAACTTTGGCTCGTATGGTCGCAACTTTATTAACAAACATAGCATTCCAAAACATTTCTTTGCAACATCCAACTTCTTAATATAATAACCCACAAGCGGAATGAGCCCTCACCCGCCATACCACTAGCAAGGTGACCTCATTCCACTCCCGCCACAGCCGAGCCAGCGGCAAAGCCAACCCCCCCTTTCCCCGGCCTCGCCATATTACTAGCAAAGACCGGCCAGGGGTCATCCGAGTTGAGGGCGACTGCCCCCGCCCCAATTCCAGATTAAGGCTCCGGACCCCGGAAACCTCCAGGATCCCGCCACCCAGCATAGGGCACGTTCACGCCTCTACGCCGCCCCCCCCAAGCTGCGACCATCGAGACTCCCACTGAACCACACATTCCAAAGCCTCCTGCCAGTCATTCAACAGTAGGTCCACACCCATCGGGGATAAGTGCACCCTGTCCTGGCGATACAGCCCAGCACAATCAACGTCAACCCAGGGGTGCAAGATTTGATATCCCCCGTGCTCACAAACCCACCGCCCAATCTGCCGATTGACCTTTGCCAATCCCCTGGACCAACGCCGCTGCTGCCGGCAGACAGGCCTTGGAATGGTGTCTGACCACAAGACAATAACATGAGGGAACAGCTGAAGGACCTCCGCCAGATCCCTCTTTGCCGCTCGAATTAGCTGTTTACAAATCCATCCACTTAGATCATTTCCTCCCACATGCAGTAGGATCACGGCGGGCTCCGTCCTCACCCGGCTATGGTGCCGAAGCAAAGGTAAAAGCTGCGGCCAACGCAGACCATGCTCACCCAGCCATAGTAGAGACATCAACGCCGGGTCGAGTCCTAAATTGCAACCCAATGGTCGTTCAGCTACCTGCAGTCCCGCCTAATGCACAAATGAATGTCCGATCATCCAGCATACATGCGGGCACCGCACAGCATCTGAAAAAGAAAACAGAGGTTATCCCCACGACTACCAGCTCCCCTCATAAACGCACATAACCTTTAAAGGCCTGTGATCACCACCTGCCAATGCTCTGAATCGCCGCCTCTGAAAGCCCCGCCGCCGCCGCACTTGTCGCCGCCCAAATACGAAAAGAATGCGGCACAAAGCACGTAGGATCCAAGCCCAAATACCGTATGGCCATCCTCAGCACCGCCGCCACCTGAAAATGGGTCACCCAACATGAATTCTCATGCAAGAAAAACAGACGACCCGCCACCGGGCGCACCGACAAATAGTCCCTCATTGCCGACACAGGGCAAGTCAGAAGGGAAACCACCTCGTGAAGTACCACCCACAACCCTTTGCCCAACTTGTCAGTCTTTGATCTGGCCAGCTTAATCCGTAGCTGCCCCCCCCCCCGACCTGCACATGACTAGACAACAAGCCCCCAGTCCGCGCTGCCCTGCCAGAGCTAGCCACCAGCTCCCCGATACGAAAAGCACCAAAAAAGGCCAAGCAAACAATGCCTTAAAAAGAACAGCCTCATAGCGGGACGACGCCACACTCGGCAGCGTCGCACAAAGCCGGACCAGCAGGTCGTGTGTCACTGGCAACCGTGCATCCCCAGGAGACGACAAGCTCTCTCCCAGCCCCATAACAACTTCTGAGCCAAAAACCCAGGTCTCGCAGATCCCCAGCCGGCAGCCCTGGTAAAGAAGGTAAAACCCGCCAACCGACTCCGAACTGAGGCCCAGGACACACCATTGCATTTAGCCACCACTATATATTGTCCCAGCAAACCGTCGACAGCAGCTCCGGGCTGCCATCCTTGAGACTCAAGGTACTCCAACACGGCATCAAATCCTCTCCTGTAGGCCGACCACGTCGCAGGCGATAGAGAATTCTTCAACAGGCGTACCATTTCCGCTGGCCAATCCTCCACAATTGCTCTGGAACCGCCAAACCCTTCTCGCTCGCTTCTGGCGCCAAGGTCCGGAAAAGCTCCCACTTGAAACGAGAGAGAGCATCAGCAATTCTATTAGTGCAACCCGGAATGTGCCAAGCCTTCACAGCTACATTCAAACGCAAACAAGCAAACTATGTCCCGCATTAAACCTGCGACCTGCGCGCAGCGCGGCGTATACCGATTGACCACCGCAACCACAGCCTCGTTGTCACACCACCAGACCACTCTGCGATTCCTCAACCGTTCAGGCCACAAGTGCAACACGACCAACAAAGGAAACAGCTCCAAGAACGTAATGTTACTAGTCAAGCCAGCTGTGTGCCACGCTTGAGGCCACTGGGCCGCACACCAATCCCCCCCAAAGTAAATACCCAAACCACCGCTACCTGCCGCATCCGTATATAGCTGTAAATCCACACTGGACACCTCCGCCTCCATCAGAACAGAAACCCCATTAAAATCCTACTGGAAAACATCCCAAACTCTCAAGTCGGCCTTCATGACCTTGGATATTCTGATACGATGATGCGGCTTACGAATCACCGCTGTGGCCGCCGCCAATCGACACATAAAAACACGGCCCATCGGTATAACTCTGCAAGCGAAATTTAAAGAACCAATCAATATTTGCAACTTCCGCAAGGATAAGTTAACGGACGCTAACCCATTAGCTACAAGGACCCGCAACTTCACCACCTTATCCATCGGGAGGCGCACCACCATTTCGACCGAATCGATCTCAACCCCCAAGAAAGTAATACAGGTAGCCGGGCCTTCCGTCTTGTCGACGGCCAACAGGAGCCCACACGCGCTAGCCATGCGTAGAAAACCGTCCATCAACTGTTGACATTCCTCCGACCGCGCCACCCCCACAAACAGAAAATCATCGAGATAGTGCACTACATTCCCACAGCCCACCCTCCGTACTAAATTCCAATGCAAAAAGGTACTAAACATCTCAAAGTAGGCACACGACACCGAACAGCCCATAGGCATGCACTTGTCCACGTAGAATTCCTTATCAAACGAAAAGCCTAACAAATAAAACGAAGACGGATGGACGGGCAGCAACTGAAAAGCCGATTCGATGTCCACCTTTGCCAACCGAGCCCCCAGGCCACAACGTTTTACCAAACCCACTGCCTCATCAAACGACGCATAACGAACCGCGCACAGCTCCTTTAGTATATGATCATTCACCGAGTCTCCCAACGGAAAAGAAAGGTTATGTATCAAACGAAACTTCCCCGTCTCCTTCTTGGGCACATCACTATTACTTGGGGGCCGTGGTAGGGAGAGGCACGCCGCTCTTTTTGAAACATTTAAGTGCGGAATGTCCGCCCCCACAGGCCGAGCACGCGTGTCGGAACTTGCAGTCAGGGAAGGGGCACGAGGACCTATTGAAACGCCAACAGATGTCCCCTGCACCCCCTCCCCCTGCTTTCTGCGGCACAGTACCCCCGTTCGCACGAAAGGGCCGCCCCAATCCTGCCACGCTACCCGCCCCAGCACGCACCCCCGCCCCCCCACTCACACCCGCCCCAACCGACATCTGGGTTAACCACAGATTGATATCCTGCGTACCCCAGGACAACGACTTACTCTCCTCCATCTTCTCCCGAAACTTCTCGTAGTAATTCAACCAAGCAAAACTGCCATGCCTTTGTGCAGCTTCCAAAATAGAGTCCGTGTACGCCAAAAGCATTCCATAATCCTCCGGAGCCTGATGACCCCAGACGCTCGCTAACCTTAGAAAAGATCTAACCCAATTGACCCAACCCGACAGCACTGGCCCCCTGCCCCACCCCACCAGCCCTTGTCCACCCCAACCACGCCCCCAACCCCCGCCGCCCCATTCCCAGCACCCCCCTGCAAAACCCCACCCCCATCCCTCCCACCAACCGCCTCCACACTGGATAGCCCATCTGCCGCCATACCCCTCCCTTGTCCCTGCGGCCCGGTTTCGCCTACCCGCTGCCCGGGGTCCAAGTCTCCACCCCCCCGCGCCCCCTGATAAGAGACCTCCCTCTTTGCCTCGCTGCTGAGGCTGCCTCCTTGCCCCTCCTTACTCCAGCCCCCCTACTGCCAATAGCACCCCTGCCCCTGGCCCCAAGAGCCACCCTTTGTCCAAGCCTACCTCTCGCAGCTCCCCTAGTGGACCTCTCCGACTGCCCCTCCGAAGGCACAGACCGCCCTCCTCGCCTACCATCCGCCACATGCTCTCCCCTGCCCCGTCCCCCAACACTGGCCTGCCTTCCTTTACGCGGAGGCATTCTCACCTCCCAGGCCCCGCTCACCCAAAGCTGAAAAGGGGAGAAAGGAAGCACCACCGAGAAACCCCCCTGACGTAGACCACGCTGCAACCCCTCCCTTCCCGCTTGCTTTCCCCGTTTCTTCTTTGTTTTTTGTTTTTTTTAATTAAACCCCGAACCCGCAAACTGCCCAGAAATCCCACACCCTACTGCTATTGCTGAATCCAGATCTGCAATGCACACTGGCCGAAGGATTCTGCCGCAAAATTACAGCCGACCCGTAACCGCGCCGCTTCAGCCCGCCGACCGAGGTAGAAAGCCAGAGTCCTCGCACCCGCCGCTAGTCTCGAAGAGAGAGACTGTCGCCGCCGCGTGTCTCCCTTAAAAACCCCCCAAGGTAAAGCCCTTCTCATTGGCTCATGCCCACTCCTGAACCGGGCGAGCCAATGAATTTAAATGATGCCCCGCAAGCACCCGCCCCTCACCAAAGGCCTCGGGCAGGGTCCCCGCACCGGGCCAAGCGCCTAGTTACCTTCGGCCGCCAGGGACCCTGCCCCGCAGCCTCAACATGATCACAGTCCAAATTCACTCAAATTAATTTAATTAGGTCTTACTAACATACATATCTAACAGACATGTGATGGTCACAACAACAATGCGGTGCATGCAAACTCTGTGTACACATCCTTGTAATCATAAGGAACAACGGAGGTGCAAAACAGAGAACATCCTCACCATCCAAGGAAACAAAAAACAAGCCATCAGTTCAAAAAATCTATCTTTTAGATAATGACAATATCTGTATTTAATATAATCCACATATTGAGGGAATAACAACTACATAAAAAACAACCTTACAGTATGCACCCCCACCATGCTTTTTTATAAAACAGTAACAGAAACCAGCCAATTAAGGTCTAATAGCATTAAATCTTACCCATAAACTTAACTGCCTTTATGAATGACATAGGATAATGAAAAGCGACAATGCAATGAGATTATAGCCTATATCTTCTAATTGCCATCGTAAAAACCACAGCCAAAAGTATACATATAAAGCCAGGAGTACAAAAAGATTGGGTTCCCTTTAAAAATCATTAATGAGCCAGAACTGGCTAAAAATTAAGAATGTCATACAATTGAATATACAAAAATATATATAATAAGAGACAATATGCTAATTGATAAAACCCACTACCCGTGTCATAGTATCATAGTAAGTGACAGCAGATAAAGACCAGCATGTTCCATCTAGTCTGCTCAGCAAGATGGCAAGAGTAGGTGCACCTGTCGCTCTGTGCAGGCCACCCCTCCCCATGTTTTTGTTTCTGTTTAGGGGTGAACCCACCACTCCATGTAGGACACCCTTATTTGTTCAGACGCTAGATAGTTCAGGAGCTAGATGGTACCGTTTATTTTGCTTTTATCCTGTTGCTGTAAAGGGATCCACTATGTTTGTCCCATGCCGTTTTGAATTCCATCGCCGTGTTTGCCCCCACCACTTCCATCGGGAGGGCATTCCAAGCATCCACCACCCTTTCAGTGAAGAAATATTTCCTGACATTGCCTTTCAATTTACCACCTTGCAGCTTCATGTTATGCCCTCTAGTTTTACAGCTTCCCCGTCTTTGGAAGAGGTTTGTTTGTTCATCATTTCTCTTTAAGTATTTAAAGGTCTGAATCATATCTCCCCTGTCCCTCCTCTCCTCCAAAGTGTACATATTTAGGTCTTCAAGTCTCTTCTCATAAGGCTTCTGACGCAGGTTCCAAATCATTTTGGTCGCCTTTCTCTGAACAGTTTCCAGTCTTTTTACATCTTTTGCAAGATATGGCCTCCAAAACTGAACACAGTACTCCAAGTGAGGCCTCACCAGTGACCTGTACAGTGGCATAAGTACCTCTTCCTTTCTGCTGGTAATCCCTCTTTGTATGCAGCCCAACATTCTCCTGGCCTTTGCCACCGCCTTGTCGCACTGTTTTGCCACCTTGAGATCATCAGAGATAATCACACCAAGGTCTTTCTCCTGAACCGTGCATACCAACCTCTCACCCCCTATTGTGTACTTTTCCCTTGGATTTCTGCTACCCAAGTGCATGACACTGCACTTTTTCACATTAAATCGTAGTTGCCAAGCATTAGACCAGTCTTCCAGCTTTTGTAGATCTTTCCTCATGTTATCCACTCCCTCGGGGGAGTCCACTCTGTTGCAAATTTTTGTGTCATCTGCAAAAAGACAGACTTTTCCATTCAGTCCTTCAGCAATATCACTCACAAATATATTGAACAGTGCCGGGCCCAGGACCGAACCCTGAGGCACCCCGCTAATCACCTTCCTCTCATCCGAGTGAGCTCCATGTACCATCACCCTCTGTTGTCTGTCAGTCAACCAATTTCTAATCCAGTTTACTATCTTGGGACCCATCCCCAAGCTACTGAGTTTATTGACAAGCCTCCTATGAGGAACAGTATCAAAGGCTTTGCTGAAATCCAGATAGATGACATCCATTGCATGCCCCAGATCTAGTTCCTTGGTCACCCAATCAAAGAACTCAATCAGATTTGTTTGGCAAGACTGTCCTTCGGTAAAACCATGTTGCCTCGGATCTTGCAACCTGTTGGTTTTGAGAAAGTTCACTATTCGCTCTTTCAGGAGCGCCTCCATTACTTTTCCTGCCACCGAGGTAAGGCTCACGGGCCTGTAATTTGACACTTCTTCCCTATCACCACTTTTGTGTAGAGGTACAACATTAGCCATTCTCCAGTCCTGAGGAACCACTCCTGTTTCCAAGGATCTGTTGAAGACATCCTTTAATGGTCCTGCAAGAACCTCTCTGAGCTCTCAGTATCCTGGGATGTATCCCATCTGGCCCCATGACTTTGTGCACTTTCAGTTTAGCAAGTTGTTCTAACACCTCATCTTCTGTGAATGGTGTGGTATCTACTTCAGTCCTATTTTTATATTTGGGAGTCACAGCTGGTCCATCTCCAGGATCTTCTTTAGTAAAAACAGAGCAGAAGTATTTGTTTAGCAATTTCGCTTTTTCAGTGTCACTTTCCACGAATCCTTTCCCAGCACTTCTGAGTCCTGCAATTCCAACTCTGATCTTCTTCCTTTCCTGAATATACCTGAAGAAAGTTTTGTTGCCACCCTTAACATCTTTAGCCATCTTTTCTTCTGCCTTTGATTTTGCTATCCTTATTACTTTTTTAGACTCTTTGAGTTGGATCCTGTATTCATTTCTGTGTTCTTCTGTTTGCAAGCTTTTGAATTTTGCGAAAGCTGTGTTTTTTGCCTTTATTTGCGCAGCCACCTCTTTGGAAAACCAAATAGGTTTCCTTCTCCTCTTGTTTTTATTTATTTTTCTTACATATTTATCTGTTGCCCCTTTTATTGCCGCCTTTAGTTTAGTCCATTGCAATTCCACTTCCCTTATCTCCTTCCACCCCGTCATCTCCTCCTTTAAGTACTCGGCCATTTTATTGAAGTCAGTGTTTTTGAAGTTTAGGACTTTGAGCTTGCTATGATTGGCCTGTACCATGGCTTTTATCTCAAACCACACCGTGTGATGGTCGCTGTTGCTCACAGGGGCACTCACGCAGACATTCGACACGTTATCACTGTTGGTAAGCACTACATCCAGCGTTGAGCTTTCCCTGGTTGGTTCTATCACCATTTGTCTAAGTAATGCATCTTGGAGAGCATCCACAATTTTTTTGCTTCTTTCCAGATGTGCAGAAGGAGTAATCCAATCCACATCAGGTAGATTAAAGTCACCCAATATGATTGCTTCCCCCTTTATTGCTATCTTGGCAATATCTATAATCAATTTGTTATCTCTCTCTTCAATTTGAGTCGGAGGTCTGTAGACTACAGCAATATGGATGACAGTGCCATCTCCTCTTTCCAACGCAATCCAGAGCGTTTCTTCTTTTCCCCATGTTCCCTGCATTTCAGTAGCTTTAATACTGCTTTTGACATACAAGGCTACTCCTCCTCCTTTTCCATTTTCTCTGTCTCTTCTGAATAGATTATAGCCAGCTATGGCTATATCCCAATCATGCGATTCATTAAACCATGTTTCCGTAACGGCCACGATGTCCAAATCCGTTTCCACCATTAGGGCTTCCAGGTCTGGAATTTTTTTGGCTAAGCTTCGAGCATTTGTGCTCATTGCTTTCCAGCATTTACCTGGCTTGTGTGTATTTTGCATTGATTTTATTCTTTCCACTTCTTCCCACTTGTTTTTGATGTGTGGTTTAAGAGTGTGGCTGTTTCTGATGTTGTTCTGCTTTTGCAGGGGGTGGCATGCAGATGTTGACATTCCACATCCGTCACCCCCTTTTCCTAGTTTAAATGCATATCCACATACTGCCTGAATTTTTCACTTAGGTTTCTTTTCGAGAGAGGAAGTATTTTTCACTTAGGTTTCTCTTTGGAGAGAGGAAGTATATTAAAACACGATCGAGACCGGATCATAAAAACCGACTTGAAGTGATAAAATAAACATGTGTGACTACTCATACTAAGAAAATACAAAAAATAGAAAAGAAGTAAATAAAAATCACTAAACATGAATAATAAAATTAAAATTGGTAGATAAACTACAAAGAACAACCCTAATGGGGTACTCTTTACTCAATACTGTGTGACAACTAATTCATAATGGAGCACTTAAAAATGAATAAAACCAACCCACTAAAACTTGTACATAAAATACAAATAAATGAATAAATAATAAATAAATAAATAAAACCAACAGAGTAAGAGGAGACCTGTATCTATATTAAAATTGACCCAACCTTAAAAAGCGATCGTATGTGCCAGCCGAAAATGAGCGACATACAAAAACCTACAAGAAAATGGACAAATCACTATCTAAATTGAGGCCATTAGGGGATAATATATCAAGCATAAAAATGTACCATTGCTCTAACCTCATAATAGTTTTATTAATATCCCCTCCTCTCCAATTCATTTTAACCCTTTTTAATACAAAAAACTTTAAATCTGAAATCTTGTGTTGTTCTTGCCAATGGGACGCCAGCGGTTTGTCAGTCAAACCCCTCTTAATGCAACTCTTATGTTCTATTATCCTCACATGAATACTACGTATGGTTTTGCCCACATACAATTTCTCACAGGGACATTGAACTATGTAAATGACATGGCTAGTCTCACAATTAGAAAAATCATCTAAAAAAACTTCTGTTTAATTATTGAATGAACAAATTGATTTCTCACTGGTAGCACATGTGTGCATACAGAACAACATCCACACTGATACTGTCCTTTATATTTTGAAAGAAACCTCTTTCTGAAAAAGCTGACGGGACCAACATATTCCGTAAATTGACATTTCGTTTATGGGCCACTACTAATGATAAATCATAAAAACCAGGTAGAGTTTGTTTTAAGTGCCATTCATTTTGTAATATTTTTGTAATACCCTGAGAGTGTTGTGAATAAAGGAGAGGACACGACATACCCACATCAGACTTCTTTGATCGTGGTTGCAAAAGTAACTCTCTAGAAGAGTCCTGAGCCCTCTTATACAATTGATTAATATATCGAGAAGGGTAATTCCTTGCTACAAATCTATCTTTCATTATTCTTGCTTAATACTCAAAAACCTTTACCATGGTACAGATAAGCACAACGTCGTGGTAAGAGCACCCCTTCGTGCCACAACACGGATCAGGCAATGGTCTCACTTTCATCAGGGCTGAAATATACAGTCATCTTCACCACCATGCCACTGGTGTCTATCTGCCCAACCACAGGGGGCTCTTGCACAAGCAGCCTGCAGGGCCTGCATGACAGTGTCATTTATGCACTGGTACACCGGATGGGTGATACACAGGTTCATGCATACTTTCCATCCTGCTTCTCTGGTCACATACATGGATATCGCAGGTCAACCTTAGGCACAGAGCCCAGATTCCAGGTGCTGCGCCTACTCGTCTATGCCACGATGGGTGCCTACGGTTGTGCTCGATTTGTACAGCATTTTTGTTGCTTGCCCATTTTGGAAGCACATGACTCACAATTCAAGCACTTTTCCTGAACGGGTAACTTTCTGCGAGTATGGCAGGTCTCGGCGCCTTATTGAAAATCGGGCCCTCTGATCCTAGGAGACTTCAAACTCCCCTCGTAGCAGAACTTGCTTTCAATTGAAAGAGGCTCTCTCCCTGAACATTTATGCCACGGAGGTATTTAAACATCTCAATCATATCACCTCTATCCCGCCTTTCCTCTAAGGTGTACATATTAAGATCCTTCAGTCTGTCCTCATATGCTTTATAATGAAGACCACTAATCATTTTAGTAGCCACCCTCTGCACCGACTCCATCCTGTTCACATCCTTTTGAAGGTGCGGTCTCCAGAATTGCACACTATACTCCAAATGAGGTCGCACCAAAGACTTATACAGAGGCATTATCACCTCTTTTTTTCTGCTAGCCATTCCTCTCCGTATGCACCCAAGCATCCTTTTAGCTTTTGCCATCGCCTTTTCTACCTCTTTATCTATTTTAAGATCATCAGACACAACCACGCCTAGGTCCCGCTCTTCTTTAGTGGACAAAAGTACTTCACCCCCTATACTATATTGCTCCCTTGGATTGCTGCAGCCCAAAATGCATGACCTTACATTTTTTAACATTAAATCCCAGCTGCCAAATTCTAGACCATTTTTCAAGCTTAGCTAGATCCCTCCTCAAGTTATCTACACCTTCCTGGGTGTCTACTCTATTGCAAATTTTGGTATCATCCTCAAACAAGCAAACCTTACCCGACAGCCCTTCTGCTATATGCTTTATAATGAAGACCACTAACCATTTTAGTAGCCACCCTCTGTACTGACTCCATCCTGTCTATATACTTTTGAAGGTGCAGTCTCCAGAATTGCACACAGTACTCCAAATGAGGTCACACCAAAGACTTATACAGAGGCATTATCACCTCCTTTTTTCTGCCAGCCATTCCTCTCCCTATGCACCCAAGCATCCTTCTAGCTTTTGCTGTCACCTTTTCTACCTGTTTAGCTACTTTAAAATCACCAGACACAACCACGCCTAGGTCCCACTCTTCTTTAGTGGACAAAAGTACTTCACCCCCTATACTATATTGCTCCCTTGGATTGCTGCAGCCCAAATGCATGACCTTGCATTTTTTAACATTAAATCCCAGCTGCCAAATTCTAGACCATTTTTCAAGCTTAGCTAGATCCCTCCTCAAGTTATCTACACCTTCCTGGGTGTCTACTCTATTGCAAATTTTGGTATCATCCTCAAACAAGCAAACCTTACCCGACAGCCCTTCTGCTATATCATTAACAAACATGTTAAAAAGAAGTGGACCAAGGACAGATCTCTGGGGCACCACTGGTAACTTCCTTCTCCTCAAAGTGTGCTCCATTTACCTGTACCCTTTGTCACCTCTCACTCAACCAATTTCTAACCCAAGCAGTAACTTTAGGGTCCATCCCTAGGGTGCTCTATTTGTTTATAAGTCGCCTGTGAGGAACGGTGTCAAAGGCTTCACTGAAGTCTAAATACACCACATCTAGGGCTTTCCCTCTGTCCAACTCCCTGGTCACCCAGTCAAAGAAATCAATCAGATTTGTCTGACAAGACCTACCTCTGGTGAATCCATGCTACCTCCGAACTTGTAATTCGCTCAACTCCAGAAACCTCACTATTTCCTCTTTCAGCAGCATTTCCAATAATTTACTCACCACCAAAGTTAAATTAACCAGCCTGTAGTTTTCAACCACATCCGCTTTTGTGTAAAGGGACCACATGAGACTCTCTCCAGTCCTTTGGCACCACTCCCGACTCCAACAAGGCATTGAAAAGGTCAGTCAGTGGAGCTGCTAGAACCTCCCCAAGTTCCCTCAGTATTCTAGGGTGTATCCCATTCGGTCCCATCGCTTTGTCTACTTTAAGTTTAGCTAGTTTCTCACGAACACAGACTTCTGAAAATTATTCAATATGCCCTTGCTTCTGTTCCTGTTTGTGGGTGTTTTCTGAGGTCCCGTTCTTGGTTCTTCATCTGTGAACACAGAACAGAAATATTTGTTAAGCAATTCCGCTTTATCCTCATCAGTTTCTACATATTCCTCCATTTCGCCACTTTTGACCTTACTCTTCTCACTAACATATCTGAAAAATGTCTTATCCCCCCATTTTATTGCATTGGCTATTTCCTTCTCTTTTTGAATCTTTGCTTTCCTGACTACCTTGCTAGTTTCTCTTAGGTTTTTCCAACTATAGATGCCTGTCTTCCTTTCTCTGTGATCTCTTGTATTTCATGAAGGCCTCCCTCTTTTTCTTCACCTTTTCAGCTACTTCTTTCAAACACCATAGCAGTCTTCTTTTCCCTTTACCTTTATTTACTATTTTAACAAAAAGGTTGGTTGCCCTTAAAATATCCCCTTTCAGTTTAGCCCACTGTTTTTCTACATCCCCCAGTTGTTCCCATCCCGCTAACAACTCCCTGAGATATTGGCCCATCTTGGCAAAGTTAGTTTTCCTAAAGTCTAAGACCCTCATTTTTGAATGGATTCTAACAGCCTTAGTCCTAATACTGAACCACACCATCTGGTGATCATTGGATGCGAGATGATCTCCCACTATAACATCAGAAACACTTTGACCATTGGTAAGCACCAAGTCCAGTATGGCTCCTTCACATGTGGGGTCTGTTACCAATTGCTTGAATAGTTCTCCCTGTAGAGAATCCAGGATCTCCTTACTTCTAGATGATACTGCAGCAGGAATGTGCCAATCAATATCTGTCATATTGAAATCCCCTATCAGTAGCACTCCCCCATTCCTAGCAGTGCTGCGTATGTCTTCAATTAACTCTCCATCCACCTCTTCCTCTTGTGAGGGAGGTCTGTATATCACACCAATGCAAATAGATTTCTCTTTCCCTCTTTCAGGTTTAACCCACAGTGCCTCCTCTCTCCCTTTTAAGCTATGTAATTCCAAAGCTTTAATATTATTTTTTACATATAGTGCCAATCCTCCTCCACTTCTTCCTACCCTGTCCTTTCTGAATAAAGTATAGCCTGGTACACTGTTCCCTCTAAGCTGTGCGCGTGTGCGCACGCACACACCTCGCCAAGCGAGCGCACATACTTTACAACAGAGCGCACAAAAATTACGGTTCTGATTCTAATAGAAAACAACACAGACGTCTTAAAATTTAAAAGTTGTGATTGTAATTACTAGAAATTTTCCACTTCATTTAGTAATCGTCTATTTTCATTTAATTTGATTAAAATCAGTGTGGTGTACATACTGTATTCTGACATGTAGTCAAATTTTAAAGTATATAACTCCGAGTGTCGTTATGTGGTGCACAAAAATTTAACCTTCCTTCAAAAGCTGCACAGCTGATATTTTATGCGCACACAGCCTACAGAAAATTAGAGGGAACATTGGCCTGGTATAGTTACATTCCAGTCATGGTTTTCTGTGAACCATGTTTCTGTAACCGCCACTAAATCCAAGCTTCAACATTAAAGCTTCAACATCTGGGATCTTATTACCATGCTACGGGCATTTATACATACCGCTTTCCATATGTTACCCCTTTTACCCATTTCCATAAAGGTATTTAATGTTTCACTTACCTGGGGGCTTTCACTTACCTGGGCGTTTTCTTCACCCATCCCCAATGAATCTAATTTAAAGCCTTCTTCAGTAGATTACACAGTCTGCTACTGAAGACTCGTCGACCTTTCTTGGATAGATGGACGCCATCTCTGCTCTGCAACCCTTGGAACAGCATCTCATGGTCCAATAAATCAAAACGCTCTCGATGACACCATCCACGCAGCCATGCATTCATCTCCAGGATGCAAGCATCTCTGCCTTGGCCTTTACCCTCAACAGGAAGGATTGTAGAGAACACCACCTATGTACCTATCTGCTTCAACCTTTGTCCCTGAGCCATGAAGTCACTTTTTATATGCTCAGAGGGATACCTGGCAGTATCATTTGTGCTGACATGGATTAGCAACATTGGGTAATAGTCAGTGGGCTTGATGAGTCGTGGCAAACTCTCCGTAACATCTCGGATTTTGGCACCTAGCAGACATCATAACTCTCTGGTCCCTAGTGACTTATGTCCAATCTTTATCATTCTGTAGGCACCCATCTTCTCCTCGGCTGGAGAGATTGGATGTTGCAAGAAGCATCTTATCAATGTACTTCTCACTGTCTTGATACAATTTTTCACAGCCATTGTTCAGTTCATGGAGCTTAGGTATCTAGTCTTGAAGGACTAGAAAAAGGGACTGTTACTTCTGGAGAGAGATATGCAACTGTGAGTATATACTTCTGGTAATTTTCTAAAAGGAATTCTTTGTATTAAAGCTAATTAATCTGTGAACCCACTATTTTTTGTTAAATCAGTCAGGGCCTAGTAGCAGCAGTTTAAGTTTAAATTTAAAACACAGAGGAGAACTTTCTGGTTACATTTCATACCCATCAGAGAGCTTGTAGTTTAAATTTAATAGTCACTCAGAGCCTAGTAACAGCAAAGTACTTTTAGTTTAAATTTAAAACACAGAAGAGAGCTTTCTGGTTACCTTTGGAACCCAGCAGAGAGCTTGTAGTCTAAATTGAATAGTCACTCAGGGCCTAGCAGCAGCAAAGTATTTTTAGCTTAAATTTAAAACACAGAAGAGAGCTTTCTGGTTAAATTTAGAACCCAGCAGAGAGCTTGTAGTTTAAATTTCATAAGAAGTTAGAGCCTAGCAGCAGCTAAGAGCTATAATTTAAATCAAATCAGAATTTAGCTTAGCACAAAAGGCAAAACAGGGTCTGTACTCTTTGAGCAACAAATAAAGTCTTCTAGAGACCTTTAGAAAGAGGCCTTCTACCTAGGGGGCAAGAGACCTGTGAAACCTTTTCAATAGGTCTTAATACCAGGTGGCAGATCAAAAGGCCATTTTGAAAGACTCCTCCTATCCAAGCAAGGACTGTTAATTACCCAGGAAGTTGGTCACAGCTTACCTCAGCAGTACAAACATAAATAGCTCAACCAGAGTTCTGTGATCCTCTGTCTTGAAGGACTAGAAAAAGGGACTGTTACTTCTGGAGAGAGATCTGCAACTGTGAGTATATACTTCTGGTAATTTTCTAAAAGGAATTCTTTGTATTAAAGCTAATTAATCTGTGAACCCACTATTTTTTGTTAAATCAGTCAGGGCCTAGTAGCAGCAGTTTAAGTTTAAATTTAAAACACAGAGGAGAACTTTCTGGTTACATTTCATACCCAGCAGAGAGCTTGTAGTTTAAATTTAATAGTCACTCTGGGCCTAGTAACAGCAAAGTACTTTTAGTTTTAAAACACAGAGGAGAACTTTCTGGTTACATTTCATACCCAGCAGAGAGCTTGTAGTTTAAATTTAATAGTCACTCAGAGCCTAGTAACAGCAAAGTACTTTTAGTTTAAATTTAAAACACAGAAGAGAGCTTTCTGGTTACATTTGGAACCCAGCAGAGAGCTTGTAGTCTAAATTGAATAGTCACTCAGGGCCTAGCAGCAGCAAAGTACTTTTAGTTTAAATTTAAAACACAGAAGAGAGCTTTCTGGTTAAATTTAGAACCCAGCAGAGAGCTTGTAGTTTAAATTTCATAAGAAGTTAGAGCATAGCAGCAGCTAAGAGCTATAATTTAAATTAAATCAGAATATAGCTTACCTCAGCAGCACAAGACAGGGTACTATGTAGCAGCCCTCTTTTAATAAGTGTCCATGTAAAAGGGGGAAGGCAATGGCAGTGGTGGTGTACTATCGAGCGCCTGGCCAGAATGACCAAATGGATGATGAAATGCTCAAAAAAATCAAGGAAGCTAATAAAAGTCACAGCACAGTAATAATAATGGGTGATTTCAACTATCCTGGTATCGACTGGGTCAGTGTCACGTCAGGACATGCTAGGGAGATAAAGTTCCTAGATGAAATAAATGACTGCTTCTTGGAGCAGCTGGTTCATGAACCGACCAGAAGGGAAGCCATATTAGACCTAGTCCTTACTGGAACACCAGATCTAGTGCAAGAGATAAGGATGTTGTGGCCACTTGGCAATAGTGATCATAGCATGATCGCCTTTGATTTAATTAGTGGAGGAGGGATAGTAAGGAAATCCACAGTACTACCTTTTAACTTTCAAAAGGGAGACTATGATAAAATGAGGAAAATAGTTAAGAAAAAACTAAAAGGAGCAGTTGCAAAGGTTAAAGACGTACATCAGGCTTGGCTGTTGTTGAAAAATACTATCTTGGAAGCCCAGACCAGCTGTATTCCACGCTTTAAGAAAAGTGGAAGGAAGTCCAAAAAACTGCCTGCATGGTTTAAAGGTGAGGTCAGAGAGGCTGTTGTTGCCAAAAAAGCATCTTTCAGGAAATGGAAAAAAGAGCCAAACGACGAAACCTGGAAACAACACGACCACTGGCAAGTCAAATGCAAGGCATTGATAAGGCAGGCAAAGGGAGAATTTGAGAAGAAGCTTGCTGTGGAAGCAAAAACGCGAAGTAAAGACCTTTTCAAGTACATTCGTAGCAAAAAATCTGTGAGAGAGTCAGTTGGTCCATTAGATGATAAAGGGGTTAAAGGAGCTCTAAGAGGCGACAAGGCGATAGCAGAGAGACTGAATGAATTCTTTGCTTCAGTCTTTACTGAGGAAGATGTAGGGATGTTACCCATGACTGAAGTGGTATTTAAAGGTGCGGAAGAATTGAAGGAAATATCGATACATCGGGAAGATGTATTACAACTATTAGATAAACTGAAGAGTAGCAAATCACCTGGGCCAGATGGTATACATCCAAGGGTGTTGAAAGAACTGAAATATGAGATTGCAGACCTGCTATTAGTAATCTGTGAACTATCATTAAAATCATCTCTAATACCTGAAGATTGGAGGATCGCCAATGTAACCCCAATTTTTAAAAGGGGTTCCAGGGGTGATCCGGGAAACTACAGACCGGTGAGACTGACATCAGTACCGGGAAAAATGGTAGAAACCATCATAAAGAATAATATTACTCAGCATGTAGATAGTCATGACCTACTGGGAGACAGCCAACATGGCTTTAGACAAGGAAGATCTTGTCTTACTAATCTGTTATGTTTTTTTGAAGGAGTGAATAATCAGGTGGAAAAAGGTGAGTCGGTTGATATTGTGTATCTGGACTTTCAGAAAGCTTTTGACAAGGTCCCTCATCAGAGATGTTTGGCAAAACTAAAGAGTCATGGGATAGGAGGCAGTGTACTATTGTGGATCAGGAACTGGTTAAAAGATAGAAAGCAGAGGGTAGGGCTAAATGGCCAATTTTCCCAATGGAGAAAGGTGAATAGTGGTGTACCCCAGGGATCTGTGCTGGGTCTGCTGCTTTTTGACATATTCATAAATGACCTGGAAAGTGGAATAACAAGTGAGGTTATCAAATTTGCAGATGATACAAAACTATTTAAAGTTGTTAAAACCCAAGAGGATTGTGGAAAACTGCAAGAGGATCTTGATAAATTGGAAGACTGGGCATCAAAATGGCAGATGAAATTTAATGTGGACAAGTGCAAGGTTATGCACCTAGGGAAGAACAACCCAAACTATGGTTACATGATGCAAAGTTTCACATTAGGAACCACCACCCAGGAAAAAGATTTAGGCATCATTGTGGATACCATGTTAAAACCCTCGGCCCAGTGTGCAGCGGCGGCCAAGAGAGCAAATAGAATGCTAGGTATGATAAGGAAAGGAATGGAAAATAAAACAAAAGATATTATAATGCCTCTGTATCGTTCCATGGTGAGACCGCACCTTGAATATTGTGTGCAATTCTGGTCGCCGTATCTTAAAAAGGATATAGCGATTTTAGAAAAGGTTCAGAGAAGAGCCACCAAAATGGTAAAGGGGATGGAAGGATACTCCTATGAAGAAAGGCTTAAAAGGTTAGGGCTCTTTAACCTGGAAAAGAGACGGCTGAGGGGAGATATGATAGAAGTCTATAAATTAATGAACGGAGTGGAACGGGTAAACGTAGATCGATTGTTTACCTTATCAGAATATAGAAAGACTATGGGACATGCAATGAAGCTACAGGGTAAACTATTTAAGACTAATAAAAGAAAATATTTTTTCACTCAACGTGTAATCAAACTCTGGAATTTGTTACCAGAGGATGTAGTAAAGGCTGTTAGTGTAGCTGGGTTTAAAAAAGGTTTAGACAAGTTCCTGGAGGAAAGGTCCATAAACCATTATTAAGAAGGGACCCAGGATATCAATGCTTGAACCAATACAAGCATTGTGGAACCTGTGTCCCTTGGGGAAACTGCTAGGTACATATGACCTAGATTGGCCACTGTTGGAAACAGAATACTGGGCTTGATGGACCTTGGTCTGACCCAGTATGGCATATCTTATGTTCTTATGTTTAAGCAAAAGAGAGAGATCTACCAAAGTACCAGCCAGTTTCCCAGCTGTCCTTTCAGAGAAAAAGCAGTTAAATCTCTTTAAGTATGTTCAAAATGTGTTGTTCCAAGTCCTTGTGTGTAGTTAATTGGGGAGGTGTCCTATAAAGCAAGACTGATCTCTATGGGTGGGTGGGAGTTGGGGGGGTAGGAAGGGAACTAACTCCTGATTAGCTGTCAGTAGCTTCAAAGAGCTGAGAAAGATACTAAAGCAGAGTTTTAAACCTACCCCACTAAAGAAAATATTTCTCCTTTTAAACTAAAGCACCAAAAAGAATGTAACCAAAACCCTTTTAAGAGCTCCCAGGCAGAGAGCTCTAATTTAAAAAGCCACAAACTCTTACCTTTGCTTGAAATGTATAGCCCCTGTTAGAAATGCCTCAACAGTGCTTTCGCCACCGAGGGATAACAGAGCTGTGACTGAACATCTCCGCTGACTAGTTATCCAGTAGCAGTGGTACCATGTTAGTGCTGCCGAATATCCCGCTTGGGGCATTTACACTGTTTACAGTATCCAGTAGCAGTGGTACCATGTTAGTGCTGCCGAATATCCTGCTTAGGGGCATTTACACTGTTTACAAGTCTGTAAACAGTGTAAATGCCTTTGAATATTGGGCCCTTAGATCACAACAGTATATCATTTTAATCCATCTTTTATTTTGTTTGTTCACTAAAAACTATTCAATATTTTATATTAATTTATATTTTCTATGACTATCACAATTTGTTTAAATTGTTATTATCATTAAAACTTTTACTTAATTAGCTTTGTTTGCAAGGAACTATGCATGCTATTGATTGAAGCCCTTGGATATTATAGGGTCAATATTAAGCAGCAGTGGCTAGCATTGCTAAAGCAGCTAGCCACCGCAGCTGAGCATTAGACCCGGATATTCAATGCTGGGGACATATCCAGGTCCCAGGTTGCTCAAATAGCAATAAAGCTAACCGGGAAGTGGCGATATTCAGCTGCAGTCCTGTTAGCTTCAGTGGTGAAAGTTAGGCCAGCCTATGCTGCCTCTGGCTCTCACTGCTTTGTGATTGCCGGTCAGTGGCTCAACATTGCTGGTGCCTGGTTATTGCCAGGTGCCGACCCCGGAGCACCCCATTGCTAACCAGTTAGCATTGGGGCATGCAGTAGCAGCAACCAGGATATTCAATGGCACTAACTAGCTTAGTGCCACTGAATATCCCGAATAAGAGGATTAACACGGTTAGCAGGTCCGCCAACCATGTTAATCCCTTTGAATATCGGGCCTTATATTTTTTATTATACACACACATACTTTATCTTCAGAAATATGTGCTTTTCCTGTACATACCTTGAAATTGAACCTCGGTGTCCTATACAAATCAGTTTACTATCCTAAATAATTGGACGACTTTCTACATAGGGTGAGGAAGTGTCCTAGTGGTTAGAGCAATGGGCTTAGAACCAGGGAAACCAGTATCCAAATCCTGCTTCTGCCACTGTCATCCTTGGATCCACTTAGATTGTAAACTGTTACGGGAGGGACATACTATAGCTGGATTCTTATCACCACTGTGCAGTGTTGCATACAATTAGTAGCACTATAAAAATAAGTATTAAGTATATGCTTATTGTCACAGAGGTCATGCATTGATAATGTTCCCTTGTAACTGTGGCATTATATTTTTGCTTGCTCCGATTTTGATTTTATCACGATTACTCATCTGTACATTCATAGTTACAATTCCTTTTCTTTTGGTTCATGCTTGCTTATAACAATAGGACATATTCGAGACCATTAATACCTGGTACTCTAGTCATTCAGACAGCTTTATTGTGAATTAGATATTTCATGCAGTTTACAATAAAAATGGTTATTAATCAGTAGTTTCCCACAAAAATTCCGTTGTGGATGAAGTTTGTTGGAGGCAAAAGTACAGTAAAAATGTGCCCAAGAACCTGCAAATGATTTTTCTCATAAACCTTTGCAATAGCAGATCTTTTTTCAAGGATTACTCCCTGTAATTCCAGGACAAGAAAAAAATTCATGAAAACAAATGATGGAAGCAAACCTTTTGGGACATTTCTCAAACTGTTAAATTTGCAAATATCGCATGCACTGTTTTTCAGTGGATCTTTGCTTCATGAAGTTGCAAGAAATTTGGTTATCAGACAAAAGAAGTTAAATACCCTCATGTTAAATGTTGTTAAATACCCTCATGTTAAATGTAACCCTCCAATTGTGATGTGACCACTTTGATTGTAGGATAAGGTGGTATACAAATCTGTCTAAATAAATAAAAATAAATAAAAGGCATGATTTCTCAGAACTCTGCAGTAAAAATGATTTGCAGGCTTTTTGCACTTTTTAATCTTTACTCTTAGCTAAACTTAAATCCTGTTCCCAGATTACTGCATGGATGCTTGCTGTAGCAGAGCCAGGTGAAGGGTACTTACATTTGTGTTGTATTCAGGCCAGGTTATGAGCTGTAATAGTATAGTGGCAGTGAGGTGAAGTCCTTCACTTCAGCAGGTTACTTAAATGTAACCCCATTTTTCATATTTCCCTTTAGGGTAAAAGATTGCTGAAAAGGGCGGGGGGGGGGGGGGGAGGTGAACAGGGGCATCTTTCACCAACCCAAGCAAGATCCCAAGTACTGTTCTATTTCTAAAAAACGTTTTTAGCAACCTGAGCCATACACTAGATAACAGCTGCTCATAAGAACAGTTCCTGAGCACCAGAGAACTTCTCACCTGACCCTCCCTCATGCCTACAGTATGTCTAACCACAGCTAGCTAAGCCTGAGGGATGTTTGGGCTGCCCACGAATGCACACTGCAACAGGAGCTCCACAGCCTATCAGAATGGACCTAAATGTGACTATAAAGCTACGTAGTCTCAGTTCACATGTTTTAGAGAACAAAAGAAAGCCGGTCAGAAAAAGAGCAGACCATCTTGCATGGGAGTGGAATGCCACATAAGCCCCCAGTCTGGTTTGCATGAGCACCCATCCTCTCCCCATAGTGCAGTGAGTCATGGCACTGGAAAAGTAGGGGGTCCCAGGCTTCCCATCCTTTAACCAGTGGCATTCATATGTAGAACAGCGTGGCACCACCCATTTTACCCAAGCTTATTTCTGACACTAAATCATCTCTTACTTTATAATATGACACTTTACAATCACAGAGAACAATATATGCATTAGGAAAGCAAAGTGCTGTGGGAACAGAAGGTAGTTCACCGGCTCAGTGTATCACAGTGAATCCATTTGATTGTCTTCTTGAATTGGAATTCCCTGAATGGATGGATGTACACTAACAGAGATCAGCAAGAAAATCTGTTACAAAGGAGCAGTGTTCTTTAGAATCAGAAGAGAACAAACTGCTGTCTGTTTTAGTCTGGTGTTTCCCAGTATCTAAATAGACAGGATGAAGATTAATCAGAAAAATGGGTTATTGTAAAGTTGTTTTCCTTATAGCCAAGTAGCTGATTCTTCAGAAAGCTCCATTACTTGATCAGTGTTTTGCGGAACAGAGAAATTGTCTGACTGCCCGCTTGAGACTGGAGTTCCCCAAAATCAATATGACAGATTGTATGGGAGCAAAGGCATAAACTAAAACCATACATAACACAAACCAGGGACTTGCATGTTGGAAAATATCAAACAACAGTAAAGCCTCGGCCATGTAAAACACAATGTAGAGGAAAAGAAGATAAATCACAGTTTTGGCAGCACCTATATGAGCCTCCAAACGGGGTTTGTTGAATCCACCTGTGTTGTTTTCCATGTGTCGGGCATGTCTATAAAGAGATGCAATGATGAAGATAATAGAGAAAAGCACAAGGATGAAGGGGACAAAACAGCCCATCAAAAGGCTAGTAACAGAGTAAGAAAAACTCTGCCTTAGTATATAAGATTTGGATGTTCTGTTATCTATTATATTGGTTGATATATTCAGGCCATAATCCTTGTACATATCCCATACTGCAGGGAGAGTGAGCAGAAGTGGGCCAATCACAGATCCTAGGAGTAACCAAGGCACTATCTTGGAGATTCTTAACTTGAGCCATGCTAAGACTGGATGGCGGAAAGTAATGATCTTCACACAGTAGAAGATGCAGAGGGAAGCAGTGAGCCAGAAGTTGTTGTAGATCATGAACGACATTAGGACAATAAATATGAGATAGACATGATCCAGCAAGAAGACCTGTATCCACAGGAGCATGCACATGTCATTGCTGACCATGATGCACTGAAAGGCAATGTTGAACAGCCCAATAGTAAGCAAGATCTTATCACAGGCATTTAGGCTCCTATATTTAATCCAGTCTTGGATATTGATAGCCACAGTTAACGAGTTAATCAGGATCCCTATAAGAGCCTCAAATAGTAGGATGATCTGAAAGACTATGCCAGACAGAGAGGGCATGGTGCCTCTTGCACGGTATTGCTAGATATTCAGTAGAGATCCGTCAGGTTAATACTGATCCCTGTAGAGGCTGTGTGAATATGTGGGAAGCAGCCACAGTCCTCTCGCATCTTTCTTCCAGTTGTTAGATCAGGGGAAGCAAGCATCTGAGCATTGATGTCAGAAAAGTGTTTTAATGCTGAGAGGTTATTTTGAATAGATGCAAATTGTGGCAGGATTCTGGTACCTTTTTCAGGATATGCAGCATGAGTCGATGATATCAAAACTGAATGTATAATGTGCTAGATTTCCTGGTAGAGAGATTATGTAATAATTTAATTTGAATTGATAGGCACTTTTGTTTAATAAAGTCAGGAGTTTCTGCTTAAAACAACAATAATGTAATGTAGCCAAGGCTGATCCAACCATTAGGCAAGACAAAATGGTTGCCTAGGGCCACAGCTTCTGGGGGATAGCAAACAGCAGCAGCATTTAAAGAAAAATAATAGATTCTGATAGGCAGACAAACTCAGAGAGCCATCAGCATATTCTTTTATCTTCAGGGAGAGCAGGTACACACATACTGTACATATAAAGCAAAGTTCAATATTTAAAAGTATGATGTCCATTTATGCATTTTTACAGGATTGTTATTGGGTGGGTGGTGTTAAAATGATCATGATTGTTCAATTTAATTATCAAAATCTTGTGGGAGAAGGGATGTAAAGGGTTTGCCTAGAGCACCCACTAGCTTACAGCATTCCTGGGTCTAGCCCCAAATGCAGCAAATGGAAACATAGAAAAAAATTTGTGTCTTTTTATTGGCCTCGTAGTTTTCTTGAGCTCTTAAGAACCTAAGAACATAAGATATGCCATACTGGGTCAGACCAAGGTCCATCAAGCCCAGTATCCTGTTTCCAACAGTGGCAATCTAGGTCATATGTACCTAGCAGTTTCCCCAAAAGGCACAGGTTCCACAATGCTTGTACTGGGTCAAGCATTGATATCCTGGGTCCCTTCTTAATAATGCTTTATGGACCTTTCCTCCAGGAACTTGTCCAAACCTTTTTTAAACCCAGCTACACTAACAGCCTTTACTACATCCTCCGGTAACAAATTCATAAGAACATAAGAGATAAGAACATAAGATATGCCATACTGGGTCAGACCAAGGTCCATCAAGCCCAGTATTCTGTTTCCAACAGTGGCCAATCTAGGTCATACGTACCTAGCAGTTTCCCCAAGGGACACAGGTTCCTCAATGCTTGTATTGGTTCAAGCATTGATATCCTGGGTCCCTTCTTAATAATGGTTTATGGACCTTTCCTCCAGGAACTTGTCCAAACCTTTTTTAAACCCAGCTACACTAACAGCCTTTACTACATCCTCCGGTAACAAAGTCCAGAGTTTGATTACACGTTGAGTGAAAAAATATTTTCTTTTATTAGTCTTAAATAGTTTACCCTGTAGCTTCATTGCATGTCCCCTAGTCTTTCTATATTCTGATAAGGTAAACAATCGATCTACGTTTACCCGTTCCACTCCGTTCATTAATTTATAGACTTCTATCATATCTCCCCCTCAGCCGTCTCTTTTCCAGGTTAAAGAGCCCCAACCTTTTTAGCCTTTCTTCATAGGAGTATTCTTCCATCCCCTTTACCATTTTGGTGGCTCTTCTCTGAACCTTTTCTAAAATCGCTATATCCTTTTTAAGATACGGCGACCAGAATTGCACACAATATTCAAGGTGTGGTCTCACCATGGAACGATATAGAGGCATTATAATATCTTTTGTTTTATTTTCCATTCCTTTCCTTATCATACCTAGCATTCTATTTGCTCTCTTGGTCGCTGCTGCACACTGGGCCGAGGGTTTTAACATGGTATCCACAATGACGCCTAAATCTTTTTCCTGGGTGGTGGTTCCTAATGTGGAACCTTGCATCGTGTAACCATAGTTTGGGTTGTTCTTCCCTAGGTGCATAACCTTGCACTTGTCCACATTAAATTTCATCTGCCATTTTGATGCCCAGTCTTCCAATTTATCAAGATCCTCTTGCAATTTTCCACAATCCTCTTGGGTTTTAACAACTTTAAATAGTTTTGTGTCATCTGCAAATTTGATAACCTCACTTGTTATTCCACTTTCCAGGTCATTTATGAATATGTCAAAAAGCAGCGGACCCAGCACAGATCCCTGGGGTACACCACTATTCACCTTTCTCCATTGGGAAAATTGGCCATTTAGCCCTACCCTCTGCTTTCTATCTTTTAACCAGTTCCTGATCCACAATAGTACACTGCCTCTTATCCCATGACTCTTTAGTTTTGCCAAATTTCTCTGATGAGGGACCTTGTCAAAGGCTTTCTGAAAGTCCAGATACACAATATCAACCGACTCACCTTTGTCCACCTGATTATTCACTCCTTCAAAAAAACATAACAGATTAGTAAGACAAGATCTTCCTTGTCTAAAGCCATGTTGGCTGTCTCCCATTAGGTCATGACTATCTACATGCTGAGTAATTTTATTCTTTATGATGGTTTCTACCATTTTTCCCGGTACTGATGTCAGGCTCACCGGTCTGTAGTTTCCCGGATCACCCCTGGAACCCTTTTTAAAAATTGGTGTTACATACTCGGTCAGACCAAGGTCCATCAAGCAACTGGGCTATGGTTCCATTCACAGTTAACAGAGGGTTTCCTCCTATACTTATATTCCCCTCATGATAGTCCTTGTTAGGTACTAAAAACTTTGGTTCCTTTTTTAACCCAGCTAACATTTCATTTCACTTCATTTTATGATACCATTTCATGAACCCTAAGGGGCATGTTTACTAAATTACGCTACCTGCTAATACAACAGATAGCGCATGCTATCCAGCCGCATTACTGGATTTTACAGAAAATCACTGTGCTATCTGCATTTGCCCTGCGCTGACAAACTGCATTAACTGCCAGAATAGGCAGGAAATGGAAGAAGAATGTGCTTGTTTCCAGTAGGGTAGCCAACTGGTTCCTGATGCACCCAACTGGCTTGATCTGGTCCTGGGTTTACACCATTGCATGCAGAGACTTGTCTTGCTTTTCTTATGGAGTGCAATAGAGAAATTAGAACTACATATCCCTGCATGTAAAGGGATAAACCCAGGACTGGATCAAGCTTGTTGGGTGCATCAGCAGCCAGTTGGCAACCCTAGTCTACAATGTGTGGTAACCGTGGGTATTAACAGGGCACAGAAACTATCAATGTTGCAGACAGCACAGATGCAAATAATACCACCTCAATGGACGGCATTATGAGCATCGCGCTGCTGCTGGGCCACACTCTCTGCAATTTCGGTGCGTTATCTGCTGGCTAAATGCTGTGCACGCCCTCAACAGACAGCGCACTGTGTTTACAGCTAACATGACACTATTTGCACAAATATGCTGCATAAGTTGCAAAAGCCTAGCACACTTTAGTAATCATACTCCTAAGTCTCGCCAATAGGTGCTGCTGTAGAGTAATAGCTGAGACTTCTTCCACCCTATTCAGGGCTGTGGATACTGCTTCTGTAATATCCCAGTTGATTCAGGGAGCAGAGGTCTGGCCGGAGAACTGAATCCGAGTCTTCTGTATGGCACTGAGCATAGAAGCAATTTTTTAAAATGTTCACCCATACTGACTCATCGTCCCTTCCAGAGCAGATGAAGGGACTCTCCCAGCTGATTTCTCTCTCATCTCCTAAGATCTAACAGGGGGATCCCTGCACCAGTGTTGATTCTTCTTTTCTCCCATAGCTCATGGAGGGGATTCCCAGCCCTACCTTATATAAACAAGAGGAAATCTGCAAAAAAAATAATAGATGTGATTTTTTTAAATTAGATTTTTGTCAATTCCAATTTCTGTTGCAAGGACCCAAGGAGAGGATTCCTTAGCCCTGTGCTCACTGTTTCTCTTCTTCTGGGTTTCATGACAGCATCCCCAATTCCAAGAATTTTTGGCTCTAAGGAAATGGTACCTCTAACCCCCTTGCTCACTGTATTTCCTCTGCTAGGGAGGGGATCTGTGGTCTCAAACTGACTCCTGTCTAGGGTTGCCAACCAGCTGGTTTTCAGCCAGCCTGGCCAGTTTTTACATGGCCAGACCGGCTGCCAGCAGAGATCTAAGACCAGCCCTTGAAAAGCCATTTTTTTGCTCTGGCCATGGGACCGGGAACAGCCAGAATAGAAAACCGGCTTTTCATCTGGGGTCCTTGTCCCCACCAGCGCAGCCTCCACTGTCAGTCCCTCCCTGCCAGCTCTTTCCCCTTGCAGCCCCAGCTCCTGCTTCTTACAGAACAGCGGCTGCAATAACGCTAATTTAAAAACAAAATGAAAATAGTGCGGAGCCCTTCAGCCCTATGGAACTCCTGCTGCAGCATCCTGCCCCCTGTAGTGTTACTTGCTTTTGAGCATGGGACACTGCAGTAAGGGTTCCATAGGGCCAGAGGGCTCCGCACTGGTTTCTTTATCTTTATCTTTATTTGCAAAGCTTGATATACCGCCCGTGCCTGAGCATCAGGGCAGTGTACAATAAAATGTAGGCTGCCAGAAGAGAACAGGGGAGGAAAGGAATGCCATTAACTTATAGGAAAGAGAGAGTGAAGGGCAAAGAGAATGAAAAGTATAGAAAAGAGACAGAAGAAAACACTAAACACAACTTTCAAATTGAGTAGGGGGGGAAGACGGGGGGAGGAAGGAGGGGGGATGGTCTATGCGGAAGATGTAGTCTCATATGGAAGGACCCCGACTGGGGGGGAGACTGGGTGGTCTGAGGAAGGGGGGAGGTCATAGGCCTAACAGAAAAGGTGAGTCTTAAGGAGAGCTTTAAACCAGGGAAACGATGATTCTGTGCGAAGGGAGTGCGGGAATGAGTTTCAAAGGGCAGGACTTAGGAAAAAGAAAGCAAATTGGTGACTGAGTTTGATGTGAGCCTGAGAAGGAGAGGGGAGGAAGAGGTGGTTGCCATGCGCAGAATGGAGACGGGGGGCGGGCTGGAGGTGGATGAGATTGTGGCAGGTGCAGGCCTGTGATCCACAGTGTCTGACATAAGCAGGCAGGCCTAACTAGCTTGACCTGTAAATGAAGCCTGTGAAGAGGCTCATAGGAATTACACATCCCCCAACATGCTGCTATAGAATTGAGAACTTAGTAAAGTATTGAATTAGCTTAGATAAGCAGAACAGATGGAAAAATACAGAAATTCATGTTTAAAACTGCTGACAGAAAAGTTCTAGAGCCCTGCTTCACTGCACGTAGCAACTAGCCCAATAGCCTTGAAAGAAGGAAAGTAACAAGTTGATGAACTGACCATTGTAATTGGGACTAGAAGGGGGGTAAGCAGGTGCTGAGCCCACTGAAGGAACATAATTGGATAATCATATCAGTACCGGCACCAATAGAAGGGGTACGGGAGGTACAGGAGAGTACCGGGACCAATGAAATGTTTTTCTATACCTAGAATGGAGCAAAAGTCTATAAAAGTTGTTGTATTGCTAGAAAACTTTGCTCAGCCATTTTGAATTTGATTCTGCTTGAGACTTGTGCACAAATAAATGATTTGGACCTTCTGAACAGACTCCTGGCATCATTGGTTTGTCTGCGCTCTGCTGCTACATATTCTTGGTGCGTTGGCCGGGAAGTTGTGGAATCAGAGTGTATATAGGGCAATATACCACGACTTTCCGCCTCTATAGGCTTAGTCCTGCCGGGATCGCGCCCTTCCGATGAGGGCTGCTCTCTGGCGCCGCCGGTCCCTTGTATCGGAGGGAGCTGGTCGGACCTCGGCGGGTGCCGGGCCCGGCTGGAGCCAACGCCTCGAACCCGAGTGAGGGGAGTCCGAGGTCCAACTCATGCGCCTGCTTGGGAAGTTTGAGGACCGGATCCGGTGAGTATAGTTTTGATTTGTTGTCTAGACAGATATAGAAAGAGCAGTACTGCCATTGGAACTTGGAACTTGGAATTTGTAATCTTGAGAAATTGGTAATTGGTAAGAGAGCCTGATCACCTCTCAAAGACGGGCCGAGTAACCCCGCATGAGTATTCGCAGGGCGAAACCCCCATCTTTTTGTATTTTGGGAATTGAATAAGACTAGTCAGAATAGATAGAAACGAATGCATTCTGGGATACGTTGCTAGCATGATTGTGTGAATGAAGTGTGGATGAGAGGTCTGGCAGCACGGACCAAGTGAAGGCGGACCCCTGAGTAGCGCATTTCCTGACCGGGCGACCGCGTTCAGGTCGCAAAAAGGGGGAAACGATTGTCGTCTTGTCTTGTTATTTGTTCTCCTTATACGTTTCCAGGGCCGTGAGGACCCCTTACCCACGGTCCGCCCTCCTTTTCCCTTTTGTCTGTTGTTGCGCGCACACATCGAAATGGGAGGGCGGGGTCTACTAGAAACACTCCATTAGAATGTATGATCGCACATTTTAAAGAGGGATATTCTGGAGATTATGGTATTAAAATGACAGCAGCAGCCCGTTTACAGATTCTGTGTGCTAGGGAGTGGCCCGATCTAGACCCCACCTGGCCCCGAGAGGGAACTTTTAATGTAGAAATTATCCAGTTAGTACACCATAGAGTGCGGATAGCGCACCCCGATCAGTACCCCTATATAGATTCCTGGTTAAGTATTTGTGAAGATCCGCCCCTTTGGGCGCAGCGCTGTTATGAAGAACAGTGCAGAATAATGTTAGCTAAGACAGATTATAGTCAGAAAACAGAACAGTCTAGAATGAAAGGGCAGGATAAGAAGTCCAGGAAGAAGCCCATCCTGGTAGATCCTGATTCCCCAGAAATAATTCCCCGACAGCCTCGAACCCCAGGTCCAGTAAGGGCTGCCCGGCGTCCCGCCCCAGAGACCCCGAGACAGCCGAGACGGGACCCAACCCCAGAGCTATCACCCGAAGAGCAGGAAGATGAATCCTCTATACAGGAAGGTGAATCGTCTGAGACAGAAAAAGGAGAGTCAGATACAGAAGCAGAGCAATTAGAAACTGAAAATTCCCTAAGCGATGTTGACAGTGTAAAAGTGGTTGCCAGCACTAGCCTGCCAGCAAAATGCACATCTAAAGTGAAACATGTAGAGAAGAAGAAAGTGACTCCTGATAGGACAGTTACAAAAATATCCCTTAGATCCAAAAAGGTATCTACCGCCAAGATGATGCCCTTACGGCAAGTCCCGGGAGTGCCCGTAAAGAATGAAAATGATGAGGTGGTAGCGGGACCCCTGAGTTATGTGTATATCCCTTTCTCTACAACTGATTTGTTAAATTGGAGGTCGCATTATGCCTCCTATACCAATAAACCCTTAGAGCTTACAGAATTAGTGAATACCATTATGGAAACCCACCAACCCACTTGGGCAGATTGCCGCCAGCTCCTGACTACTCTATTCACGACAGAGGAGCGAGCACGAATTAGAAAAGCAGCTATAGATTGGCTGGCGGATAACCCTGTAGCTCCGGGACAGGGGGTGGATAGAATAGACCCTCGAGAAGCGGCCCAGAGAGAATTCCCGAATGAAGACCCCCGATGGGATCCAAATACAGAGGAAGGATCCACAGCCCTAGCCCGTTTTCGCCAAGGCTTTTTACAAGGTCTGAGAAGGGGGGGCCAGAAGGCTATGAACCTTTCCAAAGTTGCAGGAGTCATTCAAGGTATAGAAGAGAGCCCTGCAGAGTTTCATGAAAGATTAATTGAAGCATACAGAATGTATATTCCCTATGATCCCGAGGCACCAGGAAGTTTATGTATGGTGAATTCTGCTTTTGTAAACCAGTCTCAACCAGACATTAGACGTAAATTGCAGAAGTTAGAAGGGTTTGCGGGCATGAATACAACACAGTTACTGGAGGTCGCTCATAAAGTGTATGTGAATCGTGATAATGAAAGGCAGAGAGAATGTGATAAAAAGATGAAGAAGAAAGCTGATTTTTTGGCTGCGGCCATAGTTGAACAGAAAAGGGGAGGTATCCCTAGTCGACGGAGCAGAGGAAGGGGGCGGGGCCGAGGTGGAGGCCGGTCCCAGCAGCTAGGCGTGAACCAATGCGCCTATTGCAGAGAAGAAGGACATTGGAGAGATGCGTGCCCGCAACTCGAAGACGCCCAGCAAGATGACGAAAACAATCATCAGTGGCGAGAAGAAAGACGAGGCCGTCCCCGAAACCGCGGAGGAGCCAATCGAGAATAATTCCAGCGAGAAAGAGGAGGAGCCATCCAAGCAGTGGCTACGACAATCCATGATGAAAATGACGTGGGCTAGGACAGACCGGGCTCCGAGTTTGCTTTAGGTCTCCAGGAGCCTATGGTCGGAATACAAATAGGAGACCAACTTATGAACTTTATGGTTGATACTGGCGCAGAACATTCAGTAATAGACAGAAAAATAGCCCCATTTTCTACAAAAGCAGTCACCATCATAGGAGCAACTGGTGCCAAAGCTACAAAATCTTTTCTTCAGAATCGTATATGCAGTCTAGGAGGACAGCAAATAACTCATCAATTCCTTTACATGCCCGAATGTCCAGTGCCACTACTGGGACGAGATATGTTAGCCAAGCTTCAAGCACAAATATCTTTCTCTGAAAAAGGAGAAATGCAAATGACAGTAAATCCCCAAGCCAAACCAGCAGGAATAATGCTGCTGACAGTTCCCCGAGAAGAAGAATGGAGGTATTACATTGATGACTCTATCCAAGACACCTATTTCGAACAAACTTTAAAGAACATTCATGCACCACCTGGAGTATGGGCAGAAGGCAGTCCTCCAGGCCTAGCCAAACATATAGCTCCAGTAATTGTAACCCTTAAGCCTAGTGCTACACCAGTACACGTCAAACAGTACCCTCTCCCAAGAGCTGCAATTGAAGGCATTCATCGCCACTTGCAAAGATTGCTCGAACATGGCCTACTAAAAGTATGCCAATCCCCATGGAACACTCCACTTTTGCCAGTAAAGAAACCTGGGACAGATGATTATCGCCCAGTGCAAGACCTAAGGAGAGTGAATGATGCAGTTGAAACTATACATCCGGTTGTACCCAATCCTTATACTCTTCTAGGACTGATACCTGCTGAAGCTACCCATTTCACTGTACTAGATCTAAAAGATGCGTTCTTTTGCATAAGATTAGCCCCTGTAAGTCAAATATTGTTTGCATTTGAATGGCAGGACCCCATCTCTGGAAGAGGGGGCCAACTCACATGGACACGATTACCCCAAGGATTCAAAAATTCGCCTACCATCTTTAGTGCTGCACTGAATCAAGACCTTTCAAGCTATCCAGTGGCCCCGGGGAAGAGAGTGCTTCTCCAATACGTGGACGATCTGCTGATAGCTGCCATATCAGAAAGTGAATGTATACAAGCTACCAAAGACCTCTTGCAGTTACTAAATGAAGCTGGATATAAAGTTTCCAGAGCAAAAGCACAACTATGCCAAAAAGAAGTGAAATACTTGGGTTTTCGTATAACCCAAGGAAGCCGAAGATTAGGCAGAGAAAGAAAAGAAGCAGTATGCAGAATTCCAACCCCAACAACCAGAAAGCAAGTCAGAGCCTTTCTGGGAGCGGCAGGATATTGCCGAATCTGGATACCCAACTTTGCCCAAATTGCCAAACCACTGTATGAAGCCACAAAAGGAGAAGAGAAGTCGCCACTGGAGTGGGGACTTGAGCAGGATACAGCCTTCAAGAAGTTAAAGGAAGAATTGATGTCATCACCAGCACTTGGACTCCCAGATGTTCACAAGCCTTTCCACTTGTTTGTACATGAAGCACAGGGAAATGCCTTAGGCATGTTGACTCCGAAATTGGGAAATTGGGAGCGACCTGTAGCATATCTATCAAAACAGTTGGACACTGTGGCCAAAGGATGGCCACCATGCCTGAGAGCAGTTGCAGCTACAGCATTATTAGTGAGTGAAGCAGACAAGCTCACATTAGGACAGAACATACGAGTCACTGTGCCACATGCAGTCCTTGTCCTCATGGAACAAAAAGCAAATTATTGGCTCACCAATTCCCGAATGTTGAAATATCAGAGCATGTTATGTGAAAACCCACAGATACAACTAGAAGTGAGTCATGCCTTGAATCCAGCCACCTTGATACCCATTAGTGAAGAACTCCCAGAACATGACTGTATCGAAGTCATGGAAACTGTGTTCTCCAGTCGACCTGACTTGACAGATGTGCCCATAGACAATCCTGACCAAATCTATTATGTTGATGGGAGCAGTCTCATCCTTGATGGACGACGCTGTGCTGGGTATGCAGTCGTCACTCAACACGAAGTAGTTGAATCATCAGCTCTAGCCTCAGGCACATCAGCCCAGAAAGCCGAATTGATAGCACTCACCAGAGCATTATTATTAGGAGCGAAACTTGTGCTAAATGTATATACAGACTCCAAATATGCCTTCACTACTCTACATGCCCATGGAGCTCTCTATAAAGAACGAGGGCTCATCACGTCCGGAGGAAAGTCAGTCAAGTATGGTCCCGAGATACTGATGTTACTTGATGCAGTCTGGGCTCCAACACGTGTAGCTGTCATGCATTGTAGAGGACATCAAGCAGGAAAAGGAGAAGTTGCCCAAGGAAATAGATTTGCAGATGCCTCAGCACGACAAGCAGCTATGACAGGACAGATCACACCACAAGCTATGCCAATGCAAGCAGCATTGTTTCCAGTACCTCTGAATTTATGGGCACCACGATATACCACCAAAGAATTAGATTACTATTGTAACAAAGAAGATGGAGTACTGAAAGATGGATGGATTGAGCTGCCACCAGCAGAGGGCAGTCAACCCCCTGGACGAATAGTAATTCCTGAACTGTTAGGACCATCCTTTGTCAAAGCCTTTCACGAAGCCACCCACTATGGGAAGAGTGCTATGGAGAAAGCACTCAGACCACATTTTTACATCCCTCTATTGACAACTATATCAGCTTCAGTAGCACGTCAATGTCTAACTTGTGCCAAAAATAATGCCAAGCAAGGCCTTATAACGGCACCCCGAGTTCAGTCAGGAGGTGTAACCCCCATGCACAACCTCCAAATTGATTTTACCGAAATGCCAAAAGCCAATGGATACCATTACCTATTAGTATTAGTCTGTACTTTCTCTGGGTGGGTAGAAGCCTTCCCAACCAGAACTGAGAAAGCCCGAGAAGTTACCAAAGTTTTAATGAGAGAGATTGTCCCTAGGTTTGGAATTCCAGCGGTAATAGGGTCAGACAATGGACCCTCATTTGTCTCCCAAGTTACTCAACAGTTAGCTAAAGCTTTACAGATACAATGGAAACTCCACACTGCATATAGACCCCAGAGTTCAGGGAAAGTTGAGCGAATGAATCGTACCCTAAAAGCCCAGATGTCCAAGCTTTGTCAGGAGACACACTTGAAGTGGCCCCAAGTGCTCCCGATAGCTTTACTCAGAATACGCTCAGCTCCTGTAAAGTCAACAGGGTTTTCCCCTTTTGAAGTCCTGTATGGTAAACCCCCACCAATAGTGCAGGGAATTAAAGGAAGTTTAGCCCAAATTGGTTCAGAAATAACCAGACAAGAACTCCTAGCTCTTAGTTTTGTTCTGCAGACTCTCCATGCGTGGATCCGAGACCAGTTGCCTATCAACTTGACGGAACCTCTGCATCCCTATCAGCCTGGTACCTCGGTGTGGATCAAAGATTGGAAGAAGACACCGTTGGAACCCCATTGGAAGGGACCGTACACCGTCATCCTGTCTACCCCAACTGCAGTAAAGGTAGCAGAAATCGACGCCTGGATCCACCACAGCAGAGTCAAGCCCGCCGCTGATCCTGAACCTGAGCAGTGGACAGCAGAACAGCATCTTGATGCACCCTTGCGAGTTACTCTGAGACGGCAACCAGCAACTTAGACACTTCATCACAGTGCCTTGCAGTAGCCAAGTCTTTCGAAGAGGATTGCTGTTTTCCATGCAGCAACAGTTTTGTTTCAACGAACCCAATTTGCGTGCGATTTGCACACTACTTTGATACTATATTGAACCATACTTCAAAACCAACTGAACTTGCTAAGTTGGTTGAGGTGTGATGGACAACTTGAGGATCTTCAATCAACACTCAGCTCCCGTTGAATTGCTTCATTAGCGCACGGGACGAAGAAAAAGAACGTCGTGGTCAAGATCTGCAAGCTGAGGATTCAGAAGAACTCCAATCAACATGTATCTTTGTCTTTGCTTTGCCCTGGTTGCCTTCTTTGGAGGATTTGAACTGACTTATGCTTTACCTCCATGCACTGCTTGCATTACTTCTACTCGAACTGGACTGAAAGTAACTCAGACTTTGATTTACCATTCTTACTATACCTGCAAGGGAAAAGTGACTCGGTGTATTTATAACACCACTGAACTAAATGTTTGCACAAATGGCAAATCTAGAGTATGCTATAATCCGCATCAGAATCCATCCTATTACACGTTGGAAATACGATGGAAGGATGCAGATGGACCTATAATAGCTGCTACGCCACCACTTAAGGACATTACTAAACCTGCTGTTTTGAATTTCGATGCATGTAATGTCATAAACAGAGATAGTTATTCTACCTGTGGTACTTGGGAGAAAGCGTATCGAAATGACCATAAGTATATGTGCCCGGAAGGTGCCACAGGATGGAAAAAGTGTACAGGTAAAAAGGAACCAGGCTATAGTACTGCCCCTGAAGCAGATTACTATTGCCCGGGTTGGGAATGTGTGTTTTATGCTACATGGAATAATGGTATAGTTGACGAAAAGATAGATAAACGCATGGCCACCTTAACCAAGTCAACAACAAATGATAAATGTCAGAAAGATGCTTGTAACCCCTTACACTTACGCATACACAATCCCAGTGCATGGAAACAGGGATACAAGTTTGGTTTACGTATTGCTGGTGGAGCAATAGATCCTGGGACCATTGTGTATATCAGATTGAATACCCAAGCCCACAAGTCATCTAAATATCATATCCATAACACCTTTTATGAGGCCATGCATGTAAATAAGTTTGAAATCCCTCATCCTTCTCAGAATTTATTTCTAGAATTAGCCGGAGCAGTAGTATCTAGTCTTAAAATCTCGAACTGTTATTTCTGTGGCGGAACCCAAATGGGAGACCAGTGGCCATGGGGAGCTCAAGAATTGAATTATTCTTTGGTCTACAATCAGACTGAATTACACAAGACTACTAGCGAATGGGTGTTAGCGCACTCAATCGTTGGAAGTCTTTGCTATGCCAGAACTGGACCCCAGTTCACCCAACAGGTAGGACAGCTGGTCTGTCTTAGCCAGAAATTCTATAATGCCACGACCAAAAAGACGTCATGGTGGTCAGGAATCAAACACCCTGAACCTCCTAACCCATTAGCCAGATTTCCTGAACTTGCTGATTTATGGACTAATCTTGCCAAAGTCCATACCTGGCAAGCCCCACCTGGCCTATATTGGATCTGCGGAAACCGAGCATATGCACAACTCCCGCCACTATGGGGAGGAGCATGTGTCTTAGGAACCATCAGACCTTCTTTCTTTCTTTTAAACACTGAACATGGAGAACAATTAGGATACCCAGTATACACTACCCACCGACACAAACGAGCCTTGAGACAGAAGAGATCACCCCTCCAGGTAGGCAAGTGGGAGAAGTGGAAGGGGGATGATTGGCCACCAGAAAGAATCATTGAGTATTATGGGCCTGCCACTTGGAATGATGATGGTATGTATGGTTATCGAACTCCAATTTATATGATTAATCGTATTATTCGCTTACAAGCAGTAGTTGAAATAATAACCAATGAAACTAGTCAAACTCTTACACTTTTAGCTAGACAAAGTACTCAGATGCGCACTGCCATATATCAGAATCGCTTAGCACTTGATTATTTGTTAGCAGCTGAAGGAGGAGTATGTGGTAAACTGAATCTAACCAATTGTTGTTTGAAAATAGATGATAAGGGTCAAGTAGTTGAAGAAATTGCCAAAGATATGCAAAGACATGCTTATGTGCCAGTACAAACTTGGCACTCATTGAAATTCCCTAACTGGTTTGCTAACCTTTTCTCCTGGCTGGGAGGATTTAAGACTTTCATTGTCTTAGTACTAATCCTTGTTGCTGTTATTTTCTTATTACCATGTTTAATCCCATGTTGTATGCGTTCTATTCATACTGCTATTGATAGTACAGTAGAGCGGAAGACCGCAACTAAAATAATGGCTTTATATAAAGCCAGTCCTAGTCAAAATCCTTCTATCATGATGTGATTATTCTAAAGGTGATTTAATTCTCACACCTTATTAAGTAATAGGGTGAGATTAATCAAAGGGGGGAATGTGGCAGGTGCAGGCCTGTGATCCACAGTGTCTGACATAAGCAGGCAGGCCTAACTAGCTTGACCTGTAAATGAAGCCTGTGAAGAGGCTCATAGGAATTACACATCCCCCAACATGCTGCTATAGAATTGAGAACTTAGTAAAGTATTGAATTAGCTTAGATAAGCAGAACAGATGGAAAAATACAGAAATTCATGTTTAAAACTGCTGACAGAAAAGTTCTAGAGCCCTGCTTCACTGCACGTAGCAACTAGCCCAATAGCCTTGAAAGAAGGAAAGTAACAAGTTGATGAACTGACCATTGTAATTGGGACTAGAAGGGGGGTAAGCAGGTGCTGAGCCCACTGAAGGAACATAATTGGATAATCATATCAGTACCGGCACCAATAGAAGGGGTACGGGACGTACGGGAGAGTACCGGGACCAATGAAATGTTTTTCTATACCTAGAATGGAGCAAAAGTCTATAAAAGTTGTTGTATTGCTAGAAAACTTTGCTCAGCCATTTTGAATTTGATTCTGCTTGAGACTTGTGCACAAATAAATGATTTGGACCTTCTGAACAGACTCCTGGTATCATTGGTTTGTCTGCGCTCTGCTGCTACAAGATCAGCAAGGTATTGGGGTGTACCGGTGTGGAGGGCTCTGTGAGTGATAGTGAGTAACTTGTAAATGAATCTGACTTTGATAGGGAGCCAATGAAGGGTAAGACGTTTGGGGGGGGGGGGGTGACATGATCAAAGGGAGAAGAGTGGGTGATGAGATAGGCGGCGGTATTTTGGATGAGCTGGAGGTGCCGTAACTGGTATCGCGGGAGACCTGCAAAAGCCGAATTACAATAGTCTAGACGGGTAATTACAAGGGAGAGGACTAAAGTAGTGAGGAAGGAAGAGGGGAGAGATGACCGAATGGCAAGAATCTTATGGTGATGAAAAAAGGAGCTGCAAACAAGTGCAGAAATGTGATAGTGAAGGAGAGCGAGGGATCCAGGGTAACACCGAGGTAGCGGAGAGTGAAGACAAGAGGGATGGGAAGAGTGGACAGAGTGGGGGATAAGGAGGGGGAGGGAGCACCAAAGGAGAACCAGAGAGTGGCAGACTTGGAGGGATTAACATGAAGAAAATTGATGGTAAACCAGTTAGTGATAAGAGCAAGACAGGCATTAAGAGTGGTGAGGTCAGGGGCCAAGGGGTTAGTGTGGTATAGAAGGAGGATGTCATCTGCATAATAGTAGGCGGAGATTCTGGGTGTTGGATGAGCAGGGCAAGTGGTGCAAGAAATACGTTGAAGAGAAAAGGGATAAGGACAGAGCCCTGGGGAACACCACAGTGTAGGGGGAGCGAAGGGGAAAGAGTGGTGCCCGATTGGACTGCAAAGGTGCAGGGTGACAGGAAGGATTGGAACCACTGAAGAACGGTGCCGTGAATCCCAAGATCAGATAGATGAGTATGGAGGGTGCGGTGGTCGACAACATCAAAGGCAGAAGAGAGATCCAAAGAGACAGCAATAGCAAGATCACTATGATCATGGGGGTGATAGATTATGCTGAGGAGTGCCAAGAGGGTAGTTTCAGTGCTATGACCGGCTCTAAAGCCGGCGTGACGGGGGTGAAGTGAAAGGGTAGAGTCGAGGCGTGCAGCTAGTTGCGTGAAACTTAGAAACATAGAAACATGATGACAGAAAAAGACCACATGGCCTATCTAGTCTGTCCTTCCATAACAACAACTACAACAGTCCACTTTTTACCTTTAGAGATCCTCTGTGTTGGTCCCATGCTTTTTTGAATTCAGTTACTGTCCTCATCTCTACCACCTCCACTGGGAGACTATTCCATGGATCCACTACTCTTTCTGTAAAGAAATATTTCCGCATATCACTCCTGAATCTATCTCCCTTCACCCTCATCCCATGTCCCCTCGTAGCAGAACTTGCTTTCAATTGAAAGAGGCTCTCTCCCTGAACATTTATGCCACGGAGGTATTTAAACATCTCAATCATATCACCTCTATCCCGCCTTTCCTCTAAGGTGTACATATTAAGATCCTTAAGTCTGTCCTCATATGCTTTATAATGAAGCCCATTAATCATTTTAGTAGCAACCCTCTGCACCGACTCCATCCTGTTCACATCCTTTTGAAGGTGCGGTCTCCAGAATTGCACACCATACTCCAAATGAGGTCGCACCAAAGACTTATACAGAGGCATTATCACCTCCTTTTTTCTGCTAGCCATTCCTCTCTGTATGCACCCAAGCATCCTTCTAGCTTTTGCCATCGCCTTTTCTACCTGTTTAGCTACTTTAAGATCATCAGACACAACCATGCCTAGGTCCCGCTCTTCTTTAGTGGACAAAGGTACTTCACCTCCTATATTGTATTGCTCCCTTGGATTGCTGCAGCCCAAATGCATGACCTTACATTTTTTAACATTAAATCCCAGCTGCCAAATTCTAGACCATTCTTCAAGCTTAGCTAGATCCCTCCTCATGTTATCTACACCTTCCTGGGTGTCTACTCTATTGCAGATTTTGGTATCATCTGCAAAGAGGCAAACCTTACCCGACAGCCCTTCCGCTATATCACTAACAAAGATGTTAAAAAGAATCGGACCAAGGACAGATCCCTGGGGCACACCACTGGTAACATCCTTCTCCTCAGAGTGAGCTCCATTTACTTGTACTCTTTGTCGCCTCCCACCCAACCAATTTCTAACCCAAGCAGTAACTTTAGGGTCCATCCCTAGGGTGCTCAGTTTGTTTATAAGTCGCCTGTGAGGAACAGTGTCAAAGGCTTTACTGAAATCTAAATACACCATATCTAGAGCTCTCCCTCGGTCCAACTCCCTGGTCACCCAGTCAATGAAGACGGGTTTTCCAAGTATTTTTTTGTATTTATTTATTTTATTCCATGTATACCATCACATTCAAACAATTGAATGAAAGGAAAATTGGCAATAACAAAAACACTTATTACAGAAAATCTAATACAAGAAATTTAACAATCACCTAAATTAGCCCACTAAAGTTAAAAGGGGGGCAAATAGGAAAAAACCCCAAAAATCACAATTTAATAATACTAAGCGGTGTGAGACTTATACATCAGCCGTATGAGAAGCACTAACAACCTTTGAATCCTCCCTAGCCACTAGAAACTCCAGTAGCTGGCCTGGCTCAAAAAACAAAAATAATCTCTCTTTATATGAAACATGACATCTAGCAGGAAATCTCAGCATAAATGACCCACCGAGGGATAAGACTCTAGGTCTATAATCCAGAAACTCTTTTCTCCTCAATTGGGTATCTCTAGCAAGATCAGGAAAAATGCGGACATAAGAGCCCATAAACTGCTCACTGAAATTTCTAAAATATGATCAAAGAATTAACGCTTTATCAGATTCAAGAGCCACAGTAATAAGGAGGGTAGTGTGAGTGGTAACCAATTCCAGGGAACTCTCCAGAAACCCCGTAAGGTCTCCAGGTGTCCCTGGAATTCCACCACTCGCTCTTTGATCTCCCCGGCCCACAGCAAGATACTGAACCCTAGTCAGTGGAGGTAGCTCCTCCCTGGAGAATTTCAAAACCTCCTGAAGGTATCTGCGAACCATTTCTAAGGGTGACTGTAAAGGAGATCTAGGGAAATTAATCAATCTTAAATTGTTCTTCCGGACTTGGTTTTCAAGATATTCCATTCTCTTAGCAGTAACAGTCTGATCTTTAATGTGGGCACACTGGAGGGCCTGAACCTGTTCAAGTTCTCCATTCAAATGGATCAACTTCCCCTCCTGTTCCTTTTGGACTCTCGAAACATCTTGCAAATCCACACGCAAAGACTTAGGGGTATGTTTACTAAACCGGGCTAACGTTTAACCCGGGCTATCTGCAACTAGGTCCCATTGAATAATATGGAACCTAGTGGCAGATAGCCCGGTTTAGTAAACATACCCCTTAGTTTCTGTACTAACAAATGCAGCAATAGTCTTAAGTGAGGAATTCATGGTTGCAAGAGCGTCCCACAGCACTGCCATAGTAACTTTAGGGGACCTCACCAAAACGCCAGCACCTTCAATGGACAAACCTCCACCTGGGTAGGGCTATCCCCAAACAAAGGAACAGCCACCGATCTGACTTCAACCCTGGGGTTATCCAGTGGAGCAGTGAAGCCAACCGAAGAGCCCTCTTCATTTCCCTTCAACAGCGTGCTTGTCTCCACACCGGAGGGAAGCACTCATCTGGTGGCCGTAGCACTTCTGGGGCTTGGCGGGGGGCCCCGCAACTCAGGGGACAGCAGTACTCCTAATGTGCTGAGATCCGGTAAAAGCACCGTTCCTCCCGAAGACGCCGCTCCCACAACAGCAAAGCCACACATTGGCAAAGTCTTCTGAACAGCGGCATTGGAAACAGTTTCACCCGAGGGTAGGGAAACCTGCTTACGCTTCCTTCTGCCCATAGCAGCCTGTAGCGCAGCACAAAAAAACACCAAAACAGGACTCCATCAAGCAAGCCAGTTCATTCGGAGCGAATCACTGCCGCCATCTTGCCCCCCGGATGTCTTTCAAGTATTTTTGAGAGGAAGGGGAGATTTGATATTGGGTGCCAATTTGCTGGAATAACGGGATCGAGATCAGGCATTTTAAGGCGAGGACGGACAAGGGCGTGCTTCCAAATCGTGGGAAAACAGCCAGAGGTGAGGCTAGAATTAATCATAAGAAGGATGTAGGGAAGGAGTGTGAGCGAAGGGTCAAGAAGCCAGGAAGAGGGGAGGGGATCAAGCAGACATGTGGTCTTGTGGGAAGTGGTGATGGGCCTTGGTACTGTAAGTTCGGTAGAAGTGTGCCAGGTATGAGGGAAAGTGTGGGACGAGGGTGTGAGAAGAATGAGTGGGGAGGTAGAGAGAGGAAAGGGGAAAGAGGGGGGGACAAGAGCTAAAGGAGGAACAGAGAGACTGAATCTTGTCAGAGAAAAAAAGAGGCAAGACAGGCTGGGCTGGGGGCCTCAGCAAGAGGAGCTGATGATGCAAGGGAAGTAGAAGACGAGGAAAGGAAGTGCAGGACCTGATGGAGACATCTAGAGGAATAGGAGGAGGAGGTAATGAGGTTCGAATAATAGGCTTGCTTAGCAGCAGCAATCATTGAGTGGTAAAGATGATGACAGTGGCAAAAAGCAGCAAGGGGCTCCATGGAGGGGTGCTTGCACCAGATGCGTTTGGTTCGACGAAGGTGGGTGCACTGTAGATACAGACCAGGGTGATACCAGGGATGATGAGAGGAAAATCGTGAGGAGACGGGACGAAGCGGAGCCAAGGTGTTAAGAGTGAAAGAAAGAGTGGAGGTCCAGGTGTCAACCTGCCTATCTACTGGTAGAGTAGAGAAGTCTGAGGGAAAAAGAGAATCGGCTGGTGGGAATTGTTGGAGGGTAAGCGGAGTGATATGGCCCATGAGTTCCTGGGAAAGAGGGCCTGTGATGGTTGTCTTGGGGACCCACGGGGAAGAGAGAGAGAGAAAGAGAACAGAAGACAGAGGTGATTGGGCCAGGGGAGGGGGAGCGACAATATACAGGACAGAAGATAAGGGGAGCGGGTAGGGGTGAGGATAAAATCAAGGGTGCGCCCCGAGGCATGGGTCGGACAGGGAACGTGCTGGGTGAGGCACAAATCTTCGAGAAGTGACAAGAGGACCCTATCCTGCAACCTGATCGGGGAGTCAAGGTGGATATTGAAATCTCCCAGGACAGCAAGATGAGGAGACAAGAGAGCTATTTCAGAAAGTGAGAGGAGAAGGGAATCCCAGAGGTCAGAGCATAGTGACGGAGGAACGTAAAGGAGAAGAAAATACACAGGGGTTGAGGACCCAAAATGCAGAAGAAGAGACTCGGGGTACCGGGGGGGAAGGTGAGACAACCGTAAAAGGGAGAGATGCTCGGTGAAGGACCGCCACGCCCCCGCCCTTCGATTGAGGCGAGGGGTGTGGAAGGCAGAATAGCCAGGAGGAAAACAGTGGTGCAGGAGGCCATCCTCCCCTTTGCAGAGCCAGGATTCTGTGAGGAAAAGCGCGTCTAACGAGTGTTGGGTCAACAAATCATGCACCAGATGCATCTTTGCATGAAGGGAGCGGCAATTTAGGTGGGCAAATGAAAGGGCCAATAGTGATGTGGCCGTTGGGGGTAGAGGGGAAGGCAACATGAGATGTTGGAGGGATTGGCACGAGAGAAGATTACTTATGTTGCGGGCAATAACGCCAGGTGGAGGATGATTAGCGCTATTGCAGCCACTGCTCTATAAGAAACAGGAGCCACAGCTGCAAGGGGAAGGAGGTGGCAGGAAGGGACTGACATAGGGGGAAGGTGGAGGCAGGAAGGCAGCTGAAAGAGGGGGGAAAGAGGTGGCAGGAAGAGAGTTGAAAGAGAAGGGAAGGTGAGAGCTGGAAGGCAGCTGACATTGGGGTGGGGGAGTGGATGGTGCTGGAAGGGAGCTTACAGAGGGGTGAAAGAGGTGAATGGAAGGGAGCTGATACAGGGGTATCACTGGGAGTGGAAATGAGCTGATATCTGGGATGGTATTTGGACTAGAAGGGGCTGGACAGTGGGGAAGTAGGGGGATTGGAAGGGAATGGACACCACTGGCAGTCCTGGGAACGCAAGGGAGTTGACATTGGAAGGTAATGGGAGGGGAGGACTGGAAATTGGGCTGATACTGGGGAAGGTTACTGGGACTGGAATAGGCTGATGGAAGGAAGTGAAGAAAATAAAAGAAGAGACAAGAAATGGCAGATAGACTATAGACCATAGAAAGAGAACTAAGAGAAGACAGGAAAATAGAAACCTCAGATCAGGACCAGCATGATCAGAGAATCAAATGGTCAGACGACAAAGGTAGAAAAAATAATTTCATTTTCAATTTAGTGATTGGACTTTGTGCTATTTTTATATTTTACCCAGTATGGGGAACTGCATCTCTTATTTATCTGATGTTGCACTGCATGTGGAGTCTGGCTTCTTGGGGTTTCAGTTTAATTTTTATCTATACTTTTGTTTTGTGCTCATTTGTTGATGAAGGTCTGTCTGTAATGTGTGTGTGTGTACAAGCAGTGCTGGGTATTCTGTTAGTATGGAATTTCTGTTTAAGAATGTGTAGCAATCTTGCTTGTTCAGTTTACACATTGCCCTCTCTGCAATTATTTTTTGGGGCAGAGGGTGTGGTAGGCTATGGCCTGTAAACTAGGCCTAGGCCCCAACCCCCACCTGAGACTAGTGCTGAAAAGAACCAGAGTTTGAGAATCTGCTTTAAACTGCTTTAAGCCGCTTTTGAAAAGTTTGTATAATTCCTTTATTAAACTCCTCTATGCTGATGATAGAAATATTCCTGCATTCTCTGAGCTACAAATGGCCTTGAAGTAGAAATGTATCTATATATAAGACTGTGCCTTTGTTAGAATAGTCTGAAAAGGGGGGAACAAGAAGCTAGGCCCAGAGAGGGTCCCCAATTGGACAGGTGCAAGGGGCGTTGGGACTAGGGTTGCCAACTTTTTCACTGAGAAAAACCCGACACCTGTGGCTCGCCATGCTCCACCCATTCTCCGCCCCTAGTCCCACCCCTGCCCCGCCCCGCTCCCAGCCCCACCCACAAAAATTACCGAGGATACGTGTAGGCTAACTTCCTTGGTCAGATAATAATTAAACTGGGAACCCCAAAAGCCAAACATGAAATGTACAACACTGGAGAAATAAAACTATAAAGTAATTTCCTCTTGCACTAAACAAAAACGCAAAGATGTTAGCAATACACACTTCCCAGACCAGACATATTCCAGTTAATAAATTCAAAATAAAAAGTATTTTTCTACCTTCTGTTCGGGCATTTTATTTTTCAGTTGCAATTGCTCCAGTCACTTTCTTCTGGTTTCTTCGTGTCTTCTGCGAGCTATCCATTTGTCCTTTCTTCTCTTTTAGATGTTTTCCATTCTCTCTCTATTTCTGCTTTAACATACTGATTGTTTCCCTTTTGCTCTTTCCCCCAATTCTTTCCTTATTCCTTTATCATCCATTTAAATTTCACCCTTCCATTCTCAAGCCCCTCTTACTCTCCCAATACCCGGCCCATCATAGACTTTTCTTCCACACAAAATATCTTTTCCCCTTCCATTCTCATTCCCCATCCATTCTAGTCCTCCCCCAAAATCAGTTCCCTTATAGTTCTAGACCCACCCAGCATCCACTCCCTTCTAGTCCCATTCTCCCATGCCCCACATCAGCCCATTTCCAGTCCTATTGTAGCCCCCATCAGCCCATTTCCAGTCCTATTCCAGCTCTTTATCAGCCCATTTCCAGTGCTAGCCCTCACATCACAGGCCATTTCCAGTCCTAGCCCCCCCCCCCCCCCCGATCACAGCCCATTTCCAGTCCAAGTCCCCCATCACAGCCTCTTTCTAGCCCTAGCCCCCCCCCCCATCACAGCCTATTTCCAGTCCTAGGCCCCCCCCACCATCACAGCCCATTTGCAGTCCTAGTCCCCCCCCCCCGCACCATCACAGCCCATTTGCAGTCCTAGCCCCCCTAATCACAGCCTATTTCCAGTCCAAGTTCCCCCTCCCTCCATCATAGCCCATTTCCAGTCCAGGTACCCCCCCCCCCATCACAGCAACATTTCCAGTCCAAGTCCCCCCCCCCATAGCCCTTTTCCAGTCCAAGTTCCCCTCCTCACCGCCCATTTCCAGTCCAGATCCCCCCCCCCCCTCACAGCAACATTTCCAGTCCAAGTCCCCCCCCATAGCCCTTTTCCAGTCCAAGTTCCCCTCCTCACAGCCCATTTCCAGTCCAGGTCCCCCCCCCCCATCACAGCAACATTTCCAGTCCAAGTCCCCCCCCCCCCCATAGCCCTTTTCCAGTCCAAGTTCCCCCCCCCCTATTAGCCCTTTTCCAGTCCAGGTCTCCCCCCCCCCAGCCCATTTGTAGTCCTAGCCCCCCCCATCACAGCCCTTGCAGTCCTTGGCCTTTCCCTCCCCCCCCCCCCCCGACCAGCACCGCAGCTGTCTGAGGGGCTTCAGAGGGAGCCGAAGAAGCCCGCGCGAGGCCCCGGCTCCCTCTGTACAACTGCCAGCGTGAAGATCCTTTTCCTTCATGCTGGCGGTTCTTTCTGTGAAGCCGTGAATGCTGGGAAAGGTTAAAGGGCATTGTCTTTAACCTTTCCCAGCAATCGCGGCTTCACAGAAACAGCCGCCAGCGTGAAGGAAAAGGATCTTCACGCTGGCAGTTGTACAGAGGGAACCGGGGCCTCGCGCGGGCTTCCCCGGCTCCCTCTGAAGCCTTCCGGTGTGCGGGCTGTTTTTTTTTTAACTCCGCGGACTTCTTCAGATCGGAAGAAAAGCCGGTTTTTTGCTCTGGCTGCTTCCGATCTTGCGGCCAGAGCAAAAAACCGGCTTTTCAAGGGCCGGTTTTACCTCTACGCCGGCAGCTGGAAAAACCGGCCGGTTGGCAACCCTAGTTGGGACCAATAGAAAGTTTGCCTGTATCAAACTGTGAAAATTGTATATAAGGAATTTGCTTCTGTACTCCATTGCTCAGTCCTTTTTGGATGCTTTCCTGTCTGAGCCTGTGCACAATAAATTGGCTTGGACCCTGAACTGACTCCTGGTTTTATTCATTGTGTGCACTTCGCTGCTACATATTCCTAGTGCATTGGCCGCGAAGGTGCGAGTAGTGGATGGTATTCAAGTGAATATACCACATATTACCGCCTCAAGGTTTGGCCCAGTTGGGACCGTGTCTGCCCGACCACAGGGGAAACCTCAGGCGCCACCGGTCCTCTTGTATCGGAGAGGGTTCCACCTTGCCTCGGCGGATTACTGGGTCCAGCCGGCCAACACCTCCGAACCTGAGGGGAGTCCAGGATTCAACCCAAAGAACTGGTTCTGTAGCGGGTACCGGATCCGGTGAGTAGAACTTTTGTTGCTATCTAGTCAGCTAGCTTGGGGAATGTCTTGCATGAGTGCGCGAGACTAAAGGGGTACGGTACCGAGAGTCTGATCACCTCTCCGGGCAAGTCCGAGTACTCCTTGCATGAGTGCGCGAGGCCGAAACTACTGCCCTTGGTTCAGCAGTCCGAAGCATCTTGCATGAGTGCGCAAGACAGGCTGCTGTTTGTTAGAAAGGTAGGCCTGGGAATTTGGGGAAAACGTTGCTAGCATGATTAATTGTGTGTATGAATGAGCCAAGTGAGAGCGGACTCCTGAGTAGCGCAGTTCCTGGCCGGGCGACCGCGCCCAGGTCGTGAAAAGGAGGAAGCATTTGGTGTTTGTCTCCCTATTTGTTCCTAGGGCTGTACGGACCCCTTACTTGCAGCCATACTACCTGCCCTTACTGTCTGTTGGTGTGTACGTCATTATGGGAGGGGCGGAGTCCACGCAAACTCCACTAAAATTTATGATCAAGAATTTTAAGAAAGGTTTTGACGGTGACTATGGAATAAAAATGTCCCCATCCCGCTTAGAAGTACTTTGTACCAGGGAGTGGCCGGTGCTGGTCACCGCATGGCCCCCTGGTGGTACCTTTGATGTTAGAATTATATCCCGAGTACATCAGATTGTACGTAGAGAACACCCCAACCAGTTCCCCTATATAGATGCCTGGTTAAATATTTGTGAGAAAGAGCCCTCCTGGATGAAGCGTTGCCACGAGGAACAGTGTAGGATAATGGTAGCGACCACAAGGGGAGCCTGGAAGTCTGGAGAAGAGAAGCGGCCTGTTTATTCTGACCCGGAATCGCCGGATATCCTAACCTACTCATCCCAGTTTCTCTATAGGCCAGTCCCCTCAGCTCCGCCACAACCCCAGGCCGAGCCTGGCACAGGAGGACCCCCTCCCGCCGATTTACCCCAAACCCACCAGCCACCCCCGCAGCAAGAAGAGGCACACCCCCTCCTGAGCGGGAGCCCTAGCTCTGTCCAGAGTGCCTCAGAAGGGCCACAGTCCTCCGTTGACACTACAAGCAGGGATTCATTTGCCAGTTCGGGGTCACTTACTGCTAAAGATCAAAGCAGGGGAGCTGAATTCCGGCAGGCCAGGCTGCATTACGTCCTCAGAAGTACAACAGCAAGCCAGAGAGATGGTCATGTGATGCCATTGGGCCAGTTCCCAGGACAGCCTATCCTTAACGAACAGGACCAAGTTGTGATGGGGCCAACTAGTCTCGTTTATGTGCCATTCTCCACTACAGATTTATTAAACTGGAAGACGCACTATGCGTCTTATACTGAGAAGCCCCAAGAATTGACAGAATTAATGTCCAGTATTATGCAAACCCATCACCCTACCTGGTCTGATTGCCGCCAGCTCCTGTCTACCCTTTTCACTACCGAAGAACGAGCATGGATCGTGCAAGCCTCCACCCGATGGTTAGAAGAAAATCCCGTGGAAGAAAGAGGCCTAGATCCCCGACAAGCGGCCGCCGCAGATTTCCCAAATGATGATCCCGAGTGGGACCCGAGCAGTGCAACCGGAGCAATGGCCCTCACTCGGTTCCGCCAGGCCCTACTACAAGGCCTGAAGAGAGGGGGCCAGAAGGCCATGAATATCAGAAAAGTAGCGGAAGTCTTCCAGCATCCAGATGAGAGCCCAGCAGCCTTTTATGAATGCTTATCTAAAGCTTACAGACTTTATACCCCATATGATCCAGCAGCCCAGGAAAATTTGCGCATGGAAAATGCAGCCTTTGTGAGTCAGTCCCAGGGAGACATAAAACGGAAACTGCAGAAGTTGGAAGAATTTGCGGGCATGAATGCGGCCCAGTTAATGGAAGTTGCTCAGAAGGTGTTTGTGAATCATGATCAAGAACGTCAGAAGAAAAGTGAACATAAGATGAAAAAGAAAGCTGATCTCCTTGCTGCAGCTTTAGTTGAACGACGTGGAGGAAGTTTCTCTAACCGAAAGACTCAAGGACGTGGAAGGGGCCGAGGAGATAGTCGGTGCCCATTGGGTGCAAATCAGTGCGCCCACCGTAAGGAAGAAGGACATTGGAAGAATGAATGCCCATACCTTGACTCTGCCTCCTGGAGGGGAGGAGGGAGCATGAGGAGAGCAGGGGGAAGATTCCAGCGTCGGGGAGGAATGAATCGCACACAGTTCCAGAAGTAAGAAGCAGCTAAAGAGGGAGTGGCAGCCGAAGAGGGCTACAGCATGGGTGAAGACTAGGCCAGACCGGGCTCTAAGTTTCCTCTAGGTCCCAGGAGCCTATGGTCAGCTTGAAGACTGGGGACCAATATATGGACTTTATGGTGGATACGGGGGCCGAACATTCGGTAGTGGCCAAACCAGTGACTCCTTTGTCTTCATAATCTGTCACTATTGTCGGCGCTACCGGAACCAGAACCACAAAACCCTTTCTGCAGAACCGCACCTGCGAATTAGGGGGACAGAGAATAACGCACCAGTTCCTGTACATGCCTGAATGCCCAACCCACCTCTTGGGCCAGGACATGCTTGCTAAGCTCCAGGCGCAGATATCCTTTGTTGAAGGAGGAATGGAAATGACTGTGAACTCGAAATCTGCTGGCCTGATTGTGCTGACTGTCCCCCGGGAAGAAGAATGGCAAGTCAAATGCAAGGCATTGATAAGACAGGCAAAGGGAGAATTTGAGAAGAAGCTTGCTGCGGAAGCAAAAACGCGAAGTAAAGACCTTTTCAAGTACATTCGTAGCAAAAAACCTGTGAGAGTCAGTTAGTCCATTAGATGATAAAGCGGTTAAAGGAGCTCTAAGAGGCGACAAGGCGATAGCAGAGAGACTGAATGAATTCTTTGCTTCAGTCTTTACTGAGGAAGATGAGGAAGTTACCCATGACTGAAGTGGTATTTAAAGGTGCTGAAGAATTGAAGGAAATATCGATACATCGGGAAGATGTATTACAACTATTAGATAAACTGAAGAGTAGCAAATCACCTGGGCCGGATGGTATATATCCAAGGGTGTTGAAAGAACTGAAATATGAGATTGCAGACCTGCTATTAGTAATCTGTGAACTATCATTAAAATCATCTCTAATACCTGAAGATTGGAGGATCGCCAATGTAACACCAATTTTTAAAAAGGGTTCCAGGGGTGATCCGGTAAACTACAGACCGGTGAGCCTGACATCAGTACCGGGAAAAATAGTAGAAACCATCAAAAAGAATAAAATTACTCAGCATGTAGATAGTCATGACCTAATGGGAGACAGCCAACATGGCTTTAGACAAGGAAGATCTTGTCTTACTAATCTGTTATGTTTTTTTGAAGGAGTGAATAATCAGGTGGACAAAGGTGAGTCGGTTGATATTGTGTATCTGGACTTTCAGAAAGTCTTTGACAAGGTCCCTCATCAGAGACTTTTGGCAAAACTAAAGAGTCATGGGATAGGAGGCAGTGTACTATTGTGAATCAGGAACTGGTTAAAAGATAGAAAGCAGAGGGTAGGGCTAAATGGCCAATTTTCCCAATGGAGAAAGGTGAATAGTGGTGTACCCCAGGGATCTGTGCTGGGTCCGCTGCTTTTTGAAGTTGTTAAAACCCAAGAGGATTGTGGAAAATTGCAAGAGGATCTTGATAAATTGGAAGACTGGGCATCAAAATGGCAGATGAAATTTAATGTGGACAAGTGCAAGGTTATGCACCTAGGGAAGAACAACCCAAACTATGGTTACACGATGCAAGGTTCCACATTAGGAACCACCACCCAGGAAAACGATTTAGGCGTCATTGTAGATACCATGTTAAAACCCTCGGCCCAGTGTGCAGCGGCGGCCAAGAGAGCAAATAGAATGCTAGGTATGATAAGGAAAGGAATGGAAAATAAAACAAAAGATATTATAAAGCCTCTGTATCGTTCCATGGTGAGACCGCACCTTGAATATTGTATGCAATTCTGGTCACCGTATCTTAAAAAGGATATAGCGATTTTAGAAAGGTTCAGAGAAGAGCCACCAAAATGGTAAAGGGGATGGAAGGATACTCCTATGAAGAATGGCTAAAAAGGTTAGGGCTCTTTAACCTGGAAAAGAGACGGCTGAGGGGAGATATGATAGAAGTCTATAAATTAATGAACGGAGTGGAACGGGTAAACGTAGATCGATTGTTTACCTTATCAGAATATAGAAAGACTAGGGGACATGCAATGAAGCTACAGGGTAAACTATTTAAGACTAATAAAAGAAAATATTTTTTCACTCAACGTGTAATCAAACTCTGGAATTTGTTACCGGAGGATGTAGTAAAGGCTGTTAGTGTAGCTGGGTTTAAAAAAGGTTTGGACAAGTTCCTGGAGGAAAGGTCCATAAACCATTATTAAGAAGGGACCCAGGATGTCAATGCTTGAACCAGTACAAGCATTGTGGAACCTGTGTCCCTTGGAGAAACTGCTAGGTACATATGACCTAGATTGGCCACTGTTGGAAACAGAATACTGGGCTTGATGGACCTTGCTCTGACCCAGTATGGCATATCTTATGTTCTTATGTTCTTATGCAAATGAAGTACTCTCACTTTGTTCTTGAAAGTGTAACCAAATAACTTGCTAATATATTTAAAATACTTCATCAAATGTCTTTGTAGAGTAATTCACTAATGGTGGAAATAAAAGGTCTCAGAACTCACGGGCTGCCAAAAGTTAAAATGAACAACTTTTGGACTCAGTGCCCTTAGGTACATCAATGACCCCAAAACATACTATCCACCATTAATTTTTTTACGTTTTTTTATAAACGTTCTTGCAATCACTTGTAAGTAGCTTAGTGCAGTTAGATATAACCCATAGCTGGCAACTTCCAGATATGGACCAAATCGCTGTTACTTAGCTTTGTTCAGACGTCTTGGTTCAGCAACTGAATTTAACAGCTCATATGTCAGCCCAACGGAAGTCACTGCCAATTTCCAATGTCAGTAAATAACTCAATCCCGACGCCATCTAGCGCGCTGGTTATATGCGTTTCTCCCAAGGGTTTCTTCAGGGGAAACTTATTCAATAATGCACTAAAAACAAAAGAAGTTATGTAAGCCAAAACTTTCCTGCAGTTTACAAAAAATAACTTCAAGATTCAGAAGAATTACTTTCCCTTACTTTAAAGTTCACATGAATCTGCATATATTGAGTAGAAAGAGAGACTTAGAAATTCGTAGGTTTCAACTGCTACCGGTGATGCTTTGAGACGCCGCGCATGCGGGAAGATTTAAAGGGCTGTGTTTGCATCAGTCAATGAAATCACCTGAAGCACGCTTCCCATTCAATACGTGCGTTCAGACCTCCTAGTATCAGGGTCTGCAGTTGATAAATCCAGCATTGTTCTGCATATAGCAAGGCTTGCTCTCGTGTTTTGCCAAAACGGGGTGTCAGCACTTGCTCAATACAGAAGCATATGAGATTCTCAAATGTATGTTGGTATTCGAGGCAATGATCTACTAATGGTGCTTCCCGTCTTCGGCATTTGAGCTTACTTTTATGTTCGTTCATACGAACTTTGAATGATCGAATAGTTTTCCCAATGTATAACAGGTCACAGGGACATCTTATACCATAAACTACATGGGTAGAATTACATTACGAAATTTATAACTTTTCCCTCTGTATACAAATTCAGATGACTCTTGGGTAATATCGCAGATATTACAGGATCCACATTTAACATGTCCCGCTATCTCATTAGCTGTGGTGGATGTAAGAGGACGTAACAACGCTGGACTTAACATTTCCTTAAAATTACGAGATCTTTTCCAGACACAACGGACTTGGTAAGATTCCAGGCCAGCAATGCTGTGTAATACATTCATGTGTCGTTTAATGCTGCGTTTAAGATGTGAACTGAAAGGGGTAAAACTAGTAACCAAATTCACTTGTTGAGTGGAGGAAACTGAACTTGTCCTCTCAGGGATGTGTAACAATAGGTCACGGTTAGAATAAAGTGCTCTTTTGTAAGCTCGATCCACCACTTTTACAGGATACCCTCGTTGGTAAAAATTGGTTTTTAGATGACGTGCTTGCAATTTAAAATCCTGTAAATCTGAACAATTGCGACGATATCTTATAAACTGAGACAAGGGCAAACTATCTTTTAAATGGAGTGGATGACCGCTGTTATAGTGTAACATTGCATTCTTGTCTATGGACTTCCGAAAAATAGAGGTAGTCCACCCCATTGGAGATTTTTTCACTAGAAGATCCAAAAAAGTGATTTGTTCACCATGAAACATCAGAGTAAATTTGATATTCGTGTCTCTGTTATTTAGCCAGGCGTGAAATTGAATCAGATGTTCTTGAGTACCATGCCAGAGAACAAAAATGTCGTCAATATATCTTCGCCACATCTTGACCGAAGTTTTATAAGGAGATTTGTCAACCCACTCTTGTTCAAATTTTTGCATATATAGATTTGCCACCGAAGGTGCGCAGGTGGCTCCCATAGCCACCCCGGATAGCTGTAAATAAATAACTTCATCAAATATAAAAAAGTTGTTATACAATATGAGATGAGTTAACTCAGACAATAAATTCAATTGTTGTTCAGAAAGATCTCCACGTTGTTGCAAAGAAGTCATAACTACTAAGTGAGCTTGAGACTGAGGAATCACAGTATAAAGAGACACGACGTCTAAGGTCACTAAAATAAGATCAGGATCTGATGCCCATTGATTATAACTTGATAAGATGTGCAAAAAATGAGACGAATCCTTTATGTAAGAGGGAATTAAATGTATTTTAGGTCGCAGGTACGAATCCAAAAATATCGATAAGGGTTCAAGAAGGGACCCACGAGTTGAGACTATTGGTCTCCCCGGGGGGTCTTGTAAGCTCTTATGTATTTTTGGGACCAGGTAAAATCGCGCCAGAGTACAGTCCACCGGATTCAAGAAATGCCATTCTTTTTTAGAGATTAGTTTATTTTGTAATGCCTGGGTGGTGATCCTTTTAATTTTCTGCTGTAGTTCTAATGTAGGATCTGCCTCCAACCGTGAATATATCTTTGAATCTGTTAACTGACTATAAGCTTCACCTAGATACTGGTCACGACTCCAAATCACTACCCCACCACCCTTGTCTGCTCGCCGTATGATCAGGTCAGAACGCGATCGAAGAGCTTGTAGTGCCGATCGTTCTGAAAAACTAATAGTGTGTCGAAAACCTGAAGTTATTTATTTACAGCTATCCGGGGTGGCTATGGGAGCCACCTGCGCCCCTTCGGTGGCAAATCTATATATGCAAAAATTTGAACAAGAGTGGGTTGACAAATCTCCTTATAAAACTTCGGTCAAGATGTGGCGAAGAAATATTGACGACATTTTTGTTCTCTGGCATGGTACTCAAGAACATCTGATTCAATTTCACACCTGGCTAAATAACAGAGACACGAATATCAAATTTACTCTGACGTTTCATGGTGAACAAATCACTTTTTTGGATCTTCTAGTGAAAAAATCTCCAATGGGGTGGACTTCCTCTATTTTTCGGAAGTCCATAGACAAGAATGCAATGTTACACTATAACAGCGGTCATCCACTCCATTTAAAAGATAGTTTGCCCTTGTCTCAGTTTATAAGATATCGTCACAATTGTTCAGATTTACAGGATTTTAAATTGCAAGCACGTCATCTAAAAAACAATTTTTACCAACGAGGGTATCCTGTAAAAGTGGTGGATCGAGCTTACAAAAGAGCACTTTATTCTAACCGTGACCTATTGTTACACATCCCTGAGAGGACAAGTTCAGTTTCCTCCACTCAACAAGTGAATTTGGTTACTAGTTTTACCCCTTTCAGTTCACATCTTAAACGCAGCATTAAACGACACATGAATGCTGGCCTGGCCTGGAATCTTACCAAGTCCGTTGTGTCTGGAAAAGATCTCGTAATTTTAAGGAAATGTTAAGTCCAGCGTTGTTACGTCCTCTTACATCCACCACAGCTAATGAGATAGCGGGACATGTTAAATGTGGATCCTGTAATATCTGCGATATTACCCAAGAGTCATCTGAATTTGTATACAGAGGGAAAAGTTATAAATTTCGTAATGCAACTACATGTAATTCTACCCATGTAGTTTATGGTATAAGATGTCCCTGTGACCTGTTATACATTGGGAAAACTATTCGATCATTCAAAGTTCGTATGAACGAACATAAAAGTAAGCTCAAATGCCGAAGACGGGAAGCACCATTAGTAGATCATTGCCTCGAATACCAACATACATTTGAGAATCTCATATGCTTCTGTATTGAGCAAGTGCTGACACCCCGTTTTGGCAAAACACGAGAGCAAGCCTTGCTATATGCAGAACAACGCTGGATTTATCAACTGCAGACCCTGATACCAGGAGGTCTGAATGCACGTATTGAATGGGAAGCGTGCTTCAGGTGATTTCATTGATTGACGCAAACACAGCCCTTTAAATCTTCCCGCATGCGCGGCGTCTCAAGGCATCACCGGTAGCAGTTGAAACCTACGAATTTCTAAGTCTCTCTTTCTACTCAATATATGCAGGTTCATGTGAACTTTAAAGTAAGTGAAAGTAATTCTTCTGAATCTTGAAGTTATTTTTTGTAAACTGCAGGAAAGGTTTGGCTTACATAACTTCTTTTGTTTTTAGTGCATTATTGAATAAGTTTCCCCTGAAGAAACCCTTGGGAGAAACGCATATAACCAGCGCGCTAGATGGCGTCGGGATTGAGTTATTTACTGACATTGGAAATTGGCAGTGACTTCCGTTGGGCTGACATATGAGCTGTTAAATTCAGTTGCTGAACCAAGACGTCTGAACAAAGCTAAGTAACAGCGATTTGGTCCATATCTGGAAGTTGCCAGCTATGGGTTATATCTAACTGCACTAAGCTACTTACAAGTGATTGCAAGAACTTTTATAAAAAAACATAAAAAAATTAATGGTGGATAGTATGTTTTGGGGTCATTGATGTACCTAAGGGCACTGAGTCCAAAAGTTGTTCATTTTAACTTTTGGCAGCCCGTGAGTTCTGAGACCTTTTATTTCCACCATTAGTGAATTACTCTACAAAGACATTTGATGAAGTATTTTAAATATATTAGCAAGTTATTTGGTTACACTTTCAAGAACAAAGTGAGAGTACTTCATTTGTATAATTGGGGCTTCCTTTACTCTCGTAAACGTCAGACCATTTAGGTACTTATGTTCTTATGTACAGTGCATCCCCGAGTAAGGCAGCCAGTCCCCGTATCCCCACCAGAATTTCAGCTCTGCCCGAGGTGTGGGCAGAGGATAATCCTCCTGGCCTAGCGAAGAATATAGCCCCTGTGCATGTCACCCTCAAACCAGGAGTGGAACCAGTTCATGTGAGACAATATCCTCTCCCGTGACCGGCGATTGAAGGGATTCCCTGTCATCTAATGAAATTACTGAAGTACGGACTTCTCAGAGAGTGCCAATCACCCTGGAATACCCCCCTCCTCCCAGTCAAGAAGCCTGGGCAGGTGACTACCACCCAATGCAGGACTTGAGACGAGTAAATAATGCAGTTGAAACCACACATCCAGTAGTACCAAACCCATATACTCTCCTGGGACTGATCCCCGCTGAGGCTACTCACTTTGCCGTCTTGGATTTGAAGGATGCCTTTTTCTGTATACATTTAGCACCAACCAGTCAACTCTTGTTCGCGTTTGAATGGGAGGACCCTACCACAGGAAGGCGAGGCCAACTCACCTGGACTCGATTACCCTAAGGATTCAAGAACTCGCCTACTCTCTTCAGTGCTGCGCTCAATCAGGACCTTTCAAGCTACCCTGTGACTCCAGGAAAGAGAGTCCTCCTTCAGTATGTGGATGACCTGCTAGTAGCCACAAACTCCAAAAACGAATGCGTGCATGCCACCAGTGATCTCTTGCACCTCCTGAACGACGCCGGATACAAGGTCTCAAGAGCCAAGGCACAGCTATGTCAAACTGAGGTTAAATACCTGGGATTCCATCTGTCCAAAGGAGTTCAGAAATTGGGTCTGGAGCGTAAGGAAGCAGTGTGTCATATCCCTACCCCCACCACCAGAAAGCAGGTGAGGGCCTTCCTGGGAGCTGCAGGCTATTGTCAAATATGGATACCCAAAATTGCGCTGTTGGCAAAGCCATTGTATCAGGCTACCAAAGGAATGGAGCGATCTCCCCTGGAATGGGGCCCAGAACAGGGTACAGCATTCTGGTCGTTGAAGGCAGCCTTGATGTCATCACCAGCCTTGGGCCTGCCAGATGTACAGAAACCATTTCGTCTCTATGTCCATGAGTCAAGTGGAAATGCTGTGGGAGTATTGACTCAATCCCTCGGATCCTGGCAGCGACCTGTAGCTTACCTATCAAAACAACTGGATACCATTGCAAAAGGATGGCCACCTTGCCTGAGAGCCATTGGAGTGGAGTGGAGGAGTGGCCTAGTGGTTGGGGCAAGGTACTTCAGGCCGGAAGGTCGGGGGTTCAAATCCCACTAGAGGACAGCAACCTTGGGCCGGAAGGACTGGGGTTTCTAGTCCCACAGGTGCTCCTTGTGGTCTTGGGCAAGCCACTTAACCCTCCATAGCCCATGTTCCCTGTAAAATAGTTATCTCCAAGTTATAATGCCCTGTTCAATGTAATTTCAGTTTGTTCAATGTAAACCGCACTGATGCAGAATAGCGCGGTATATAAGAGAATGTAATAAATTGCAGCCACAGCCCTCCTGGCGGGTGAGGCTGACAAGCTCACTCTGGGTCAGAGTCTCCAAGTTACAGTACCACACTCTGTCCTAACCCTCATGGAACACAAAGGAAATTACTGGCTCACGAATTCACAGATGCTGAAGTATCAGAGTATGTTATATGAGAACCCCCGATTGCAGTTGATTGTCAGTCAAGCTTTGAACCCTGCCACGCTGTTACCAATTGGTCCAGGCCCAGTTGATCATGATTGCTTGAAAGTTATGGACACTGTATTCTCAAGCCCTGATCTAACTGATGTCCCATTAGACGACCCAGAACGAACTTTCTTCGTGGATGGAAGTAGCCTTGTCATCAACGGACAACGATGTGCTGGCTATGCAGTGGTGACCCTGGACGTGGTAATAGAATCCTCAGCTTTGGCCCCGGGAACTTCAGCACAGAAGGCTGAATTGATAGCCCTCACTAGGGCACTGATAATAGGGACAGGGCTCCGTATAAATGTGTACACAGACTCTAAGTATGCCTTCACAACATTGCATGCACACGGGGCCCTGTACAAAGAGCGAGGGTTAATAACCTCAGGAGGCAAGTCCATCAATTATGGCCCTGAGATATTGACATTGCTAGATGCTGTGTGGGCCCCCAAACAAGTTGCAGTAATGCATTGCCGAGGTCATCAGGTAGGGGAAGGAGAAGTTTCACGAGGAAATAGGTTTGCTGATACTGCAGCCCGAGAGGCAGCCACCACAGGGAAAGTCTTTGCCATTAGCACAACAGTCCAGGCAGACATATTTTCAGTACCCCTCAGTGCATGGACACCCCGATACACTTCCAGAGAGTCAGACTATTATTGCCAAGAAGAAGGGGGAGTGTTATCAGAGACTGGATGGATAGTGCTACCACCGCCCGCAGGCGGGTCCCCTCCTGGCCCGACTGTGATCCCTGAAGCACTAGGTCCAGCCTTTGTTCAAGCTTTCCACCAAGCCACACATTAAGGGAAGACTGTGATGGAGAAAGCTCTAAAACCTCTTTTTTGTATCTCATTATTAGGACCCCTGACAGCCTCAGTGGCCCGCAGATGTTTAACCTGTGCAAAGAACAATGCCCGGCAAGGTCCTAACCCACCCCCAAGAGTTCAGTCAGTAGGAGTTACCCCCATGGGAAATATCCAGGTGGACTTTGCAGAAATGCCACGAGCGAATGGATACCATTACCTGTTAGTCCTGGTTTGTACATTCTCTGGGTGGGTGGAGGCTTTCCCCACCAGAACTGAGAAAGCTAGGGAAGTTACTAAAATTCTGCTCCATGAGATTATTCCCCAGTTTGGTATACCATTAGTTATAGGATCAGACAATGGGCCCTCATTTGTATCCCAAGTAACCCAGCAGCTGGCCCAAGCCCTACAAGTGCAGTGGAAGTTACACACAGTCTACAGACCCCAAAGTTCAGGAAAAGTAGAGCGAATGAACCGGACCCTGAAGTCCCAGTTGTCCAAACTCTGTCAGGAAGCTCGCCTGAAGTGGCCCCAGGCTCTTCCTATAGCCCTTTTCAGGATACGCTCAGCCCCCACCAAGTCATTAGGTGTTTCCCCTTTTGAGGTCTTATATGGGCGACCTCCACCCATTGTTCAAGGGATAAAAGGGGATATGAGTCAAATTGGGTCTGAAATCACCAGACAAGAACTAGTGGCTCTAGGTTCTGTTTTGCAGTCTCCATGCATGGGTGCAAGATCAGCTGCCAATCAACCTGACCGAACCACTGCATCCCTATAAGCCTGGAACTTCGGTGTGGATCAAGGAGTGGAGAAACACACCGCTAGCACCTCATTGGAGAGGACCCTATGTCGTCATCTTGTCAACCCCTACAGCCATCAAAGTGGCAGAACTGGAACCTTGGATCCATCACAGTCGAGTAAAGCCAGCGGCGACCACCGAACTTCATCCCTGGACTTCAACCACCCATCCAGCATCACCATTGCGACTCATGCTGCGACAACAACCACAGCTGTGAGAGTCTACAGCCCTACTCCTGCCACCCAGCTGGAAGATGGCAGGTCTACGTATGGCAGAAGCTTGAGGAATCTACAACCCTACTCCTGTCACCAACCGGAAGCTGACAGGTCTATGTACGGTGGAAGCTGTGGAAACAGAGACTTACAGTAAAGACTTTGCAATTCTTAAACAAGTTCATTAAGACATTGTAATCATGTTTTCTCTATATGTTTATATTGTGCTTGCGGTAACCCTGGGGTCCCTTAAAATGACTTTTGCTTTGCCTCCCTGTGCGGCCTGTATCACCACTACCCGAGTCGGGACAAAAGTCACCCAGACTTTGCTCTATCACTCCTTTTACACCTGCACTGGCGTGACTAGCCGGTGTGTATATAATGGTACGGAATTAAGTATCTGCACTAAAGGCAACGTGAGAACTTGTTTTAACCCCCGACAGAACCCCTCATACCATGTTCTGGAGTTGCGCTGGAACAACGAGGATGGGGCCCTCTTGAATGCTACACGACAGCTCGCAGATCCCACCAGACTGGCCCCTCTTTACTTTGATGCCTGTGAGGCCATCAACAGAAATGGCTACTATAGCTGTGGATCTGTTGACAATGAGCGAATTTACTACCACGATGAAAAATACATGTGCCCCAAAGGAGCCTACAGGTGGGGAATATGTACTGGGACGCATGCCCCAACTACTTATTTCAAAGCATCTGATGACGCCTACTTTTGCCCCAAGTGGGAATGTGTATACTATGCCACCTGGACTGCTGCACCTCAGGGGCAAGACGGGGATCATCGCCGAGCTAATTTGGAGAGACTGCCATTGCTGACACCCCTTAAGTGTCTGAAAGGTACCTGTAATCCCATGAAACTCCTGGTGCTTAACCCTAGCCAATGGAAACCGGGATATCGATTTGGCTTACGTATAGCGGGAAGGGGAGTAGACCCTGGAACCTTCCTACATATACAACTTAACACCAAGACCCGTATTTCTTCCCCTTATCAAATCCACCATACCTTCTATGAAGCAATGCAGACGGAGATAGAACTTCCCCAGACTACACAGAATTTATTCATTGAGCTTGCTGGAGCTGTGGCTTCAAGTCTCCACATTTCTAATTGCTTCTTCTTTGGCGGAACCAAGATGGGAGACCAGTGGCCCTGGGAAGCAAGAGAACTTAACTACTCTGTTCCCTATAACCAGACCACCCTCAACAAGACTGCTAGTGAATGGGTGTTGGCCAACACCATCGTCGGCCATCTCTGTTTCGTCCGAATGGGACCACAGTTCACTATACCGGTGGGACAACTGATCTGCTTGAGTCAACGAATTTATAATGCCACCACCAAGAAGACATCCTGGTGGTCAGGTGTTTATGCTACGGAACCTTCCAACCCTTTGGTCTCTTTCCCTCATCTAACCAAGCTATGGACTAACCTCGCTCTAACCAACACTTGGGAAGCCCCTCCTGGACTATATTGGATTTGTGGCGCTAGGGCATATGCTCGACTCCCTAACACCTGGGGAGGGGCATGTGTCCTGGGAACAATCCGACCTTCATTCTTCCTTATCCCACTTTCTCAAGGGGAGCAGTTGGGCTTCCCCATTTACAATGGTCGACAGAAGCGAAGCACTCTCAAGATTGGACAATGGGATAAGTGGGAGGGTGACGAGTGGCCCCCTGAGCGAATCATCTCATATTATGGCCCAGCCACTTGGGCACAAGACGGGACCTGGGGATACCGCACTCCTGTTTATATGTTGAACCGTATTATACGCTTGCAAGCTGTTGTAGAAATCATAACCAATGAAACCAGTAGAGCACTAACTCTTTTAGCTAAGCAGAGTACCCAAATGCGTACAGCTATTTACCAGAACCGCTTAGCACTTGATTATTTACTAGCATCTGAGGGTGGTGTGTGTGGTAAGTTTAATCTCACTAACTGTTGTTTGCAAATTGATGATCAAGGTCAGGTCGTTGAAGAAATAGCTGACAATATGCGTAGACATGCATATATACCAGTCCAGACTTGGAATGGCCTTGACCTCAGTGGATGGTCTGGGACCCTATTTTCAGGCCTGGGTGGATTGAAGACTTTTATGTTTGCAGTTCTAGTTATAATCACTATGTGTTTACTTCTTCCATGTTTCCTACCTCTCTGCTTACGTATGTTCACCTCCATCATAGACAGTACAGTTGAACGTAAAACAGCCACTAGAGTGCTAGCTATGTGGCAATATCAGGCTATACCCCGAGAAGAAGCCTCAGTTTGAACTAAATTTGCTATTGTAGCAGCAAAGCGCAGACAAACCAATGATACCAGGAGTCTATTCAGAAGGTCCAAATCATTTATTTGTGCACAAGTCTCAAGCAAGTCAATTTCAAAATGGCTGAGCAAGGTTTTCTAGCATTACAACAACTTTTATAGACTTCTGTTCCATTCTAGGTATAGAAAAACATTTCATTGGTCCCGGTACTCTCCCGTACCTCACGTACCCCTTCCATTGGTCCCGGTACTGATACGTTTATCCAATTATGTTCCTTCAGTGGGCATGGCACCTGCATACCCCCCTTCTAGTCCCAATTACAATGGTCAGTTCATCAACTTGTTACTTTCATACTCTCAAGGCCATAGAGCCAATTTGTGCATGCAGGGGAGCAGGGCTCTGCAACTCATCTGTCAGCACTCCCAATTATATTCCTTGCAGATGTACTTTTTCTTATCAGTAACTTTTAAACATGTTTTTCTGTATTTTTCCATCTCTCAGTTTTGCTTACCTAAGTTAGTTTAGTTCTCTTACAGAGTTCTATCCTACAATAGCAGCATATTGGGGGATGTGCAATTCCTATGTGCCTCTCCACAGGCTTCATTTACAGGTCAAGCTAGTTAGGCCTGCCTGCTTATGTCAGACACCGTGGATCACAGGCCTGCACCTGCCACATTCCCCCCTTTGATTAATCTCACCCTATTATTTAATAAGGTGTGAGAATTAAATCACCTTTTGAAGAATCACATCATGATTGAAGGATTACGACTAGGACTGGCTTTATATAAAGCCATTATTTTAGTTGCGGTCTTCCGCTCTACTGTGCTGTCAATAGCATTATGAATGGAACGCATACAACATGGGATTAAACATGGCAATAAGAAAATAACAGCAACGAGAATTAGTACTAAGACAATGAAAGTCTTAAATCCTCCCAGCCAGGAGAAAAGGTTAGCAAACCAGTTAGGGAATTTCAATGAGTGCCAAGTCTGTACTGGCACATAAGCATGTCTTTGCATATCTTTAGCAATTTCTTCAACTACTTGACCCTTATCATCTATTTTTAAACAGCAATTAGTTAAATTCAGTTTATCACATACTCCTCCTTCTGCTGCTAACAAATAATCAAGTGCTAAGCGATTCTGATATATAGCAGTGCGCATCTGAGTACTTTGTCTAGCTAAAAGTGTAAGAGCATGACTAGTTTCATTGGTTATTATTTCAACTACTGCTTGTAAGCGAATAATACGATTAATCATATAGATTGGAGTTCGATAACCATACATACCATCATCATTCCAAGTGGCAGGCCCATAATACTCAATGATTCTTTCTGGTGGCCAATCATCACCCTGCCACTTCTCCCACTTGCCTATCTGTAAGGCTTCTCTTTTCTGTCTTAATGCTCGTTTGTGTCGGTGGGTAGTGTATACAGGGTACCCTAATTGTTCTCCATGTTCAGTGTTTAAAAGAAAGAAAGAAGATCTGATGGTTCCTAAGACACATGCTCCTCCCCATTGTGGCGGGAGTTGGGCATACGCTTGGTTTCCACAGATCCAATACAGGCCAGGTGGGGCTTGCCAGGCATGGACTTTGGCAAGGTTAGTCCATAAATCAGCAAGTTCAGGAAATCTGGCTAATGGGTTAGGAGGTTCAGGGTGTCTGATTCCTGACCACCATGCTGTCTTTTTGGTCGTGGCATTATAGTACTTCTGGCTAAGACAGACCAGCTGTCCTACCTTTTGGGTGAACTGAGGTCCAGTTCTGGCATAGCAAAGACGTCCAACGATTGAGTGCGCTAACACCCATTCACTGGTAGTCTTGTGTAATTCAGTCTGATTGTAAATCAAAGAATAATTCAATTCTTGGGCTTCCCATGGCCACTGGTCTCCCATTTGGGTTCCGCCACAGAAATAGCAATCTGAAATCTTAAGACTAGATACTACTGCTCCAGCTAATTCTAGAAATAGATTCTGTGAGGGATGAGGGATCTCAAACTTATTTACATGCAAGGCTTCATAGAAGGTATTATGGATATGATATTTGGATGACTTGTGAGCTTGGGTATTCAGTCTAATATACACAATGGTTCCCGGATCTACTGCCCCTCCAGCAATCCGCAAACCAAACTTGTATCCTTGTTTCCAAGCATAGGGATTGTGTATACGTAAGTGTAAGGGGTTACAAGCATCTTTCTGACATTTATCATTTGTGGTTGGCTTGGTTAAGGTAGCCATTCGTTTATCTATCTTCTCATCAACTATACCATTATTCCAGGTAGCATAAAAAACACATCCCCAATACAGGCAATAGTAATCTGCTGCTGGTGCAGTACTATAGCCTGATCCCGTTTTACCTGTACACTTCCACCATCCCGTGGCACCTTCTGGACACATGTACTTATGGTCATTTCGATACGCTTTCTCCCAAGTACCACAGGTGGAATAACTATCTCTGTTAATGGCATTGCATGCATCAAAATTCAAAACAGCAGGTTTAGTAATGTCCTTAAGTGGTGGCGTAGCAGCTAGTATAGGTCCATCTGCATCCTTCCATCTTATTTCCAACGTGTAATAGGATGGATTCTGATGCGGATTATAGCATGCTCTAATCTTGCCATAAGTGCAAATATTTAGTTCAGTGGTGTTATAAATACACCGAGTCACTTTTCCCTTGCAGGTATAGTACGAGTGGTAAATCAAAGTCTGAGTTACTTTCAGTCCAGTTCGAGTAGAAGTAATGCAAGCAGTACATGGAGGTAAAGCATAAGTCTGTTCAAAACCTCCAAAGAAGGCAACCAAAGCAAAGCAAAAGTAAAGATGCATGTTGATGTTGATTGGAGTTCTTCTGAATCCTCAGCTTGCTGATCTTGATCACGACGGTCTTTTATCCTTCGTCCCATTTGCTAATGAAGCAATTTAACGGGTGCTGAGTGTTGATTGAAGATCCTCAGGTTGTCCAGTACACATTAACCAACTTATTAGCAATTTCAGTTGGCTTGTGATGTCTGGCTAGTCAATGTAGTATCAAAGTAGTGTGTCAAATCACACGCAAATCGGGTTCGTTGAAACAAAACTGTTGCTGCATGGAAAACAGCAATCCTCTTCGAAAGACTTGGCTACTGCAAAGCACTTGTGATGAAGTGTCTAAGCTGCTGGTTGCCGTCTCAGAGTAACTCGCAAGGGTGCATCAAGATGCTGTTCTGCTGTCCACTGCTCAGGTTCAGGATCAGCGGCGGGCTTGACTCTGCTGTGGTGGATCCAGGCGTCGATCTCGGCTACCTTTACTGCAGTTGGGGTAGACAGGATGACGGTGTACGGTCCCTTCCAATGGGGTTCCAACGGTGTCTTCTTCCAATCTTTGATCCACACCGAGGTACCAGGCTGATAGGGATGCAAGGGTTCCGTCAAGTTGATAGGCAACTGGTCTTGGATCCACGCATGGAGAGTCTGCAGAACAAAACTAAGAGCTAGGAGTTCTTGTCTGGTTACTTCTGAACCAATTTGGGCTAAACTTCCTTTAATTCCCTGCACTATTGGTGGGGGTTTACCATACAGGACTTCAAAAGGGGAAAATCCTGTTGACTTTACAGGAGCTGAGCGTATTCTGAGTAAAGCTATTGGGAGCACTTGGGGCCACTTCAAGTGTGTCTCCTGGCAAAGCTTAGACATTTGGGCTTTTAGGGTACGATTCATTCGCTCAACTTTCCCTGAACTCTGGGGTCTGTATGCAGTGTGGAGTTTCCATTGTATCTGCAAAGCTTTTGCTAACTGTTGAGTAACTTGGGAGACAAATGAGGGTCCATTGTCTGACCCTATTACTGCTGGAATTCCGAATCTAGGGACAATCTCTCTCATTAAGACTTTGGTAACTTCTCGGGCTTTCTCAGTTCTGGTTGGGAAGGCTTCTACCCACCCAGAGAAAGTACAAACTAATACTAATAGATAATGGTATCCATTGGCTCTTGGCATTTCGGTAAAATCAACTTGGAGGTTGTGCATGGGGGTTACACCTCCTGACTGAACTCGGCGTGCCGTTATAAGGCCTTGCTTGGCATTATTTTTGACACAGGTTAGACATTGACGTGCTACTGAAGCTGATATGGTTGTCAATAGAGGGATGTAAAAATGTGGTCTGAGTGCTTTTTCCATAGCACTTTTTCCATAGTGGGTGGCTTCGTGGAAAGCTTTGACAAAAGATGGTCCTAACAGTTCAGGAATTACTATTCGTCCAGGGGGTTGACTGCCCTCTTCTGGTGGCAGCTCAATCCATCCATCTTTCAGTACTCCATCTTCTTTGTTACAGTAGTAATCCAATTCTTTGGTGGTATATCGTGGTGTCCATAAATTCAGAGGTACTGGAAACAATGCTGCTTGCATTGGCATAGCTTGTGGGGCAATCTGTCCTGTCATAGCTGCTTGTCGTGCTGAGGCATCTGCAAATCTATTTCCTCGGGCAACTTCTCCTTTTCCTGCTTGATGTCCTCTACAATGCATGACAGCTACACGTGTTGGGGCCCAAACTGCATCAAGTAACATCAATATCTCGGGACCATATTTGACTGATTTTCCTCCGGATGTGATGAGCCCTCGTTCTTTATAGAGAGCTCCATGGGCATGCAAAGTGGTGAAGGCATATTTGGAATCTGTATATACATTTAGCACAAGTTTTTCTCCTAACAGCAATGCTCTGGTGAGTGCTATCAATTCGGCTTTCTGGGCTGATGTGCCTGAGGCTAGAGCTGATGATTCAACTACTTCGTGTTGAGTGACGACTGCATATCCGGCACAGCGTCGTCCGTCAAGGATGAGACTGCTCCCATCAACATAATAGATCTGGTCAGGATTGTCTATGGGCACATCTGTCAAGTCGGGTCGACTGGAGAACACAGTTTCCATGACTTCGATACAGTCATGTTCTGGGAGTTCTTCACTGATGGGTATCAAGGTGGCTGGGTTCAAGGCATGACTCACTTCTAGTTGTATCTGTGGGTTTTCACATAACATGCTCTGGTATTTCAACATTCGGGAATTGGTGAGCCAATAATTTGCTTTCTGTTCCATAAGGGCAAGGACTGCATGTGGCACAGTGACTCGTATGTTCTGTCCTAATGTGAGCTTGTCTGCTTCACTCACTAATAGTGCTGTAGCTGCAACTGCTCTCAGGCAAGGTGGCCATCCTTTGGCCACAGGGTCCAATTGTTTCGATAGGTATGCTACAGGTCGTTCCCAATTGCCCAATTTCTGAGTCAACATGCCTAAGGCATTTCCCTGTGCTTCATGTACAAACAAGTGGAAAGGCTTGTGGACATCTGGGAGTCCAAGTGCTGGTGATGACATCAATTCTTCCTTTAACTTCTTGAAGGTTGTATCCTGCTCAAGTCCCCACTCCAGTGGCGACTTCTCTTCTCCTTTTGTGGCTTCATACAGTGGTTTGGCAATTTGGGCAAAGTTGGGTATCCAGATTCGGCAATATCCTGCCGCCCCCAGAAAGGCTCTGACTTGCTTTCTGGTTGTTGGAGTTGGAATTCTGCATACTGCTTCTTTTCTTTCTCTGCCTAATCTTCGGCTTCCTTGGGTTATACGAAAACCCAAGTATTTCACTTCTTTTTGGCATAGCTGTGCTTTGGCTCTGGAAACTTTGTATCCAGCTTCATCTAGTAACTGCAAGAGATCTTTGGTGGCTAGTATACATTCACTTTCTGATATGGCAGCTATCAGCAAATCATCCACGTATTGGAGAAGCACTCTCTTCCCCGGGGCCACTGGATAGCTTGAAAGGTCTTGATTCAGTGCAGCACTAAAGATGGTAGGCGAATTCTTGAATCCTTGGGGTAATCTTGTCCAGGTGAGTTGGCCCCCTCTTCCAGAGATGGGGTCCTGCCATTCAAAGGCAAACAATATTTGACTTACAGGGGCTAATCTTATGCAAAAGAATGCATCTTTTAAATCCAGTACAGTAAAATGGGTAGCTTCAGCAGGTATCAGTCCTAGAAGAGTGTAAGGATTGGGTACAACTGGATGTATAGTTTCAACTGCATCATTTACTCTTCTTAAATCTTGTACTGGGCGGTAATCATCCGTTCCAGGCTTCTTTACTGGCAAAAGTGGAGTGTTCCATGGGGATTGACATACTTTTAGTAGGCCATACTCGAGCAATCTTTGTAGGTGGCGATGAATGCCTTCAATTGCAGCTCTTGGGAGAGGGTACTGTTTGACGTGCACTGGTGTAGCACTAGGCTTGAGGGTTACAATCACTGAAGCTATATGCTTGGCTAGGCCTGGGGGACTGCCTTCTGCCCATACTCCAGGTGGTGCATGGATGTTCTTTAAAGATTGTTCGAAATAAGTGTCTTGGATAGAGTCATCAATGTAATACCTCCATTCTTCTTCTGGGGGTACTGTCAGCAGCATTATTCCTGCTGGTTTGGCTTGGGGATTTACTGTCATTTGCATTTCTCCTTCTTCAGAGAAAGATATTTGTGCTTGAAGCTTGGCTAACATATCTCGTCCCAGTAGTGGCACTGGACATTCGGGCATGTAAAGGAATTGATGAGTTATTTGCTGTCCTCCTAGACTGCATATACGATTCTGAAGAAAAGATTTTGTAGCTTTGGCACCAGTTGCTCCTATAATGGTGACTGCTTTTGTAGAAAATGGGGCTATCTTTTTGTCTATTACTGAATGTTGTGCTCCAGTATCAACCATAAAGTCCATAACTTGGTCTCCTATTTGTATTCCGACCATAGGCTCCTGGAGACCTAAAGCAAACTTGGAGCCCGGTCTGTCCTAATCCACGTCATTTTCATCATGGATCGTTGTGGGCAATGCTTGAATGGCTCCTCCTCCTCTTTCTCGCTGGAATTGTTCTCGATTGGCTCCTCCGCGGTTCTTCTCACCACTGATGATTGCTGTCGTCATCTTGCTGGGCGTCTTCGAGTTGCGGGCACGTATCTCTCCAATGTCCTTCCTCTCTACAGTAGGCGCATTGGTTCACGCCTAGCTTCTGGGTCCGGCCTCCGCCTTGACCCCGCCCTCTTCCTCTGCTCCATCGACTAGGGACACCTCCCCTTTTCTGTTCAACTATGGCCGCAGCCAAAAACTCAGCTTTCTTCTTCATCTTTCTATCACATTCTCTCTGTCTTTCATTATCACGATTCACATACACTTTATGAGCGACTTCCAGTAACTGTGTTGCATTCATGCCCGCAAACCCTTCTAACTTCTGTAATTTACGTCTAATGTCTGGTTGAGACTGGTTTACAAAAGCAGAATTCACCATACATAAACTTCCTGGTGCCTCGGGATCATAGGGAGTATACATTCTGTATGCTTCAGTTAGTCTTTCATGAAAATCTGCTGGGCTCTCATCTACACCTTGGATAACTCCTGCAACTTTGGAAAGGTTCATAACTTTTTGGCCCCCCCTTTTCAGGCCTTGTAAAAAGCCTTGGCGAAAACGGGCTAGGGCTGTGGATCCTTCATCTGTATTTGGATCCCAATGGGGGTCTTCATTCGGAAATTCTCTCTGGGCCGCTTCCCGATAATCTATTCTGCTCAGTCCCTGTCCCGGAGCTACAGGGTTATCTGCCATCCACTCAATAGCTGCTTTTCTAATTCGTGCTCGCTCCTCTGTCGTGAATAGGGTGGTCAGGAGCTGGCGGCAATCTGGCCAGGTGGGTTGGTGGGTTTCCATAATGGTAGTTACCAATTCTGTCAGTTCCTGGGGCTTACTAGTATAGGAGGCATAATGCGACCTCCAATTTAACAGATCAGTTGTAGAGAAAGGGATATACACATAAGTTAAGGGTCCCGCTACCACCTCCTCATTATCGTTCTTTATGGGCACTCCCGGGACTTGCCGTAAAGGTAGCATCTTGGTGGGAGCTGTCTTCTGGGATCTAAGGACTGTTTTCTTAACTATCTTTCCAGGAATTACTTTCGCTTTCTCAACAGGTTTTACTTTGGGCGTATCTTTTATTGGCTCGCTGGCACTAACAACCACTTGTACGCTATCTTCCTCGCTTTGGGCATTCTCTTTTTCTTCCTCTTCTCCCTCCACTTCTGACTCGCTTTTTATAGCATCCTCTTCTTCCGCTAATTCCTCTCTCTGCCCTCCAGGAGGGGGTTCAGGGGTTGGGTCCCGCTCCCGCCGTCTCTGGGGTTCTGGGGCAGGACGCCGGGCTACTGTTATCGGACCTGGTGTTCGGGGCTGCCTGAGAATTATCTCCGGGGAATCAGGATCTACCAGGATGGGCTTCTTCCTGGACTTCTTATCCTGCTCTTTCATTTTAGGCTGTTCCGTTTTCTGTCTAGAATCTGTTTTCGCTAACATTATCCTGCACTGTTCCTCATAACAGCGCTGCGCCCAGGGGGGCGGATCTTCACAAATACTTAACCAGGAATCTATATAGGGGTACTGATCGGGGTGCGCTATCCGCACTCTACGGTGTACTGACTGAATAATCTCTACATTAAACGTTCCCTCTCGGGGCCAGATGGGGTCTAGATCGGGCCACTCCCTAGTACACAAAATCTGCAAATGGGCTGCTGTCATTTTAATACCATAATCTCCTGAATATCCCTCTTTAAAATGTGCGATCATACATTCTAATGGAGTGTTTCTAGTAGACCCCGCCCCTCCCATTTCGATGTGTGCGCGCAACAACAGACAAAAGGGAAAAGGAGGGCGGACCGTGGGTAAGGGGTCCTCACGGCCCTGGAAACGTATAGGGAGTACAAATAACAAGACAAGACGACAATCGCTTCCCCCTTTTTGCGACCTGAACGCGGTCGCCCGGTCAGGAAATGCGCTACTAAGGGGTCCGCCTTCACTTGGTCCGTGCTGCCAGATTCTGACTAGTCTTTTTCCCAATTACAAAAAGGATGAGGGTTTCACCCGGCGAATTCCCATGCGGGGTTACTCGGCCCTTCCTTGAGAGGTGATCATGCTCTCTTACCAATTCCCAATATCTCGAGATTACAAATTCCAAATTCCAAGTTCCAATGGCAGTACTGCTCTTTCTATTTCTGTCTAGACACCAAATCAAAACTATACTCACCGGATCCGGTCCTCAAACTTCCCAAGCAGGCGCATGAGTTGGACCTCGGACTCCCCTCACTCGGGTTCGAGGCGTTGGCTCCAGCCGGGCCCGGCACCCGCCGAGGTCCGACCAGCTCCCTCCGATACAAAGGACCGGCGGTGCCAGGGAGCAGCCCTCGTCGGAAGAGCGCGATCCCGGCAGGACCAAGCCTATAGAGGCGGAAAGTCGTGGTATATTGCCCTATATACACTTTGATTCCACAACTTCCCGGCCAACGCACCAAGAATATGTAGCAGCAAAGCGCAGACAAACCAATGATACCAGGAGTCTATTCAGAAGGTCCAAATCATTTATTTGTGCACAAGTCTCAAGCAAGTCAATTTCAAAATGGCTGAGCAAAGTTTTCTAGCATTACAACAACTTTTATAGACTTCTGTTCCATTCTAGGTATAGAAAAACATTTCATTGGTCCCGGTACTCTCCCGTACCTCCCGTACCCCTTCCATTGGTCCCGGTACTGATACGTTTATCCAATTATGTTCCTTCAGTGGGCATGGCACCTGCATACCCCCCATCTAGTCCCAATTACAATGGTCAGTTCATCAACTTGTTACTTTCATACTCTCAAGGCCATAGAGCCAATTTGTGCATGCAGGGGAGCAGGGCTCTGCAACTCATCTGTCAGCACTCCCAATTATATTCCTTGCAGATGTACTTTTTCTTATCAGTAACTTTTAAACATGTTTTTCTGTATTTTTCCATCTCTCAGTTTTGCTTACCTAAGTTAGTTTAGTTCTCTTACAGAGTTCTATCCTACAATAGCAGCATATTGGGGGATGTGCAATTCCTATGTGCCTCTCCACAGGCTTCATTTACAGGTCAAGCTAGTTAGGCCTGCCTGCTTATGTCAGACACCGTGGATCACAGGCCTGCACCTGCCACACTATGTGATTATTTTCTCGCCCTCTTTCTATTCAGGCTGAGAATAATCAAAGGGGGGAATGTGGTAGGCTATGGCCTGTAAACTAGGCCTAGGCCCCAACCCCCACCTGAGACTAGTGCTGAAAAGAACCAGAGTTTGAGAATCTGCTTTAAACTACTTTAAGCCGCTTTTGAAAAGTTTGTATAATTCCTTTATTAAACTCCTCTATGCTAATGATAGAAATGTTCCTGCATTCTCTGAGCTAGAAATGGCCTTGAAGTAAAAATGTATCTATATCTAAGACTGTGCCTTTGTTAGAATAGTCTGAAAAGGGGGGAACAAGAAGCTAGGCCCAGAGAGGGTCCCCGATTGGACAGGTGCAAGGGGCGTTGGGACCAATAGAAAGTTTGCCTGTATCAAACTGTGAAAATTGTATATAAGGAATTTGCTTCTGTACTCCATTGCTCAGTCCTTTTTGGATGCTTTCCTGTCTGAGCCTGTGCACAATAAATTGGCTTGGACCCTGAACAGACTCCTGGTTTTATTCATTGCGTGCACTTCGCTGCTACAAGGGTGAGGCAAGTGTGGGGTGGGGGCGGGACAGCAGGCAGGGAAAGGGCAGGGCAGAGGTGGCATGGGCGGAGCATGACTAGACACTGGTGGTTGGTTTTTCTCTTTCAAAAAGTTGGCAACCCTCCTCCTGTCTCCTCAGTTCAGGGGAGGGGATCTTTGATTCTGTACATACTCTCTCCCATGATCTAAAGAGGTGAACTGTTGATCAGGTGACAGAGAGGCCTGTATCACCTAAAAGACCCTTTTTATCTTCATTTTTCACCATGCTTTTTTCACAAAGCACTGTTTTCCAGCTAAACTCTGGCATAATTCTTTAGAAAGGCCCCTCAGGCATGTGTGTAGAGTAACAGGAAGTACCTGAACAGAGTATCTGTACAAATAGGGTGAAATAGAATTAAGGCATCCAGGTTGGAACACAGAAAATTCTCATTGTATTTTACAAAGAGCTGTCAGGTTCCTTTTATGCATAGTCTTTTGTGTGACAACAAGTTCTGTTATGTGTTTTGCTTTGCTTATTATTTATGTAACCCCTGCTGTGCTGGGGCAACTAAATACTATTATTTCAGTCACAGATCTTAATGCTGGGTTCTTGAAGCAGAACCAGGATTTCTCCTGGGAGGAGGTCCGATGCTACTGAGATGGGAAAAGGAGGCATTACAGGGAATAGAGAGAGGACAACACTTAGGCCAAGAGCAGTACTTGAACCAAACTACAGGCTGAGAGGCCTGTAGTTTTAGATACAGGGGAACAGCAGCAGAGAAACAAAATACATTATATTATGTCTTAAAATTCGCAGCTGGCTGACCTTTTCGAGAGGAAAAGGAGCCTAACCACAGAGGGGCTGCAAAACCACAGCCACCCCTCGTGCAACCAATCAGGAGCTCCTATTTACCTTAGACATGTAGGCCTTTGCAGCAGGTGTTTTTCCACTGTAGGTGTCATAACTAGGAACATAGGAACCTTTTGACCCTTAAGCAGATGTCAGAGATGGGTCTCTCGGACATAAGTAGACGTCAGAAATGAGATATCGAAATGGAACATACAATCTATAATCTTTTGTCACCTTTTTTGACATTTAGGTCTGACCGCTATCTTGCTGAACTATCTTTACCCTCATATGCATGCTTAACCACTACAATCTACACACCTGGCAGCTATGTAACAAATAGTCTCGCTTTTTAGAGATGCTCATGTAAGGGGACAAAAGGGAGGGGGGAGGGATAGGTGGGTGGGCTATGTAAGGGAGGGTTACAGGGGTGCTTTTGTATTAGAGCAATGCTAGAAAAAACATATATAACTGACATGCAAGGCTTGTATTTTTTTTACCAGTTTCTTTTCCTGTAACCAAGTTACTGGTCTTCTGCTAGCAGAAAAGAAAAGGAAAAATAAAAGACAGGTAAACTGCCTGGAAACTTTCTATCTTGTCTTGGGATTGTTTTTTTTTTTCTTCACTTACTTTTCAGGAGGACTCAGACTCAGTGGACCGGGACCCCGCTAAGTGACGTCCACGACAATTTGGCGACCGCGGCAGGACTACGGCTTAGCCAATCCGTATCTCCCTCTCCTGGACCGATGGAACATTTAGTGCACACCCTCTAAGGTCAGTGTTACCTGGGAATCCTTCCTGATCCCGAGGGGGGAGAAGGGCGATAAGTGGGAGGTCCATATGAGTTGACCTACTCCTGGGAAGACAGTGAAGCCCTTGACAAGAATCCAGGTAGGGGGAAAATAATTGTTATTTGAATTTTGTTAAAAATATTTTGATCATCTCCCTCATTAGAGGCTTGGTATACTGTGTTTAGATACCTCCCTTTGAGGCTTGGTGGGTAAGAATGGGAAGCACAGGTTCTAAGAGTCCCGGGATAAAAACTCCGTTGGAATGGGTTCTAGAGAATTGGAGCCGATTAGCCGCCACGGCCGGGCTGTCTAAAACGGCACTAATTAAATTATGCCAGGTCGCCTGGCCATCATATACGGCTGGGACTAACTTCCCATGGCCACCAGAAGGGTCCTTTGAACCCTGTCAGACGGCTGCCTAGGGTGAGAACTTACACAATCTTAAATTAAATTAAATTAAATCTTGACGATGCATATATTCATATGATTCTTGCAAGGTATTGTGGGTATTGTAGTTCATTCACTCCCAAACACAGCTGATGACAATAATTTGAGTTGTGAAACCAAGTGGTAAGATCAATAAAATACTTCTTTTATTGATGGGGTTTAATTCACCCAGCACATGTATGCTTGATAGCACTATAAATGAGGTTACTTGCTTGCAGTGTTTAAAATGGATAACAAAAAGTCACAAAGTAAACCAGAAAACAACCTTCAGCTTGTCAGGCAATTAGCTAATGTTTTCTTAGCAAATAATTACCAAATACAAAGGCACAAAGAAAAGAATAAACTTTGCTGGTTATTTTCCACGCAGATCTCAGCAGTGATTCTCCCTTGCTCACCCACACAATCAGGTGCAGCCCTAATTACTATCAATGGACCAGCTGAAAGCCTTTAGCTGGCTGGCTGCTACTGTGTGAGCCCAAATCCTGCTTTAAGAGCTGTTTGCAGTGGAAATAAAGAACAAAGTTAGGTTTCTTTGTGATGGCTGATGTGTTTGCTCATAGAAAACTAGCAATAGCATTTAGATAAAGAACAGTCCATGTAAATAGTTTCATCTGCTGTATTTCCCCCTGCATCAACAATCATAGGGTCAATATCATACATTGGCACAGTTGAGTCTTTCATTAAGGCACTATCATGAGAATGCTTATTCCCTTGCTGCCATTCTCTATTATAGATAGGGTCTGGATCAGTGTTCATACCTGAGCCTCTCCTGCTATCATTATTCCTCTCTGTATAGCCTGGCCAATATGTAATCCAATTCTGATGTCCAGCCTTCCAATCTTGATCCCTGGACACTGGATCTTCTCTCACATACCTTCTGGCCTTGGTCTGAAAGTCCCTTCCACATGCAGTCTTCTCTCTTCCAGGTAGCCACTGGTGATTCCTATCTCTGCCACTCCATTCCTCTGGCTGAATCCAGTCCAATGGACTCTGCTGGCTTTTGGAATACCTCCCAGTATGAGTACTGCCTTGGAATCTCCCAGACCTTCCAATGGCCTTTCTTCTCTTCCTTCCAGAGAGTTTCCTTCTCTCTCTATCTGCTTGGCTTTTGCTGAAGCTGTTCTTCAAACTCTCCTTGAAGCTTTTGCTGAAACTGTTTCCTGAAGAATAATCTATATTCTTATTCTTTCCTAATGTGTGCTGCTCCCTAACACAGCGCAGCTGTGTTGAATCAAGCCCTGCCCTTTGAGATGAGTGCTTAGGGATTACCTCATAGCTCTCTTGATTGCACACACATTCTCTCACTTCAGCCCCTCTCATGGCTGCTGGAAAGCTGGTGCATTCTGGGACTGGTAGTCTTTTATGTGAAAACTCTGTTTTCTCAATTCTACCAGAACTGACAGGTTGCTTGTTCAGAGTCACATCATCTTTTCTATAGCTCCTACCTGAGCTATGATAAGCTTCCTTATCACAACCCGCAATTTTGTCAAATCTCAGACACATTCTAACAGACCAAAAAATGCAACAACTTGATTACTTTTATTTGTTTGCGAATTCTATGTCTCTATGCCTGGCCAAAAGTGATCAAAAAGTCATTTGCCCTATGGTAAAGGGACAAGGTAGAAAGGTAACTTCTAAGAAAGACCGCAGGGACCCTCGGCCACCACCCCCTCCTCCCTATCAGGACTTAGAAGACCCTCTTGAGTCCTCCCTTTATGCCCCACTTTATTACAATCCACCAACCCCTTCAGCCCCCTTATCCTCCCCCTTAGACATACCTAAACCTGAGAAAATACCCGAACCTCACCCTCCCCTGTACGATCTCAACCTTCCTCAAATCCCTCCCTTAAGTGACCTGCTCAGTAATAGTCCCTCTCTCCCTCAAATCTTGAAGTCCGCCAAACAGGGAGTTTTTCAGAATACCCGGTCTCAGACCCCCAAACCCGATCCTGACCCTGCGAACACTAGTGCTAGAGAAAAGGAGATGGATGCCATGCTTCTGGGAAGGGACTCCATTGCTGCCCACCCTATGATGCCCGTAAGGTCCATCCCTAGTGCAGGACCCTCGGGACGCCTTACCGAACATAAGGTTTATGTTCCCTTTTCCACTGCAGACCTCCTTAACTGGAAAAATACTACTCCACAGTAGTGATCCAGAGTGATCCAGAAGGAGTTATTAAGGCATTTGAAACCATTTTTCTCACCCATGAGGCAGACTGGAAGGATTGCCAGGTGCTTCTTAGAACCCTCCTTAAGACTGGGGAAAGTTCAGAGATTATTAGAGCCGCCAAAGAAGCCCGGGTTTATATTGACCAGGGCACAAACCCCCAATTTGCCCGCCTCACTGATGGCAATTTTGATACAAACCCCAATTGGAATCTTAACAGTGAAGAAGGTCAACATCTTACCGCAGTCTTCCGTCTCTGTATCCTGGAAGGCCTTTGCAAGGCTGCCCATAAAACTGTGAACAGGCAAAAGGTCCACGAGGTAAAACAAGGGTCGGAAGAACATCCTTCAGATTTCTTCCAACGACTCCGGGAGGCAATGAGAGTCTGGGGGGGCATAGGAGACCCTGAGGACCCAGCCCATGTTGCCTTAATGCGGGGTTTGTTTAAAGGACAGTGTGCCCCGGATATACGGCATAGATTAGCGTCAAGGGATGACTTTAGTGGGATGAATCTGGATTCAGTTTTGTCCGTTGCCACTACCGTCTTTAATAATAGGGAAACAAAAGAAAGACAGGGAGAGAAAAGTGTGACCAAGCTGTTAGCTGCTGTCATAACTCAAAATCAACATGCCATTCCCAGTAGACCCCGACCACCGGTCATCCCTGGGACTAACGCTTGTTTCCAATGTGGCCAGTTGGGTCATTTTAAGCATGAATGCCCCCATAGGGGACAATCTCCTGCCCCGAGAAGAGGAGGTAGATACCCTTTCCCACTGCCGGATCGGCGCTTATTTCCCCAGCCTCGCCCGGTCCCCGCTGTCTCTCCCCATCAGTGGGACAACAGGGAATTCACCCAAGATGATTACTGACTAGAGGATCATCAAAATATGGTAAGCCTGACTATCTCCCCTGACAATCCAATAGTTCCTGTCCAGATAGGAGATCATTCATACTATCTACTGCTGGACACTGGAGCTACGCTCTCTACCCTATGTAGTCCTGGCCTCCCCCTCTCATCTAAGGCTGTCAATGTAGTGGGGATCTCAGGGCGACCCGAACGTCTCCCACTCTCAAAACCTCTGGATGCCTGTTTGGGTCCCTTGTCCGCCCAACACGCTTTCCTCATTGCCCCACATAGTCCTGTAAATTTGTTAGGAAGGGACCTCTTATGTAAATTGTGGGCTACTATCACCTGTAGCCCTGATGCAATTTACTTAGAGTTTCCAGAGGACACTATCTCCCAACTTCCCCTTCTAATGACCAGAAACCAAATTGAAGATGAGATTTCCCCTGCCCTTAGGGAAATAATGAACGCAGTTCCCCCATGGCTCTGGGAATTCAAATCCTCAAACGTGGGGTTGCTCAAATCTGCGGAGCCAGTAAGAATTAAATTTAGGCAAGATATGCCTTACCCATCTATTAAGCAGTATCCACTGCCCCGAGAGGCAATCTTAGGTCTCACGCCCCTTGTGGAGGCGTTCGTAGATCAGGGGATCCTGGTCCCCTGCTCTTCACCCTGCAATACCCCCATCCTCCCTGTGAAGAAGCCCAAACCAGATTCTGAAGGCAAGCCCGTGTATCGGTTTGTACAGGATTTGAGGACAGTTAATAATTTTGTTATACCCAGACACCCAGTGGTGCCTAACCCGCATACAATTCTAACTGCCATTCCCCCGGATACCAAATATTACTCTGTCGTGGACCTTTGTTCCCAATGGATCTTTTCCTGGACATGGGGATCTTCCCAGTTGACCTGGACACGACTTCCCCAGGGATACGTAGAATCTCCTGCTATATTCTCTGCCTGTCTCCACCGAGACCTACGAGATGTAAACCTGACTCATCAGTCAACCCTCCTACTGTATGTAGATGACATACTGGTATGTTCTTCCTCCAGGGAGGCCAATGTACATGACACAAAAGAACTCTTAGTTAGTCTAGCTTACAAGGGCCACAAGATCTCCCCCACTAAGATCCAATTTGCACAGGAAGAAGTACAATACCTAGGCCATATATTGTCTGAAGGACAAAGGAAATTATCTGAAACTAAGATCCAGGGTATCATAGACTGTCCTAAACTATGTACCAAACAACAAATGCGGGGATTCCTAGGAATGACCGGCTTTTGTCGTGCATGGATCCCTGGCTTTGGGGAATTATCTAAACCCCTTACCGCTATGACTATGAAAGAAGAGCCCGATAGACTCCAATGGAGTAAAGAGGCCAGCGACTGTTTTGACCAACTAAAGCATGCCCTGCCAACCGCACCTGCCCTTGGCCTCCCTGATTACCGCAAGCCTTTCACCCTTTTTGTCCATGAACAGCGGGGTGTAGCTTCGGGAGTCCTCACCCAGGACCTAGGACCACGCAAACGACCCATAGCCTACTTCTCCTGCCAGTTAGATCCAGTGGCTCGTGGCTCAGTCAGCTGCTTGCGAGCGGTGGCCGCTACCGCTGTCATTGTAGGTAAGGCAAGTGAGTTTGTGCAGGGACATGCCCTGACCGTAGCTGTACCCCATTCTGTCCACTTGCTGCTAACCCAGAAAAACACTCAGCACTTTTCCAATGCCAGACTAAATAGATACGAAACTGAATTCCTGACCCCCAGTAATATTGTTTTTGTCAGGACCAACACTTTAAATCCAGCCACTCTCTTGCCTAATCCCGATGACGGGGAACCCCATCATGATTGTTGTCAGGTGGTGCAACTTAATGAAAAACCCCGCCCCGACTTATCTGATGTTCCCCTAGAAAACCCTGATTGGACTCTTTTTTGTGATGGAAGTTCTAAGATTATTCAGGGAGCTCGCCACACTGGCTATGCCATTGTGGACCCGGGTTCTCCTAACCCGGTGTTGGAGTCAGCTGCCCTTACCTCCAATTACAGTGCACAAGCTGCAGAATTAGTGGCTCTCACTCGGGCCTGTGAGTTATCCTCAGATCTTGCTGTTAATATCTACACTGATTCTCAATATGCCTTCGGCATTACCCAATCCACAGGTCAGCTGTGGAAGCAGCGGGGGTTCCTTACTTCTGCAGGAACTAAGATTGCCAATGCCCAACTTGTTAGTGCCCTGCTAGATGCTATCCAACTCCCTGAAGCTATTTCCATAAAGCATTGTAAAGGCCATTCCCGAGAAACTGATCCTATTTCCACTGGTAACCAAATGGCTGATCATGCTGCACAGGCTGCAACCCTTCTACCTCCCCCAGGCCCTTCACACATGTTAGTTTCTGTCTACCCGAATGCTGACCAACCTCCTGATTCTTTATATTCTGCTCTACCCCCTGAGATCGTAGATCAGTGGACGACCTGGGGTCTCATCCATCACCCGGATGGGTCAAGGACCACATTAAATGGCAGGACAGCTATACACACTCCTTATTTGTTGAATTTATTAAGACTGTTGCATAAACAAACTCACTGGTCAGCTGGTAAAATGGCTGAGGCCATTAGCCGCTTATGGTTTGCCCCCGGGGTCCATTCCTTGGCCAAACGTGTAATGAAGGATTGCTTGCTGTGCACGGCTAGCAATCCAAGGGGGGAGCCCCAGGGACCTCCGGGTGCAAAACCATGGGCTTTTGTTCCTTTTGAACGATTACAAATTGATTTCACTGATTTAAATCCTGCAAAAAGGTTTAAATATGTGTTAGTGATTGTGGACCAATTGACTGGCTGGGTCGAGGCATTTCCTACCACCAATAAAAAGGCTTTACAGGTAGCCAAGATATTGGTGAAGGAAACCGTCCCAAGATATGGTCCACCTAGGGTCATTGACTCAGACCAGGGGCCTGAATTTGCCTCTAGCATCATTCAGAATCTGTCTGAATTTCTGGGTTTTACCTGGAAACTACACACCCCATGGCATCCTCAGAGCTCAGGACAGGTCGAAAGAATGAATCAGACTCTGAAACAACAACTACTAAAACTTTGCAAGGAAACAAAACTAACATGGGTTGATGTCTTACCCTTAGCTCTTTTTAACATCCGCACCTCCCCGAGGGGCAGGCTTAAAGTCTCTCCGTATGAGTTACTTTATGAAAGACCACCTGTGGGATATGGCCCCGAACCTCCGGATCTTCCCACCTATGTCTTACACGATTCTCACCTCACCTCTTATATTTTGCAGCAGCAGAAGCAACTCTCTTCCCTCCACAGGTATGCACAACAGTTCCAGCCTCTTCCACTAGCCATGGCTGCCCACTCTTTTCACCCCGGTGATTGGATTCTAGTTAAAAACTACCGTCTACAACCACTACAAACTCCGTGGGAAGGGCCCTTCCAAGTGCTGCTAACCACCCCGACTGCAGTCAAAGTTGCTGGTAAAGGATCCTGGATTCAGTACACTCGCTGTAAGCACGCCCCACCTCCTCAACCCTCCGGACCAGGACGAGAAGAAGCTGAGATCAGGGAAGCCAATGCCCTAGCAACTGGCGAGGGGAAGGAGAAGGCCCCTGAAGATAAGTGGCTCTCGGAGGCAGTCCCCGGCCTTGGCCTGAAGGTAAAATTTAAAAGACTCAAATAATAGACTCGTATCTGTTCACTAGCTCAGAGACCCTGCATTTTCTCATGCCTATTTGTCGTCCTTTCGGACGGAGGATCCGACCAGAGGACACTCCTCCTGTGCCCGAGGATTCGTCTGAACTTTTTGAAAAAGACTTTTGCATCTCTCTTCCTCTTTGTGTTATTTGTTGTACTGTACATATGGCTTCTGGTAGAGTTGGCATCCTACTACAAGATCTGTGCCTCTCAATAATGTACATCCATCTCATATGTCTTATTTCCCTTCCTATGATTAACCCTAAACCGGATGGATTACGATTCATGTCAGGCAGGTGTCTGTGTCCGAGGTATAATGATTTCCCAGTTCCCTGTCCCCGCAGTTTGTTCAATATTACTTACTATCCTGCCCGCACCCAGCTCCGTGGCCAATGCCACCGGGAAGAGCTCATAGGCATTTTTGCGACTTAACTCCCGCCCCACATCCGTATGTATTGAATCCAACTCTGACTGTGGGAAACACATTATTTCGGTCTTAAAGAATAATAAGTTGGTGAAAACGAACCAAAAAGTATCCCTGTCTGTTAGACCATCTGTTGTCACTACTTCAGCCCCTGCCCCGGAACTCCACTTCGGCCACTGGGATCAGAACCTTAATGTAACTTTACTCAAGGAAATCGCTTCACAAACAACTCAGAATTGTTATATATGCTCTCATGTTCCCTCACATCAGTCTGCTGGTACTCCCTTAGTAAGTATAGAAGTCTCTCTTGCCGGCTATAATGTGACTACCTTTTCCCCAACCAAAGCATTTAATACCACCTCTACTTTTATGTCACTAACAAATTTGGGTCATGCTGCATTATGTTTTCAAAGAACTGGTCTAGCTCAGCGGTTAGGTAGAAGTGTATGTCAGTCCTTTATCGCTCATGAAAACACTAACTTTTCTTATTTCCTCCCAACTTCTTCTTCCCCTATTTTTACTACCTCAAATCTAACCTCCCTACTGGGTCGCATCTCCACTTGCTCTCTCTCCACTTCACTTATAACTGACCTAGCCTCCTGGAAACCACTACCTGGCACTTATTGGGTTTGTGGCTTCCGTGCCTTTTCTATTTTCCCTAAGGGGGGACAGGGCCTCTGTTTCCTTGGCCTGATTGTCCCGGGCATACGCATTACCCCTACCCTCCCTGTGGGACGCAGGAGAAATCGTAGATCTGCTCCAGACTCTGAAGATCACAATAAGCTTTTAACCAAGATCACCTCTCAGTATGATGGTGATTCTGTGGGTCGTAGTATTATCCCTGGTATTGGGGTATTTATGAATCACGGGGACATACGCACTCTTGCCTCTATTTTATCTGCTTTTTTAAATGAAACAGCAGGCACCTTTGAAAATATTAAGGAAGAACTGAGCCAGTTACGCAACCTTGCCCTCCAGAATCGCTGGGCCCTTGATTACCTTTTGGCAGCCCAGGGCGGCGTCTGCTCCCTCATATCCACGGAATGCTGCACTTATGTCTCTGACCAGACCCTTAACCTCACCCATCACATAGCAGCTTTACATGATCTCCAATTACCCCTCCAGGAAGTTATCAGGGACAAAACTGGTTTAGGCAACCTGATAGATTGGTTCGGAGGCTGGGGCTGGTTGCAGAAATTAGCCTTTTATTTCATCGTTATCATTATTGTCTTTGTCTCTGTCTGCTGCTGTATCCAGTGTATCCCCAATCTCACTCAGATGTTCAAGACTTGCCTCACACCTGCACTTGTTAATGCCAACCTCCTCGCCCCTGAGCTTCCCCATGACAGAGCTGTGATGTACTCAACATACCTGAACAACAGTAAGACATACTCCTCACTCAGGCCTAAGGAGCCTCGAGAGTTGTACTCACAGTATCTAGTCCGCACCAGAGATACTCACCCCTCGGACCCAAGGACCCCCCAGCCAGACTGATGGCCATGAAAAACCTGGGTCGAGGGAGGCACGAGTAGTTCTCGGTGATTGCCTCCGGTTCGTAGGAGGCAATCAAAGGGGGGGAGTGAGATGGGAAAAGGAGGCATTACAGGGAATAGAGAGAGGACAACACTTAGGCCAAGAGCAGTACTTGAACCAAACTACAGGCTGAGAGGCCTGTAGTTTTAGATACAGGGGAACAGCAGCAGAGAAACAAAATACATTATATTATGTCTTAAAATTCGCAGCTGGCTGACCTTTTCAAGAGGAAAAGGAGCCTAACCACAGAGGGGCTGCAAAACCACAGCCACCCCTCGTGCAACCAATCAGGAGCTCCTATTTACCTTAGGCATGTAGGCCTTTGCAGCAGGTGTTTTTCCACTGTAGGTGTCATAACTAGGAACCTTTTGACCCTTAAGCAGATGTCAGAGATGGGTCTCTCGGACATAAGTAGACGTCAGAAATGAGACATCGAAATGGAACATACAATCTATAATCTTTTGTCACCTTTTTTGACATTTAGGTCTGACCGCTATCTTGCTGAACTATCTTTACCCTCATATGCATGCTTAACCACTACAATCTACACACCTGGCAGCTATGTAACAAATAGTCTCGCTTTTTAGAGATGCTCATGTAAGGGGACAAAAGGGAGGGGGGAGGGATACGTGGGTGGGCTATGTAAGGGAGGGTTACAGGGGTGCTTTTGTATTAGAGCAATGCTAGAAAAAAACATATATAACCGACATGCAAGGATTGTATTTTTTTTACCTGTTTCTTTTCCTGTAACCAAGTTACTGGTCTTCTGCTAGCAGAAAAGAAAAGGAAAAATAAAAGACAGGTAAACTGCCTGGAAACTTTCTATCTTGTCTTGGGATTGTTTTTTTTTTTCTTCACTTACTTTTCAGGAGGACTCAGACTCAGTGGACCGGGACCCCGCTAAGCAACGTCCACGACACTACCATTAGGTGAACTAGGCGGTTGCCTACAGCACCGGCCCTCCAGGAGTGTCCACTATTGCCCCTTTCGGGACAGTCAGTGGCAGCAATGGCCACAAACAGCCCTACAGCACTTATTTTTAAACTTTAACACCATGGGGCTGCTTGCTTCTGCCCCTCCACCCGATGCCAACTTCCTGCTGCAAACAGGAAGTCAGCATTGGGTGTCAGAGCAGGGACAGAAGCAAACAGCCCTGTGGTGCCAAAGTTTAAAGATAAAGATATTTGTGCCCTATGCTGCTACTACATATTCTGGAGAGGGGCGGCAGCGATGGGTGCTGGATGAGGAAGGGAGGACACAAGGGACGAGGTTCACCTAGGGCGCCTCATCTCCTTGCGCCAGCCCTGCCTGGAAGGCCTATTGCACTCTCACTCTCAGGCAGCGGTTCATTCTCCCTGTCTAGCAATTAAGATCATAAAGACTTGAATTTATTTAACATTTTTTATATACCGCATTTCCTAAGATCAATATGGTTTACAAGTAACAAGTTGAGATACAGATACAGTTAACTGTTGGTGTATAAACTACGCAACAATAAGGAAGGATATAATGTGATGCTGTTAACATTAAGGGCCTGATATTCAACTGGGCAGGACTAAGCTCCCTAGCCACTTAGCCCTGCCCATCGACCCCCAAAGCCCGGATATTCACTTCCACGGCAACCAAGTGAATATCTGGGTCTGGCTGTGCTGCCTGGAAGCCGCCGAGGTTAACCATGCAGCATCGATATTGGATGCTGCACAGTTAACCTCGGAGCCTATAAAATAAGCAAGGATTTTCCTCGCCTATATTATAGGTGCCAAGCGCTAACTGTGCAGCTTCCAATATTGGTGCTCCATGGTTAGCACCGGTCCCCGCCTCCACTCCGCCCTGGAATGCCCCTGACATGTCTCTATGCTAGCCGGCTAGCATCAGGGCCTGGCGCTCGTGAGACCAGCAGGAGTCCCCAATCGGGGGACAGGACAACTTCAGCCTCCCGCTGCTGCATCGCCGCCCAATCGGGGCAGGCAGCCGAGATTATAAAGAGAAGCGCCGCCCGGCGCTCGTGAGACCAGCAGGAGTCCCCAATCGGGGGACAGGACAACTTCAGCCTCCCGCTGCTGCATCGCCGCCCAATCGGGGCAGGCAGCCGGGATTATAAAGAGAAGCGCCGCCCGGTGCTCGTGAGACCAGCAGGAGTCCCCAATCGGGAGACAGGACAACTTCAGCCTCCCGCTGCTGCATCGCCGCCCAATCGGGGCAGGCAGCCGGGATTATAAAGAAAAGCGCCGCCCGGCGCTCGTGAGACCAGCAGGAGTCCCCAATCGGGGGACAGGACAACTTCAGCCTCCCCCTGCTGCATCGCCGCCCAATCGGGGCAGGCAGCCGGGATTATAAAGAGAAGCGCCGCCCGGAGCGCCCGCGCCTGGCGGGCCCGCGTCTGAGGGCCTCGCCAGAGGGCCCTTTGGCGTTGGCCCTTAGGCGGTGGGCCGTCAACACATAGTGCACCGCTCCAACCTCCATCCCAGCACATAGTCCCGCGCCGAGCCCCACTCAAGCCCTGACTACCTGCACGCCTCGAGCCCCACAATCCGCTCCACCATACCAAAGGTACCTGGAACTTGTTGGTTAGAAGCTGCATACCTACTGGTTACACGACGGCACAAGTCCAACAAAGCTTGAGCTCCCAGCACAGGTAGAGCTCGCTGAAACCTCCCTTCTCAAGCTGACCTCGACGAACCCAGGTAACACTATCTACAAACTTGTACTGTTACACCTCGCTCAGACACCATTCTGAACTAAAGCATGTAAATGCCCTCTATAACGTTCTCCATTCATTGCCACTTTTAATGTAAGGTTATCTCTGTATTTGGTGATCCTGAATAGTCTTATCTTCTAGCAAAACTGATTAAGTTCCACTGAGTTAAACAAACTAAATGAATGTCATAAATGTAATGGATGCTTAAACGGATAATTTAAGTTAATTGAGTTACATAAGGTAAATAAGGGAAACTGTCTCTCAAGCACAACGAGAGCCTGGCTCTCCCCCCTATACCTAACAAAGAATATGGATCCCTTCCACATCTCCTTATTTTGGTTCCTTTGTCTAGCTTTAGCCACATGCATGGGAAACACCATCTCCCACTTTTACGCCCCTTACGCTTGGCAACCACTATTTTTATGTAACCCACTACCTGCCCTCCCTATGCACAATACCTACCCGCATATACCCACACAACTTACTATGCAACCCAATCACGGGCCTAACAATCTTTCAGGCAGAAAACAGAGACCCCGCCGCATCCACAAAGTAAAAAAGGAGCACAGGCCAAAAGAACCCAGAACCATCAAGCAAGGCAAGAACTCTCACTCTATATACCCACCGCAGGCTGCAATTTCCATTATTCTAATCAACGCCAGGTCCATAAGGAACAAAACCCACATAATACATGACCTCATCTCAGACTCGAAACCTGATATCCTATGTATCACTGAGACATGGATAACTGAAACCGACCCAGTGATCATCAATCAAATAAGCAAACCTGGTTATACAGCCTATAACTGCCCGTGCTCAAAGAAAAAAAGAGGAGGAGGAGTCCTAATCATGGCCAAATCAGACCTAACCCTAACAAGCACACCACTAAGCGTGCTCGATGGCATTGACATACTCAAGATTGAAAACAGAACCTTATCCATATGTCTCATCTACAGACCACCAACCTCCCCACAGGAATCCCTGGCAACAGCGCTGGAAATCATTTCGAACACGGCTCTCAAAAAGATCCAGATCATCCTGGGCGACCTGAACCTAGCCTCCGCCCCCACAGCACAATCAAACATCTTCCATGAAGCTATGGAGCAACTGGGTTATGTGCAGATCATCCAAGACGCAACCCACATCAAAGGCAACACACTAGACATGGTGTTTCTTCCCACTAAATATCCCAAACTATTGAAATCCAAACCACAAATAACACAAGTACCATGGTCAGACCATCATCAAATTGAACTCTCGATACATCTCCCCACAAAATCTGTCCAGGCTCAACCTGACCAAGCAGCACACCAACGAAGATGCTTCCAAAAATACAACAAAGAAGCTCTCCTCCATTCCATAACAAATTACATGCACAACGACCTCTCGGACCTCGAGCTGCTGGCAAACCTCTGGAACACAGGAATCGAGGCTACCGCAAAACCCACCTGGAGTCACCCAAGGAACCCGACCAAAACAAAGTCAGAACCATGGTACACCACAACCCTACGAGAGTTAAAGCAGAGCCTGAGGAAACAAGAGCGAAAATGGAGAAAACTCAAATCTGAGGAACACAGGAAGGATTACCTCAGCCTCCTGTCCACATATAAAAATGCAGTCAACCAGGCATAGAAAACGCACCACTCAAACACACTCAACAAAGCCCTCAACAGGCCCAGGGAGCTTTTCGCACTCGTCAAATCGCTCACCAAGACTTCGCAGGACAACAATCCCAGCGGATCCATAACTGCCCAATGGCTAGCGGATCATTATGCCAATAAGCTTAGCCCCACGCCACCTGCTCTACACACTCCAAACCTGGACTCAGCTAACACCACGCAAAAAACCAACACACGGGGGAAACCGGCCCTGGCCGGAAAATGGTCAACCTTCCTTAGAGTGGATGACCAGCAGATAAAAGACATCATTACCAACCTAAAATCCACAACTTCCCCTCTTGACCCCTGTCCAGCCTCCTGGATCAAGGCAACCAAGCAAGAATTGGCACCGCACATCTCCCACATAGTGAACCTCTCACTGCTGCAAGGATGCATGCCATCACTTCTCAAGAAATCTCTCATACGACCCATTTTGAAAAATAAGGCACTCAACATGGATGACCCAACCTCATACCGCCCAATCTCAAGCATATCCTTCCTCGCCAAGATTATTGAAAAGGCAGTACAGCACCAACTACAGGACTTCATCGATGACTCAAACGCCCTCGATGTACATCAATACGGGTTTCGGCAACATCACGGCGTCGAAACTCTTCTGTTAGCCCTATTGGACAACCTAATCAAAGGCCTTGAAAACAAGAGCAAGATGTATATGCTCATATTCATAGACATATCGGTGGCCTTCGACTCAGTGCATCACCTCACACTGCTAGAACGTCTTGAGTCTATAGGCATATCAGGTACCCCACTAAAATGGTTCTCCTCATACATAACAGACAGAATGCAGCAAGTCCAATTCAACAAGGTTAAAGCAACCCCTTTCCCGCAAACACAAGGCATTCCCCAAGGCTCCGCCCTCTCCTCCCTCCTTTTCAACCTATACCTACAACCAGCATGCAAGATTGTCCAGGATCATGACATCAACTACCATATCTACGCAGACGACCTAATGCTGTACACACAACTAGATGTGAATAGCCCAAACATCAGCAACCTTGAAAAATGCTTACTCGAGCTGCAAATCTGGCTTCAACGCAATAATATGACCATTAACCACAAGAAAACGGAAGCAATGTGTATCTCCAAACAACCGGGATTCGTGCCCCCGACAACAGTCACCATGAATAACAACAATTACAATATCAAATCAGAGATAAAATATCTGGGAGTAATGCTTGACAGCAATCTAAATATGGACAAGCATCTTCGGATTACCAACCGGGCTATATTCCACAAATTAAGAGTATTGCAGCCTTTACGTAGCATACTCGATCATGCCGACTTCAGATCTGTCGCCCAAGCCCTCATCATTCCACACCTGGACTACTGCAATGCCATACTGCAAGGCCTACCAAGAAAGACTATAAATATACTTCAAATGGCTCAAAATGTTGCCGCCAGGATCATCATGCAAAAAAGACTATCCGACCACATTACACCTGTCCTAATAGAGCTACATTGGCTCCCCGTCACGGCCCGCATTCAATACAAAATATTAGTCACCACCTTCAAACTCATACAGAATGTAGCTCCCTCGCATCTCAATAGCCTAATATCCAAAATGCCCAACAACAGAGGCAGAAGAACAGCAAACCTCAACACCCTCTGTCTCCCGAAATGCTTCAGAAAGGTTAATGTTTACACCAGTAATAGGGCCTTCTCACTTACAGCACCAACACTCTGGAATCGGTTACCCAGCGAACTGCGTGCAACCTGTGATCTAAAAGACTTCAGGAAAAAACTTAAAACGCACCTCTTCCAAGCACATTTCAATTTAACCTCATGAGATGCCCTCGGGCATATATGAGCAATCAGATATATGTAGCTTAAGCATATATGTACATAATCAATCCTTTGTGAAGTCTTATATGTATATAACAATCCCATGTAACTGTCATGCATGTGTAAATATGTATATTTAGTACTTTGTGTTGAGACTAACAGCAATCAACTGTAAATCTTTAATCCTTTCTGCTGTGTAAGACCACCCCGCCTTAATCGCAGTGTACATACCCCTAATTTCTGGCCAGTACAGCCAAAATCCCCCCCTTGTATAGTAACCGCTGCTGATCGCTGGAAGCAGCGGGATACAAATTGTACGCAAATAATAAATAAATAATAGTCAGGGATATTCAACGGCACTATCTGTGTATGTGCCATTGAATATCCAGTTAGCAGGCATTTACACGGTTAACTGGCTTTTAACTGTGTAAATGCCTTTTGAATATTGGATCCTAAAGAATTAATTTATCTGCATATGAACAATTAACTTATGTACATGATGATGATTTAGAGCGGGATTAATGGGTCAGCACACATGTAGACAACAGGTGAAGAGGGTGGGTGTTCCTTACAAATTCTTGGAGAATGAGATAGTTTATTATAAATGATAGGATCAAAGGAAAATAATCAGAGCAAGTGACCACAAATTAGGGTAATGGAATACATATATACTAGAGTACAGGATTATCGTTGATGTTATTTCGCTTCTTCAAAATGGTCTCTAAATAGTAGAGTCTTTATTTTATTACGGAAGTGTGTGAGATCTTCTGTGCATCTCAGCTCTGTAGGAAGGCTGCTTCATAGGCCTGAGGCATACAAAGAGAAAGCATGTGTGCAAGTTGCCTGGTTTGTCAAGCGGTATGATTAGTCTATTCTGGGAACATGTTCTTCTGGCTTCGTTGTTCGGTTGTCTCTTAAGGATGGATTGTAAGTAGTCAGCAGACATCTTGTGTAAAATCTTTAATATGGCTACAAAGACTTTGTATTTAATGCGAGATTGAAGGGTAGCCAGTGCAACTGCTTAAGGATGGGGGTGATGTTTTCTGTTCTTGAGGCACCTTTCAGAACTCTCGCCGCAGTAAGCTGTGCCATTTGAAGCGGGTGTAAGACACTCTTTGGGATGGCCTGGTAAATGATGTTACCAAAATCCAAGTGTGGAGAGATCTTTGCCTGGAAAACTGTTCTGAAATCCTCTGGATCAATCAGGGTCTTAATCTTCTGATATATCATTCTGCCTGTTTTCTTGATGTGGGCTTGTAATATGAGCTTCTGATCAGTTGTTATTCCTGGGTACTGGATCTCCTCCTTAACCTTTAGCTCAGTATTAATGACTTTTAAGACTGTAAGAAGTGAGAAATTCTGGCTCCTGGTTATGAAAAACACTTCTGTTTTAATGTAGTTTATTCTTAGTTGGTGTTGTAGTAACCAGTTGGAGATGTCATTGAAGCAATCTAAGATATGAGTGTAGCATGCTGTTGTAATGGAAAATGGAGCATAGATCATAATATCATCAGTATATATGTGAATGATGTTGCAGAATGGTTGAAGATATATATTGAATAGGAGTGAGGAGAGTGCAAAGTCTTGTGGAACTCCCATAGTGAGCTTGTATGGGGATGACTTGGTGGGTCCTATTTTCACCTGCTGACGGTGGCCCATTAGGTATGAGCGGAACCACTCCAGAGAAGAATTCCGCACTCCTATGGTTTGTAGCCATGTAAACAATAATTTGTGAGATGCTGAGTCAAATGCTGCCTTTACATCTAGGAAGATTAAAACAAAGCCTTGATCTGGATTTTGTACTCCTTTTATAATGTTATCAAAGAGGGAGATAATTAGAGTTTCTACACCGTGGAATTGTCTGAAACTATGCTGTTGAGTATCTAGAGGAGAGTTGGTGTTGATAAAATCCTGTAGCTGTATCTGTACTACCTTTTCAATTATTTCAGTTATGAACAGTAGACTGGCGATAAGTCGGTATGAATTTGGGTCACTTGCTCCTAACTTATGATTCCTTAGAATAGGATGTATAGATCTGGTTTTCAGCTCAACGAGTATGTAGCCTTGCATGAAGAAGCATTCTATCATCCTGTTAATGAAAGAGTTAGGTCAGAGCGAGCCAACTTGATACAGTTTACTGGGCATGGCTCAAGGGGTGATGTTGAGGTGTGGAGGCTCTTAATGTTAGTTTCTAGATTTTCCAGTGATGGTGGAGTGAGTGTGAGCATGGCAGTAATGGGTGGCTGATCATATTGAGGTACCATGAGGTTCAAATGCTCTCTCTGTCTACCTTAGCTTGGAAAAAGTTGCCAACTGTTGTGGTGTTGGTGTGTTCTTGATGTTGCTATTGTCATCACATCTTAATAGAGATTTGATAATGTCAAAGAGCTCACACGTTTTTTTTTATAGAGGACATTATTAGCTTCATTTGGCATTCCTTCTTATGCTTATTGACTCTCTGTCGGTAAATGTTCAATTTGTCTGTTTTTATCTTGGTGACTTTGTGAGTGTTGCCATCTGTGTTCCATTCTTCTTAGGTCCTTCTTCAGCTATCTTAATTCTGGAGTGTACCAATTCAAGAGGTTTGTTATGTCTAGCCTGTGGTGCGGTAGCATAATCACCTATGATCTTCTTTCAGTTGGATATAAGGTCATCTAGGTTGTCTGATTTGATAGCTAGCATGTGAGAAATTTTGTCGAGGAATAACTCCTTGTCATAGCATATGAATCAGCATTCTTTGTTTGTACTGGAGTTAGTATGAGCAATTGGGAACTTGTATGGTAGTTGGAATGATATTAGGTGGTGGTCAGACCATAGTACTTTTTCAGTTTGAATTATGGGGTTTAGGTGAGGTTCTAGTAAGTGTGTTGGGGTGAATATGAGGTATAGTATGTTTCCTCCCTTATGGGTGGGTTTATAGATGATTTGTTTATAGTCTAATGCTTCCATTGCTTCTAAGATGCCTTTGCTTGTCCAGGGGGTAGGGTCGAGAGATTGAAGTCACCTAATAAGATGAGTTGCTTGGTTCTAGAATTGCTTGAGCTTACTGTTTCTAGAATGCTAGACAGTACTGTATCATTAGATTTGGGTGATCTATAGGCAAGGCAGGATGCTGTATGCTTGTTTTTGATGAGAATCATATCAAGTCCATTGATATACATAGTGACGAGATAGTGAAGTTGAATTTGCTCTTGGTGATAATTTTTTTCGAGAGCTGTTTTGGTTATTCCACATAATCTTTATGTTTTTTGGTGCGCTGAATCCAAAAATGACCTCCATTTTGTCATAGGACATCACGTTTCCTGACAATTTAGGTAACTATGTTAAATAACACACTCATCATCGGAACGCAAGAAAAAGATTCGGGATACATCCTGATCTTCCTAGACATATCAGCAGCCTTTGACACAATCTCACACGAAATCCTCATACACAGACTACAAACAATTGGAATCAAAGACACTGTACTCCAATGGTTCAAATCCTACTTAACTAACAGACAGCAACGGATTCGCACCCTCTCTGCAACTTCGCCCCCCTACCAACAACTACAAGGAGTACCCCAAGGATCCACCCTATCTGCCATGTTGTTCAACATCTATCTCCGTCCACTATGCTCAATCATACGCACCCACAACATCAACTTCCACATCTACGCGGACGACATAATGCTCTACGCACCAATTACAACCACCAACCCAAAAAACGAACAGCTATCAGCCTGCTTCAACGACGTGGCCAACTGGCTACAGGAGAACAATCTATCCATCAACATAAAGAAAACCGAAGCCCTAATAGTAACAAAAGAACCGGACTTCAAACCACCTACCCACCTCAACATGGGTACCACACAAATCCAAATCCAGCCTCAAATAAGATATCTAGGCATCATCATTGACCAAGCTCTCACCCTCAAACAACAAATCAACAAAACCGCCGGGATGATATTCCACAAAGCCAAAACTATTCAACGCCTCCGGCCCCTCCTAGAACATCACGACTTCAGGACAGTAATGCAAGCGGTGACACTCCCTCACCTGGACTTCTGCAACATAATCTATCATGGACTTCCTGCCTCGCACACCAACTCCCTCCGTACAGCCTTGAACACTACAGCAAGGATTATTCAAAATGCAAAAAAACGGGACCACATCACCCCAATCCTAAGAGACCTTCACCTCCTTCCAGTGCAAGCAAGAATCAAGTACAAAGCTATCTTACTCATCCACAAAACAATCCACCACACACAGAACACCTCACTACACCCCTTACTGCCTCGACCATCCCACAACAGATCAACCAGACATTCCTCCAATAACTCTATCGTTGTCCCCCACAAAAGAACCAAATCCACACAACGGACCTGCAACAGAGCATTCAAACTTTATGCTCCATCCCTCTGGAACTCTCTACCAAATCACATCAAGAACAACGCTGACATCACATCATTTAGGAAACAGCTGAAGACAATCCTATTCCGTGAACATCTTTTGACCACCATGACCTAATACTTAGATTCAACAGGAGTAAATTATGTCTATGTCTACCCAAATCATTAATTGTTGACCTTGGTGATGGCCCCACCCAAAAAAATTACCCCGTCCTATGTTACGTGTTCCACCGCTTTGACCCGGTGAAAAGCGGGATATAAATGCAGTTAAATAAATAAATAAATAAATAAATAAGGCAATACCTCAAAATAAATGGAAATAGACTTATAAAATTAAAGTTTTATTACAATATTTTTATGAAAATCCTTTTTTGAACTGAAATGAGCTCACCTACACACACTAAACTTGATTCTTCTTCCTTGTGAGGCTCCTCTTGGTACATTTACGCTTGTGAGTAGCATCTGGAATGTCTCTCTGAAGCATCCAACAGTAGTCTGCCATCATTGTAATGCTCCATTTTCCCTGGTATCTCCTTTCCATCTCTTTAATGTCTTGGTGGAATTGTTCACCTTGTTCCTCACTCACAGCTCCCAAATTTTCAGGAAAGTAGTCAAGGTGGGACTGGAGGAAATGCACTTTCAAACTCATCAGGCAACCTAAAGCTTGAAATCCTTTCAGCATTCGTCCGACGATCTTTTTGTAGTGAGGATCTTTGTTATTGCCTAAAACTTTCTGTACAACTTCTTTAAATGCAATCCACCCTTCTTTTTGAGAATCTGTCATGGTATTGACAAACTCTTGATCAACTATAAGCCTTCTAATGTCTGGTCCGACGAACACACCTTCCTTCAATTTTGCCTCCGACAGGCCTGGAAACTTGGTGACCAAGTATTTGAAGCATTCTCCATCTCTTGGAAGTGATTTTACAAATTGCTTCATCAATCCCAATTTTATGTGGAGAAGTGGTAGAAGAACTTTATGGGAGGGTACCAAAGTTTCTCGAAGGACATCTTTTTCACTGACTGTTAGCACCCTCGGCTGCCAACTCTTCTTGGTCCAGTGATTTTGTCAGTCTCGACTGTCCCATAGACACAGAAAACAAGGATATTTAGTATACCCAGCTTGTTGCCCGAGCAGCATGCACAAGACCTTTAAGTCCCCACACACTTGCCAACCATGGTCTTCATATTTAAGTTTACGAAGAACCAATTCCAAGTTCTTGTAGGTTTCCTTCAAGTGTACGGAATGACCTACAGGTATGGAAGCATAAAAACCATTGTGGAGTAAAACTGCTTTGAGACTTCTTTTTGAAGAATCTATAAAAAGACACCATTGCTCTGAATCATATTGGATTTTAAATTGACCCATCACACCTTCGACATCGATGCAATAAACCAACTTGTCTTCCTGGGCGAAGTAAGGAACGAACTCCTTTTCACGATGTCTGAACCATGAAGATGACACTCCTGGCAACAATAAATTCCTGCTTTTCAGCCTTGATCCGAGTAACTCAGCGGCATCTTTGGGAAGATTCAAGTCTCTTACCAAATCATTCATCTCCTCCTGAGAAAACAGTTTTGGTCTTGTATCATCTTCAAAGTCAGAACTTGATTCGTCATCTGGTTCAGGTATGACTTCACCTTCATCGGAGCTAGGTATCTCTTCCAAGGTAGCAGGGGGCTTGGGTACTGGTATATCTGTGCCATGGGGGATGGGACGAATTGCCGAGTGAAGATTGGGGTATAAAATGGAATGCTTCCATTTGGAATTAAACCCTTTCACATCGCATGAACAAAAGTAACAGTCATCACTATGGTTCTTTTGCTCTCGCCATACCATAGGAATCCCATAACGGAAAGATTTTTTCTTACCCTTGAACCAGTTTCGGAGGTCCTCAACACACCGTTTGCACACTTTATGCACCGTTTGCACAGACTTTATCTAGATCTCCAATTTTTAGTCCAAAGTATGCAAAGTATACTTTTTTCACAAAGTCTGTAATATTCTGCTGTTGCTTCAACACTGTATATTCACCACAGATGAAGCAGAAACTGTCTGGCAAACTAATACACTTTCGCGGAGCCATAACATAACGGTTGAAGAATGACGAGCTAACACGAATTGCGATGAAAAAGTGTGAACAGCCTAGAACCAAGAACCTGATGATGATTCATGCACAAGTGTGGCATGCAGGAGACAGCAGCTCTGTGTCTGTACACGAGACGTTACAGTGCTGGCCACGCCCCCCTGCACTAACCGGAGCTGCTGCTATCTGCCCTGTGTCTCCCTCCCACTGGATTCTTCAGGAAAGATTAACCCCTTCTACCATTAGAAGCACGGACTTAAAACTTGCTTAGCTTATGTATATATTGCTGACCATCAGATTTACAGTGCTATATTTTTTTTTTACATAACTCGGACAACCCCTTTAAGGTTTTTTTGGCATCTTATATCTTAAATGCACTTATGTGAATTAATTAATAGTAATTTGAATTAATTAATAGCAATTTGAAAAAATTTGATAAATTTGAAGACAATTTTGCATGTTGTGGCAAATCATGACGTCTAGGAGTTTTTTCAATATTTTATTTGTTTTCAGCACACCAAAATACATGGAAATTAGATGAAAATAATCAAACAGCTTTTTAGTCGCAGACCTGTGTAATGAGCGCACTTCCTCTTCTGTGGCTACTTCTGGTACTATTGTATAACTCATATCCTGGTACTTTGAGCATATTCAATAGAACATTATCCTCTTCAGTGAGCCAAGTCCCAGTTAGACATGTGGAAGCCATTTCTGTTCTGGGCTTCCCCGGCCTGTCCGGGCACCCAGAATCTGGATGTACCCCGGTTGCACCCGATTCTGATCCCGCAGGGGCTAGACGTGCCCATGGGATCAGAATCAGGTTCAACTGGCCGTACATGCAGGCTGTGCCCTGATTCTGGGCACCCGGATGTCCAGCCCACTACCCAGCTAGCCCAGCCAGGCTCCTGCATATAGCCATGGTGCTGTGGCATCCTGTTGCCATGGAACCGTGGTTCCATGAAGGAGCCACGATCCCCGGCAGCCCTGAGATGTGCCTTTCCCTGCTTCCTGACCCCCAATCGGGACTGCCATGGCCAGGGTCAGACTGCAGGGAACCCCCTGCACCCCCTCACCTTCCTTTCCGGGCCCGGGTCCTCCGTCCTTCGCCATCCAGAGGGACTTATTCCGCCTCTGAGGTGGAATAAATCCCCCATACAAATGACCAACCCCAGATATTCAGGACCGACTTCGGAATGGGGTTATGGGGTTGGCACTATGGGGTTATGGCACCGCCCACAGCCCGCCCTCGCTCTGGCTGCACTCTGCCCCCTCCCACCCACAAACAGAGCTCCTTGCACAGCTCAGATCTATGTGCAGGGAGCTCTGTTTCAAGGACGTGGGCCAGGCATTTAGCGGGGCTGGACGTTTGGCTCGGATGTCCAGACCTTCTAAACGTGGTTCAGAATGACCCCCATAACATCTAGGTCATGGTCTGTAATGTAATCTGTTATGATAGGGATTTTATTCCTGAGTGAGTGGGTATTAATTTACATTTTAGGTTCTGAGTGTTGTGTGATCTTGGTATCCCTGGGTTGTTGGAAGGTGTTTATCTATTTGTCTCAGGAAGCTATGAGGCCTACTTCTTAATCTTTGATGAGCGTGAATTATTACATAATTGCTAAAGATGGGTATGATTGGAATGTAGTTTGAGCTTGATTTTAGGGCTTCTGATGGTGTAATTGTCAGAAACAAGGAGACTATCGTAATCAGGAAGAGTAGGTTGCTCTGCATGGTGTTTGCTTTGTGAAACTGCTTGAATCAAATTCTTTGGAGTTGTGGTGTGAGGCACCCTCAGGGATGAAGTCTGTAAACATGCTTTACTTACTTTGTTTGGTATCATTCAACGTGTCCTGAAGAATGTGGTTGTAGTCTTGTCCCCACCTAAGGGCCACGCCAAAGGGCCCTTTGGCTCGGCCCTTAGGTGAAGGATTGCCCGGCAGGGGACCGCTTAGAGAGAGTGTGCATTTTAGTAAGGGATGTTAGCAAGTGAGGAAGCCTCTGAAATGGACAAATTGGATGTCTGTGCAGCCGAGTTTGAAATGCTTGTTGCATACAGGTAATGTGCTGCCCAATCCCTGCTTAACGTTTAGTGAACTGCCCCAAAACGTACTGGGCTGCAGTGTTCTGTCGGCCGCAAGTACAGTTCAGTGATAGCGGGAGGGCATCTTCCACACATACACGTGGTCACAGGATCTGAATCAGCACAGTCATCGGCAAGTGAGGAAGCTTCTTTCGGAGGAGGAGCTTACCATCATTGGGGTATGCTTCCTGGCTGAATTGGATGAATCAGATATCTGTGCAGCCAAGCTTGAAATGCTTGTTGCATGCAGGTAGTGTGCTGCCCAATCCCTGCTTAATGGACCATTCTCCAGCCCCACAACTTACTGGGCTTGAGAGTGTTCCGTTGGCTGCAGGTACAGTTCGGTGATAATTCATTAAATGTGGCAGCTTAAATCACAGCGATCAAAACAGGCAATTGGCTTACACAGTTTGAAATTAATATTTTGGAACAGGCGATTGTGGCACTACTAGTGTTCATAAGTTCTGCAGAGTCGGAGACACTATTGTTATTTACAGTTGGTAAACGTTTTAGAGACACCTGCACTGTTTGCCAGAGAATTACCTCTGGAGACACCAGTCCATTGAAAGTCTCATGTCTCTGGCGGTACCTGGCTATTTACGGTCTCTTTAAATTGCAGTTATTTATTTTATTTATTTGAAACGCTTTTCTATACCGCCCCTTCCATCGATCAGGAGTGATTTACATCAAAACTAACAGTTTACATTAAACAGGTATTGGGAAATGGTTACTCATTTAACTATTTACATAGAACTAATAACATATATACATATCCTTATGAATGATGGATAGAATCCTTATTAAGGTGTCAGCTAAGGGAAGGTAACATATTCTTGATGCTAGGGTGGGGGGATGTCTCGATGGGTAGGGGTGCTTGTGTGCTGACCACCACTGCATATGTGGCTATTATAGTATTCAATAAAGAGCAGTGTTTTTAACTCTTTTCTGAAGGATTGTAGGTCTTTGATTGATCTGAGCAATTCAGGTAGAGAATTCCAAAGTATGGGGGCTGTGTATGTCAATGCTCTATTGCTTGTTATTTGTTTAGTCTTGCAAACAGAATTAGGTACTGAGAAGAGGTTCTGGCTATTTTTCTTCTGCTTCTGGTGTCTGATTACACAGGTACACTAAAAAAAAATTTTTTAAACTGCCTCTAATGTTTCGATTGATTTTTACGTTTTTTGGTGCGCTGAATCCAAATCTGGTAACCAATTTGCTCCATCACGTACAGATTTTTTGCTACATTGGGTTAGCAGTTTGAGGTGAACGTTTCAGATTGAGTGCGATCGAGATAAAAGTTTCTTGGATGAATTCTTTATGCTAATTGTTTAGTAGTTATTCAAATAAGAATAAAGAAAATTGTAACAAGGCAGCACATAAGAATAGAGTAATGTCAACAAAACACACTGTGATGGTAGCAAAATTGTCTGCACTTAAAACAGCCACATACATGTGCACAAACATTGAGCATATAAGAGCGAGGTTAGACACAAAGCAAAGCAAAGAAATGTGCAAAAAATGTTGTACAGGTATGTATGTAAGAATAGAAAACGCAAACCGCACCATTGCAATACATGAAGACAAACACCCGATGGTGTGAAAATAAAATTCTAATAAATGAGATCCGACACTGTGGTAATAACTAACAAATTTTTATTTCAAAGTTTAGTAAAAACACGATATTTGTCAACACAGTTTAGATTTTAAAGTCATTCTTGGGTCAATCAATCTCCAGGTGGGCCCGTTTCTTCTTACCCCGAATGCTTCTCTTGGTGCGCTGCTTGGCGTATTTTTCATCTGGGGTTTCCCGCAGCAGCAACCAGCAGAAATCAGCCATCATAGTGGTGTTCCATCTTCCTTGGTACCTTCTCTCTGCGTCCTTGATGTCCTGGTGAAACCTTTCACCTTGTTCTTCACTGTACGCCCCCAGGTTTTCGGGAAAGTAGTTCACATGGGAGTGCAAGAAATGGACTTTCAGGCTCATGTTACAGCCTTGTTCTTTGAAGGCATTGAGCATCCTGGCAACAATATCCTTATAGTTCTCATCCCGCCTGTTCCCCAAGAATTTGAGAACAACATCCTTGAAGGAATCCCAGGCTTCTTTTTCCTTCTCAGACATCGTTTCAGCGAATGCTCCATCTGAAATGAGTTTCCTTATATCAGGGCCAACAAACACTCCTTCCTTTAGCTTTGCTTCAGAAAGTTGGGGGAACTTTGAGCAAAGGTACCGAAAGCACTCACCATCTTTTGGAAGGGACTTGATGAATTGCTTAATGAGACCCAACTTAATGTGGAGAGGTGGTAATAGAATTTTATCACGAGGTACCAAGCTCTCATGAAGAACATTTTTCTCACCGGGTCTCAAATACTCCCGAATTGGCCAGTCTTTTTTCCCCCAGTGTAGGTCGCGGGCCTGGCTATCCCACAAGCAAAGGAAGCAGGGATATTTGATGAAACCTGATTGCTGCCCTAATAGCATGGATAGAATTTTAAAGTCTCCACAAATCATCCACTTATGCTCATCATAACGAATCTTCTGAAGAATCAGGGCCAAATTCTTGTATTTTTCTTGGAGAATAACAGAGTGAGCAATAGGAACTGAAGCGAATGTGTTGCCATTATGAAGAAGAGCACCTTTTATGCTGTCTTTTGACGAATCAATGAACAGCCGCCATTCAGCAGGATCATACTTGAGTTTAAACTTTTCCATCACTCCGTATATATCGTTGCAAAATACCAAATCTTCCTCTTTGCTGAAATACTTCAAAAATTGTGTCTCGCGGTTGCGGTACCAATAAGAAGTTGTTCCTGGTGACAATAGATTTTTCTGTTTAAGCCGAGAACCTAGCAGTTGGGCAGCATCTTTTGGGAGTCCTAAATCCCGGACTAAATCATTCAATTCAGCTTGAGAGAAAAGTTCAGGTTTCGGATCTGGTTCAGTTTCAAACTCGGAAGTACTGGACTCATCGGGAAAAGCCATCTGATGAGTCTCATCATGATCAGAACCGTCCACACAAATATGATCCAAAGATTTTGGTGGTTCAGGCACAGGTACTTCGTTGCTATGAGGCATAGGCCTAATTGCTGAGGGAAGGTTGGGGTAACTTATTACGTTCTTATTTTTTAAGTTGTATCCCTTCACAGTGCAAGAGCAAAAATAGCAGTCACTGCTGTGGTCTCTTTGTTCACGCCACATCATAGGTATTCCGAAACGAAATGCTTGTTTTTTACCTTTCATCCATAAGCGTAGATCTTCCTCACATGTCTTGCACACTTTGTGAGGAGCCCACGGTTTGTCTTGATCGCCTAACTTCAAACCGAAATAGGCGAAATATACTTTTTTAATAAATGCAGAAATGTTCCTCTGCCGCTTTTTCACAGTATATTCCCCACAAATAAAACAAAAACTGTCCGGAGAGTTGACGCAACCTCTGGCTCTGTGAGCCATCACAAATACACAGCACTGCAAACTACAACTGTAGTGAACCACTTTGGAATAAAGCTGGATTACGACTGAGCAAACAAAAGGTAATAATGAACTTGCAAGAAACTGAAATTTGACAGGAACGTTCATGTCGCAACCACCGTGTTTGAGCGAGCGAACGAGGCGAGGTGAACAGGAAAGAACATGCGCCAGCGCGAGTACTGGATTTAGCCCCCCGCCTCCCAATTGTCCTGTTAATGTATAAAATGAATACAAAACACTCTAAAATATCATGAGGGAGTGTTTCTAGTTAGTTAACCATTACAACCTCTATTTTGGGCCAAGAAAATAAACTGCAGTCGGCTAAAAAGAAATTATGTGAACATTCCTTATATGGGTAAGAAATCTAATTTTGCAAGAAAACGTGACGTGATGGAACATTTTGGCTATTTTTCCTGGATTCAGCACCCCAAAATCTATAGGAATCAGTTGCAAAACTGGAGGCAGTTTTTTGGTAGTGTACCTGTGTTATTAATCAGGGATGCAAGTTATAATAACTATATACAGTTGGATACTCTCCATTCCTTGCAACATCAATCGCCAGTGTATCTCCCCTCTTTACTCAACTTTATCAGTCCCTTTCACTGGCTTCTTGGTGGACCAGCCTCTCCCAGTTTCTTCTCTAGTTTCTGGCTCTCCATTGATATCTGCCACCCATGCTAGGTACTGCATTTCTGGTAGCTTGCTCCTGCTGGGCTAGCTCCCTCTCTTTATTTCCTACTTCATAGTACAGTGATCTGCTGCCAAAGACCCCTATTTGCATAATTCCTGGAGTATTATATCCCAACCACTCTCTTACTCTAGTCCCTCTTTCAGGAGGAGTTAATCCCTGGGCCCCTCTGACCTGCTCCACCTCCAAGCAGACTCCCATAGGCCCCTTTATCCTCCACTAATCCCTTAAACCCCAAGGGGGTTTCATTTACCTTTGAACTACCAATTAAAGAACATCAACTTGTTTATCCCAATTGTCTGGTTATTTCCAATTCATCTCTCCCTCTCTCCTCCCTCCCCCATAGGAATACTAAGGTAAAAAAATCTGAGTGGAGATCAGGATTTTATTCATGGTTTGGATGTCTGGAAATGTGCATGCGGATGTCCAAATTGTGAAGATATCACTGTAACCATTTCACATTTTGTCTTTGGAGACATCCCCGGCACAGGGACATCAGGGACATCCAATTAAGCAGGGGATGGGCCGGAGGCATTGCTGGTGTGAGGCGATGGATATAGACATCCCAAATCAATTTCAGAAACCTTGGGGACATTTGTAACCTCGTTCAACTTTAGACCTTTTCCAGGCACAGATACGCATCAGGAAAGTGTTTGTTTGGGCCCAAAAACATCTGGAGGGTGCAGAAAAAATGACACTCCACTATCCTCAGTATGCTCCATGATTTCAATGTTAGTTTTTGTGTAATTGATACAAGTGTTTTGTGTTTGTACCATCACTGATTGTCTCTTAGACATTCCCGGTCTTGGATACTGTGCCAGAAATGTCTATATAGATGTCCTGCAGACCTCCATACTGGGCACATCCACGTTTGTGAAATTGTGCCTGAACTTGGACTTGCCTGGCTTCTTTTTGGATGTTCTGACTTGGACACCCCAGATTGCACTTGGAGGTCCTTTGTAAATGCGCCTTTACGTTTATCCCCTCACAAATATAAGGACTCAAATATAAGGGGAGGAGGAGTGGTCTAGTGGTTAGGACACGGTATCTCAGGACCAGGGGTTCAAGTCCCACCTGGGGACAGCAATCTCAGGTCAAAGGGACTGGGGCTCCTAGTCCTATAGGCACTCCTTGTGGCTTTGGGCAAGCCACTTAATCCTCCATTGCCTCAGGTACACATAGATTGTGAGCCCCTTTGGGGACAAGGGAATGTATCCAGTACCCATTTGTAGTGATTACATAATGTAAAAAACACTGCTTTCCTTGAGGACTCTTTGGATATAATTTTTACTAGATCCACATTAATGGTCATATTACCTTCTATAGATTGTAAGCAGCGCATTTTGCGTGCATTTTTCAAAGTTAAAATGGCCAAATTCTGTGGGCAGAGTATAAATATTTTCCCTGATGTTTCTCGCGAGACGCAACTGCGTAGACGTCAGTTCCTACAGCTGAAACCTAGGGTCTTAGCGTTGGGAGCAACATTTTTTTTACGTTTTCCTTGTAAGTGTATGGTAAATTATGAGGGTGATTCTTTTGTTTTTGTGGATGTCTCGCACCTAGAGAAATTTATTGTTGATCGTGCAAGTAAACGGTAAGGGTTTGATCTGGGTATGTATTGATCCTTTTAGTTTATGGGCCTGTACAGGCCTTGTTTTCTGTAATTCAATATTTCTTCGTAATATTATCTCTGTATATCTCTCTTGATGTGGACTAAATCTGTCATAATGTGTTTTATGATGTGGTATTGTATTCTTGTTGATTTGCTTTATTTTTCTGTGATATTGTATTTCACTGAAAATCAAATAAAAAAACCAAAAAAAAAACCACTTTGATTGAAGGATAAGGTGGTATAGAAAACTGGTTAAATAAATAAAATAATATCCCCTGTCAGGTTCCTAAGGATATAGTACAAAAATGATTTTATTTTATGAATTACATTCTTCCCTTGGTGTCCCTTTTAGAGGTGGCACTACATATGTAGTTTTATGTCTAATTCACTGGATACCTTCATAGGTACTAGGCACCCTAGGTAAACTTTCAGCCATGCACCCTCTCCTCATCCCCACACATGTACAATAAAAATGCTGTATTTTATAATTACAAATTTATTTTACCTGAGAAGGAGAATGCAATACTGATTTACATTTGCATTTATTCTTTTAACTTAATTTGCCATCTATCAGGTCTAAATAGTGGGTTACAGAAATGTTCAACAGTGGGAGAACTGTAAGCAAAAATTGAAACTAGATCACATTGAGCGCTAAGGGGATACATTTCATATGCCAAAAAATAAAATAAACCAAAGATAAAAAACAATTAACCTACAATATAGAATATTTAACATAAGGCAACGTAAATAAATGCTATCTAAACCATATATTCAAAGCAAATCTAAAGAACAATTTGTGCTTATGCTTTTCACAGGCTATATACTAGAAGCACGGCACATTAGAATTTAGAATTTTAGGGCCCAATATCAGTCCACATTTGTCATTGGTTTCAAAATGCCTGGCTGCTGTGGGCAAAACTGAACCAGATATTCAGTGTTAGAATCCAGATATCTTCTGGAGCTGAATATCCAGTTTCAGCACTGACTGGTGCAGCTATCCGAACGCCAGTGATATTTAGCTGCTCTCCAGCTAACCAAACTCCATAAAGTTTGGATAGATATTGAAATCACCACTAACTAGATAAGTGTTCTGACCACCTTCAACCTGCTCACAGACCACCTCAGCTCTGTCTGGACAGTGCTGTGGAGGTTAGAGGGGATATTATGTGGCACTTGTCCAGTTAGTGCCACTGAATATCCCTCTCAGTGAGGTTTATATGGTTAGCAGGTCTGCTAAGTGGATAAACCTCTTTGAATATCTGGCCCTTACTTTCCATGCCCTCAGTTCAATCACTACTCAGGAAAAGGATCTAGGCATCATCATGGATAATACGTTGAAATTCTCTGCTCAGTGCGCAACGGCAGCCAAGAAAGCAAATAGAATGCTAGGAATCATGAGGAAAGGAATGAAGAATAAAATAAAGAATATCATAATGCCTATGTATCACTCCATGGTGCAACTGCACCTTACATTTGCATGCAGTTCAGACACTGCATCTAAAAAAAATAAACAGTGGAATTGGAAAAGGTACAGCAAACAATAAAGAAGATGAAAGGATACCGCTATGAGGAAAGGCTTAAAAGATTAGGGCTCTCAACTTACAGAAGAGATTGCTGAGAGAAGATATGACAGAGGTCTATCAAATAATGAGTGGAGTGGAACAGGTAAATATAGATCGGTTGGTTACTCCATCAAAAAGTAGAAAGACTAGGGACATGCAATGAAGCTACAAAGTAGTACATTTAAGACTAATCGGAGAAAATATTTTTTCACTCAATATCTAATTAAGGTCTCAAATTTGTTACCAGAGGATGTTAGTGTAGCTGGGTTTCAAAAATGTTTGGACAAGTTCCTTGAGGAAAAGTCCATAAACCATTATTGAAGTGGAATGGGAGAAAACCACTGCTTATCCCTGATAAGCAGCATGGAATCTGTCTACCTTTTGGGATCCTGCTATGCAGGGGTGGTTCTTTCATTAGGCCACCTGAGGCGACAGGACTGGGGGTGGCACTCCGATGCCAGTGGCACTCCGGCTCTTTTTTAAATTTAGATTTTGCAGCCTCTGGCCTGCCTCTACCTTCCCGCTAGTTTTGTTTTTCTCGCTGCAAGCATTTTTGAGGAAAAAAAGCAGTGGGAAGGCAGAGGCAGACCAGAGGCGGCAAAATCTAAAATAAAAACAGCTGGAGTGCTGCTGCCGCTGTCGGATGAGAGGGAGTGGGGACAGGAAGAGGACAAGGAGAAACAAAGGTGAGAGGCAAGGGGGGCAAATGCTGGACAAAGGGGGAGACAGGGGGACATACTGAACAAAGGGGAGAGACAGGGGGCAAGTGCTAGACAAACGGGAGAGACAGGGGGGCAAATGCTGGGCAGAGGGGGAGACAGGGGGGCACATGCTGAACAGAGGGGGAGACAGGAGGACAAGTGCTGGAAAAAAGGGGGAGACAGGGGGGAAAATGCTGGACAAAGAGGGAGACAGGGGGACAAGTGCTAGACAAAGGGGAGAAGAAACAGGGGCAAATTCTGGACAAAGGGGGAGACAGGGGGACAAGTGCTGGACAAAGGGGGAGACAGGGGAAAAATGCTGGACAAAGGGGGAGAGGGGGACAAGTGCTAGACAAAGGGGGAGACAGGGGGCAAATGCTGGACAAAGGGGGAGACAGGGGGACATACTGGACAAAGGGGAGAGACAGGGGGCAGGTGCTAGACAAAGGGGGAGACAGGGGCACAAGTGCTAGACAACAGAGAAGCAGGGCAGGAAGACAAATACTGGGCAATGGGGGGGAGACAAGAGGACAAATGTTGGACAACACTGGGGGGAGCAGGGGGACAAATGCTCAACAATAGGGGAGGGGGGCAGGAAGACATGCTGGAGTGGGGAAGCAGGGGGACAAATGGATGGGGGAAGTAGGGAGACATGCTGGACAATAGGGGGTGAGACAGGAGGACAAATGCTGGACAACACAGAGGGGAAGAAGAGCTGGGGAATGGAAGGACTGGAGGTGAAGACTGAAAAGCGGTAGGTAGATGGCGTAAAAAAGAGGGAGATTGAGAACTGGATAGTAAGGAGTAGTGAAATCTGGGTGGCCAGAGAGAGAGAAATAAATGGAATAAAGGTGGAAAGAAAATAAATCTATATCTAAGATGGAAGGAAATGAAGAAAACAAAAGGAGAGACAAGAAATGGCAGATGGAGTCAAGACCATAGAAAGAGAGCTAAGAGAAGACAGAAGAAAGCAGAAGCTTCAGATCGAGACCAGCATGATCAGAGTATAAAATGGTCAGACAACAAAGGTAGAAAAATAATTTTATTTTCAAATAAGTGATTAGACTTTGTAATATTTTTATATTTTACACAGTACAGGGAAATGAGTCTGTCTTCTTGGGCTTTCAGTTTAATTTTTTTCTACATATTTTTTTCACTTTATGTTATCCTCACTTATTCTGTACATGGGGAGGGCCTGTGTTCTGAGTGTGTGACTGAGGCCGGGAGTTCTGTTGACATGGAGTTTGTACAAAGGGATCTGTACTGTAGTAATTTGACTTGTGCTTTTAATCGGTGTATGGATGTTTTAGGGCCCGCTACAGTATTTATAGTGCTGATTTTATCTGGGTAGGCCTCTTATTGTATGAGCTTTGGAAGTTTATGCTGGTATGATATGGTTGATTTGGCCTTGTAGATCATCTGTGACTTTTGTAGGGTTTTGTATTAGTTGACAATATGTCTGGTACTGGAGAATGTTTGTTAGTGAGATGACCAGAATCAGATCTTTTTTAAAATTAGATATTGAGTTTTGTGGGTAGATGTCCTAGTTCTGCTCTGCACCCATTGTTGGGGGGGGAGGTTCTGTGAATGCAAAATATATGTTCAAAAAGAAAAAGTAACAACCATAACACAGTTTATAACAACAAAATAAAAATGAGTTATTTAATTTGGTGTTATAAACTGTGCAGTGTTCTTGCTCTCTCTTTTAGTTCCATGGTGTGCGAACATCTTTTTATTTCCTCCACATTATCTAATTAACTTTTTGATTTGGTTCAGTCCCTGACTGCAGTTTTGAGAAAGCCTCCCCCTCCCTGGCTCGGGGTGGGGGGCATCATCTCATCCCTCGCCTCATGAAGTAGATTGCCTTGAGCTGCCCCTTCTGCTATGTACTGTTGGAAAAAGGTTAGTGGGCTTGATGGGCCATTGGGCTAACCCAGTATGGCAATTCTTATGTTCAGTGTTCCAGAATTTTGTCTGCAAACTGTGAACAGTCAAGCATAGAATTAATTTGATGCATCTATGTAAATCTTTCTTCAACTAATTGTATATGATGTAAAATAAAAGTTCACTTAGAATTTTACCTAGGCACTCTTAATAGGCTTGTTATCTGCATCATATGTTAACTGCTTCCTCTTTTCCAAAAATGGAGTGGGTCTGCTTCAGAGTATTGGTGTCTCCAATTCTTCAGCAGGTTCAAGTATATCCATCATTATTTTTGTAAACCCTTCCATGTTCCTGCAGTCTAAAAGACATTTCTTGGTTCCTCTAAGTTCTTTAATAGCATTGTGTATGCCAATTTTCTTTGCCTAACGCTGTTTGTTAGTCATATTGATCTCAAAAGGAATATCATGACCCTATCAACACAAGAAATCAGACTTGAAATTTGAAGTACTTTTTGCAAAAGCTTGTGCATATACTTGTGAAATATTGCCAGACAATCCTATCAAGGTATGTGATAAGGAAGCTCATCATAACCTAGGAGACAGGGATAAAGAGAAGGAATTCACCCTTAACAAAGGACCTATTTTACAAGGTCAGAGACACAAAACTCCATTTACACCTACAAAGCAGGTAATTCCTAGCTGCAATAGGTTGCAGAATGCCCCTAGTGGAGAAAAGGAGAGGGAATGCAGGCCCAGGGTAAGGAACCCTTACGTCACTGAATTCCCCAATTACTCAGCTGCCACGAGGCAGTGTGATCTTCAACACCTGAGAGGAGAAGGGGTGGGGCTGGAGCCTGAGAGGTTTAAGTCTAGGTCAGATTATCCAAAGAGAGAGAGGAGTAGGAATGTTTACTGGAAGAGGAATGGAGCTGGAACAGTAAGAACAGCAGGAACAAGGAACACAAGTTGGAGGACAGGACGAGGAAGCTCAGGTGAATGGTGGCCAGAGCATGAGCGAGGAGAAGCTGATACAAGCCTTGACCCAGGTATCAGCATTAGAAGCTTGTCTAATTTGGAGCACTACAGAGTTGCAAGAGAGAGCTTTTGCCCTAACGGAAGGCAGTCAGCTAAGCCCTCTGAGCTAGAAACGAAGGTAGAGTCAATGCAACTGGGTGAACAGGACCTAGCTGTAGAAGAAGAAGACTCATACATGGATTGCTCTTTATGCCAATCTTCAAACACTGAGGGTTTGGAAGGGAGTCAACCGTAAGGAAAACCTCCAGAGTCCGGTAACCCTGAGAGCCTGTAGATAACTTGTGAAAGTCCTGTGTTAAAGGAGAAATACCTTTTGCTGAGCAAGCTGAAGCTTTCTAATTAAAACTTGTTAAACAGCTGCTAGCCAGTGCAGTGCACAGCCTGAAGCCGTGCTGACGGTGAAAGTAAGAAAAGCTTTGATTATGTTTTCACTATTCCTAAAAACCTTGCATAGAGAATTGTTTGCCTATGAAGAGTTTAACTTCTTGTTGAAAGTTTTCCTGTGCTTAAGGAGACAAATAGCCGGGAAGTGTTCTGGACTAAGAGAAAAGAAACCTGTTCTAGGAAAAGCTGTTTCTGTTTGTTTTAGAACAGCACTGCTAGCCATATCTGATAGCATTGGCTGTTGAAAGGACTTTTCTTTATGCTGAAGAACGTTATAAGCTGTTTTGTTTTGAGTTCAGTTATATCCTGATGTATTTTTGAAAGAATCCTGGAGAAACAATCCAAAGGTGTTAATTTGTGAGCGTAGCGTTTTCCCCATAAATAAATTTCTGTCAAAGCCTTACCACTCAAGCCAACTATAAATGTGTTGTTTTTTTTACCTAAAGCCAAGTACCTTCTGACTGAACTACCTTTCCCATGAGGCATTACAAGGCAGCCAGTCAGGAAAGGCTAAATGGTGAATCTCTCCTATAACAAGCACGCCCCTCCATACTGTCTGTAAGGGGCTAAGGGCGTGACAGGTAATATCATCAGCAATTTCATTTAGTGCATCATAGATATCACCTAGCTGCTAGTGAAGAGGTTTCAAGCCATGAATTTAACTTTCCTATTTATTTATTTTATTTATTTAGTCGGATTTAATATACCGCTTTATCATTAAATCAAAGCGGTTATCACAGCAAACAATCGTTGGGGGGGAGAGTGTGCGACATGCAGTGTGAAACATCTTAGAGAGTGTGGTCAAGGGGTGTGAGTGATTTGATTGCTTTAGGTGCAGATGATCTATGTACAGCTATGCGAGACAAGTGGGCTATTTACAATTGAGCTATCTACAATTAGGCTATATACAGGTCTAGATACAGTTCGTAAAGGGTTCAGTTTGGCTATGGCAGAGTTTAGTTCAGGTGAAGTCCTTGTAACGATCCATGAAAAGCTTTGTTTTTAGTAACTTTCTGAAATCTGTGAGATCCGTGGCAGATCTCAGCTCGTCGGGGAGAGAGTTCCACAGGGAGGGTGCCGCTAGGGACAGATCTCTTCTTGAGGTGTCCTGTCTAGATTTGGTGAATTCTCGTGGGGTGACAATGAGGTCGGTGGTTCTCCTTCTTCTGGGTCTGGTGCATCTGTCCGCTTTGATGAGAGGTTGCAGGCTGTCTGCTGAGATGTTCTGTCTTATCTTGAATATGTTTAGGATAACTTTGTATTGTATACGGGAGCTGACTGGGAGCCAGTGGAGGTGGTACAGGATAGGAGTAATGTGGTCCTGTCCGGAGCGGCCTGTTATTATGCGGGCGGCTGTGTTCTGAGCCATCTGAAGTGGTCGGAGGGCCTGTTTTGGTAACCCTAGGTATATTGGGTTGCAGTAGTCGAGTGTAGGGGTGATGAGTGTTTGACAGACTGTATGGAAGTGGTCCTGAGAGAGGATGGGTTTGAGGCGTCTGATGGTTCTCATTTTGAGGCAGCCGTTTTTTGTGGTTCTGGCGATGTAGGCCTGTAAGTTTAGGTCTTTGTCGAGCGTCACTCTTAGGTATCTCACTTCAGGCTTTACTGATATTGTGACGTAATTTAGTTTGATGGTGGGTGTCATTGTGAAGGTAGGGTTCCTTGATATTGTGACACTACACCGCCCCTATTAGGCGGCCGCCTAGGGCATGCGATGCATAAGATATGCCATACTGGGTCAGACCAAGGTCCATCAAGCCCAGTATTCTGTTTCCAACAGTGGCCAATCTAGGTCACATGTACCTAGCAGTTTCCCCAAGAGACACAAGTTCCACAATGCTTGTACTGGGTCAAGCATTGATATCTTCGGTCACTTCTTAATAATGGTTTATGGACCTTTCCTCCAGGAACTTGTCCAAACCTTTTTTAAACCCAGATACACTAACAGCCTTTACTACATCCTCCGGTAACAAATTCCAGAGTTTGATTACACGTTGAGTGAAAAAATATTTTATTTTATTAGTCTTAAATAGTTTACCCTGTAGCTTCATTGCATGTCCCCTAGTCTTTCTATATTCTGATAAGGTAAACAATCGATCTACGTTTGCCCGTTCCACTCCGTTCATTAATTTATAGACTTCTGTCATATCTCCCCTCAGCCGTCTCTTTTCCAGGTTAAAGAGCCCTAACCTTTTTAGCCTTTCTTCATAGGAGTATCTTCCATCCCCTTTACCATTTTGGTGGCTCTTCTCTGTACCTTTTCTAAAATCGCTATATCCTTTTTAAGATACGGCGACCAGAATTGCACACAATATTCAAGGTGCGGTCTCACCATGGAACGATATAGAGGCATTATAATATCTTTTGTTTTATTTTCCATTCCTTTCCTTATCATACCTAGCATTCTATTTGCTCTCTTGGCCGCCGCTGCACACTGGGCCGAGGGTTTTAACATGGTATCCACAATGACGCCTAAATCTTTTTCCTGGGTGGTGGTTCCTAATGGGGAACCTTGCATCGTGTAACCATAGTTCGGGTTGTTCTTCCCTAGGTGCATAACCTTGCACTTGTCCACATTAAATTTCATCTGCCATTTTGATGCCCAGTCTTCCAATTTATCAAGATCCTCTTGCAATTTTTCACAATCCTCTTGGGTTTTAACAACTTTAAATAGTTTTGTGTCATCTGCAAATTTGATGACCTCACTCGTTATTCCACTTTCCAGGTCATTTATGAATATGTCAAAAAGCAGCGGACCCAGCACAGATCCCTGGGGTACACCACTATTCACCTTTCTCCATTGGGAAAATTGGCCATTTAGCCCTACCCTCTGCTTTCTATCTTTTAACCAGTTCCTGATCCACAATAGTACACTGCCTCCTATCCCATGACTCTTTAGTTTTGCCAAAAGTCTCTGATGCAGGTTTGCCTTCTGAAAGAACAGTCTGTAGCCATGTGGTCAGGCAAAAATAATAACTGGGCTTTATTCCCTTTCCCTTATGGATTTCCTTTTTTATACAGCAATAAAGGATAACATAAATAAACTGTTTCTTCACAGCAAAAATAAAGATGAACCTTTTTCAAGCAACTATAACACTGCTTCTGCTTGCTTCTTTAACAGAGAGATTCTATCTCATCCAAGAGACATATCGCGTAATCCATGGGACTGGATTCTACCTCCTGGCTAGTGCTTTCCCACTGCATTTGTTCACAGTCCAGACCTGTAAACGGATAACACTCTTCAGGGCTGCTATTGACACAACTCTTTCTTTGGGAGGCAACAGTTCCTATAGCAGGAAGCTGCTCTGCATAAACAGGGTCATGGAGACCTGTGTTTGGGGCTTCTCTTAGGTTCCCTCTTTCTCTCCAATAAGGATTCTCTTCCCCACTGTTAGCTTTAGTTTTCCTGGCCGGGCCCACCTCTTGCCTTTTAGAGAAAATGGTGTACTTAACTTTTCCTCTGGGGTAGATAGCTTCCACTCCTTCCTCTGTTAACCAGGCTTTTCTGTCTGGGCTGTAGCGTGCCTTTCCCCGAGAGTTCCAAACACCAGTAGTTTGAGCTGGGCTGTAGCCACTTTCTGGAAAGGTTTTACTCCTGCTGCTCCTTGCTACCGGGACATACCCAGTGCTTCCTGGATCCAGCAAGCTCTCCTGTTTGTGACGTCTGCCCTCTACCTGCTTGGGCACTCTTCTCGGGTCGATGCCCCCTCTGACTTGGGAGACTCCTGCACTGGCTCTTCCAGCACTCTCTGGTTCAGCTGTCTCCTCCCTCTCTACCTCGGCATCTGTAACTCCTCCAGCCACACCCACTTCTTCTCTTCCTTCCAGCTCTCTGCTTCCCCTTGACTCTCTGCTTCCTTTTGCTGGGATTTCCCAACTGCTTTTAACCTCTTGTCTCTTGCACGTCGTACGTGCTTCCCTGCTCAGGTGAACCTGATTAGCTCTCTGACTTTCTGCTGCGTCATATCTGGTGTGGGGAAAGTTTGATCTCCTATTGTTTGGCTCATTGTAACCTGAATGTGTTTGCTGCTTATGTGACTGCAAGGTAAGTTCTTCTTTTTCCCCTATTATCATAGGTTCTGTGCTGGCTACTGCATCACAATATGACATTGTGTTTCACTCAATGGTTTCACTCTGGGGCAGTGCCTCCAAATGAGTTAGTTTTGCGCATATCATGATAGTAATGAACAGGGTATGCAGAATATGATCTCAGTCTTTTCAATTTATGATTGTTACAGCACTTCAACAACCAACCATCAACAACCTTCGCTATGCTGATGATACCACATTACTGGCTGAAAGTGAAGATGATCTGAAACATTTGCTTCTCACAATCAAAGAACATAGTCTCAAAATGGGCCTGCACCTTAATGTAAAGAAGACAAAGATCATGACAACTGGCATAATCAACAGGTTCATCGTTGAAGGAGAAGAAACTGAAATTGTGAACAACTTTAACCTACTTGGATCAACTATCAATAAAGAAGCAACAGGCAGTCAAGAAATCAGACGACGCATTGCTCTTGGCAGAATGGCTATGAAAGACCTAGATAAGATTCTCAAGAGCAGAGATGTCTCTCTCCATACAAAGATTCGACTTGTTCAAGCCATGGTATTTTCAATAACATCATATGGATGTGAAAGCTGGACAGTGAAAAAGATAGACAGGAAGAAAATTGATGCCTTTGAATTATGGTGCTGGTGGCGAATACTGTGTATACCATGGACTGCCCGAAGAACAAACCAGTCGGTACTAGAGGAGATCAAACCTAAGCTTTCTTTAGAAGCTCAGATGACAAGACTTCGACTTTCATACTTTGGACACATCATGCGAAGAGAGAGATCATTAGAGAAAGACATTATGCTTGGCAAGATAGAAGGTCAACGCAAAAGAGGAAGGCCAGCAATGAGATGGATCGATACAATAACAGCAACTACGGGTACCAGTCTGTCAACAATGAGCCGCCTGACTGAAGACCGAACACAGTTTAGGATAGCTATCCAGAGGGTCGCCATGAGTCGACTCCGACTCGACGGCACTTAACAACAACAACAACACAGCACTTCCATTGTTCCAAAGAGTTTCCAGTTCAGTGAACTCTTTGTGTACCCTCTATAATCAAATACTTTTCCCCTAAAGATTTAGCACGCTCTCTACCACCATCTTTAGCCCTATTGCATAACCTACAATTGGGCATCTTTTTATTCTGGGTAATATGCAGCCAGTATGCATCCTTCTTTTTACTTCTTACCATACTTCAACTATAATGTTTCCTTGCTAAGATTTCAGATAGAATTTTTACAACAGGATCAGCTTGTGAAGTATTTAGTAAGACTTTTGGAGAGAAAAATGTGTTCTTTCCCCCCTCAAAGATACACAGCACTTCACTAGTTTTACTGCTGAATTTTATGTTGCACTTATGTATATTTGTTGGAAATATTTTAAATTATCTGTCATGGAATAGTGGTGATTCTGGTTGTCCATTGTTGTACTGTATGAAGGGCTTGACTTCATGCAGTTTCCATTTTAGCTTTTGCCTGCATGTTTCTATTGCTAACTTATAGTCATTTACTCTGTATTTAGGGAGAGTCTGTGTTGTGTATGTGGTGAAGGTAAGCATGGGTGTAGTTTGCAGGGGCAAGTGGGAGCACTGCCCCCACTAAACAAGATGACTCTCAGCCGATTTGGTGCCAGCCTACCCATCCCCCCATGGTGCTGCCTCTGCTTTTTCTGTACCTGCAGTGACAGCAGCAGCCCGATCTACAATTAAAAAAACCCAAAAAATGTGCAGGCTGTTGCTTAAAAGGCTGGTCTGGTCCCGCCCTCTCTGATGCATGCTTTGTGTCAGAGGTGGAGGGACAAGATCAGCCTTTCTCACCAGGAACTGCTTTGAACCATGGGAGTTTTTTTAAATGGAGGCTGAATTGCTGTGCTTGCTGCCATTGCAGGCACAGATAAAGCGGGGGGCAGTAGCAAGGGGAGGTGGCATGGTGGGAGGGTGGAGGTAGCAGGGGCAGGGGGAGGGCAATGGTGGGATGGAATGGCCAGGAGGGAAATGCTTGGCAGATGGACACAAGGGGGAGGATGGACTGGGAGGAAGGGAAATGCTGAGTAGATGGGCACAAGAGACAGGATGAAGTAGCTGGAAGGAGAATACTGGCAGATGGATACAAGGGGTGTATAAACTGAAAGAAGGGAAATGCTGAGCAGATGGACGCAAGGGGAGGGGGATGGAATGGCCAGAAGGGAAATGCTGGGCAGATGGAGGGTGAAATGGCTGGAAGGGAGATGCTGGGCAGCTGGACACAAAGGTGGGGGGATGGAATGGCTGGAAGGGAAATGTTGGACACAAGGGAAGGCAAATGGCAGATGCTAAATAGGAAGTGTGGAGTGGATGAAAACAGGGTAGATGCTAGACACAAAGAGGGGATAGAAGGGCAGATTCTGGACACATAGTGTGGGGAGTGGGAGACACGTGCAGGACATAGGAAGGGGTGGTGGGCAGAAAGAGGGAGATTGAGAGCTGGATATAAGAAAGGGAAATGAAATCTGAGATGATAAAGTGAGAAAAATAAATGGAAGAAAGCTGGAAGGAGAAAGATCAATGACAGAGATGGATGTAAGGAAACAAGTTTTGGTTTTCTGGTCCATCGGATGATGTTCCAAGGGCTGCAGAGCAGAGATGACGCCCATCTGTCCAAGAAGGGTTGAAGTGTCTTCAGCAGCAGACTGGCTAACCTACTGAAGAGGGTTTTAAATTAGATTCATTGGGGATGCGTGAAGAAAGCCCCCGGGTAAGTGAAACATTAAATACCTCTGTAGAAATGGGTAAAAGGAGCAACATCTGGAAAGCAGTGTGCAGAAATACCTATAGAATGGGAAATAAGATACCAGATGATGGGGCTTTAACAGAAGAGGCTGATTGGATTTAGTGGTGGTTACGGAGACATGGTTCACGGACAGTCATGACTGGGATGTAATTATACCGGGCAATACTTTATTCAGAAAGGACAGGGTAGAAAGAAGGGGGAAGAGGAGTGATACTATATGTAAAAAAATAATGTTAAAGCTTTAGAATTACAGAGCTTAAAAGGGATAGCAGAGGCACTGTGAGTTAAACTAGAAAGAGAAAAAGGAAATCCGTTTGCATTGGAGTGATATACAGATCCCTTAGAGGGAGAAGAAGTGGATGGATATTTAATAGAAGACATATGCAGCATTGCCATGAAAGGAAAAGTGCTACTGATGGGTGATTTCAATATGCTGGATGTTGATTGGCACATCCCTGCTGTGGTGTCATCTAGAAGTAAGGAGATCCTGGATTCTCTACAGGAAGAACTATTCAGGCAACTAGTAACAGGACCCAGATGTGAAGGGGCCAAACTGGACTTGGTGCTTACCAATGGGGAACGTGCTTCTGATGTCATGGGGGGGGGGGATCATCTCACATCCAATGATCACCAATATTAGGACTAGGGCTGATAAAATCCATTCTGTTGCCAAGATGGGACAATAACTCAAGGAGTCATTAGCGGGATGGGAACAGCCAGGGGTGTAGAAAAACAGGGGCAAACAAAAAGGGGATATTTTAAGGACAAGAAAACTTTTTGTTAGAGAGGTAAATAAATGTAAAAGGAAAAGGAGGCCACTATGGTTCTCAAAAGAAGTAGCTAAAAAGATGAAGAAAAAAAGGGAGGCCTTCAGGAAATACAAGAGATCACAGAGAGAGGAAGACATGCATCTATATTTTGAAAAACTTAAAGAAGCTAGCAAAGTAGTCAAGAAAGCAAAGATACAAAAAGAAGAAGGAATAGCTAATGCAATACAATGGGATAAGACACGTTTCAGTTATGTTTGTGATAAGAGGAAGGGCAAAAGTGGTATTGTCAGACTCACGGATGAAAGGGAGAAATATGTAGAAGCTAATGAGGATAAAGCGGAATTGCTTTACAAATATTTCTATTCTGTGTTCACAGATGAAGAACCAGGAGCAGGACCTCAGAAAACACCCACGAACAGAAACAAACATGACGGGGAGTTTGAACGATTTTCAGAAGACTGTGTTGGTGAGGAACTAGCTAAACTAAAAGAAGATAAAGCAATGGGAACAGATGAGATACATCCAAGAATACTGAAGGAACTTGGGAACATTCTAGCGGCTCCACTGACTGACCTTTTCAATGCTTCTTTGGAGTCGAGAGTGGTCCCCAAGGACCTGAGAAAGGTGCATGTGGTCCCTTTACACAAAAGTGGAAGAAAAGATGAGGTTGAAAACTACAGGCCAGTTTAACCTCTGTGGTGAGTAAATTATTGGAAATGCTGCTAAAAGAGAGAATAGTGAGGTTTCTGGAGTCCAATGGATTGCAGGATCCAAGGTAGCATGGGTTTACCAAAAGCAGGTCTTGGACCGAGGGAGAATCCTAGATGTAGTGTACTTAGATTTCAATAAAGCCTTTGACACTGTTCTGCATAGGTGACTTATAAATAAGAATATAAGAACATAAGATATGCCATACTGGGTCAGAACAAGGTCCATCAAGCCCAGTATCCTATTTTCAACAGTGGCCAATCCCAGTTCACAAGTACCTAGCAGGTTCCCAAAACGACACACAGGTTCCATACTGCTTGTATTGGGGCAAGCAACAGGTCCTCTTTAATAATGGTTTATGGACCTTTCCTCCAGGAAATTGTCCAAATCTTTTTTAAACCCAGCTACACTAACAGCCTTTATTACATCCTCCAGTAACGAATTCTAGAGCTTGATTATGCATTGAGAGAATTTTTTTTTTCTCTTATTAGTCTTAAACAGGTTACACTATAGCTTCATACCATGTCCCCTAGTCTTTCTACTTTTTGATGGCATAAAGAATTGATCTACCTTTATCCATTCCACTCTATTCATTAATTTATAGACCTCTATCATATCTCCCCTCAGCCATCTCTTTTCCAGGTTGAAGAGCCCTAATCTTTTAAGCCTCTCCTCATAGGAGTATCCTTCCATCCCCTTTATCATTTTGGTGGCTTTTCTCTGTACATATTCTAATTCCGCTACATCCTTTTTAAGATACGGTGACCAGAATTGCAGACAATATTCAAGGTGTGGTCGAATCATGGAATGATACAGAGGCTTTATAATATCCTTTGTTTTATTCTCCATTCCTTTCCTTATGATTCCTAGCATTCTATTTGCCTTCTTGGCCGCCACTACACACTGGGAGGAGGGTTTCAACATGTTATCCACGATGATGCCTAAATCTTTTTCGTGGATGATGGTTCCTAATGCGGAACCATGCATCATTAACCATAGCTTGGGTTGTTCTTTCCTAGGTGCATAACTTTGCACTTGTCCTCATTAAATTTCATTTGCCATTTGAACATCCAGTCTTCCAATTTATCAAGGTCCTTTTGCAATTTTTCACAATCATCTTGGGTTTTAACAACTTTGAATAATTTTGTGTTATCTGCAAATTTGACTACCTCATTCATTATTCCCATTTCCAGGTCATTTACAAATATGTTAAAAAACAGCGGACCCAGCACAGGTTCCTAGGGTACTCCACTATTCACCTTTTTCCATTGGGGAAATTGGCTTTTCAGCCCTACCTTCTGCTTTCTATCTTTTAACAAGTTCCTGACAGTACACTGCCTCCTATCCCATGACTTTTTAACTTCGCCAAGAGTCTCTCATGAGGGACCTTGTCAAAGGTTTTCTGAAAATCCAGATGTACTATGTACCGGCTCACCTTTGTCTACCTGTTTATTCAAACCTTCAAAAAAATATAAGATTAGTAAGACAAGACCTTCCTTTGCTAAAGCTATGTGGCTGTCTCCCATTAAACCATGACTATCTACATGTTCAGTAATTTTGTTCTTTATAATGGTTACTGGAGTATAAACTGAGCACCCTAGGGATGGACCCTAGAGCAGTGGTTCTCAACCCAGTCCTCTGGGACCTCCAGACCAGGCAGGTTTTCAGGATATCCACAATGAATATGCATGAGATAGATCTGCATTGGAAGTAGTGTATGTAGATCTATCTCAGACAAATTCATTGTGGATATCCTGAAAACCTGACTGGCCTGGGGGTCCCAGAGGACTGGGTTGAGAACCACTGCCCTAGAGTTAATGATTGGTTTAGAAATTGTTTGAGTGGGAGGCGGCAGCGTGTACAGGTAAATTGTGTTCTCTCTGAGGAGAAGGAGGTTACCAGTGGTGTGCCCTAGGCATCTGTCCTTGATCTGATTCTTTTTAACATTTTGTTAGTGATATTGTGGAAGGGCTTTCACATAAGGTTTGCCTGTTTGTGGATGATACCAAAATCTGCAATAGAGTAGATACCCAGGAAGGAGGGATCTAGTAAGCTTGAAGAAAGGTCTAGAATTTGGCAGCTGAGATTTAATGCTAAAAAAATCAGGGTCATGCATTTGGCCTGCAAAATACAAGGGAGCGGTACAGTATAGGGGGTGAAGTACTTCTGTCCACAAAAGAAGAGCGGGGCCTAGGCGTGATTGTGTCTGATGATTTTAAGGTACCTAACCAGGTAGAAAAAGTAACAGCAAAAGTAAGAAGGATGCTTGGGTACATAGGGAGAGGAATGGCCAGCAGAAAAAAGGAGGTGATAGTGCCTCTGTATAAGTCTCTGGTGCAATCTCATTTGGTGTTTTGTGTGCAGCTCTGGAGACCACACCTTCAAAAGGATATAAACAGGTTGGAGTCTGTGCAAAGGGTGGCTAATAAAATGGTTAATGGTCTTCGTAATAACACCTTTGAGGACAGACTTAAAGATCTTAATATGTATACTTTAGAGGAAAGGCGGGATAGAAGCCGAAACCGCCGGACCCTGATCGGTACCCCCACACTAGAGGAGCAGGAATGCAGGATACTCCTGCCCCTCTCTGGCAGAGGCCAATCAGGGCCCGTGCTTCCACCACCAAAAAGACTTTAAAATCAAAGGGTGCTAAGGCACTGAAGCCACCAGCCACCACCGAACCTCGATCGGCACCCCCACACTCAGAAAGCGCTCAGTCGCCAAAGCCTCCAGCCAGTGCTGGACCTGTAGGGCTGGTACCCCTGCAATTCTACATGCAAATCTCCGGCCTGCTCAGCAACTCAGGCCTGAACCAAACTGCACAGACAAGATGGATTCTTCACTTCACTTTTGCTGTGTTCAGCTACAAACGGCCTTCAAGCAACTGCTGGAGCAGTGTTTCTAAGTGTGCATACAGAAGCTATTGTCCGTGGCTGGCCTTGGACACTTGTACATGCCCAGAAGTTACATACTGTTGCCTCTGCCTGACATTTTACTATGGCTCCTTTGTTTGCAAGAAGCTGTTCATCATCTACCTCCTGATTCGCTGAGAACACCTCAGACTGCCTGGTGCCAACCAATCATCGGACCTATGATGGAGGATTCTTACACAGAATTCTGCATTCTGCGCTGGAAAACTTTAGTAGTAGTGAGAGAGAGAGTTGGGGGCTTTTCCCACCTGTTCATACAGACTCCTGCACTGGTTCCTCTCTGCTGTGCACTGCGTACCTGATTCCTGCGACCTGACCCTTCCGCAGGACGGCCACTAAGTGTGGGCTAGGCCGTCCTCCACAGGTCTGAGATAAGACTTTCACAGATACCTCCGGTTCGGACTTACTGCGGCTTGCCTGACGAGGCTAGAGCCCGCATTAGCTAGGAGCTGTCTTCTTGGACTGCATTGTTCCTGAGAGCCTGACGGAACTAAGGTACTGACTTATCTCTCCTCCTCCGTATGGGAAAGGGGTTAGCAATATATTTCTTACTTTTCCTCAGTGCAGAGCGAATCAGTGACGTCTGATTACTAATCAGTGATTTATTACGTTGTCCAAGTGTACATCTGTACTATAACAAATTTCTACCTCATGTTTCTAATTAGCCATATATGTGTGTGTATATTTTTTCACCTGGTTGCCTATAATAAAGTCTAATATATATCTGCAGACCAGACTTCTTTCGTGGCTCATTGCCAGAATAACTCACCGAACTTTGGGCTGTATATTAGTAGCTATCTCCCCTAGACAACAACAGAGTCTAACTTATTCTTGTGCTACGAATATACCCTACATAATAATGGTGGTCTCGTCCAAAGGGATGAGTATTTCTGAATGTGCTATGCCTCTCAGAATTTGTGTATTATTTCTGAATTGTCCTATTGTGGTCAAAGCAGCTGTTTATGCTGAGGTTTGTGGCAGAGAGAGCATTTTCTAGTGAGACGGCTTTGGAACCCACATTACAGGATCTCTGCATTAGAGTAATTCTTCAGCAGTTATTCCTGTGTTTGTTTTTACAGACAGTCTCAGCTATTGATTTACGATGGTTCACACAGAGGGCTGGTTGGATCAGGTTTCCGCTCTCAGGAAGCGGAATGCTCTGGATCAAACGGAATTGCAATTTCTGACAGTGTGTAGCTCTGAACTAGCCGCCCAGACCAGGAGACTAACAGATGTCACTGCTCTTTATGAGCAGCGAGAGAGAACTCTGATGGCTCAGTTAAATGAGATAGAGACTGCTCTGATTGCAGCAAGACAGCGCACGGCTAGTCTCCAAAGAAAGCTACCTGTTGCACGTCAGGAATGTGGGCAGGACATACAGAGAGTTAACCTCGAAATCCAGCAAGCTGATTGTTTTGATTTGGCCGGTGTGACTACCTCTTATAGTAACGAGACAGAGTACAGGGATAATTTGATCCCTCTAGGCTTCTCGAAGTACCAGAGGGTAGATGACGGCAGTTTGCCACTGGAAACCCTGCCCACTGTAGAACGGCAGCTTTTCCAGAACAGAGTCAGTTCTCTCCCATCAGCGCATGAGCACCGGAGAGAAACAGGGCAGAGTGAAACACCCTACTCTCGACCCCTCCCCATACAGGGAGCGGTGGAGGGGGGGTGGGAAGTCTCCCTAGTGATGGCAAACTGTACCAGCAGCGACCACCAGAGGGAGCTGAAGGGTCGCAAAATCCTCTATGCTCCCGTGTCCTGCAAGGAAAACACACAAATGAAGGTGCTTCTGTCGCACAATTACAAATTATCAAGACCTTGCGGAGCATGGTCACTCCTTTTGAAAAAACTGGTCGTGCCACCATAAATGAACATTTAGCTGCAGTCAAAGATGCCTTTCGGGCACTGAACATTACCAGTGGGGAGGACATGGTTCTGTATCTTCCATGGTCCTTTGATGTACCTTGTCTGCAATTTATTCGGGCCATGGCAGACGATGAAAAGAAGGACATTGTCATTTTTGAACAGGCACTAAAGAAACATTATGGGCCATACCCTGATGATATTGCTGCAAAGCAGGCAGCATTTAGTATGACTCATAGGGAAAATGAAACACCCCGAGAGTTTGCTGACAGACTTAGGCAGACCTTCTTCCAGAGTGACCCTTCTTGGGAAACGATAGAACACCATCAGGAGTTTCGTAATCTTTTCTGTCAGTTGCTCCTTCCATCTATTAAGCCTTATATGTCTGACAAGCGTCACGAACCCCTGTCACGTGTGATAGAACATGCTGAGTGGATTTGGGAAGCTGTTCCCAACATAAGAGCAACCAATACTGGCAGCACAGTCCGGGCTCCAAGCAAAGTCAGAGAGCCAAAACAGTGTGTTAGTGCTGTAAAATCCACTCTTTCGTTAGAAAATAACTCTTCTCCTTCTGTTCCACAGAATCCTCCCAGGCCACCCCAGAATAACCAGTCTTCTGGGTCTAAGCAGCGCTCTGGGATTCAGCGTTTCACTCCAGAGAACCGGAACTGGAAGAGAAAGCTCGGTTTTGACAAATACCTGGAGCTGGAGAAGAGAATAAGCGAGCTGATAGATATGATGAAGGCTACCATTGCATTCAGCTCCTCACAGGAGGCTCCTGCTAGTAGTGCGCCACCTAAGCCACGAGCAAAGCCTCAGAAGCCAGAGGAGGAACTGGTTGACTCCTCTTCCCCTTCTAATACGACTGAATGACTAACCAACTTTGTTTCTGTCCCACAGGTCACTATTGCACAGGTGCAGCCAGCTGTAGATGCCACCCCAGGGACACAGAGTGACAGTCCGCAATGGACAGCGAGGGTCCAGCCTTTGACACCATCAGGAAGCACAAGTACTTTCTGGGTAAACTCAAGCCAAAAGGACAGAGGTACACTGTTCCTGTTACAATTCAGCAGGCTTTTCTCTGTGAGGGCCTGATAGATTCAGCCTCTGAGGCTACCCTGATTACCTCGAGTCTCTTTGATAGACTCACTGCTTCCTTGGGGAGTCAGAGGACCCTACACGTCACACCCAGTGATTTGTCACTCGCAGCTTATGGGAATCAGCCCATAGAGTCTATGGGGCAGGTCTGGCTTAACCTCCAAATTGGAAAATTACAGGTGAAACATCCTGTCATCATTACTAAGTGCCCTGGGGAAGAATTCTTGATTGGCAATGAGCTCCTGAAACGGTTACGCCCCATTCTGGACTACGTCCAGGAAGTGATCTGGACACAGGTCACACATCCCATACCTTATGCTAGGGTAAAACATGACAGCAGAGTCAGTGGTCCTTGTTCGGTGGAACGCACAAACAAGTCCATCAGGATTAATTTCCAGAGGTCAGCTGATCCCCAAATCCTTCAGCTCCAGTATGAAAGGGCTGGAGATGAGGATCAGGGCATCAGCGACGTGGTTTCCATTGCAGTGGGTTCAGTAGCTAACATTGTCCTTGATACTGACTGCCTGCAGATATTCCTGAAGGAACCTGTGGAAGGTTGTGAGGTGCAAACCCCTCCTCCATCCCATCCCTGCCTAGATCACCCTAGGAGACTGACGGACATATTCTCGGCTGAGAAAGGTCCCTTTATATATGTGCAGGTGGGCATGTCCCAAAAGGAAAGGGCCTACCTATTACCCCACTGTGACCACTCCCTCATCAGTGAGACTCTTTTCTATCAGCTCAAACAACAGCTTACCCTTGATTGGGTAATGGGAGCGAAGACTTCGTTCCAAGTGCCTGGGGAAGGGCTCAAGACATTAATGGGCTTCTGCAATCTCCCCTTGCAAGTTGGGGTCAAAGGTTTTCAGCACACCTTCTCCATCATCAGAGGACTTGAATTGCCCCTCTCCTTAGGCTCAGATTGCCTTGTTCGACTGGGAACTTATGTGGATTTCGTGGACAACATCCTCTGGAGTAGGATGGAAGGAGATCCGGTGGATTACTCTGGTGCCCGCCCATCCCTACGGGCTGGTCAGACTATCCCTCAAGTCTGTGAAGTGGTCTGTGCAGAAGACACCCACATACCTGGGAGGGTACAGGATTGTCCCCTGCCGATACAGGTGACCCGAGGACATGTGGTCTCAGACAACTTGGTCTTCTTCAGTCCAAATTCCCGTTTTGAGGAGCTGGGCCTAGCCATGGGTCCCATACCCTGCATGGAGGCCACAGCTCCCTCCTTACACTTATTGCTCACCAATCCAAAACCAGATCGCATTCACCTTGTGAAAGGCGAACCCCTGGGATTCCTAGTGGGAGAATCGTTCCCAAGTGTGGAATTGAGTCTACAGATTATTGGGGAAGCCCCTGTTTCCTGGAACATCTGTGAAGGGGGGGGGGACCCCTGTGTGTGTACGATCCTCACCCCAGGGCCTCCTCACCTTACAGTTTGTCTGGCCACATAGTGCTGTGACCTCACAGGTGGACCTCGAGTCTGACCATCTGATTTTGTCAAGTAAACTCGATGAGGCTGTTAGTTCCCTCACCCACCAGGGGGGGAGCCCCATGCTGTCCAAGCCATCCAGGTCTTCTCTCTCCAAGATGAGATTGAGGAGAAGGTTGCAATACCCTCAAATAAACCTGTTCTGGGATTTGATGAAATGGTTGCGGGAAAACTTGCTGAAGCAGACGCCTGCACTGATGAGTCAGAAAAGGCCCAATTAAAAGAACTGCTGTACCATCACAAGGACCTGTTTGCCACTGACACCTATGACTGTGGTCTCACCGACCTACATGTCACCCGTATTCCTACGGATCCAAACAGTAAACCCGTCTTTGTGAGGCAGTATAAAATCCCATTGGCCTCCTATGAATCCGTTCAGGAAATCATTAATTCCCTGGAACAAAAGGGAATTATACGTCAATGCAACAGTACTTACAATGCCCCACTGTGGCCTGTCATCAAGAAGGATTCTAGCTGGCGCTTAGCTTTGGACTATCGCCAGCTTAATAAAAAGGTACCTCTCTCCAGATGGCCTATGGCACATCTGGAACAGAACTTAGCCACCATCAAGGGTGCAAGGTACTTTACAAGCCTGGATCTGGCCTCAGGATTTTGGACTATACCTGTCCATCCAGAAGATCAGCATAAGCTGGCTTTTACCTTTGGTAGGCGACAATATACTTGGAATCGGACACCGTTTGGTTATTTGAATGCCCCAGCAGACTTCAATATTTTCCTGCATAAGGCTTTGCCTGATGCTGAGACTAGAGGCACCCTCGTCTATGTAGACGACATTCTGGTGAAGAGCACCAGTTTCACTGACCATTTGCAAGAAATAGAGCATGTTTTCCAGCAGCTGAAAGCTGCAGGAGCAAAGCTGTCCTTGTCAAAGGGCCAATGGTGCCGGAAATCCCTCAATTATTTGGGTTACGAAGTTTCTGCTGAGGGACTGCGGCCTCAAAGGAAGAGAATTGCGGCCTTGCAACAACTCAAACGTCCGACCAACGTGAGTGAGCTGCGCTCATTCTTGGGCATTTGCAATTATTCACGCCAATTTGTGGATCAATATGCGGAGATTTCCCGACCCTGGTCAAACTCCTCAAAAGAGATGAACCTTGGGTATGGAATCCCGACCAAGAGGCAGCTCTAGAAGAGCTGAAGGCAGCTTTGAGTCGAGCTCCCTGTCTTGCCTATCCAGAGAGTGGCAGAGAATTCTTCGTGGAACTAGGTTTCACCGATCACTCTATGAGTGCTGTTCTGTACCAGATGCATGACACAGATAGGAAAGTTATTGCCTATGCCAGCAAAGCTTTAACGGAAGTGGAGAGGAAATACTCTGACTGTGAGAAATCCTTGTTGTCCACAGTCTGGGCCCTCCAATATTTCCGCAGTTATATCCAAGGTGAGAGGTTGGTTGTTGAGACTCATCACCAACCCATCAAGTTCCTAGGCAGTGATCGGATTAAATCGGGACAAGTGTCAAACAGTCGCATTGTCTCCTGGATCTTAGCACTTCAGGGCTGGCCCCTAGAAGTAAGGTATGCTCAAAACCGCAAGGATGCCGCCGCACAGGGCCTGGCTGAATTGCACAATTGCACTGCCAGAGCACCTTTAGTAGGTAATTTAGACACCGAAATGGAGTCATGTACGCCTGAGCCTTCTCGTCATCGTCCTTATGATGAGAACCTCTGTAAAGGCTACCCCAAGGTGTATGTGGACGGTTGTGCTTACCGTCGAGAGCCTGACCATGAACTGGTAGCAGGTATAGGTGTAGTTTGGGACCAGAACTACCCTTGTGAACCCTTGAAGTACCGTCTGGGTACCAAGACTAATCAGTATGCAGAGCTAGCTGCAGCCCTGGCAGCTCTCCAGTCCGATGCTCAGGGAGGGGTTCACACCCTAACCATCTGTACTGATTCAGACTACGTCCGACAGAATTTTGTTTCCCACTTACCCATTTGGAAATCTAACAATATGCTGAATTCCAAAGGGAAACCTGTCAAACATGCCGGATTGATTCTGGCCTTGGACAAGGTAGCTCATGAAAATGACATGACCATCTACTGGAAGAAAGTGAAAGGTCACTCCCGTGTTGATAATCCTGACAAGATAGGAAATGATCTAGCTGATCAGCTTGCCAAGGAGGGTGCTGTCTCTGGAGACCTCTGGCAGTTGGAGGCTCCCGAGACCAATGGGCTTCAAATGGTGACGGCGGTTACCCGGCGACAAGCTCAATTATCCACCATGCCCCCTGTGGTTCAATGGTGTGGCGAGAGCACAGATCTCGACCTCGTGCAAGCCCAGAAGCAAGATCCTACTCTTGGACGTTTCTACCTTTTTCTGCAGAACCCCCAGGAACACCCATTAACTCTGGAGGATTGTCAGGACGATGAGGAACTGAGGATCCTCTACATCTCCAAGGACATGTTCCATCTCCAGAAAGATCTGTTGATACGGAAGAGTAAGCATGGTATTGTGCAATGGGTGGTACCTCGGGCCTTCCGAGGAGTCATGTTACAGCACGCGCATGATGAACCTTGTGCCGGTCATAGAGGTGACCGAATATCCTATGAGACGTTGAAACAAGTGGCCTACTGGCCCCACATGTACCAAGATGTACAATTGTATACTAAAGGTTGTCTGACCTGTTGCAGATTTCAACCTGCAGCTCCTTCTCATAGAGCACCTTTGAGAAACAGAGGTCTGACCATGCCTTGGTCTGATCTCCAGATTGATTGGATCGGCCCCGTGCCCCGATCCTCTCGAGGCAACAAATATATGTTGACAGTTACCTGCTTATTTACTAAGTGGGTCGAGTGCATCCCAGCACCCAACTGTACTGCCGAGACCACGGCCACCTTGTTGTTGAACCATGTTTTCAGCAGATGGGGCCTCCCCATGCGAGTGGAATCCGACCAGGGTTCCCACTTCACGGGACAAGTCATTAAGCATCTGTGGAAGGTACTAGGTGTGAAGGCCAAAGTCCACATTGCTTATCGTCCACAATCCTCTGGACAAGTGGAGAGAGCAAACAAAACTATCATCAGTATCTTGAAAAAGTATGTTTCTTCCTCTGGGAAGGACTGGGACATCAAACTGCCCTTGGTCCTGATGGCTATCAGAGCCACGCGTCATCGTGCTACTGGTGTGTCCCCTTTTGAGATGATGACAGGTAGGGACATGGTTTTACCCCTTCATCTTCTTTACAGGACTAATGATGTGAATCTCGCTGCTGCTACAACTGCTCATGAATATGTTGCCCATTTAAGACAACACTTGCAAAGTGTCTTTGCCTTTGCCCAAAAGAATTTGGACACTGCTGCTAGGGGTAGGAAGGCCTACTATGATTTGAGGACTACCTCTAAAGAATACCAGATTGGCGATAAGGTATTCTACTACAATTTTGGTAAGAATAAGGTCAAAGACTGTAAATTTCTACCTAGCTGGAACGGTCCATTTCCTATTGTGGATAAAGCCTCCCCTGTTGCTTATCAAATTCGAATGAAGTCAGGTACTGAGAGGGAAGGCTCCCTTAAATGGGTCCACATTAATCAGCTTAGACCGTGTCATCCCAGTAAGTTCCTTCCTGATGAACCTCTTGCTGAAGTGAGTGATGCTAACCTTGAGGCGGGATAGCCTGTTTGTTTTCTTTTACAGACGGAGTCCTGGACTTTGAAGGTCCTGTTCCTGATTTTGCTGTTTGCGGGATCCGAGGTTGCCAGATTGATTGAACCTGGCCCTCTTTCTGGTGTCGTGCTACAGGATGCACCTGGTTTCCTGATTACACAGTCCCAGACTGTCACACAGCAAGTTTTTGTGTCCCTAGATCCCCAACATGTTTTACAGAAACCTTTTGGATCGTCTGTTGTACGCACCACTAATATACGTGGTGCCTAATCTTGGCATGTGCCTACGCTCTAAAGACATTCATTGGTTATGTCCTGGTAAACCTTTCCTGAAGGACACTTCTACGGCTCTTTGTGGGTTGTCTGCTGAAAATGTGAAAGAACAATGTAAAGTTACCATGGCCAAGTACGATGACTTTTCAGAGACAAAAGTTGCTGTTGTCAACAATGTTTGGCTGGTTAGTACCCCTTTGAGTGAACTCCTGGTCACCATGAATAAACATGACATTCATAATAGAGTTCCTCTACCCTGCAATGTTTGCTTGACTGATGTTCCCAAGAACTCCATTGTTAATGTTGGTGGAGTTTCCTTGTTTTATCTTGATGCTGACCCTGTTTCGACAGAGCTCCAGATTTGGATGTGTTTCGCGGTCATGAGATTGACTTCACTGCAGCCTTGACCTATCTTTTGGACTATATGGACTCTCACACAGTTGAACTGTCCATTGACCAGGACGACCTTGCCATTGCTGATTATAACTTTGATTCACGAGATGTGGACATTTTACAGACTGATTTTATGTCACATGTCATTGTGCCTGGTCTTTTCTTTCTGTTGGTGCTCCAGTTTCTTATCTCTTTGTATCAACAGAGACAGATTCGTGCTCTTTGTCGCTCTATGCATCCTGCACCTCTGCTGCCTGCCATGCGTCTGCAGGATTTGCTGGAACGTCACACTTTTGAATAAGTGTCCCCAGTTTCTTTGAAAGTTATCCATTACTCTTAATTGAGTTGTTTTTTTTCATAGATGGCATGTGTTTATTTTACTAACACAGTTACACATGGCTTCTCATTACTTTTGAGTGTTCATCTTAGTGTTACACTAACACATTATATTGCATTACTGATATGCATTTTTGGTTTGGATACTATATATACTCTTGTGTTTGAAGTTAACCTGTATTATTTTGATTGAATTGACTTGACTGTATCAATGTCATTTTATTTTGACTTCTTTTATTGCTTGAGTGTATTCACGGTATTATTCCTCATGCTGTATTGCTTTCATGCATATTGTGCTTGAAGTATTATCCACTTCTCCTGCATTAGTCAATCATTTGTCATTTGGTTCTGACCTGCACGGTAGTATTGCTAGTTAGGCTTTGTACGATGGAGTGTACTCCCTTGTAGCATCCTCCATCTTACAAGGGGGGGAGATGTAGGGCTGGTACCCCTGCAATTCTACATGCAAATCTCCGGCCTGCTCAGCAACTCAGGCCTGAACCAAACTGCACAGACAAGATGGATTCTTCACTTCACTTTTGCTGTGTTCAGCTACAAACGGCCTTCAAGCAACTGCTGGAGCAGCGTTTCTAAGTGTGCATACAGAAGCTATTGTCCGTGGCTGGCCTTGGACACTTGTACATGCCCAGAAGTTACATACTGTTGCCTCTGCCTGACTTTTTACTATGGCTCCTTTGTTTGCAAGAAGCTGTTCATCATCTACCTCCTGATTCGCTGAGAACACCTCAGACTGCCTGGTGCCAACCAATCATCGGACCTATGACGGAGGATTCTTACACAGAATTCTGCATTCTGCGCTGGAAAACTTTAGTAGTAGTGAGAGAGAGAGAGTTGGGGGCTTTTCCCACCTGTTCATACAGACTCCTGCACTGGTTCCTCTCTGCTGTGCACTGCGTACCTGATTCCTGCGACCTGACCCTTCCGCAGGACGGCCACTAAGTGTGGGCTAGGCCGTCCTCCACAGGTCTGAGATAAGACTTTCACAGATACCTCCGGTTCGGACTTACTGCGGCTCGCCTGACGAGGCTAGAGCCCGCATTAGCTAGGAGCTGTCTTCTTGGACTGCATTGTTCCTGAGAGCCCGACGGAACTAAGGTACTGACTTATCTCTCCTCCTCCGTATGGGAAAGGGGTTAGCAATATATTTCTTACTTTTCCTCAGTGCAGAGCGAATCAGTGACGTCTGATTGCTAATCAGTGATTTATTACGTTGTCCAAGTGTACATCTGTACTATAACACAAATTTCTACCTCATGTTTCTAATTAGCCATATGTGTGTGTATATTTTTCCACCTGGTTGCCTATAATAAAGTCTAATATATATCTGCAGACCAGACTTCTTTCGTGGCTCATTGCCAGAATAACTCACCGAACTTTGGGCTGTATATTAGTAGCTATCTCCCCTAGACAACAACAGAGTCTAACTTATTCTTGTGCTACGAATATACCCTGCAGACCTCAATTGGCATCCCCACACCAGAGGAGCCAGAACATAGGATACTGCCGCCCCTCTGCTGCAGAGGCCAATCAGGGCCTGTGCTTCCACCACTGAAAAGACTTTAAAATCAAAGGATGCTCATGCCTGGCGGGCCCACACCTGAGGGCCTCACCTGAGGGCCCTTTGGCATAGCCCTTAGGCAGGGATCACAGGCAGGAACAGATGACGACAACAGCAATGGATGGTGTTTTGTGAGCTGTTTCACAATGGAGAAAAGCTTTCTTGGTCGGTTTATTGCAGAGTTTAGTAGTCTAGTGTGGTGTTCTCATTTTACTTTGTCTGTTTCACTATGGTATTCCTTCATCAACTGTAGATGTTGTGTTTTGTCTTTTATCTTGTTTCATTTTTCACCATTTTCTTTCATTATTGTGGAGTTGCCTTTTCAGGTTTCGGAGGGTTGGAGTATACCAATCAGTCTTGGGTTGCTTCGTGTGTGCCTCCTGCACAAGAACAACAGCCCAATACCCACCCCCCGAACACACCCAAGACAGGAAAAACAAAAGCCACGACTTGGACACCCTCACCAAGCTGAAAACAACGGACCTCCAAACCCACAAAGAACACCATCTGGCAGAAGATCACTACAGCAATACAAATCTGCAAGGACCTGCAGTATCACACAGACCCACGCATATCCTACGATCTCCAGACAAAGAGCCCCAACGACAACAACCACCCAAAGGTAAACTACACAGACTCCAATCACCTAACCCACCACCCAACATGTTCACCTTCTACCCTCTGCTCTATCTGCTACTAACAATCTTGTTGCTTACCACGGCACACAATTCTCCAACCACCTCAGCACCCCTAACATGGCCCATCAACCAACCATCTATCAGAATGAACCACATAACACTCACCAAACCACAAGACACCTAATATACATAAAAAAACTCCTCACCTCAAACCCCCCAACACCACCCAATTCCCCACTCACACATCCACTATGCTGTGCCCTAATAAACTCTCAATCCATCTGGAACAAAACCCAAATCATCAAAGACCTCCTGGAATCAAATAATCTAGACATATTCTGCATAATTGAAACATGGATTACAGAAACGGACAATGTACTACCGAACAAACTCACAGCAAATGGATACAACCTATACCAATGCCCCAGGACCCAACAAAGAGGAGGCGGAGTGATGATCATAGCCAAGAAAAACATCAACCTCCATTTCCAAGCAATCAACAGCACCAACGAATCTGACTCTATGACTATCTCCAACAAAACAACCACAATCTACCTCATATACAGGACACCGACCTCCAATACCAATGACCTATCAACAATACTGGTTACAGAAATAGCAGCATCAAAAACCAGAAAGGAACTACTAGTTCTAGGAGACTTCAACCTCCCCTCGCTACACTAAAACTACGCAAAGTCCTTCCTTCAAGCAATGACGGCAGTGGATCTGACACAACTAGTAAACGCTCCTACACACACAGAAGGAAACACACTGGACTTAATCTTCTTTAGTAACCATAACTCCCAAGCAAGCGCCCCCCACTCTATACAGGTATACCCAGTCCCATGGTCAGATCACAAACTCATCAAGTTCTCACTCCCACAGGGCCCCATCAGAACAAATCCCAACCAGCACTCATCATCCAGAAGGTTTAAACCATTTGATAAGGACAACTTCATCCGAGAAACCCTTGGACAACTACCTATCGACTCCACTGACCCAGAGATACTCATTGAAAACTGGAACACCGCAATCAGAAATGCGGCATCCATCTCCAGCACCCCCAAGACCAACACAGCTGCAAATCCACACACGAAGCAACCCAAGACTGACTGGTATACTTCAACACACCGAAACCTGAAAAGGCAACTCTGCAATAACAAAAGAAAATGGCGAAAAATGAAACAAGATAAAGACAAAACACAATATCTACAGTTGATGAAGGAATACCATAGCGAAACAGACAAAGTAAATGAGAACACCACACTAAACTCTGCAATAAACTGACCAAGAAAGCTTTTCTCCATTGTGAAACAGCTGACAAAACACCATCCACTGATAACCAAGAAATCAAAGTTACCCACCAAACAGTACAAACAGCTACGGCTGCAACCAAATATCAACACCCCACCCTCTACGGGAGATAATCACACAGACACCTGGAGCTCTTTCAATCAAATTACCGAAAGACAAATAGAAAACACCATAATGGCTCTAAACACAACAACCTCCCCCCTGGATCCCTGCCCTTCATCATGGATAAAAGCAACAAAAAAAAACTCTACAGAGTAATCACCAAATTCACACAAGTGATACTTTAACAAGGCACTATGCCTACATGCCTAAAACCTCCTCCATATGCCCAAAACTGAAAAAAAAAACCTGGACACCTCAGACCCAGCTTCATACAGACCCATTGCAAGTCTGCCCTTCGCACAAAAGTCATTGAGAAAACGATGCAGCACCAACTGCAAGACCATATCGACAGACACAATCTTCTAGCCTCCCAGCAACATGGTTTTTGACCACAGAACGGAGTGGAAACATTATTAATCATCTTAATAAACACACTAATGCAAGGAATGCAACAAGCCAATCAAGTCTTCCCATTAATCTTCCTGGACATTTCATCAGCCTTCGACACCGTAAACCACCAAATACTGTTACGATGCCTCCACACAATTGGAATTCAGGGAACTGTCCACAAATGGTTCACATCCTACCTCACTGATAGATTCTAAAAGATAAGGATCAGAAACAACTCCTCTAACCCATACAAGCAAACCCAAGGAGTCCCACAAGGATCCACCCTTTCCACTATGCTGTTCAACCTCTACCTACAGCCACTCTGCACAATCATGAACCCACCAACGCCGATGACATTATGATACATGGACCAATTGACCATCCCATGCCAGCAGTCCACCAAGAATGCTTTACTGAAGTAACAAACTGGCTAACTGACAACAACCTACAAATAAACTATAACATGACAGAGGACCTCTACATAACAAGAAACACTGCTTATATCACGCCCCCCCCCCCCACGATAACGCTGAACAGCCCCACAATTTAAACCAAAACCAAGGTTAAATATCTCGGGATCACCCTCGACCAATACATAACCGTCAAAATGCACATAAACAACATCACCCAAACAGTTTACTTCAAAGCAAAGGCACTCCAGCGCCTCCGACCACTCCTCGAACCAGATGACTTCCGTACTGTACTCCATGCATCAATAATACCCCACCTGGACTACTGCAATGCCATCTTCTAAGGACTGCCACAATCCACGCTCCTACCGCTCTAGACTGCTCTGTACTCGACAGCCAGAATCCTACAAGCAGCAACGAGAAAAGAACACATCACCCCAATACTCAAACTGATTCACTGGCTCCCACTGCAGAGCCATATAACATACAAAACCATCATGCTAACTCATAAAGCAATTCACTCAGACCTCCCCCCCACTCACCTCCGCAAACTTATACAGCCCTCCCAACCATACAGATCTAGATGAACCTCGACAATGAATACCCACATCAGAACCAAATCAAACGGGGAGCCAAGATGGCCACATAGGCAGTTGTGTCGCCAGATGCTGATTTTCCTCATGATGCCGAAGTGGAAAGGAAAACCTCGTAGGGAGCCTCCTCAACCTGCAAAGGCTTCCTCTCCTGGTCCTTTGGATGCATTTGTTCAAAGTTTGGAGAGTCCATTAGTGCAAGCCAGTGTGTCTGGGAATTGAGGCATCGGGACTGGTGAGCTTGGCGTCCTCAGCTGGATGTGAACTTATACTGGAGCTGTGCTTGCCTCCTGTTCTGCCTGCAGGTTGGTCCCCTTCGGTGAGCTCAGATTGCCACGGAGATACTCTGCAGAGTGGTTGGTGTTCGGAAGGAGGAAGCTTCTCGGATTTGGTGGTGGCTGCAAAACTGGCAGATTATACAATGCCTTTGGCCTCGGGAGGTGCTGTTGACCAGAAGGAGATGGCGGGCGAGCTGCAAAGGGTTATCTAGGCTCAAGTTGCTGGGAATTCCTTGGTAGCGATTGATAAGCCTGCAGATTTCAGCTCAGGATTGCCTTTTTCTTTGGAGCGCCCATCGTCATTTACTCTGGAGTCGATCTGGACTGCGATTTCCTCATTTATTTATTTATTTAACATTTCTTATATACCGCGCTATTTGTCATCAGTGCGGTTTACATTGTAACAATAAAACACATTGGTCAGATAATTTGACTTTCGTTTACAGATAACAGGGAAATAACTTGGAGTTAAACAAGGGGAAACTATATACAATCTTGGTAACTATATGTTGGGAACAGTTTTGGTGCAGCAGATGAATGGCTTGGCAGTGCAGGTTCAGTCTAATACTAAGACATCTTTGGTTAATACTACTGAACTTTCTGCAATAAAGGATTTGATTGGGAATATACAAATAGATCTCAGAAGCATGAGACTTCTTATGTAGCAATTATGAAGGATATTTCCAGTTTAAGAGTTAAAAATGAACTTTTAGAGAATCAAGTGCGGTCTATGAATTTACATCTTCTTAATTTCCCTCATTCACCTTTAGTATCTGCTAGGAATATGTGGAAAATGTATTTGCAGGATGTTTTAGGGATTCTACCTGAGTCTCAACTCCCTTTAGCAAAAGTGTATTATATACCTTCTCAGAAGAAAGTTGCAGATGAGACTCAACAGGGTTCATTGTTTAACTTGCAACATACTGATATTCTTAATATATCTAATATCTGGGGGTATGTTTACTAAATGGTGATGGCGGCTTCTGTGTGATATCGGAGCTGCGGCCCCATTGAAATCAATGGTATCACATGGAAGCCACTAGCGCCATTTAGTAAACATACCCCTTGGAGTCTTCTGAGACTGAAACTGTAATACCTTCAATTTTGGTTATTTCCTGAGCATTATTGTCTGATCGATATTGGCTGTTTAAACTATATTTTAAAAAAGCGCTCTATTCCCTTTTTTTTTTTTTTTTTAATTTTTTATTTATTGAATTTCTTGAATAACAACACAACATTAAAGCAATTCAATCCTACGCATTGTAACAATACTCAAGAAGAAAATTACAGTTCACATAACCATAACACATCAAGGGAGAGCATTTACCCATTTTACAACCAAAAAATAAGGAAATCAGAAGTAATCAAACTCCATTATAAAGGACCAGAAATCTCACCACCCACGTCCTTAACCACCTTTTTCTGATTCAAAAAAGATTTAAGTTGGGTCACGTCCGTAAAAACAAAGGACTGACCCTCAAAGGTAATCACACATCTACAAGGAAATTTTAAATAAAAAAGTGCTCCAATAGCCAACACAGATGATTTCAACCCCAGGAACTGCTTACGCCGAGCCTGGGTAGCCCTGCTGACATCGGGGAAGACCTGCAGCTTTTGGCCACAAAAAAGGGATTCCCTATTTTTAAAGTAAGCGCGAAGAACATTTAATTTAACAAACTCTGAATCAAAAGTAGCTATCAAAGTGCTACGTTTGGAAATCGTATCAGATGAATCTTCTAAAAAGGCAGTTAAGTCCTGGCCAGCAGTAACATCTACCAATGAAAGATCATCATCCCCACCCTGTAAAGGGGCGGGTAAACGCAAAGGCAAATAATATAAATACAAAGCTTCAATGCTTCCGTCTAACTTCAAAACATCTGTAAAGTATTTCTTAAGTAAAATAGCAGGAGACAGCAAATGGGTAACTGGAAAGTTTAAGAAACGCAAATTTTTGGCCCTCGACTGATTCTCTAACATCTCTAAACGATAATTAAGGGACGCAAAGTCCCAAATTAAAGCACAATGATTATCTACGCTAACTTGAAGTTGGGAGTCTGTCTTAGTCAATGAACAAGTTAAAGTACCCAGTTGTTTGTCTGTGCTTTGCATCTTATTGACCACATCAGAGGTAAACATACAAAGGGAAGACACGGTTGCAGTTAAACGTTTATCTATGCCATTAATAGCTGTCCAAATGTCTAGTAGAGTTACCTCGCCGGAACCAGGACTCTTAGGTATTCCTTCTGGCTTCCCCGGAAAAACAGGTTGCGGCATAGGTGGAGTACACTCCAATGATGTCTCCAAGACCGTCGATGAAAGAGGAGGAAGAGGAAGAGGGGGAGGTGTCCTGAAATGGGGGCTCAACGAAGCTCCCTCAGGTGACGATAGAGCAGACTGCTGGGAGACTAAATGTTTATCCATAGGCCCCACTACCTTCTCTCCAGGAGCCTTATCTCCGGATTTTAATGCTTTCATTTTACGTTTGCCCATGTTAAACAATTGTCTCGGCTACTCAGTTGCACCGAAGGGGCGCCAAAGGGGCGTGTCCTGCCCCTTGCGTCATGCCCCTTAGGTCACGCCACGCAGGCCGCGACACGCGGCCGCGTGTAGAGCCGCCTGATGAAATAGAGGAGTGAAGAGGGGGTCCTCCTCAGCCAGGGACGACCCTTGCACTGCCTGGCCGAATCCGGGCAGGGCCTCCAGGCACCCGCAGCTGCTCCCGCGGCACGGAAATGCCACATCTGAATCCTGGGCAGGTAAGCTCTCCACTAAACCTCCGGCAGCCGCCCGATGAAATAGAGGAGTGAAGAGGGGGTCCTCCTCAGCTAGGGACGACCCTTGCACTGCCTGGCCGAATCCGGGCAGGGCCTCCAGGCACCCGCAGCTGCTCCCGCGGCACGGAAATGCCGCGTCTGAATCCTGGGCAGGTAAGCTCTCCACTAAACCTCCGGCAGCCGCCCGATGAAATAGAGGAGTGAAGAGGGGGTCCTCCTCAGCCAGGGACGACCCTTGCACTGCCTGGCCAAATCCGGGCAGGGCCTCCAGGCACCTGCAGCTGCTCCCGCGGCACGGAAATGCCGCGTCTGAATCCTGGGCAGGTAAGCTCTCCACTAAACCTCCGGCAGCCGCCCGATGAAATAGAGGAGTGAAGAGGGGGTCCTCTTCAGCCAGGGACGACCCTTGCACTGCCTGGCCGAATCCGGGCAGGGCCTCCAGGCACCCGCAGCTGCTCCCGCGGCACGGAAATGCCGCGTCTGAATCCTGGGCAGGTAAGCTCTCCACTAAACCTCCGGCAGCCGCCCGATGAAATAGAGGAGTGAAGAGGGGGTCCTCCTCAGCCAGGGACGACCCTTGCACTGCCTGGCCGAATCCGGGCAGGGCCTCCAGGCACCCGCAGCTGCTCCCGCGGCACGGAAATGCCGCGTCTGAATCCTGGGCAGGTAAGCTCTCCCGCTCTATTCCCTTTAAAGGATTGTTGGTTGCTATGTATCCTGACCTGGCCCGTGAACTCAGCGGCACCACAGAGAATTCCTAGTACTTAAGCCAGGGGTAATCCAGCTGGGGGGATTGTTTTTCTTAAAATTTCCATGTAAGTGCCTTGTGCGTTTGCAATCTCAGAGTTTTGTTTTTTATGCTCCCACCCAGCTGGCTGCCTTTGTTGGTTCGTGCCTCTTTCCTATTTACGGAGCAAACCAATTAGGTTCTATTTTGCACAGTAATAGAGATAGTTTTGGATTAAAATGCTTTCCTCTCATGTTTGTAAGTTTTCTTATTTCCCAGTTGATTTTGGCTCCCACTGGTTGTTGGGCTTATAGGTATTTGTTTCTTCTCATGTTTTTTCCTTCAATTTGTAACCTGAGTGCCTTTTTCTTTACAAGTATTATGCTTGGAATTTTGTAAAATCTATAAATATGAAATAAAAAAAGAACCATATCAAACCAGCAGTCTTTAAATTCCAGTGGTATATTCTCAAGGTCATATTTTGCTGCATTCATGAGTGGTTTGCTCTTTTTCAACTTTAGCTTTTAACTTTTAACTTTATGCAAAATAGATTTGCTGCTTTAGATACAAATGACAGAGCTCCGGAAGAGTTATGGAATGACATCAAGAAGGTTGTGTTGGAAGAAAGCGAGAAGTCTCTACAAAAGGTGAAAAAGCAAAAACGGCCAAAATGGATGATGGAAGAAACTCTGAAAATTGCCCAGAAACGCAGAGAAGCTAAAGCCAGAGGAGAAAGAAAGACAATCACAGAACTCAACAGAGATTTCCAACGTGCAGCAAGACAGGACAAGGAAAAGTACTACAATGACACTTGCAAGGAAATAGAAGCAGAAACTATTAGAGGAAGAACAAGATCGGCTTTCCTAAAGCTACGAGAGTTAAAGAAAAAGTTCCAGCCTCGAATTGGAATGTTACAAGATGCTCAAGGTTCTATGTTGAATGATGCTGAGAAGATCAAGAAAAGGTGGAAGGAATATACAGAGTTTTTATATGATAAAGATCAAGTGGACCAACAGCCATTTCAACCTGTACCTTATGATCGGGAACCATTGGTGATGAAAGAAGAAGTTGAAGCAGCATTGAAAGCCTTATCAAAGAACAAAGCACCAGGCATTGATAGGTATTGCAGCAATCTGATGCAGCTGTTATCGTACTCACAAGACTCTGCCAAGAAATATGGAAGACAACATCATGGCCAACTGACTGGAAAAGATCTGTGTTTATACCAATACTAAAGAAAGGTGATCCAACTGACTGTGGAAATTATCGCACAATCACTCTGATCCCACATGCCAGCAAGATTCTACTGAAGATTATTCAAAAGAGATTACAACCATACCTGGAACAAGAACTACCTGAAGTGCAAGCAGGGTTCAGGAAAGGGCGAGGAACGAGAGACATCATTGCGGATGTGAGATGGATCCTTGAAAAGACTAAAGAATACCAAAAGGATATCTATTTGTGCTTTATCGACTATAGCAAGGCTTTTGACTGTGTAAACCATGAGAAACTCTGGGCCACATTAAGAAGCATGGGTATACCAGAACACCTGATCGTTCTCTTGCGCAATCTGTACATTGATCAAGAAGCAACAGTTCGAATGGAACAAGGAGAAACAGAATGGTTTAAAATAAGCAAAGGTGTAAGACAAGGCTGCATACTTTCCCCCTACCTGTTTAATTTGTATGCAGAACAAATCATCAGAGAAGCAGGATTGTATGAAGACAACAGAGGTGTGAAGATTGGTGGAAGAGTCATCAACAACCTTCGCTATGCTGATGATACCACATTACTGGCTGAAAGTGAAGATGATCTGAAACATTTGCTTCTCACAATCAAAGAACATAGTCTCAAAATGGGCCTGCACCTTAATGTAAAGAAGACAAAGATCATGACAACTGGCATAATCAACAGGTTCATCGTTGAAGGAGAAGAAATTGAAATTGTGAACAACTTTAACCTACTTGGATCAACTATCACTAAAGAAGCAACAAGCAGTCAAGAAATCAGACGACGCATTGCTCTTGGCAGAATGGCTATGAAAGACCTAGATAAGATTCTCAAGAGCAGAGATGTCTCTCTCCATACAAAGATTCGACTTGTTCAAGCCATGGTTTTTTCAATAACATCATATGGATGTGAAAGCTGGACAGTGAAAAAGACAGACAGGAAGAAAATTGATGCCTTTGAATTATGGTGCTGGCGGCGAATACTGTGTATGGGCAACAAAAGAGGAGCGTGGCTCTTGCAGAATGAACGCAGACAAACGGAGCAAGAGAATGAGGAGGGTTTGGATTAGACTGCTTTATTAAGGATGGTCCCTACGCGTTTCGGCTCTCGCCTTCTTCGGGGGACATACAGCTACCATAAGTTAAAACAAAGAAAGTTATAACAACAGGTATAACACATACATAACATGTATACATTAAAAAATATATATTTAAAATTTTTTTAAAGATATTGTAAATTAAAAAATTAAAAATTAAACATGTTACAAAAATGACATACATATTATGTCTAAACAGGTACTCAATTAGATGTTGCATTCAACCAACCCGAGGACAACACAAGGGGTAAAATTAAATAACACCAATGTGAATAAAATGAAAATTAAAATTAAACTTAAAAATAAATAAACAAACAAGGGCCGAGACACAAGAACTAGATTCTCATAATAAGTAAAAGAACGCAAGTTGATAAAACAAACGAATGCCATGACTTATAGACATGACAGGATAATCTTGGAGGGAAAAAAGAATTAATATATAAATATATATAAAAATATAAATATGTATACGCATAAAAGTTAATATAATATAAAATGACATACCAGTAATATATTAGTTGGAATGTCTCATAAAGACAGTTTAGTGACAAGCACTATGTGTTGATAGCGCCGTAAGTTGATAGGGTTGTCTCTTAAAGACAATTGATTAGAAGCACCATGTAATACTAAAAGAGAAAGAACTCTATATTCATAAGTTAGAACAAATAATGTGTCAAGGATAAAACATGTCTGTAAAAACAAATCAAAAAAATACATAAATATATCAAATAAAAGAACAATAAAAAATATATTATTAATAATACAATCTATAATAAGATAATATAAAATCTTACCAACAAAAAAAGTGTAGATTATATAAAATGTACAATAGAAATATCAACACAATAAAACCATTCAAAAAACATGTTTTAAAAGGTATAAATAAATACAAAATATAAAAGTAACAAGTTAAAAGATAGCATATGCTGATGAATTCAATGTAATTATAAGAATGTGTTGATGTTAAATAAAAGAGAAGAGGGAATAACTATAAACAGAACATATATTATGATTGAGGACTATAAAAAGGACCCAAATAAATCTACTTCAATTATGTAGTAAGTGTTGTTTTTATTGGGAAAAAGAATGAGGAAAGGTTAAAAACAAATGGATGTGTGTGTGACCGTAGAGAAAATGGATGATATCAAAAAAATGAATATGTGTAGACTCATTCTCACTGAGAAAGACTGATGTGTGCTAATTATATCAAAATATGATACTAACCTAATATTTATAGGTTTACATAGAGAGAATGAGTAAATTGCTAAATTAGTATTGAAAGAGGTAAATAAATGGGTATATTAAATAATTGAATTGATTTGAATAATAAAAACAACCTTGAGACAGAACGCGATTGTGCATCTACGGCATGTTTATGTATTCAGGTGGGTATGTATGATATATAGAAATAAGCAAAACTACATGACAAATAAAACTAATATTTGTGATGTGTGGCAGTTACTTTATAGACGCCAATTTTCGCGCCTTTTAATTGATTAAATTGAAGAGTAAAAATGAACTTAAACCAAAGCGCGATTGTGCATTTGCGGCATATTCATGTATTCAGGCAGGTACGTCCAATCAAAGGAAAAATTTATACTTAGTATCAGGGTTAAGCATTATGTGGAAGTTACTTTGTGGACGCCAATTTTCGCGCCTTTTTTGGGGGGAAAAAGTCACATTAAACGAGTCTAAGAAAGGGTTATATGGAAAAAGGTATAACATATAATACTAGATTATGGTAATATGGATACAAACCAATTTTGTGAAAGAAGGGGGATAAAAAAGATATACACTTTATTTTGTATGGACATGAGTGAAAATAATAATATAAAGACTGAATAGAAATCTGAAGTAGATGTAAAAGACATAACAGCACTTGCATACGATCTTAGAGAAAGTACAACAAGAAAGAGTTGCATGCCGAGTAAAACTTATACTTAGTATCAGGGTTCAGCGTTATGTGGCAGTTACTTAGTAGACGTCAATTTTCGCGCCTTTTTTTGGAGAAAGAACGTCACATTAAACGAGTTAAAGAAGAATTATATGAAAAAAGGTATAACATATAATACTATAACCCGATTATGGTATTAAGGACACAAACAAATTTGGTTAAAAAGGGGGGGATAAAAAAGATGAAAAAGATATACACTTTATTTTGTATGAACTAAATAAAAATCTGAAGGAGATGTAAAAGACATAACCGCATTTGAATGAAGCCAAATGTGAATCGGAGACAAACTTACTATTCAGGCAGGTGCGTGCAGCAAACGAGAATCTTCAAATGGAACGGCAAAAAACCGGCATGTAAAATACAATACACAGTAGCATTAGAAGCTAGCTCTGTGTGACAGCGGTTTATATGAGCTGCAATTTTCGCGCCTTTTTTAGAGGGACGTCACAAAGGGGCGTGGTTAGAATGGAGTCAATATAACAACTATTATGAAAGTTATATGAAAAGAAGGATAATATGCATAGTTTTAAATATAAAATTTGAAACCAATGGTATCATCAATAAATATATATACCAGATTATTGAATTGTGCTATATATATAAAAATAATCCTATATATATGAAGATGAAAATGTCTAATAAAAAGAACGTTAAGACCATTGGAAACCGTGTAATAAATTGCAAATGAAATGAAAATGTATAATATGTGAAAAATTGAGCAAGTGTATAGGCTAATTTGAAAGCCAAATTGAATGATGGTGTTTCAGTTGTTGAATACACTTTTCGGCTTCTTAGAAGGGCATGTAACAGTATAGATTGGATGTCTCATACAGAAAAATTGGGGACAAGCAATATATATTAATAGCTTAGTGGGTTAATAGGGTTGTGTCTTAAAACAATTAAATAAAAACAACAAATTAAAAATAAAAAAGTAATAAAAACATATGAGAATAAATAAGTACATAACAAAATTATTGCTGTAAGAATTTGTAATGAAATAAATAACAAAAAAAAATGAAAGGTAGCAATATGAAGATGAATATGAAATCTTGAGGACAAATTGATTATAGAGAGAAAAATCTGATAATTAACGTAAAAAGACAGACATATCGCTTTCTTGATTGAGTCCAAATGGATGTAGACTATTGAAAACGTAAATGAACCGTTGTTCTAACTTGAGTAAAGTGAGGTTAATATCACCACCTCGCCAATGTGGTGTAGCAGTTTTAATGACCAAAAACTTGAGGTCACTGACTGTGTGCCCCTTTTCAACCCAATGTGAAACTAAAGGTTGATCTATGAGTCGTCTTTGAATATTGCTTCTATGTTCTATAATACGTGTCCTAATTTGATGTAGGGTTTTCCCTTTGTAAACCATATCACAGGGACATTGAATTAAATAAATTACATTAGCAGTTTTGCAATTCGAATAATGATTAATGTTAATCTTTAGACCAGTTGAGTTATGTGTAAAGCTATTTTTTGCTGTGATAACATGAAGACAGGTGGAACAATTACCACAACTGTAGTGGCCTCTGACTCTAGGAGCGGATCTGGGACCAGTAAGGGCAGAGGGAACTAAAAAATGTCTCAAATTGGGAGCACGTTTGTATGAAACCATAAGTTGTTTGGATTGAAAGGATGGTAAAGAGGCAATTAGATCCCACTCCTGTTTTAATATATCCGTGATAGGTTTAGAAAGTGTAGAAAAAGTCAAAGAACAGGTGACTCTATCTAATTTAGTACGTACTACATTGTTTAAAAGTGTGGAGCGGTTTGTGCTGGATGCTCGCTGATATGCTCTGTGGATGTATTTGTTCGGATATCCTCGCTGTTCAAAGCGCTGGTACAAATCGGTGGCATGTTTTTCAAAATCTGTGTCATTAGTGCATAGGCGTCTGATTCTCAGAAACTGACTAACTGGTAAATTTTGCTTGAAAGAAGTATTGTGGCAACTGTCGTAAGTGAGGAAAGTATTTCTATCAGTTGGTTTTCTATATAAGTCAGTGATAAAGCAATCGTTGGACTTCTTAATCATGATATCTAAATACGGTATAGAATCTAAACTGTAGGTACCCTCAAATTGCAAATGTGTATCCAATGTATTAAGCCAGTGATGGAAGGATTGCAGAGTATGTTCTGGTCCGTCCCAGATAACAAGAACGTCGTCTATGTATCGTTTCCAAAGACGAATATGTTTCTTGTATGGATGGAAAGATAGAAACTTATTTTCAAATTCTGATACGTAGAGATTGGCTACGTCAGGAGCCATGGGGGAACCCATGGCTACTCCTTTTACCTGTTTATAAAAAAGGCCTTTAAAGATAAAAAAATTTTCTTGCATGACAAGAGAGGCCAGCTGGGTGAGGAAAAAGGTAGGGACACGGACTGGTTTGGGTCTTTGAATCAGTGTGTTGGCTATTACTTCCAAAGCTGCTTCTTGTGGGATGTTCGTATAGAGAGAGTTGATATCTAGTGTGAGCAGAATGAGTTCATTGTGATACCCTTCAAAATCTTTAAGGATGTTGATGATATGGGTAGAGTCTTTCACATAGGACGGCACTAATGACACAAAAGGACGTAAGAAAAAATCTAAGAATTTTGAGAGAGGTTCAAGTAATGAGCCGTTTGCTGAAACTATTGGACGTCCAGGGGGGTTCTGCATGGATTTGTGGATTTTTGGAAGCATATAAATAGTGGGTGTGATCGGATGAGTTACAGTTAAGAAAGATATTTCTTTAGATGTTAGATAACCTGCTTGTTGACCAATATATAACAAATTATCTATTTTCTGTTGTAATGTGTTAGTAGGATCATCAAAGATTTTTTTATAAAATGTAGTATCGTCTAATTGGCGTTTGACTTCTGTAACATATGCATCTCTATCTTGAATCACGATAGCACCCCCTTTGTCTGCAGGCTTAATAACTATAGACTGATTTGACTGAAGACTGTTTAGGGCTGATTTTTGAGGGGCTGAAAGATTGTAAAATGATTTTTTCTGTTTTGTTTTATATAATGTATTGATTCTGGTTAGGACCATGTTTTCATATGCTGTAATCATTGGATCTGGAGGAGACGGAGGGACCCAAGTGGAAGGTCTTTTAACAACGGATTCATCTAAGGAGAGAACAGGATTCTTAGCGAAAAAATCTATTGTTTTAAGTTTGCGGAAAAATTTATAAAGTTCAATGTGTGTGAGAAAATTATCATGACGTCTTGTAGGAACGAATGATAGACCCTTATAAAGAACTTGGAGTTCGAGTTCTGTTAATGAGTATGAAGATAAATTAATAACTGAGTTTACAGATCCCAATCCAGGTTTCTTTTTGCCATCGTACCCTGACTGTGTCTTCTTTCCCGCGGTGAAAACTGTCTGGACTGTTGAAACTTGTTTCGTGGTGGACGTGGTGGTGGGGATCTTGGAGGAGCGTCTCTTCTTCCTTTGGCCCAAAGGGAGTCCATTTGAAAATCCCGCTTGGGATTGGGCCTAGGGGGATGGGAGGCTGGAGAACGTGGTTGTGTGGGGAAAAGGGGGGCTGATGTGTCATTGTTATCATTTGAATGGTGACGTGACCTCTTGTTACTCCTTTCTTTTTCCGGAGTGGCTGAGGGGGATCTACGTCTATATGAGTATTTATCTTTTATGTTAGTCTTTGAATTATTACGAGGTGATCTAGAAGAATGGTATGGTTTAGATGGTTTATATGGTCTTCTAAAAGACGTACTATTTTTCCTATCTTTGTGGTCGAGTTTGTTGTAGGTCCAATAATATACAGTATTCTGTTTATAGTCATCATCATCTCTTTTGAGTTTGTTGATTTTAGCTTCTTTGATAGATTGACTGTATTCAAGATTATTTTTATCAAACTTGCTTTTTTCCAAATCATACTGTGGGTCTTTTTTCTTAAGATCATCTATCTTGGAATCTATTTGCGGTTTAAGTGTCTCGGCCCTTCGTTTAGAAGTGTTAATTAAAAGGATCATAAGATCCAAAGAGCATTTGTTTAAGATCTTTATCCAGTTGGACATAAATACATTATCGTCTTTAAACATTCCAGGTGCCTTCTGTACCCTAAGTCCTCTTGGGATGGTCTTCCTCCTACAGTATTCCAGTAAGGAAGCTGCATGTAATTCTTCTCGTACATACTTTTGCATCAACCAAACCAGTTCTCTCCATTCATCTTCTAGATTGGGGACCGACTCTTCTTCTGTGCAGAAGGGGTCCTCAGAGAGTAATCCTTTTAAATCTTCTTCTTTGTAACTTAAAACTCCTTGCCATGGAGAGAACATGGCTCCACAGAATACAGGCAACAAAAGAGGAGCGTGGCTCTTGCAGAATGAACGCAGACAAACGGAGCAAGAGAATGAGGAGGGTTTGGATTAGACTGCTTTATTAAGGATGGTCCCTACGCGTTTCGGCTCTCGCCTTCTTCGGGGGACATACAGCTACCATAAGTTAAAACAAAGAAAGTTATAACAACAGGTATAACACATACATAACATGTATACATTAAAAAATATATATTTAAAATTTTTTTAAAGATATTGTAAATACCACATTACTGGCTGAAAGTGAAGATGATCTGAAACATTTGCTTCTCACAATCAAAGAACATAGTCTCAAAATGGGCCTGCACCTTAATGTAAAGAAGACAAAGATCATGACAACTGGCATAATCAACAGGTTCATCGTTGAAGGAGAAGAAATTGAAATTGTGAACAACTTTAACCTACTTGGATCAACTATCAATAAAGAAGCAACAAGCAGTCAAGAAATCAGACGACGCATTGCTCTTGGCAGAATGGCTATGAAAGACCTAGATAAGATTCTCAAGAGCAAAGATGTCTCTCTCCATACAAAGATTCGACTTGTTCAAGCCATGGTTTTTTCAATAACATCATATGGATGTGAAAGCTGGACAGTGAAAAAGACAGACAGGAAGAAAATTGATGCCTTTGAATTATGGTGCTGGTGGCGAATACTGTGTATACCATGGACTGCTCGAAGAACAAACCAGTCGGTACTAGAGGAGATCAAACCTAAGCTTTCTTTAGAAGCTCAGATGACAAGACTTCGACTTTCATACTTTGGACACATCATGCGAAGAGAGAGATCATTAGAGAAAGACATTATGCTTGGCAAGATAGAAGGTCAATGCAAAAGAGGAAGGCCAGCAATGAGATGGATCGATACAATAACAGCAGCTACGGGTACCAGTCTGTCAACAATGAGCCGCCTGACTGGAGACCGAACACAATTTAGGATAGCTATCCAGAGGGTCGCCATGAGTCGACTCCGACTCGACGGCACTTAACAACAACATCAAAACAGCAGGCATGCAAAAGAGCCTTCCAGTTCTATGCACCCTCCATATAGAACTGACTACCGGACCAGCTCAGGAACATTACAGACCTCAAGACATTCGGCAAACAATTAAAGACTCACCTGTTTACCGAACACTCCAACACAAGCAAATAAACCGCCTCCCCTCCAGAAGAACAATGCACAGTCACTTATCACACTGTTCTATATAATCAAAACTATATATAGTTAAGAGCCAAAAGCTCTTTAATTGCATAATTTGATACCATTGTTTCAATGTAAGTTACTTTTTGTTCCATGTAAACTGCCCTGACCCGGAGAAAGGCAGTATATAAATACAGCTAAATAAATAAAATAAAAATAAATAAATATGATAGAACTGTTTAAATACCTCCATGGCATAAATGCACAGGGGGAGAGTCTCTTTTGATTGAAAGCAACCTCTGCTACGAGGGGACATATGATGAGGGTGAAAGGGGATAAACTCAGGAGTAATATGCAGAAATATTTCTTTACAGAAAGAGTGGTAGATGCATGGAGCAGTCTCCCAGTGGAGGTGGTGGACACGAGGACAGTATCTGAATTCAAAAAAGCATGGGACAAACACAAAGTATGGAAGGGCAGATTAAATAGGCCATGTGGTCTCTTTCTGCAGTCATGTTTCTATGTTTCTATGTTAATTTTAGAAGCTGGTGACATTATTATACAGTATGGTAGATTTGTATTTTAGGCCTTCACTGACTTATGTAGGGTTTTGTGTTAGTTCACAATCTGCCTGGTACTAGAGAAGCTGTTAATGAGATGACACTGGAATCAGATTTTTTTTTCTTCTATGTTGGGTTCCATAGTGAAATGTCCTAATTTTGCTCTGCACCTATTATTGGGGGGGGGGGGGGGGAGGGAGGAATTTTGTTGAATGCAAAATAGATGCTCAAAAAGAAAGAGGGGACCATAGCACAGTTTTTAACACCAAAATAAAATTAGTTATAATTTAACTAATTTTATTTCTGATTCTCTTTTTATTTTTGTCCCTTGGCATGTGAGCACCTTACTTTTCCTTTGTTTTTTGCAGAATATATATTTATAGATGTCAGTAATCTTCTTAGACATCTCAGCCTTCGAAACAGTAAACCACCACATCCTCCGCCAGCGCCTCCAATCCAACGGAATCCAAGGCTCAGTATTGAAATGGTTCAGATCCTATCTATCGGACAGACGCCAGCAAATAAAGATCGGCAATAACACCTCCATCCCCTACAAACAGAACCAAGGAGACCCCCAAGGGTCCACCCTCTCCGCAATACTATTCAACCTGTACCTACAATCCCTCTGCACCCTCATCCAATCATACAACTTCAATTTCCACATCTATGCTGATGATATCATGATTTACGGAAAATTCAACACAAAGCAACCCTCACCCAAACTGCTTCACAGATATATCCAACTGACTAATGGAGAACAACCTTCAAGTCAACTACAAGAAAACTGAAGCACTCTTTGTATTCAGAGATGACTCCTTCACCCCCCCCCCTCCCAACATAACCCTGAACAAAACTCCAATCAAGACACAATCAGAAGTCACATATTTGGGAGTCACCCTTGACCAACAACTCACCTTCAAAGCACACATCAACAAAACTACGAGAACAACATATTACAAAACAAAGACCCTTCAGCGTCTCCGATCATTACTCAAACCAACTGACTTCTGCTCTGCACTCCAAGCATCCATTCTACCACACCTGGACTATTGCAATGCCATCTACCAGGGCCTCCCTCAATCCATGCTCCTCCCCCTCCAAACTGCCCTCCACACTTCAGGCAGCAACTAGACAAGACCATCTTACCCCCATTCTCAAACAGCTCCACTGGCTACCACTTCAAAGTCACATAAAGTACAAGACAATACTCCTGACCCACAAAGCCATCTACACCGACCCCCCCCCCCCCCCCACACACACACATCTACACTCACTTCTACAGACGCCCCAACCAAGCAGATCACAGAATACCACCATGATGAACATTCTGATTATCCCTCATACCAGGACAAAATCCAACCAACAGGCCTGTAAAAGAGCCTTCCAGCTATATGCACCTTCAATTTGGAACACCCTACCCGAAGCGCTCAAGAACATCCCAGACCCTTCCACCTTCAGAAAACACCTGAAGACGTATCTATTCTCGGAACACTTCAACCCCTCAGCGTAACCTCCCAAATAATCCTGCCCTCTTAACTTGTACAAAGGCTGTATATATTTGTATATAACCATACCCACTGCATGCTGTATATAGTTTAACTAGTTCAATGTAGTTCAATGTACCAATGCATGCTGTTTATAGTTAGCCCGTTTCAATGTACTACCTCTGTTTCATGTAAACTGCCTTGACACGGCAAAAAGCGGTATATAAATACAGCTAAATAAATAATTAATTAGTGTGTTATTCCTGTCTGATAAAGATTTAAAAGACGAGAACAACATATCTGCAATTTCGTAGAAGGAACTTAAACAGAGATTGAAAAACAACAAAAAAAATGATGAAGAAATTGATGAAAAGAATTGTTTAAGAAAACTGACAGCAAATCATGCAATGACATTGCTTTAATAAGAGTTCTTGGTATGCAAAATCTGGCCTTCTGGAGAACACAAGAAAAACAGCACACTCCTAATAATGTAAACTTGGAATATCTAGCCTTGTTTGACTCAGTTATAGCTTAGCATCTTTTTAAGAAAAGAGACACAAGACATATATCCATTATCTTGGGAAAAACATCCATAATGAACTCTGTTAGCCAAACCCATCAGAAATGCTAACATCAGCTCATGCTGCTACATACTTTTCAGTCTAGATTGTACAGCAGATATAGAACTTGTTGAACAGAGGCCACAATCCTTTGCTTTCTGGATATAATTTCAGATCTTGATAACTGTGAGACTGTATGCATCAAGAAACATTTTTTTGGGATTTGTACCACTTAAGGATACTGCTGATGCTTGTATGACAGACACTAGCCTTCACCAGTTAGAAGAGATATCCTTGCTTATTTAACACTTATGTGGTCAAGGCTATGATAATAGAGGCAATATGAAAGTGAAAACAAATGGTGTGCAACAGAGTTCTGGATGTTAATCCATGAGTTTTGTTTCTTGTAGTACACATTCTTTGAATTTGACTGTTAGTAATTCTGTTAAATGTTGCTTGGAGGCAACAACTTTCTTTGACCTAGTAAAACATGCCTGTATATATTTCTCAGCTTCAACCTTTATTGGGACGTTCTAATGCTCCATGTGCCTAATCTTGGAGTCAACAGGGAGAACATAAGAACATAAGATATGCCATAATGGGTCAGACCAAGGTCCATCAAGCCCAGTATCCTGTTTCCAACAGTGGCCAATCTAGGTCATACGTACCTAGCAGTTTCCCCAAAAGACACAGGTTCCGCAATGCTTGTACTGGTTCAAGCATTGATATCCTGGGTCCCTTCTTAATAATGGTTTATGGACCTTTCCTCCAGGAACTTGTCCAAACCTTTTTTAAACCTAGCTACACTAACAGCCTTTACTACATCCTCCGGTAACAAATTCCAGAGTTTGATTATATGCTGAGTGAAAAAATATTATCTTTTATTAGTCTTAAATAGTTTACCCTGTAGCTTCATTGCATGTCCACTAGTCTTTCTATATTCTGATAACATAAACAATCGATCTACGTTTACCCGTTCCACTCCGTTCATTAATATATAGACTTCTATCATATCTCCCCTAAGCCGTCTCTTTTCCAGGTTAAAGAGCCCTAACCTTTTTAGCCTTTCTTCAAAAGTGGAAGGAAGTCCAAAAAACTGCCAGCATGGTGTAAAGGTGAGGTCAGAGAGGCTGTTGTTGCCAAAAAAGCATCTTTCAGGAAATGGAAAAAGAGCCAAACGACGAAACCTGGAAACAGCACAAGCACTGGCAAGTCAAATGCAAGGCATTGATAAGGCAGGCAAAGGGAGAATTTGAGAAGAAGCTTGCTGCGGAAGCAAAAACGTGAAGTAAAGACCTTTTCAAGTACATTCGTAGCAAAAAACCTGTGAGAGAGTCAGTTGGTCCATTAGATGATAAAGGGGTTAAAGGAGCAGTAAGAGGCGACAAGGCGATAGCGGAGAGATTGAATGAATTCTTTGCTTCAGTCTTTACTGAGGAAGATGTAGGGATGTTACCCATGACTGAAGTGGTATTTAAAGGTGCGGAAGAATTGAAGGAAATATCGATATATCGGGAAGATATATTACAACTATTAGATAAACTGAAGAGTAGCAAATCACCTGGGCCGGATGGTATACATCCAAGGGTGTTGAAAGAACTGAAATACGAGATTGCAGACCTGCTATTAGTAATCTGTGAACTATCATTAAAATCATCTCTAATACCTGAAGATTGGAGGATCGCCAATGTAACACCAAATTTTTAAAAGGGTTCCGGGGTGATCCGGGAAACTACAGACCGGTGAGCCTGACGTCAGTACCGGGAAAAATGGTAGAAACCATCATAAAGAATAAAATTACTCAGCATGTAGATAGTCATGACCTAATGGGAGACAGCCAACATGGCTTTAGACAAGGAAGATCTTGTCTTACTAATCTGTTATGTTTTTTTGAAGGAGTGAATAATCAGGTGGACAAAGGTGAGTCGGTTGATATTGTGTATCTGGACTTTCAGAAAGCCTTTGACAAGGTCCCTCATCAGAGACTTTTGGCAAAACTAAAGAGTCATGGGATAGGAGGCAGTGTACTATTGTGGATCAGGAACTGGTTAAAAGATAGAAAGCAGAGGGTAGGGCTAAATGGCCAATTTTCCCAATGGAGAAAGGTGAATAGTGGTGTACCCCAGGGATCTGTGCTGGGTCTGCTGCTTTTTGACATATTCATAAATGACCTAGAAAGTGGAATAACGAGTGAGGTTATCAAATTTGCAGATGACACAAAACTAAAGTTGTTAAAACCCAAGAGGATTGTGGAAAATTGCAAGAGGATCTTGATAAATTGGAAGACTGGGCATCAAAATGGCCGATGAAATTTAATGTGGACAAGTGCAAGGTTATGCACCTAGGGAAGAACAACCCAAACTATGGTTACACGATGCAAGGTTCCACATTAGGAACCACCACCCAGGAAAAAGATTTAGGCGTCATTGTGGATACCATGTTAAAACCCTCGGCCCAGTGTGCAGCGGCGGCCAAGAGAGCAAATAGAATGCTAGGTATGATACGGAAAGGAATGGAAAATAAAACGAAAGATATTATAATGCCTCTATATCGTTCCATGGTGAGACCGCACCTTGAATATTGTGTGCAATTCTGGTCGCCATATCTTAAAAAGGATATAGCGATTTTAGAAAAGGTTCAGAGAAGAGCCACCAAAATGGTAAAGGGGATGGAAGGATACTCCTATGAAGAAAGGCTAAAAAGGTTGGGGCTCTTTAACCTGGAAAAGAGACGGCTGAGGGGAGATATGATAGAAGTCTATAAATTAATGAACGGAGTGGAACGGGTAAACGTAGATCGATTGTTTACCTTATCAGAATATAGAAAGACTAGGGGACATGCAATGAAGCTACAGGGTTAAATATTTAAGACTAATAAAAGAAAATATTTTTTCACTCAACGTGTAATCAAACTCTGGAATTTGTTACCGGAGGATGTAGTAAAGGCTGTTAGTGTAGCTGGGTTTAAAAAAGGTTTGGACAAGTTCCTGGAGGAAAGGTCCATAAACCATTATTAAGAAGGGACCCAGGATATCAATGCTTGAACCAATACAAGCATTGTGGAACCTGTGTCCCTTGAGGAAACTGCTAGGTACGTATGACCTAGATTGGCCACTGTTGGAAACAGAATACTGGGCTTGATGGACCTTGGTCTGACCCAGTATGGCATATCTTATGTTCTTATGTTCTTATAAAGACACATTTAAGAAAGGCCATTTATGTGGTGGGAGAAACGTACAAGTGAAAACATCTGCAAATTTCTGTCAGCCTTTAAGAGAGGATGTGCACATGCGAAGTCAATACAAAAGTGACGTATCTGTGTCCCTCAGGATGCACGTGAATGTTAACAGTGAGCCATGGAAAAGAGAAAGTGCAGGCACACAAGAGGATGTGTATCCATGTGTAGTGGGAGGAGCTATTTCACAGGTACTGTATACACATGGGAAATATTGACAGAGGAAAACTCAGAACATACAGGGTGGCCCAAAAAAGTGAGAACATCTCATAGCATATAAGTTATATAAAAATTCAAAAAGACAGATGTAAATGATTGACAAATTTAAAAAAATAGATGGCGACCGGAAATTGCCGAAATAAAGACGTTATATAGCTAAAAAAGGTAAATAAGTAAACTATTTAAGCTTTTAATTTACGAGATGTTCTCACTTTTTTTGGGCCACCTTGTATACATGTACATGCTAAAATCATGTACATGTATAAGTACACACATATCAGAGTGGAGGAGTAGCTTAGTGGTTAAAGCAACAGTGCTGTACCCAAGAGATTTATTTATTTATTTATTTAGCAAGCATTTGTAGCCCGCTCCTTCCAGCGATCAGAAGCGGGTAGGATTACTATTGTGAATCTGCCGAATCAAGGCAGGTACAAATTTTGTTTACATACAGATTGTCAGAAAAGCACATCATACAGAGTTAACACTTCTTAGCTATGGGGGAGTTCATTTACATATATACATAAATACATATATACAGGATAATCTTCTTGGACACAGTGGTCAGGGGCTGCTCCATCTGTGGGTTTAGTTCAGGTTGAAATGTGATTGGAAAATGTGCGTTTTGAGTTTCTTTCTGAAGTCTAGAAGGTCATTGCTAGCTCGTAGTTCTGGTGGGAGTTGGTTCCACAGTGTTGGCGCCGCATATGAGAAAGCCCTGTGGCTGGTGTTAGCTTTGGCAGATCTTATATCTGTTGGAGTGTGAAGGATGTTGGAATTGTGGGTTCTTCTGTTTCGGGTAGGAGGTTGCAATCTTACTAGGTTGTTGAGGAAGGAAGGTGCTAAGTTGTGGATGAGTTTGAACGTGGTTGTTAGTCATTTGTATTTTGTGCGAGCTGTTATGGGTAGCCAGTGTAATTGAATTAGTACTGGTGTGATGTGGTCACCTAGATTTTTCTTCATTATGACCCTGGCAGCTACATTTTGTGCCATTTGTAATATGTTTAGGGGTTTTTTTAGGTAAACCTTGTAGGATGGCGTTGCAGTAGTCAAAATGTGGCATGATGAGTGCTTGGGCCACTGTTCTGAAGTCTTGGGGATCAATAATATTCCGAATGGGTTGGAGCACTCTAAGCTTGTGGAAAACTGCTCTGTTGGTCTTTCGGAGGTGTTTTTCCATCTTTAGGTCACAGTCAAATGTGACTCCTAGATACTTTATTTCTTTTTTTGTTTGGTAAGTGTTGTTACATAGTGTTGTTGATGTGGGAGGGTCAAAATTCGGTTCTTTGGAGATATACATTACTTCGGTTTTTTTTGTGTTTAATTGACATACTACTTTGTTGTAACCAGTCTTGCATCTCTCCGATACATGTCTCCAGTGGGTTGTAGTCTGGGTTTTTAGTGTCTAGTTGTGTGTATAGCATGATATCATCGGCATAGATGTGGTAATTAATTTCGTGCCGTGAGAAAATTTTGCATAGTGGCTGCATATATATGTTAAACAGAAGTGCTGAGAGAGCAGAGCCTTGGGGGATTCCCTGTGTTTGTGAGAAAGATTCTGCTTTTTCTCCGTTGAATTGAACCTGTTGTGTTCGATTTGAGATGTAGGATGTAGGATGAGAACCATTTTAGTGGGGTTCCTGTTATTCCTATTGATTTTATCCTATTTATGAGGGTCCCATGATTAACTGTATCAAAGGCAGCTGAGATGTCAATGAATACAAGAATGTACATTTTCTTTTTGTTTTCAAGGCCCTTTAGGAGGTTGTTAAGTAGAACTAGTAACAGGGTTTCAACTCCATGATGTTGCCTGAAGCCATATTGCTGGTCATCAAGAGGAGCACTGTCAGTCAGATGGTCTTGGAGTTGTAGAAGGACCGTTTTTTCTATGATCTTTGCCAGGAATGAGATACTTGATATGGGACGGTAGGAGGCTGGGTCTTCTCCGTTGAGTGTAGTGTTTTTTAGGATCGGTCTAATGCAGGGGTCTCAAACACGCGGCCCGCGGGCCGCATGCGGCCCGCGAGACAACTTTGTGCGGCCCGCGAAAGAGAAAAAAAAAAAAACCCCAAAACCCTGACTTCTGCCGTTGCCGCCGTGGCAGCGGCAGAATCAATTGTCAAATAAAAAAAAAAAAGACTTCTGCTGCTCAAGCAGCAATATCACCTGTCCTGCGGCCCCTTCCCCTGTGCCCGGAGATCCGAATCTGCTCATCAGCGGCGTGCTTTTCAAGCCGCGAAGAGTATTCCCCTCTCGTGTGGTTTCAAGCCGCGCGAGAGGGGAATACTCTTCGCGGCTTGAAAAGCACGCCGCTGATGAGCAGATTCGGATCTCCGGGCACAGGGGAAGGGGCCGCAGGACAGGTGATATTGCTGCTTGAGCAGCAGAAGTCTTTTTTTTTTTAATTTGACAATTGATTCTGCCGCTGCCACGGCGGCAACGGCAGAAGTCAGGGTTTTGGGTTTTTTTTGTTTTCCTCTGTCGGGGGGGGGTATGACTGGAAATGGGCAGATGGGGGGGGGTATGACTGGAAATGGGCAGATGGGGGTTAGGACTGGAAGTGGGCTATTGGCAGGGGGGGGGGTTATGACTGGTAATGGGCTGGGGGGTTATAACTGGTAATGGGCTATGGTGGGGGCTAGGACTGGAAATGGGCAGATGGGGTTAGGACTGGAAGTGGGCTATTGGCAGGGGGGGGGGTTATGACTGGTCATGGGCTATGGTGGGGGCTAGGACTGGAAATGGGCAGATGGGGGTTAGGACTGGAAGTGGGCTATTGGCAGGGGGGGGGGTGGTCATGGGCTATGGTGGGGGCTAGGACTGAAAATGGGGTGATGGGGGTTAGGACTGGAGGTGGGCTGATTGGGGGGTTAGGACTGGTAATGGCCTATGAGGGGAGGTAAGACTGAAAATGGGGTGATGGGGGGTAAGACTGGAAGTGCGCTATGGGGAGGTTAGGACTGGTAATGGGCTATGGGGGGTCTAGGACTGGTAATGGGCTGGGGGGGTTGCTAGGACTGGAAATGGGCTGAGTGGAAGGGGGGCTTGAACTGCAAATGGCTGATGGGGAGGGGGGCTTGGAATGGAAATGGGCTGTGAGGGGAGGGAGCTAGGATTGGAAATGGGCTGATGGGGGGCTAGGATTGGAAATGGGCTGATGGTGAGGCTAGGATAGGACTGGAAATGGACTAATGGGGGGACTAGAAGGGAGCGGATGCTGGGTGGGGCTGGAACTAGAAGGGAGCTGATGTTGGGGGAGGATTAGAATGGGATGGAGCTGGGAAAGTGAAATGGAGAGGGGAAAAATATTTTGTCTGGGAGAGAAGACAAATCTACAATTGGCCAGGTATTGGGAGAGTAAGTGGGGATTGAGGATGGAGGGGTAAAATTTGAGTGGATGAAATAGGAATGAGGAAAGAGAAAAAGGAGAAAGATTAGTATGTTAAAGCAGATGTAGAGAGAGAATGGAAAAAAAAACTAGGAGAGAAGAAAGGGCAAATGGACAGCAGACGATGGAGAGTTAGCAGAAGACATGAAGAAACCAGAAGAAAGTGGCTGGAACAATTGCAACTGAAAAAAATGCACAAAAGGTAGAAAAATATCTCTTTATTTTGAATTTATTAACTGGAATATGTCAGCTCTAGGAAATGTGCATCATTAATGTTTGCGCTTTGTTTAGTACAAGAGGAAATTAATTTATAGTTTTATTTCTACAGTGTTGTTGTACATTCCAAGTTTGGCTTTTGGGGTTCCCAGTTTAATTATTGTCGTCTTGTTTCTAAATCTTTTAGTCTTTCTTTATCCATACTCATTAAAGAGGCATGTTTACTAAAAGTTAGTGTATGGTAACATTATGCAAATATTTATGCAAATGAGGCCCCTTATGCAAATGAGGCTCCGCGTCTTATGCGGCCCCCGGGTTACTTTACAAGTCCTCATTTGGCCCTCAAAGCAATTTGAGTTTGAGACCCCTGGTCTAATGACTGATTTCTTTAGTTCTGAGGGCATGATTCCTTGTTGTAGGGATAGGTTAACTATGTGTGCTATGTGAGGTGCTATGTCTTGTTTCACTGCCTTGATCCAGGATGCAGGACAGGGATCTAGTGGGGAGGTGGTGCTTTTCAGGCTTGTGACAATGGCTGTGATTTGCTTGGTTCCTATTTTGTGGAAGTGCTCCCATAACTGGTTTTGCGTTGTGTTGTTCTCACTTCTGATTTGTGGTGTTGGTGGGGAGGGTGGAGGACCAGGGGCCGTCAGTTTGGTCGCGTAGTGGTTTGCCAGTGTTTGGACCTTGATGGATTTGTTGAGGTTGGCATTTTGGTCGGTTTTGGTTAGTGATTTGACTAGTTCAAATAACTCTCGTGGGCGATTGATTGCCTTGTTTAGGATGTTGGTGTGATCAGGGCGTGTGAGTAAAACATAATCTTTGGGCTTAACTGTCATGCTGCTATATCATGGTTGTAACCTGCTGTTTTCCTTCCTTCTTGTCTCTTCTATTCTTTTAACTGTCACTGTATCTCTTACTCTGTCCTATCTCATAAAAGGTATTCTTTTCGTATTTTCTGTAATATTTATATTGTATTGTAAACCGCTCTGATGCTTTGGCCTGAGCGGTATATCAAATGTAATTAAACATTAAACATTAGTATGCCTTGGGCATGTCACTTTACTCTGCATTGCCTCAGAAGAAAAGATCTAGCAATCAAATTCTGGTCATGCCTTGCCAAAAAAACCCAAGGGCTGCTGGGTTGCCAGGAGTCAGCATTGACTTGATGGCACTTAAAAGAAAACACATGTATGTCAGTCCATTTGCAAACTGAGGTATGCATCAATAAGACACCTGCAGAGACTTCTATTCTTCTCTCATGTCAACATTAAAAGGGTCATTCCAATGTATGAATAGCGGGGATGTACGTCCGGTTTGGACGTACAATTCCCATTATTAGCTGGAGGCCTATTCCGAAGACAGAGCTTCCTGCACATATTGCGGCTTTGTGGGGGAGCTCGGGAAGGGGGCTGGAGGAGAAGTCTGGGCAGAGCAGGGTCGGGCCACACAACCTGAATATACAGGGCCGATACAGGTCACCTTAACCGGGATGGAACCAGGCTGCCGGCATTAACCTTTAAAAAGGAGCTAGAGCAGCTTTTAAACTAGATAATAGGGGTGAGCCGACAGTCGCCCAAGAGCAAATAGTTCAGAACAATGTTTCCTTGAAGGATACTACCAAAAAAATGAAGTTAGGGCATATCAACAGAGACGTTCCAATAAAGACAAAAGTAGTCCAAATGCCCTTGAGTATGGAGCAGACAGAGCTTAAAGATTCCAAATTACCCCTGCCTACCGATATCCAGATTAATATGAATAAAATGCATTCTCTAAAATGCTTGTATGCAAATGCTAGAAGTCTAAAAAATAAGATCGGAGAGTTAGAATATATATCACTAATTGATATGATTAATATCTCAGAGACATGGTGGAAGGAGGACAACTAGTGGGACATTATGATACCTGGGTACAAACTATATCATAATGACAGAGTTGATCAAATTGGTGGAGGGGTTGCAATCTGTGTTACAGAGGGTATTGAGTCACAAAGGATTAAAGTTTTAGAGGAAACAAAATACACTGTAAAATCTCTATGGATTGAAATTCCATGTAAAAAGGGGAAGGGGAAGGCGATGGCAGTGGGGGTGTACTATCGACCGCCTGGCCAGAATGAACAAATTGATGATGAAATGCTGAAAGAAATCAGGGAAGCTAACAAACATTACAGTACAGTAATAATAATGGGTGATTTCAATTATCCCGGTATTGACTGGGTCAGTGTCACGGCAGGACATGCTAGGGAGATAAAGTTTCTAGATGAAATAAATGACTGCTTCTTCGAGCAGCTGGTTCATGAACCAACCAGAAGGGAAGCCATTTTGGACCTAGTCCTTAGTGTAACACCAGATCTGTTGGGGCCACTTGGCAATAGTGATCATAGCATGATTATATTTGATTTAATTAATGGAGGAGGGATGGTAAGGAAGTCCGCAGTACTACCTTTTAACTTTCGAAACAGAGACTATGATAAATGAGGAAAATAGTTAAGAAAAAATTAAAAGGAGCAGTTGCAAAGGTTAAAGACTGACATCAAATTTGCGTGTTGTTTAAAAATACTATCTTGGAAGCCCAGACCAGCTGAATTCCACGCTTTAAGAAAAGTGGAAGGAGGAGATGGCACTGTCATCCATATTGCTGTAGTCTACAGACCTCCGACTCAAATTGAAGAGAGAGATAACAAATTGATTATAGATATTGCCAAGATAGCAACAAAGGGGGAAGCGATCATATTGGGTGACTTTAATCTACCTGATGTGGATTGGATTACTCCTTCTGCACATCTGGAAAGAAGCAAAAAATTGTGGATGCTCTCCAAGATGCATTACTTAGACAAATGGTGATGGAACCAACCAGGGAAAGCTCAACGCTGGATGTAGTGCTCACCAACAGTGATAACGTGTTGAATGTCTGCGTGAGTGCCCCTGTGAGCAACAGTGACCATCACACGATGTGGTTTGAGATAAAAGCCATGATACAGGCCAATCATAGCAAGCTCAAAGTCCTAAACTTCAAAAACGCTGACCTCAATAAAATGGCCGATTACTTAAAGGAGGAGATAACGGGGTGGAAGGAGATAAGGGAAGTGGAATTGCAATGGACTAAACTAAAGGCGGCAATAAAAGGGGCAACAGATAAATATGTAAGAAAAGTAAATAAAAACAAGAGGAGAAGGAAACCTATTTGGTTTTCCAAAGAGGTGGCTGCTCAAATAAAGGCAAAAAACACAGCTTTCGCAAAATTCAAAAGCTTGCAAACAGAAGAACACAGAAATGAATACAGGATCAAGCTCAAAGAGTCTAAAAGAGAAATAAGGATAGCAAAATCAAAGGCAGAGGAAAAGATGGCTAAAGATGCTAAAGGTGGCGACAAAACTTTCTTCAGGTATATTCAGGAAAGGAAGAAGATCAGAGTTGGAATTGCAGGACTCAGAAGTGCTGGGAAAGGACTCGTGGAAAGTGACACTGAAAAAGCAAAATTGCTAAACAAATACTTCTGCTCTGTTTTTACTAAAGAAGATCCTGGAGATGGACCAGCTGTGACTCCCAAATATAAAAATAGCAATGAAGTAGATACCACACCATTTACAGAAGATGAGGTGTTAGAACAACTTGCTAAACTGAAAGTGGACAAAGCCATGGGACCGGATGGGATACATCCCAGGATACTGAAAGAGCTCAGAGAGGTTCTTGCAGGACCGTTAAAGGATGTCTTCAACAGCTCCTTGGAAACAGGAGTGGTTCCTCAGGACTGGAGAATGGCTAATGTTGTACCTGTACACAAAAGTGGTGACAGGGAAGAAGTGTCAAACTACAGGCCCGTGAGCCGTACCTCGGTGGCAGGAAAAGTAATGGAGGCGCTCCTGAAAGAGCGAATAGTGAACTTTCTCAAAACCAACAGGTTGCAAGATGCAAGGCAACATGGTTTTACCGAAGGACGGTCTTGCCAAACAAATCTGATTGAGTTCTTTGATTGGGTGACCAAGGAACTAGATCTGGGGCATGCAATGGATGTCATCTATCTGGATTTCAGCAAAGCCTTTGATACTGTTCCTCAAAGGAGGCTTGTCAATAAACTCAGTAGCTTGGGGATGGGTCCCAAGATAGTAAACTGGATTAGAAATTGGTTGACTGACAGACAACAGAAGGTGATGGCACATGGACCTCACTCGGATGAGAGGAAGGTGATTAGCGGGGTGCCTCAGGGTTCGGTCCTGGGCCCGGCACTGTTCAATATATTTGTGAGTGATATTGCTGAAGGACTGAATGGAAAAGTCTGTCTTTTTGCAGATGACACAAAAATTTGCAACAGAGTGGACTCCCCCGAGAGAGTGGTTAACATGAGGAAAGATCTACAAAAGCTGGAAGACTGGTCTAATGCTTGGCAACTACGATTTAATGTGAAAAAGTGCAGTGTCATGCACTTGGGTAGCAGAAATCCAAGGGAAAAGTACACGATAGGGGGTGAGAGGTTGGTATGCACGGTTCAGGAGAAAGACCTTGGTGTGATTATCTCTGATGATCTCAAGGTGGCAAAACAGTGCGACAAGGCGGTGGCAAAAGCCAGGAGGATGTTGGGCTGCATACAAAGAGGGATTACCAGCAGAAAGGAAGAGGTACTTATGCCACTGTACAAGTCACTGGTGAGGTCTCACTTGGAATACTGTGTTCAGTTTTGGAGACCATATCTTGCAAAAGATGTAAAAAGACTGGAAACTGTTCAGAGAAAGGCGACCAAAATGATTTGGAGCCTGCATCAGAAGCCTTATGAGAAGAGACTTGAAGACCTAAATATGTACACTTTGCAGGAGAGGAGGGACAGAGGAGATATGATTCAGACCTTTAAATACTTAAAAGAGAAATAATGAACAAACAAACCTCTTCCAAAGACGGGGAAGCTGTAAAACTAGAGGACATAACATGAAGCTGCAAGGTGTTAAATTGAAAGGCAATGTCAGGAAATATTTCTTCACTGAAAGGGTGGTGGATGCTTGGAATGCCCTCCCGATGGAAGTGGTGGGGGCAAACACGGTGATGGAATTCAAAACGGCATGGAACAAACACAGTGGATCCCTTTACAGCAACAGGATAAAAGCAAAATAAACAGTACCATCTAACTTCTGAACTATCTAGCGTCTCAACAAATAGGGGTCTCCTACATGGAGTGGTGGGTTCACCCCTAAACAAAAACATGGGGAGGGGTGGCCTGCACAGAGTGACAGGTGCACCTACTCTTGCCATCTTAATGGGCAGACTAGATGGACCATGCTGGTCTTTATCTGCCGTCACTTACTATGTTACTATGTTACTCCAAAAAACTGCCAGCATGGATTAAAGGTGAAGTCAGAGAGGCTGTTGTTGCCAAAAAATAATCTTTCGGGAAATTAGAATTGGAAGAAATATCGATACACTGAGAAGATGTATTACGATTGTTTGATAAACTAAAGAGTAGCAAATCATCTGGACCAGATGGTATACATCCAAGGGTGTTGAAAGAACTGAAATATGAGATTGCAGACTTGCTATTAGTAATCTGTGAACTATCATTAAAATCATCTGTAATACCTGAAGATTGGAGGATGGCCAATAAAACACAAATTTTTAAAAAGGGCTCCAGTGGTGATCCGGGAAACTACAGACCGGTGAGCCTGACGTCAGTACCGGGAAAAATGGTAGAAACCATCATAAAGAATAAAATTACTCAGCATGTAGATAGTCATGGCTTAATGGGAGACAGTCAACATGGCTTTAGACAAGGAAGGTCTTATCTTACTAATCTGTTATGTTTTTTTTGAAGGTGTGAATAAACAGGTAGACAAAGGTGAGTCGGTTAACATAGTGTATCTAGACTTTCAGAAAGCCTTTGACAAGGACCCTCAGAGACGTTTGGCAAAACTAAAATGCCATGGGATAGGAGGCAGTGTACTATTATGCATCAGGAACTGGTTAAAAGATAGAAAGCAGAGGGTAGGGCTAAATGGCCAATTTTCCCAGTGGAGAAAGGTGAATAGTGGAGTACCCCAGGGATCTTTGCTGGGTCTGCTGCTTTTTAACATATTCATAAGTGACCTGGAAATGGGAGTAACAATTGAGGTTATCAGATTTGCAGATGACACAAAATTATTTAAAATTGCTAAAAACATGAGGATTGTGGAAAATTGCAAGAGGATCTTGATAAATTGGAAGACTGGGCATCCAAATGGCAGATCAAATTTAATGTGGACAAGTGCAAAGTTATGCACCTAGGAAAAAATAACCCAAACTATGGTTACACGATGCAAGGTTCCACATTAGGAACCACCACCCAGGAAAAGGATTTAGGCATCATCGTGGATAACATGTTAAAACCCTCTGCCCAGTGTACAGCGGCAGCCAAGAGAGCAAATAGAATGCTAGGTATCATAAGGAAAGGAATGGAAAATAAAACAAAGGATATTATAATGCCTTTGTATCGTTCCATGGTGTGACCGCACCTTGAATATTGTGTGCAATTCTGGTCGCCGTATCTTAAAAAGGATATAGCGTTATTAGAAAAGGTACAGAGAAGAGCCATCAAAATGGTAAAGGAGATGGAAGGATACCCCTATGAAGAGAGGCTAAAAAGGTTAGGGCTCTTCAACCTGGAAAAGAGACAGCTGAGGGGAGATATGACAGAGGTCTATAAATTAATGAATGGAGTGGAACGGGTAAATATAAATCGATTGTTTACGTCATTAGAATATAGAAAGACTAGGGGATATGCAATGAAGCTAGTGGGTGGCTGAAATGATAACTTTTCCAATAGCTATACTTGCCAAGGAACAGTTATAAATCGGGACATGGGCATTGTCAGACTTATGTATGCATCCCCTGGATGAAGAGTTTTGTTCTGCCCAGCTATGCTCCCGACACACCCCTCTGCATTTTCAATATATCAAATGATAAAATCAAGAAACACAAAATAGCATAATAGTAAAACCATACTAAATATATTTTAAACAAGTGGAGGCAGATTCTGAATTGGCTGTCCATCTCCCTGTGCAGCCAACCAGAAGCGGGACACCCACGGGGGCTAGATGTGCCCAAACATGCAGGCTGGGCCCTGATTCTGGTTGACCTACATGCATAGCAGATTCCAAGCTACCTTAGTCCAGCCGTTACTGACCCTCTTCTTTCCCTGCAGCCAGACCCTCGATCTGGCCTCCCATTGTCAGGGGCTGGATGCGGGGATCTTACTGCACTCCCCTACCTCTTTGACACGGCTCGGTGGCATGATTCCCCAACATCCAGGGGGACTTATTTCACCTCTGTGGTGGAATAAGTCCCCCGTCCATGTTCACGGCTCCAGACATACAGGGGCGATTTCAGAATCGGCCCTATATGTCCAGGGTCGCGGTCCACCCATGCCCCACCCTCGCTCTGCCTTGGGCATGCCCCCTCCCGACCCTGTCTAAGCCTCCCTGCATAAACGAGCTGTTCATATGGAGAAGCATTAGCTGAGGATGGCAGGGGAACGAATAGCGGGGATGGACGACCAATCCGGACCCATCCCCACTATTCATGCCACTGAATGACCCCTATGATGAATAGAGTAACAACCAATAATTAATTAAAGTTCATATAAAATCGTAAAGCATCCCAATCGCATAAAATATTTCATAATAAGAGACAAATCAGATAACATCAACAATTTAAACTAAGGATAACTCCTCCCCTTCTCTTTCCCTGCCTCTGTCCTGCATCCCCATCTCTTCTTGTGCCCAGCAGCATGGTGCCCTTCCCGCCCAAGGGTACTATCTTGCTCAGTCAGATGACATAGATAAAGACGGCAAAAAGTCAAGATGATAAAGGAGCAAATCCAAGTGGAGGAGGAAGGTTGTGAGGACTGTTTCCTGCTGTCCCCGGAGAATACCTGTTATAAGTGAGTAACTACGCTTTCTCCGGGAACAAGCAGGAAGTCAGTCCTCACATATGGGACTCCCTAGCTAAAGGCTACTATAAGCCTGTAGGAAAAGAACCACAGTTTATTTTTATTTATTTATTTATAGTTCTTTTATACCGCACTCTTTTTCATCAGCGCGGTTTACATTAAAACAGGAATACTCATTGCAATCAACAGACTGTTGAGTTTACATATAACAGGATAATACAACTGGGATTATAACTTTGGAGAACTTTGTACATATTTGTAACTTGAAAAGAACCTATATACACAGTATAGAAATTCTTATTATCATCTTAAGGCATTTACACTTTTACTGTAAGTGTTGGAGGGTTGATGATGTGCTTTGGAAATGTAGAATGAAGAGATGGTGCTTTATGGCTTTTCTGAATTGCTTGAGGTCGGTAATAGCTCTAATGTTGGGAGGTAGGTTGCCCTCAAGGGGAGCTGTGAGCAGCAGCAATTTAGTTTGCAGAAACAGACTGCAGTAGGACCTGTGTGTCCGGTGGAACCAGCACAGAGGGTAAGAGTTGCCTAGACCCTGAAAAGTTACAGAGCACAGCATGGCCGGAGGCGTTGTCTCGTTGGGACTCCCTTACCAGGCAGTAATGAGCTGTGAAGGTATGGACTGAAGACTGGGTGGCGGCCCGACAGATGTCCAGCAATGGGACGGAGCACAGGTTTACCACAGAGGCCACCATGGCCCTGACATAGTGTGCCATGACCTGGCCCTCCAGCATGAGCCCTGCCTGCTCATAGACTAGGACAATACAGTCTGCCACCCAGGTAGACAGTGTTCATTTGGTCACCACCTCCCACAACCGACTGGGGTCATAGGAAACAGAAAGCTGAGAAGCTTTCCAGTGGCCCTGGGTAAGCTGAATGTAAGGGCCCTCTTACAGTCCAAGGTGTGGAGGACAGTCTCTACCTTACTGGTATGAGGCCTTGGGAAGAAGATGGGCAGCACCACCTCCTGGTTGAGATGGAAGGGAGATGCTACATTCGGAAGGAATTTGGGGCATGTGCGGAGCACAACCCTGTTCTTGTAGAACCTAGTATATGGTGCCTCTGCCACTAAGACTTGGAGCTCGCTAACCCTGAGAGCAGAGGTGAGCGCTACCAGGAACACCACCTTCCACTAAAGGTATCACAGGTGGCAGATAGCCAGAGGCTCAAAAGGCAGACAAGTGAGCTGTGTCAATACCACGTTAAGGTCCCATTCAGTCACCAGGGGGCGGATGGAGGGTTTTGATAGCAGAAGTACCCTCAAGAAGCGGGTTACCAGCGGCTGGACCAAGAGGGGTTTGCCTTCCACTGGGTGATGATGCACCACCAGTGTGCTGAGATGCACTCTGACAGAGTGTGATTTGAGCCTGGATTGCGAGAGATAGAGAAGGTACTGCAGCACCAGCTGCACCGGGCAGGACAACGGGTTAACCCCTTGCTCCATGCACCAGACCGAAAATCTGTGCCATTTGAAGGTGTATGCTTTCCTGGTGGGCTGCTGACGTCCTTGGTGTGGAGAGGCTATGCTCAAGAAGTCAAAAGCTCCCCCATGGCTGGGATGGGGATGATGCCTGGGGCTTGGGAGCCTTCTGCTTACGAGGGCCTTGCCCATGTCCTTTGGCCTGCTGACCCTGCTGGGGAGCTGAAAAGGTGGAAGGTTTCTGGAAGCAGCCCCTTTCCTTGAGTAGAAGGGCTTTTTACCCAAGCCCTTCCTTCGGGGAGGGGCAACAGTCTTTTTAGAGAGCCTGGCCTTCATCATGAACGGTCTCCAGCTCGACAGCCTTGTCAGTCATGGGTTTGCCAAAGAGGTTCTCCCCTTGGCATGGGACATCGACCCATTTGTCCTGAACCCACTGCTCGAGGTCGAATGACTGTAGCCATACCTGGCATCAGGAACTCATGCCCGCACCATTACTCGAGCCACCAACTGAAAGCCATCATAGGCTGCCCGAGAAATAAATCTGGAGCACTCACAGACAGCCTTGGCCAGGTTCTTGAATCGCTGCAGGGGTTCCTTGGAAAGACCAGCTGAGAAACCGGTGAGTTCCTTCACCAGGTCTCTCAGGTACATGCCAATGTACAGCTGGTAGGCCTGAATCCGACCAATGGGCATCAAGCCCTGGTAGCACTTTCTGCCAAGGATATCCAGGGTATGTGCCTCCCTACCGGGGGGCACTGATGAGTGCTTCAGCCAACGCATGGCTGACTCCACCACCATGGAGTTGTGCGGCAGCTGTGCCTTCTGGAAGCCCAGGCCCGGTGGAGTCTGTACATCGAGTCAAGCTGCTTGCTCACAACTGGCACCGATGCCAGGGTCTCCCACATATGGAGCATTAGCCGTTCTACGATGAGTGGGATGGGCACCGTAAGTGATTCCCTCAGGGAGGCCTTGTATTGGAGGATTTCTAGCTCCTCTGTCCGAGGGTCCTCCTCTGATTCCATTAGTAATGCTAGAGCCTTGGACATGTCCCTGACGAAGTCGAGCAATGCCAAGTCCTCGGGCGGTGACTGATGCCGGGGCTCCGAAGGAGGGGAGTCTGAGAGGACATCGCAGTGGCGACGGGTGTCTGGCAATTCCTCATCCTCAGTCTCCCACTCGGAATAATCCATCAAAGACTCAAGGGAAGAATGGTTCGCATGTTCCAGGCCTGAGTTCCGCCTGCAACCCTCAGAGGCCCCATGGCTGACGCCAAGCACGCTAGCTGGAGAAGACCTTGGCCCCATGGAACGGGAACCAGATTGAGACCTCAACCAAGGATTAACTCGAGGCCAAAGGGACTCAATGATCGGATCGGCCTCTGGGGACATCTTTAATGTCGATGGCCCAGTGGTCTAGACAGAGAAACCGGTAGTACCAGAGAACAGCGCCTGCTGCTGGTCCATGAAGGCAGACAAGCTGTGCTCCAGGGCCGCCATTCTGGACTTGAGCCCAGAAGGCTCCACAGCCATTGGCGAAAGCACCAAGGGACTCTGACCCGATGCCAGTTCCCCCGAAAGGGAGTTCTCAATGAGGACAGTGTCTGACAACTGAGGCCAGCCTGAGGTCAAGTCCTTCCCGGGGACCTTTGCAGGCCACTCCCTCTCCAATCCCTCGGATGAGCATTGAGGACTGCAGGACCTGGCTTGGGGCTTACCCGGCCTGTCGGAGCTGTCCAGGGACACCGCCTTCGAGGCTTTCTTCTTCTTCTTGAGTTCCTTTGAGGGAGACCCCCTTTCTGAAGAGCCACAGTTTCAATCGGGGTCCGTGAGGCTACTCCAAGATTCCGCGACTTCAGAAGAGGGCTTGGTCATTGGAGGTACTGGGGACTCTGAGAAAAACATCATGCTTCTGCTGGCGGCACTTGAGATCCTTGGTGGACATCTTTTTACAGATGCTGCATGCCGTGGGGTAGTGATCCAGCACTAGGCAGTGAAGGCAGCAGTCATATGTGTTGGTAAGGGACATTAATTTGGCACACCAATCACACTTTTTAAAGTCACTGGTAGCCATGGGGGAAAAAAGTACCTCAGCAAGGTTGAAGACCCGCGGTGCTGCCAGTTGGAAATAAAGCGTGAAGGTGCTGAAAAGAGAAAAAAAGATAAGGACCAGAAACTCGATGCCAGGGGCAGCAAGTTTGGGTGGCGGGAAGAGTACCGGTGCACTACCGGAGAGAGTATGAAACTCAGGTCGAGAAATATCAACTTTTTCTGAGGAAAGATCAGACAGACATCTGAAGGTCTCCGTGGAAAAAAGGAGACTGAGCAAGATGGCACCCTTGGGCGGGAAGGGGACTATGCATGCATGGTGGCATCTCTCAAAAGCTTTCTTTGAAAGCTAGGGGGATGTTTCCATGAGGGCTCCGTCAGCGCCAACATCATCCATATATGAGGACTGGCTTCCTGCTTGTTCCCAGAGAATATATGCTAGTGAGCCTGCCATCAGTGCCGGCAAAATTGCAGAAACTATTGTAAAGAACAAAGTTATTGAACATATACATAGCCATGGTTTAATGGGACAAAGTCAACATGGATTTAGCCAAGGGCAGTCTTGCCTCACCAATCTGCTACATTTTTTTGAAGATGTTAAATAGTAAATGACAGCAGATAAAAACCAGCATAATCCAGTAAGGTGCCACAGTTGAACATGCTGCTCCAGGCAGGTTACCCCTCTCTATTTAGAAGTTATTTATATTTGTTTTGATTCCATCCTCTTGCTATGTAGCGATTCTGTGAGTCTGTCCCATGCCTTTTTGAATTCCGTCACTGTTTTTGCTCCCACCACCTTCTTCGGGAGGGCATTCCAGGCATCCACCACGTGAAAAGGTATTTCCTGATGTTGCTTTTAAGTTTACCTCTGGATTTTCAGAAAGCATTTGACAGAATCCCTTATGAGACTCTTGAGGAAATTAAAAAGGCATGGGATAGGAGGCAGTGTCTTATTGTAGATTGGGAACTAGTTAAAAGATATACTACAGAGTAGGGGTCAATTTTCTCAATGAATAGAGATGAATAATGGAGTACTCCAGGGATCTCTACTGCTTCCACTGCTTTAGTACATTTAACATCAAAACTATGATGCGTTAGATGCAACACCATTGTGTTAACTGTCGAGGCGTGGAAAGCATTTCCCCAGCAGTTAATGCGAAGCCCTGTCCCTTAGCGCAAGCCACATTAATGCAGGTGCACTTAACCACCTATTGAGGTAGCATTAGGTGATCCAGTAATAATGCAGTTTGTGTACTCTTCGTCCCTACCCCATCCACTCGTGATCTTAATGCGAGTTAGACAGCATGAGAATTATCCCGCGCTAGCTAGCAAAGTGTGTCCCACTATGCATTCAGAGCATGCCAGAACACAGGTTGTCAGCTAACACCCTTTAGTAAAAGACCCCATTTATAAATGACCTCGAAATGGGAACAGTGAGTGAGATGATCGGATTTGTAGATGACGCAAAATTATTCAAAGCTGTTAAATTACAAAAGGATTGTGAAAAATTGTAAGAGGCTCTTGAGAAATTGGGAGACCGAGCATCCAAATGGCAGATGAAATTAATGTGGACAAGTGCAAAGGTGTGCACTTAGGGAAGAACAACCCAAACTATAGCTCCATAATGCAAGGTTCCACATTAGGAGTCACCATGAAGCAAAAGGATCAAGGTGTCATCATGGTTCAGATCCTACCTATCCGATCACACCCAATATGTAAAAACTGTACATGAATCATCATCACCCTTCCCCCAGGAGCAAGGTATCCCACAGGGATTCACACTTTCTGCCCTCCTGTTCAACCTCTATATTCAACCTTTATGCACAATTTTCAAAAATTACAAAATAGGGTATCACCTTTATGCAGACGACATCTTGCTTTACTCCCAGATTGATGTAAATAACCCCACATATCACAATCTAACTGAATGCGAACAGGAAGCTGAAAAATTGCTAAATATAAACAACTTCAAAATTAACCTTACGAAAACTGAAGTACTTATCACCACCAGAAACAAGAGGCCCTCCCCCCCCCCCCACACACACACACAAACAATCCACATACTCAACACCACCGTCCCAGTAAAGCAAGAAGTTAAATATCTGGGCATCATTTTAGACAAAACCCTTAATATGGAAGCACACATAAAACAAACTGCCAGAACCATTTTTTTCAAGTTAAGAGTCATGCAACACCTCAGACCACTCCTTGCCCCCCATGACTTCAGAACGATAGTCCAAGCAATAATTACACCCCACTTGGACTACTGTAACAGCCTCCTATATGGATTACCCAAAAAGAACATAAACTATCTCCAGATAGCTCAAAATGTCACTGCCAGAATCATAACCAAGGCACACCTAATGGACCATATCACCCCATCTTGCACAATCTCCATTGGCTTCCAATATCAAGTGTGGCTTCTGGTTCCCACAACGGTTGCCCAAATATCACCAATCAAAGAATTACTTAGACAGCAGTTGCTTTATCTACAAAGACTTTTATTCCAGCATCATGCAGAACAGCAAGGTCTGTCTATAGAAATGGCAGACAGCATTTTCTTCCTCTCTCTGTGAAGGGGGAGAAAATACTGCCCAACAATCCCCCAAAATGGCTGCCTTATATACATTTCTCCTTGTCTCAAATGTCTGTTTCAAATTAATTTTCAGTGAATCCATCATACATTCTTAGGTATCACTTTTCCCCAGGGGAGAATCTCTTTACATTTCTACATCTGGACCTGCTCATAGATCTGCTCAATTATGCATGGCCTGTGACCTCTATACATCTGGATTTGCTTTTAGGTCTGTTTATCTATGCATGGCCTGTGACCTTTGACCCCTCCTGTATTTTTCCTTCTTCTTGGCACTAATTGAAACCAGTCAGCGAGTATTTTGTGCTCATTAGTTTGAATTCTTTGCTTGACCTGTAATTTCTTGTTAGGCCCAATATTCTGCATACGTCTATCCAGAATATGGTTTCCCAGAATCCTCCATAACAGGCCGCATCTATTATCTTATAGCAAGCATATACTCTCATATAGCTATTGTCTTCTTGTCTGTCTTCTTGTCTTCTGTGCCATCCATCCTCCTGTGTAGTTTCACCAGGCAAGGGTTCAGTCATATACAGCCAATATATAAGCAGACCTAACTCAAATTTCCCAACATTCTTCACTTTTTCTTTTCCTTTTTCTTTTTTATGTGGAGGGGCAAAAGTAATCCCACTAAGGGGCATTGATAACAATAACCATTTGAGACAAAGAGGGATTATGAAGGGGCAGCGTTTGGTACTGTACTTTGCAATATCATTCTTTTACAGCATCCTAATAAAATAGGAACAATACAGCAGGCAAGAATACCAAACAAAGCAATACTTAAACGAGTTATAAAGAAAGCTGTTAGGCCTCCTCTGAGTCCGGAATACCAGCAGGCAATATTCTAAGAGAATGGAAGACATACAGCTTGCAATAATACTGAACACATCAAATATTCAACAAAGTGATGAAGAAAGCTTTGAAAATGTTACAGCAAAACTTGAGCTGGTGTGGGTATTGCAATTGCTGTAGCCCAAATGGCTTGTAGATTTTCCCAAAAGTCCCAATCAGTCTTAATAGTCTTTTCCTATTTTCAAATAATTTGGTCTTCACTTTTCACTGAAGTTTAAGTGTAAGTTCGTTTTTTCTCAAAAGTAGAATCTCTCATTCTCATAGGTGGATATCTTGGCCCTTTTTCAATGTGACACACTGATGCAGATAGGGACTCCCTCACACATTTCTGCGGTGTGTAGTTCGGATTTCTCGGGATGGTCTGCTCCATCTGGACTCTGGCCAATACCCTCTGCTGGAATCTCTGGATTTCAATTGGTGACATGGTTCCAGGTCCCATTCAGAAGAGCAGAATCCAATATTAAATGAAAAGACTAAAATATTCTAGATTAGATTTTACAATGAGACAATGCAATGTGATAAACATCATTTCATCCACATTTACTTAAGATCATAACTATCTCATATGGTATCAACTGTGTCTCTCAGTTTGATAAACTTCTTATCTCTCCATCACTGAAGATTCATTTGCTGGCAGGAAATACTCCACCATACTCTTAACTGATCTTTACATATTAATAGATTAGACAAGTTGCACGCACATATTCTGCAAGTTTGGCAAGTTTCAGAATTACTCCAATTTTTATTTGTGAAAATTTGTCATCAAATCATCCCTCTTTTTTTTTTACCCCTGCATGTCTGGCCAGTACATACAAAGGCAAAATGAGGCAAAAAGCATTTGGAAGTACCACATGGCCAGTGTGGATGTTCCAAAGCATATCAGGGTGCAAAATGCACCTAGCCTGTCTCCAGGTGTCTATTTCCAATTGTTGAGTATGTGTTGGGGCTTAAATGACTTCCTGAATTAAAGATTCTGGAGACAGCATAGTTGAATAAAATTTGTTTACATGTTCAGTAGACAGATATGTCACTTTAAATAACCTTCATCAGTTTAATGTCCATCAGAGTACCACCTCTTAATTGGCATGCTAAGAGCATCAAACAATTGTTAAAAACTTAGTATTATGGTAAACAAATAGTATATAGAAAATATAAACTTGGATTCTTCTTAATAAATATAACAACATGAGTAAACAGTGTCCTTTTGTTTTTTTTTCTCACTTAACTTAATTGGTATGGTTCAAAAATGGACATATGTGCTCATTCAAAATAGCAATTGTCTTAAACAATCTGAATAAATTCCCTACAGTATAAAAATATTTTTGTAACATTTTTATAACGGCAGTCGTAATAGGACAAATCATGACTTTTAACATGACAGCCACATGTCTCTCTCTCACGTATGACTAGAATCTATTGTATATACTGTTCTCAGTGAAAGTGCTGAACAAGGCAAAATAATTATCCTGAGTCATTCATTACACTAATACTTTTGCATGTCAAGGGAGACTTCAAAGCAGTGCTTGGGCAAGCTTCACCTTACCGGCATGCTATCTTAAGAACTGCAGATGGACAAACAGAACTAGACAGACATGTTAAAAAAACAAACCTCTGTGCTGTAGGAGACTTTGTCTAATCAATTCAATTTAATGTTATTGTTTTATGTGTAAATAACTTTACAAATATTCTCATATTTGTCTGGGAACTAAGCTCCATTTTTTCACCAAATTTGTTCTGCACATGTGTAAACTAAAGTAAATTTGTATGTCATAGTGCTACAATATAGTGTATTCCTAAAATTGAAACTTAAAAAAAATATTTCAAAACAAAGTACACTGTTTTCTCTCTGGACCCCAACATATAAAATTCAAATACAGAAAAACAGATGAATTTATCCTAAAATTCAGCAACTCCCATGTTACTGTCCTTAGTCATTAGTCATTAGCACTGAGCTTAAGAATACAAACACTCCTTTTCACATTTAAATTGAATGAGACTGGTGTCAAACGGAACTGCAAACTAAACAATAGATCTCTCTTCCGTCCTTTAAACAAAAGTTAAAATAAAACTTAGTTACAGCTCTTTTGGGTTTCTGTAATTTATGAACAATAAGCATGTCCTCTATGAAATACTTGCAACAATATATAAAATTCTGTTTTACTTTTAATTTTGCTTGATCAAAACCAAACATATAACTTCTCATTCACTCGGGATTTAATCATTTCCAAATAGCATTGTCCTGTCAGGGTTGTCAAACCCCCACTCTGAAGGGCAAAGGACAACAAACAGATTCTCCAATTTCATGCCTTGATTATTTGATCTAACATCTAGGAGCACTTGAACAGCTGACCAGCCCATCTGTGAGCAGCCCTTTGGGGAATTCTGAAGCAGTATGCTTTTCAGCTTGTTAAACTCAGGACCTTTTTAAAAAAACAAGTAAAAAGTATTTTCTTCATAATCTTATATAAGGATTTTCTCCAACAATGTAATACTAACTAAACATCTTTGCATCACAAGGTTACATATTTTCTTAACTTTTAGAGCTATTTTTCCTTGGTTACAAAATCCAGCTGTAATCTTTTCCCTTTATTAATTTGATCTTAAATTTGTAAAAGTCATAAGAACATGACAAAACTGATCTTGTATCACTGAGTCAAAACTAATCAAACAGAATTTCTTAGCATTACAACGATTTTTTTTATTAATCTCAGGTTAATTAAGATCTTCCACATTTTTTAGAAAAATCAAAATAAGCTTCTCAAAAAGTAACACATTCATAGAATTTCGTTCCGCATTGTGTACAACTGCCCTATGACCTATCGCAGACCCAGGCAGAGCTATTTAATCTCCTGACACACAGAAAACAGCAGACAATTTTTTTTTAACCAGGATATACTCAGATCCCAAATTTAAAAAATAAAACTTACACATATGGATCAGACTTATTCACTGCACACAAATATGCACAGGGGAAAAAGAAACAATTTGAAATTTTCAGGCTGTACTTGTAACTATAAACTATTTTTCTTTGTTTTTCTACCAGTCAGATCACTGCACACAATAGCTGGCAGTTCAGAATAAAACACTGTCAATTATCTGTGCGGTCTGCTTCTAAGATTCTCACTTCAGTGTACAATACATTCAGATCCCAATCCACTAACTCAGAAAATCCATTCCATGTTACAATACATTCAGACAGACAGGAGTGGAAAAACTAGCTGTATCAGCACATCAATTACTACAGCAGACCCTAGAAGATTTTTACGTTGTTTTCAATATTCTAAAGAAGACAGGAAAGGCTTGGAAAAATAAACAAACACCGCTTGTCACTTGCGTTCCAGGGACTCCGGGCCAACGGTTTTACCCTCTCCAGAGACTGGGGCGTCTTACAAGCACATAGATATTGTGGGAGAAAATAAAAGCAAACAGATACACTCTCCAGGAATTCCACACTTAGTTCAACTTAAACAAATAATTCTAATTAGTTCAGCTCCAGGGACCATAAAATCTACTGGAGTAGCCAGTAATGACAGGACAGGGTTTGCTAAAGACTAAAACTAAAAAAAAACACAGGACATAGTTAAATGCATTATACCTAACAGCCTATCTGGTCAGAATACTGAAACTGAACTAGACCCACTCCCCCTTGGTTATTTAATGCAGCTTCAGTCAGCTCCGTCATTGACCTTGATCTGGAACTTGTAAAGTAATTCAATTCAAAAAGATACTTAGAAAGCTATTCTTCAATAAATTTAATTGTCACCCTCTCTGGTCTGTGAGCATCCCAGATAAGGGGATCATCCCCGTTTTTCTATAAATATTCTCCTTAGCTGTCCCTCTTTCTAAAATCTGTAAACCTGGTGTTTTCACTGTTTGGGGACAGGGGCAATTAATTTCGCCTTTTACCAATAGCAAATTGAACCTCCTTATATACAGAGGCACGCGTAATTTCGCTTTTAGGTGGAAATCCAAACCTCATAGTTAACAGAGGCGCGAAATGAATCCAGGACTCATATAAACATACAACTCTTGGGCTTCATCTAAACCCAGCCAATCCCCTCGCGGGGGTATGGAAACGTGGATAAAGACACACACTCGCTTCATATCAATGATATGTACAGTCTCAAGCGTACACCAATCAATCCTGGAAAAAAAAAAAAAGACCTAATGTCTGGGCAAAACTTTCTTTCCCTAATCATTCCCTAATGTTACAACTAAATACAGAGATACTCTAACAGTTTTCTTACATAACAAAATATTAATTACATACTTACCCACCACTCGAACCCGGGCAAGTCTTCTGTCCTTTCATACAGACAGGGAAACTGAACACTCACCAATAGAGTCATCCTAGGGTATCAAAATCTCTCTCGACGTCACTCAGAGCGGTATTCCCATCTTCTGTACCAGCAGAAGGAATCCTCTTCTCCTAATGAGAAGGTATTCTCATCCCCTGTTTTTTTTTTCTGTGAAAAACAGGAGGTAGTCCCTCTGACAAGTAAAACTGCAGTCAGAGGAGTCCTTGGGCAATTTAGAAAAATTAGAGGGGCTTCGGCACCAATAATTGTGGCTTCTGGTTCCCACAATGGTTGCCCAAATATCACCAATCAAAGAATTACTTAGACAGCAGTTGCTTTATCTACAAAGACTTTTATTCCAGCATCATGCAGAACAGCAAGGTCTGTCTATAGAAATGGCAGACAGCATTTTCTTCCTCTCTCTGTGAAGGGGGAGAAAACACTGCCCAACAATCCCCCAAAATGGCTGCCTTATATATATTTCTCCTTGTCTCAAATGTCTGTTTCAAATTAATTTTCAGTGAATCCATCATACATTCTTAGGTATCACTTTTCCCCAGGGGAGAATCTCTTTACATTTCTACATCTGGACCTGCTCTTAGATCTGCTCAATTATGCATGGCCTGTGACCTCTATACATCTGGATTTGCTTTTAGGTCTGTTTATCTATGCATGGCCTGTGACCTTTGACCCCTCCTGTATTTTTCCTTCTTCTTGGCACTAATTGAAACCAGTCAGAGAGTATTTTGTGCTCATTAGTTTGAATTCTTTGCTTGACCTGTAATTTCTTGTTAGGCCCAATATTCTGCATACTTCTATCCAGAATATGGTTTCCCAGAATCCTCCATAACAGGCCGCATCTATTATCTTATAGCAAGCATATACTCTCATATAGCTATTGTCTTCTTGTCTGTCTTCTTGTCTTCTGTGCCATCCATCCTCCTGTGTAGTTTCACCAGGCAAGGGTTCAGTCATATACAGCCAATATATAAGCAGACCTAACTCAAATTTCCCAACACAAGCCGTATAAAATATAAAACGATAATCACCACATTCAAGCTACTCAATAATATTGCACCTTCCTATCTTACATCTCTCATAAATGTTCAATCTGACACCAGAAACAGAAGAAAAAGCAAGCAGAACCTCCTTAATGTTCCAACATCTTTCCGCAAAACCAAACAAATAACAAGCAACAGAGCATTCACCTTCACAGCCCCTGTCCTATGAAACTCTCTGCCAGACTCACTACGATCACTCAAGGACCTACAAGCATTCAGGAAGGAATTAAAGACCCTTCTCTTCATCAAACACTACAGTAGCCACAACATTAGCAGCACCTGGTCAGCTCCATCCCTCAGTATCCCACACCCAGACATAATCTCCCCAAAAAGCATAAATTACAACCGGCATTTGTAGCGATATACTTCTAGTAGTAATATGTAAACAGTTCCTGGTGTAACTACAACAATGTTACGACTTGAGTTACAATGTATATAGTTTAGCAAGTATGAATGTATATAGTTACATCTGAGTTACAATATATATTGTTCAATTCTGTTCTATGTAACTGTTGTTCCATGTAAACCACCCCTGATCTCTGGAAGGGGTGGTATAGAAAACCTGTCCAAATAAAATAAATAAATGGATAATACGTTGAAATCCTCTGCTCAGTGTGCAGCAGCAGCAGCTAAGAAAGATAATAGAATGCTAAGAATTTTAAGGAAAAAAATGGGGAAGAAAACAAAGGATATCATAATGCCTCTGTAGTGCTCCATGGTGCAATCGCATCTTGAGAATTGCATCTAAAAAAAGATACAGCAGAATTAGAAAATTTACAGAGAAGGGTGACCAAAATGATAAAGGAGATAGAAGAATACCCCTGTCAGGAAAGACTTAAAGATTAGGGCTTGGAGAAGAGACTGCTGAGGGGGAATATGATAAAGGTCTATAAAATAATGAGTGGAGTAGAACAAGTAAACATGAATTGCTTGTTTACTCCTTCAAAAAGTACAAAACCTAGGAGACATGCAATTAAGCTACAAAGGAGTACATTTAAGACTAATCAGAGAACATATTTCTTCAGTGAATGTGTAATTAAGCTCTGAATTTGTTGCCAGAGGATGTAGTAAAGCGTCCTACATCTGTTTGGTTTTGAGTCTTTTTCTTTACCACAAGTAGTTTATCCTGGTGTTGTAACTTCAAATTTAATTGATGTGATTCTTGGAAACTTCTTTATATCTAAATCTAGACAAGTGCAGGTCAGTGCACCAGGCCCCATCTCTGTCCTTGTTCAAATCCAGGCTAAAACCCCACCTCTTCACGGCTGCTTTTGAATTCTGTCTCTCGTATGTGTTTATACAGAGTTGTGTATGCCTTGTAGCGCTATACAAATGATAAATAGCAGCAGTAGTAGTAGTAGTAAAATCTGTTAATGTAACTGGGTTTAAAAGAGGTTTGGACAAGTTCTTGGAGGAAAAGTCCTTAAACTAAAGTGGACTGGTGGATATCCATTGCTTATCTCCAGAATAAGCAGCAAGGAATCTGTCTACCTTTTGGGATCCTATCAGGTACTTGTGACCTGGATTGGCCACTGTTTGAAACAGAATACTGGGCTTTATGGACCTTTGGCCTCACCCAGTATGGTAAATCTTTTTTTTGTGTGTGTGTTCTTAGCCCTTACCATCTGTAGGCTGCTCTCCTTTCTTCCTCCCATTCCTTGCTACTGCTCTGCCACTAATTGGGTCATTCGGAATCCTCTTTCTCTAATTCCTGCACTGCAGCTACATGATGTTAGCAACATACACATAACATGCCTTTTAGCAGGGTTGCAGCATGACATGGTAGGTGGGGCTTTGACAGCAAGTGCTTCCATTCATTCATTTCATTCATTACCCTTGCAGCAACAGCTTTTAATTAGGCATTTGCTTGGAGTGACAGTTCATAGGGAAAGGTGATTGAGGCATGACTGATGGAAGCAGTTGGTCCTACTGCTGCCACCCCCAAAATTATAGTGCTCTATGTGGATCCCTAGTTTGTCTAGTGCTTCTTCCAGCCCTGACTCTGATTTTGAGGCAAATTCAGTAATGTGCGTCCTTGACCCATCCGGACGTCCAGATATCTGGATGGCCTGGGGATGCACCTGATTCTGCTCCTGCAGGGGCTAGACGGCCCCGTGGAAGCAGAATCGTGGTATAAGGCCAGGACATCCAGGATATGCCCCGATTCAGGCACCCTGAACATCCAGACACTTACCCAGCTAGCCCAGCCAGGCCATACGGCCTATCCAGTCTGCCCTTCTATGCCAACTACTAAAATCTACAGTCCTTTTTTTCCTTTAGAGAACTTCTGCATCTGTCCCATGCTTTCTTGAATTCAGATACAGTCTTTTTCTCTATTACCTCCACTAGGAGACTATTCCATGCATTACTACTACTACTACTAATGTACTTACTATTTGTATAGCACTACAAGGCGTACATTCTACCACTCTTTCCATAAAGATACTGCCCTTGTCTTCGCCAACTGTGCTGGAAGGCCACTCCAAACATTTGTAGCTGCCTTCTCATGGTCCTTTTGCTGTTCACAAGCAATTGCTTCTAATTCCAATAGATACAGTTGTGGTCAACATTATTGGCACCCTTACAATTCAACCCATTAGTCCAGTATCTACTAAAAGAAAAGTGACCAGGGAAATGCCTTTGGACTATAAATGTACAGATATTTCACATATAAAAGAATCAAATAAAACAAGACCAATTAAAAAAGGAAACAGTATAAAAAGGACATTGCCAGGACATGATTACTGACACCCTTATAAGCAAGTAAAATCAGTTTGAACAGAAGAACAACATTCCCACTGCAGTAAACTTAAATGCACCTGTGATAAATTGTCAGTACTCAAGTACAAAAGAATAGTTAAAATGGAACAAATGAACTGTTTTAAACTGGCCAGCAATGAATCCTGATCTCTATCTAATCGAGAATCTTTGGAAGGAGTTGAAATCTGCCATTCGTAAAAGGAATCCTGGAAACCTTCATAAGCTGGAACAAATCACAGTTGAAGAGTGGGAGAAACTAACATCAGGCAGATGTACAAAACTTATAGACAGCTACAAGAAATGTTTGGAGGCTGTCATTGCTGCCAAGGGTTGTGCAACCAAATATTAGTGAAGGGTATCATTATTCCTGTCCAGGTCATATTTAGTTTTTTTTCTCAGAAATTACTATGTCGAAATTGCACCAATATCTCTTTTTTTTTTTTTTTAAACTTTTATTTTCATTTTATAACAATAACAATACACACAGTAATAAAACAAGGATGATTGCATCAAAATAAAATGGAATAAACCGGAAAATAACCCCATCAACCCTCCCCCCCTATGCTTCTTCTCTAGATAATAAAAAAAAAGAAAAGAAAAGATATTAACCCAGGCATGGGGTCCATAGCAATTATGTTAGAACATAAACATAACAGTCATGATATACTATGGATCAAGAGAGAGATATAACTAGACAGTCAAGTGCGAGCATTTGGCCGACTGCACGAAATCTGTGAGTAATTTCCATTTAGACACCTGGTAGCGGGCCTGAAGGGAAGGGGTAGCCCTACGAGGAATTTGTTCAAACTTACTATATAGACAGACACAATTCCACCATTCTAGAGGACTCAGTGAAGAGCTATTTTTCCAATATTTCATGATTAACGATATGGCAATACCCATTAGAAAGTCAAGGAGGAAGTAAGCAGACTTCGGGAGAGAGGGGATGCCCGCTGCAGAACGGAGTCCCACTATTTTCCAGGAGAGTGGCTCAGTAAAGTGTAAGATAGATTGAATACGACCCCAGACCCGGCTCCAGTAGTGTTGTAGTGCGGGGCATTCGTACATGACATGAGTGAGGGTGCCTGTAGCTGCATGGCAAGTCCAACATTGATTACTCAGAGTAGAAGTCCATTTGGCCAGTCTATCAGGGGTATAGAAACAGCGATGGGCAAAGAAGAAAAGCGTCTGGGTTAAGGAAGCCGAGCGGGAAACACGAACCACTTTGCTCCAGAAGAGGTTCCAATGTTCAGGGGTTAGAGTTACACCCAATTCTCGCTCCCAAGTCTGCTGTGCAGAAGGGGGGACAGCATTCTGAGGAGCACAAAGAGTTTTATAAAAGGTGGAAGCAACACCGGACTGAGCCCCAATAAAGGAGACCACCTCAGTTATCCCTTGGTCATGAGGAGTTAGTGGGGGAAAAACCCCAGCACTCTTGAGACAGTGCTGCAACTGAAGCAGTTGAAAATAGTATTTAGAAGGAAGGCCAAACTCACAATGGAGCTCATTAATGGACTTCCAGCGAGCATTGTGAAACAGTTGATTGGGAGTCCAGATGCCTCTGGAATACCAGGGACTCCAGGCCACCGGCTTATGTTGAATTTGGAATCGAGCATTATGCCAAATTGGAAGCCTATCTAGTGGGCAAGCTAGGGAATCTAGGGAGCTGATGAGAACATTGAAGGAGCGAAGTGTATCCAGGAGCATTGGTGGATAGTGGGCATCTAGTGGGAAAGTCATTCCAGGGAGATAGCTAAGTGGAATGGGCTTACAGAGGTCTTCTTCTATATCTAACCATATTGGTCTGGACGGGAAAGAAGCGTCCAACCAACGGGCACCCTGTTTGAGAAGAAAAGAGAGGTGATAGTTGAAAAAATCAGGAAATCTTATCCCACCATGTTCCTTATCTGACTGAAGTTTATGTTTCGCTATTCTAGGCGGTTTGTTCTGCCACAAAAATCTGATCAACAGGCCCTCGATATCTTTGTAGGTGTGTCGAGGGAGAAGGCACGGTAACATTTCTAAGACATAATTAACCTTGGGAACTATCATCATCTTTATGGTATCCATACGGCCCCACCACGTAAGAGTAAGTGGAGACCAACGTTGGGTGAGCTCACGGACCTTGGTGATTAAATTTTTGACATTAAAAGCGACGGTTTCTTCGAGAGGATAACAGTAATGTACCCCTAAATATTTTACCATACGGGGCTGCCATACAAAAGGAAAGGTTTGCAAGTCTGCTTGGTGAACCTGGTGGTTTAGGGGAAAGGCGACTGATTTGGTCCAATTAATTTTGTAACCTGAAAGTTGAGAATAGCGGTCAATTAGATCCAGAACAACAGATACGGAGTCTAAGGAAACAAAAAGCATAAGATCATCTGCATACGCTGAGACTTTTATATCCCGACGGGGAAAGGGAGCGCCGTGGATATGTGGAGACTGACGGATTAACAGGATTAGGGGTTCTAACGCAAGATCAAAAAGTAAGGGGGAAAGTGGGCACCCCTGACGGGTGCCTCTTTGCAGTAAAAAGGGCTGGGACTTCAATGTGTTGGCACAGACACTAGCAGTTGGTTGAGAGTATAGCACTTGAAGGCAACGGAGAAAATTATCGCCGAAACCAAACCAACGGAGGGTCGCAAATAGGAATGGCCATTCTAGCCGGTCAAAGGCTTTTTCGGCATCTAGGGAAAGGCCAACCAGTGGACGATCGTGGGAGGCCATATTAGTTAGTACATGACAAAGAGTCCTGGCATTATCAGCAGTTGATCTGCCGGGAATAAATCCACATTGATCTGGATGTATTAAAGTGGTCATTTTGTGAGAGAGCCGAGTAGAAAGAATAGTGGCGAAGATTTTATAATCTGCGTTAAGCAGGGAGATGGGTCGGTAATTGGCTGTCAGGTGTGGGTCTCTCCCCTCCTTCTCAAAGACCACTATGTTGGCCTCTGAAAAGGAACCAAGGGAGGATCCGTCGGCTACTAGGGTAGTAAAGTATTGCTGCAAAAACGGGGCCAGATCAGAGCTGAAAGTTTTGAAGAACTCAGCCGGAAGGCTGTCTGGACCCGCAGCACGGCCGGAGGCACATCTTTTAATTGCATCCTGTATTTCCACAAGAGTAAACGAATGATCAAGGGCCGTGCATTCCTCAGCCGAGAGAGTAGGACGCTGTACACCAGCTAACAAGCGGTCGAAATGTTCAGGAACAAACTCACATTCAGATTTATACAAGCTAGCATAAAAATCGCGAAAAAGCTCTAAAATCTCATGATCTTTTGTGACAAGGCCATTCCCAGATGGGCTTCGGAGAGCTGCTACCCGTTTGGCTTCTTTTTTCCCCTTCAAAGCATTAGCTAGTAGTTTACCAGCGCGATTATTTTCCCGGTAATACAATCCCTGCTGGGATGCTATATTTCTAACAGCGGCATTATGCAAAATCTTGTTGTACTGAAAACGGAGACGTTGCAAACGAAGCAGAACACATGGGTCTGTTCGGGACGTAAGAATACGTTCACCAGCCTGTATCTGTTGTTCAAGGATCACCAATTGTTGCCTTCTTTGTTTCCCAAGACGGATTTGATAACTAGTCACCGTGGCTCGAATAGACGCCTTAAAACCCTCCCACCAGGCCCAGTTCGTTGTGTCAAGGGGAGAGTTAAAATGAAAGTAATCTTGTATGGCAGCCCGTATTACAGTTTGAAAATCCTGTTGGTCTAGGAGAGACCTATCAAAAGACCATGCTCGGGGACTTGCATTTTGCGCAGCAGTGTGTATCGTAAAAGATATGGCAGCATGGTCTGAAATGTGCAAGGGGTGAATCTTAGCCATACCAATCTGCGATACCAATGTTTTAGATAAAAGAAAAAAATCTATTCGGGATTGTGATTGGTGAGGAGCGGAGAAAAAGGTAAAATCCAAATCAGAAGGATTCAATAACCTCCATATGTCCACCAAAGCCAAATCAGCGATCATAGCTGTAAGTATGGAGAGACTCTTGGGTGGACCACAGGTTCTAGGCGGCTGCCGATCCACCAGAGGGTCGAGGACCTGATTAAAGTCTCCTCCCAGTATTAGTGGGGTATGAGCGGAGGCTTGCGCAGCTTGTGCAATTTTAGCAAAAAAACCAGGATTGTCAACATTTGGAGCATAAATACAAATACACGTGAATTCTAGATCCCCCACTTTGAGATGAGCGCGAGCCCATCTACCCTCATTATCTGAGCTAATATCTAGCACGGTGGCCTGCAGGGATTTCTTAACAAGTATGGCAACACCACAGCGTTTAGCAACAGCGGGAGAATACGCCACAACAGCATAAGGCTTGACATTAAGCTTTAGTGTTTCTTTAGCATTTAAATGCGTTTCTTGAAGCAGTACTAAATCAGCATGCTCAGTATTCAAATAGCTAAGAATTTTCTTCCTTTTGATTGGACTATTGATACCTTTGACATTCAATGATAAGAGCTTACAGAAAGCCATCTAGTAATATACAAAATTCTGAGAGAACATGAAGTTGCACATTATTCCCTAAACTATGCATATTGGTAGCAAATGACTGTACACACAACATGAAATAATAAACTTTTGGTAGAAAGCATAAATAACCCCAAAAAAAAAGAGACAGGCACCGAAGTGCACTAGAGAAGAAGCAAAACCCCAACTATTACTGGCGACCATGAGTCTGCGGGGGGAAGCCCCAGAGAAGGCCCGATACTGGCCATACTCCCTGCAGCAGGAACAAGTCCCGGGAGCCACCGAAGGGTGCAGAGAAGCAGGATGGCGGTTCAAAGAAGTAGGTCAGGAGAGCAGTCCAACCGCGTCCGCAGCGAAATCACTGCGATAGGCCCCAATGAGGTAGAGATTTAAGAGAGCTTTGAACAGCAACACAGCTTGATGGTAACATCAACGCATCAGTTCAGCTTCTTTAGAGTCCAAAAATGCAGCGAGGAGGTCAGGATCCTCGAAGGTCCTGGTATGGTTATGCAGCGTAACGCGTAGCTTTGCCGGATACAGGAGACCAAATCGGGCCTGCAGTTGCTGAAGGCGAGGGCGATAAGCAAGAAGCTTCTTTCGGCGGTCCATCGTGGGCTTAGAGAGATCAGGGAAGAAAGACACTTTATGCCCATCTATCTCGAGGTGATGATTAGCCCGGGCAGCAGCCAGAATTTGCTCTGCTTGTTGATAGCGCAGTAGCCGAAAAATGATGGGCCTGGGAGTCGTCCGGTTGAGCGCCATATTAGTGGGGACACGATGTGCCCGGTCTATCTCCAGGTCCTTAAGAAACGTCGTCTTCAATAGAGAGGGTAGAATATTGCCCAGATATTCCCGCAGATCTCCTGCTTCTACGCCCTCTGGAGCTCCAATGAGTCGAATGTTATTGCGACGAGCTCTATTATTGCTATCTTCAAGTTCCTTTTGAAGGAGCAAAATCTGGCGTTCAGCTTTATCGATCTTCCCCATTCGCACCGCGTGCGATTCAAGAGTCTCCGCCATTTTGTCTTGGCGCAACGAGAGGCCCTCGAGCCTTTCCTGCATCATGGTAAGGTCCTCACGCATGGCGCGGATCGCTTCTCCGTTGGATTGTACCAGTTCCTTTACACCACGAATCTCCTCGAGTATCACCCGCTGCATTTCAGGGCTCTCACAGAGCGGCGCCATCTTATGCGGGGAAGGCAGTTCCGTTTTAGAGCGTTTGCCGTGCGACGAAGTGGGGGAGCCGAAATCTAGGCGCTGTGGTTTAGGTCCCGCCATCCCTCCGATGCGCCCCGGCGATTTTAAAGCAAAATAGTGAAGTTTTGCAGGAGTTTAGTCAGGATTCTGTGTAGGCCTCTCGGGAGCTTCAGCACAAGGCGTCTACCCCGTTGGACATCAGGCTCCGCCCCCCACCAATATCTCTTTTTGTTGTATACCTTTGAGCATACTATTAAAATATTTCCAATTATTTCTCAAGATATTGTACACACTATATCTAAAATGCAAGGGTGCCAATAATGTTGACCACGACTATATTGCCTATGAACTCCTAAATTGCCTACCAACACAACAGAGCCATAATTCGTTTTCCTCAGAGCCCCTGTGGCCATAGGAGCCAAAATGACTGGGGATACTCAACACAACCTGGGCAAAAAAAAAAGAAAAATAAAGCATAGTAGAGTCTTGGGCACTACTGACCAAGCCATCTTTAAATGTATAGAATAGAAAGTGATGCATACACAAGGAGGACTCATGTAACCAAAGGAAGAGCTAAGGAAGCACAGAAAGTCCCATCAGTCTCTTTTCCCTCATCAACCCCAGTTCACCCCCAATTCACTATTCACTTCATTCCCCCCCCCCCCCCCACAGCCCTTCAATATCACACCCTCTCTATTCCTTCAAGTTAGGCCTGGCCACATTCTCCCCCTCCCAGCCAGTTCTCTTCCCTACCTAGCCTGTCCACACCACACATTCTCCTCTTCTAGGCTACCACCACTTCTATTTCAGTCTACATTCCTATGAATCTCTTCTTTCTCCTATCACCTTTTGCCCTCACTTCCTACTCCCAATGCATTGCTTAACTTATGTTTGGAGGTAGGGTACTTAATATCACCCTATCTGCTCCACTCCCCCATTCTAAACTCCTGTGCTTCCTACTTCCTCCTGTCCTGACCTAACCTTCTGCATTTTCCCCTCCAGTTCCTCTTCCCATTAGATTCCCATAAGATATGCCATACTGGGTCAGACCAAGGTCCATCAAGCCCAGTATCCTGTTTCCAACAGTGGCCAATCTAGGTCATACGTACCTAGCAGTTTCCCCAAAAGACACAGGTTCTGCAATGCTTGTACTGGATCAAGCATTGATATCCTGGGTCCCTTCTTAATAATGGTTTATGGACCTTTCCTCCAGGAACTTGTCCAAACCTTTTTTAAACCCAGCTACACTAACAGCCTTTACTACATCCTCCAGTAACAAATTCCAGAGTTTGATTACACATTGAGTGAAAAAATATTTTCTTTTATTAGTGTTAAATAGTTTACCCTGTAGCTTCATTGTATGTCCCCTAGTCTTTCTATATTCTGATAACGTAAACAATCGATCTATGTTTACCCGTTCCACTCCGTTCATTAATTTATAGACTTCTATCATATCTCCCCTCAGCCGTCTCTTTTCCAGGTTAAAGAGCCCTAACCTATTTAGCCTTTCTTCATAGGAGTATCCTTCCATCCCCTTTACCATTTTGGTGGCTCTTCTCTGAACCTTTTCTAATAATGCTATATCCTTTTTAAGATACGGCGACCAGAATTGCACACAATATTCAAGGTACGGTCTCACCATGGAACGATATAGAGGCATTATAATATCTTTTGTTTTATTTTCCATTCCTTTCCTTATGATACCTAGCATTCTATTTGCTCTCTTGGCTGCCGCTGCACACTGGGCCGAGGGTTTTAACATGTTATCCACAATGACGCCTAAATCTTTTTCCTGGGTGGTGGTTCCTAATGTGGAACCTTGCATTGTGTAACCATAGTTTGGGTTGTTCTTCCCTAGGTGCATAACCTTGCACTTGTCCACATTAAATTTCATCTGCCATTTTGATGCCCAGTCTTCCAATTTATCAAGATCCTCTTGCAATTTTCTACAATCCTCTTGGGTTTTAACAACTTTAAATAGTTTTGTGTCATCTGCAAATTTGATAACCTCACTCGTTATTCCACTTTCCAGGTCATTTATGAATATGTCAAAAAGCAGCGGACCCAGCACAGATCCCTGGGGTACACCACTATCCACCTTTCTCCATTGGGAAAATTGGCCATTTAGCCCAACCCTCTGCTTTCTATCTTTTAACCAGCCCTTCCTACCCAGCTCTCATCCCCTGAAGGCTAGGCTCACCCACCCCTTCACTGAACCCTATCTCACTCCTCTTTAGCAAATTTGGCGTAGCCCAGTGTTTACTACTATTAATAGTAATAATTTGTATAGTGCTACAAAGGTGTATGCAGCGCTGTACATATAGACATATAGATGTAAGACACAGTCCCTACTCATCAGAACTTACAATCTAATCAAGATGAAAACACATCACAAAAGAGTATGGCAAGATACTGTACACATAAGTAGTGGACAAAAGGATGAGGAGCATCAGGATCCAAAAGAAGCCTCAAAGAAATGGGTCTTCAGCCTGGACTTGATTAGGGCAGAGAAGGAGCCCGCCACACCAACTCAGGTAGTTTGTTCCAGGTATATGGAGCAGCAAGGTGGAACGAATGGTTTGGAGTTGGGAGTGGCAGAGAAGGGCACAGATAAAAGGGATCTGCCAGAGGAGCGGAGTTCCTGAGGAGGAGTGTAGAGTGAGATAAGAGAGGAAAGCTAGAGGGGAGCCACAGAATGAATGCACTTGTAGGTAAGTAAATGAACTGGATGAGGAAATGGATAGGGAGCCAATGAAGTGACTTCAGAAGAGGGGTTACATAAGCACAGGAAGCACAGGTTAGAGCAGTTACCTGGTGACCAGAGTCTAAGGTTGAAATCACACTAGCGCTTTTTGTGGTCTTAGGCAAGTCACTTAACCCTCCATTTCCTGAGGTACAAACTTAGATTGTAAGGCCTCTGGGGACAGGAAAATATCTACTGAACCTGATTGTAACTTGTCTTGAACTACTACTGGAAAGGCATGAGCTAAATACTACTACTAAAAAAAATGTATTGTTCCCCCTTCCCCACAGGCATGGATCACATTCTTATTTCCCCATTCTAAAGCCCCAGCACATCTGATTCCTGGGACCATTTCCATCTTCCTATCCCTTGCAGGCCATCTTCTAGAACTCATGGATTGCAGGACAGCAGAGTTTCATGCCCAAAAGGTCACTATGAGTTGCTTTACTATCTGTTTGTCCAAGCCTTGGAAGCTCAGAAGTCAGCATCTTCACAATCCCAAGACCACAGCTTCACATAGTGCTTTCTGCCCTCAGCCTGCTGATCCCAGAGATCCCATGCTAACTGATACAATCCAGCTGATATGAATTCAAAAGTGAGCACACATATTGCTCCACTGTATGCCAGCCTACCTGATAAAGCTCTAATATTCACAGAGTAAATGGCTGGCCTGTGAGCTGAGTTAGGGCTGACTAGGCTAACTGATGTCCTGTGCAAAATCAGAAATTGTCATCCCTTTTGGTGGTAACAGTATTGGCATAGTGCCCCCTCCTTAAGGGGTGGTGGTAACTCCAAAGAAAATTAATTTTTAAAAGATTTTGCAGACCATAGCATCATATACTGACATAACTCCCTCTAGCTCTCTCATGACCTTCTAATAAAATATCTTATTTAACTTGCTGATTGCAGAGCTGGAGAAAAAAACATAAAAGAAAGATGGCAGATACAGATCATATGATCTATCCATCCATCCCATCTACTAAACTCTACGGGTCCGATATTCTTCTGGGACGGCTATGCGCTGCTATGGCACATAGCTGTCTCCGCCAATCTTTAACCCTTGATATTCAATGCCGGGGTCATATGCGGCGCTGGCACTGAATATCCAGGATTGTCGCACAGCCTTCAAGCCTGCAGAAGCTAACCGGGCAGTGGAGATATTGAGCCAACACATCCAACTGATAGCTAAAACCTGTCGTTTCTTTCTCTACAACATTCACAAAATTTGTCCCTTCCTTTCTGAGCACACTACTACGACATTTATCCACTCTCTAGTCACCTCCCATCTAGACTATTTGCAACCTCCTCCTTGCTGGTCTCCCTCTGAATCATCTCTCTCCCCTTCAATCTGTTCAAAACTCGGCTGCACAGCTAATCTTCCATCAGTGTTGATATACTCATATTACTCCTCTTCTCAAGTCACTTCATTGGCTCACTATCCGTTTCTGTATCCAATTCATACTTCTATTAACCTATAAGCACATTCATTCTGCTGTTCCTCATTACCTTTCCTCTCTTATCTCTCCCTACACCCCTCTCAAGAACTCTGCTCTTTTGGTGGATCGCTTCTGTTTGTGCCCTTCTCTTCCACTGCCAACCCCAGACTTCGATTCTTTCACCTTACTGCTCCTTATACTTGGAACAAACTACCTGAGTCTGTACATCAGGCTTCATCTCTGATCCTTTTCAAATTCAGACTGAAAACACACATCTTTGAGGCTGCTTTTGGTCCTGATCTTCTTAGTCTCCTATGTGTTTCCTTACCATACCCCTAGATGTATTCTTGTACTCAATTGTTATATTGTCTTTCTTAACTAGATTGTAAGCTCTGATGAGCTGGAACCATTTTTTACATGTGCCTGTATAGCGCTGTGTATGCCTTGCAACACTATACAAATGATCAGTAGTAGTAGTAGTCTTTCCTGATCCCTGGCTGTTACCCTAACCACTAGGCTACTCCTCTCTCTACATATGCATTGTGGTTATCTCAGAAATAAACAGACTGGATAGAAGTCAGTATATCAAATACATTTTTTACTGAAATATGCCAGTACCAAAAGAATTTCTCTCATGTGCCCATGCTCAGATTCACATGAATCTTTCCCTAGGCCTGATGCCACCACTCTCCCCTTCCCTGCACCATCTTAACCTTCCCTTCCTTTTTCCCTCCTTTTGAAGTTTATAATATATAATAGACAAGAGGCATATCAAAATGCTCTTGGAAATTCTTGGCACCCAATAAAATTGGGAATATTTCTGTATCTTTCTGCCCCTATACTTAACCCCTGCCATGTTTTTATTTGCCTTCCAGTGTGGGAGGGGTAAGGGCAAAGAGATAGAGAGCAGGGCAGGGGGTGAGGGGAAACACAGCTCTTTCATTCTGTTCTCCTGTCTTCCATTCCCTGCCCTGCTCTGTCTTCCACCCCTTCACCATACATCCCCCTCTCTGTCTTCATACCTCTCCTACATGTTTCTGGCCCATACTACTGCTGCTGCTGCTGCTGCTGCTGCTGTCCCCAGATCTCTATGACCCAGTATTTCTTCCCTCCACCAAAGTCAAGAATCTTCTCTTTCCTCCATCCTTTACAACACCAGTTTACAACTACTACCTTTTGCTAGTCCCAGAGCTTTCCCTCTGCCGCATCCTATCCCACCAAAGAAAAGAAGCTGTGGCAAAGGGAAGACTTTGGCTATAGATAGTATTTGTTGAATAGTAGCCACAATGGATGGATGTAAAAAGAAGATGCAGGGGTAGGGGAGGGGGAGGGGGAGGGAGGAAGGGAAAAAATGGTAGAGATACTATAGCCTAGCTACATAGTATTATTTGAAAATGAGAATGGAATATTAGCCTTGAGTAGTGAACAGGTTGCTAAATTTTCAAGGAAAGCTCATGCCTCATTTTCTTCCCTTGGCCCCTGTCCTATATTGATGAAGTCAACTAGTGACATCTTGAGCCCAATACTAACAATTATCATTAATTTTGTTTGCAGTGTCTTATGCCACTTTCTTAAACAGTTTAAAAACATGCTCTGGTCTTGAAGGACTACAAAACGGGACTGCTACTTCTGGAGAGAGATCTGCATTTGTAAGTATTTACTTCTGGGAATTTTTCTAAATCTTGGGTGTTGCTTCTTTATTGATAGTTGATCCAAGTAGGTTAAAGTTGCCCATATTTCAATTTCTTCTCCATTAACAATGAACTTATTCATTTTGCCAGTTGTCAGGATCTTTGTCTTCTTAACATTAAGGTGCAGACCCATTTTAAGACTATGGGGCATGTTTACTAAAAACCGCTAATTTGCGCGCCGCAAAATAGCGCACTAAAAGCGGTACTTAAGAGCGCTTAAATGCCCCGCAAACGTGCGATGAAGCCCCGCACACTTGCACGTCACAGTAACGGGTGCCGCACAAGTACGGGCCCGCAAATGTCCGATAGAGGCGTGGAAAGGCTAACGGAGGGTGGAGGAAGGCCCCGGAGGGGCGGAGAGAAGGGGTTAATGGGCGGGGAAGGGGAGGGGAGAGGCGCCCCGCACATTATCGGTGCTGAATCTCCAAAAAAAAATAGCGCGAGTGAATCACTCGCGGTAGAATGCATTTAAAGGGAAGAGAAACCATTTCCGTCAGCAAAGTACAGCAAAACCGGGGAAACCTGCAAAACGTGAGCAGTGTGATACATGTGCACAGCCCAAAAGTGGAAATAAAAATAGAAAAGGGCCACAACAAAACTTGTAAAAATAGTAATTCAGCTGGGGAACAGTTATAGTAATGGGCAAAACCAACAAACACACCCAGGAAACCTCCAGCAAAAGAGAAATGTTTTTTGGAAAGGTGTACGGAGCGGAGACTCTTCCAAAAACATTTCCTTTTTGTTGGAGCTTTCCTGAGAGTGTCTTCTATGGCTGCCCATTAATATCACTGTTGCCCAGCGTGGTGATATTGTGTCCCCCATTTGCCGTGGTCATTTCCGGGGTTTATGTGCACGTTTGTCACCAGACAGGGTGCATGTGCCCACAGTAAAAATGCGTAGAGCAGGGTTTGTGACTCCATCCTGCCAGGTTTACTACCTCCAGGGGCTGCACTATCTCTGTGGCCATAGTGTGGTACAGCGGACAGAGCCATTACCTCTAGGACTACAGGGCCAGAGGTTCAAATCCCAGCTGGGGCACTTGCCAACCCAGTCCTTATATTTTACCCACCACTAAACAAAGATAGCGCAGACACCCCTGTATTGCAGGGAACATAAGCATGGGGGAAACATCCATATTTTACCCAACACCGCACACACACCACAACAATGGGCATTACCTACAGCCAAGTCCCCCAAATGCAGTCCCGTACTGCCACATTGCAATCAGGTCATCTGCTTTTTCTGAGAGAAGCTCATGCCAGCATGTTGGCGGACCAGTACATGTGGTGCAGGGGGCAGTGGCTGCTAGCCACAGAAGACAGAGGCCTAGCCATGTGCAGGTTGGCATAGTCCACTGCAACAGACAGGCCCTGCCGGATCCACAGGCATGGATGTTCCAGGGAATCCAACCAATCTGTGGCTACACAGTGGTGCAGTGCACACAGACAGTGCATGCAAGAACAGAGGGTCACAGGTTCAAAGCCCAGCTGGGGCTACCGCCAATCCTGCCCACATATTTTTCCCACAACTACACAGTGATAGTAAGGACAAATCTTTCGTGGCGAGGACATATGCAATGGTACTACGTCTATCATTTACCCCACTGAGCACAGACACCATGTACAGGGGCAGTACCTAGAGCAGAATCCCCCAAATGCAGTCCTGGTGGGCCACACACCAGTCAGGTTCCATGCTGCCACTCATACAAATGCCTGTGCTGTATATCTATGCACCACCCCCATGGCATGTAGATGTAGCTCATGCATATTCATGAGGAACAGCAGGAAAACCCGAACAGTGTGATGGAAACCTGGACTGGAGTTGGGAATCTCTGCTGTAAAGCAGCAGCCAACAGGGCCAGACACACCCACACACACACCCACAGGCCCCATTGGCCAATGTCTCCTGGAGAGGCAGAACATTAGACCCTGCGTGCATCTCCCAATACTAGCACCTGCATACCTTAGCAATGTCACCCTACACCTGAGGTATACGGTACACAGCTCTGAGATGCTTGCTAGGAGTACTGGCAGATAGATATCCATACGTTACGCACATACTGCTAGTTGACCCCATCCGAACAATCTGTTCGGTGTTTGCGGTGCGTGCTCCAGCCCTTGCCTCTGACGGTGTTTACCACCCTGGGGAGTGACCCCCAGCAGTACTGCATAGCATATCCATGCCTTGCCGTGCCCAGCACCGGTTTGGTGGGCAAGGCTAATTACCTCCTCAATAGTAGCACCATGATGGCATAGGTGTGGACATGTGTGTCTGTCTATACAGTGGGTGTTGGCTGCAAGCCCCTTCCACAGCCCACACTACCAACACTGTTGCCAGTATTGGCCTGCCAATGTGCATAATGAGTAGCAAGGGACCATGGGTATATCTCAGACAGAGTGGACTGACCAGGATGCAGCTGCACAGGGCATAGGGCACTGGCAGGGGCATGGTAGTGCCCGGCCAACACCTACACAGACAGGGTGACCTCTGTATGTGCTGCTGGGAGATCACTCTCACCCTGAGTGTGCAGTGACGGCAGCATGGCTAGGCACCCCCATAGTGCTATATTGTGATTCTACCATGTGATATGTATGGGTGTCCTGTGGGGGCCTCTTCATGGACTTATCTGCCTGTGTGTGCTGCCACCCCAGTTGTGGGTGCTTGCATGTCCATCAGGACCAGCCAGCAGACTGTTCACAGCTGGTATGTGTTGTGATGGAGTGCCTTGCAGGGTGCAGTGGCTGATGGTTTGCTGCAGGTGAATATCAGATAGTGGTGGGGTGCATCTGTGAATATCCAGGCCTAATGTCTGTCTGATATTGTGTTATGGATGTGTGTGGAGCTGCTTGGACTGCCCTGTAGGGTGTCTGTTCCCTAGCAGGACTGGGGTTGATGGTCCACTGTACTGCCATTAGTGCAGGGGAGGGTGGGGTGGGGATCTGTTGAGGGGAAGCCCTGTTTTATCCACCTGGGGGTCCATGGGGGGGGGCCCACTAACTGAGCCATAAAATGTTTATGCAGCACCTACCTATTCCACAGGTTATTGCTGCTTTGGAGCTCTGACATGGCCGCATTCAGCCATGGCTGGTGTTGTGGACCTGGTCCTGGGCGCAACATCTCACACTCACACCCAGGGTGAGCACAGTAACCGCACAATGTGATGGCGTTTAGCTACTCTTTGCCGTTTGTCCACCCACTCAGGACACCCTACCAGGCCGAGGTGCTGTGTGGGTGCACACGGACACTTCCCCCTACCAGGCCGGGGAGCTTTAGGGGTGCATTTCCCATCCTGTGTTCAATCGTGGACAGCTGATTTGCATGTGCAGTGCATCATGGGTACGGGTGGTTCACAACAGCAGACTGTCAGTGAGGTGACGTACAGGCTATCTGCAGCCAGCCAGGGGCTGCTTACAGCTGTAGCCCAATGGTTACATCACTGCCTGTGCAGCCAGATGTCATGGGTTCAAACCCACAGTGGGGTTCTGTGATAGGGGTGTCCAAAGAGTTATTTTAATTTACTGTACATATGTTGCTGCCAGCAATGACACCCTCAGCGTACTGTACCCATAAGGTGCCTCTGAGGGTGCTTTATGGGGCGCCCTATAGGGCACGTTACGGTTGCCAGCCATATAGGGTGCACTGTACATTCTCCTGTGTTGCAACATACATGCTGCCCTATAGGGGACATTCTAGGGTGCCTTGGCGGACGGTGCACTGTAACATGTGCCTTATGGGCCGCCTTATATTAATATGCTGTGAGAGTGCGTTTGCTTGTAGTTATCACAAAATAAAATTAAAAAGCCTCCTACAGCACTCCACAACATATAACATACTGTCTCAGCTAGCCTTTTTCACTGGCCATTGTGAGGGATTGAACCCCTGGTCCCTGCACCATTGCTCAGTGTCTTCACCATTGTGCTGTGGCTCTGGTCCTGTGTTTGAGCAGCAGCGCGCAGCCTTGTAGCCATCGGCGCGCCGTCTTGTGGCGCACAAAATTAACAGCACGCCGCCTTATGCCGCCCAACATGGGCATGCCCCTTAAAATAATGCCTCAGCCAGCTGTCTTCAATGGGCACTGTGGGGAATGGAACCCATGATGCCTGCACGAGTGGTCAGTGTCTTAACCATTGTGCTATGGCTCCATTCCTGTTATTTGCACATCAGCGCGCCACTTATCCCACCCACTATTGGGCTGCCCCCTCACACATCAGCGCGCCGCCTTCTGCCCACCGGCTCGCCGCCTTCTGTTGCCCAATTTTATCAGCGCGCCGCCCTCTGCCGCCCAACCTTAACAGCGCACCGCCATCTGCCGCCCACAATGAACAGTGCGTTGCCTCATGCCGTATAAAAAAAGAGTGCGCCGCCTTCTGCCGCCCATAATCAATATGCCTCCTACACCACTTTTGCCCATAAAAGTTGATGCCTCAGCTGGTCTTTTTCATTGAGTGCAATGGGGGTTTGAACCCATGGCCCCTGCACCATAGGTCAGTGTCTTCACCGTTGTACTACGGCTCTGTTGTGTGGTTATGCAGCATCGCCCCACTTAGCCTTCCCACGCGCTAATGTGGGCCCCGCACATTAGCGCGCCGCACACACGTACAGTCGGGTTTTTTTCTTTTTTATGCCTGAACCGCCCACTCCTTATATGGCACACGCACACTAACGGGGACCCGCACAGCAACGGAGTTTAGTAAACATACCCGTATATTTCATGATCTTGATAAGCAAATGTTTCAAATCGTTTTCACTTTCAATCAGTAATGTGGTTATCATCAGCATAGCGAAGGTTGTTGATGAGTCTTCCACCAGTCTTTACACCTCAGTTATCTTCATACAGTCCTGCTTCTCTGATGATTTGTTCTGTATATAAATTAAAGAGGCAGGGAGAAAGTATGCAGCCATGTCCTACACCTTTACTGATTTTAAACCATTCTGTTTCTCCTAGATCCGTTTGAACAGTTGCTTGTTGGTCAATGTAAAGGTTGTGTAAGAGAACGAGCAGGTGTTCTGGTATACCCATGCTTCTTAATGTGGCCCAGAGTTTCTCATGGTTTACACAGTCAAAAGCCTTGCTGTAGTCAATAAAATACATATGGATATCCTTTTGGTGTTCTTTTGTCTTTTCAAGGATCCATCTCACATCCGCGATAATGTCTCTCGTTCCTCGCCCTTTCCTGAACCCTGCTTGAACTTCAGGCAGTTCTCGTCCAAGGTAGGGTTGTAGTCTCTGCTGAATGATCTTGAGTAGAATCTTGCTGGCATATGGGATCAAAGCAATTGTGTGATAATTTCCACAGTCAGTCAGGTCATCTTTCTTCAGTATTGGTATAAACACAGATCTTTTCCAGTCAATTGGCCATGAATTTATCTTCCAAATTTCTTGGCAGAGCCTTGTAAGTATTGTAACAGCTTCATCTGATTGCTGTAATACTTCAATGGAAATGCCATCAATGCCTGGTACTTTGTTCTTTGATAAGGCTTTCAATGCTGCTTTGACTTCTTCTGTCATCACCAGTGGTTCCTGATCATAATGTAAAGATTGAAAAGGCTGTTGGTCCACTTGATCTTTATGGTATAATGACTCTGTATATTCTTTATACCTTTTCTTGATTTTCTCAGCATCATTTTACATGGATCCTTGAGCATTTTGTAACATTCCAATTCGAGGCTGGAATTGTTTCTTTAACTCTCGTGGCTTTAGAAAAGCCAATCTTGTTCTTCCTCTAATAGCTTCTGATTCTATGTTCTTGCATGTGTCATTGTAGTACTTTTCCTTGTCTTATCTTGCTGCATGTTGGAAATCCCTGTTGAGTTCTGCGATTGCCCCTCTTTCTCCTTTGGCTTTAGCTTCTCTGTGTTTCTAGACAATTTTCATAGTTTCTTCAGTCATCCATTTTGGCCATTTTTGCTTTTTCACCTTTTGTAGAGACATCACTTTCTTCCAACACAACCTTCTTGATGTCATCCCATAACTCTTCTGGAACTCTGTCATTTGTATCTAAAACAGCAAATTGATTTCTCAGGCAGTCTTTAAATTCCAGTGGTATATTCTCAAGGTCATATTTTGCTACATTCATGAATGACTTGCTCTTTTTCTTTAGCTTGAGTTTACATACTAGTAGTTGGTAATCTGTACCACAGTCAGCTCCAGGTTTTGTCTTTGTTGATGTTATCAAGCTTTCCCATCGTTGTCTTCCACAGATGTAGTCAATTTGACTTTTGTACAATCCATTGGGTGAAGTCCATGTGTACAGCTGCCGCTTGTGTTGCTGGAAGAAGGTGTTTGAGATGAATAGATAGTTGGTCTTGCAGAATTCTATCAGTCTTTCTCCAGTCCATATTTTCCAACCACTTTGCCTTCTTTGTTGCCAGCTTTTGTGTTCCAGTCACTCATGACTATCAGGATATCCTGTTTGCATGTTCTGTCAATTTCAGCTTGTACTTGTTCATAGGACTCATCAATTTCATCCTCTACTGCAGCTGTTGTTGGGGCATATACCTGAATTATGTTGATGGGTTTTCCTCATAGATGAATAGAAATTAAGCGTTCACTCACTGCATTGTATTTCATTACAGTTCTTGCAAGTTTCTTCTTAACAATAAATGCAACACCACTTCTTCTTTGTCTTTCATTTCCAGCATAGTAAACAATATGATCATCAGATGCAAAGTGCCCAAAGCCAGTCCATTTCAATTCACTGACACCCAACAGATAGAGTTGTATATGTTCCATTTCATTCTTGACCAACTCCAACTTCTCTTGGTTCATGTTTCGTATGTTCCATGTTCCAATATGTAAGATATCTTTGCAACTTCTGATTCTCTTTTCATGCGCAGCTTCATCAGCAGATCCAACCATATCATAAATGCTGGCTTTACTCTGAGAAATCTTCAGCTCATCCCCAGTAGCCATTTGAGTGCCTTCCAACCTGGGGGGTCTCATTTTCCAGGACTATAGTGTAACTTGTTTTGTGACCATCCATTGGGTTTTCGAGGCAAGATACAGAAATAGAGTTGCCAAGCCTTTCTTTCATGCAGTTAATTCCAGTGTTGTTGCATTTGTCACAGAACTATGATCCTCTGCTTACAACACCGTCCCATTCTGCTGCTGCCCAGATGGGTGGTTTGTCTCAGTCTGGCATCTCAGCTGAGACCAGTCTATCTTGAGAGACCCAGCCAGTAGCTAAGCTACTGATAGTTTAGCTCTCAGCATCACTGTTGCACACAAGCCCTCCCAGCACGACAAGCTGCAAACCAAGTGAGGGAGAGCGAGTTTAAAGATTGCAAATTACCCCTGCCTACTGATAGCCAGATTAATATGAATAAAATACAGCCTCTAAAATGCTTGTATGCAAATGCTAGAAGTCTAAAAAAATAAGATGGGAGAGTTAAAATATATAGCACTAAATGAGGAGTTAGATATGATTGGTATCTCAGAGACATGGTAGAAGGAGGACAACCAGTGAGACACTGTGATACCTGGGTACAAACTATATCGTAATGATAGAGCAGATCAAATTGTGGAGGGATTGTACTCTATGTTACAAAGGGCATTGAGTCACAAAGGATTAAAGTTTTGCAGAAAACAAAATACACCGTAGAATCTCTATGGATTGAAATTCCATATAAAAAGGGGAAGGGGAACGCGATGGCAGTTGGGTTGTACTATCGACCGCCTAGCCAGAATGAACAAATGGATGATGAATTGCTCAAAGAAATCAGGGAAGCTAACAAAAGTTACAGCACAGTAATAATAATAGGTGATTTCAACTACCCCGGAATCGACTGGGTCAGTGTCACGACAGGACATAATAGGGAGATAAAGGGGTATGTTTACTAAACTGCGGTAATGTCATTCTCGTTAGGTTCCGCGGTAAAGGTAGAGATGCCCATATAAAGGCGTGGGCGTTGCATCGTTACAGCAAGCTGTAGCAGCTAACACGCGTTACAAGGCGCCTTAGACTAATGAGCGTTATAAGGCGCCTTGTAAATCACCTTGCAAGGCACCTTGTAAGGCTCCTTATAAGGCGCCTTGTAAGGTGCCCAGTAAGGTGCTATGTAAGGTGCCTAGTAAGGTGCCCAGTAAGGTGCCTCATAAGGCGCCCTATAGGGCCTCCTAGGCTAAGCGCCATATTAGGCACCCTTGGACAAGGCACCACAGAAGGCACCCTGGGCTATGGAACCATAGGTTAAGGTGGCCTAACAAGGTTATGGTGTCCTATGTTAGTGTGCCCTAGGGACTGCAAGGTGCCTCAGGATGACATGCATGACCTGTGCGGAAAAGAGACAGATGTAGCCCTAACACTAGATAGAGCACTCAGGAAAGACAATGAACAGGTGAGTGAAGGAGGGAGAGCTGGGAGCCGCTGGACCTGCCATATCTGCGGGCATCCCATGTGCCTGCCAGTACTGATGACAAACATGGTGGGGCAGCTGTACCACAGCACAGGGTGTTGGCAATGTAAAGTACCGGAAAAACAGTTAGTGGCAGACGATAGGAATACATGTCCCCCAGTGGAGGCGGAGGTGGCAGGATAGTTACAATGATGGGTGGACAGAGGAGTGGTGGTGCCATGCAGATCAGGCACAGGCGAGGCAAGCATGAAGAGGTGCAATGCAGGAAAGAGTAGCAGTGCATGACATGGGGTGGCAGCCTGCACTGGCAGACAGGACTCTACACAGCTGACAGATGCAGATAGACGGACCGAGGGAATGTTGGCAATTGTGGCGAGGGTATTATGGGCTGGAAGCACATATTTGCAAAAATATGACCTCTGCAGGCATGCACACTATTTGAGTAGGACAGGCATGAGAGGAGGGAACAATGAGGAACTGAACCCATCAACACTGCCAAGAATGGCAGTAGGTTATAACTCCATGGTGTATGTCACAGCAATGTCTGGGTACAGAAGGACCGTAGGTCACCGCACAAACTGTCTGCTCTGAGTGCCAGCATAGGGTAACCCCACCAGTACCCATGATGCAATGCACATGCTGAATAGCAGTCTACAGCTAATCACCAAATGGGGTCTGCACCTCTCCGGTACCTCAGCTTGGAAAGACAAACCGACAGTGCGTGATACTGGCACAGAGTAGCTACAGACCATGCCATTGTGCAGGTTCTGTGTTCACCCTGAGGGATAGGATCGGTGCCCAGCACTAGGTCCGCAGTACATGTGGTGCTAGAGATAGGTCCTGCTGTACATCCCCATCACTACCAGTGTGTGACAGGTGTTCCTTGCAGTGCAGCCAAAGGTAATTTGGTGTCCATCTGTATCCTGCAGTCACATGTGGCCCTGTGGGACCAGACACCAGTCAGATTGGTGTCTACCCCGTGTTAGGGTCTGGCTGACATGGGCAGCTGTTATCAGGGCACAGGGGTTCCTAGAATTGCATGAGGTGGGTGTAGCAGTGCCTTTATAGGTCGCAGTGGTATACACTACATACCCCAAAGGGCCCACATCACCCTTTTTGTAGGTAAAGAACAGGTGCCCCCGCCCCGGGGAAGCAACCTCCATCCTGCTTCTATGAGACAGCCCTCCAGGGTTGGTGGGCCAGAGCCATACCTATGACTGGGGCAGTGGCAGACAAGCAGCAATGCGGGGGTTAGGTCTGGAAAACCCCAACTGCCTCCTACCACTGTCTACCAGTCACCAGCAGAAAGCACAGTCAGACTGTACCTTATAGGTGTTCTGACCATGCACAGTCTAACTGCAGACAATCCACCAGCCAGTCCATAGTGCATGCTCACAGAGGAACTATGTGCAGCAAACAGGCATCTCAGTGATTGGGACCCCAGCACTGGGGAACACAAATATATCATTGGAGGCAGATCGTGTAGAGCGCTATGTGGGAACCTAGACCTGCCATGGTCACTGCTCAGTCAAAGTGAGTGCCCTCCCAGCATGCCATGTTGTGGCCACCCTGTCCATGCAGGTGGTGGTCAGGCACTACAGTGTCCCAGCCATTGCCCCACACCCTTTGAAGATGCATCCTGGCCAATCTGCCCTGTCCGGGCCATACCCAAAATACCTCGCTCCTCATTATGCACCTATTCAGGCTAATGCTGGTAATAGTGGGACATTTTGGGCCCAGCGAAGGGTGGGCAGCCACAGACCAATGGATAGACATACACACATGCTCACTCCTATTGCAGCATTGTACAAAGATAGGGGTGGTTGGCAACCCTGCCCGCCACACTGGTCCTGATCACAGTGCCGACATTGCTAAACTGTGCAGGGGGTAGTAGTAGTGCTCTGGTGATAACTTCAACTCAATGCTGGGGCCAACAGCCTGACTCTCCATGCATCTTTGGATTGTGGAGCCTGTGTGAGTGGGTGTTTGTACCCCTGTTCGCCACTGCTTTGGGCTTTGCACATGTTGCTGTTGTATCTGCATTGTAGGATAAAACATAGGGACATGCTCTGCAGGAACCACAGCTGGGGCTTGAACCTGTGACCCTCTGCTTCTGGACACACTGGCTGGGTGTATTGCACCACACTGTTGCCACAGATGCATAATAGTCCCTGGGGCTACCTGTACTTTTCCTCAGCCAGACTTTGTATGTTGCACTGCACACCATATACTGATGCAGGGCATGGCCTAGGTCCACTGCAGGGAGGTGGCACTGCCCCCTCCAGCACGAGCACACACACCCCTGCCAAGCTGACATGGCCATTTGCTGTCGGTGCTGGTAGTGCGCAGTCCCAGGCCATCCACTGTGTAGGTAGGCGCTCGCCTAGGGAGCGGATCCCGGGGTGGGGGGGGCATACATGGACATCCTCACATCCCCCCCATCACTGCCTACCAATATTATGTCCCTTCCACAGAGGGGCGGGATAGCTGGGGGGATGTCAGGTCAGTGCCCTAGCAACTATTGGCTAGGGTGAACCAGGTAGATATAGGTGGACTGTGTTTGCCCTTGGTCAGCTGCTGTCTTGCTGATTTCCGGTTTCTATGTTCCTATGTGCCACCTAGGCACTCGCCTGGTCCACCCTGTGCCCCAGCTGCCCATGCTACATGTCCCGCCTGCGGCCCCCTATGCCCCGTTTGCACCATCGCCATAGTGGCCATTCATACTTTGGCACTATGGTGTTGCTGAAAATGAGCACTACTATAACATATCTTGGGCTCCCTGCCTAGGCTGTACATTGCTGACACTTAAATGGTTTCTCTCTCCTGCAAATGTGCATCTAACAGCAGGTTTTCATTCGCGGTAGGATTCAGCCCTTCAGTTCAGCGTGTTAGTGTGAAAGGAGCCTCTCCCCACCCACTCTCCGCCCATTGACCCCTTCTCTCTGCCCACTCTCCACCTTCTGCGGTGTTTACCGCGGCCGGGGATGTTAACGATCGTTAAGTAACGTTAACGCGCATTAACGTTACCTACCGCGCGTTAACGTTACCTAACGATTGTTAAAGTTACATAACGCGCGGTATGTAACGTTACTGCAGTTTAGTAAACATACCCCAAAGTTTCTAGATGAAATTAATGACTGCTTCTTGGAGCAGCTGGTTCATGAACTGACCAGAGGGGAAGCCATTTTGGACCTAGTCCTTAGTGGAACACAAAATCTGGTGCAAGAGATAAGGGTGTTGGGGCCACTTGGCAATAGTGATCATAGCATGATCGCGTTTGATTTAATAAATGGAGGAAGGACTTAAGGAAATCCACAGTACTATCTTTTAACTGTTGAAAGGGAGACTATGATAAAATTGAGGAAAATAGTTAAGAAAAAACTAAAAGAAGCAGTTACAAATGTTAAATATTTACATCAAGCATGGGTGTTCTTTAAAAATACTATATTGGAAGCCCAGTCCAGCTGTATTTCACGCTTTAAGAAAAGTGGAAGGAAGTCCAAAAAACTTCCATCATAGTTTAAAGGTGAGGTCAGAAAGGCTGTTGTTGCCAAAAAATTATCTTTCAGGAAATGGAAAAAGGAGCCAAATGACAAAAATTGGAAACAACATAAGCACTGGCAAGATAGATGCAAGGTATAGATAAAGCATGCAAAGAGAGAATTTGAGAAGAAGCTTGCTGTGGAAGCAAAAACGTGTAATAAAGATTTTTTCAAGTACATTCATAGCAAAAAATAAGTGACAGAGTCAGTTAGACCATTAGATGATAGAGGGATATAAAGGGGACTAAGAGGGACTGAATGAATTATTTGCTTCAGTCTTTACTGAGGAAGATGTAGGGATGTTATCCATGACTGAAATGGTATTTAAAGGTGATACTGCAGAAGAATTGAAAGAAATACACCAGGAAGATGTATTACAGCTATTTGATAAATTGGAGAGTAGCAAATCACCTGGACAGGATGATATACATCCAAGGGTGTTGAAACAACTGAAATATTTGATTGCAGAACTACGATTCGTAATCTGTGAACTATCATTAAAATTATCTGTAATACCTGAAGATTGGAGGATGGCCAATTTTTAAATGGTTTCCAGGGGTGATCCGAGAAAACTACAGACCAATGAGCCTGTCGTCAGAACCGGAAAAAATGGTAGAAACCATTATAAAGAACAAAATTACTCAACATGTAGATAGTCATGGCTTAATGGGAGACAGCCAAAATGGCTTTCACCAAGGAAGGTCTTGTCTTACCAATCTGTTCTTTTTTTGAAGGTGTGAATAAATAGATAGACAAAGGTGAGTCAGTTGATATAGTGTATCTAGATTTTCAGAAAGCCTTTGACAAGGTCCTCATGAGAGACTTTTGGAGAAATTAAAAAGTCATGGGATAGGAGGCAGTGTACTATTGTGGATCATGAACTGGTTAAAAGATAGAAAGCAGGGCATAGGGCTAAAGGCCAATTTTCCCAATGGAGAAAGGTGAATAGTGGAGTACCCCAGTGATCTGTGCCGGGTCCGCTGCTTTTTAACATATTCGTGAATGACCTGGAAATGGGAATAACGAGTGAGGTAATCAAATTTGCAGATGACACAAAATTATTCAGTTGTTCAAACCCACGAGGATTGTGAAAAATTGCAAGAGGACCTTGATAAGCTGGAAGACTGGGCATCCAAATGGTAGATGAAATTTAATGTGGACAAGTGCAAAGTTATGCACCTAGGACCACATACAAGCATTGTAAAACCTGTGTCTTTTGGGAAACTGCTAGGTACTTGTGACCTAGATTGCCCATTGTTGGAAACAGGATACTGGGTTTGATGGGCTTTGGTATGTCCCAGTATGGCATATCTTATGTTCTTAGGAAAGAACAACCCAAACTATGGTTACACGGTGCAAGTTTGCACTTTATGAACCACCACCTAGGAAAAAGATTAAGGTGTCATCATGGATAACATGTTGAAACCCTCCGCCAGTGTGCAGCGGCGGCCAAGAGAGCAAATAGAATGCTAGATATCATAAGGAAAGGAATGAGAACAAAACAAATGATATTATAATGCCTCTATATTGTTCCATGGAGCAACCACACCTTGGATATTATGTGCAATTCTAGTCGCCTTATCTTAAAAAGGATATAGCATTATTAGAAGAGGTACAGAGGAGAGCCACCAAAATGGTAAAAGGGGATGGAAGGATACCCCCATAAAGAGAGGCTAAAAAGATTAGGGCTCTTCAACCTGGAAAAGAGATAGTTGAGAGGAGATATGATAGAGGTCTATAAATTAATGAATGGAGTGGAACGAGTAAACGTAGATCGATTGCTTACACCATCAAAATATAGAAAGACTAGGGGGCATGCAATGAAGCTACAGGATAATCTATTTAAGACTAATAAGAGAAAATATTGTTTCACTCAACATGTAATCAAACTCTGGTATTCGTTGCTGGAGAAAGTAGTAAAAGCTGTTAACGTAGCCGGGTTTAAAAAAGGTTTGGACAAGTTCCTGGAAGAAAGGTCCATAAACCATTATTAAAGGGGATCTGGGATATCTACTGCTTGCCCCATACAAGCACTGCGGAACCTGTGTCTTTTGGGGAAACTGCTAGGTACTTGTGACCTAGATTGGCTACTGTTGGAAACAGGATACTGGTCTTCATGGACTTTGGTCTGACCCAGTATCGCATATCTTATCTTATTATTATCTTATAAACTTTTGCTTAAAAAATAAGCTTCTTACTTGATGCCAGTTCTCTGAAAACAATAGACCAGTAGAGGGGAAATTAGAGATGGTGGATCATAAGGGATGGGAGGCCAGGGAGAGAAACAGCAGTGGTAGCATAGGGGATAAATACAAGATAGTAATATCCCAAGCAGCTGCAGGTCAAGAGCAGCAGCAGGAGGTAGGCAGGCATTCCACAGAGTGGGCATAAAAGAAGATGGTGTAAAGAAAAAACAACAACTTACTTTTGCAGCTGAGAGCAGTCTGGCTGGGTGTAAGGACTGCAGTAAGTGAGCGATGCTGTTCCAGGGTTTTGTTTTTTTGTTTGCTCTTTAAGTGCTAGTGAGGCTGCTGCTGCAATGCGCAAGGCTGGGCTGCTAGTGTTTCAGTGCAATCCTTGAAGTGGAAGCAACATCTGGAACAGTAAGTGACAGGCAGCCGGGCCAGGCTCTCTTCAAAGTGGTGACAGCATGGAGAGTGCCCAGCTGCTGCCTATTGCTGTTCCCCATGCTGATGCCACTTCAAGGAAAGTGCAGTCCAGCTACTTGCCTCTTGCTGCTCCCCATGCTGACGATGCTTCAAGGACAGCATTGCTGCTAGAACAGCCAGTCTGGACTCTGCTCGAAGCAGCATCAGCATGGGGAGCAACAAGAGGCAGCAGCTGGGTGCTCCTCAAAGTGCTGGTGATCATGGAGAAATTGAAGGGCAGAGCCAGAGCACAGGAAACTATAACAGCAAAAACCAAAGCACCAGTGTGCAGGCAGTATGAGACAGGAAGCAAGAAGCAGAAATCCAGCTTTTAAATGATCCCACCATGGCCCAGATTGGCTGTCTGCAATGCTGTCACTTCCTCTCAACCAGCACTATCCCTTCTTCCTCCGGCCTAACGTCTGCCAACTCAGGATCAACTCAGGTAATAGCTGCTCATTTAGGGGGGGGGAGCAATGTTCCTTCTTTGCTCTCCCTCCCCCCAAACTACACCCATGCCTCTCTGTGCTTATACCATGCTTTCTTGAATTCAGATATTGTCCTCATTTCCAGCACCTCTTCTGGGAGGCTGTTCCATGCATCCACTACTCTTTCTGTAAAGAAATATTATTTTAGATTACTCCTCCGTCTACCCCATTCACCCTCATCCTATATCCCCTCATTCCAGAGCTTTTAATTGAAAGAACCCATCTCTTATGCATTTATACCTTGGAGGTATTTTGTCTCATCATCTCTCCCCTATTCCACCTTTCTTACAGAAGATATATGTTTAATGCTTTAAGTCTGTCCCCTATGTTCTATGATGAAGACCACTGACCACCGATCATTTTAATAGCCGCCCACTAGACCGACTCCATCCAGTTTATATCCTTTGGATGGGTGCAGACTCCAGAAATGCACACAGTATTCCAAATGAGATCTTACCAGAGCAGAGCCGGCCCGTCCATTGTGCAAGAATGTTGTTCGCACATGGCCCCACACTTCAGGGGGCCCCGTGCAAACTTCATTATTGCATAAATGGACAGCTTCAGAGGGATGACCCGGCTCCCTCTGCAAAGCCGCCAGCATGAAGAGTGTTTTCCCTCACACTGGCGGCTGTTTCTGTGAAGTATGCAAGTGCCGGGAAATGCCATTTAACCTTTCCTGGCATTCAGCATGCTTCACAGAAACAGCCATCAGCGTGAGGGAAAACACTCTTCACGCTTGCGGCTGTGCAGAGGGAGCCAGGGCCTCACATGGGCTTCCCCGGCACCCTCTGTAGCTCCCTAGATGGCCGCAGGGCTCTTCATCAGGGCGGGGCAGGGCGGGGTGGGGGTGGTCTAGCATATGACTGGAAATGGGCAGATGGGGGGCTAGGACTGAAAATGAGCTGGGGAGGGCTAAGACTGGAAATAGGCTGATTGGGGGAGCTTGGATTGGAAATTGGCTGATGGGGGAGCTTGGACTGGAAATGGGCTGATGAGGGCTGGAATAGGACTGGAAATGGGCTGATGGGGGATCTAGGATTGGAAATTGGCTGCTGGGGGGAGCTTGGACTTGAAATGGGCTGATGGGCTTGAATAGGACTGGAAATGGCTGATGTGAGCTGGAATAGGGCTGGAAATAGGCTGATGGGGGAGCTTGGATTGGAAATGGGCTGATGGGGGCTGGAATAGGACTGGAAATGGGCTGATGGGGGGCTAGGATTGGAAACTGGCTGATGGGGGGTGCTTGGACTGGAAATGGATGATGGGGGAATAGGACTGGAAATGGGCTGATGGGAGTTGGAATAGCACTGGAAATGGGCTGATGGGGGGCTAGGATTGGAAATGGGTTGATGGGAGGCTGGATTGGGACTGGAAAGAAGCATATTGGGTCTAGGACTGGTAATGGGCTGATGTGGGGGCATGGGAGAATGGGACTAGAAAGGAGCAGATGCTGGGTGTGTCTAGAACTAGAAGGGAGCTGATTTTGGGGGAGGACTAGAAGGGGATGGTGATGGGGAATAAGGATGGAGAGGGGAAAATATATTTTGTGTGGGAGGGAAGAAAAATCTATGATTGGCCGGGTATTGGGAGAGTAAGTGGGGATTGAGAATGGAAGGGTGAAATTTGAGTAGTTGATAAAGGAATAAAGAAAGAAATGGTGGAAAAAGCAAAAGGGGACAGATCAGTATGTTAAAGTAGATATAGAGAGAGAATGGAAAAAATCTAGAAGAGAGAAGAAAGGACACAAGGAAACCAGAAGAAAGTGACTGTAGCAATTGCAACTGAAAAATAAAATGCCCAAACAAAAGATAGAAAAATACTTTTTATTTTGAATTTATTAACTGGAATATGTCAGGTCTGGGAAATGTGTATCACTAAAATCTTTGCGGTTTTGTTTAGTGCAAGAGGAAATTAATTTATAGTTCTATTTCTCCAGTGTTGTTGTACATTTCATATTTGGCTTTTGGGGTTCCCAATTTAATTATTATCTTCCATTTTCTAAATTGTGATCCCTTGTTCTTTGTGTGGTGATGGTCTATGTTCTGCATGTGTAACCAAGCTGAGCTATTCTGTTCATGTAGTTTCTATTTGACAGTCCCACTTGATCTCTTTTCCCTAGTGAGATGTATTGGTATTCTCTGAGATGTATTGGTATTCTCTGAGATGTATTGGTTTAATATTTGCAGTGTTGCCATTTTGATAGGTAGGGTTTGGTGCTTTGTGAGTCCTGGTAGTGCTGTTATGATACAGTGGGCTTGCTATGGGTTCTAAATGGTAAGTGTTTATAATACTTCCTAATGGGCCTGGCGTTTGGCACTGGAATATAGTAATTTAGAAATCTGGTAGTCTTTCTTTATCCAGACACTCATTAAGAGGCATGTTTACTGAAAGTGCATGTTAACGTTAGGTAAATAGTTACGCAAATGAGGCTTCTTATGCAAATGAGGCCCGTAATGAATCTCCGCACATGGCCCCGCAACCCCCTTGGGCCGCCCTTGCTGGTAGTGCTGTTATGATACGGTGGGTTTGCTATGGGTTCTAAATAGTCAGTGTTTATAGTACTTCCTAATGGGTCTGGTGGTTGGCAATGGAATATAGTAATTTAGAAATCTGGTGGTCTTTCTTTATCTAGACACTCATTAAGAGGCATGTTTACTAAAAGTGCATGATATCATTATGCAAATATTTATGCAAATGAGGTTCCTTATGCAAATGAGCACCCACAATAAATCTCCACACGTGGCCCCGCACCCCCCTTGGGTCGCCCCTGTACCAGAGACTTATATAGAGATATTATCACCTCCTTTACACCCACTGAAGCATCTTTCTGGCTTTCGCCTTATCTACTTGTTAGCCCACCTTAAGATCATCAGATACAATCAGCCGCAGGTTCTGCTGTTCATGCACCTAAGAACATCATAGAAGGGCAGAATACCAGCTGTTTCCCACCAATGATCTAGCCAAATTAGCATAGAAATGTTATCTCCTTCATAATCCTCTTTACTTTCACAAGCTCTCAACTCCCCTCCTTTTTCCTAGTCTCTGTCTGCTGCTCCCATTCAATCTATCTATTCTTCTTCCTTTCTTCAAGATCATGTCTCCTTCTCCTATACTTCCCTCATCACAACTCATGTCCCGTCTCTCAGCTTCTATCACCCTCACAGCCTGTGTCTATTCCTCTCCCACAGCTTGACTCATAGCCTGTCCCTATCATCCAGTCTCACTTATTCTTATAGGTCTTATCTGTCTCTACCATTCCTTCCCAGAAGTTTCTTTCCTAGACAGTAACCCCTTTTAGTTCCATTCACCCCTCTACTTCTCTCCCAGTCCCAACACTTCTCTGTCTTTTTTCCCTTTCTCAGTCTCTGTCAGCTGTTCTTCCTATCCCCATTGGAAGCTGAAGTCAGGATGTATTTCTATCCCGGGCTGCTGCAGTTCTCTCTTTCCCCTGCAGTCCACTGGTCAAGGACAACTTTGAGGAAAATGGCAACAATAACAACAACAAATAGAAGGCAAACACTTCCTTCCTGCCTTCCCTGTGGCTCTCAACTCTAAATGTAGAGAAATGCAGAAGAAAATATTGGGGATGATAAGGCACCCACAGAGCTTGTGCCTATGCCCAGGGCCGGATTTACCTTGAGTGAGGCCCTACGCCAACAAAATTTGTGGGCCCCCAGCAGGGGCGGCCCAAGGGGGGTGTGGGCCTCATTTGCATAAGGGGCCTCATTTGCATAAATATTTGCATAATGTTACCATATACTAACTTTTAGTAAACGTGCCTGTTAATGAGTGTATGGATAAAGAAAGACTAAAAGATTTCTACATTACTATAATCCAGTGCCAACTGCCAGACACATTAGGAACTACTACAAACACTGCCCATTTAGAACCCATAGCAAACCCGCCGTATCCTAACAGCACTACCAGGACTCACAAAGCACCATACTCTACCAATCAAAAGGCAACACTGCAAATATTAAACCAATACATTTCAGAGAACAACAATACATGACCTACTGGGGAAAGAGAACAAGTGGCAATGTCAAATAGGAATTATATAAACAGAACACCTCAGCTCAGTTACACATGCAGAACATAGACCATCACCAAACAAGTAATCACATTTTAGAAACAGGAAGACAATAATTAAACTGGGAATCCCAAAAGCCAAACTTGGAATGTACAACACTGTAGAAATAAAACTACACATTAATTTGCTCTTGTACTAAACAAAGCGCAGACGTTAATGATGCACATTTACCAGAGCTGACATATTCCAATTAATAAATTCAAAATAAAGAGATATTTTTCTACCTTTTGTGCATTTTTTTCAGCTGCAATTGCTCCAGCCACTTTCTTCTGGTTTCTTCTTCGTGTCTTCTGCTAACTCTCCATCGTCTGCTGTCCATTTGTCCTTTCTTCTCTCTTCTAGTTTTTTTCCATTCTCTCTCTACATCTGCTTTAACATACTAATCTTTCTCCTTTTGCTCTTTCCTCATTCCTATTTTATCCACTCAAATTTTACCCCTCCATCCTCAATCCCCACTTACTCTCCCAATACCCGGCCAATTGTAGATTTTTTATCCCTCCCACACAAAATATTTTTCCCTTCTCCATTTTACTCTTCCAGCCCCATCCCATTCTAATCCTCCCCCAACATCAGCTCCCTTCTAGTTCCAGCCTCACCCAGCATCCATTCCCTTCTAGACCCTGCATCAGCCCATTTCCAGTCCTAGCCACCCATCAGCCCATTTCCAGTCCTAGCAACCCCCCAACCCAATACCAGTCCTAGCCCCCCATCAACCCACTTACAGTCCTAACCCCCCATCACCCCATTTTCAGTTTAAGCCCCCCCTATAACCCATTACCAGTCCTAACCCCCCATCAGCCCACTTCCAGTCCTAACCCCATCAACCCATTTCCAGTCAGCCCCCCATAGCCCATTGCCAGTTCAAACCCCCCCATCAGCCCACTTCCAGTCCTAACCCCATCAACCCATTTCCAGTCAGCCCCCCATAGCCCATTGCCATTCCTTAACCCCCCATCAGCCCACAGCCCATTACCAGTCCTAACCCCATCAGCCCACCTCCAGTCTTAACCCCCCCAGCCCATTTCCAGTCCTAGCCCCCCCATAGCCCATTACCAGACAGCCCCCATCAGCCCACAGCCCATTACCAGTCTTAACCCCCCCCAAAGCCCATTACCAGTTCTAAACCCCCCCAACAGCCCATTATCAGTCCTAACCCCATCAGCCCACCTCCAGTCTTAATCCCCAGCCCATTTCCAGTCCTAGCCCCCCCATAGCCCATTACCAGACAGCCCCCATCAGCCCACAGCCCATTACCAGTCTTAACCCCCCCCCCCAAAGCCCATTACCAGTTCTAACCCCCCCAACAGCCCACAGCCCATTACCAGTCCAAACCTCATCAGCCCACCTCCAGCCTTAATCCCCCCACCCATTTCCAGTCCCAGCCCCCCCAATAGCCCATTACCAGTCCTACCCTCCCCCTCCCCCTCCCCCGGCCTAAAGTAAAATTTGATTTAAAAAAAAAAACCTGCTGGCTGCCGCCGCGGGGCCCCCTCTGCTGCCGCGGCAGCATGGACTGACCCGCGGGGGCCCCCTCTGCAAGCTCGATCCCTCCGTGCCTCCCTCCGTGCAGGCTGTGAGAGGCGCGAAGGAAGACTGTCTCCCTCGCGTCTCTGTTAAGCCCGCAGGGGCTGATGGGAAATGTCCCATCAGCCCCTGCGGGCTTAACAGAGACGCGAAGGAGACAGTCTGCCTTCGCGTCTCTCACAGCCTGCACGGGAGGGAGGGAGGGAGGGATCGAGCTTGCTGAGGGGGCCCCCGTGGGTCAGTCCATGCTGCCGCGGCAGCAGAGGGGGCCCCGCGGCGGCAGCCAGCAGGTTTTTTTTTTAATTTTATTTTTTAAAAAAAGCCTAATTGTTCCTTTTTTGTGGGCCCTTCCCAGCTGTGGGCCCTACGCCATGGCGTACATGGCATATACGTAAATCCGGCCCTGCCTATGCCCTAGGCTTGCTGTTTTTGTAGCATCAGCTCAGCACAGATGTCTGTAACCTCTGTCTCCCTCCTGCTGAAAACAGCCAGTGCTGCTGCTTTCATGCACTGCCCAGCTGATCTGGCTGATGACAAAAATAAATACTGGCTGGGTTTCTCTGACAATTAAAAAAAAGAAAAAGGCTTCTGCTGTTCTGAAACTAAGCCAGTCCCTTTAAAGGGACACCACACTTCCATCAATGCAAAAAATTAAACCTACATGTCAATATTTAAACACTACTGTCGGTTTTATGTAAGACACCAGCTGCAGCAGTTAAATATAATACATATTTTCAGTACTTCTGTCCACAGAAGCGGTAATATTGAATATAGTATAATGTGAAGGTACGTGCAAATTGGAATAGAGACATCAAGGTACAATATTCAGGTCTTATTTTAGAAAAGGCTTTGGCAAACATGAACGGAGGCATTTTCAAAGGCATTTACAAGGTTTGCAGACCTGTAAATGCCACTCTGTGGGATATTCAGTGACAAACACAGTTAATAGTACTGCTGAATATCCCCGGGTGACGCCGCTACACGTTTAGCATCGGGGCCTTCTGGGATGTAGTGGAGGTGGCACCTATCGCTAATCGGTTAGCGATACACAGTGAAAGTCGGGCACAGGTAACCCTGGCCTAATTTTCAACGAGTTAGCTAAGCAGACAGCGACTTAATATCGCCGCTGCCTGGCTCAAAGCAATCCGGCAAACACGATATGCAATGCCAGGGCCGAATATGACCCCAGCATTAAATATCTGTTTTTTAAGTTTAGTGTCAGTGGCTAGCAGTGTTAGCAGTTCTAGCCATCGTCACTGAATATCCCCCTCCCCTCAAGTCTTTTCTAAAATACTATAAGCTTGTGTATTTGCCTATATGTAAAGCCAGAGCCATTGTACAAATCTGCACACTGGAAAAATCAATAGAGGCAATTGGGCAACTTACACATGTAAGCAGGGGTGGCCTGATGGGGATAAGGGGCCATGAGCAGAAACTAATTGTAGAGCCTCATTTGTATAAACATTAACATACTTGATTTATTTAGCCAGTGTTATGATGAGGAAGAAGGATATAAAATGAGAAAAAACAATCCTATTAGTGAATTCAAGGTCACAGTGCCCTGGATGGCCTGGACTGGACTGGGGAACACAAGGAGCAAGAGACGTGTGATGGTCACAGGAATCTTTATTAGATAATCCCCAACGCATTTCGGCAACACATTCTTTAGGGGGTATGCAGCTTTTAAAATAAAATAAACTCCAATACTTGAAACAATATACATATAAATATCATGAAAAATTAAAACATAAATTCAACATATAAAATTGGATCATTATGAAGCTATAGTTAAAAAAACAGAGCGCAGGGCAGAGGAACACATGTAAATACAACATGTTAAAATCATACGAGTGTAAGATTATAGGGAAAGACATAAAATCTTAAAAATGTTTTAAAAGAGCAACAAAACGGTACTCATTGGAGTACCTTGTGATGGATCGCACGTGGAAGGTAATATTTTACGTATTGCTCAAGCTGTGAAGTGACAAAACAATGTTTTGTATACCATTATAAAAGAAATTGTTAACAAGATAACGAAATTGAAAGGTACCTTGTACAATCTATTGATACTCTTACCTGTTATGTAACATTTTATATTTAGATATCACAAAATGCACTAAAGTAAAGATGTCGCCAAAAGAGGGCATACAAAGCATAAATGCTTGAAAATAAACCCGGGATGTATTCGGTTATGTATGATAATTCATCAACTTGAATCAGATATATTTATCTTATACACTTATCCTTATTGTTAATATTATATACTACATATATTGCCTGCACAATAGATTCTTAATATTGTGTTTAAACCAAAAAGGTTTTAATTTATTAGAAATATAGTTTCGCCATTTGTTTTCTTACAAAACTAGATTTGCCGTTAGTTTGGACATGTACCACAATGGCTATGAAGATGACTTAGCTACCCAAAGAGTTTTTACTCTAAATAAATACAGTAGTTCGTAATGCAACCATGAATATGAGCTACCGCTGATAAATTACCCTGCATAATCCTACATATTACATTATTGAATAACCAATTTTTATGGATAGAGCCTGTACAGATATCATTTTTAGTTTACCATAATCTTGTATAGTGCTCCCTTAGGTATTAGCGTTCTTCAAGTTGATGAATTATCATACATAACCGAATACATCCCAGGTTTACATAAGAACATAAGATATGCCATACTGGGTCAGACCAAGGTCCATCAAGCCCAGAATTCTGTTTCCAACAGTGGCCAATCTAGGTCATATGTACCTAGCAGTTTCCCCAAGAGACACAAGTTCCACAATGCTTGTACTGGGTCAAGCATTGATATCTTCGGTCACTTCTTAATAATGGTTTATGGACCTTTCCTCCAGGAACTTGTCCAAACCTTTTTTAAACCCAGCTACACTAACAGCCTTTACTACATCCTCCGGTAACAAATTCCAGAGTTTGATTACACGTTGAGTGAAAAAATATTTTCTTTTATTAGTCTTAAATAGTTTACCCTGTAGCTTCATTACATGTCCCCAAGCCTTTCTATATTCTGATAAGGTGAATAATCGATCTACGTTTACCCGTTCCACTCCGTTCATTAATTTATAGACTTCTATCATATCTCCCCTCAGCCGTCTCTTTTCCAGGTTAAAGAGCCCTAACCTTTTTAGCCTTTCTTCATAGGAGTATCCTTCCATCCCCTTTACCATTTTGGTGGCTCTTCTCTGTACCTTTTCTAAAATCGCTATATCCTTTTTAAGATACGGCGACCAGAATTGCACACAATATTCAAGGTGCGGTCTCACCATGGAACGATATAGAGGCATTATAATATCTTTTGTTTTATTTTCCATTCCTTTCCTTATCATACCTAGCATTCTATTTGTGGGCGTGGTCTACCCCAGCTAGGCCCTAAATGTAAGTTGGATGTAATCAGTGAAGTAGATGAGAGCACTGCTGATAAGCAAGTCTATACACCTATGATTTATCCTGGATATGCAGATTTGGACATGTCAGACTCGGACTCAGATTTAGGAACAGACAGCAGATCAGGCTCAATAATCTCGATTGGAATAAAACCAAAGTCAGCTACACATGAAACCATACATGACACAAAAGTATAATAATCTAGCTCAGTATAGGCCTAAAGTATAGGTCAAGATTACATTTAAATCTATCCCTTTAAGAAACACTTCTGCTTTCAGCTAGACATAAAGTTGAGAAATTAGAAGCATTTGCGCTTTTGCAAACAATCTGTGTGCTAAGCAGATATTAGGTCAGATTGAAGTTCCTTAATTAAATAGAACAAAGGGAGAGGCTGGTTCATTCTGCAAGAGGATAGGCTAAGCGGTTACTGGGGCAGGTTGCCCTGCTCTTGTGAAATTGAATCTAAGCCACTTAGCAAATAACGGATTTAGTTTAATAGAAATCAGCAAAATATAATGAGTAACTAATCAGCTTCTAACAGCACAGTGACACCTACTGGATTTAATGAACGTAATTATAAGATATAACTTCTGCTTTTTATATAAATAATATTGTCTGTGTTGGCAAAATTGATGTACACGTGGAATTTGGAAAGTACCAGATGTTAATTAAACATTAACTGAATCAGCTGATATCACCTAATAAAAAGCTAAGCTCTTCGGAACCATCTTTGAAGAGGCATGTTGGAATAGTCAAATTAGACTCGGTGTGTCTCTTCCCTATAGAGCTCAATAGCAATTGATTGATTAATTAATTGTGTCGTGTCTTTATTTCCTGTTGAGGAGTACTGGAAGATAAGAACCCAGGTATTTTGTGAGTGGGATCACGACCCCAAGGGGGGGTTATAGAGAGTCAACACTATTTGCTCTCTTAGCCGCCGCTGCACACTGGGCCAAGGGTTTTAACATGGTATCCACAATGACGCCTAAATCTTTTTCCTGGGTGGTGGTTCCTAATGTGGAACCTTGCATCGTGTAACCATAGTTTGGGTTGTTCTTCCCTAGGTGCATAACCTTACACTTGTCCACATTAAATTTCATCTGCCATTTTGATGCCCAGTCTTCCAATTTATCAAGATCCTCTTGCAATTTTTCACAATCCTCTTGGGTTTTAACAACTTTAAATAGTTTTGTGTCATCTGCAAATTTGATAACCTCACTCGTTATTCCACTTACCAGGTCATTTATGAATATGTCAAAAAGCAGCGGACCCAGCACAGATCCCTGGGGTACACCACTATTCACCTTTCTCCATTGGGAAAATTGGCCATTTAGCCCTACCCTCTGCTTTCTATCTTTTAACCAGTTCCTGATCCACAATAGTACATTGCCTCCTATCCCATGACTCTTTAGTTTTGCCAAAAGTCTCTGATGAGGGACCTTGTCAAAGGCTTTCTGAAAGTCCAGATGCACAATATCAACCGACTCACCTTTGTCCACCTGTTTATTCACTCCTTCAAAGAAACATAACAGATTAGTAAGACAAGATCTTCCTTGTCTAAAGCCATGTTGGCTGTCTCCCATTAGGTTGTGACTATCTACATGCTGAGTAATTTTATTCTTTATGATGGTTTCTACCATTTTTCCCGGTACTGACGTCAGGCTCACCGGTCTGTAGTTTCCCGGATCACCCCTGGAACCCTTTTTAAAAATTGGTGTTACATTGGCGATCCTCCAATCTTCAGGTATTAGAGATGATTTTAATGATAGTTCACAGATTACTGATAGCAGTTCTGCAATCTCATATTTCAGTTCTTTCAACACCCTTGGATGTATACCATCTGGCCCAGGTGATTTGCTACTCTTCAGTTTATCTAATAGTTGTAAGACATCTTCCCGATGTATCGATATTTCCTTCAATTCTTCCGCACCTTTAAATACCACTTCAGTCATGGGTAACATCCCTACATCTTCCTCAGTAAAGACCGAAGCAAAGAATTCATTCAGTCTCTCCGCTATTGCCTTGTCTCCTCTTAGTGCTCCTTTAACCCCTTTATCATCTAATGGACGAACTGACTCTCTCACAGGTTTTTTGCTACGAATGTACTTGAAAAGGTCTTTATTTCACGTTTTTGCTTCCGCAGCAAGCTTCTTCTCAAATTCTCTCTTTGCCTGCCTTATCAATGCCTTGCATTTGACTTGCCAGTGCTTGTGCTGTTTCCAGGTTTCGTCGTTTGGCTCTTTTTTCCATTTCCTGAAAGATGCTTTTTTGGCAACAACAGCCTCTCTGACCTCACCTTTAAACCATGCTGGCAGCTATTTGGACTTCCTTCCACTTTTCTTAAAGCGTGGAATACAGCTGGTCTGGGCTTCCAAGATAGTATTTTTCAACAACACCCAAGCTTGATGTACGTCTTTAACCTGCGCAACTGCTCCTTTTAGTTTTTTTCTTAACTGTTTTCCTCATTTTGTCATAGTCTCCCTATCGAAAGTTAAAAGGTAGTACTGTGGATTTCCTTACTATCCCTCCTCCACTAATTAAATCAAAGGCGATCATGCTATGATCACTATTGCCAAGTGGCCCCAACACCCTTATCTCTTGCACTAGATCTCGTGTTCCACTAAGGACTAGGTCTAATATGGCTTCCCCTCTGGTCGGTTCATGAACCAGCTGCTCCAAGAAGCAGTCATTTATTTCATCTAGGAACTTTATCTCCCTAGCATGTCCTGACGTGACACTGACCCAGTCGATACCGGGGTAATTGAAATCACCCATTATTATTACTGCGCTGTAACGTTTGTTAGCTTCCTTGATTTCTTTGAGCATTTCATCATCCATTTGGTCATTCTGGCCAGGTGCTCGATAGTACACCCCCACTGCCATTGCCTTCCCCCTTTTATATGGAATTTCAATCCATATAGATTCTACAGCAGATTTTGTTTCCTGCAAAACTTTAATCCTTTCTGAGTCAATGCCCTCTCTAACAGAGCGCAACCCCTCCACCGATTTGATCATCTCTATCATTACGATATAGTTTGCACCCAGGTATCACAGTGTCCCACTGGTTGTCCTCCTTCCACCATGTCTCTGATATTCCAATCATATCTAACCTTTCATTTAGTGCTATATATTCTAACTCTCCCATCTTATTCTTTAGACTTCTAGCATTTGCATACAAGCATTTTAGAGATTGTATTTTATTCATGTTAATTTGGCTATTGTTAGACATGGGTAAATTGGGATCTTTAAGCTCTATCTGCTCCATACTTGAGGGCATTTGGGCTTCTTTACTCTTTTGTGGAACCTCTCTGCTTTTGGTAGTATCCTTCAAGGATACATTCTTCCGAACCATCCGCTCTTGGGCGACTGTCGGCTTTCCCCTAATATCTAGTTTAAAAGCTGCTCTATCTCCTTTTTAAAGGTTAATGCCAGCAGCCTGGTTCCATCCCGGTTAAGGTGAAGCCCATCCCTTCGGAAGAGCCCCTCCTTTCCCCAGAATGTTCCCCAGTTCCTAACAAATCAAAAACCCTCATCTCTGCACCATTGTCTCATCCACGCATTGAGACTCCGGAGCTCTACCTGCCTTTTGGGTCCTGCGCATGGAACAGGAAGCATTTCGGAGAATGCTACCCTGGAAGTTCTGGATTTCAACTTCCTACCTAAAAGCCTAAATTTTGCCTCCAGAACCTCCCTACCACATTTTCCTATGTCATTGGTACCGACATGTACCAAGACAGCAGACTCCTCCCCAGCACTATCTAAGACCTTATCTAGGTGGTGCCTGAGGTCCGCTACCTTCGCACCAGGCAGGCATGTTACCAGGCGATCCTCACGTCCACCAGCCACCCAGCTATCTACATGCCTAATGATCGAATCACCAACTATAACGGCTGTCCTAACCCTTCCCTCATGGGCACATGGCCCTGGAGAAACTTCCTCGGTGCGAGAGGGTTTTACATCACCTGGAGGACAGGTCCTAGTTACAGAATCTCTTCCTGCCACACCAGGGTGATGCTCTCCTGTCACGTGACCTCTCTCCTCCATGGCAACAGTGGTGCTGCCAGACTGGAGGTGGGACTTCAGGACTATATCCCTGTAGGTCTCGTCTATGTACCTCTCTGTCTGTCTTATGTTTTCCAAGTCTGCTACTTTAGCCTCTAGAGAACAGACTTGTTCCCTGAGAGCAAAGAGCTCCTTGCACCTAGTGCACACGTAAGACCTCTCACCAACTGAGAGAAAATCATACATGTGACACTCAATGCAAAAGACTGGAAAGCCCCCATCCCGCTGCTGGACTGCTGTCTGCATCTTAGTTTTAAGTTTGTGTCTAGATCTTTAAGTTCTTACTTACTAGGGGTTGCTATGGGTATTTATACCAATAAAACTGTACCTAATACATTTAATATACCTTGTTCACCTGAAGCTTAATTAATCTCAGGTCCTTAGTGTATGACTGATTTGGGTAATGAGCTTCACCTGAAAGCACCTCCTGTCTTTTAAGATGTGTAAGTACCTATAAAGCTATGATTATCCCAGGGGAGGGAGGGAAATAACACTTATTAAAAGAGGGCTGCTACACAGTACCCTGTCTTGTGCTGCTGAGGTAAGCTAAATTCTGATTTGATTTAAATTATAGCTCTTAGCTGCTGCTAGGCTCTAACTTCTTATGAAATTTAAACTACAAGCTGTCTGCTGGGTACTAAATTTAACCAGAAAGCTCTCTTCTGTGTGTTAAATTTAAACTAAAAGTACTTTGCTGTTACTTGGCCCTGAGTGACTATTAAATTTAAACTACAAGCTCTCTGCTGGGTATGAAATGTAACCAGAAAGCTCTCCTCTGTGTTTTAAATTCAAACTTTAATTGCTGCTACTAGGCCCTAACTGATCCAACAAAAAACAGTGGGTTCACAGATTAAGTAGCTTTAATACAAAGAATTCTTTTTAGAAATTTACCAGAAGTATATACTCACAGTTGCAGATTTCTCTCCAGAAGTAACAGTCCCCCTTTCTAGTCCTTCAAGACTCTTTTGGTAACATCTTTACTTTAGTGCATTTTGTGATATCTAAATATAAAACGTTACATAACAGGTAAGAGTATCAATAGATTGTGCAAGGTACCTTTCAATTTCATTAGTTTGTTAACAATTTATTTTATAATGTATACAAAACATTGTTTTGTCACTTCACAGCTTGAGCAATACGTAAAAGATTAGCTTCCACGTGCGATCCATCACAAGGTACTCCAGTGAGTACCGTTTTGTTGCTCTTTTAAAACATTTTTAAGATTTTATATCTTTTCCCTATAATCTTACTCTCGTATGATTTGAACATGTTGTATTTACATGTGTTCCTCTGCCCTGCGCTCTGTTTTTTTAACTATAGCTTCATAATGATCCAATTTTATATGTTGAATTTATGTTTTAATTTTTCATGATATTTATATGTATATTGTTTCAAGTATTGGAGTTTATTTTATTTTATTTTAAAAGCTGCATACCCCCTGAAGAAGGCATTGCCGAAATGCGTTGGGGATTATCTAATAAAGATTCCTGTGACCATCACACGTCTCTTGCTCCTTGTGTTCCTCTGGCTTCTACTGCTAAAGCGGCCTGCTCTTCCTTGTGTTGACTGGACTGGACTGGGCTTTGCCACAGGTGGAAAAGCCCCAAAATTCAGCAATAGTGAAGCTATCCAGCCATAAAATAAAATTTAAACAGTCTCCTATGTGTTTCCTTCCCATTCCCCCAGATGTGTCCTTATCATCAGCTGTTGTGTTGTCTGTCTTGACTAGATTTATTTTATTTATTTATCTGTATTTATATCCCGCTTTTCACCGGGTCAAAGCAGTGGATTGTACTTACTAGATTGTAAGTTCTGATGAGCAGGGACCGTCTTTTACATATATTTGTGCAGTGCTGCGTACGCCTTGTAGTGCTATACAAATGATCAGTAGTAGTAGTACTTTAAGCACCTCCTGTCTCCAGTTTCAGTGGGGACAGAAGCAAAGGACATTGCTTTTCCTGCCTACCCCTCTAATGCAGTCTTCTTGATCCTGGTAGGAGCATCCTACCATCTACTGCCTGTGTCTATGAGCTTTGTTGGGAGTTTCTCTGCTTCTCCTTCTGCCGTGACCCTCCATTATCATCTCGCAGCTCCCAAGCCCAAAATATTGCTAGCCCCACCTCCCAGTGACGTTATCTAGTGTGCACCATCTTAAAACGCTGGGAGCTGTGCCAGAGTAGAAGAGACCCCTACTATCTACTGCCTGTGTCTCTGAGTTCTGTTGTGAGTTTCCCTGCTTCGCCTGCCACCCCAACCCTATAGAGCATATTCTCACAGCTCCTAAACCTGGTACAGTGCTAGTTCTGCCTCCTGATGATGTCATCAGATGTGCATTGGTTTAAGATGCTGGGAGCTGCCCCAGAGGTGCGTGCCAGAGTCATGGGTGCTGATTCCATCGCGCAGACGAAGAAGCACAGTAAGAAGCATGCTCCTTTGCATGCACTTTGTGTGGATCTTTTGAGGACTTGCTATTTTCAGTGCGATGGGTTTTATTCTTCTTGTTCATAATGTATTCTTTTGAACAACCTCTCTCTGTTTTGATAGGTCAGGGCCGATATGGCAGGTTGCCTTTTAGACTTACTAGCCTGAAGACATTTGTATACTTGAGGAGGAATTATAATATTTGTCCAAAAAGCAATTGGAGTGGAGGAATAGCCTAGTGGTTAGAACAGCAGCCTAGTACTCAAGAGAACTGTGTACAATTCCCACTAGTACTCCTTATGACCATGGGCAAGTCACCTAATCTTCCATTACCTCGGGTACAAAATTAGATTAAAAGCCCTCTGGGAACAAGGAAATACCTATCGTATGTAATTTGCCTTGAACTATTTATTTATTTATTTATAGTCTCTTATATACCGCACTATTCAGCATCAGCGCAGTTTACATGTAACAAAAATGCTCAGTACAGTTGAAAGCGTATGAGTTTTACAGGTAACAGGGCACAAAAACTTGGATAACAGGGGAAAACTATTTACAAAATTTATTATATGGAGTCATAATAACAGTAGTTTCGCAGAAATATAACCACCACTAAGGGTTTGAGTATCATACTTGGTGTGTTGTTGAGATACCATACTTTGTATGGAAAAGGTATCGCCGGGAGACTTTGGGCTCTAGGGGTTGTCGTTAGGCTCTATAAGGTATTTGTTGAAGAGGTAGCATTTGAGGGCTTTCCTAAACTGTGGTAGGTTCTTAATAGCCCGGATCTCAGGAGGTAATGCATTCCAGAATCTTGGGGCACTGAGACTAAAGGCTCTGTTGGCTGTCGAGTTGGAGCAAACAGTTACTGCCTTCGGGACTTTTAGGGAGTTAATAGCCGTGGATCTTCTTGCTCTATTTGGGGAAGTGATATGGATGAGTGAGGTTAAGGATGCAGGTGAGAGATTGTTAATAGCTTTAAAAGTGGTTATCAAGGTCTTGAAAACTATTCTGGCCTGGATGGGTAGCCAATGCAACTGTATCAGCAGAGGCGTTATGTGGTCGCTCCTGGAGGCTCCATGGAGTACTCTTGCTGCAGCATTCATGGCTAGCTGCAGCGGGTTCAATGTAGATTGGGGAAGACCTTGTAGGATGGCATTGGCATAGTCAAAATGGGGTATGATCAACGCCTGGAAAATTGTCCGGAAATCAATTGGTTCAAGCATGGAACGTAGATGCCTAAGTGTGCGGATCTTGTGGTATACTGATTTGACTATGTTTCCTATATGGGCCTTCAAATCCAAATGCTGATCTAAAGTGACTCCCAGGTAACGTATTGAGGATTTAGATTGCAGCTCAGCTTCTTTTACCTTAAGATATTGTGGTGGGGTAAAGTTGGGGTTCCTCGTAATGAAGAGTACTTCCGTTTTCTTATGTTGTATTCTAAGGTTTTGAGAAAGAAGCCATTCGGATATTGCATTGAAACAGTTCGTCAGTGGAGAGGTGTGAGCTAAATAATGATAATTTTCAAAATGGACTATCTGTCTTTTTACTAAATGCTCATTCAGTTAGGAATCGGGTGTCCTTGATTTTTTATTTATTAGTTGATGAAAGGCCTGACATATTTTGTATAACTGAGCCATGATTAGTGGAAACTGATGTGGTTATCTTAAACCAGTTATATCCTTCTTGTTATTCATCTATTTCTCAATCACGCTCAAGTAAATGAGGCCAAGGACTCTTGATGATATTTAAGAGTGAGCTTAGGTTGCATCAGTGTTTTAATAATATTGACTCTGGGTCAAATTGTGGACCGATGGTTATAGAATATGAAATGTAGATCTTGGTTTAGTCTATTGTTCTCTCGATGTTTTAGAAAGGGATCCTTCTCCCTTGATTGAGTTGTTTTCTGCTGATCCTTTGGTCAAATTACCTCAGATTATTTTAGGGGATTTTTAACTTATCTGGTTAAGCAACCAAGGATCATGTCTTGCAATAGTGTTTTGCATGTTATGAATGCATGACTTTATTAAGATTATTACCACCCCATCTCATATATGGGGAGATTTGTTGGACCTGATCTTCGTAGCAAACAAATTATACATTATGGGGATCATTCTGATCCTAATTTAGCGGGTCTGGGCGTCCAATCCAGACGTCCAGACCTGTTAAACATTAGGATTGTGCTGCCGGCGACAGAACTCCCCGCACATATTGCCATTTTGTGTGGGAAGCTCTGTTCGTGGGCAAGAGGGGGAGGGCTGTGGGAGAAGCAAGGGTGAACGGTGTGTGGGAATGCGACCCCAGACATACAGAGCCGATTCTGATGTTGGCCCTGTAGATCCAGGGTTGGCAAGGTAGACGGGGGACTTATTCCAACTCAGAGGTGGATAAGTCCCCCTAGACAGCAGGGGACCGCAGAGCCAGGCCAGTTCCAGAAGGTGAGGGGGTGCAGGGGGTTCCCTGCAGTCCGACCCTGACCATAGAAGGCTGGATTGGGGGTCAGGCTGCAAGAAAAGGACATTCTTTTGTGTGACTGGTGATCTTGGCTCCAAAATGGAGTCGCGGTGCCATGGTGACGGGATGCTATGGCACTGCGGCTCCATTCAGGAGCCTAGCTGAGTTAGCCGGGTAGGTGCAGGAAGTGCAGCCGATCAGAATCGGGATCTGGCCTGCATGTCCAGGCCGGTAGACCCAACTCTGATCTCACGGGCACATCTAGTCCCCACAGAATCAGAATCGGGTGCTACCACTGCACGCCCCAATTTGGACTGGCCATACAGGGGCAGGACATCTACAACAGAATTGGCCTCTATGGAGTCTGTTCTATTCAGCGAATAGTGGGTCTGGACATCCAATCTGGATGTCCAGACCTGCTATTTGCCTAGCCAGCATTGGGGAAACAGAGCTCCCTGCAAGTAGAGCTGAGCTGTGTGGGGAGTTCTATTTGTGGGCGGGTGGGAGCGGGCCAAGACTCTGATATACAGGGCTGATTCTAAGGTCGGCCCTGTACATCTGGAGTCAGTCATTTGCACGGGAGGCTTATTGCACTTCGGAGGTGGAATAAGTCCCCCTGGATGGAGGACAATGGATGGCCCGGGCCCGGAAAGGCAGGTGAGGGGGCACAGGGTGTTCCTTACAGCTCAACCCTGGCCATGGCAATATGACACTATGGCACCGCGGCTCCATGCAGGAGCCTGGCTAGGCTAGCCGGGGAGTTTGTTGGATGTCCAGGCACCCAGAATCGGGGCACAGCCTGGATATCCAGACCATGTTCTCGATTCTGATCCCACAAGCACATCTAACTCCTGTGAGATCAGAACTGGGTGCAACCAGTGTATGTCCTGATTCTGGGCACCCGGATAGGCTGGGGACGTCCAGATCAGAATGCACCTCCACAGGAATGACAGTAGTGTAAACCATTACCATGGTCTGATCACAGCTTGATTATGTTCACACTGCCTGTTCCATCTTTAGATCATTCCAGCAAGCCTGTGAGAATAACTAGAAGGGTGCATCCTCATTTAAGATTGAGATCTTAAAGAATGTTGGTTGCTTAAATTGATTAGCTTAGAAGATGTGTGTGAGTTAAATGTTATAGGGGGTACTTCAAGGTGAACAAACATTTTGAGAATCATTGGATAGTGTTGGTCTGATAAGAGAACTTATTCATAATAAATCTAAGTCTCCTTGGATTTCTAATTCACTGGTAGAACAAAAGAGAGAATTGTACAGAAAAGAGAGGCAGTGGCGAAGTGTGCCTGACTGTTTTTTTCCAACAGGCATATATGAGTTGTTTACAGAATTATTTGGATACAGTCTTCATTGTTAAGAATGTGTACTATGATAAACAAATTTACACCAGAATTGGCCAACCAATCCAGTTGTTTGCAGTCATAAATGTGTTTCCTGTTATTCATCTGATTCTATCCTCTGCAAGCAGCAAACAGCACACCAAGGAAGCAGAGAAGAACCACGGCCACACCAATGATACCTTCACAAATACAAAACTTTATTCAAAAGCCTGACTCAACCAAGTTTCAACACAAATACCTGCATCAGGGGTCAGTAAGAGTATACAGTATCTTCACCAACTTTGACTTGACAAAGAATATACAAAAAGTCACAAATAACCAAAGACCAGAACTCACCAAATTTGTAGATGCATATCGACCCCTTACAAAGCCCGTTTGGTCCGAGTAAACCAGATCTGGCAATACCACTCCCAGTCTCTCTGACAAAACCGCTGTCATAATTTTACTATCTGGATTTAACAGGGAAATAGGCCAGTAAGAGCCAGTGCTAGTAGGGTCTCATCTTGGTTTTGGAATGTGTATGCAATGCAGTGTGTGCCTTCGAGTCAGTGCTGACTCCTGGTGACCCAGCAGCTCCTGGGTCTTCTTGGTAGTGTGACCGGAAGTAGACTGTCAGGCCTTTCTTCTGAGGCAATGAGGGGTTAAATAACTTGCCCAAGGTCACAAGGAGTGCCAGTGAGAATTGAACCCTGATCTCTTGGTTAACTAGGCTAGTGCTCTAACCATGGACCAAATTTGGAATATCCTTCCCTTCCCCACCCACCCTTGCATGATCCCAGTCGTCAGTCTTCCTAAAGTAGGGGGCACAAGATCTTCCAAAATTTTATAAAACTCATCTGGAAGCATAAGGTCAGGGGCCTTTGCCAATTTTAATCATTTTATAGCCCTATGAATGTCCTCCCATGTCACCATTTGATTCAACTCTGTTATTTGTTCTTCCTGTAACTTAGGAAGACCCAGCCCTTCAAAAAACTCAGTGTGATGTTGACTAGATGCAGGCTCCCCCTTGTATAAGGCCGAATAATATTCTACAAATTCTTCAGTGATCTTCCTTACCTGCATATGCACTTGTCCTTTCTTGCCTCTAACAACTGTTATAGTTTTTGTTCCCCGATGTGGGGCTACCAGTCATGCTAGAGACTTCCTAATTTTTCTTCCTCACTTATGCAAACCATATTTATAAAGTGCTATGTCAGCTTCCACCCTCTTTTGCATAAGATTGTTAATTTTCCTATTAGCTTCTAAATACCTTTGGCGAGCCTCTGCAGAGTTACTAGTCAAATATCTCTTGTGGCAGCTCGGCAGCTCAGCCACATCTTCCAACCTCTACTACCACTACTGATCATTTGTATAGCACTACAAGGCATATACAAGGTCCTGATCCTGGCAAAGGAAGAACTAAAGCCCTCCCTAATAGCTAATAATAGTTATGAAGGCCTGTACACTCTCGTAGTAGAAACTAAAGAGGCCACATTCTGCCTGGTATATAGACCCCCATCTCAGGACTCCAATGCTCTAAGTACAATCCTTGAATCAGTATGCTCCCACACACAAACTAACAAAGAATTAATTCTTCTAGGCGACTTTAAACTTGCCTCAATCCAGACTTCACAGGCATGCTATTTCCTTAGAGCTATGAATGACATCCAAATTGTAAACTCCCCAACACATAACAAGGGAAACACCCAAGATCTAATATTCATCCCAGGTATTCTACTAGATAAACAGGCTCCCCCTTCTACCAAACCCAAGCTGTCCCTTGGTCTGACCATTTCAGCATCACTTTCAAGATTCCATAAACAAACACAGTTTGCAGACAAAATACCGAGTCCGCTACAAAAGCACACTTTTAAACATACAACAAAGCCTTATCCTTACAAGAAATACTTATGCAGCTGAACCATGACACTTCTGATATAAATATCCTACTGGATAGCTGGAACTCTATACTATCTAAAGCTGCAGCTGCCCCAGCAAATGCATACAAAGGAAGTACTAGAAAATCTAACATATAGTTCAACAACGAACTGAGATCTCTAAAGAGAGCCCTGCGCAAACTAAAAAGAAAATGCAGGAGATCCAAGCTACCATATAATAGGGCACAATATATGAATACACTACAATCCTACAGAGAGGCCATCAACAACCTTAAGAGTGAAAACCACACCAGGCTACTAATGAAATCACTCAATAGACCAGGAGAGCTATTTGAAATGGGAATCATTAACCCAATCACCAAACAGAGAGGATCCCTCCACCTACATCGGCCCACAGGTGCTAGCCAACTTCTACAGCACCAAGCTGGGTCTCCACACCTACAATTCACTGACAAATAAACCAGGACCTCTACCTAACATTCTGGCATGGCAAGCCCTTGCCCCAGTAAATTTAGAACACCTGGACAAAATAATCACAGCAATAAACACTAACACATCTCCAGGTAATCCATGTCCGGTCAGTTGGGTAAAAATGTCCGGTGATGAATTGGCACCAGCTATGCTAAAATAGTTAACTTATCACTATCCCAGGGTTACATGCCAAAAACACTGAAGCAAGCCTCTATCCACCTAATTCTAAATTGTAAGACCCTGGACAGACTACAACCAAATTCCTACGGCCCAATATTGAGCCTCCCCTACATAACAAAAGCAATGGAAAAAAATAGTACAAAATCAGCTGCAAGACCACTTAGATGCCAATGCCCCACTGGATCCAAATCAGTACGGCTGCAGAATGTACCATGGGGTAGAAACCTTCATCATAGCCTTCTTCAATAATCTGATTAAAGGAATCGAAGCCCCTAAGCAAGCATTCATTTTGATATTCCTTGACATCATGAGTGGAGGAATGGCCTAGTGGTTGGGGCAAGGTACTTCAGGCCGGAAGGTCGGGGGTTCAAATCCCACTAGAGGACAGCAACCTTGGGCCGGAAGGACTGGGGTTTCTATTCCCACAGGTGCTCCTTCTGGTCTTGGGCAAGCCACTTAACCCTCCATAGCCCATGTTCCCTGTAAAATAGTTATCTCCAAGTTATAATGCCCTGTTCAATGTAATTTCAGCTTGTTCAATGTAAACCGCACTGATGCAGAATAGCACGGTATATAAGAGAATGTAAACAAATAAAAATACAATCACATCAGCATTTGACTCAATCAGCCCAGCCACAATATACTGTTAACAAGATTGCAATGAAGCAAAATCAGGGAAATCCTCAAGGCTCTGCTCTAGCAGCCTTATTGTTCAACATTTACCTCCAACCAATCTGCAACATTTTCAGAAGCATAAAGTGAATTATCACATTTATGCTGATGATATAATGATTTATATACCAATCAGTACTGCAAAACTTAACCTGAAACAAATTGTAACATGCTTCGATGAAGCCTCTCAGTGGCTCTCAATGAACAATCTGAAGGTAAATTTCAATAAAACAGAAGCAATTTTCATTACCAGAGACAACAAATTTACCCCCCCCCCTCCCACCACCACCGCACATTCAGCTTAGAGAAGCCATAATAGCAGTAAAAGATGAAGTAAAATATCTAGGCATTATCCTAGATAAAACCCTGAGCCTATCATCTCACATAAATAGAAAGATTAAGATGTTGCAACAGCTAAGACCCCTATTGGACCCATCAGATTTCAGATCAGTCATGCAGGCGATGATTAACTCCCATATAGACTACTGTAATAGCATATTGCAGGGTCTATCCAAACAGGCATTATCACAGTTGCAATTGGCATAACATACAGCAGTTCGTGTAATCATGCGAGCATCGAGATCGGAATATATCACTCCAATCCTACACAAATAACATTGGCTTCCTATCCCTAGTAGGAGCAAGTACAAAAACCTAGTCATTATCTTCAGGTTACTCCACAACATATCACCCTCTCACCTTACCACATTAATAAACAGAATCCCAGACATCAGACAGAGAAGGGGATGCACCCAAAACTCCCTATCCATCCCAGCTGACTTACGCAAGATCACCAAATCAACAAGCAATAGAGCCTTCTCATATTTTGTCCCAATCTTAGGGAACTCCCTCCCTCCAAAAATAAGGGATATAAAAGATCTTGCGGACTTCAGAATCAAGACACTACTCTTTACGGAGCACTATGGGACACATCAAGCAGACTCTGGTGCACACCCAACATAAACATACCATGCACTCGATACGTCCAATGGTACCTGCTAATCGCATTGTAGATATCTGCCATCACTCAATATTAGTAATTTCAACTAGTTACACTGTACATAGTTAATTACTGTTCTGATGTACAAAGTTAACCCTGTGACGATGTTATTGCTTAAGTTATGTCCCATGTAAATTGCTTTGATTAACTGATAAGGAGATATAGAAAAGTTTTTAATAAATAAATATGCAGCGCTGTACATAGACACTGCCCATCAATCCGCTTCTTCTCTCTGACATTTGCAATAATGTTTCCTCTCAAAACCGCTTTTGCGCCTCCCAAAAGATTCTCTTCCCCACTTCACCTTAAAATTCTCCCTTTTGTAGTCCTGCCCCCCTGCCCCTCATGTTGAAGCTCTTTCTTTGGTCAGTATCACATCTTACTTTTGTTAGCAAAATCCAGTATGCGGGCAATCACCGTGCACAGCTTCTGGTCTCCCTCTCTCTTTGACTCTAATCAATGGGCCCGCTCCACCCGCAGCAGGAGATCTGCTGCTTCAAAGCCAAGTGGTTCCAGAAGCCAACTGCCCACCAATTTGGCTAACTCTCCATCTGGCATGGACTCAGGCACCCCAACAATGTGAACATTGTTCCTGTGCCTTTGATTTTCTTGGTCTTCGATCTGGTCAAGCAGATGTTTATTGCCATCCTGCAGGAGCCACAGGCATTCCTCCCCTGTGACAATCTGGTCCTTATGTGCCAAAATCCTCTGTTCAGCCTGCAGTATGTGCAAACTTTGCTGCTCCAAATTCCCTTTTACACCATCTATAGAAGTCTGCAACTTGGAGAGCTTGTCCTCCAACACTGTTGTAATTCCCTTTGTGATCTCATGAACCATGCCCTCCTGCAACACCAAGGCTGCTTCCATTGTTTCTGCCATCTTCTTGAACTCTATACTCGCAACTGTTCTACCACAACTTGTCTTGGATCACTTTTGGCATTTTGCCAGTCATTCAGGGACACCACGCTACAAAGAGAAGGTTCCTCCTATTCCCCAGAGTCACTGTTCCTCGGCTAATTCTTCCAGTAAGTTACTTCTCTCCTTGCACAATATCATTCACTCAATTTGGAAGATTCTTTAGGAGATAATCGATGGGGCATCCACTCAGTCAACAATCATCGTGTGACCCCCCTAAGGTCCTCCACCTTATATTAGGGACAGATAAACTTACTGTTGAGGTAAAGCAAAAATATTGGGCTTGTTAAACAGATCCCATAAAATACTACTACTACTACTTATCATTTGTATAACACTACAAGGCATGCACAGCAATGTACAGAGATATGTAAGAGACAGTTCCTGCTTTTAAGAGCTTATAATCTAGTCAAGACAGACAATATAACAGCCAAGACAGATGACACAACTGGGGATTATGATATATCTAGGAGAATGGTAAGGGAACACAAAAGAGGTAAGTAGGAGACTAGGGGGATCATGATCCAAAGGCGGTCTCAAAAAACTGAGTGCCCGATATTGAATTGGACAGGCTATGCGCCGCTAGGGAGCATAGCCCTGCCTGCTGACCCTTAACCCCGGATATTCAATGCCGTGACAATTACATTGAATATCCAGGGTCGCCGCACAGGCCCCAGAGTCGCCAAAGCTAACCAGGTAGCCGCGATATTGCACCGCTACCTGGTTATTTTCCACGGGTAAAAAAAACTAGGCCAGCTTTTGCTATGCCTAATTTTACCCACCGATCACTAACCGCTTAGTGGTGCAATATCGCTGCTACCCGGTTAGCAATTGTCTCCGCCTTCACTCTGCCCCAGAACACCCCCAACACACCGCAATGCTAACTGCATAGCATCACGCCTATAGCGGGGTTAGAAGAGGATATTCAACGGCACTAACTGTAAGTGCCATTGAATATACCGATTTAAGGCATTTATGCAGTTTACGGGGCTGTAAACCAGGTAAAGGCCTTTCAAATATTGGGCCCTGCTTTTTTAGCCTGGATTTTAACAGGGCCACAAATGGAGCCTGATGTATTGACTTGGGTAGTTTGTTATAGGTATAAGGAAACAACAAGGTAGAAAGATTGAAGTCTGGATTTGGCAGTGGAAGATAAGGGTAGAGATAGAAGGGATCTGCCAGAAAAGCACAGTTCCTGAGAAGGCGTGTAGGGAGAAATGAGGAAAGGTAATTAGGAGCAGCCGAATGAAAGCACTTACAGGTCAGTAGTGGAAGTTTGAACTGGATGTGGAAACGGATAGGAAGCCAATGAAGTGACTTGAGAAGAGGAATGATATGAGCATAGCCACACTGGCAGAAGATTAGCTGTGCAGCTGAGTTTTGAACAGATTGAAGTGGGGAGAGATGATTCAGAGGAAGACCAACGAAGAGGAGGTTGCAATACTCTAGATGGGAGGTAACTAGAGAATGGATAAGGGGCTTAATTGTATGTTTAGATAGGAAGGGATGAATTTTGCCAATGTTATAGAGAAAGAAGTGACAGGTTTTAGCTATCTGTTGGATGTGTATGGAGAAGGAGAGGGAGTAGTTAGAAATAACCCCATGGTTGCAAGTCAAGAAAACAGGGAGGAGTAGAGTGTTATCCAAAGAAAATGAGAGAGAACGAAGGGGGAGGTGGGCTTAGGGGGAAGGATAAGGAGTTTTGGCCATGTTCAGTTTCAGAGAGCCTTCATCGACTCTCATGTTTCTTTTACCAACTAAATAAGAAAGGTCATACAAACCTCCATTAATGCCCTGCATCGCTTTAGGGCCATCTGTTCTTTCCTTGACCTCCCAGCCCAAACCTCAGTTGTCCTTAGTACAGTCAGTCATCGTCAGGCTGGATTACTGCAACATTGTCTATGCAGAGATCTCTTCCTATGAGTTAAAAAAAGCTACAATCCATTCAAAACACACTGATTCAAATACTATTTCATGCAAAGAAGTTTGACCATGTTACCCCCCCCCCCCTTGTGATTCATCATCACTGGCTTCTATTATCTGCCCGAATCCGGCAGAAAGTTTTAACCTTAACATACAAAGCCCTTCACAATAACTCTCCTGAGTATCTTTCGGATCTGGTAACTCTCTATGCTCCTCCCCGTTGCTTATGCTCCCTTCACGGTAACAGACTCATCATTCCTCCCCCCGCCCCCCTTCTAAGGCCCGCTACAAATGCACTAGACATTCAGCCATATATTTCATAGCCCTCTCTCTCTGGAAAAGTCTCCCCCTCCTGGTCCCCCTGGAAGACAACTTTAAGAAATTCAAAATCCTTCTTAGGACTAGACTTTTTGGGGAAACATTTGATGTAGAGAGAGCCACTATTTCACCCTCTGCTCACTCCTGCTGCTGCTACTGTCCTCCACTCTCCTAGCAATTTTGTAGTTCTTGTTCTTTCTACTGTAGCTATTGTTTTATTTTTGTAAACTGCCTTGATGAGTTGCTAAGGTGGTATATCAAGTCCAAAGTAACTATAAACTATGGCTGTGAGACATCCAAGGACCAATGTCAGACAAGCAAGCAGAGACCTGGGTCTAGATTCCCAGAGAGATTTCCGGTGCAGAGAGGTAGATCTGAGTCATCAGCATAGAGATGGTATTGAAAACCATGGGAGGAGATGAGTGCACCAAGTAACTGAGTTTAGAGAGAGAAAAGGAGGGTCCCAAAAACAGAGCCCTGGAGTACACCAGCTGAAAAAGGGATAGCAATAGAGGAGGATCCACCAAAACATATATTAAAAGTACGATGGGAGAGATAGGATGAAAAACCAGGACAGGACAGAACCCCTAAATCCAAGTGAGGACAAGGTATCAAGGAGAAGGTGGTGCTCAACAGTGTCAAAAGCAACAGAAAGGTCAGGAAGGATGAAGATCAAATAAACACCCTTGGATTCGGTGAGGAAAATGTTGTTGAAGACTTTGGCAAGAGCCGTCTCAGTAGAATGTAGAGGTCAAAAGCCAGATTATAGTGGATCCAGAAGGGACTGAGAGGAGAGAAACTGCACAGCAGCAAAGAGCTTTCAGTTTAAATTTAAAACACAGCAGAGAGCTTTCTGGTTAAATTTAGAACCATTCAGGAAATTGGTCACAGGTTACCTTAGAAGCACAGGACAAGGTACTGTGTAGCAGCCAGTTTTTAATAACTCTGCCTGGTACGAAGGTAGAGGACCTCACGCGCCACCTAGACAAGGTCTTAGATAGTGCTGGGGAAGAGTCTGCTGTCTTGGTACATGTCAGTACCAATGACATAGAAAAGTGTGGTAGGGAAGTTCTGGAGGCTAAATTTAGGCTTTTAGGCAGGAAATTGAAATCCAGAACTTCCAGGGTAGCATTCTCTGGAATGCTTCCCATTCTACCCGCAGGACCCAAAAGGCAGGCAGAACTCCAGAGTCTCAATGCGTGGATGAGACGATGGTGCAAGGAAGAGGGTTATGCATTTGTTAGGAACTGGGGAACATTCTGGGGAAAGGAGAGGTTCTTCTGAAGGGATGGGCTCCACCTTAACTGAGACGGAACCAAGCTGCTGCCATTAACCTTTAAAAAGGAGATAGAGCAGCTTTTAAACTAGATAATAGGGGAAAGCCGACAGTTGCCCAAGAGCCCATGGTTCAGAACAATGTATCCTTGAAGGATAATAGCAAAATATTGAAGTTAGGGCATATCAGCAGAGAGGTTCAAATAAAGACAAAAGTAGCCCAAATACCCTTGAGTACAGAGCAGATAGAGCTTAAAGATTCCAAATTACCCCTGCCTACCGATAGCCAGATTAATATGAATAAAATATAGCCTCTAAAATGCTTGTAGCAAATGTTAGAAGTCTAAAAAAAAAGATGGGAGAGTTAGAATATATAGCACTAAATGAGAGGTTAGATATGATTGGTATCTCAGAGAAATGGTGGAAGGAGGACAACCAGTGGGACACTATGATACCTAAGTACTAACTATATCATAATGGTAGAGCAGATCAAATTGGTGGAGGAGTTGCGCTCTATGTTAGAGAGGGCATTGAGAAATAAAGGATTAAAGTTTTGCAGGAAACAAAATACATTGTAGAATCTCTATGGATTTAAATTCCATGTAAAAAGGGGAAGGGGAAGGCGATGGCAGTGGGGGTGTACTATCGACCGCCTGGCCAGAATGAACAAATGGATGATGAAATGCTCAAAGAAATCTGGCAAGCTAACAAAAGTTACAGCACAATAATAATAATAGGTGATTTCAATTACCCCAGTATCGACTGGGTCAATGTCACGGCAGGATATACTAGGGAGATAACATTTCTAGATGAAATAAATGACTGCTTTTTGGAGCAGGCGGTTCATGAACCGACCAGAGGGGAAGCCATTTTGGACCTAGTCCTTAGTGGAACACAAGATCTGGTGCAAGAGATAAGGGTGTTGGGGCCATTTGTCAATAGTGATCATAGCATGATCGCGTTTCATTTAATAAATGGAGGAGAGAGGGTAAAGAAATCCAGAGTACTATCTTTTAACTTTCAAAAGAGAGACTACAATAAAATGAGGAAAATAGTTAAGAAAAAACTAAAAGAAGCAGGTGCAAAGGTTAAAGATTTACATTAAGCTTGGGTTTTGTTTAAAAATACTATCTTGGAAGCCCAAACCAGCGCTATATTCCACGCTTTAAGAAAAGTGTAAGGAAGTCCAAAAAACCATCAGCATGGTTTAAAGGTGAGGTCAGAGAGGCTGTTGTTGCCAAAAAAGCATCTTTCAGGAAATGGAAAAAGGAGCAAAATGACGAAAACTGGAAACAACACAAGCCCTGTCAAGTTAGATGCAAGGCATTGATAAGGCAGGCAAAGAGAGAATTTGAGAAGAAGCTTACTGTGGAAGCAAAAACACATAATTAAGACTTTTTCAAGTATATTCGTAGCAAAAAACCTGTGAGAGAGTCAGTTGGACAATTAAATGGTAAAGGGGTAAAAGGGGCAGTAAGAGGGGACAAGGCTATAGCGGAGAGACTGAATGAATTCTTTGCTTCGGTCTTTACTGATGAAGATGTAGGGATGTTACCCATGACTGAAATGGTATTTAAAGGTGATGCTGTGGAAGAACTGAAAGAAATATTGATACACCGGGAAGATGTATTACAACTATTTAATAAAATGAAGAGTAACAGATCACCTGGACTGGATGGTATACATCCAAGAGTGTTGAAAGAACTGAAATATGAGATTGCAAACCTACTATTAGTAATCTGTGAACTATCATTAAAATCATCTGTAATACCTGAAGATTTAAGGATGGCCAATCTAAAGCCAATTTTTAAAAAGGGTTCCAGGGGTGATACGGGAAACTACAAACCGGTGAGCCTGACGTCAGTACCGGGAGAAATGGTAGAAACCATCATAAAGAACAAAATTACTGAATATGTTGATAGTCATGGCTTAATGGGAGACAGCCAACATAGCTTTGGCCAAGGAAGGTCTTATCTTACTAATCTGTTGGTTTTTTTTATGGTGTGAATAAATAGGTAGACAAAGATGAGTCGGTTGATATAGTGTATCTGGACTTTCAGAAAGCCTTTGACTAGGTCCCTCATGAGAGACGTTTGGCAAAATTAAAAAGTCATGGGATAGGAGGCAGTGTACTATTGTTGATCAGGAACTGGTTAAAAGATAGAAAGCAGAGGATGAGGCTAATTAGCCAATTTTCCCAATGGAGAAAGGCAAATAGTGGAGTACCCCAGGGATCTGTGTTGGGTCTGCTGCTTTTTAACATATTCATAAATGACCTGGAAATGGGAAAAATGAGTGAGGCTATCAAATTTGCAGATGACACAAAACTATTCAAAGTTGTTAAAACCCATGAGGAGTGTGGAAAATTGCAAGAGGATCTTGATAAATTGGAAGACTATGCATCCAAATGGCAGATGAAATTTAATGTGCACAAGTGCAAAGTTGTGTACCTAGGAAAGAAAAACCCAAACTATGGTTACACGATGCAAGGTTCCACATTAGGAACCACCACCCAGGAAAAATATTTAGGGGTCATCGTGGATAACATATTAATACCCTCCATCCAGTGTGCAGTGGCGGCCAAGAGAGCAAATAAAATGTTAAATATCATAAGGAAAGGAATGGAGAATAAAACAAAGGATATTATAATGCCTCTAAGTCGTTCCATGGTGCGACCACACCTTGAATATTGTGAGCAATTCTGGTCACCATATCTTAAAAAGGATGTAGCGTTATTAGAAAAGGAACAGAGAAGAGCCACCAAAATGGTAAAGGGGATGGAAGGGTACCCCTATGAAGAGACGCTAAAGAGGTTAGGGCTCTTCAGCCTGGAAAAGAGACGGCTGAGGGGAGATATGATAGAAGTCTGTAAATTAATGAATGGAGTGGAACGGGTAAACGTAGATCAATTGTTTATGCCATCAAAATATAGAAAGACTAGGAGGGAATGTAATGGAGCTACAGGGTAACCTATTTAAGACTAATATTTTTTCACTCAACATGTAATCAAACTTTGGAATTTGCTGTCAGAGGATGTAGTAAAAGCTGTTAGTGTAGCCGGGTTTAAAAAAGGTTTGGACAAGTTCCTGGAGGAAAGGTTCTTAAACCATTATTAATGGGGGCCCAGAATAACCACTGCTTGACCCAATACATGCATTGTGGAACCTGTGTCTTTTAGGGAAACTGATAGGTACTTGTGACCTAGACTGGCCACTGTTGGAAACAGGATACTAGGCTAGATGGACCTTGGTCTGACCCAGTATGGCATATCTTATATTCTTATGGAAGGATACCCCTATAAGGAGACTAAAAAGGTTAGGGCTTTTCAACCTGGAAAAGAGACGGTTAATGAATGGAGTGGAACGGGTAAAAGTAGATCAATTGTTTACACCATCAAAATGTAGAAAGACTAGGGGACATGCAATGAAGTTGCAGTGTAACCCATACAAGACTAATAAGAGAAAATATTTTTTCACTCAACGCATAATCAAACTCTGGAATTCGTTACCGGATGGTGTAGTAAAAGCTGTTTGTGTAGCCTGGTTTAAAGATATTCCTGGAGGAAGGGTCCATAAACTATTATGAAAGGGGACCCAGGAAATCCATTGCTTGTCCCAACACAAGCATTGTGGAACCTGTGTCTTCTGGTGAAATTGCTAGGTACTTGTGACCTAGATTGGCCTCTGTTAAAAACAGGATACTAGACTAGATGGACTTTGGTCTGGCCTAGTATGTCATATCTTATGTTCTTATGTAGGTGATGGGTTTTAGAGGACAGCCAGGGCTGAGGAACAGTATGCCTCACAGAACGTGAAGTGGAAGGAGCAAGAGCATCTAGAGCAGAGGAGAGTACAGAGCTATAAGAAGATACAGCCTCATCAAGAGACTTGGATAACATAGTGGAGGAAAGAGGTGGTGAGACAGCAGTGTAGAGAGCTAATGGGTTGATAGCATGAAGATTCCTATAGATGGTGGAGGAGACTGGGCAAGAGTGAGGTGAGAGTTAATGAAGAGTGAAACTTAGTAAGTGATGGTCAGATAAGTGAAGAACTGAGGTGCAGAAATTTGAGGGCAAGCAGTGAGAGTACAAGACAAAGTCAAGACAGTGGCCTAGCTGGTGAGTAGGGGCAGTAGAGCATAGCTGGAGATTGAATGAGGTAGCAAGGGAGAGCAGCTTTAAGGCATGAGGGTCAGAAGGGGTTATCAACATGAATGTTAAAATCGCCAAAAATAAGTTATAGCGGAGATACATACAAAAAGAGGGAAAGCCACAAGTGAGAAAGGTACAGATGGACTTATCATAGGGTCAATAAATGACAGCCATCCAAAGAGGTAATGGAATAAAGAGGCAGATGGCATGGACTTCAAAGGAAGGAAAGGAGTAAGACTGAGTCAGAAGGAGGGGTTGAAATTGGCAGGAATGAGAGAGTAGAAACCCAATACCATCACAACTCCCATATGGGAGAATTGATAGCCCCCATGACAGAGGACAGCAGCTGAAGTAGAGTCTTTGGGGAGAAGACAGGTCTCAGTTAGAGCAAGAAGATGCAGAATATTAGAGACAAAGAGGACATGAATGAAGGTGAGCTTATTAGAGATGGAGTGTGCATTCCACAAGGCACATGAGAAAGGGAGAAAGGAGAGGGATAGGAATAAGATTTGAGAAGTTGTGTTTAGATCTGCCCTGAAAGTGTGAAAAAAAGTCTAGGGGGGCCAGGGATGGGATTGATATTCCTGGATGGCAGAAGGAGAAGGAGCAGGAGAGTGAGGGAAGAGAGGAGGGAGCATGATGGTAACCAGAGTGAGGTACTTTCAATAGATAATAAACTATTAGTCCAAGGCATAGAAAGACTAGTAACATTAGACCCAAACACCAATAAAGATGACTGAACAAATGTCAAGACTAAAATATCACTATGTATATGTGTAACTTCAATCATTATTTATTTAGGTAGGCTTATATACTGCTTTTTCTATGAATCAAAGTGGTGTACATTCTCAATCTATTTTTTTGTACCTGAGGCAACAGAGGGTTAGGTAGCTTGCTCAAGGAGTACCTGTAGGACTAGAAACCCCAGTCCTTCTGGTCCAAGGTTGCTGTCCTATAACAGGATTCAAACCCCTAGCCCTCTGGCCAGAGGTTACTTGCCCCCAATCACTAGGCCACTCCTCCCATATACACAGTTATCAACTGTATGTAACCTATAGCATACAAAGCACACAAAAAGGGTGCTACAAGAAGAACTCAAGAGACTGTTCTGAAAATGCAAACTAAAATCTCCCAAAATTACATAAGAAAGGTTCTCTAATGCCCCTATAGTAAAAATTAATGAAGGTGGATCAGTTTCCAACATTCCAGGGGAGGACAATAAACCAGGCCCAATTGCAAGAAGTCAGATTCAACAAACAATAATTCATGATTGGATAGCAAAAATGAGTAATGATGGCATTGTTTAAATGTGAGTTCCTTTTTAAACAATTAAAGCAACCCTTCTCCCCATCTATCCAATTGTGGCTTAAATATCCAAATGTAACGAACTGGACATACCTGATTAACAATAACCACATCTGTCTCCAAGAGCCAGGATTCCGTAATACATAGCAAATCCATTTTTTTATCTAATAACATATCATGAATGCTAAATGAATGCTAAAAAATGCAGAATCATGCATTTGGGCTGCAAAAATCCAAAGGAGCTGTACAATGTAGGGGGTGAGGTACTTCTGTTCACAAAAGAAGAGCGGGACCTGGGCATAATTGTGTCTGACAATCTTAAAGTAGCTTAACGGGTAGAAAAGACAACGGTGAAAGCTAAAAGGATGCTTGGGTGTATAGGGAGAGGAATGGCCAGCAGAAAGAAAGATTTGATAATGCCTCTGTATAAGTCTCTGGTGCAACCTCATTAGGAGTATTGTGTGCAATTCTGGAGACCACACCTTCAAAAGGATATAAGTGGGTTGGAGCCTGTGCAGAGGGTGGCTACTAAAATGGTTAGTGGTCTTCATTATGAAGCATATGAGGACAAATTAAAGGATCTTAATATGTATACTTCAGAGGAAAGGCGGGATAGGGGTGATATGTTAGAGACATTTAAATACCTCCATGGCATAAATGCACAGGAGGGTCTCTTTCAATTTAAGGCAAGCTCTGCTTCGAGGGGACATAGGATGAGAGTGAAAGGGGATAGATTCAGGAGTAATATGTGGAAATATTTCTTTAAGGAAAGAGTGGTAAATGTATGGTATAGTCTCCCAGTGAAGGTGCTAGACATGAGGACAGTATCTGAATTCAAAAAAGCATGGGACAAACACAGAGGATCTCTAAAGGTAAAAAGGGGACTATTGTAGTTGATATGGAAGGGCAGCCTGGATAGGCCATGTGGTCTTTTTCTGTTGTCATTTTTCAATGTTTCAATGAATTAAAGATACCTTATTCCTAACTGACCTTACATTGTCAAGATTAATAATCAATGAATCACTTTCAGAGATAAAACTATCTCCCTGAAATTTACTAAATGGTAAAAAATGAAGAGTCCGAGACATTTGGCATTCCCCCCACCAGAATAGTGTTAAAGATCCATAATAACCGAAAAATTCAGGTGCAATCTGTGGGCAAATTTTCTTCCTGGTATTGTATTTTGTCGGGAGTATCTCAATGATCCACTTTGTCATCATTATTGTTTAACATTTATGTCACACCAATTTGTAAATTTACTGGCCTAGATTTTATTGGATCTTTGCTAGTGATATTCAATTTTTTGTCCCCTTTAGTTGCATTTTCGAGGACACCCTTGATTTAGTTGCCTTATATGATAGAACTATTAAAGCATAGTTGTTGGATAATAGGCTTATGTTAAATGTTAACAAAACAGAGATTCTGCTTGGGCCCTGTCCTCATTGGTTCCTCCCTACCTGAAAATAGATGAATGGATGCTTCCTATCTCAACACAAGTTAAAGATTTAGGGATTACTCTTGATAGTATCTTTGTCACTGCAAATTCAGAAAGTTTTTCGTGCTGCATTCTATAAATTGAACATCATTCACAGGTTAAAGCCCTTGTTGTCTGACTGCAACTTTCACACAGTTGTCCAAACTCTTGTTTTATCATCCTTAGACCATTGTAATAGTTTGTATCTGGGACTTCTTACATATGCAATTAATCTTCTTCAGTTAGAGCAGAATATAGCCCAGGTGTTATTGTTAGCACAGGATGCAATGAACATATTATCTCGGTCCTACAAAAACTGCATTGGCTGCCTATTTAAGTGTGGAGGAACCTAGTGGTTAGAGCAGCAGCCTGCTGACCAAGAGACTAAAGTTTGATTCCCACTGACACTCTTTGTGGCCTTAGGCAAGTCACTTTACCCTCCGTTGCCTTGGAAGAAAGGCTTGGCAATCTACTTCTGGTCACACCTTGCCAAGAAAATTCATCGGCTGCTGGGTCAACATTGACTCAATGGCACACATTGCATTTGCTTATTAAGCGGCACATAGTCTACAAAGTGCTTTTATTTGTGTACAGGTCTCTTAATCACGAGGCTCCATTGTGTCGAGGTGAAATTCCTGGGAATAATATTGGACCAATCTCTCACCATGCTCCCTCATCTAAAACAAACAGCAAGGACCATCTTCTTTAAGCTAAAAACTGTGCAAACTTAAGACCCCTGATAGACATTCACGACTTCAGGTCAGTAGTCAAGGCTATCATCACTCCCCATTTTGGTCTACTGCAACAGTCTGTTACAGGGATTATGAGCCAAAAACATTAACATACTCCAAAGAGCGCAAAATATCACCGCCAGAATTGTATGCAAGGCCTGACTAACTGAACACATAACTCGTATACTACATGACCTCCACTGGCTCCCAGTAGTAAGCCAAATAAAATATAAGATATTGATGATAACCTTTAAATTGATCAATAATATCTCCCCATCAGATCTATCTACTCTTCTCCAAACACAACCAGATAACAGAGCGCAGAGGCAAAATGCTAACCATTCTCTCGTAACCCCTCACTCAATTCGCAAGACAAAACAGACCACAAGTGCCAGAGCCTTCACATTTACTGCCCCATGTCTCTGGAACTCACTGCTACTACCAATCCATGAGATCAGAGACCCCCCGACGTTCAGAAGAGAACTCAAAACATTCCTATTCATTGCACACTATGGGGATATAAATGAAAACCCCCTCGCAGAAACACCCAATCAACATACGCAATAGCTGTCTCTTAGACAATACATCTAACAATACCCCATACACATCCTATCTCAAAAACCTAATATTAGCCAATGTAGCCTGTATATAGTTCATAATTGAATAATGTTAAGACTACCGATCTCATGTAGCAATTCTCTCTACCTATTATATGTAGCTTGCAATGCGTTTACTTGTTAAATATCCCGATCTTACAATGTAAATAGTTTTACTACTGTTATATGTAACATGCTTCATTATTTATAAACCGCCCCTGATCTTTGGAAGGGGCAGTATAGAATAATTAAATAAATAAATACATTGTGTCTGTCCTAGTGTTAAGGGTTTATTGCCCTCCATGCGCTTTGTACTCTCAGGCTTCTTTCCATAGTATGCATTTTTATGAGCTACAGCAATGTATGTTTTCTATGGAAGTTCCGAAGTTATGGAATTCGTTAATTGTGGAATTACATCTTATGACTAATATGTTTGTACTTAGGAAAGAACTAAAGGCTCATTTATTCACGCAAGCATTTTCACCTCTCACTGGACCATAAGCTGTAGGCCTCATGTGGTCATTAATTGACAGTTGATGAAATTTGAATAATTACTAGGCAATGTCTTAGTAAGGTGCTTTTGAAAATAATTTTTAGAGTGTGTATTGTGTTGTGCATATGTATTTATGTGTGTTCTTCTGTACTCTGCCTAGTATGATATTGTGGAATATACATTTTTTAAATAAATAAGATGTGAAATTAGCTTCTTTTCTGAAAAAAAGAGGAGAAATCCTAAAAATATATAGGATATTTATCTATATGTATAAAATAAAGTTTACGCATATATATAGGTATGCACGCTTATTTTTTTTTTAACTTTTTATTTATCACTTATTAATGAATAATACATCCAAAAATTACATTGAATGAAAAGAAAATGGGCATTACAGAAAAAAGAAAAATTGGAAAACATCCTAAAGATACTAATCTCCCATTTACAAATTTAGACCTCAAGTAAAGGAATATTGAGGAAGTACTAGGAACAAAATCACAGAAAGTAAAGCATCCCAAGGGGTCCCAAACTGCCTACACTAAACATTAATACAGACAGGTGGAGACTTAGGTGTCAGCCGAATGGGAAGGGCCAGCAACTTCCACCAACACAACTTCCCTAGCTTCCAAGAACTCCTGAAGCTGCCTAGGGTCAGAAAATATATATAATTTCTGTTTAAATAAAGCACAACACTTGGCAGGAAATTTAAGCTGAAAAGTTGCCCCAAGAGCTAGAACCCTGGGGCGAAGGGCCAAAAAGTGCTTCCTTCTCAGCTGTGTCACACAAGACACGTCAGGAAATATATGCACATTAGAGCCTAGAAAAACTTCAGTAAGGTTCTTGAAATATAATCTAAGAATATAAAACTTATCTGACTCCAGTGCCAGAGTTACAAGGAGAGTAGCTTTTTCTGTTATGACCTCCAGGGAAGATTCCAAAAATCCCGTGAGGTCTCCCACTCCAGGAGAAACAGGGGGGATATTGGATCTGTGATCCCTTAACCCCAGGGACAAATACTGGGCCCTTATCAGAGGTGGGTAGTGCTCAGGGGAAATCTTCAAAATGTCCCCAAAGTACTTCCTCACCATCTCCATAGGTGATAGCAAAGGAGACCTTGGGAAATTCAGGAACCGCAGGTTACACCAGCGGACCTGGTTTTCCAGGTATTCCATTTTCCTTAAAGACACAGTCTTGTCCTTAACCTGGGCAGCCACCAAATCCGAAGCTGCCCGACATCCATTTCCAACTTGGAGAGTCTCTCAACTTGCACATCTTGGACACCAGTGAGGGTGGCACATATAGACTTTACCCCAACAATCTCTTTGCTCACAGTACCCAAAACGTTCTTTAGGGAGGTGTTTAAAGCAGCCAAACCGTCCCACAGCGCTTCACTAGTGATCACCGCAGGTCTCTCCAATGAAAACGCACCCAAAAGGTCTTCCACTTGGCCGGGTGTTGTCGCAGTTTTCCCCTCCGATAAAATTTCTCTCCCAGCTGCCCTCCGCTTCACCTCGACACCAGTAGACAGAGAAATCCCCGCTGAAGCACCTCCAAGCTCTCCCTTCACCGGTGTGCTCGCCGGCAAACCTTCGGGGAGGGCAGCTCCAGATGGGGAAACACTTCAGGGTCGCAGTGGGGGGTACGCTGCTCCAGAGAGAGCCAAACCCTGAGGCGCTCAGAAATGACACTCCTCCTGCCGCCCTTGCCAAAGACGCTGCTGCCACGCCTGCCGTGAAGCCACAGTCAGTCAGTGTTCGCTGGCTCGAGGATCCCAGCAAGTCTGTCCCAGGAGGCAAGGCAGCCTGCTTCTGTTTCTTCTGCCCCATTGCCAATAAGGTAAGGAGCACACCGCAACACCAGGACACCGACAAGACGCAGCCTCACAGGTCAGCATCTCCTGCCGTCATCTTGTTACTTCCCCGAAATCACCCAGGTATGCGCGCTTATAACTTGAGAAACATAGAAACATAGAGAAATGATGACAGAAAAAGACCACATGGCCTATCTAGTCTGTCCTTCCATATCAGCAACTACAACAGTCCCCGTTTTTCCTTTAGAGATCCTCTGTGTTTGTCCTATGCTTTTTTGAATTCAGATACTGTCCTCATCTCTACCACCTCCACTGGGAGACTATTCCATGGATCCACCACTCTTTCCTTAAAGAAATATTTACGCATATCACTTCTGAATCTTTCCCCTTTCACCCTCATCCCATGTCTCCTCATAGCAGAACTTGCTTTCAATCGAAAGAGGCTCTCCCCCTGTGCATTTATGCCACAGAGGTATTTAAACATCTTAATCATATCACTACTATCCCAACTTTCCTCTAAGGTGTACATATTAACATCCTTAAGTCTGTCCTCATATGCTTTATAATAAAGACCACTAACCATTTTAGTAGCCACCCTCTGTACTGACTCCATCCTGTTTATATCCTTTTGAAGGTGTGGTTTCCAGAATTGCACACAATACTCCAAATGAGGTTGCACTAAAGACTTAGACAGAGGCACTATCACCTCCTTTCTTCTGCTAGCCATTCCTCTCCCTTTGCACCCAAGCATCCTTCTAGCTTTTGCTGTCACCTTTTCTACCTGTTTAACTAGGTCCCACTCTTCTTTAGTGGACAAAAGTACTTCACCCCCTATACTATATTGCTCGCTTGGATTGCTGCAGCCCAAATGCATGACCTTGCATTTTTTATCACTAACAAAGATGTTATAAAGAATCAGACCAAGGACAGATCTCTGGTGCACACCACTGGTAACCTCCTTCTCCTCATAGTGAGCTCCATTTACCTGTACTCTTTGTTGTCTCCCACTCCACCAATTTCTAACCTAAAGCAGTAACTTTAGGGTCCAGCCCTAGGGTGCTCAGTTTATTTATAAGTCGCCTGTGAGGAACGGTGTCAAAGGCTTTACTGAAATCTAAATGCACCACATCTAGGGCTCTCCCTCGGTCCAACTCCCTGGTCACCCAGTCAAATAAATCAATCAGATTTGTCTGACAAGACCTGCCTCTGGTGAATCCATGCTGCCTCGGATCTGTAATCTGCTTGATTCCAGAAACCTCACTATTTTCTCTTTCAGCAGCGTTTCAAATATTTACTCACCGCCAAAGTTAAACTAACCAGCCTGTAGTTTTCAACCACATCCTTACTTCTGCTTTTGTGTAAAGGGACCACATGAACCTTTCTCCAGTTTTTTGGCACCACTCCCAACTCCAACATGGCATTGAAAAGGTCAGTCAGTGGAGCTGCTAGAACGTCCCCAAGTTCCTTCAGTATTCTAGAGTGTATTCAATACGATTCCATAGCTTTGTCTACTTTAAGTTTAGTTAGTTTCTCATGAACACAGTCTTCCAAAAATTCTTCAAGATGCCCCTCGCTTTCTCTGCGCCTTTGGCAATAGGGGAAGAGGTTTCTGTTGAGGCAAGTACAGGAACATAATAAACAGAAGAAAATTTTATAGAGTTCACATCAGCAATTAATAGAACCTCCTTAAAATACTTGTATAAATATAGAAGGAGACAAATAATGAGTTTGTGGAAAATTTAAAAATCTCAAATTTTTTGCACGTATAGCATTCTCAAGGGACTCTATTTGATGATGTGTAGTAAGATTATCCCTAATCGAGGAAGCTGCAACAGCCTGCATTACAGAAACCTGCCCCTCTGGTTCTACAGTTCAGGTTTTCCCTGATGTCTGTAGACTTACTCAAATGCGGCACAAGGCCTTCTTAGCATTAAGATCTCGCGCCTTGGCAATTGGGGCCTCTTTCTTTCTAAAATACCCGTGTAAGTGTATTTTGTTATATGAGCAGACAAAATATGTATTCATGGAGTCTGATCAATTGAATCTATTTCTGCTTGGAAAAGAAAACAGTTAGAAAGATTTGTTATTTACTTCCTTTCTAAGTTTTAGGGTTAGTAGTATTAAGGTATCAAGGGACCAGTATGTATATTATTTTGGTTTTCTTTTTTTCCTTTTTTTTTTCTTAATGATGTTACTTGAGGTTAATTCTTATTTTTCTTTTGCATCTTCTCTCCCCTTAATGTGGACTTGATTGTTGAAACTTTAAATTAAAAAAAAAAAGATGCCCCTCGCTTCTGTTCCAGTTTGTGGGTGTTTTCTGAGGTCCTGTTCCTGGTTCTTCATCTGTGAACACAGAACAGAAATATTTGTTAAGCAATTCCGCTTTATCCTCATTAGCTTCTACATATTCCTCCCCTTCACCCTTAAGTCTGACAATACCACTTTTGCCCTTCCTCTTCTCACTAACATATCTGAAAAATGTATTATCCCCCATTTTATTGCAGTGGCTATTTCCTCCTCTTTTTGAATCTTTGCTTTCCTGACTACTTTGCTAGCTTCTCTAAGTTTTTGCAGATACAGATGCCTGTCTTCCTCTCTCTGTGATCTCGAGTATTTCTTTTTCTTCACCTTTTTAGATACTTCTTTTGAAAACCATAGCGGTTTGCTTTTCCTTTTACCTTTATTTACCATTTTAACAAAAAGGTTGGTTGCCCTTAAAATATCCCCTTTCAGTTTTGCCCACTGATTTTCTACATCCCCCAGCTGTTCCCATCCCACTAAAGATTCCCTGAGATATTGGCCCATCTTAGCAAAGTTAGTTTTCCAAAAGTCTAAGACCCTCACCTTCGAATGGATTCTAACAACCCTAGTCCTAATACTGAACCACCCCATCTGGTGATCACTGGATACAAAATGATCTCCCACTATAACATCAGAAACACTTTCACCATTGGTAAGCACCAAGTCCAGTATGGCCCTTTCACGTGTGGGGTCTGTTACCAATTGCCTGAATACTTCTCCCTATAAAGAATCCAGGATCTCCTTACTTCTAGATGACACTGCAGCAGGAATGTGCCAATCAACATCTGGCATATTGAAATCCCCTATCAATAGCACTTCCCCATTCCTAGCAATGCTGCATATGTCTTCAATTAATTCTCCCTCTTTTGAGGGAGGTCTATATATCAGGCCTATGCAAATAGATTTCAAATTCCCTCTTTCTAGTTTAACCCACAGTGCCTCCTCTCTCCCTTTTAAGCTCTGTAATTCCAAAGCTTTAATATTATTTTCTACATATAGTGCCACTCCTCCTCCCCTTCTTCCTACCCTGTCCTTTCTGAATAAAGTATAGCCTGGTATAGTTATATCCCAGTCACGGTTTTCTGTGAACCATGTTTCTGTAACCGCAGCTAAATCTAAGTCACCGCTCCCATTAAAGCTTCAACATCTGGGATCTTATTTCCCATGCTATGGGCATTTATACATACCGCTTTCCATATGTTGCCCCTTTTACCAATTTCCATAAAGGTATTTAATGTTTCACTTACCTGGGAGCTTTCACTTACCTGGGGGCTTTCTTCACCCATCCCCAACGAATCTAGTTTAAAGCCCTCTTCAGTAGATTAGCCAGTCTGCTACTGAAGACACATCAACCTTTCTTGGACAGATGGATGCCATCTCTACTCTGCAACTCTTGGAACAGCATCCTATGGTCCAGGAAACCAAAACGCTCTCGATGACACCATCCATGCAGCCATTTATTTATTTATTATTTATTTATTAACATTTTTTATATACCGCACTATTCGTTATCAGCGCGGTTTACATGGAACAAAGGACCTCAGACAACATACAAATATCTGGGTTTTACAGTTAACAGGAAAATCAACTTGGATAACAGGATAACAGGATTAACTATGTACAAGACAACTATTTACATCAAAGAATCAGGGTATGAGAAGTTTCATGTAAGCCATGCATTCATCTCCAGAATGCAAGCTTCTCTGCCTTGGCCTTTACCCTCAACAGGGAGGATTAAAGAGAACACTACCTGTGCTCCTATCTGCTTCACCCTCTGTCCCATAGCCATGAAGTCACTTTTGATATGCTCAGAGGGATACCTGGCAGTATCATTTGTGCTGACATGGATTAGCAACATTGGGTAATAGTCAGAGGGCTTGATGAGTCTCGGCAAACTCTCTGTAGCAGCTCGAATTTTGGCACCTGGCAGACAGCATACTTCTCTGGATATCAAGCCTGGTTAGCAGATGGATGCCTCTGTACCTCTCAGAAGAGAGTCACCAACCACCACCCTTTGCTTCCTTGTGTTCACTGATTCTGCAACTTTGGGGTACTTGAGCTCTGGTTCTTCCCTTTCCAGGGATCCTTTCACCTCCTCCACTTTCAGGGCTGCATAATGGTTCTTCATTTCAAGGGCTGGAGAAGTTGGATTGGTGATTCTGCAGGCCCTGGTGACTCGTGTCCAACCTTCATCATTCTGAAGGCACTCATCTTCTCCTCTGCTGGAGAGATTGGATGTTGCAAGAAGCATCTCATCAATGTATTTCTCACTGTCTTGAATGCTCCTCAGCCTCGCCACCTCCTCTCTGAGTTCCTCCACTTATTTCCTGAGAGCTTCAGCATGCAGGCACCCTGCACACGGAACCAGTCCTTCAACTGGCATTGGGACCTCTGTCTGGACAGAAGCAGAAGCTGTAATATGGGCAACAGCTTTAGCGATATAATTTTTCCCAGCCATTGTTCAGTTTGTGGAGCTTAGGTATCTGTTAAAACAAGAGAGAGACCTACCAAAGTACCAGCCGGTTTCCCAGCTGTCCTTTCAGAGAAAAAGCAGTTAAATCTCTTTAAGTATGTTCAAAATGTGCTGTGTGTAGTTAATTGGGGAGGTGCCCTATAAAGCAAGACTGCTCACTAGGGGTGGGTGGGAGTTGTGGGGGTAGGGAGGGAACTAACTCCTGATTAGGTGTCAGTAGCATCAAAGAGCTGAGAAAGATACTAAAGCAGAGTTTTAAACCTACCCCACTAAAGAAAATATTTCTCCTTTTAAACTAAAGCACCAAAAAGAATGTAACTTTGTTTTAAAAATGTACCAAAACCCTTTTAAGAGCTCCCAGGCAGAGCTAGTAATTTAAAAGACCACAAACCCTTACTTTTGCTTGAAATGTATAGCTTCTGTCTTTTTTAAACTTTTGAAATTTTCGGAATGCTAATTAGACTAGTTATTTTGAAATATATGGGGAAAAGATGTCTGAGGAGGGAGGACTCCTACCCCTCCCAGCCCAACTCAGCCCTGCTCTTCAAAAATCTGGTAACTTTACCTTATGCCCTCCACCCCCACCCCCCAGTGCACTACCAAAGTTGTTTCTCATGAGGGGTGGTTGGAGATGTATGAACTCACTGAGTAGGCAAAGCTCTGAGCTAGGAAAGAAATCCCAGGTTTTATCACCCACTTTCTGGGTGCCATATGAGGTTGCTTTGGTACTGTGATTGCGTGTGTGTTGGGGAGTAGGGGTTGCAAGGGACTGAGAGCTGTAGAGGCTTTTTTCAAATTAGTTTGCAACAGCTGGAAGGGGTTGTGATCTCTGAGTCTAAAAGGAATCAACAGGAGCAGGAAAGGGAAAACTTACAGAGAACAGGCATGCAAAAAAAGCTGACTCAGATCAGAGTCAAACAGAAAAGCTATCTCTGATCTGAGTCACAGCTCCAGGCCCCACACCAACTTCTCCTTCCACTAGCTCCCATTAGTTCCTTATTATTTACTGCACTGAGGGAGCGGGGCTTCCATGAGAGTTGGGTCATCTGTAGGAAACACACCCAAACATGTCTACGGCCAGTCCTGCATGTAAGTGATGCACTTACACATGTACGTTTGTATTTTACAATTTACACATATAACTTACACATCTAAGTTGGTGTTTTTCAAACCTATATTTTTAAATGGTGTGACGTAATATAGATACCGCTAACACAGTAACATAGCAAATGACAGCAGATAAAGACAGGCATGGTTCATCTAGTCTGCCCAGTAAGATGACTAGAGTTGTACCTGCCTCTCCATGCAGATTACCCCCCTTTAAGCCTATCTTTAAGGCGCAGGAGCTAACTGGGCAGCATGCAATATTGCTGCTGCCCGGTTTGCTACTGCAGCTTCCGGCATGTGCAGCAGTCTCTGGATATTCAATGCCAGGTCCGCATATGACACCAGCATTAAATATCTGGGGTTAATGGTTGGCGGGCAGGGCTATGCGTCGTAGCGGTGCATAGCCTGCCCAGATAAATATCAGGCCCCCTGTGTCCAGCATCTCACCTCTCTCTCTCTCTCTCTCTCTCTCTCCCTCCTTATCCCATTTGTCCAGCATCTCCCATCTCACTTTCCCGCTCCCTATCTCCCCCCATGTTCAGCCTATCCTGTCTGTCTCCCAATGCTCCATCCAGCTTCTGCCCTCCATCTCCCTATGCCTCCCCTTGTCCAGTGTCTCCAGTCTCTTTATTCTCCTACCATGTCTAGCATTTCCCTTCTATCTCCCTAAGCCTGCTTTTCCAGCATCACTCCTCTGCCTCCCTATGCTTCCCTTGTCCAGAATCTCCCCTCTGTCTTTTTATGCCCCCCTTTGTCCAGCATCTCTCCTCCATCTCCTTATGCCCCCCTTGTCCAGCATTTCCCCTCCATCTCTGTATGCCTCCCTTGTCCAGAGCCCTCCAACTTCCCAGGCCTATCCCACCCCATATTTTTAGCATCTCCACTCCATCTTCCTATGCCCCCCATGTACAGCTTCTGCCTTTCATCTCCCTATGCCCACCTTGTCCAGCATCTCTCTTCTATCTCTCTATATGCCCCTTATCTAGCATCTCCCCTCCATGTCTCTATGCCATCCCACCTCACATTTCCAGCATCTCCCACATCATCTCACTGGACTCCTCTGCCCTCTGCATCAAGCATTTCTTTCCTCTCCTCCTCATTACAGTGCCTCTTCCCCCACAGATCCAGTATCTCTTACCTTCCCTTCCCCCATGTGTCTGGCAACCTCTCCTCCCCCTGCATGTCCATCATCTCTTGCTTCTCCCCTCCCCCTAAGCACATCCAGCATCTCTTGCCTCTCCATCCCCCTCCTGGCCCATCCAGCATCTCTTGCCTCTACCCCCACCTCCTCTGCTGCTTATGCTTCTCCTGAAGTCAGCAGCTATGGAGACAATAAAATCTTCAGTAAAAACAAGGTCTTTCAGACATCCATGATCTTCAAAGGCTCTGCCAGTCCCACCCTGGATAGGGAGATTTCACTGAAAACTACAGAATCAAAACACATAAAAAGGAAACAGGAATGTATTTTTGTTGTGGGAATTTCAGGGATTGGAGGACTCAGACAAAGATCAGGACACCTGGAGTCTCTTAGGAAAACAACCGCTGCCCGGTTACCAGTTGTCAAGAGTGACTAACCTGGATATTCAGTGTTGGAGATGGATATGACCCGAGCACCGAATATTGAGGTTTACTGTTCAGCGCTGGTGACCTAGTCGAGTTAAAAGCACTAGCCACCAGCACTGAATGTCAGGCCTGATATTTCTGTCTGCATTGTGTGTTTTGGACAAATGGACCCATTCATAATGGACAATTGTAATTAGAAATTGGATGATACCAAAATCTCCAAGAATGATATCAAAATCTGCAATAGAGTAGACACCCAGGAAGAAGTAGATAACATGAGGAGGGATCTAGCTAAGCTTGAAGAATGGTCAAGAATTTGACAGCTGAGATTTAATGCTAAAAAATGCAGTGTAATGCATTTGGGCTGCAAAAATCCAAGGGAGCGGTATAGTGTAGGGGGCAAAGTACTTCTGTCTACAAAAGAAGAGCAGGACCTGGGCGTGATTTTTTCTGATGACCTTAAGGTGGTTAGACAGGTAGAAAAGGTGACAGCGAAAGCCAGAAGGATGCTTGGGTGCACAGGTAGAGGAAAGGCCAGCAGAAAAATGGAGGTGATAGTGCCTCTGTATAAGTTTCTAGTGCGACCTCATTTGGAGTATTGTGTGCAGTTTGAGAGCACACCTTCAAAAGTACATACGTAAATAGGATGGAGTCAGTGCAGAAGATGGCACTAAAATGGTTAGTGGTCTTCGTTTTAAAGCATATGAGAGCAGACTTAAAGATCTTAATATGCATACATTAGAGGAAAGGCGGGAAAGAGGAAATATGATAGAGACATTTAAATACCTCCATGGCATAAATGCAAAAGAGAAGAGTCTCTTTTAATTAAAAGCAAACTCTGCTAAGAATTTGTCCAATTTAAAATAGAGAATTTGTACAGAAGAGAGAGGAGATATTATTTATATATATAAGACTGTATGGCTCGTCTGCTCTTTTGAGAGGAGAAAGTCAACCTACTCCTTCAGTCCGACACCATAGAACCAGTCCCATCACATGAAAATAATCAAGGCTTCTACTCCAGTTATTCCCTCATTCCAAAGAAGATGGAGGCTTATGCTCTATCCTGAACTCAGATATCCCATGCTGGCCCAATCATTAGGAAAAATAGGTGGTCGCCTAGGGCTAGGAGGTGGCAAAGAGCAGCTCATTCAAAGCTAAACAATGGATTATGACAGCCAGGGGGGTGTAAAGCTTAATGTTTGGCTAGGGCACCAACACCTTGAACCAACTCTGGAGTGGGCCCTGCAGAAACCTTAATCTTTTCTCCACGAGAGGAAATTCAAGATGAATACTCTTCTCTCCATCCTAGCAATCTTGAAGAAAGGGGACTAGCTATGTATACTGGATCTCAAGGATGCTTATACACATATCCCAATCCATCTGCATTACAGAAGATTCCTCTATTTCCTCCTTCATACAAACTACCGTTAATACATAGGCCTTCCTTTCAACTTTTCTTCAGCAACCAGAATCTTCATGAAATGCCTCATAGTCATATACAAACAAGGTAATCTAGTTTTTCCATATCTGACTGCTACCTCAAAATCCCTTGCTTCAATATGCCAGATGTTGATTGGCACATCTCTGCTGCGGTGTCATCTAGAAGTAAGGAGATCCTAGATTCTCTACAGGGAAAACTATTCCGGCAACTGGTAACAGAACTCACACATGAAGGAGCCATACTGGTCTTGGTGCTTATCAATAAGGAAAGTGTTTATGATATCACAGTGGGAGATCATCTCGCATCCAGTGATCACCAGATGGTGTGGTTCAGTATTAGGACTAGGGCTCTAAAATCCATTCAAAAGCAAGGGTCTTAGACTTTAGGAAAACTAACTTTGCCAAGATGAAGTAATACCTCAAGGAGTCGTTAGCAGGATGGGAACAGCTGGGGATGTTGAAAAGCAATGGGTAACACTTAAAGGTGATATTTTAAGGACAACAAACCTTTTTTGTTAGAAAGGTAAATAAATGTAAAAGGAAAAGGAGGCCACTATGGTTCTCAAAAGAAGTTGCTGAAAAGGTGAAGAAAAAAAGAGGGAGGCTGTCAGGAAATACAAGAGATCACAGAGAGAGGAAGACAGGAATCTATATTTGGAAAAACTTACAGAAGCTAGCAAAGTAGAAAACAAAAGCAAAGATCAAACAGAAGAAGAAATAGCTAATGCAATAAAATGGGGGAATAAGACATTTTTGAGATATGTTAGTGAGAGGAGGAAGGGCAAAAATGGTATTGTCAGACTCAAGGGTGAAGGGAAGGAATATGTAGAAGCTGATGAGAATAAAGTGGATTTACTTAACAAATATTTCTGTTTTGTGTTAACAGATAAAGGGCCGGGAGCAGGACCTCAGAGAACACCCAGAAATGACGGGGATCTTGGATGATTTTTAGAAGACTGTGTTCATAAGGAACTAGCTAAACTAAAAGTAGATAAAGTGGCTCCACTGACTGACCTTTTCAATGCTTATTTGGAGTCAGGAGTGGTCCCAGAGGACTGGAGAATGGCACATGTGGTCCCTTTACACAAAAGCAGAAGTAAGTCTATCCTCTGTGGTGAGTAAATCATTGGAAACGCTGCTAAAACAGGGAAGGTTTCTGGAGTCCAATGGATTGCAGGATCCGAGACAGCATGGGTTTACCAGAGGCAGGTCTTGTCACTAGAAATATTTCTTTATGGAAAGAGTAGTAGATGCATGGAATAGTCTCCCAGTGGAGGTAGTAGAGACGAGGACAGTATCTGACTTCAGAAAAGCATGAGACAAACACAGAAGATCTCTAAAGGAAAAAAGGGGACTATCGTAGTTAATATGGAAGGGCAGACTAGATAGGCCATGTGGTATTTTTCTGCTATCATGTTCCTCTGTTTTTATATTTCAGAGCCTAGGTTTCATCATCAACTTTTAGAAATCTGCCCTATGTTCCATGAATATGATTTCAATTATGGTCACCATTCTAGACACAGTTAAAGCAGAAGCATTTCTGCAAACGGATAGACTGCAGTCTCCGACCTCATAAGTCTGCTACATTCAAATGTCCAGAGTGATCAAGTTCAGGACATATTTACAAATGCTGTACCACATGGCTGCTACCATCCATGTAGTGCCATTTGTTTGACTGAAAATGAGATGGCTTCAATGGGACCTCAAGTTTCAATGGAACCAGTTTACCCAGATTCTTTCCATCATTTTTCATCCCTCATTTCAACTCTAAACTATGCTGCAGTGAGGAACATCTACATCCAGTATGACAGTGGATATCTCCTTTGCTGTATATTAGATTATCAAGCTTTCCCAAGTACAGATGCCTCCATCCCTGGATGGGGATCTGTTTTTGGCTCTCACTTCAGCTAGAGCAGATGGTCAAGCTCTGAACCACTTCTTCACATCAATCCTGAGATTTGAGTCATATACTATGTGTCTCTTCATTCTTCTGCTCTGAGACACATTATTCTTAATTCAGACAGATAACCCAATAGCCCTGTTGTATACTAACAAACAAGAAGGTACGGGATTCTTCCATCTCTGCCAGGAAGCAGCAAGGATTTTTGTCATTGCCAATCAAATCCAAATACAAGCAGCTTATCTTCTTGGAATACAGAATCACAAAACAGCAGGTTTCTGCAGCTGCACAAGTAGTCCCTAGATCCAACAACTCTCCAGAACATCTTTCAGGTTTGGGAGACCTATTCGCCAGCCACAAAAATGAAGGCTACTACTCTATTGTTCAATACTCCCACCCTCTGATTGCATAGAAGGGGATGCACTAGCAAGCCCCTGGATTTAATTTCTTCTTGATGCTTATTCCCCCATCTCATATCAAAAACCTTGCACAGGTTTAAACAGAGGCCAAGAACTATGATTCACATAGCTCCTTATTGGCCTCGGCAGAACTGGTTCCCTCTCCTGAAAAGGTTTACAATTTTGCTTCTGTGCAGGCTTCAAATATTGCCATCATTGATCATGCAAGATGAGTGCAGTCTCTTCATTCCAGTCTAAAGTCTCTAGCCTCATAGCCTGGAAATTGAGTAGCATTTAGATGTACCTATGCAAAGACGTCTAGCCAGGGCTGGGCTTATATGCAGATACCAGACAGGAACAAGATAGTCTCCAAAAGGAATTAGCAGGCATAGAGCAGGCTAAGTCAGCCAGCTGGCCAAATGGAACCTGGTTAGAGATTCATCCAAGCAAGGTTCTTCTGGGAGCTGAGCTACCTGCAGGCTGGTGATAGAACTTCACATTACCCTCCCTCTCAGGGACAGCCTCTGGTGACCCACAGAATGTTTGACTAAATTTCTTTAGGAGAACAAGCGCATGAAGGTCAGCCAAATCAACCCAGGACCTCTTCTCTGTATGTAAGCTTTTCCAGAGCACTGGGTGTGTCTTCCAGCAGAATACTCTATAATCCTCCACCTCCAATTCTGGTTGTTCATCCACCAAAATGGATCAGGGATGGCAGGTGTCAATAAAGAAGCATGGATGGTGGAGGGCATCTCAAAGAATCAGGAAGCTGTAGATGCACTGTCACTGGATTGATTATTTCTGTGATGGCATAAGATCCAATAAATCTAGGACTCAGTTTATTACATACAAATCTTCATCCATACAAATCTTCTAAAACGATCAGTGAATAAACACCATGATTTGTTCAACATAGTAAAGACACTGGCACGAGAACCAACCCCTCAACAAACACACACAATACAACCTCAGGTCTACGCTAACTACCTAAAATCAAAAATGATGCAAACAGTCAAAAGCCCTTGCCCCACTGGTCCCTCCCCCATACCCAAGCCGCCACATCCATCTCCACTGACCAAATTCAACACCATATCACCCAAGGAGATCGAAAACACTATTGCCTCCATCAATGCTACCACTGCTCCAAACGACCCCTGTCCAACATCCTGGATAAGAGAACTGCGCTGTGAATTAAGCCCCTTCCTAAATAAAATCCTAGAACAATCATTTGCAATGGGAACCTTTCCTCAAAGTCTAAAACATACCTCCATTAGACCACTATTGAAGAATAACAAAATGGATCCACTAAAAGTCGAATCACAAAGACCAATATCCAGCATCCCACTGCTAGCCAAAATAATTGAAAAGGTGGTCCAATGTCAAATCCAGCAACATATAGACACTGAAGCACCGCTTGACCCGTCACAACATGGTTTCAGAGAAGCACATGGCGTGGAGACTCTCCTCATCACCCTCTTCAACACTCTAATCACAGGAATAGATAACATCCGACAAGGCTTCATCCTTATATTCATGGACATTTCGGCTGCGTTCGATTCCGTAAGTCATCAAATACTCATCGATCGTCTCGAGGAAAAAGGAATCCTTGACGCTGCACTGAGCTGGTGTAAATCTTATCTGTCCAACCGATGGCAACAAGTGAGGACCGACGCCACAACATCAGATCCATTTCTACAAGAACAGGGTGTGCCTCAAGGCTCTTCGCTTTCCGCATTAATGTTCGACATCTACATGCAACCTATCTGTGACCTAGTTCGTTCATTTAACGTTGCATGCTTAGCCTATGCAGATGACATTCTCCTATATATGCCATTTGCAATCAACCAACCCGACTTTACCCCACTGGTGAGCTGTTTCGAAGCAGTCGAAGAGTGGCTCCTCACACAGAACTTACGAATCAACCATAACAAAACTGACGTGCTGTTCATTACGAGGAACCAGGATTTCACACCCCCAGCCACATTAAAGATAAAGGACACAGAACTAACGGTTAAACCCACTATTTGATACCTAGGTATCACCCTGGACCAACGACTAGACATGAAAACACACATAAAAAATACAACAAAATCAATATACCACAAAATACGTACACTCCGGCATTTACGACCACTACTTGAACCCTCGGATTTCAGAACCATCTACCAAGCCTTGGTGATGCCACACCTCGATTTCTCAAACGCAATCCTATATGGACTCCCACAAGCAACGCTAAACCCTCTCCAACTGGCAATGAACACAGCCGCCAGAGTACTGGAAGGAATTTCGAGGACAGACCACATTACACCAATCCTGAAAAGACTCCACTGGTTATCGACCCATGCCAGAATACAACATAAGATCATAATCACAACCTTTAAAGCCTTGAACAATCAATCTCCTGCAGCCATCACCGAACTATTACGCACCTCACCCCCCAATAGAATCAGAAGATCCGCATCAATAAACAGCCTAATTGTCCCAAAAGAAATAGCGAGATGCACAAAGGCAACATCTAAAAGAGCTTTCAGCATGTATGCCCTAAAAGCCTAGAACGCCCTCCCACCAGACCTGAGAGCTATTACCAACTTAACCCAATTCAGGAAAAAGCTCAAGCACCACCTATTCACAAGTTACTTTCCGATTTAGACTCCATAGGGATTTACACACTCCATGCATATAACCAGATATTTTTAACTATGTAAATAACTGTAAATGTAAAATACACTACAGGGTAACTGTAGTGTATTTTACATTTCCTGTTAAAATGTAAAATACACTACAGTTACCCTGTATGTATAAGTATGTTCAATGTAAACCACGCTGATGATAACAGTGCGGTATAAAGGAAATGTTAAATAAATAAATACATGGGAACTTCAAGTGCATAGTCCTTTTGGGCAACCAAACTATCACCCGGGGATGCTGGCTGTACACAGCAAAGAATGGTGAAACACCTGTAGACCCATTCACATGATTGTTGTAGGTGAACTCAGCCAAGGAAGCATGTTGACCCTATCATCCAGATGTTAAGGCCTAACCTGGGCATAAGGGTTGAGGAGAGACTAGACCCATGCAAGGTGGAACAGTGCAGTTGTGGAACAGGAACCAGGCATGTAGCAGTAGGGAGGTGTGGCACAGGAACCAGGCATGGAGCAGTAGGTGGGTACTGCAGAGGGAATACTCCACTAAACAGTGAAGTGGAGCTGCATAGCAGTAGACATAGATAAAGCCCACCAAAAAATTGTTGAACCGGCAAGGGTGTATCTGGCTAGGCTTCCTTATATATAGTGGCATAAGACACACCTCTCGGTGGTCTAATGTGCTTCTCTGTAGGGAAGACATCACCTTCCACCACAGATGGTCTTATTGCCTGGATTTGGTCATGTACTTTAACAGCCTTGGTGGCTCCAGCCATCTGTCATTAACCTCCAGGGTCACGATTTCAAATCCCACAAACCTCACAGAATACCCACCCTCCTGGGGCCCTAGGAACTGGCTTGTCCAGGTGATCTTTATGGAACTGGGCCAGCAGTCATTTTACACAAAGGTTCATTGCAGGTTCCTAATTATGGTCCTCTGGACCATAGCCCTTCCAGTTCACCAAGTAGTGGCACCAATTGCGGATGTAGCTTGAATCCAGTAAGGCCTGCACCAGGAACTCCTGATAATTACCCACCATCATCGGAGGTGAAGAGAGGGCCATTGGTCAAGGAAGGAGTTCTGCTTGTAGGGTTTCAGCAGGGACATATGGAATAGCAGATGGATGCAGAAGTTGATCAGGAGCTGCACATGAAAGGCCACTCAGTTTATGCACTCCTGGATCATGAAGGATTCCATGAACCTCTGCTCAAACGTTTCTATAGATCTGTTATTCCTTAACAGGGACGTCCATCCCTGCTATTTGGCCCTTTTGCCGACCCTGACTAACTTCCCCGTATGTTGTACGGGGAGGTTAGATGGGGGCGGGAAAGGGGCATTGCAGGGGCGGAGTTAGGGCGGGCAGTGGGTGGTCTGTGGTCCTGGACGTACAGGGCCAATTCCAATGTCAGTCCTATACGTCCGGGGCCAGCAGACTGAATGGGGAACTTATTCCACCTCTGTGGTGGAATAAGTTCCCCTAGTCAGTGGGGGATGGCAGGCCCGGGCAGCGGAGGAGGTAAGAGGGGATAGAGAAGATTCCCCGCAGCCCGACTCTGGCCTTAGAAAGCCAGTTCGGGGGTCAGACTGCAGGAAATGAAAAATCTGTTCGGCGGCCAGGGATCACAGCTTCTGCATGGAGCTACGGTGCAATGGCAGCTGGATACCATGGTGCAGCAGCTCTATTCAGGAGCCTTGACTGAGTTAGCCGGGCTAGCCTGTACATGCAGGCCAACCAGGATTGGGGTCCCAGCCTGCACATACAGGTCTGGATGCGATTCTGATCCCACGGGGCTAGATGTGCCCCCAGGATCAGAATTCCGTCTAACTCTGTGCGTCCAGTTCCGACCGGGCCGGGACATCCAGGATAGAATCGGGGTCTAAATGTCTAATGGAGATCCAAATTTTATCCTCCACTGTAAACTGAAGAGTCTCTTCTGGGATTCTTTTTCTGATTCCTGTTGCATTTGTAAATGCTGATCACTATGGGCCTGATATTGTATTGGGCAGGCTATGCGCTGCTAAGGCGCATAGCCCTGCCCGCCAACCCTTAATACTGGATATTCAATGCCGCGGTAACAGCATTGAATATCCGGCATCGCCACACATGCCCCAAAACTGCTGAGGCTAACCAGGTAGCAGCGATATTGCACTGCTACCCAGTTAGCATCCGTGGCTAAAACTAGGTTAGAGACAGTTCAATCCTTTCAACATCCCTTCAGAATGCGTTATGATAATTGCTTTCTTATGCAAACACATATCATGAGTAGCTCCCTTAGGTGAGCCAGCGCTTCCAGTCGTGCCAACTTATTTTTAATTGAAAAGCAAGACCCCACTATCCCCACTAGCAAGAGGATAGTGCAAGATGTATAAAGGGAGGTCCATTAACCTGAACGGTGCAGCCTAGGTAATCAGGTACCCTGGGTGCCTCAGGGTGAGAGGGGTTCATACACCCATTCCACATGGTGGGCACTGCTGACACCCTTCTTGGGCCTTAGCTGCTTTCATTTGTGCGCTACTCCAACATCTCTTTACCACTCATATCTGTGTAACTGCCATACCCTCTGCCTTGGTGATCTGACACTTATGTTTGTTCCTTGTGGGATACCTATGCACCTCTGCTCTTGCTCCCAATGCTGTTGTTCTCCTTCCATGTCTGACACATCATGGCAAACACACTCCTCCTGACCTCTGCTGCTTCTACCTGCTTCAGGGTCCACACATACTTTGTGCCAGCATGTGCCATCCTTTGTATCTGTGCACTCACTTGCATCCATCTGGAACTATGAGGGGATTAAAAACTGCTCTTCATGCAAAATGCAGCCCTCAAGGAGACATCACCAGGCATCTTTAAAGCAAGTGTACTTTAATTACCGCTCTCCCAGTTGCCACAACCTCATCATTTGTCTCCCTGGCAAATGCCTAGTAGACAATTGATGGGGTTCTGGCATCTGGGAGAGAGGCGATTAAGGTACGCTCCCTTAAAAGATGACTGGTGATGTCTCCTAGCGGTTTGTTTTGGGTATTTTGGTATGTTTTTTTGTTTTGTTTTTTTACTGCAGGACTGTTTTAAACTCCTTATATTTTCTGATTTTTGTATGTGATTTAGTGGAGTTTAGTCACATATATTTGATAAAACTTGTGTATTCTCTTGGCTAGCCATCCCTTAGCTATGCTGTGCATAGCACCAGCTCCATGCAATTTATGCCCCTCCCTAGGGACCCCAGATACACATGATCCCAGCACCTGCTGGCACCACATCGCTTACACATGTTCCACATACCTTGGTGCTCCTGAGACTCCCTCCATAGGCGCACCAGGAGTTGCAGCTTCTTCCGACGTGTAGCCCTGAAATGGGTCTTGAGGGCCTCGATGTCCTGGCATATTTGGTACATCCTGTAGGGAACAGATGTGACAGCCATGCTTACTTGCTTATGCTGCACCTCTGACATTCCATGCCATCCCACTAATGGAATCTAGCACCCACTGAATGCCTTGGCAAAGTGGGAACATTCTCTGGCCTTCTGTTGGTGCAGGCTGCATCTCATCCTGGCTGTGAATTGGATGCCCATGCTCCACCCCCCACCCCCCCTCCACACCAGCAATGTTGGAGAATTTTGAACACAGCTTCTCGCATCCTTCTGTTCACTGCCTGTTGCTGGTTGGCTTTTGGGTACATGGGTTTTCTGCCTGGTTTGGGTTTCTAGGGGTCTCCTATTCATGCACAATGTGGACTGCACCTCTTGACAACATAGGTCTTGTCTTTAGCGCTCCCACTTAATGATCAGCATGACCACTGCAACTGCGACTTTCTTTTTGTCCGTCTGCTCACACATCCCAGTGGGCCCTGACTGTCGTCCTGGGAAGCAGTGTTCCATGGTCCTGCTTGTCCCTGACACTCTCTGCACTCCTATCCACTCATGGGCCTATGACACCCCCTTGACCAAGGTGACATTGGTACTTACTGTGAAAAGATCTGGCGAATCCATTGCCAGATTACATAGGCCTACCCATAGGCCAGCCTGTGCTCTCTTAGTGGGTATAACCTGTTCGTGCTCTATGACTATGTGGCAGAGCTGCCTGGTCTCAGCTCAGGAGAAGTTTGGCAGTCACATTGTCATCTCCAAAACTTCTCGCCGTGTCCTCGTGCTCTGCTTCTGAGTGCATATCTTCCATCGTACATGCACATCCATGTCCCCATCTTTGCAAATAGCACCTTGCACGGCTTCCACACAAAATTCTCCATGAGCAGCATGTGTGGATGCCTCTCCCAATCTGTACGTTGTGATAAGGAAGCTTATCAAAGCTCAGGGAATAATGACAAAAGAGGAGAATTTACTCTGATCAAGGGACCTGTGCTGGCAGGTTATAGAAATAAGACAGCTTGTTTCCCTAAAAGACTACATGTTCCAGAATGCACCTGTATGCAGAAAGTCCCTAGGGGAGCTAGAGTGGAAAAGCATGTGTCTAATCAGAGAAAGCATTATGTCATCCCTAATCAAACAGCCCCTAGAAGAATGCTTAATCCACAACACCTGAAGAATGTAAGGGTGGAGTTGCAATCTAAGCCCTTTAAAACTATAGGCGAATCTTCAGGAAGACAGAAGGAGAAGGGGAAGGGGAATCAGAAGGAGAATGAGAACAGAAGGAAGAACAACCGGAACCTGAAGGAACAAGGACAAGGAAGCAGACGGTCAAAGAGAGGAGCTCAGAGAGGTACCTATGCCTGGAGAGATACCTGGGGGAAAAGGATCAGAGGACTGGAGAAAGCCAGAGGTCTGTAGATCCACAGCCAGGGACCCTCAAGTAACGCCTAGGAAGAGGACTGTTGCAGCTAAGGAAGAAAGGAGCCCAAATACCTCTTGGAGGACGTCTGGAGAAAAGATCCTGAGGTCCAGAGATACTAACTGGAGGACAGGACACAAAAGCTCTATTGCATACTGGCCAGAATACCAGAAGAAGCAGCCTGACGCTTGCCTGGATTCAGGTAGGAACTCTAGCTTTGAACTGTGCAAACAGGGAAACAGTTTCTCTCCATGCAGAGGTCTGTTCCTAAAGCCCTCTGAGTCAGACGGAGAAACAGAATCTATGCAATTTCAAGAGCAAGGTTCAATATTTGATACAGAGGATAATTATATGGACTGTTCTTTGAGTCGGTTGTTATTTTAGGAAAATCCTAAATATCAGAGCAATCATCAAAAGGAAACATTCTAAATATTAGCTTCCCATAAAGTTTTGTTGAATGAAAAAGCTTTTGGGAAGGTTTTGTATGTGTGCTGAAATCAAGCTACTGATTGCAGTTAATTGTCAACTGCTGGTGGAGGAGAGCCCAGCACAAGCCGTGCACACGTAGGATTAAAAAGTTCTTTTCTGTATGGAGAAAGTAGGCATTGCTTTTGTATAAAGAAGTTTCCCTCTTTGATTTGTTTTTCCCCAGCACTGCTAAGGAGTTTATAAGCAGTGGCTGAAAGAAGCCTTTCTGTTCTATAAAGAACTTTGATTCTTATTTGCATAAGATATTTCAGTTGCCTTATTTTGTGTTGAATAAAACCCTGGCGAAGTTATCTGGAAGGTGTTACCAAGCATATCTGTGTGTGGGATAATCACCCCATAAATAAACTCTAATTTTGTCTACACTCAACCAACTACAAGAGTTTTCATTATTCTAAAAAGGCAAGCTTTGAGTGAATGGACTTCAATAACCACAATCCTTTGCAAGACAGTTAATTTGCATACTTGCCAAGATGGTGGTACCTTCATAACAAGCACCCCCTTTTACAACGTCCATCCTCCCAGATGTCCACATGGTGATTTTACATGGTCTCTGTGTCACAGGCCTGGTTACGAAATCACCTACAATTATTACACATCCTCTTTTCATAACATTCCCCTGCTTCTGGGATTTCCTTTCTAAAAAGCCACTTCACGTTTATATTTTGATTTTTTGGAATACCTCTGAAGGCCATTGCTGAAGCATGGCCAGGTAGGGTCTGCATATTTGAGAAGAAGAATAGAAGAAAGGCCATGAACAAGTGGTCTCGCTCCCCCCCTCCCCCTTGCTGGTATGCATTGTGAGTGAGCCTTTTGACTTGCCAGTTTGTTTCCATTGCATTTGCTTACTCGTCTGTTTCAAAGAACTGTGTTTATTTTTTGGCATTTTTACTTTTGGTTGTCAATCACTTAGGGGCATTTATTTATTAATTTAAAGTTGTTTATATACAGCCTTTCTGCTATTCAAGGCGGTTTACATAAAACTAACAATGAAACAGTGCATAAGCAACTGTTTTACAGAGAACAAGAACATTCCATATTATACAACTAGTGCAACAGTCAAAATGATTATGATCAACACACAGTAACTGCAACTACTGTATATACAGGGGGAGGAATACTGAGAAATAAGGGATTTGTGGATCACAATCTATGCGTGATGTAGGAAGCGGAAATGAGTCTCTGGAAGTTGTAGTAGGTAAGATATGATACTAGGTCACACTTGACTGTGGATCCAGAGTTGTGGCGATATTGAGGTGTTCCAGGAATAGGAAGGTTTTGAGTTTCTTCCTGAAGTCAGAATGGTCAGAACATCCTCTCAGATTTGGAGGGAGGGTGTTCCAAGCAGTGGGAGCAAAAAGGGAGAAAGCACAGTATGGTAACTAAACCGTGCTACTGCTAGTGCAGAGTTCAGCATGCAGTAAGTATCCTGTGCTAAAATTTAGCATGGAGCCTTGAGCAAAAAATCCCACAGTAAATGGTTAGCACATGAACGGGTAGAGACAGGGTGGTTGAGATATAACATGGGCATTGATGGTGCATCATGGTTAGCGCAGGCATTTTGCATTTTGACCACGAGCTAACCACAATTGTTGATGTTAGCACAGGTGCTCTTAATGCTACCTCATTTTGTGGAATTAGGTGCACCCACATGCTGGGTTACCATGGTGCCAGCATTAGCAATGTGCCAACAGGAGGAGGATGGATGCACATGCCCCCTAAAATTGGCGTGGGTCTCCAAGCTGGTATCGCAGCCTGACCATGCACTACGGTGCTTTTTTTTTTTTAAAACATGCACCTTTGTAAAGAGTTATTTTTGTTCAGGTAAGCCCTGCCTGGATATTGGAAGTTTTTGTGTGAGTGGTAAAAATGACTATAGAGGTGAAACTGTCTATGGATATAGAGTCCTGAAAGTGATTCCTCATCTTCCCCTATACTCTCATTCCCACATGGCTTCAGACGTAACGGAAATGAGTGGAGACCATTTATCCACATTTGTGGCATGGATCCTTCGAAAAAGAGCTACCCATATGTTACACTGCTAAGCAAAAGACATTTGCCACTTTTTTCAACATGTTGTTGTTAAGTGCTGTTGAGTCGGAGTCGACTCATGGCGACCCTCTGGATAGCTATCCTAAATTGTGTTCGGTCTTCAGTCAGGCGGCTCATTGTTGACAGACTGGTACCCGTAGCTGCTGTTATTGTATCGATCCATCTCATTGCTGGCCTTCCTCTTTTGCGTTGACCTTCTATCTTGCCAAGCATAATGTCTTTCTCTAATGATCTCTCTCTTCGCATGATGTGTCCAAAGTATGAAAGTATAATGTTAAAAAATGTGTAACGTTGCAGTTGATAGATATGCCACTTTGAAAATGCTTAGCACCCTCAGCATTAGTGATTGATTTATTAATTTATTTTTATCTAACGAGGTTTTTATATCGCTTTATCTTACAATCAAAGCGGTTTACATAGAACTCAACATATTACATAGAACTCATAATAATCATTCAGGAAGGGATGGCATGCGGGAGTTGCCCGGAGGCAGAACTTATATATAACATCAATGAGGTTATCTGTGATTTGGGCTTAAGGGTTAAGGGGGAAGGACTAGGAATTGTCTTTGAAGTGGTTGGTGAAGAGAAAGGTTTGAGGAGTTTTCTGAAGTCTTTTACATCCTTCGTAGTTCTGATTTTTTCTGGCATTGTGTTCCAGATGGTAGAGACAGCTAAGGAAAGTGCTCTCTTAGTGGTGGAGTTGTTCGCCTTTGTGTAAGAGATTAAGATCATATTCCACATACCCTGGCTTAGAAGTGAGGTTCACGGCTGCCATGGTATGTGCAAAACTAACCCATTAGGAGAAACTACCTCGAGCTGGGGATCGGTATGGTGTCTCTGGTTTCTGTCTTTTAGGTCTGTTTGAGCTTGTACATAATAGTTCTTGAAGAGTTCCAGCTGACAAGTCATTTCTAATCTTGAAGATAGTAAGTGCAGATTTATATTTCGCACATGAGGAGATTGGAAGCCAATGTAGCTGGTGGAGTTATGTAACATAGTAAATGACAGCAGATAAAGTGATCATGTTTGGGTCATCCTGTGATAATGCGAGCAGTAGTGTTCTGGGCTAGTTGCAAGGGACAGATTATTTGTGTTGGCAGTCCATGGAAGAGAGCGTTACAGTGATCCAGTATGGGGGTTATGAGTGCTTGACAGACTGTACAAAAGTGTTCGTGGCTGAGGAGGGGTTTTAGTCTTCGGATGATAGCAAGCTTTTGGAATGCCTTTTCGGAAGTTCTGTTAATGAGAGCTGTAGGTTTAGGAAGCAGTCAATGGTGATACCTAAGTAGCACACTTTCTCCTTTACTGTGATTTTAGTGTCCACTATGGATATGGAGGAAGGGGGGGGTAAATGATGGGTCCCGTGTTATGAACAGTGCTTCTGATTTTTTGAAGTTGACATGGAAGTTGTTGGATGCTAGCCAGTTGCTCATGTCAAGAAGGCATTTGGTGATAGTTGGGTAGTCTGGCGAGTCTAGGTGGATGGGGGAATAGATCATGATATCATCTGCATAGATTGCATAGTGGCTCTTGTGCTGCTTGAAGATTCTACAGACCAGTTGTAAGTAGATGTTGCAAAGGAGGGCGGACAGGGAGGATCTTTGCGTGACACCCTGTGTTGAGTGAAAAGGAGTTGATGTATTCTGACCGACTTTGACCTTTTGTTGTCTGTGACTGAGGTAGGAGTGGAACCAGTTAAGTGTTGTACCGTGAAGTCCAATGTTGCATAGTTGTTTTAGGAGGGTGTTGTGAGATACAGTGTCGAAGGCCGAGGAGATGTCTATAAAATTGAGAAGGAATCCAGTTTTTAGGTTGTCTATTCCTCTTAGTAGGGTGTCAAAAAGATGAATGAGGAGGGTTTCAGCACTGTGATTAGGGCGAAATCCATGTTGGTGTGGAACCAGCGGAGAATGCTGGTCGATATGGTCTTGGAGTTGTCTTTGCACTGTCTTTTCAATTATTTTGGATAGAAATGGGAGACTGGAGATAGGGCAGTAATTCACAGGGTCTGAGTTGTCTGAAGTGTTTTTAGGATTGGGTCAGATAGTGGCTTGTTTAAGAAAGGAGGGCATGTATCCTTTTGTTAGGGATGAACTTATGATGTTGTGTATTGTCGTGACCCCCTGCCTAGGCCAATGGCCGATGAACAAAAGGGCTGCCTTATTTGCCCTTTTGAGAACTGTCCCAAGTCTTTGGCTGCCAGCACTGAATGCTGGAACTTGTAGTTTCAGATACTCTCCAAGCAAAGTAGTGTGACCACACAGTTTGTTAGGCAAAATAAAGAAATTTATTTCAGGGTTTCTCCCTCGCATCAAAATTCATAACGCCAAAACAAGGCAAGGATAAATTCTCCAAAGTAAATGAAGAAGAGGAACAAAACAGGCTTAAACATCAAAGTCAGGAATATTCTTTCCACAGCAGCTGCATTCAGCTTTCTTCAGATAAATGCCTTTCATAGTAACATAGTAGTTGACGGCAGATAAAGACCAGCATGGTCCATCCAGTCTGCCCAGCAAGATGGCAAGAGTAGGTGCACCTGTCGCTCCGCGCAGGCCACCCCTCCCCATATCCTTGTTCAGGGGTAAACCCACCACTCCATGTAGGACACCCCTATTTGTTGAGACGTTATATGGTTCAGAAGTTAGATGGTACCGTTTATTTTGTTTTTTTCCTATTTATGTAAAGGGATCCTCTGTGTTTGTCCCATGCCTTTTTGAATTCCGTCACCGTGTTCGCCAATACCACTTCCATCGGGAGGGTATTCCAAGCATCCACCACCCTTTCAGTGAAAAAATATTTCCTGACATTGCCTTTCAATTTACCCCCTTGCAGTTTCATGTTATGCCCTCTAGTTTTACAGGTTCCCCGTCTTTGGAAGAGGTTTGTTTGTTCATCATTTCTCTTTAAGTATTTAAAGGTCTGAATCATATCTCCCCTGTCCCTCCTTTCCTCCAAAGTATACATATTTAGGTCTTCAAGTCTCTTCTCATAAGGCTTCTGATGCAGGCTCCAAATCATTTTGGTCGCCTTCCTCTGAACAGTCTCCAGTCTTTTTACATCCTTTGCAAGATATGGTCTCCAAAACTGAACACAGTATTCCAAGTGAGGCCTCACCAGTGACCTATACAGTGGCATAAGTACCTCTTCTTTTCTGCTGGTAATCCCTCTTTGTATGCAGCCCAACATCCTCCTGGCTTTTGCCACTGCCTTGTCGCACTGTTTTGCCACCTTGAGATCAGCAGAGATAATCACACCAAGGTCTTTTTCCTGAACTGTGCATACCAACCTTTCTCCCCCTATTGCGTACATTTCTCTTGGATTTCTGCTACCCAAGTGCATGACACTGCACTTTTTTGCATTAAATCGTAGTTGCCAAGCTTTAGACCAGTCTTCCAGCTTTTGTAGATCTTTCTTCATGTTAACCACTCCCTCGGGGGAGTCCACTCTGTTGCAAATTTTTGTGTCGTCTGCAAAAAGACAGACTTTTCCATTCAGTCCTTCAGCAATATCACTCACAAATACATTGAACAGTGCCAGGCCCAGGACCGAACCCTGGGGCACCCCGCTAATCACCTTCCTCTCATCCGAGTGAGCTCCATGTACAATCACCTTCTGTTGTCTGTCAGTCAACCAATTTCTAATCCAGTTTACCATCTTGGGACCCATCCCCAAGCTACTGAGTTTGTTGACAAGCCTCCTATGAGGAACAGTATCAAAGGCTTTGCTGAAATCCAGGTAGATGACATCCATTGCATGCCCCTGATCTAGTTCCCTGGTCACGCAGTCAAAGAACTCGATCAGATTTGTTTGGCAAGATCGTCCTTCGGTAAAACCATGTTGCCTCGGGTCTTGCAAGCTGTTGGTTTTCAGAAAGTTCACTATTCGCTCTTTCAGGAGCGCCTCCATTACTTTTCCCGCCACCGAGGTAAGGCTCACGGGCCTGTAGTTTGACACTTCTTCCCTGTCACCACTTTTGTGTAGAGGTACGACATCAGCCATTCTCCAGTCCTGAGGAACCTCTCCTGTTTCCAAGGATCTGTTGAAGACATCCTTTAACGGTCCTGCAAGAACCTCTGAGCTCTTTCAGTATCCTGGGATGTATCCCATCCGGTCCCATGGCCTTGTCCACTTTCAGTTTAGCAAGTTGTTCTAACACCTCTTCTTCTGTGAATGGTGTGGTATCTACTTCATTCCCATTTTTATATTTGGGAGTCACAGCTGGTCCATCCCCAGGATCTTCTTTAGTAAACACAGAGCAGAAGTAATTGTTTAGCTATTTTGCTTTTCCAGTGTCACTTTCCACGAGTCCTTTCCCAGCACTTCTGAGTCCTGCATTTCCAACTCTGATCTTTTTCCTTTCCCGAATATACCTGAAGAAATTTTTGTTGCCACCCTTAACATCTTTAGCCATCTTTTCCTCTGCATTTGATTTTGCTATCCTTATTAGTCTTTTAGACTCTTTGAGTTGGATCCTGTATTCATTTCTGTGTTCTTCTGTCTGCAAGCTTTTGAATTTTGCAAAAGTTGTGTTTTTTGCCTCTATATGAGCAGCCACCTCTTTGGAAAACCAAATAGGTTTACTTCTCCTCTTGCTTTTATTTACTTTTCTTACATATTTATCTGTTGCTCCTTTTATTGCCTCCTTTAGTTTAGCCCATTGCAATTCCACTTCCTTTATCTCTTCCCACCCCGTCATCTCCTCCTTTACGTACTCTGCCATTTTATTGAAGTCAGTGTATTTGAAGTTTAGGACTCTGAGCTTGCTATGATTGGCCTGTACCATGGCTTTTATTTCAAACCACACCGTGTGATGGTTGCTGTTGCTCACAGGGGCACTCACGCAGACATTTGACACACTATCACCGTTGGTGAGCACTACATCCAGCGTTGATCTTTCCCTGGTTGGTTCCATCACCATTTGTCTAAATAATGCATCTTGGAGAGCATCCACAATTTTTTTGCTTCTTTCCAGATGTGCAGAAGGAGTAATCCAATCCACATCAGGTAGATTAAAGTCACCCAATATGATTGCTTCCCCCTTTGATGCTATCTTGGCAATATCTATAATCAATTCATTGTCTCTCTCTTCAATTTGAGTCGGAGGTCTATAGACTACAGCAATATGGATGACAGTGCCATCTCCTCTCTCCAACGCAATCTAGAGCACTTCTTCTTTTCCCCATGTCCCCTGCATTTCAGTAGCTTTAATATTGCTTTTGACATACAAGGCTACTCCTCCTCCTTTTCCATTTTCTCGGTCCCTTCTGAATAGATTATAGCCAGCTATGGCTATATCCCAATCATGTGATTCATTAAACCATGTTTCTGTAATGGCCACAATGTCCAAGTCCGTTTCCACCATTAGGGCTTCCAGGTCTTGAATTTTGTTGGCTAAGCTTCGAGCATTTGTGCTCATTGCTTTCCAGCACTTTCCTGGCTTATGTGTATTTTGCATTGATTTTGTTCTGCCCACTTCCTCCCACATGTTTTTGATGTGTGGTTTAAAAGTGTGGCTGTTTCTGATGTTGTTCTGCTTTTGTTGGGGGTGGCATGCAGATGTTGACCTTCCACATCCGTCACCCCCTTTTCCTAGTTTAAATGCATGTCCACATACTGCCTGAATTTTTCACTTAGGATTCTTTTCCCTGCGGAAGAGAGATGTAGTCCATCAGCACAGTATAGTCTCTTGTTGGTCCATCTGTTGTCCCAGTTGCCAATAAATCCGAATCCTTCTTTTCTGCACCAGGTCTGGAGCCATGTATGCCATGTATGCTATGGCTGTTAATCACCTCAGGCAAACTTAAAACTTCTAGCAAGAGTTTTCTCTCTCACTCAGCTTGACAAAAACCAGGTTAAACAAACTTCTTCTCATGGCCTGAGCCTAGCACATGTTTAGTTTGTTTGTCTTACAGAATGAGCATTCCATTTCTGCTACGTCACTATCACAAGGACTTTCATACGTTTCTATCTGCATTTCTTCAACAGCTTCACTTAAGTCATCTTCCTGGGAGCTTATATCAGTAGGTTTGAATTTTACACTCTGCAGAAACTCTTTCAGCTTCCCTACAAAGTGTTCTTTCTGCTCTGCACCAGCATAGTTTAAAGAAGGAGTTTCTCTCTCATAGAATAGCTTATCAACAGCCTCTAAAGCTGATTCACGGCACTTACTTGAACTGTTCCTGTTCCCGCCTGGAGTTGCTCTCACTGTCTTTTGTCTAGCACAGCGTTCAGCGCTTTTCTTCAGCTCTCTGACCACGTCTTCAGAAAAGCCTCTGTTAGGAACTGTAGCAAACTTGTCTTCCCCACCTCTCTTACTTGGCTGGCTCTCTGAGCTGCTTCCCCACGTGGAAACAAACCTCTCCAGCTTCTTTTCTCTGGGGTGCTTTAGGACAGGTTCCAACCTTGGTTCCACTGCTTTCTGAGTGTAAGAATCAGCTGTCCTTCCTTCTTCGCTCCTCGTGCACCCTTTTCCCGTGGCTTCCTTTCTTCTCCTGACTCTCGCTCCGCCCTTCCTCAAACTCTGAAGCAGTTTTAAAATGGTGCTTCTTTTCAGCCACACCCTCCTCTCTGCACATGTGAGAGCTGTTAGGGCTCAACCTAGCTCTTACATCACTGCTTGGGCAGGGCTTAGCTCTAGCTACTGCATGCTCCGGTGGCTTGTTGTTTCTATGGGAACCCTGTTTACATCTGTCTTTAAAGATACATTCCTCACTTCTCTCCCATTCCATCTCATCTACATAGCTCACCTTATCACAGTATGCAGTTAGCAAACTCTTCCTTGACTGATTTGATCCACACTACAGGGCAGGGGTCAGAGGGCACTGTGCTGGTGTTTAAAGACACAATGGCGCGGAGTGTTTGTTCTGTTGTAGGGATGTAGAATTCACCCCATTTGGACATACTGTTGTGGTTTGCATCTGGAGTGTAAGGGGTGTCTAGTTGAGTGATCTTCAGGGGTGGCTTGTATTTGCTGATGAGGAAATCTGCGAAGACTTGGGGGTGGATAGGGTCCTCATTGTGATATGGGTCTTTGGCGAGGGTGCAGACAATTTCAAATAGCTCACGAGACTTGTTACAGAATTTTAAGATGAGATTCGTGTGATATTCTTGCTTGTGCTTGTTGATTAGGTTGTTGTAAGCACTCTGCAAGGCTGTGTATTGAAGTAGAGTGGCTTGAGAGTGGCCATGTCTCCATTTACGTTCTAACTGGCAAAGTTTTCGCTTCTCTTTTATTATTGATTGCAAGTACCAATGAGCTGATTTTGATCTTTTCTCTTTGCTTCCAGAGGTTGGGAGGTGTGTGGGTTTACCTGCAGCATTAATGGTGGTGTTCCAGGATTTGATTGCTTCGTCTAGGTCCGCAATGTCCTGTGGGAGGCTAGGAAGAGTTTCGTTGAGGAATTGCTCTTTGTTGAATCCTTTAAATCACCTTTCAGGATGGAGGTTTTTTTGTGTTTTTTCTTGCTGTGGTAGAAGGATCTTGAAATGTATGGCATGGTGGTCAGACCATGGTATTGGAATGACAAGTGGGGTCGTTATGCTGTCCAGTGTGTGAAGGTTCATTGGTACAAAGATGAGGTCTAGTGTGGATCCTGAGCGATGAGAGGGGTCCTTAAGGATTTGGTTGAAATGAAGGGATTCCATTGCCTTGATAAAAGCCTCTTCTTCCCTGTTGGAGGCAGAGTTAAGGTTTAGGTCTCCTAGAAGTACAAGCAGCCTATAGGGGGAGTTGGCAGAACATATAGCTTCAATTATGTTGGATGTCTCATCTGTGTCTCCATGATGAGGTTGTTATGGCTTTGAGGTACAAGTTTCAGGGGATCCCCCTCCAGGGCCTGTGCTACCTTTTTTTGCTGCCCTGAGAAAATGATTTTTATGCTACCCCCCCCCCCCCAAGCAAATTTCAATAGAACTTTGCATGAGCTTCTCTTTCATTACCACAATAACTTGATGAGAGTCTGATACTGTTTACATGCACAGAGGAGTCAGAGTAAGGCTACCAGATTTCTGTTGGGTGAAACTATTACACTTGTCCCTCATACTGCCAGTAGTAAACTAATAGGTCATTTGAAAAGCTAAAGGGGGTGATATCAGTGGACTGCTTCCATTGAAAATTATATTAATCTACTTTAAAAATATATTTAAAGGCACATTTAAATACAGTAAGCAAGGATTATTTCCAACCCAATAAAGCATAAGGGCCGGTGAATTTATAATTCCCCCCACAAATTCAAATCAGCCAACAAACTCAAACATGTAAATTCTGTGTAGGAGATATTTTCACTTTGAACTGCATCTCAGCATATTTTACAGTGATGAACTATTAATATTCATTCTAAGAATAAAATAGTTTCCAATCTTTGGTCTCTGTCTTGATTTTCAGGCTCTGTCTCTGTTTTTTCTCACTCTGTTCTTTTCCTTTTTTTCTCTCTGTTGTCCTCTGGTTTTTATCTGTTTTAGTTCTCCCTCCCTCCTCTACTCTCTTTTGGTTTGGATACATAATAACTTTCTATTTAGCTTTCTTCTGTTTTTCTCCTTTCTCTTCTTCATGCCTACTTACCAGGCTTTCCCCATTCCTCTTCCTTTCTATCCTCTTTCTCCAATATTCTGTCATTCAGTTATCTCCTTCCTCCTCTATTACTTTCCTTCATTACTCCAAAAGCCAAGATCATCTTCCACCCCTTTCTAAAAGGTTATTTATTCTTCTCCCTCTACCCCATAATCTGTCCTTTTTTCTTCTCTCTCCGTCCTCATTCCTTTCTCCCCATCCTCCTTAAACCAAGGTCTAAACTCCTTTTATCCCTGGAAAGGTTTCCCTTTATCACCTCCTCCTCTGAAAAGATCTCCATGCATTCTTCTCCAGCTCCCTAAAGAAAGCTCTCCCCCTGCTTCCACACATTGTGACCTATTAACAAATTATCCCCTCCCCTCCTCTCCACTTGATCCTCTTTTCTGCAATCCTTAATATTGGTCAGAGCCCGGCTTCTCTATTTCCTTCTCGCCCTCGTGCCCAATATTTCTCCCCTCCGAGGCAGGAGGAGCAGTAGAAGACCTCTTTTTTTTTTTTTAATTCCCTACACTCTTCCTCATTTTTCTGCCACTGCCACTCTCCCTTTCCGCCCCCCCACCCTCACCACCACTTATTTCCTACTCTCAGGCTCTCTCCTGCCACCCACTGCAAGAGAAGCAGGTGTGGCTTCAGTGAATCAACTTCCTATTTGCAGGCCAGTTTTGCAGTATGAGATCATACTATGAGACTGGCCCACAAACAGGAAGTCAGTAAATTCACTGAAGTTCTGCCCATTTTGTTTCTGGTGGGATGGCAGGTGAGGAGAGGAAAAAAGAAGGCACAGATCCCACCAACTTCTATCTACTCCTCCTGCCTCAGGAGAGGGAGATATTGGGGAATGTTGAGAGGGAAAAGAATTGGAGTTCCATGGCTGCATAGACCCCACTGGCCAGCCCACTTCGCATTGCTGTTCCCTAGAACTGCCATCCTGCCACGGTTTGCAAGTGGGTGGCACAAGCTCTAACCTCCCAGTGGTTTAGGATGAAAGAGGAGTTAAATTGGGCCAGAGGATCACCTCTTCCTGGCTTAGGAAGAAACCAAGTTACCTCTATGGGGCTCAGAAGGAGAAAGAGCTAGGAAAGCCTTTCCCTAGATTCCAGCAGTGAGACACTTTGAGAGCTTCAATTATACACTATCAAAGCTATTACATAAGAACATAAGATATGCCATACTGGATCAGACCAAGGTCCATCAAGCCCAGTATCCTGTTTCCAACAGTGGCCATTCTAGGTCATACGTACCTAGCAGTTTCCCCAAAAGACACAGGTTCCACAATACTCGTACTGGGTCAAGCATTGATATCCTGAGCCCCTTATGGACCTTTCCTCCAGGAACTTGTCCAAACCTTTTTTAAACCCGGCTACACTAACAGCCTTTACCACATCCTCCGGTATCAAATTCCAGAGCTTGATTACACATTGAGTGAAAAAATATTCTCTCTTATTTTTCTTAAATAGTTTACCCTGTAGCTTCATTGTATGTCCCCTAGTCTTTCTACATTCTGATAACGTAAACAATCGTTCTACGTTTACCCGTTCCACTCCGTTCATTAATTTATAGACTTCTATCATAACTTCTCTCAACAGACTCTTTTCCAGGTTAAAGGTAGAATTTAACAACTTCTGTTATGCCCCATGAAAGATTTTGCTGACAATAGCTATTTACTTCTGTTTACCTTGAAGACTTCACTGGGATAGCCTTTTAAATGTTAATGTACTCTGTGAGTGCTAAGGCTAGCAGTGTGTTTTATATTCTCTCAAAACAGGACTTTGTCTGGCTTCCTTGTGCATCTCAGAGCTGTTGTGGTGACTGTAGGTGGAAGTTACTTTGAATAGCCATGCAAAGTCATGAGGTTCAGTAAAAATAGATCTCCATGAGTGGGAAGGTAGAAGATGAGAAGTCACATTTTTGCATTGTGTTAAATGAGCTGCTCATTCCACACATCAAATTAGTCTTCAAAGGACCCACAAAGGGAATTGCCTTTATACAAGTAGGTGCACAGCTACTAAGGTGTATTATAAGTGTTCAAACCGGAAGGTAATTTCATAATAGAGTGCGGGTGTGAGCAGTCGAAGGTTCCAGGCTTGTGATGAGGGTTACAGAAGGAAATAAAGCCAGCTGAGCCCAGGTTCAGAACCAAGTGCCTGGCTTACATTGCAAGTTCTAGCCAGAATCAGAAGCAATATTCCATGCTTTCTGTCTGTTCTTCTCACTCTGGCCTCAAAGCAGAAACACTGCTAGAGCCAAATGCTAAAGCTCTGGCACAATGTTTTGCTCAGCAATGCTGTAAGCAAACAGCATGCTAATGAGCTGTGTGCAAAGAGACTACATTTAAATAAGGAGAACAAGCCAGACACATGCATATAGGGGCCTGCGTTTTGTTTGGCACATGTGCACAATTTCTGAAATGCTTCTAAACATCTCCCTTCCTGTCAGTGTGTAAAAGGGAATTGACAGGAAGGTAGATAAAAAAGAAAGCAGGCTGGTTTCCGTCTCCTACCTGATCTCCCCAAAACAATCATTGGTGGCCCTAGTGGGGCCTGTACACCCCCCCCCCCCCCAAAAAAAAAAAAATCCCTTAAAATAGCCCTTGCTGGTCTGTAGGAAAGTATACAATTAATCTGTACACTAATCAAGTCTAGGTCATATAAATAAAGGCCAGATTCTTCAAAAACTCTGCAGTGTAACGTGAAAGTATCAAGCGACTTACAATGACAATGAGCTAATTTCTATTGCATGTAAATGGCTAACAGGTCTCAGAATATCTGGGCAGTTTTCATGACCATTTAAACTGTGGTCAGTAAAGCCCTACATACATCAATGACCTTAATTATAGCCATAATATACATGACTTTTTTTGTTTCTTTTCAATATATTTTTTTGTAAAAAATGTTTAACTTAACTGAAAGACATTGGGCTCTAATGCAAGTGTTCCAACTTCAGGAGTAAAATAAAGGCAACAATCCTCAGAAATTAGAGCAAACCCCTTTTACATAATCAAGGAAACATAAAAAGTAGAATAAGCAAGGTGAAAAGAAACCTCAACCTTTCCCCTGCAGGAAACTTTCTAATTGTGCAGATATAGCACAGTTACTTACCTGTAACAGGTGATCTCTGGGAACAGCAGGAATTAGTCCTCACATATGGGTACGTCGGAACCGACGGAGCCTGCGTGGGAAAGCTCCCCAGCTTCCCAGAAACGAAGCTTTTGGGGCCTCCCACTGCACATGCGCGCTGCCTTCCCGCCTTCCTGACCAGCTCTCCTCAGTTCGAGTTTATAACTGAGACAATAGAGAGAGGAAAGGAATATAGATAGAAGATACAACTCCTAGGGGAGGTGGGTGGGTTGTGAGGACTAATTCCTGCTGTTCCCAGAGATCACCTGTTACAGGTAAGTAACTGTGCTATCTCCAGGAACAAGCAGGAATAAGTCCTCACATATGGGGACTCCCTAGCTAAGATGCCTGGGAGATCCCCTTCCAAGGGTTCGCCATCTTCGTATGGATCTCAGGCATCCATCCTGGGAAGGTGGGCAGGAGTTGTTCAAGTATGGAACAGGTGTTTGAGGACAGCCTGACCAAACAAGGCATCCCGGCGGGAGTCCTTGTCCAAACAGTAATGGGCTGTGAAGGTATGAACCGAGGCCCAGGTGGCGGCTCGACAGATCTGATCTATGGATACAGAGTGAAGATGAGCCATAGAAGTGGCCATGGCTCTCACATTGTGAGCTGTGACATGGCCTTCCAGAGAAATATTTTTACTCTGGTAAGCAAAGGAAATACACTGAGCAATCCAATTGGAAAGTGTACGTTTAGAGACTGGAAGTCCCAAATGAGAAGGATCAAAAGCCACGAAAAGCTGGGAAGACTTTCGATGTGGCTGAGTCCTGTTGAGGTAAAAGGCAAGAGCTCTTTTACAATCTAGAGTATGAAGGTTCCTCTCTGCACTGGATGCATGAGGAGCTGGAAAAAAGACAGGTAGATATACCTCTTGATTAAGATGAAAAGGCGAGACCACTTTGGGCATAAAGTGGGGATTCGTCCTAAGGACCACCTTATCATGATGAAACCTGGTATAAGGTGGATGAGCCACTAAGGCCTGTAGTTCACTGATGCGGCGAGCCGAAGTGACTGCAATAAGGAAAAGGACCTTCCAGGAAAAAATTTCAAGGAGGTAGAAACCAACGGTTCAAAAGGTGGCTTCATAAGCTGACCTAGAACGAGGTTCAAATCCCATGCTACCGGAGGAGGCCGGATGGGAGGTTTAGTTAGAGTCAGGCCTCTCATGAACCTTGCAATAAGAGGATGAGAGGAGACAGGTTGTCCATTTATAGGTTTTAAAGATGCTGCAATAGCACTCAAATGGACTCGTACTGAATTCGTCTTAAGGCCTGCATTAGAAAGATGCAGGAGATAGTCTAATAGAGAATTCAAAGAAAGTGCTAGAGGGTCAAGACCCTGTTGAGCACACCAAATGGAAAAGCGTTTCCATTTGAAAGCATAGGAACGCCTCGTGGAGGGTTTCCTAGAGGCATGAAGGATATCTTTCACTGGTTGAGAAAGATTGAAGTCATGAAGGCTTAGGCCTTCAGTAACCAAGCTCTGAGGTGTAGGGACTTGGGGTTTGGGTGCCACAAAGTCCCCTCCTCCTGAGACAGAAGGTCTGGCGCCGCTCCCAGGTCCAGGGAGGGTCCCTGGGAGAGATGCAGAAGTAGAGGGAACCACACTTGGCGTGGCCAGTGTGGAGCTATGAGGATCATCGATCCGTGATCCCTCTGGAGTTTGAACAGAGTCTTGGGAATCAAAGGAATGGGTGGAAAGGCATATAGGAATTCCTGACCCCAATGTAGGAGAAAGGCGTCGTTGGCCTGAGCTCTCTGACACGGAGTCCTGGAACAGAACCGGGGAAGTTTGGCATTCCACGGACTTGCAAAGAGGTCTATGTCCGGGGTTCCCCATTCCTGAAAGATTCTGTGTATCTGGTCCATATGCAAGGACCATTCGTGTGGAAGCAGAACTCGACTGAGTCTGTCTGCCCGAGAGTTTTGAACCCCTGGAAGATACACTGCCAGAAGATGAATTTGATGCTCTCTGGCGAAGGCCCATAATCTGAGAGCTTCGTTGCAAAGCGACAGAGAGCCTGTCCCTCCTTGTTTGTTTATGTAGAACATGGCCACCTGATTGTCTGTATGGACTAGGACGGTCAGGTTGACTAGGAGGGTATGGAAGACTTTGAGGGCAAAGAAGATTGCTCGCAGTTCCAGGAGGTTGATGTGAAGGGTGGTCTCTTGTGGAGACCAAGCACCCTGAGTGGAGAGGTGTTGAAGATGGGCTCCCACCCTGTTTGGGAGGAATCTGTTGTGAGGGTTGCTTGGGGCAACAAAGGTTGGAAGGGGGCCCCCAACAACAGATTCTTGGTGGACATCCACCATTGGAGGGACCAAAACAGACGCTTTGAGGTGAGTATTTGGTCGGAGAGCGCTCCTGATGCCTGAGTCCACTGGGTGGCCAAGGTCCATTGAGCTGCTCTCATATGAAGACGAGCATAGGGCACCACGTGTACCGTGGAGGCCATGTGGCCCAGAAGTCGCAGCATTTCTCTGGCTGTCAAGTGACTGCTGGACTGAGCTTGGGAGGCCAAGCACACCAGACGTTGGCCCCGGACTTGAGGTAGGTAGGCCCTTGCAGTGGTGGTGTCCAACTGGGCCCCTATGAATTCCAGAGACTGAGTAGGGATAAGTTGAGACTTGGGAAGGTTTATCACCAGTCCCAGAAACTGAAGAATGTGCCTTGTGCGGTCCAGGGAAATCTGGGCCTCTGACTGAGATAGAGCTCGGATGAGCCAGTCGTCCAGATACGGGAATACAAACATTCCCAGACCTCTTAGAAATGCGGCAACAACTGCCATGCATTTGGTGAACACTCTTGGAGCAGAGGCTAGACCGAAGGGAAGTACTCTGTACTGGAAATGTTTTTCCTGAAACAGAAATCTTAGATATTTTCTGTGGGATGGGTGGATGAGTATATGTGTGTACGCATCCTTGAGATCTAGAGAACAAAGCCAATCCTGACTCTGAAGGTATGGAAGGAGAATGCCTAGAGAAAGCATTTTGAATTTCTCCTTGTACAGAAATCTGTTCAATTCTCTCAGATCTAGGAAAGGTCTGAATCCCCCTGTCTTCTTTGGTATGAGAAAATAAGGGGAGTAGAAACCTGTCCCTTGTTGGAGAAGAGGAACCTCTTCTATTGCCCCTTGGGCAAGGAGGGAAGAGACTTCCTGACCCGACAGGGCCAGGAGAGATGGGGGAGAATTGAAGTGCCTCACCATGGTATGTGGAGGAAGGTTGGAAAAATGAAGTCTGTAGCCCTCTCTGATGATAGAGAGGGTCCAGTGCTCTGATGTCATTTGCCCCCATCTGGGAGCAAAGTGAGCTAACCTTCCGGGAATGGTGAGGGGCTCTGGTTGTTCTAGAGCCAGAAATGTTAAGTTCTCTAGGGGCAAGTCAAAACCCCTGAGGGGGTTGAGCCTGCTGAGGAGTGGCAGACGCTGCAGGCTTTGACCTTGCCTGTTTAGGTTGCTGACGTTTAGCAGCAAAGCGAGGCTGAGAAGATTGTTGGCCAGTATTTGTGGAAAATCTGGCCTTCTTGTAGTAAGGCCTCTTGAAAGACTTTTTCTTGGCAGGAGTAGAGGTAGACTTAGAAAGTCTATCTAATGTAGCATTTTCTGCGTCCATTTGAGTGGTTTTAATTTGCCAGTCTTTACCAAATAAGTTCTCACCTGTACAGGGCAGATTCCGTAAGCCATCCAGGACCCAGGGTTCTAGGTCAGAGGCCTGGAGTCAAGCAAGTCGTCGGGCTGCAATGGCAATGCCCGAAGCTCTACCGGCACCTTCAAAGGAATCAAAGGCTGCTCTGTTGGAGAACTTAGAAACATCTGGAAGCTGTTTCACCAGAGAAATGAACTCCTCCTTTCTATCCTCAGGGATAAATGAGGCAAAATGCCGTACCTTTAGGGCAAGTACCCTTAGAAACATGCCCATATACAGACTGTATGAATTAATCCTGGCTATAAGCATACTAGCCTGGAAGATTTTCCTACCAAAAGAGTCTAGGGTCTTACATTCTCGCCCTGGAGGGGTAGAAGAGTGCCTTTTGGTACTCTTAATCTTTTTCATCACAGACATCACCACAATGGAATGGTGAGGCAGCTGAGTTTTTTGAAAACCAGGAGAAGGAGGGACCCGGTACATGGTGTCCAACCTACGAGAATGAGGAGACAACGTTAGAGGAGCCTCCCATAAGTCCATCAAGTGTTCTTGAAGGATTTCATGGATAGGCAGGGTGACTGCCTCTTTAGGAACCTTAGTGTATCCTAAAATATCCAATTTCTTTGATCTAGGTTCTTTTTCAGAGGATGTAGTAATAGAAAGTCCTTTAGCTACTTCTATAATGAAGTCTTGAAAGGACAAATCCTCTGGTGGAGACATTCTCCTCTTTGGGGAAGAAGGCTCTTCAGGAAGAACTAGAGACAGCTCATCAGAGTCATCAGAGGAGTCAAAATCCTCAGAAGAATCAGAGAATCCTCTATTTGCTTCCAACGCACGATACGCATACCGATCGGTATCGACATCGGGCGTACCGGGTATGGGATCGGTATCGGGTGAAAACCCGGATCCGGCATGCGGAACCGATCTGCGTTTGGAAGATGATGGTCTCGGTTCCGGTATGGAAGACAGTACCGGAACCGGACCCGGAACCGCTAGATGCGGTACCGAGGGCGTCGCAGCTTTAACGAAAGCCAGAACGGCCTGCTGCATGGTCTGGACAGTATTGCCCATAGACGCCACTGCTGCCTGGATGTCGGTACCGGCATGGGCCGGTACCCCAGAGCAGTCTAACAGGTGATCAGTCGAGGCCATGCCATCGATGTCAACCTGTAACCCCATAGATGGTGCTTTGGAAGCCAGAGCTTCCCGCCGGGGTTGTTTGGCTGGGGCAGGTTCCTCTGACTCAAGATTGAGGGCCTCTCGATACTTTGAAGGAGATTTGCCTTTTGAGGACCTGCCCGAAGAAGGTTTGGTTACCTGAGATCCATCCAGAGAGGAAGACCTGGATGATTGTGATGCTGGATTATCTGAAGCAAACAGCACATGGAATTTGTTGGCCCGGTTCTGCAAACCACGTTTAGACATCTGGGAGCAGGATGGGCAGTCCGGAATGGAGTGGTCAGGTCCCAAACATTTAAGACACCAGTCATGGGTGTCTGTGACAGAAATAACAGCACTACACTTGGTACACTTCTTGAAACCAGGGGCTGGTTTCTCCATGAGGAGAATTTGTGTAGGCCTAAGGCCTAACCGAAGTCACCAAGTTGTGCAAAAATAAAGTTGTTGGTTTTTTGTTTTTTTTTTGAAAGAAAGAGAGAGAGACCGGCGGTACCGGTTTCGGTATGGGGAAGGCAGGTACGCGGTCTAAAGAAACAAACTAAAATAAGAATTTCTTCAGCGGTGACAGGAACACGACCTGCTGGCTCCGCGGAAAAAGAGAAACTGAGGAGAGTTGGTCAGGAAGGCGGGAAGGCAGCGCGCATGTGCAGTGGGAGGCCCCAAAAGCTTCCTTTCTGGGAAGCTGGGGAGCTTTCCCGCGCAGGCTCCGTCGGTTCCGACGTACCCATATGTGAGGACTTATTCCTGCTTGTTCCTGGAGATATATCTTGCACGGGTATTTCAAAAAGGAGGAGGTCTCCAGAGCCAAGACTAGGCTTGAGCTCTCAGGACTTTCTGATGCTTCTGAGTTACCATGACACATCCAGGAACACCTGAATAGTGTGACCAAAGAACTTTTCTTGTTTTTTGGAAAAGTACAGTCAGAGTCTGATCTTTATCTGCTTCAGCAAGAAAAGAAACAAGTAGAGTCGACCAGGTAGGAATCTCCTCCAGATGTCTCAAAAAAAGCAGATAAATCTAGGCTTGGTATAGACAACTGATCAAATTCTTGTTTGGCACCTCCTTGACCCCTTTAGAGACATAATAAATTTTAGACAATTTAACTGAGTCTGGATCTGATAAATGTAACATATCTAAGATATTTAGAAAAAATAATTTATGATGAAAGAAAATGGGTGCAGGGGAAATTCAGAAAGCAAAGATTCTTAGAATGCAAATATTCATTCTGACGATGAAGAGCCAAGGAATATTGTACAGAGGAAGTGAGAGCTACCTGAAGATCAGAGACCTGAGACTCACATTTAAACACAACGCTTATCAACAGAAACTAAATTAGTCTCATGTTCAGCAACTGTAGCTACCACTTCCTTAGAAAATATGGACAATTTTGACAAGGAAGCTCACAAAGAAAGTTCAGTCCTCATTCCAACTTGCCAAATGTCTTTAAGGGAAATTTCTTTGGGACGTTGAAGGTGTTCCTGAGATGACGTAAATTCAAAAGATTTAGGCAAGAGACAAGCCAAACTCAATGAAGAGTTCAATCTTAGAAAGAATTCTGGCAGGGGAGTTAAACTGGGTAGGCCCTTACCCTCTCTAGCAGGGGTAGAGACAGCCCTGGAGAAATTACTTCCTTGATTGGGAGAGGTATCAAAACCGCGTGAAACAGGAGAAGTGGAGGAAGACAAAGTATTCACTGATGACAACTTCCCCTCAGCCACCGAAGGCAGACAGGCCTCTACAGAGGCTTCCAAAGTCATTATATGAGCATCCAATGGGCCAACAGCTATTGCTGCTTTCATCATTGAAGAGGCAGGAGCTTTCTTTTTTCTTTTCCCCATTACAGGGAACGACAACTTCCTCTGTACTCCAATGTGCTCCGAAGGGGCTCCAAAGGAGGTACCACCTGCCCCTTTGGAAATGCCCCTATGAGCAGGCACTCACACCCGTGTCCAGTGGTGGGACGGATAGAAATAGCCCTTGGAAGCAATGCCACTCACCAACATGCTTCCATCACAGGTCTGAGGATCCAATGAACAGCGAGTTGGCACAAAACCAGGAAAAAGGTAACCTCAGCATCCCACAGTGGAGCTGGATAGAAATAGCCCTTGCAAGGAACTTTACTTATCCACGTGCTTCAAACACGGGTCTGAGGATCCAATGAACAGCAAGTTCGTAGGAAACAGGCAGCATCAGCATACCATGGTAGAGCTGGATGGAATACCCTTAGAAGCAACATCACTCACGGACGTACTTCACACATGGGTCTGAGGAGCAAATGAAAGCGAATTGGGAGGAAAACAGGAAACAGGCAGCCTCAGCATCCCTCGGTGGGGCTGGATGGAACTGGCCCTTGGAAGTGTCACTCAATGACGTGCTTCAAACGCAGGTCTGAGGATCCAATGAACAGCAACTTGGCAGGAGGCAGGACAGAGGCAGCCTCAGCGTCCCATAAGGGGTCTGAATGGAAATAGCCCTTGAAAGAAATGTTACTCATCGACATACTTCAAACATGGGTCTGAGGGTCTAATGAACAGCGGGTTTGCATGAAACCAGCAGCCTCAGCATCCCATGGTAGGGCTGGATGGAAATAGCCCTTGGAAGCAAAGTCACTTGCTGACGTGCTTCAAACGCATATCTGACAATGCAATGAACAGCGAGTTGGCAGGAAACCAACAGCCTCGGGATCCCGCAGTGGGGCTGCTACCAGTCGTACGCAGTGCTGAACAGACATGTAAGAGACAGTCCCTGCCCATTAGAGCTTACAATCTAGTCAAGACAAAACACAAGACAAAACACAGAAGGTGTAAGCAGGGATAAACTAAAGAGGAGAGAAAAGAAGATCAGGTGAGTCAAGATCCAAAAGCAGCAGCAAAAAGGTGAGCTTTCAACTTGGATTTGAAGAGGGTTAGAGAGGGTGCCTGGCATACCGATACAGGTAGTCTGTTCCAGGCGTAAGGTGCAGCAAGGTGAAAGTAGCGAAGCCTGGAGTTAGCAGTAGAAGAGAAGGGCACAGAAAGAAGTAGTTTGCTAGAAGAGCGGAGTTCCCGAGGGGGGATGTAAGGAGAGATAAAAGAAGAAAGGTACTGAGGAGCCGCAGAGCGAATGCATTTATAGGTCAGCAGGAGAAGTTTGAACTGGATGCGGAAACGGATAGGGAGCCAATGAAGTGACTTGAGAAGAGGAGTAATATGGGCATGACGAGGCTGCGGAAGATTAGTCATGCAGCAGAGTGTTGAACAGATTGAAGGTGAGAGAGATGATTCAAAGGGAGTCCAGCAAGGAGTAGGTTACAGTAGTCAAGACGGGAGGTGATTAAGGAGTGGATAAGCGTTTTAGTAGTGTGTTCAGAGAGGAAAGGGCAGATTTTGCTAGTGTTATAGAGAAAGAAACGGCAGGTCTTAGCTACGAGCTGGATATGTGTGGAAAAAGAGAGAGAGGAGTCAAAGACAACCCCTAGATTGCAGACCGAGGGAACAGGAAGGAGTACAGAGTTATCCACAGAGACTGAGAAAGGAGGAAGAGGAGGGGAGGTTTTAGGGGGAAAGATGAGAAGTTCAGTTTTGGCCATGTTCAATTTCAAGCGGCAGTGAGACATCCAAGCAGCAGTGTCAGAAAGGAAGGCAGAGATCTGGGTCTGGATTACCAGAGAGATTTCAGGCGTAGAGAGGTAGATCTGGGAGTCATCGGCATACAGATGGTACTGAAAGCCATGGGAGGAGATAAGCGCACCAAGGGACTGGGTATAGAGAGAGAAAAGGAGCGGACCCAAGACAGATCCTTGGGGTATACCAACTGGGAGCAGAGTAGGAGAGGAGTAGGAGCCACCAGAACACACACTGAAAGAGCGATGGGAGAGATAGGAGGAGAACACAGAACCACTAAAACCAAGCGAGGACAGGGTACCGAGGAGAAGGTTGTGGTCAACAGTGTCAAAAGCAGCAGAGAGGTCAAGAAGGATGAGGATAGAGTAAAGGCCCTTGGATTTTGCCAGGAATAAGTCACTGGAGACTTTGGCTTTCGTCCTCTACACTCTATTGAAATGGCTCTTGCCAGACTGTAAGGGATCCAGGAGGGCATGAGAGGAGAGGAAGTCGAGGAAGCAGTGGTGAACCACACATTCGGGTAGTTTAGAAATGAAGGGAAGGAGAGAGATGGGTCAATAGTTAGAAGGGCAGGTGGGATCAAGTGAGGGTTTCTTGAGGAGAGGTGTGACCACAACATGACTTACTGACGTGCTTCAAATGCATGTCTTATGATCCAATGAACAGTGAGTTGGCACGAAACCAGCAGCCTCAGCATCCCACAGTGGGGCCGAATGAAAATAGCCCTTGGAAGCAACGCCACTCACTATCGTCTTTCAAACATGGACCTGAGCTTCAAAGGAACAGTGACTTGACAGGAAACTAGGAAATAAGCAGCCTCAGTGTCCTGCGATGAGGCTGGATGGAAATAGCACTTGGAAGCAACTTCACTCACTGACATGCTTCAAACACGGGTCTGAGGATCCAATGAACAGCGAGTTGACATGAAACTGGCAGCATCCCACAGTGGAGCTAGATGGAAATAGACTTTGGAAGCAACATCACTCACTAACGTGCTTCAAACATGTGTCTTAGGATCCAATGAACAGTGAGTTGGCAGGAAACCAGGAAACAGACAGCCTTAACGTCTAGCAGTGGGGCTGGATGGAAACAGCCATTGGAAGCAATGTCTTTCACTGACATGCTTCAAACACAGATTTGAGGATCCAATGAACAGCGAGTTTGCAGGAAAGCAGGAAAAAGGAAGCCTCAGCGTCCTGTGGTGGGGCTGGATGGAAATAGCCCTTGGAAGCAAGTCACTTACCGACATGCTTCATTCGTGGGTCAGAGGATCAAATGAATAGAGAGTTGGCTGGAAACAGGCAGCCTCATGGTCCCATGGTGAGGATGGATGGAAATAGCCCTTGGAAGCAACATCAATCACTGATGTGCTTCAAACATGGGTCTGAGGATCCAACGAACAGAGAGTTGACATGAAACTGGCAGCTTAAGCGTCCAACGTGTGGGCTGGATGGAAACAGCCCTTGGAAGCAATGTCACTCATTGACATGCTTCAAACATGGGTATGAAATCCAATGAACAGCAAATTGGCAGCAAACCAGCAAACAAGCAACCTCAGCGTCCCACGGTGAGGTTGGATGGAAATAGCCCATGGAAAAAACATCACTGACCGACATGCTTCAAACGCAGGTCTGAGCATCCAATGAACAGCAAATTGGTAGAAAGCCAGTAAACAGGCAGCCTCAGAGTCCCATGGTGGGACTGGATGGAAATAGCCCTTGGAGGCAACATCAGTCACCGACGTACTTCAAACATGGTTCTGAGGATCCAATGAACAGCGAGTTGGCAGGAAACCGGCCGCCTCAGCATCCCGCAATGGGACTAGATGGAAAAAGCCCTTGGAACCAACATCACTCACTTACGTGCTTTAAACGCGGGACTGAGGATCCAATGAACAGTGAACTGGCAGGAAACAAGGAAATTGACAGCCTCAGCATCCCGCGGTGGGGCTGGATGGAAATAGCCCTTGGAAGCAATGTCACTCATTGACATGCTTCAAACATGGGTCTGAGGATCCAATGAACAGTGAGTTGGCAGGAAACCGGAAACGTCGGCTTCCCAAGGTGAGGCTGGAAGCAAAAAAGCCTAGGAAGCAAAGTCACTCATTGATATGCTTCAAACACTGATCTGAGGACCCAGTGAACAGTGAGTTGGCAGGAAACCAGGAAAAACGCCGAATCAGCATCCCAAAGTGGGGCTGGATGGAAATAGCCCTTGGAAGCAATATCACTCACCAACGTTCTTCAAACATGTGTGTGAGGATCTAATGAACAGCAAGGTGGCAGGAAACTGGCCAACTCAGTGTCCCGCAATTGGCCTAGATGGAAAAAGCCCATAGAACCAATGTCACTCACTGTCATGCTTCAAACACAGGTCTGAGGATCCAATGAACAATGAGTTGGCAGGAAACCAACAGCCTCAGTGTCCTGCAGTGTGGCTGGATGGAAATAGCCCTTGGAAGCAACGTCACTTGCTGATGTGCTTCAAACGGATGTCTGACTATCCAATGAACAGCGAGTTGGCAGAAAACCAGCAGCATCAGCGTCCCGCAGTGGAGCTGGATGAAAATAGCCCTTGGAAGCAACGTCACCCACCACCATCCTTCAAACATGGACCTGAGCATCTAACGAACAGTAACTTGACTTGAAACTAGAAAATAAGCAGCCTCAGTGTCCTGCAGTGCGGCTGGATGGAAATAACCCTTGGAAGCAATGTCACTCACCGACATGCTTCATTCATGGGTCTGAGGATCCAATGAACAGTGACTCGGCAGGCTACCAAGAAAGAGGCAGCCTCAACATCCCACAATAGACCTGGATGGAAAGAGTGCTTGAAAGCAACTCACCGTGGTGCTACAAATGCGGTTCTGAGGATACAATGAACAGGGTGTGGGCAGCCTCCACATCCCTTAGTGGGGCTGGATGGAAATTGCCCTTGGAAGCAACATCTCTCACTGAAGTGCTTCAAATGCAAGTCTGAGGATCCAACCAACAGCGAGATGGCAGGAAACTGGAAGCCTCAGCATCCCATGGTGGGACTGGATGGAAATAGCCCTTGGAAGAAATGTCACTCACTGATGATTTTCAAACACAGGTCTGAGGATTCAATGAACAGCAACTTGGCAGGAAAGCAGGACAGAGGCAGACACAGTGTCCCACGGTGGGTCTGGATGGAAATAGCCCTTGAAAGCAATGTCACTCACTGACATACTTAAAACATGGGTCTGAGGATCCAATGAACAGCGGGTTTGCATGAAACCAGCAGCCTCAGTGTCCCATGGTAGGGCTGTATGGAAATAGCCCTTGGAAGCAAAGTCACTTGCTGATGTGCTTCAAACACATGTCTGACAATGCAATGAATAGCGAGTTGGCAGGAAACCAGCAGCCTCAGCATCCCGTAGTGGGGTGGGACAGAAATTGCCCTTGGAGGCAATGTCACTCACCACCCTAGATGTGGTGTATTTAGATTTCAGTAAAGCCTTTGACACCGTTCCTCACAGGCGACTTATAAACAAACTGAGCACCCTAGGGATGGACCCTAAAGTTACTGCTTGGGTTAGAAATTAGTTGAGTGGAAGGCGACAAAGGGTACAGGTAAATAGAGCTCACTCTAAGGAGAACTCACGGATATGCTTCAAATGCAGGTCGCAGGATCCAATGAACCGTGAGTTGGCAAGAAAGAAGGAAATAGGTAACCTAAGCGTCCCCTGGTGGGGCTAGAAGGAAATAGCCCTTGGAAGCAATGTCACCCACCGATGTCCTTCAAACATAGGTCTGAGGGTCCAATAAACAGCGAGTTGGCAGGCCACCGGCAGCCTCAGCATTCTACAGTGGGGCTGGATGCTATAGCCCTTGGAAGCAACGTCACTCACTGTCCTGCTTCAAATGCAGGTCTGACGATCCAATGAATAGCGATTTGGTAGGCAACGAGCAGCCTCAGCTTCTCGCAGTGGGTCTAGATGAAAATAGCTCTTGGAAGCAACATCACTCGCCGACGTGCTTCAAAAACGGGTCTAAGGATCCAATGAGCAGCAAGTTGGAAGGAAACCAGGAAAAGGGCAGTCTAAGTGTCTTGCAGTGGCACTGGATGGAAATAGCCCTTGCAAGCAAACTCACTCACCGACATGCTTCAAACGCAGGTCGCAGGATCCAATGAACAGTGAGTTGGCAGGAAAGCAGGAAACAGGCAGTCTCTGCATCCTGCAGTGGGGCTGGTTGTAAATAGCCCTTTGAAACAACATCAAGCACCAACATGCTTCAAACAGAGGTATGAGGATCCAATGAAAGTGAGTTGGCAGAAAATCAGGAACCTCAGCATCCCACTGTGGGGCTGGATGGAAATTATCCTTGGAAGCAACGTCACTCACCGATGTGCTTCTTATGGGGGTCTGAGGATCCAATAAACATTGAGTTGGCAGGAAACCAGCAAACAGGCAGCCTCAACGTCACAGAGTGGGGCTGGATGGAAACAGCCCTTGGAAGCAACATCACTCACTGATATGTTTCAAACGACAGTCTGAGCATCCAATAAACATCGAGTTGGCAGGAAATTAGAAAACAGGCAGCCTCAGCATCACACGGTGGGGGCTGGTTGTAAATAGCCCTTTGAAACAACATCAAGCACCAACATTCTTCAAACAGAGGTTGAGGATCCAATGACAGCAAGTTGGCAGGAAACCGGGAACCACAGCATCCCATGGTGGGTCTGGATGGAAATAGCGTAAGCAATGTCACTCACCCACATGATTCAAACACGGGTCTGAGGATCCAATGAACAGCGAGTTGACATGAAACCGGCAATCTCAACATCCCGCGAGTGGGCCTGGATAGAAATAGCCCTTGGAATTGATGACACTCAATGAAGTGCTTCAAATGTGGGTCTTACGATCCAATGAACAGTGAGTTGGGAGAAAACTGGCAGCCTCAGCATCTCATGTTGGGGCTGAATGGAAATAGCCCTTTGAAGCAATGTCACTCATTGACATGTTTCAAGTGCAGGTCTGAGGATCCAATGAAGCACAAGTTGGCAGGAAACAAGGAAAAAGGCAGCCTCAGCATCCCACAGTTTGGATGGATGGAAATAGCCCTTGGAAGCAAAATCACTCACTAACATGCTTCAAACACGGGTCTGAGGATCCAATGAACAGCGAGTTGGCAGGAAACTGGCAGCCTCAGCATCCCACTGTGGGGCTTGATGGAAATAGCCCTTGAAAGCAACATCACACAACAACATGCTTGAAAGGTGGGTCTGAGGATCCAGTGAAGAGTGAGTTGGCAGGAAACCGGGAAGCTCAGCATCCCACAATGAGGCTGGATGGAAATAGCCCTTGGAGCAACATCACTCATTGACATGTTTCAAACACGAATTCGAGGATCCAATGAACAGCAAGCTGTTAGGAAACCAGTAAACAGGCAGCCTCAGCAACCCATGGTGCTTGAAACTGGATGGAAGTAGCCCTTAGAGGCAATGTCACTCACCGACAAGCTTGAAACACAAGTTAGAGCATCCAATGAACAGCAAATTGGCAGGAAACCCGGAACCTCAGTGTCCCACGGTGGGTCTGGATGGACATAGCCCTTGGAAGCAGTGTCACTCACCAAAGTGCTTCAAACGCGGGTCTGAGGATCCAATGAACAGTGATTTGGCGGGGAACCAGGAAATAGGCAGCCTCAGCATCCCACAGTGGGGCTGGATGGAAATAGCCCTTCAAAGCAACATCACTTACTGACGTGCTTCAAACACAAGCCTGAAGTTCCAATAAACAGTGAGTTGGCAGGGAAGCAGGAAACAGGTAGCTTCAGCGTGCCGCGGCTGTATGGAAATAGCCCTTGTAGCAACATTACTCACTGACATGTTTGAAATGCGTGTCTGAGGATCCAATGAACAGCGAGTTTGCAGAAAGCCAGGAAGCAAGCAGCCTCAGCCTCCCACAGTGGGGCTGGATGGAAATAGCCCTTGAAAGTAATGTCCCTCACCGACATGCTTCTAATGTGGTTTTGAGGATCCAATGAACAGCGTGTTGGCAGGAAACCAGCACTCTCAACCAGGGGCGGCCCAAGGGGGGTGCGGGGCCATGTGCGGAGACTCGGTGCGGGGCCTCATTTGCATAAGTGGCCTTATTTGCATAAATATTTTTATAATGTTACCATACACTAACTTTTAGTAAACATGTCTCTTAATGAGTGTATGGATAAAGAAAGACTAAAAGATTTCTACATTACTATAATCCAGTGCCAACCGCCAGGCACATTAGGAACTACTACAAACGCTGCCCATTTAGAACCCATAGCAAACCCGCCATATCCTGACAGCACTACCAGGACTCACAAAGCACCATACCCTACCTATCAAAAGGCAACACTGCAAATATTAAACCAATACATTTCAGAGAATACTGGGGAAAGAGAACAAGTGGCAACGTCAAATAGGAATTACATAAACAGAATACCTCAGCTCAGTTACACATGCAGAACATAGACCATCACCAAACAAGGAATCACAATTTAGAAACAGGAAGGCAATAATTAAACTGGGAACCCCAAAAGCCAAACTTGGAATGTACAACAACACTGTAGAAATAAAACTATAAATTAATTTCCTCTTGTACCAAACAAAGCGCAGACATTAATGGGGGGATAAGACAAGCCAATGCAATAAAATGGGGGGATAAGACATTTTTCAGATATATTAGTGAGAAGAGGAAGAGCAAAAGTGGTATTGTCAGACTCAAGGGTGCAGGGGGGGAATATGTAGAAGCTGATAAGGATAAAGCGGAATTGCTTAACAAATATTTTTGTTCTGTGTTCACAGATGAAGAACCAGGAGCAGGACCTCAGAAAACACCCACAAATAAGAACAGAAGCGAGGGACATCTTGAACTATTTTCAGAAGACTGTGTTCGTGAGAAACTAGCTCAACTTAAAGTAGACAAAGCGATGGGACCGGATGGGATACACCCTAGAATACTGAGGGAACTTGGGGACGTTCTAGCAGCTCCACTGACTGACCTTTTCAATGCCTCGTTGGAGTCAGGAGTGGTGCCAAAGGACTGGAGAGAGGCTCATGTGGTGCCTTTACACAAAAGCGGAAGTAAGGATGTGGTTGAAAACTACAGGCCGGTTAGTTTAACTTCGGTGGTGAGTAAATTATTGGAAACGCTGCTGAAAGAGAAAATAGTGAGGTTTCTGGAGTCCAGCGGATTACAGGATCCGAGGCAGCATGGATTCACCAGAGGCAGGTCTTGTCAGACAAATCTGATTGATTTTTTTGACTGGGTGACCAGGGAGTTGGACCGAGGGAGAGCTCTAGATGTGGTGTATTTAGATTTCCGTAAAGCCTTTGACACTGTTCCTCACAGGCGACTTATAAACAAACTGAGCACCCTAGGGATGGACCCTAAAGTTACTGCATGGGTTAGAAATTGGTTGGGTGGGAGGCGACAAAGAGTACAAGTAAATGGAGCTCACTCTGAGGAGAAGGATGTTACCAGTGGTGTGCCCCAGGGATCTGTCCTTGGTCCGATTCTTTTTAACATCTTTGTTAGTGATATAGCGGAAGGGCTGTCGGGTAAGGTTTGCCTCTTTGCGGATGATACCAAAATCTGCAATAGAGTAGACACCCAGGAAGGGGTAGATAACATGAGGAGGGATCTAGCTAAGCTTGAAGAATGGTCTAGAATTTGGCAGCTGGGATTTAATGTTAAAAAATGTAAGGTCATGCATTTGGGCTGCAGCAATCCAAGGGAGCAATACAGTATAGGAGGTGAAGTACTTTTGTCCACTAAAGAAGAGCGGGACCTAGGCGTGGTTGTGTCTGATGATCTTAAAGTAGCTAAACAGGTGGAAAAGGCGACAGCAAAAGCTAGAAGGATGCTTGGGTGCATACGGAGAGGAATGGCTAGCAGAAAAAAGGAGGTGATAATGCCTCTGTATAAGTCTTTGGTGCGACCTCATTTGGAGTATGGTGTGCAATTCTGGAGACCGCACCTTCAAAAGGATGTGAACAGGATGGAGTCGGTGCAGAGGGTTGCTACCAAAATGATTAATGGGCTTCATTATAAAGCATATGAGGACAGGCTTAAGGATCTTAATATGTACACCTTAGAGGAAAGGCGGGATAGAGGTGATATGATTGAGATGTTTAAATACCTCCGTGGCATAAATGTTCAGGGAGAGAGCCTCTTTCAATTGAAAGCAAGTTCTGCTACGAGGGGACATGGGATGAGGGTGAAGGGAGATAGATTCAGGAGTGATATGCGGAAATATTTCTTTACGGAAAGAGTAGTGGATCCGTGGAATAGTCTCCCAGTGGAGGTTGTAGAGATGAGGACAGTAACTGAATTCAAGAAAGCATGGGACCAACACAGAGGATCTCTAAAGGCAAAAAGTGGACTGTTGTAGTTGTTATGGAAGGACAGACTAGATAGGCCATGTGGTCTTTTTCTGTCGTCATATTTCTATGTTTCTATGTTTCTATGATGCACATTTCCCAGAGCTGACATATTCCAGTTAATAAATTCAAAATAAAGAGATATCTTTCTACCTTTTGTGCATTTTTTTCAGTTGCAATTGGTCCAGCCACTTTCTTCTGGTTTCTTCATGTTTTCTGCTAACTCTCCATCATCTGCTGTCCATTTGTCCTTTCTTCTCTTCTAGTTTTTTTCCATTCTCTCTCTCTACATCTGCTTTAACATACTAATCTTTCTCCTTTTGCTCTTTCCTCATTCCTATTTCATCCACACAAATTTTACCCCTCCATCCTCAATCCCCACTTACTCTCCCAATACCCGGCCAATTGTAGATTTTTCATCCCTCCTACACAAAATATTTTTCCCCTCTCCATTTTACTCTCCCAGCCCCATCCCATTCTAATCCTCCCCCAACATCAGCTCCCTTCTAGTTCCAGTCTCACCAAGCATCCATTCCCTTCTAGTCCCTGCATCAGCCCATTTCCAGTCCTAGCTCCCCCATCCATTTCCAGTCCAAGTCCCTTCATCAGCTCATTTCCAATCCTAGCCCCCCATCAGCCCATTTCTAGTCATTTCCTAGCCCCACCATCAGCCCATGTCAAATCATAGCTCCCCTCCACTCAGCCCAATTCCAGTCCAAGCCCCCCCCATGAGCCTACTTCCAGTTCTAGCCCCTCCATGAGTCCATTTCAATTCAAGCCCCCACCACAGCCCATTTCCAATCTTAGCTCCCCCCAACAGCCCATTTCCAGTTCTATCCTAGCTGTTCCATCAGCCCATTTTCAGTCCTAGCTCCCTTCCCTCACAGCCCATTTCCATTCCAAGCCCCCTCCCCATCAGCTATTTGCAGTTCAAGCCTCCCCTTCCACTCAGCCCATTTCCAGTCCTAGCAACCCCCCAACCCATTACCAGTCCTAGTCCCCCGTCAACTTCCAGTCCTAACCCCCATCACCCCATTTTCAGTTTAAGCCCCCCCTATAACCCACTTCCAGTCCTAAACCCCATCAGCCCACAGCCCATTACCAGTCCTAACCACATCAGCCCACCTCAAGTCCTAACCCCTCCCCATCAGCCCATTTCCTGTCCTAGCCCCCCCCATAGCCCATTATCAGTCCTAACCCCCCCATAGCCCATTACCAGTCCTAACCCCCCCATAGCCCACTACCAGTCCTAACCCCCCATCATCCCATTTCCAGACAGGCCCCATCAGCCCACAGCCCATTACCAGTCTTAACCCCCCCATAGCCCATTACCAGTCCTAACCCCACCCCATCAGCCCACTACCAGTCCTAACCCCACCCCAACAGCCCACTACCAGTCTTACCCCCCCCCCATAGCCCATTACCAGTCCTAACCCCCCATCCCCCTAACCCCATTTCCAGACAGCCCCCATCAGCCCACAGCCCATAGCCAGTCTTAACCCCTCCCATAGCCCATTGCCAGTCTTAACCCACCCCCCCATAGCCCATTGCCAGTCTTAACCCCCCCCATAGCCCATTGCCAGTCCTAAGCCACCCATCACCCCATTCCCAGACAGCCCTCATCAGCCCACCGCCCCTTGCCAGTCTTAAACCCCCCCTAGCCCATTGCCAGTCTTAAACCCCCCCCCCCCCCCGCTCATGGCAATTTAAAAAAAGAAAAAAAGCTGGCCGCTGCCGCCGCCGCGGCATGGAGTGTCCCACGGGGCCCCCTCTGCCCGGCTGAACTCTCCCGACGCGGCTGAGCCCCTCTGTGCCAGCTTGCAGATACGCGAAGGGAGAGTGTCTCCCTCGCGTCTCTGTTAAGCCCGCAGGGGCAGATGGGAAATTTCCCATCAGCCCCTGCTTCCCATCAGCCCCTGCGGGCTTAACAGAGACGCGAGGGAGACACTCTCCCTTCGCATATCTGCAAGCCGGCGCAGAGGGGCTCAGTCACGCTGGGAGAGTTCCGCCGGGCAGAGGGAGTCCCGTGGGACACTCCATGCCGCTGCGGCGGCAGCAGCCAGCTTTTTTTTTTTTTTTTAAAATTTAATTAAGAAAAAAAAAGCAGAATGTTCTTTGCGCGGGGCCCCCCGAAACGCGGGGCCCTGTGCAAAAAACATTCTTGCTCAATGGACGGGCCGGCCCTGGTCTCAACGTCCCACGGTAGGGCTGGATGGAAATAGCCCTTAGAAGCAATGTCACTCACTGATGTGCTTCAAATGTGGGTCTGAGAATCCAATGAACAGTGAATTGGCAGAAAACCAGGAAACGGGCTGCTGGCGGGGCTGGATGGACATAACTCTTGGAAGCAATGTCCGTCACCAACATACTTCAAAAGCAGGTCTGAGGATCCAATAAATAACATGATGGCAGGAAACAAGGAAAGAGGCAGCCTTAATCACAAATTTTGACATTGGGAGCACTTTTGTATTTAGCTGTTTTTAATGCATTTTGCATGTCCTCTGCTTTATTCTTTAGCACAGAGGTTTTAAACTGATTTTCCCACTAATGTTTTATGGTTTATTTAAAAACTTGATATACCCACCCTTCTACAGCATATCAGCTGTTTACAATAAAAACAGCAAGAATAAGAAAAAGAACACCAATTAAGTGAGTAAAGGAATTGGATACATATAGGGGGAAAACAATAATCTGGGGGAAGGTGCAGAAATCTCAACATGATTAAGCTAAAAAGTATGTGAGATGTCAGGGTTGGTGTGTTCTAGGCAATCTCGGAAGCAAGATTAAACGCCTTTTGAAAAAGATGAGTTGTGAGTGCTGCTTTCAGTTTTAAAAAAGACAATTCAAGCCATAGAGTCAAGGGGAGCAAGTTCCATAATGATGATCCCAAAAAATAGAAGGTGGAATTCCGAGTACTATCAAGATGGGCCTGAGATGGAGATGGTAAGTGGAGGCGATTCGCATGCAGAGAATGAAGGGACTGAATTGGCACATATGATATAATGTAAGAGGAGAGATAGGCAGATGTTCCAGAATAGAGAATCTTATGAATAATAGTAAGAAGCTTGTATTGGGGGCAGTACGGTATAGGAAGCCAATGAGATTGGAAGAATAATGGGATAACATGATTGAACTGTGAAGAGGGTTGGAGAAGATGGATTGCAGTGTTTTGAACTGACTGTAAGCATTTCAATTGGTACTTTGGTAATCTGGAAAAATAGTATTACAATAATTGAGTTTTGAGATAAGTAAGGAAAGCAAAAGGGTAACAATGGCAGAAGGCACAAAATAGGAATGAATGGCATGTATTTGAAGGAGAGAAAAGAAGCAGAAGAGAGACGTGACATGAGTAGTGTCGCGACGCCACCCTGGTGGCTAATGGGCGCCAAGGTAGGTCAGACACAAATAAAGATAAGGTTGGGATTGGTACTTATTTTTCAGGGCCCAGGGATGTATAGCCTTGGTAGCGTCCTTATTACCCAATACCCAAAGAACACAGGTTTCCAAGTGGAGGGAAAATAAGGCTTTATTTCCCTTGTCTTGCAATGGTTCAAAGGATCAGTCCCAAAACAACAAAAGAAATGTCCTTACATCAGGTTAGAAAAAGTAAAACTCAGGTTCAAAGCAACAACTGTTCTCTTCATAGAGGTGATACAAACACAAACATTTCCTATTTCACCAGTTTACTGCTCACATGCTATGCAAGGATTCCAAGCTTCCAGTGGTACAATAACTACAATCCATTTCCTCATCTGAAAGGGATTCTACCAATTCCACTTGCATTGGTTCCTGATCATACGCCTCTGAAACAGAGTCCGTGGTTCTGGGCAACCTATAATTGGGCTTTTCAGCCAAACGCTGTATGACCTCCCAATGCCTTGGGTTCAGAGTGGGGCGTCGGTCATGCACTGTTCTACAAGGCGAATATTCTTCCCTCTTCATAGGTTTTATATTAGCTTTCTGCAAACATTGTTATTCAAAAGTCTCTCATTTGATAAAAGCTTTTCATACCTTGTATCATGAGAAGTGTTACATGAACAGGGATCTTCTGTTTCCTGTCCTCTCCACCGGCTAGCTCTCTGAAGGCTGTTCCCAACTAAGTGTGGGTTACCTTGTAATGCTGGCTTCTCTCCTTGGGGTGAGGCTTGAGGCCTACTCCTGCTGAGATTCTGCCTTGCTCCTGCAATCTGGCGTGGGTTTTTCAACCGTCCTTCGGTTGACTTCACACAGCTGTCCTAGTACTGCTTTCGTGTTCCTGGATCTCCTGGATCCTTCCGTACTCTCCGTCCTTTCAGGTCTCTCTGGCCTGTTCCTCCTTCCAGTGCTCCAGCAGCGTCTGTAGCTTCTGCAGTTTCTGCCACCTCTGCAGCTCCTGCCGCTCCTCCGGCTTCTGCAGGCTCTGTAACTTCTCTGCCTTCTCTGCTGCTGCTGCTGCTGCTGCTACCGCCACTTCCCCTTTTACCGCCACTTCCTTCTTTCCAGTCTTCCAGACTTTCTTTAAAAGGAGTTCCTGCCTTCCTGGATTGGAGGCTGGCTGGCTTTTGGTCACACCCTGTGGGGCGTGGATCCTCAGTCTTCCGGAGGTCCCTCTTGCTCCCCCTATCAGGTTCCTGAAAATACTGCAGCTTGTGCATGCCTTTTTTCGTGTTTAAAATATTTTCTTCTGATCCCCACTGGTCTGCTGCATCACAGTAGTGAGTGGTGAACCAGATCGAAGGCACTGGAAAGATCTAATGAGATTGCAAAAGTAATATTACCCTTCTCCCAAGATGTACAAGTTTCATTAAGAACTGAAAGTAAGATTGTTTCCATGCTGTGGCCCGGCCTGAAACCAGATTGGCAAGAGTGTAGGAAATTTGTATGCTCGAGATGTTGCGAGAGTTGTGCAAAACTAAGTTTTTCTAAGAGTTTAGATTGAATGGGAGGTTGAAGACCAGACGAAAATTAGCTGGATCTAAAGTAGGATTTTTCAGGATAGGCCGGACCACTGCAGTTCTCCAAGGTAGAAGAAAATACCTGATGAGAGATTGTTATTGAAGAGAGTCAAGATATATGGAATAAGTGCCAGAGAAATTTCAGAGATCCGTGTGGAGGGAATAGGATCCAAGGCACAAGTTGTTTGGGAGAAGGAGGAAATTACTTTCTTCAAGGCTGGCATGGTGATTGGATTAAATCGGCACCAGATATGAGGAGGAACAGAATGAGAGGGCCCTCAGAAGGCTCTGTGGAAGAAAGATCCTTTATGATTGGAAATGGAAGAGAGGGATTGATAGAGGGAAAAGGTTGACGAAGAGAGGAATCTTTGTCAGAGAAAAATTGAGTCAATGACTGAACTGATGGGGCAGCTGATAGTGAAAGGAAAGGAGATGGGTGGAGGAGTCTAGAAACTATGGAGTATAATTGTTTAGGCTTGTTATCAGTTATTAATCTTTCTTCCTGGATTAGGGAGTAAGATTATCATGGGAAAATCAAACACAAATTGCTGCGTGAAAGGTTAGCACAGGTTGCTGCATCAGACCCTCTGTGCCTGGACTTTTAAACTCTTCACTTCAGCGCCATCTGTTTCGCCAGGGTCCCCTGCTCTGTTTCCCTTAAGGTTGTTCAGGTTTTTATCCTTAAATGAGGACTGGGGATATCTCCTGTAAACCCCTTTATAGATGTCCAGGACGAGCTTAAGAGGTGAGCCAGTGAGACACTGGCTCAGGACACCCAAATTTAAGGGCACCAGAAGCCTGCTTCACTGATCATCTATTCACAGCTGCAGGAGCCAGGGGCAGCTCTACCATTAGGCAGAATGAGGCAGCAGCCTCAGGTGGCAAAGTTTAGGGTGCGGCAAAAATGCCCCCAAAATATCCCAGCGGTGGCCACCTCCCTCTGCCTGCTCTTAAAAACATGAAACAAGTTTTGTTTTTACGTGTTCTCAAGACCAGATGTTGCCGCTGCCCTTCTGCCGGGTCTGCAGCAGTGGCAGCATCACCCCACCTTCCTCTGTCACTGCTGACTCGGATCCAATGAGAGGCAGCAGCGGCGGTTGCAGCAGGCTACAAGTTCTTAAAAAAAAAAAAAAAGTGGGGCCTTCGAATTCAACGCACTTAAAAGTCCTGCAGGTTCCACCCCTTCTGATGTATGCTTCACGTCAGAAGGGGGTGGGACAGGCAGATCCTTCAAAGGACCTGGATTCTAGAGACCCTGCGCTTCTGTTGGTGTGTTTGCTGCCACTGCTGTAGAGGTTCAGAGAGAGAAGCAGCAGCAGCAAATACACTAACAGAAGCACGGAGTCTTCCTGACTCCAGGTGCTTTGAAGGCCCTGCCTATCCCTCCCTCCTGTGAAGCAAAGCATATGTCAGAAGTGGATGGGACCTGCAGGACTTTAAGCGTGCTGAATTTGAAGGCCCCACGCTTTTTTTTTTTTTAGGAACTTGTATCTTGCCACTCCTGCCTTTCATTGGGTTTGAGTCAGCGGTGACAGCAGGAGGCGGGGTGATGCCACCACTGTTGCAGACCCATTGTGGGTGACGGCACAGGGAAGAGTGAATGGCAGCACAGGGAGAGGCAGATGATGGACATGGGGGGGAACATAGAGGGACACAGGATGGTATTGGGGATTGATGCTGGCCATGAGGTGAGGGGAGGCAAAGGGCAGATGCCCCCTCACCTTGTGGCTAGCAGAGGGCACATGCCCCCATCATCTCATGGCTAACAGAGGGCAGATGATTGAAACAGATGTGGAGACACAAAGGGTAGATGCTGGCCACAGGATAGGTGTGGGGGAGGTGAAAGTGGGATGGGGGTAGAGAGCAGATTCTGGATGGTGGCAGGGGAAGCATGGAGGCAAAGAATGGATGCTGGACAAGAAACTTATTTATTTTATTTATTTATTTAATGTTTCTTCTATACTGCGCTATTTGAAATCAGTGCGGTTTACATGTAACACATTTGTCCAGTGCAGGCTAGTCTGCAGGGGATTTACAATGGGGGTGCAGATATATGCTCGCCATGGGGGGGGGGGGCAGATGGTGGTCAAAGAGTGAGGAAGGTGAAGGACAGATGGTGGACAACAGATGTGGATAGACAGCAGATGCTGGACATGGGGTGGGAGCATAGGAGAATTACCTTACAGCCTGTCCACAAGTACCTTTTAACTTTCGAAAGGGAGACTATGATAAAATGAGGAAAATAGTTAAGAAAAAACTAAAAGGAGCAGTTGCAAAGGTTAAAGACTTACATCAAGCTTGGGTGCTGTTGAAAAATACTATCTTGGAAGCCCAGAAAAAGCTGTATTCCATGCTTTAAGAAAAGTGGAAGGAAGTCAAAAAAACTGCCAGCATGGTTTAAAGGTGAGGTCAGAGAGCCTGTTGTTGCCAAAAAAGCATCTTTCAGGAAATGGAAAAAAAGCCAAATGACGAAAACGGGAAACAGCACAAGCACTAGAAAATTAAATGCAAGGCATTGATAAGGCAGGCAAAGAGAGAATTTGAGAAGAAACTTGCTGTGAAAGCAAAAACGCGTAATAAAGACTTTTTCAAGTACATTCGTAGCAAAAAAACCTGTGAGAGAATCAGTTGGACCATTAGATGACAGAGGGGTAAAAGGGGCAGTAGGAGGGGACAAGGCTATAGTGGAGAAACTGAATGAGTTCTTTGCTTTGGTCTTTACTGAGGAAGATGTAGGGATGTTACCCATGACTGACGTGGTATTTAAAGGTGATACTGCGGAAGAATTGAAAGAAATATCGATACACCGGAAAGATGTATTACAACTATTTGATAAACTGAAGAGTTGCAAATCACCTGGACCAGATGGTATACATCCAAGAGTGTTGAAAGAACTGAAATATGAGATTGCAGACCTGCTATTAGTAATCTGTGAACTATCATTAAAATCATCTGTAATATCTGAAGATTGGAGGATGGCCAATGTAACGCCAATTTTTAAAAAGGGTTCCAGGGGTGATCCAGGAAACTACTGACTGATGAGCCTGACGTCAGTACCGGGAAAAATGGTAGAAACCATCATAAAGAACAAAATTACTCAACATGTAGATAGTCATGGATTTAATGGGAGACAGCCAACATGGCTTTAGACAAGGAAGATCTTGTCTTAATAATCTGTTATGTTGTAAGCTCTGATGAGCAGGGACTGTCTCTTACATGTCTGTGCAGCGCTGCGTATGACTTGTAGCGCTATACAAATGCTCAGTAGTAGTAGTAGTAGTTTTTTTGAAGGTGTGAATAAACAGGTAGACAAAGGTGAGTTGGTTGATATAGTATATACGGACTTTCAGAAAGCCTTTGACAAGGTCCCTCATCAGATACTTTTGGCAAAACTATAAAGTCATGGGATAGGAGACAGTGTACTATTGTGGATCAGGAACTGGTTAAAAGATATAAAGCAGAGGGTAGGGCTAAATGGCCAATTTTCCCAATGGAAAAAGGTGAATAGTGGAGTCCCCCAGGGATCTATGCTGGGTCCGCTGCTTTTTTAACATATTCATAAATGACCTGGAAATGGGAACAACAAGTGAGGTAATCAAATTTGCAGATGATACAAAACTATTCAAAGTTGTTAAAACCTATAAGGATTGTGGAAAATTGCAAGAGGATCTTGATAAATTGGAAGACTGGGCATCCAAATGGCAGATGAAATTTCATATGGACAAGTACAAAGTTATGCACCAAGGAAAGAAAAACCCAAACTATGGTTACACAATGCAAGGTTCCACATTAGGCACCACCAACCAGGAAAAAGATTTAGGCGTCATCGTGGATAACATGTTAAAACACTCCGCCCAGTATGCATCGGCAGCCAAGAGAGCAAATAGAATGCTAGGTATCATAAGGAAAGGAATGGAGAATAAAACAAAGGATATTATAATGCCTCTGAATTGTTCCATGGTGCAACCGCACCTTCAATATTGTGTGCAATTCTGGTCGCCATATCTTAAAAAGGATATAGAGTTATTAGAAAAGGTACAGAGAAGAGCCGCCAAAATGCTAAAGGGGATGGAAGGATATGCCTATGAAGAGAGGCTAAAAAGGTTAGGGCTCTTCAACCTGGAAAAGAGACGGCTGAGGGGAGATATGATAGAGGTCTATAAATTAATGAATGGAGTGGAACAGGTAAATGTAGATCAATTGTTTATGCCATCAAAATATAGAAAGACTAGGGGGGCATGCAATGAAGCTATAGGGTAACCTATTTAAGACTAATCAGGTAGAAAAGGCGACAGCAAAAGCTAGAAGGATGCTTGGGTGCATAGGGAGAGGAATGGCCAGTAGCAGAAAGGAGGTGATAGTGCCTCTGTATAAGTCTTTGGTGCGACCTCATTTGGAGTATTGTGTTCTGTCCTGGAGACCACACCTTCAAAAGGATATAAACAGAATGGAGTCAGTACAGAGTGTGGCTACTAAAATGGTTAGTGGTCTTCATTATAAAGTATATGAGGACAGACTTAAGGATCTTAATATGTATTGCACACCTTAGTGTTAAGGCAGGATAGAGGTGATATGATTGAGACGTTTAAATACCTCCATGGCATAAATGCACAGGGGGAGAGCCTCATTCGATTGAAAGCAAGTTTTGCTATGAGGGGACATGGGATGAGGGTGAAAGGGGATAGATTCAGGAGCGATATGTGGAAATATTTCTTTATGAAAAGAGTGGTGGATCCATGGAATAGTCTCCCAGTGGAGGTGGTAGAGATGAGGATAGTATCTGTATTCAAAAAAGCATGGGACAAACAGAGAATCTCTAAAGGAAAAAAGGGGACTGTTGTAGTTGTTGATATGGAAGGACTGACTAGATAGGCCATGTGATCTTTTTCTGTCATAATTTTTCTATGTTTCTAAGAGAAAATATTTTTTCACTCAATGTATAATCAAACTCTGGAATTTGCTACCAGAGGATATAGTAAATTCTGTTAGTGTAGCCGGGTTTAAAAAAGGTTTGGACAAGTTCCTGGAGGAAAGGTCCATAAACCATTAAAGTGGACCCGGAATATCCACTGCTTGCCCCAATACAAGCATTGTGGAGCCTGTGTCATTTGGGGAAACTTTACTTCAATGGTCTATTCAGAGTATATAACTTAGTTAAACTGTATCAAAATACTCCACTATAACACAACGTCAATAGATAACTGAACACTCTGGTGATGGTTATCAAGTGATTATTCAAAAAACAGGTCTTGTAAAAGCATTTAGCTAGAATCAACTGTAGTCTCAGACTCTGATGGCACTCTACACCACAATCTCTGTGGATAAACAAATGTGCCCCTTTTGCATCAACGACTACTAGTAAGTTGATTTTCCTCTTTTTTACTTTTTTGAAGCAGTGAAAATATCTCACACCTCTATCACCTCGTGTTCTTAATAGGTAATTTTTGGCTCTTTAATAGTTTTGAAAGATGTGCTGAAAGTGATAAAGTAAGAGATAAGTGACCCAACTTTGGCTGGAAGTCAATAATGAAGAGAAGCTACATCAATGCTCTTAACATTAATATTTACTTTTAGATTCTCCTGATGAACCTCCTTTTGTGGAGAGAAACGCTACAACGGGCGCCAGAGGAAGGCGTTGAGAACAGATTCATTTCAGGTTTAAAGCAAGAAGAAAGTTCAAAGGAGCTAAGATAAGCTTATATGTTTTAATATTTTTAAGAACACGAGGTGATAGAGGTGTGAGATATTTTCACTGCTTCAAAAAAGTAAAAAAGAGGAAAATCAACTTACTAGTAGTCGTTGATGCAAAAGGGGCACATTTGTTTATCCACAGAGATTGTGGTGTAGAGTGCCATCAGAGTCTGAGACTACAGTTGATTCTAGCTAAATGCTTTTACAAGACCTGTTTTTTGAATAATCACTTGATAACCATCACCAGAGTGTTCAGTTATCTATTGACGTTGTGTTATAGTGGAGTATTTGGGGAAACTGCCAGGTACTGTCACGTGTCCCTATCCCCAGCCACGTGCTTAGGGGATTAGGGTTGCCATTTTAGTCCTCTTTAAAGGGTTTGAAAACTATTTCCTTCAGGAGCAGTGCCCTCTGGGAGTTGTAGTTTCCCTCTTAAAAAGGATAGTCGTGGAGACATCGAGTGAAGGCAAACATGACACAGGACACAGTTTATTTCCCCAAAATATGCACAAATAAGATTTAAACGCAAAGTATCTGGATATTTCCTCCAGGACAAAAAGTACAGAAAATATTTACATCCTTAAGCTGAATAACTTCTCAAAGGCATTAAACAGACGCAGACATTTCGTCAATCAAAACAGGCAAATCAAAAGTACAGCTGCTTAGGTTCAGCAAAGTAAAGAATGGCTTTCTGCTTCCTTAGTGAAATAATATACAGTGCTGTGCAAGCTTGTCTTACTTAACCTGGTTCCTACCTTAGCAAGGTTAAGTTTTCTTGGTAGTGCTTTTTCCCAAAAGCATTTACTCAGGCTGCTACTTCTTAACCAAGGATTCAGTAGCCTCTGCACGATAAAAAGAACAGTCCATTGGCAGTTTAGTAATCAAGGGGTCTGGTTCATTATACTCCACTTGCATTTCCTCCTGCTCTGGAATTATAATATCCTGCACTGAGCCCTCATGACCTGCCTCTGATGGAATTCTTGCTGAGGATTCCTGCAACTCCCTCCAGGACTTCTCTACCCGGCAGGAAATATGGAGAACTGTATTACTGGATATCTTTCTTTGGTTCTCTTGCCCCAGTTCCTCTCTGAGGTTTAACCACGGCTCTCTGTTGGAGGCTGGGTTCTTCTGCCTCCTGGTTTGAAACCTAGGCACCCACCTCTGAGTGTTGTGAACCTCTTGGTCAGGAACAGAAGTTTGGAACCTGCTCTGCTCTCTCTGTCTGAGCAGCTCTTGCCTGATTTCCCTTGTGCCAGACTCTTTCCAGGTCCTTCTTCTTTCCTCTGCTTGGAACTTTCTTTCTGGGAACTTCCAGCTTAATGTCCAGTCCTGCTTTGAGTCCGTCTCTGACTCTGTCTTCCTGGACTCTCTCCTTGAGTGTTTGCTTGCTCTGCTCTTCCCTTCTGAGCCACCTTTTCCTCCTGAGCAGCTCTTCTCCCCTCTGCTTTTCCCTAAGCAGGGTTTATAAAGGTGCTTCCTGGGCAGCGTTTCTCTCTGCCTTAACAGGTGTTCATAATCATGCTCCAAGCCTGCTACTCTGTCAGCAGAGCTTGGGTGTGGCAGCCTAGCCTCAGAAACTCTAAGCTTGCTCTGAAGCCTGTGCACTGCTGGAATGTTTTTAAAGGTACAATCACTGATTTTCTCTAACTCTGCAGGCTCACCAGTGCCTTCCTCATCACAGTACTTGTGACCTAGATTGGCCACTGTTGGAAACAGGACACTGGGCTTGATGGACCTTGGTCTGACCCAGTATGGCATATCTTATATTCTTTTGTTCTTAGTTAATTGAACCGGGCTCTGCCATGTCCAAATACAGTGCCTCAACCATTATGCTAAACCTGCACACCACCTCCAATTGAAAGACGTGCTAATAAAGGGAATGTATGTATCTGTGTGATATTTAAGAAGAGGTTGATAGTGCCACGACTCCTGTAGGATGTGGCTGCATGTTCAGTATATATGTGGCCTCTGTCAGGGACTAATCTCCCCAGCCTCTCCACTGTGTGGGCCATGCATCAGCTGCAGTCACGTTACCAATACTCTGTAAAGGGTCACAGCTGAAGCAGCACATTGTGCCTGTCTGATAGCCTGGACTGAAAAGAGTATGCATCAAATATCTCACAATGAACAGGCCCAAGGGTGTATGGGGCTGTGCTGAAAAATTCACTCCTTGAGACGGCATCTTGGCAAACACAGAACAATGATTGCGCTTCAACCATCATGCTAAACATGCACAACAGCAAAAATGGGAAGAATAACAAATATAGGGAATGTACCACTCTACCAGTAATGTACCAACAGGTTTATAGATTCACATCGCTCCTGTAGGATGCTGTTGTATGTGCACTATATATGCAATGCAGGGCAGTTAGGGTCCAATCTCCCAAGTGTGTCCACTGCGTGGCCCATGCTTCAGCTGGGATCACATTAGGGACAGTTTGTCAGGAATGTAATGAGCATCTTTGAAATGTATCTGAGTATTAATAGGGACATGGCTACATTATGTAATGCAGACCCTACACCCGTGTGTTGCATTGAAAAATGTTGCTACCCGCAAAACATCTTTTTCTGCCCCTAACACACTCTGATGCCAACCATGTAGCACATGGCCATGTTAGGGAAATATGTGGCATTTCCCAAAGCCAACGCCTGAGTAGGTGTCTTCGCAAAGTCACAAAGAAGCCATTTACACAAGTAACTAGATATTTACCTGTGTAAATGCCTTTGCAAATCTGGCCCATGATCTATAATGTTAAGATGAAGGTAGTTATGAGACGCATATGTGTCGGAGTAGAAAACCTGTCTATCACAAATGCAAACTCAGATCAATAAAGCAGCTTTAGAATGTCCTAGTATGGCCCTATTTCTATACTGCTTACAGCTAATACAATGTATACGGAATGCACACTCTAATCAATGCCTGAAGATCCTGCTATGCACATCATTAAAAGGCCTTTGCCAGGTGTGTGACATTTTCTTTTTTTTTTTTTAATTTTAGATTTTTATTTGGTACAGCACAAGTTAGTACATCATTTTTCTTCTCCTTTACTATCAATGGCATAACATGCATCTGGCTGTATCCATCAGCCCATCATTTACCTAATTTCCATTTTATCCTTACTTTACATCACTTTACATTATATACTCCCACGCATTCCTTACGATCACTTCATCTAAACCGCCTTCACCTCCCCTCTCCCTCCCAGGCTCACCTACACTCTACACGCTCCTCTGCTTTCTTTTTCATAGGACCTGCACTCTGGAACTCCTTACCCACCTCCCTCAGACTTGAACAGGACTTCTGCACCTTCAAATCCCAACTTAAGACTCACCTATTCTCCTCTGCTTATGACCTTTCTACTTCCTCTGTGTGACCCTTCCATTCCCCCACCCCCGTGTGTTTTCCACTGTCTGATGTGCTTGATTTTTCTCTCCTCTTTCCTGTCAACATTGTAACTTCCTTTACATTTCTAGGCCCTCGGCCATCTCTTTGTTTTTTTCTTTGATGTTTGTACACCGCCTTGATTTTATAACGAAAGGCGGTTATATTAAATTCAATAAACAAACATATACTTCTCTCCATGTACCTGTACATTTTTATTTTATTCTAGTATTCCCTTCTTCTCCCCTCTTCCCCCTCCCCCTCTGGATCCTGTGATGCACTCTTCCTCTTTTTACTATTCCCTTCTTTGAGCTTGAATAATTTCAACCCATGAATTCGTTATCCACTCTTTGTAACCACTCATTGTACTTTTCCCATCTCCTTTGAAAGCTGTCAATCCTGTGCATTTTATATACAGTAATCTCACTCATCCTATAAATATAGGCTAGTCTACTTAATATCCACTCAGGAACTGCTGCTCTCTCATACCTCTATCCCTTTGCTATTTCCATCCGTACTCCAATTGCAAGCACCTTCAACATATACACCAGATTGCTTTTCGGATCTCCTCCCCCCCCCCCCCCCATTCATTCAATAGCACTCCAGCTGGTGTGATAGCTCCCACCCAGTCCACCATCTCCCATGTAAGGTCCGACATCCACTGCCACGTTTGCTGTAGCACTGGGCAGCTCCACCACATGTGCATATACTCCCCCCTCTTTCCACACCCCCTCCAACACATCGAGTCTGTATATCTCCCCATCTTACACAATCGGACTGGGGTTAATACATTCGGTACAGCATCTTGTAACAATGTTCTTGGATTGCTGCTGAGACCACAGGTATTTTTACCCCTTCATATATTTTTTCCCATCCCTGAGAATCCCATTGACCTCCCAAGTCCATCTCCCAGGCCCACATTTATTTTATTTTATTTATTTATTTAATACACACTTATATACCGCTGCTTCCAGCGATCAGCAGCGGTTCGATTCTTCTTCTGGGGATGTCAATCAGGACAGGGAGGGGACAGTAATTATATAGATCTGAGGGTAGGTCACAGCACACAGGGTTAGTGTCATGGGGGACTTCGTTATACATATTTATTATTTATTATTATTTAGCATACATTTATAACCCGCAACTTCCAGAGTTCAGTTGCGGTTTACAATAAAACAACAATCCACAAAGCAAAAGCTTAGTTTTACATTGAACATTTTGTAACAATAAAAGTAAATGTAAACAGCATGAACTTATGCATAATAACAAAATTGGCTGGTAAATTATATACAATAAACTATATACAAATATATGTTGTGGGTACTTTAGAATTGAATCATGGTGTTTTTATAATAGTGTATTGTCTGTTAAGTTGTTGGAAATAGTATTACTCAGTCATGATTTTTAACCTTTATCTGAGTGTATCAAGGGGTTATCTATGTTGCCGTAGTGCATGGAGAATAAGTAGGTTTTTAGTTTTTTACGGAGTTCCATCATTTCGGTTATAGTTCGTAGGTCCTCCGGAAGGGAATTCCAAATAGTTGGGGCAGCATGGGAAAAAGCTCTGTTGTTAGTTAATTTATTTGCTTTTATGAAATCAATAGGAGTATTTAGTTTATTTGAGTATCCTTTTCTGTGTGTGGTTTTTTGAGATTCCATGCTAATTAGTTTGCTTAATGGGATTGGGGCCATGTTATTTAAAGCTTTATATGTAGTTATTGTGGTTTTATATATTATCCTACTTTGAATTGGCAACCAGTGTAGGGAAGCTAGTATTGGTGTTATGTGCTGAATTGAGTGCGCTTTCGTGATAATTCTAGCTGCTGCGTTTTGTGCTAATTGGATTCTTTTTATGTTTTGTTTCGTTATACCTAAGAGAATTAGGTTGGCAAAATCAAAGTGCGGTGTTATTGTAGCCTGTATTATATTAATGAAGTCTAGTTGGTGTACTAACGGTCGTAATTGTTTAAGGATTTTAAGTTTAAAGTATATTTTCTTTATGGTGTTTCTGATGTGAGTGTTCATCGTCAAATGAGAATCTAGGATAACACCTAGGTATCTTATTTCGTTTTTTATTTTAATGTCGTAGTTTTGCAATGTTATGTGGGTTGGGGGGATATATGATTGATTTTTTGTTACAATTAGAACTTCTGTTTTTGCATGGTTAATGTGAAGGTTTTGAGCTTTTAGCCATGTTGTAATTTCATTGAAGCAATCAGATAGTAGTTTTATTGGTAAGTTAGGGATTGTAAATGGGATGTACAGCATAATATCATCTGCATATAGATGATAGTATACTCCGAATTTTTTAAAGATATCACAGATAGGTTTTATGTAAATATTAAACAGGAGGGCTGATAGTGCGGAGCCTTGTGGGAGGCCAACTTCTTGTTTATATATGGTTGATGTTTGGTTACCAATTCTTACATTTTGTGTTCTATTATTTAGGTAAGAGGTAAACCATTTATGTACAGTGTCTTTTATTCCTATTTGATTTAGGTTATTACATTTTTACATAATTTACATTTATACATAATTATTTACAATTGTACAATTACCCTTCTTTTTGAATTACACCTTTTCCATAATTTACATATGCGTTCCTTGGTCCATGGGTCCCCTCAGTGCTTTGTAGAGCCTAGAAATTACACCTCTTGATAAATCTCCCAACCTATGTTTATGTTTATTTCATTTGAAATACCGCCTTTCAATAAAAAAAAATCAAGGCAGTTCACAATTTCATAAATATAAAAGAGGGCCAGTGGCCTCGAAAAGAAAAAGAAGTTACACTATTAGACAGGATAGTGAATAGTACAATCAAGCATACCATTCATACAGATGAAGACAATAATGAGAGAGAGGGGGACACAGGACTAAATGTGGGTAGGAGAAAGATCAAATCAGTGGAAAAGAGATGGGTTTTTCAAATGGGCTTTAAATGTGCTGTAATTCTGTTCTAGCCTAAGGGAGGTTGGTAGGGAGTTCCAGAGTGCAGGACCAGCAAAGAAGAAAGCAGAGTTGTGAATGGATTGTAGATGGGCATGAGCAGGAGAGGGAAGGTGAAGGCGATTGATATGCATGGACCAGAGAGATCGACTGGGAGTATGAGATCTGACAAATACTGTGGGGTGTGAGTATATATGACTTGGTGGACCAATGTGAGAAGTTTGTAATGAATGCAAAAAACCATGGGGAGCCAGTAAAGATTCATAAGGAGAGGTGTTACGTGCTCCCGACGTGTAGAGTAAGAGATGATAAGTGCAGCCGTGTTCTGTATATGCTGTAGTCTTTGCAACTGGGACTGGGGGATACCAGTGAGGACAGAGTTACAAAAGTCAAGACGTGAAATAACCAGGGACAGTATAAGAGTAGTGAGGGCCTGTGGTGTCATAAAGGGACGAATAGCGCGGATTTGTCGGAGAAAGGAGGAGGACCTAGTAACATGAGAGATGTGATCCGGAAGGAAAGATCAGAGTCAAGAAGAACACCTAGATAGCAAAAGCAAGACACCAACGGGATGGGTGAGCCAGAGAAGGATGGGGCCGCCATGGGACTCCCATGAGTGAACCAGATGGCAAGTGTCTTAGATATATTCAAGTGCAGAAAGTTAGTGACTAACCAATCAGCTACAGTGCAGAGACAAGTGTTAAGAGGGGAAAGGTCTGGGTGAAGTGAAGAAGTGTGGTGCAGAAGGATGATGTTATCGGCATAGTAGAAGGCAGAAATTCCAGATTGTTGTATCAGCAGTGCAAGAGGTGCCATGAAGATATTGAATAGTAGGGGAGCTAATACTGAACCTTGGGGAACACCACAGTGTAAGGGAAAGGGGTCCGAGGGAACATCCAAAGGAGAGCAGTAGAGGACAGTACAAGACCGGGCAAAGAGATAAGAGTGAAACCATCTATAAACAGTCCCACGAAGACCAGCCTCCCAGGAGGTGGGAAAGAATAAGGGAATGATCCACAAGATCAAAGGCTGCAGAGAGATCAAGGGATACCGCCACTGAAAAATCACCACGGTCGTGTGCAACGTGTATTTCATTGAGGAAAGCAAGAAGAACTGTCTCAACACTGTGACCCGGTCAAAATCCAGATTGACGGGGATGGAGAAAGTGAGTGGTGTCTAAGTGATGAGATAATTGAGCGAAAATGGCTATCTCAAGTATTTTGGCAAGAAAGGGGAGGTTAGAGACAGGACAGTAGTTAGTGGGAACGAGAGGGTCAAGGGAGGGTTTTTTAAGGAGAGGACGAATGAGAGCATGTTTCCAAGGGTGAGGAAAAGCACCAACACAGAGACTAGTGTTGATCATAGTAAGAATTGAGGGGAGGAGAGCAAGCGAGGGTGTGAGGAGCCACGAGGAGGGAATGGGATCAAGGGAACAAGTGTCTTGTTGGCAGAAGAAATAGATTTGATAAGCTCAGAACTTGTAATTGGGTGAAAGGAGACCCAGACATGTGAGAGAGGGGAGCTGGGGGGGGGGAGGAGGGAAGAGGGGAGGGGATAGAAGGGAGACAGTGAGGTAATGATGCCCTAAGATCGAGAACCTTTACACAGAAGAAGGAAGCCAATTGTGAAGTGGAAGGGGATGGTGTCAGGTGAGAAGATGTGGAATTAGGATCTGGTTGTAGTGAGGGACCTGAGAACTTTGTAGAGATGACGGGTTTGATTTGGGGCAAAGGAAATAGACACAGAAAAGTATGTTTGTATAGCCAAATGTACCTGAGAGCAGTAGTGGGAGTGGTGAGTCTTGAATGACAACAAGGAGGATGGGGAGCGTGTCTTTTTCCAAAACCGTTCTGCCCTACGGAGTTGGGAACGGAGGCGACGAAGGCCGGAATGAAACCAGGGCTGTGACAAATGACGGCGAGAGGTGTGGGGCTCTAGTGGTGCCAAGAGAACTAGTGTGTCAGAAAGGCAAGAGGACCAATGGGTTACCTGTGAATCAGGAGAGAGTGAGAGGAAGTCCGCTGATAGAAGATTACCAGCAGGTGGGAAGCGACTGAGTGTGAGAGGAGTAATCCAACGTGAATATCTCATGGGAATGGGTGGAGGAGGGTCAGCTGAAAGGGCAGAGGAGGAGGGGGGAGACGGACCAAAAAAACCTTGGAAAGTGAGACAGTCGTGGTCTTCCCAAGGTAAGGGTGTAGTGTAGAAGTGTTGTAAAAGAAAACAAAGTAGTTGGAGAAATAATTAGATAAAGGGTGTGTCCAGCTAAGAGAGTAGGAATAGTAACGTGTTGAGAGAGAGATAGATCTTGAAGGAAAGAAAGAAGAGTGGTCCATAGAGGAGGAGGGTGAGTCAAGGTGCAAGTTGAAATCCCCTGCAATTACCAAGTGAGGAAACTTCAAAGTCAAGTCAGAAATGGTTAACAAAAGTGAGTCCCAGAGTTTGGAGCGAAGAGCAGGGGGAGAGTAGATGACTAGAATGTGTAATGCTGGAGAGGTCTGGAGACGAAGAAGAAGGGCTTCTGGGTAGTGTAAGAGAGGGAATTGGATTTGTATAAGAGGGAGAGAGAAGTGGAAGATAATTGCTACACCACCGCCTGTGTGACCAGTGCAGGGAACGGAGACGGCAGTGAAGCCTGAGGGAAGAAAACGGGCAGGAAGAGCGTCCTCGCCATCCTTAAACAAGGTTTTGGTGAGAAGTAGGAGGTCTAAAGATTCTTGGAGAACAAGGTCCTGTACTAAGAGGGTTTTGGATCTCAGAGAGCGGCAGTTGAGGAGACCACACTTGATTGGGAGGAAAAGGGGGATGAGGTTGTTGAGGAGGCAGTGGAAGAGTGAAAGGGAGAGGGCAGGCAAGGAAGAAGATTAGAACAACAGAAGAATGACCCATCCAGTTTGAAAGAGGGGACTGGACAGGAGGGGTGATTGCCCCATAGCACAGTAATAGGAGCCATGAAATGGCCAGTGAGAGCCATGTCAGAGGGTGAAGCAGGCATACTAGGAAGAATAGGAAGACAAAGTACACCTATCGGGGTTGATGAGGAATGTAGACAAAGGTGAAACAAGATGGTGAACCAGGGTGTCCAAAGGGAAGACTTTGGTCCTGCAGTGATGCCTCCGCTGCCGGAGCCGCCCCAAGGAGCACACCTAAGGAGCACAAAATGCTCCTTAGGTGCACTCCTGGCACTGCGATTATATAGCGAATGTTCAGTCTACCTTGCAGAACGTCACGTGACCGCGTCACTTCCGGGGGAGGGGGGGGTAGAGTTGGCAACGGGGAGTGCAGTTGAAACCTAGGAAGACACAAATATACAGTTTGCAGTACAGAAAAAAAACCAAATAAGGCATGGAAATCACAGTAAACGGTGCTGCTGGTGCTGGCGCTGCAATTATAGCGGATGTTCAGTCTACCTTGCAGAACATCTTCTCAAATTGTGTCTCTTTACTGCTCAGGCAATCTTTTATTTGTTTTCCCCCTAGAAAGTGTGCCAATTGGAAATAACCATACTAATCACTCTTCTCTATTTGGAACTCTCGCTGAAGCTCCTCAAACGGTCTTAAATGGCCCTCCTCAGATAATACCTGTCCCATACACTGTAACCCTTTCTCATGCCATTTTTGAAATATCCCAGAAACCCTCACATTGTGTGATCCGCTGTGCTCTAATATTTCCTCCCACATGTGTTAGTACCTTATGTGTCCTGTCCCAGGCTCAAAATGTACTTGTCATGTATGGGTTCTTATCTGAAACTCTTTCTCTCTCCTCCCTTCTCTTCCACATCAAATCAGTAATGTAGTTTGGTCTTACCATCTCCTGTTCTATTCTGCTCCACTGAGGCCCAACCTTCTCCAATCTCCACCCCATTAATGCTCGCAACTGTGCCGCCTTATAATACCTTGCAATCTCAGGGACCGCCAGATCTCCTTCCTTTTTCTCTCTATACATTATTTTCCTTTGCACCCTAGGGGGCCTGCGTCTCCAAATAAAGGAGAAAATTCTTCTCTGCACCAGATTTAACATTGCATTGGGGATCTCTATAGGCAAGGTTATAAACAGAAAAAGTAATCTGGGTAATATATTCATCTTCACTATGACAATCCTTCCCATCAAAGAGAAAATGGGTTTATCCCATCTTAATAAATCCATTAGCACTTTCTTTATAGTTGACTCATAATTCAACTTGTATAGCTCAGAACCCTCTGCATAATCTGGATCCCCAAGTATCTCACATTTTTATTAGCCCATTTAAACGGGAATGTGTTTCGAACCCTACCCTCTTCCTGTGAGTCCAACCTTAATTTTAGTACTTCTGTTTTCCCCATATTCATTTTGTTTCCCGATACTGCACTATATTTCATAATCTCCTGTACTAGCACTGGTATGGATTCCTTCAGGTGTCCTAATGTATACATCACATCATCCGCAAATAGTGAGATTTTATACTCCTCCTCACCTACCTTTATTTCATGTATTTCTTTATTCTGTCTGACACTTTTGACCAGCGATTCTATCACCATTGCAAACAGCAATGGAGATATCGGGCACCCCTGCCTTGTACCTCTACTTAACTTAAATTGCTCTGAATATACCCCATTTATCCGTATACGTGCCTTAGGTTCTTTGTAAAGAGCATCTATCCATTTCAGGAAGTTCTCTCCCAGACCCATCTTCTTCATAACTGCAAACATGAAAGCCCATTCTACTCTGTCAAAGGCTTTCTCCACATCCACTGCCATCATTATAGACACTTTCTGATCCCTACACACTTGCCATATTAAATTCAACAATTTATGTACATTATCACTCGCTTGTCTAACTGGAATAAACCCTGCTTGATCCTCCTTTATCAACCGTGGGATATATTTCTGCAACCTGGCTGCCAATATTTTAGCTAGTATCTTAGTATCCAGATTTTTAAGTGAGATGGGTCTATATGACTCACACTTCCTTACCGGGTTTGGCTATTACTACCACCCCAGCTACCTTCATAGAGCTTGGTAGCTTTTTCCCTTTTAGTACTTCATTAAAGACATCCCTCAGTATCGGACTAACATCCTCACAGAACTTTTTATAAAACCTGGCTGTAAATCCATCCAATCCTGCCGCCTTACCCTCTTTTAAACTCTTTATAGCCTCTATAACTTCCTCTCTATAGATCTCTCTATTCATCCACTTCTGTTGCTCTAAGTCCAATTGCTTCAATGTGATCTCTGCCAGGTACTGTTCTATATCCACTCCCTTTCCTTTTTGTTCCGATTCATAAAGCTTACAATAGTATTCCCAAAAAACCTTTTGTATTTGTTCAATACCACTAACCCACCTTCCCTGCTCATCTTTTATTCTCATTATCTGCTGTTGCATCCTTTTTCCCCTACGTTTTCGTGCAAGATACCTGCCTGGTATATTCCCCTGTACATAAAATTCATGTTTAAGTTGGTTTAACTTAAAGGCCTCTTTCACTTTATTTAATCCTCCTAATTCTTCCCGTAATTTTCTAATCCATTGCAGCCTTCCACCTCTCTACTTATGCAGTGTCTCTTCTGTTCTCAACTTTGTTAACAACTCATGCTCTTTCTATTCTTTTCCTCACTTCCGTCTCGCCACCAGTGCTATACATTGCCTCCTTACCACCGCCTTCAGCCCGTCCCATACACCGGCTGGCCTCACTCCCCCCCCCCCCCCAATTGTGATGCATGTAATCCCTTATAGTGCTCTGAATACTTTTCTGCCCTTTCACCTCATCTATAAGGGACTCATTCAACCTCCAAAAACAAAGACTTTCTTCTTCCCTTTGTAACCTCAAGGAAGTTTCCACCAGTGCATGGTCTGATCAACTTATAGGTCCTATATCCACCCGCTAAACCTGTTCTATTAGCCTTCCATCTACCCATATCATGGCCAATCTACTGTAACTCTTATGTGGGTGTGAGTAGTGTGTATATTCTTTTTTATTCCTCTGTATGTATCTCCAAACATCTACTGTGCCCAATTTATATAGCAATTTCCCCAGCTTCTTGCTCACACCCCTAGTACCTTGCCTGTTGCCCCCCGTAGTATCTATTCTGGAGTTCAGAGTTGCACTGAAATCCCCTCCTAATATCACCGGGTTTTGCATATATGGCTCCACCACATAAGAGCATAAGATATGCCATACTGAGTCAGACCAAGGTCCATCAAGCTCAGTATCCTGTTTCCAACAGTGGCCAATCTAGATCATACGTATCCAGCAGTTTCCCCAAAAGATGCAGGTTCCACAATGCTTGTACTGGGTCAAACACTGATATCCTGGGTCCCTTCTTAATAATTGTTTATGGACGTTTCCTCCAGGAACTTGTCCAAACCTTTTTTAAACCCACCTACACTAACAGCCTTTACTACATTCTCCGGTAACAAATTCCAGAGTTTGATTACACGTTGAGTGAAAAAATATTTTCTTTTATTAGTCTTAAATAGTTTACCCTGTAGCTTCATTGCATGTCCCCTAGTCTTTCTATATTCTGATAACATAAACAATCAATCTACATTTACCTGTTCCACTCCGTTCATTAATTTATAGATTTCTATCATATCTCCCCTCAGCCGTCTCTTTTCCAGGTTAAAGATCCCTAACCTTTTTATCCTTTCTTCATAGGAGTATCCTTCCATCCCCTTTACCATTTTGGTGGCTCTTCTCTGAACCTTTTCTAATAATGCTAATATCCTTTTTAAGATACGGCAACCAGAATGGCACACAATATTCAAGGTGCGGTCTCACCATGGAACGATATAGAAGCATTATAATATCTTTTGTTTTATTTTCCATTCCTTTCCTTATGATACCTAGCATTCTATTTGCTCTCTTGGCTGCTGCTGCACACTGGGCCGAGGGTTTTAACATGTCATGCACAATGACGCCTATATCTTTTTCCTGGGTGGTGGTTCCAAATGTGGAACCTTGCATCGTGTAACCATAGTTTGGATTGTTCTTCCCTAGGTGCATAACTTTGCACTTGTCCACATTAGCTTTCATCTGTCATTTTGATACCCAGTCTTCCAATTTATCAAGATCCTCTTGCAATTTTCCACAATCCTCTTGGGTTTAAAACTTTAAATAGTGCACTGTTCCCTCTTAGCTGTGCGCGTGTGCGCGCGCACATACTTTACAACAGAGCGCACAAAAATTACGGTTCTGATTCTGATAGAAAACAACACAGACGTCTTAAAATTTTAAATTTGTGATTGTAATTACTAGAAATTTTCCGCTTCATTTGTTAATCGGCTATTTTCATTTAATTTGATTAAAATCAATGTGGTGTACATACTGTATTCTGACGTGTAGTCAAATTTTAAAGTATATAACTCCGAGTGTCATTATGTGGCGCACAAAAATTTAACCTTCCTTCAAAAGCTGCACAGCTGATATTTTATGCGCACACAGCCTACAGAAAATTAGAGGGAATATTGCTCACTTGTTGTTCCCTTTTCCAGGTCATTTATGAATATGTCAAAAAGCAGCGGACCCAGCACAGATCCCTGGGGTACACCCCTATTCACCTTTCTCCATTGGGAAAATTGGCCATTTAGAACCTACCTCTGCTTTCTATCTTTTAACCAGTTCTTGATCCACAATAGTACACTGCCTCCTATCCCATGACTCTTTAGTTTTGCCAAAAGTCTCTGATGAGGGACCTTGTCAAAGGCTTTCTGAAAGTCCAGATATACTATATCAACTGACTCACCTTTGTCCACCTCTTTATTCACACCTTCAAAAAAAACATAACAGATTAGCAAGACAAGATCTTCCTTGTCTAAAGCCATGATTATCTACATGCAGAGTAATTTTGTTCTTTATAATGGTTTCTACCATTTAACCCAGCACCGACATCAGGATCACCGGTCTGTAGTTTCCCAGATCACCCCTGGAATACTTTTTAAAAATTGGCGTTACATTGGCGATCCTCCAATCTTCAGGTATTACAGATGATTTTAATGAAAATTCACAGATTACTAAAAGCAGGTCTGCAATCTCATATTTCAGTTCTTTCAACACTCTTGGATGTATACCATCCGGCCCAGGTGATTTGCTACTCTTCAGTTTATCTAATAGTTGTAATACATCTTCCCGATGTATCGATATTTCCTTCAATTCTTCCGCACCTTTAAATACCACTTCAGTCATGGGTAACATCCCTACATCTTGCTCAGTAATGACCGAAGCAAAGAATTCATTCAGTCTCTCCGCTATCGCCTTGTCGCCTTAGTGCCCCTTTAACCACTCTATCATCTAATGGACCAACTGACTCTCTCACAGGTTTCTTTGCTATGAATGTACTTGAAAAAGTCTTTATTTCGCGTTTTTGCTTCCACAGCAAGCTTCTTCTCAAATTCTCCCTTTGCCTGCCTTATCAATGCCTTGCATTTGACTTGCCAGTGCTTTTGCTGATTCCAGGTTTCGTCGTTTGGCTCTTTTTTCCATTTCCTGAAAGATGCAACACCACCCTCTCTGACCTCACTTTTAAACCATGCTGGCAGTTTTTTGGACTTCCTTCCACTTAAAGCGTGGAATACAGCTGGTCTGGGCTTCCAAGATAGTATTTTTCAACAACACCCAAGCTTGATGTAAGTTTGCAACTGCTCCTTTTAGTTTTTTCTTAACTATTTTTCTCATTTTATCATAGTCTCCCTTTCGAAAGTTAAAAGGTAGTACTGTGGATTTCCTTAATATCCCTCCTCCACTAATTAAATCAAACGCGATCATGCTATGATCACTATTGCCAAGTGGCCCCAACACCCTTATCTCTTGCACTAGATCTACTGTTCCACTAAGGACTAGGTCTAATATGGCTTCCCCTTTGGTCCGTTCATGAATCAGCTGCTCCAAGAAGCAGTCACTTATTTCTTCTAGGAACTTTATCTCCCTAGCATGTCCTGCTGTGACACTGACCCAGTCGATACCGGGGTAATTGAAATCACCCATTATTTTTACTGCGCTGTAACTTTTGTTAGCTTCCTTCTTCTTTGAGCATTTCATCATCCATTTGTTCATTCTGGCCAGGCAGTCGATAGTACGCCCTCACTGCCATCGCCTTCCCCATTTTACATGGAATTTCAAACCATAGAGATTCTACAACAAATTTTGTTTCCTGCAAAATTTTAATCCTTTCTGGCTCAATGCCCTCTCTAACATAGAGCTCAATCCCTCCACCAATTTAATCAGCTCTATCATTACGATATAGTTTGTACCCAGGTATCACAGTGTCCCACTGGTTGTCCTCCTACCATCATGTCTCTGATATTCCAATCATATCTAACCTCTCATTTAGTGCTATATATTCTAACTCTCCCATCTTATTTTTTAGATTTCTAGCATTTGCATACAAGCATTTTAGAGAGTGTATTTTATTCATATTAATCTGGCTATTGGTAGGCATGGGTAATTTGGGATCTTCAAGCTCTGTCTGCTCCATACTCGAAGGCATTTGGGCTACTTTACTCTTTTTTTGGAACCTCTCTGCTTTTGGTAGTATCCTTCAAGGATACATTCTTCCGAACCATGTGCTCTTGGGCGACTGTCGGCTTTCCCCTATTATCTAGTTTAAAAGCTGCTCTATCTTCTTTTTAAAGGTTAATGCCAGCAGCCTGGTTCCATCCCGGTTAAGGTGAAGCCCATCCCTTCGGAAGAGCCCCTCCTTTCCCCAGTATCTTCCCCAGTTCCTAACAAATCGAAAACCCTCATCTCTTCACCATTGTCTCATCCACGCATTGAGACTCTGGAGCTCTGCCTGTCTTTTGGGTCCTGCGTGTGGAACAGGAAGCATTTCGGAGAACACTACCCTGGAAGTTCTGGATTTCAACTTTCTACCTAAAAGCCTAAATTTAGCCTCCAGAACCTCCCTACCACATTTTCCTATGTCATTGGTACCGACATGTACCAAGACAGCAGACTCCTCCCCCACCACTATCTAAGACCTTATCTAGGTGGCGCAAGAGGTCCGCTACCTTCGCAACAGGCAGGCATGTTACCAGGTGATCCTCACATCCACCAGCCACCCAGCTATCTACATGCCTAATAATCGAATTACCAACTATAACAGCTGTCCTAACCCTTCCCTCATGGGCACATGGCCCTGGAGAAACTTCCTCGGTGCAAGAGGGTTTTACATCACCTGGAGGACAAGTCCTAGCTACAGGATCACTTCCTGCCACACCAGGGTGATGCTCTCCTGTCACATGACCTCTCTTCTCCATGGCAACAGGGATGCTGCCAGACTGGAGGTGGGACTTCAGGACTATATTCCTGTAGGTCTCATCTATGTACCTCTCTGTCTTTCTTATGTCTTCCAGAAAATCATACATGTGACACTCAATACAAAAGACTGGAAAGCCCCCATCTCGCTGCTGGACAGCTGTCTGCATCTTAGTTTTAAGCTTGTGTTTAGATCTTTAAGTTCTTTACTTACTAAGGGTTGCTATGGATATTTATACTAATAAAACTGTACTTAATACGTTTAATATACCTTGTTCACCTGAAGCTTAATTAATCTCAGGTCCTTAGTGTATAACTGATTTGGATAACGAGCTTCACCTGAGAGCACCTCCTTCCTTTAAGATGTGTAAGTACCTATAAAGCTACGATTATCCCAGGGGTGGGTGGGTGTTGAGGAGGGAGGGAGGGAAATAACACTTATTAAAAGAGGGCTGCTACACAGTACCCTGTCCTGTGCTGCTGAGGTAAGCTGTGACCAACTTCCTGGGTGATTAACAGTCCTTGCTTGGATAGAAACTGCTGCTACTAGGCCCTGACTGATTTAACAAAAAACACTGGGTTCACAGATTAATTAGCTTTAATACAAAGAAGTCCTTTCAGAAAATTCCCAGAAGTATATACTCACAATTGCAGATCTCTCTCCAGAAGTAGCAGTCCCTTTTTCTAGTCCTTCAAGACTGAGGATCACAGAGCTCTGGTTGAGCTATTTATGCCTGTGCTGCTGAGGTAAGGTGTGACCAACTTCCTGGGTGATTAACAGTCCTTGCTTGGACAGAAGGAGTCTTTCAAAATGGCCTTTTGATCTGCCACCTGGTGTTAACACCTATTGAAAAAGTTTCACAGTTCTCTTGCCCCTTAGGTAGAAGGCCTCTTTGTAAAGGTCTCTACAAGACTTTATTTGTTGCTCAAAGAGTACTGACTCTGCTTCGCCTTTTATGCTAAGTTATATTCTGATTTGATTTAAATTACAGCTCTTTGCTGCTGCTAGGCTCTGACTTATTATTAAATTTAAACTACAAGGTCTCTGCTGGGTTCTAAATTTAACCAGAAAGCTCTCTTCTGTGTTTTAAATTTAAACTTAAACTGCTGCTACTAGGCCCTGACTGATTTAACAAAAAACACTGGGTTCACAGATTAATTAGCTTTAATACAAAGAAGTCCTTTCAGAAAATTCCCAGAAGTATATACTCACAATTGCAGATCTCTCTCCAGAAGTAGTAGTCCCCTTTTCTAGTCCTTCAAGACTCAAAGAGCTTCCCATAAAACCTCCCTTGCTGTGTGTTTGGCGCATATATACTCCCTACTTCTACGGGCCTCCCTACTATTTTCCCTTTCCAGAAAATAAACCTCCCTCCTGGGTCTCTCTCCGTGTAACACTTTCATGAGATGCACAGGATGAAGCACACATGTGACTCTGTATGCTGCATACAATCCAAAGACAAGATATTTATTTTATAAAAATAGTTCAACATAGTTTGTGTATTGGCTAAACATAAAATTTATGGTATAGTAATCTTCACAAAGTGCGCAGAATGTGAGGTAACTGTGTTAGAACATATTCATGCACACACATGTGCACACTGTAAATCCACAAATGACACAGTGACATCCAGTATGCAGAGGATCACTCCTGGATATGGGTAAAGAAATGATACAGGTTGTTGTGGTGCACCTTATGGGGATGTGTGACAGCCTGTCTTTGACAAATTACCCAGCTCAAGGGTGTCAAGGAAATCACATACCCTATACACAATATGCCTCTGCTGCTACACACACAATATGATGCTGTTATGTGCAAAAACATTTGTGCTCAGTGACACAGCCATGGCACTGACATGGTAATACAAGCAAAGTATCAATGACCATGAGGATTGGTTGACTGCAGTTATCAGTGCTGTTGAAACTGCAATGTCCGCTGGCACTAGTCTCTGACTCACAGACTGTATTGGTGTGTGGAGGACAACACCTGTCTCTAATCCTTTCACGCAGCCATGGGTGTCTGCATAGAGGTCAGCGGTTTGATGATGATGACTGCAGAAAGTAAGTAAGTAAGTTACTGTGAAAGCTAGGGAGTGCCAAGGGGCCTCTCCACTCCTGTGTTGGACTATATTGCCAGATTAGTGTGGCCCTCTGGATGCCCTGGTCCACCACTTGGATATCAACGTCCTGCATTGGCATGTGCTCTCAACATATGCATCATGACTGTTTGCCTCCCCATCTCTGGCATCACCGTCCTGGATGGAAGCTGACATTTTCATTTGCATGTCCTGTGCCTTTGTATTGAGACTGTCCATCTGAAAAGAAACATTACAGGGCACTGTGTTTCAGCACCACAGGAAAGTCACCACATGTACAGATAACATGGCCACATTATGGCTCAACTCACACCATCAATGTGATATTTATGAACTATATATGGTACATCATGTTTTCAAAAAAAATGAACACATTGTTTTGACATCTGCAAATATTGAGTCCTGTGGTATCAGTCCGTGAACCTACTGGACCATCAGATATCATACAGGGTGAAACAAATCACAGTAGCATCTCCTTGCACTGTGAAGGCATGTGATGGCACACATCATAGGTGTAACTTATACAAAATCACTGCCAAAAGGGTAAATAGGAATTAAATACACACAACACCACCCTTTATAACCCCAATACCGTCTAGCACCTTAATAATCAATTGCCCTCATCTAAAACTTTTAACATACTATAGTTCGGGTATATAGAGATCTCAGAAAAAGCTCATTCCTTTCATCTGGCGAACTGTGTCACCATAGGATAGAGCTTAGAACTCATACATCACAGGTCTCACCCTTTTAACTTTAATATAATTATATCAACCAAAACTGCTATCACACTATATCCAGAAAAAGTACTTTTAAAGGATTCGAACATCAATTAAAACCAATCTTTTTAATCCAAATGTTTTTGAAAATATTATAAGAAGATTTTTATAAAGTAAAGTGCAGTTTCTTCCACTCGTACTGAAGATAAAATCTCCTGCACCTGCACCTGCACCCACTATAGTCAGCTTAATACCTAAAGGAAGAAATTGAAAAGGAAATCCAGATATTCAAAATTGCTTTCTACCAACTATTCAAATAGTAATACATTACTTATCTGAACGGTTAACTTCAGACGTTTATCCTTTGTCTTAATCACAACGATTTCCAATTTTGCTCAATCACATCGATTTCCAAAGAAGTCACAACGAACACTGCCTCAGTAGTCATATGCCACAGCGGCTGGTCAAAAGACCTCGAGCAGTCACTAAGCTTTTTACTGCAATCCAGATCCGACAAAAGCTTTTGTTTCACCCTGCCGGGCTTCGTCAGGGATCCAGCATTAAACCTAAATTCTGATTATTGTATATAAAAAGAGCAAACACGTAGCTTCAATGATTCTGAAGGCGTCTGACATCACTCCTCTTTAAACAAGTAGCCAACAAAGCTGATATGCGTAAAAAACATCCTCTCTATCCAAAGCAAGCTTTATTGCTCGAACACTCTGTATCTAGGGACAACGGACTTCACTCCTCTTCAAGCAATAGTCTACCAAAACAAAATCACACACGAAACACCACACACTCATCCCCATCCAGGGGAACTTCACCACCTAAACAAACCGACATTCACCATATTACATATAGCAGTTAAAAACCGAATCAAAAAGGAAAACAGATATGGAACTCACAAAGTGACCAGCTATAGAAGGCAAATATCAAAAAACAAAATTAAAAAAATCAAAAAAATAATGCCCATTCAATTTTATCGTTCAGTCCATTCGGAACTAAAGTATGAAACTTATGAATCCAATGTTGTTCTTTTTGAAGGAGTAGACGACCTCTGTCCCCCCTCCATATATTTGGGAGCACCTGCTCGATTACAGTACACCGAAATTCTTGAAAGATATGGTATACAGCAATACAATGTTGAATTAGCGGAGTCTCCAACCGTGCCTTCACAATACTATATTTGTGTTCAGCTAGTCGGGTACGTAGTGGACGTGTTGTTTTTCCAATACACATCAATAAGCATGGACACCATAAAGCATAAATAACATATGAAGAGTTGCAATTGGTAGGATGTTTCAATTTATATTTATACTTAAAGTGAGAACACACTTCACCCTCCATTATATTGCAATAAAGACAGCGGCCACATTTTTGATGTACATATGTGAGACAATCCACTTGTCTAGGGACTGCAGGACATAGCCGGTCACGGAAATTCTTTGTGAGTTCCATATCTGTTTTCCTTTTTGATTCGGTTTTTAACTGCTATATGTAATATGGTGAATGTCGGTTTGTTTAGGTGGTGAAGTTCCCCTGGATGGGGATGAGTGTGTGGTGTTTCGTGTGTGATTTTGTTTTGGTAGACTATTGCTTGAAGAGGAGTGAAGTTCGTTGTCCCTAGATACAGAGTGTTCGAGCAATAAAGCTTGCTTTGGATAGAGAGGATTACGTCATGTTTTTTACGCGTATCAGCTTTGTTGGCTACTTGTTTAAAGAGGAGTGATGTCAGACGCCTTCAGATTCATTGAAGCTACGTGTTTGCTCTTTTTATATACAATAATCAGAATTTAGGTTTAATGCTGGATCCCTGACGAAGCCCGGCAGGGTGAAACAAAAGCTTTTGTCGGATCTGGCTTGCAGTAAAAAGCTTAGTGACTGCTCGAGGTCTTTTGACCAGCCGCTGTGGCGTATGACTTCTGAGGCAGTGTTCGTTGTGACTTCTTTGGAAATCGATGTGATTGAGCAAAATTGGAAATCGTTGTGATTAAGACAAAGGATAAACGTCTGAAGTTAACCGTTCAGATAAGTAATGTATTACTATTTGAATAGTTGGCAGAAAGCAATTTTGAATATCTGGATTTCCTTTTCAATTTCTTCCTTTAGGTATTGTCATGGTGTAGATCTATCAGAACCTATGGAGATAGGAAAAACTGCAGAGAATGGATCTGACACTGACAGCTCAGAGAAGCACATGGCCCAGAGTTGCTGTAGGCAACGTATACAAACAATGTCACAAGGTGGGAGAACACGCCCAAGCAGCAAGCAGGCTCAGGATTCATTAGATAATGAAGGGCAGCTTAGAGGGGGCAGAGTTCAGGCAGACACTACGACACACGCACATAAAACTAACTCACCTGAAGTTAGGAGAGGCAGAGCTGATGGAACCAGATGTGGTGGAGCCGAGAGGACGAGTGGTGGAACAAGGTGTGGATCCAGGAGAGCTGAGAGAGCGGAGAGATCCAGTTCCAGAGCAACAAGGGACAACCACAGAGACTTCTCCAGAGAGCAGCATACAGACAAGCACAAGCTCAGTGACGTTTACCATGAAGGTAGCAGAGAACACGGTCTTGGAGCTAGGCTTAGGAAAGCCGAGGAAGCTAGCCACCCCAGCTGCAGGCACAGAAGGGAAAAGGAGTTCTGGCCTGAAGACGTTTTCATGTCAGAGGAAAAGCTGAAAGGAAAAGGCAGTAGGAACCTTCCGTCCTGGCAAAGCCCTGTTAACTCAGCTGTACCGAAAAACTCCGGTCTAAGGGAGCTAGAAGGTAGGCTGTTTAATTCTAATATAAGGAAAGCTGAATGCAGAAGTTTTCCCTGCAGTTGTCAGAGTTTGTGGGGCTCTCAGCGAAGAAACTATAGAGAATGTGGTAATCTTCCATTCCACTCTGTTACTGAGGAGGAGGGGAAGTCTCAGTGCCGTGAGGAGAGACTTTTTGGCAATAGCACTTTTTACAATCTGAAAGAAGGACAGTCTGAAGGGGAATGTGAGGAAATGCAACTTGATATTCATGGGGAACAACCCTCAGATGATTGCATGGATTGTACACTCATTATTGCTGACCATGTTACCTCTTTATGCTGAAGTGGCTGTTAAGACTTTCTAATAACAGGAGTGAAAGAGAGAAACTTACCTGTTTGTAAAAAGGACTGTTTTGAGCTACCTATTGTTCTGTTCATAGAAGCTGAAGATAGAAGCAATATTTTGGTTCCTGTTTGTTTCCTTTCTTTTGTACCAGAAGTATGGTCTTTTTGTCTTTGTTTCCATTGATATAAATCCACCCGGAAGGGGAATAAAAGTCCTGTCTAAAGCCTTACCACCCGACTGCAACTCACTTCTTTACTAGCTTGTGGGACTACAACACCCAGAGGGCAGTGCAGGGCCCTCTACACCACTCCCCTTGCTGGTTTAAGATAAGCCCCAGTGAAATACCCATGCCTTTGCCTCTGGGGACCTTCGCTGGGTGACAGGCTTGCGTAGGTTTGAGGATTTTTGCCCTGGAAAACAAAGGACATTATTAAGGAAATACTACTGCAAGTGGAGAAAACTGCTGCCATACCCAGAGAACCGTCTGTGAAAAGTTTGCTGGCAGATCGGCCAGGTGGAGCTAGACACAGAGACCTTTCTCACATGCTTGAGTCTACATGAAGCCTAAGGTAAAATTAGCTTGGGCATAAGTGTAGAAGGACACTGGGTGAGGAAGGGGGAGCTTCTGTCCACAGGGAAATAGCCAGGATTGTAAAAAGAGAACCATAGTGCCGCACTTGGTGGGCCTTTTTCTTTTTCTCTCCACAGGTGATGCAGACTCCAAAGATGGATCCACAAAACGTGATGCACTGGATGCAAGTCCAATGGGACAAGCAAGTGGAACTGGCTCGACTTATCCAAGAACAGAACGCTGCAGCGATGAGAGAGCAGCAGAAACCGCTCATAGAGGCAATGGAAGCACTCCTGAAGAAACAGCAGGAGGCCGGAGCAGCTAATCCCTCTATGGTTCAGGGGGTAGGGCTGAACAGTTATAACGCTTTTACTCTGGGACAGTTAACCACCCATGATAATCTGGACGATTTTATTGACGCATTCGAGAGGATAGCTGAAGCACTTAAATGGCCTATAGAGCAGTGGACTGTTCACTTCGCAATGTCCCTCACTGGTGAAGCTCTATCAGCATACAAGGCTCTGCCGGCTATCCTTGCCTCTGATTACGTGGAGGTAAAGAAAGCAGTAAAGGACAGATTAGGGTTAACCTCATTGCATTACAAGCGAATGTTTAGAGAGGCCAAGATAAAGCCTAAGGAGACCCCCAAAGCTTTATACCAAAGGCTAAAAAGTCTAGCCTGGAAGTGGCTGACTCCAGAAAGGAGGAGGCTTGAGTCAGTAATAGACGCGGTCATACTAGAGCAATTTATGCAGGCTGTGCCTCCTGAAGTAAAGACTTTTCTCACTTTACAGAGTTGCCAAACCACCGAAGAGGCAGCCAATCTAGCAGAAAGGTATTTTGAGGCAAAGATGGCTGACACCTCAGGGATAGGGGTTTTAAAAGTAGCTGGCATGGCAAACTTTGGCAAAGTGGGAAAGTATCCAAAGGTTAAAGTACCTGATCTTGATAATAATGATGATGACAATGTTTTATCTGTTTATAAGGGAAAGTGTTATGCTTGTGGAAAGGCAGGACATTTCCGGAGAAGAAACTGCAAAAACCGAACAGTCCTCGTATCTGGAGCTGAGAAGCAAGTCCAGGAAGGATTCCTTCTGCGAGTGCAGGTAGAGGGTGTGGAAGCGCTAGCACTACTTGACTCGGGGGCTGACCAGAGCATGGTTTCTCGCAAGCTCTGGGAGGCCATTGAGGAGCGCCGGCAGTCAGCCCCGAGTCAAGCAGAGGGTCAGGTGCGGATAAGATGTGTACACGGCGCATTTCTACACTATCCCCTGTATAAGCTGGTTGTTAGAGGGCTGGGTATGGAAAAAGAAGTACGGGTAGCCGTAGTCCCGAAGCTGCCACATGACATCATCCTAGGTAGGGACTGGCCTCCATTTTGTAAGGGACTGGTAAGGGATTTAAGTACCAGAACAGGCCTAGTTTCCACCCGGTCGCAAGCCGGAACCTCAGGGGCTAGGGAGATGTCCGCAGAGAGAACAGAGAAGCCTGAGGATGAGGAAGAATTCCAAGGGGAGAAGTTAGAGGAGGGAGAGGCAAGCACCCTTCCTGTTCATGAGGATTTAATCCATGCCCCATCGAGGGTGGGTAAAAAAGAGAAAGCCAAAAAGCGTCAGGAGAGGCGTTGTAGAACCCGAGGGAGGGCAGAACTAGAGACCGGAGAAGGGTTGCCCTGGGTTCCTGCAGCCCTGGTTCAAAAGTTTCCTTCTTTCCCAATGGAACAGCGGGCCGACCCGGCTCTTAAGAGAGCATTTGAATGGACTCAGGAAAACAGACACATGCTTCCTAGGTTTTTCTTAGAAAAAGACATCCTGTATAGGGAAAGCGTTGATCCGCATACAGATGCCGTGAGGAAGAAGTTGGTAGTGCCAATGACTTTTAAAGCTATAGTCCTACGTTTGGCACATGACCACCCGGTAGGTAGCCACAAAGGGATTCAGGGCACACTTGATCAAATATTGGCCCGGTTTTACTGGCCAGGGGTCTTCAAAGAGACAAAACAATATTGTGACTCCTGTCCCACCTGTCAGAGGGTTACCGCCATAAAACCTATGGTGCCCACACCCATTATATCGGTGCAGATCTGCCGTATGGGGATGGATATCGTGGGACCTCTGATCAGAAGACCGAGGGGTTTTCAGTATATTTTAGTAGTGGTAGATCACGCTACGCGTTTCCCCTGGGCTATCCCGCTTAGAAATACCTCTGCCAGAATAATAGCCCTGGAGCTAGTAAAATTATTCTGTGAGGTTGGTTTTCCCCAAGAGGTACTCACGGATCAGGGGAGTAATTTTATGTCTAAGCACTTGGCTATGCTGTGGGAGGCATTTGGCATACGGCATATAAGGACAGCGGTGTATCATCCCCAGTCCAATGGACTTGTAGAACGGATGAATCAGTCCATAAAGCATATGTTGAGAAGAGGGTTAAAAAAAGGAGAGATGTCGGAGTGGGACACTCTACTCCCATTTGTATTATATGCGTGTAGGGAACGCATACAAGCGTCCTTAGGGGCATCCCCTTACGAACTTCTGTTTGGTCGAGCCCCGAGAGGAATTTTAGATATTACATGAACAATGGGTAGAGCCAGAGATACAAGAGGTTGGGGTACCTCAGTTTTTAAAAAACTTGAGGAAACGCCTAGAGAGGACGTCCAGAACCTCAATAGAGAATTTACGGGCCAGTCAGCAGCGTCAAAAATACTACTATAACAGAGGCACGAGACCTAGGCAATTGGCAGAGGGAGATAAGGTAATAATCCAAGTAGCAGACCCGGGACCCAAGTTTGAATCCCGCTGGAAAGGGCCTTGCACGGTGGTGGAGAAGATTGGGCCTGTCTCATATCTTGTGGAGAATGAAAGGGGGCGCCGACAGGTTTATCACCTTAATGTCCTAAAGCCATGGAAAGAAAGGTCAGCCACTGGCAGTTTGGTCAAGGTAGAACAGCAAAATAGTACCCGAGAAGAGATTACATGCTGTCCGGTTGAATGTTCAGCAGCCCGTAATATTTTAAGGGGGGGGCATATGTCATGGTGTAGATCTATCAGAACCTATGGAGATAGGTAAAACTGCAGAGAATGGATCTGACACTGACAGCTCAGAGAAGCACATGGCCCAGAGTTGCTGTAGGCAACGTATACAAACAATGTCACAAGTTGGGAGAACATGCCCAAGCAGCAAGCAGGCTCAGGATTCATTAGATAATGAAGGGCAGCTGAGAGGGGGCAGAGTTCAGGCAGACACTACGACACACGCACATAAAACTAACTCACCTGGTTAGGAGGGGCAGAGCTGATGGAACCAGATGTGGTGGAGCCGAGAGGACGAGTGGTGGAACAAGGTTTCGATCCAGGAGAGCTGAGAGAGCGGAGAGATCCAGTTCCAGAGCAACAAGGGACAACCACAGAGACTGCTCCAGAGAGCAGCATACAGACAAGCACAAGCTCAGTGACGTTTACCACGAAGGTAGCAGAGAACACGGTCTTGGAGCCAGGCTTAGGAAAGCCGAGGAAGCTAGCCACCCCAGCTGCAGGCACAGAAGGGAAAAGGAGTTCTGGCCTGAAGACGTTTTCATGTCAGAGGAAAAGCTGAAAGGAAAAGGCAGTAGGAACCTTCCGTCCTGGCAAAGCCCTGTTAACTCAGCTGTACCGAAAAACTCCGGTCTAAGGGAGCTAGAAGATAGGCTGTTTAATTCTAATATAAGGAAAGCTGAATGCAGACGTTTTCCCTGCAGTTGTCAGAGTTTGTGGGGCTCTCAGGGAAGAAACTATAGAGAATGTGGTAATCTTCCATTCCACTCTGTTACTGAGGAGGAGGGGAAGTCTCAGTGCCGTGAGGAGAGACTGTTTGGCAATAGTACTTTTTACAATCCGAAAGAAGGACAGTCTGAAGGGGAATGTGAGGAAATGCAACTTGATATTCATGGGGAACAACCCTCAGATGATTGCATGGATTGTACACTCATTATTGCTGACCATGTTACCTCTTTATGCTGAAGTGGCTGTTAAGACTTTCTAATAACAGGAGTGAAAGAGAGAAACTTACCTGTTTGTAAAAAGGACTGTTTTGAGCTACCTATTGTTCTGTTCATAGAAGCTGAAGATAGAAGCAATATTTTAGTTCCTGTTTGTTTCCTTTCTTTTGTACCAGAAGTATGGTCTTTTTGTCTTTGTTTCCATTGATATAAAATCCACCCAGAAGGGGAATAAAAGTCCTGTCTAAAGCCTTACCACCCGACTGCAACTCACTTCTTTACTAGCTTGTGGGACTACAACACCCAGAGGGCAGTGCAGGGCCCTCTACACCACTCCCCTTGCTGGTTTAAGATAAGCCCCAGTGAAATACCCATGCCTTTGCCTCTGGGGACCTTCGCTGGGTGACAGTATTAAGCTGACTATAGTGGGTGCAGGTGCAGGAGATTTTATCTTCAGTACGAGTGGAAGAAACTGCACTTTACTTTATAAATATTTTCTTATAATATTTTCAAAAACATTTGGATTAAAAAGATGCGTTTTAATTGATGTTCGAATCCTTTAAAAGTACTTTTTCTGGATATAGTGTGATAGCAGTTTTGGTTGATATAATTATATTAAAGTTAAAAGGGTGAGACCTGTGATGTATGAGTTCTAAGCTCTATCCTATGGTGACACAGTTCGCCAGATGAAAGGAATGAGCTTTTTCTGAGGTCTCTATATACCCGAACTATAGTATGTTAAAAGTTTTAGATGAGGGCAATTGATTATTAAGGTGCTAGACGGTATTGGGGTTATAAAGGGTGGTGTTGTGTGTATTTAACACATCATAGGTGTCCCATCTTTGCTATCAGGTGCAAGGACTGCACATATGTAGTACCAACATGGCATGTGAGATAGCAAACGGTTTTATCGCATCAGCAAGTAATGTCTGTGGAATGTATGCAGTTATCTGAGTCAAATTACATACCTCTGATGCCTCTCTCTAGTATGTAGAAGTCCAAAATCACTGCCACCTTTTCCTGTGTCCGGAGCTCCACAACATTGTGCCGCATGGCGAGCCTCCTTGGCTAATCAAGTACCTCACCCATAACAGACTGTGCGATAGCCTCTAACCAGATTCTGTACAGTCACAAACATTGCAGACACACATATTGCAGGTTCATGGCATGAGACACACAGGATAGTAAGCACATTTGTACACATATACATTTCCTAATATACACAGAACTTACATGAGAAAAGTCTCTCGATCAGACATTGCCTGATTACCGTGCCCACACGTGTGTTTCTACGGTCATGTACGGGACGGCACACCGGATCTTCCTCCAGATCCAGATTAATGTTGACTGAGTTATTATGCCTGACAACTATGTTGTGCAGGATGCAGCAGGCCAAAATTATCTTTGCGACAGTCAAGGGGTGGTATTGTAAGGCCCCACCGATTTTATCCAGACACCTGAAGCGACTCTTCAACACGCCAAAGGTGTGCTCAATGACATACATACCTGCCATCTCATTTGCCCTCTGCCCCTGCCTTTCACACTCACAAATTATATTTGCCCTCTGCATGGTGATGACCCATGTCCCATCCCATTCCAGCCCTCCCTAAACATCGCCTCACCTCAGGTTGCAGCCCCACCCATCATCTGCCACTGTTGGGATAAAGTGGTTTGAAGGCCACCTGATATCACGTCCTAAAACAGTCCTGTGGCCTGTACTAACAGAGTGACTCCAAGCAGAACTATTAGAAGAGTCAAAGTAAAATGGCCATTGTTTTGTTCCAGCGCAGATTTCAGAAAGCACAGACGGCTTACAGAGACTTGCCCAGAAATCATGGCCTAGGGTCAGGTATGGGACATGCAAAAACAGGACATATGTCCACAACTTACTAGACAGGGGGAGGGAAAAGGGGGCTAGAAACTAAGTAAAGACTAGCTGGTATTCGAGTGATACCAAAAACCGCCATAATTTTTGGACGTCAGAAGTTTGAAAATGCTTGTACTGGAAAGAGAGCTGGATCTACCAATAAGATCCTATTACAGTAAGAAATCCCCCACTGCAGCTGACAGGCTACATTAATTTATATAAGAATAGCACTTGGTATCATCCGGATGGCAGAGGGTAAACATAAATCATTCATACAGAGAGTCTGATTGCTAACTCAGCCTCTGTTGTCTTTGTCTTCTACTCTCTGCCTCAGGCAAACTGGATGGATGAGAATATAATGCTGCATTTGCCTTTTGGTCTAAGATTGTAACTGATTGGGGACAATAAAGATCTCATTTCCTCCTAAGTGTATGAGTGTGTTTGGAGCAGTATAAGGTCCCACTCTTTTGGTCTGGGTACAAAATGGGAGCCTTAATCCATCAACATATCTAAGATCACCTAACACTCCCACCCTGCTATCACCCTCCAACTGAACATCTCAGGTCCTATTCCCCCCCCCCACACCCCCTCCTCCCCCCCACACACTCCTCTCTTCCTGAGGAGGCCTGTGCCTGTCAGCTTTACAGAGTCTTCCTGTGGTCTGCAGATGCACTGACTGTTGTGAAGCATCATATGCCATGAAACCTCTGCCATGACAATGGCCTACAGTTGAACACATCCACCTGAGGGACTTAATCCACATCCATGTGAGCCTTCTCTCTTGCTGCCCCTGCTATCTGGAATGTCCTCCCAGATAAGCTAAAATCAACAACAGATATAAAAGATTTCCGGAAGCTACTTAAAACCACCCTATTCATTGAACAATTCAATGAAGACCACCAATCCACCCTAACCAACCCACAAAACAAGACCTGACATTCACAACAAAAAAATATCCTATTACTCTTATTAAAATGTATATAGACAAATGTAGATAGCTCAACCTGTATATATTGCACCTCAAATCAAGATTTACCGATCCACACACTCACGAACACTACCTTCACAACCACTGCATTTCGACACCCCCCGCACTATCCTACTTCATTGGTTTGCAGTGAAATCCGCTTTGATTCAAGGATAAAGTGGGATATAAATACTTTTAAATAAATAAAATAAAATAAAAAGAATATAAAGCACCTTGGCAGCTGTACATAGTTGAGATGGGGGCTGAGTGTCTCCTTCTGAATCTGCCACTGCTGGGAGATAAAGTGCATGTTGGTAGTGCAGGCACCCTCCAAGGGGCAGGGCCCTGTGCAAAGAGCACCCATGCAGTCCTTTCCACAGTCGTTGTTTGGATGACGACATCTGCCTTTTTTAATGTTTTCATTGCTGCTACAGCATCAGTACACAGCCTCACTGAGATAAAGGGAAAAGTTGGAAAAAGTGCCACAGGTGCTATCAGGCACAGGTTAATAGCTCATCAACGACAGCAAACACCTGTTCATGATAGTTCCAGCTCTGCAAGTGTCTCACAGGCACTGATTGCCAAGAGCTTATAATGGGGAGTCAACACAAGGGTCAGTATTTGGAAATGCTGAAATTCAGGATAGGAGTGGTATAAACTGCAAAACTCCTGTTGTCTTGCACACGTTAGAAAATATCTCATGATGACCACATCAATTGTTTTAATATGTACCTGCAGAGGCACAAATAAAGTCCATAGCAACAGAGGCTAGGAATACTAATACAAAGCACATGGCCTCACGGACATGTTGGGGCAGGAAAAGGTTTACTGGAGAAGGGTTAAATTACAAAGGGGTCCCAATGGTCCCAACATATAACACAGGCTAAAGGCAGGGCATACACGTCATACTCATAAAACAAACATTGATGTGCACATCAATATGGAGATGGTGATCAGCTGAGATAGCAACGACAGGTTCCAGACTTTGCAGAGGTCCACAACACAAATAACAGACCTCTGAAACAAGGGAGTACTATATGCATTTGGAATGCAGCAACAGTAAAGTATGAAGGCTCTGGTTGCGTTTGGATGTGGCAGGGCAGAAACACCACTTTGTAGAATGTCAGACAGAAACAGACTCATGCATTAGCCCATGTGTCTCCCTGCTATGTGATCCTTTCAATTAAAATTAGCACAGAAAACGTCTATGACAATGCACAATCTCTGACTACCTGTAGTTCATAGACATTATGCACATAGTAGAAAGGAAAAACCTACTCATCCAGCAGAACACAGTCCTCATACTATCCATCCTCAAACTGTTGGAATATTGCTGAGTGATGCAGAATATAGGAGTTATGGGTGAATCCTGGGAACCTAGGGACCACATTCAGAATACGCATATTTGCATCACAAACCATCTATACATTCAGGGAATGGTGGTGCTTGCGGTTGCGGGACACTGCCTCCCTGTCTCTACTATTAGGAAATACAATGTAATTCCTTACCCAGCTGATCATGGCTTGCAGTACCTGGTGGACACAGCATGAGAAGGAGGAATGGCTCATTCCTCCAACTGCAGCCACAGATGTCTGGAAGCAGCCAGAAGCAAAGAAATGTTGGGCACTCAGAAGCTTCACCAACTCTGGTATGGCATGAGGCTCAAGGTCAGATCTCAGATCCTCATAGAGCTCCATGATAGCTTCTGTGCTCAGACGGTACAGGGAGATTACCCTCATGCCTCGGAGCATGGCTCTGGGCCTGTAGAGGCGAGGCTGTCTAGGGTGGACCTCTCTATGCCTACAGTTCCATGGTTCCCCATACCTGGCCTCTGCTCCCTCCACAGCTGCAGGCCTGTGATGCTGCGGGGCTGGACCCCTGCCCATTGCCGCTCTCCCTGGTGCACCATCTCCTTCAGCAAAGAAGCACTGTAATCCACTAGCCACAAGGACAAAGTGAGACATCTTGGTCAATGGGAGCAGCCTTGTATTGTGCCTTAAATAGAGACTGTAGGGGGAAAAGGAGGGGTCTGGCAGCTGCTGACAACAAACACAGCACACCTGGGCCTCAATGGCTTTTGCATGCAATAGCATCAGCACACTGTACGTACTGCATAGTAGCACCAGTACCGTGCGGTATCACAGTATACCACATGGTAACATCAGTACTGTGCCATACATTCCGCACGGCAGTATCACAGTGCATCCTATGGTTTGGGCACACATTATCCTGAACATATGTAGATATTGTCCACATTTACGCATCAACACCTATACACTACTCTTTCATTGGTAACGCCGGTCATGAAGGACATCACGTACAGGGCAACAAGCATATGCAAAGGGAAGACATGTTGTGAACCCTTGGACAAGCAGAGACCAGTAAGCTGACATGTTATGCATGCTTGTGCAAATGACAGGTAGTCAAATCAATGCCAAGCTGAGCAGTGTCATTATGCACAGCAGTTTAACCAAGTGTTATGTTACATACAGATCGCACATAGATAAAAAAGGTAGTATTTGCTTGGAAGGACCCTGTCCAACAAGCTACATAGATTCAGGACCCAATACACCCAGACCCACAAAACAACATCTCAGGGTCTGTCCCAGTGAATAGCCACACAGACAATATTACAACACAGAAACATAAATAGACGTGAAACAGAGCAATCCTGGACTTGAAACCATCTCCATAGCAACAAGTGGCCACAATGCTGCTTCACTCAGTCACTCATATGGTACTGCACCATGTGGTAGATGGGTTCCCCATAGAGACTGAAGAGTATTGATGAAACTGATGATCCCTGAGGGATGGCCTAGGTATGAGTGAGGGGAATGGACACATATAACGTGATGCTGTCTGTTGTCAAAACAGGACTAGAACCATATACGTGTTGAACCCTGTATTCCAATTTTCCTCAGGAGTCTCAATACCAAAATGTGTGATACAGTTTGCAATGCATTGGATATGCACATAAACATGAGAGTAAACCTCAGGATCCTGTTGTCAATTGGCCTAATGATGGTATCCAGCAGTTAGGTCAGTAGCATGTCCACATTGTGATGTGTTGTAAAGCCAAAATGGTGGCAGTCTAGGGGGGGGGGGGTAGGTTAAGGTGGTCTTTGTGGTTGCCTCTGTACCACATTCCCATTAGTTCACCACATGACAGTTTGACTGGCAAATGGATAGTAACGATTTGTGTCACATGTGTTCATTGAGGGGTTCACCAGTATTGGGCATATCTGGTGAACCCCTCAATGAACACCTCTGTGTCTGAGTATGGCTGCCATATATCCATGGTTGAGGATGGTTATGACTGTCTGGGGTATGAGGTATCCAGGTTGCCCCTATATGGCACTAATCCAGGATGTGGGCCTTTGGTCTGGTCTGGTGTTGAGGTGGTGGGGTTGAGGAATGGCATGATGTATTCTATATGTTGGCATCTTGGTTTTTGAAACACAATGCAGGTATGTGATGTACATGTATCCTGGATCTTGGAGTTTAGGGTTGGGTGTGCTGTCACAGGGTCCTGCTTCTGGGTTATATGTTGTTTGGTGAATACCTGAGGCTGGAGTTCTGCAGTTTTGTTGCAATGCATCTTTCACTAGTGTGCCTGCTGTGAAGAACATATCATCTGGTCATTTTGATGATTGCATTATGTGTGTGGTGTCAAACTGTGGTATGGCCGTAGTTATTAAGATGTTATAATCATGTGTTAATCAAAAATTTGCTATGATGCGTTCAACTTAAACAGTATTCAAAAAGAACTTTTTTGTGTCACTATTGTGAATATAGAACATAAACCTGTTTCCAAAGGTCTCAGACTTCTTGTAGCACAATTGGCTGACTAAAGTCTAGCCATTAGTGCTTGCTTGCATCAATGACCTTAATACTGGAAACTGGCTCGTGTTTTACTTGCACACAGCTAATGTAACGCTTGCTCCCAGCTATATTTCCGCTTCGTGACGTATTCAGTAATGATTAAAAAATAGAAAAATAGAAAACTATTATTATAAATGTTCCGTCACTTAGCTGCACGCTTTTGTAACTTCCAAAATTCACCGCCATGTGTATCTTCAATAACATAGATCCCAGATCCCGACGCTCTTACGGGGCACCTCTGAGGCGTTTCACTGCCTACAGTTTCTTCAGGGGATCATATTCTCCTTCCCTTATTAGTGCTCTACAAAAACAAAAGTGACAACTCTTCATCCCGTGCTCTATACTCTAAAAACTCTCATTATACTAAAAAAACTATAAAATCATTCTTATTAATTCACCTACTATATATTGATGCTGCCCGCGTTCTGATATTCTTTAGAATGCATTCATGGTGGACTGATCAACCTTCACAGAAAAACGCCGCGCATGCGGGCTACCTCGACACTCTACCTCTTATAGCTACTCACCTGTTCTTCGTGATCCCAGTTGTGTCCCACGTGGCGCTCTAAATTTTGGAAGGCCTGTATATGAATTTCATCGAGTGTCTATGGACGTACTTTCCAGTAACCTCTGAATGGCAGGTTAACAATTTCATTACTAATTGTTTGAAATTTAGAGCGCCACGTGGGACACAACTGGGATCACGAAGAACAGGTGAAGTTAGTAGCTATTTATCCAGTAGGACATCAACAACATCCCAAATAAGCCTTGAATGATGTAATATTGCATCACATTGCATAATACCAGCATGCACACATCATCCAGAGTTGATTGCATCATTTTCTGATGCAATGCAATACTACTGCCAGACGGCTGCTGAAGCCATCTGACATCAGCAGTGTAATATACGCAGTCGGAAAGGAAAGTAATCTGGTATTCTGTTCAGATATTGAAAGCCTCATGAATGCCTTATGTCACCCCTTTGCTGTGCAGCGCCTCCTGATGGTCACAGTTGGTACTGCACCCGGGTGTAAAGTACTGGCCTTTTCAATACTTATAGTCCTTGCCAGTATGTAAATAAGTTGTGACACCGAAATCGGTTTAACTGGGTTTTATTCCCCGTCCCGTAGGATTCTTTTCCAAAAGTATAACAGTTGAATAAACATAACCCTTCTCGGGTAAACAAAAGAACTATAACAAAAATAGCTTTACCTTTCAGCAAACAAAAATAGGAATGAAACAGAAATACAGCTTGTCAGCTTTCCAGATGAAGGCTTCTCAGGAATAGTTCAGCCTTCTATCTGAGAGACTCTATTTGGTCAGCTATTATAAAACTACAGTCCATTTGTTCAACAGGCAATTCAGTGTTGTCCTCAATTTCATAAGGCTCACACTGCATGGGAACACTGTCAGGTACCGAGGCTTCGTTACTTCTCTTCTGAGGTAACTTGCTTAACAAACTTTCCAGCTTGTGACGTACTTGACTTTCTACAGCAGGTATCTGTTTGGCTTTACCGTATTCTCTTGAGTTGCTTAACCAGGAGCCTTTCCTCTGCCTCTGGTAATTAGGCAGAGTAAAGCAGTCAGCTGCCCAGCTATCAGAGAGTGGAACCTTTGCACGGGGTTTTGTCTTAACAGGAGCTTTGCAAACAGCTGTTGTCTCCAACGGCAGTTTCTGTGGAGGCTTATGCCAGCTATATCCCTCTGAAGGATTCTCTCCCAAAGGTAACAAGCTTTGTTCTCTATTCTGTTTGTAACCCAGATTCTGGAGCTTTCCTGCTTTCCTTAAATTAGCATTATAAGGCTTTTGTCTTTCATACAAATGCCTCTCATAGCTCAGCTTAGCATTTCTCCTATCTGGTTCAGAATAGCTTTTCCTAGCTTGTTGCTTATGTCTTAAGGCATAGCTTCTATCAAGGCTGCTGCATACACTGTCCCTGTCTGAATTCAGCTGCTCACTTATTTCACTTAAAATGTTCATCAGACTCACTCAGACTTTCATTCAGCCAGTGCCTTCTGCCTTGCTGTGGAGACCTGGGATATCTGTATCCTTCCCAGTCTGGATATCTCCTTCGTCTCTGAGGTTCCTCAGCTCTCACTGCTTCTGCCCTCTTGGCTTCCTTCTTGGCTTCTCTCGTAGCTCCTCTCCTAGCTCCTCCTCTGGCTCCTCTCTCCTGTGAGCTGCACTGATCATTTACGTAATCCCCAGCTGCACCACACCCTAGCCTATTGGGGTCAGGTGGGACCTTCCTTGCTTCCCTACTGGCTGGGTGATAATTCCAGGCTTGTGACCTCATTCCCTTATACTCATTCTGATACCCTTGTGTCATGTGCTCTCTCCCTACGTCAGTGTTTACTTGAGGAGTAGTGTTTTTTAGCACCACAGGGGGCTCTAGAGAGTCTGCTCTGTGACACTTAAAAATCACTCATGACCCACAAGACTGGAGACTATTTATAGACTCTTCAAAACGGAGTCTGAAGGCTGTGCTTTTGAACAATGGAAACCGTCTTCCATCTATTCCAGTAGCACAAGCCGTCCATATGAAAGAGACATACGATAACTTAAAGCATCTACTGACTTCCATTAACTATAACAAGTACAGCTGGCACCTCTGTGGTGACTTGAAGGTAGTTGCCCTTTTAATGGGACTGCAGCAGGGATATATAAAATACATGTGTTTCTTATGTGAGTGGGATAGCCGAGCAAGAGATTGGCACTACTTGCAGAAGGAATGGAATCGCAGACAAAATGTAACAGTTGGAGAGAAGAATATCCAGCACCCAGCTCTGGTTGAGGCTCACAAAATCCTGCTAGGGAGTTTTTGTAGGTCCTCAGATTTGAGAGCTCTTCAAAGATGACCGGTTCAATAACTTGCTGCAGGATGATGCGAAACAAGCATGGAATGCTTTTTGCCTAGTGTCAACAAACTTTCTCGGGAATGTTAGGGCAGAAAACTAGTAGAAGACATGCTGATGCAGTATCAGAAACTTGGCTGCAATATGTCTCTAAAGATCCATTAACTTGATTCCCATCTCGATTTCTTTCCTGACAACCGTGGTATGGTTAGTGATGAACAGGGTGAACGTTTTCACCAGGATATCGCAATGATGGAGCAAAGATACCAGGGAAAATGGTCCACTACAATGCTGGCTGACTACTGCTGGACACTCCCCAGAGAAGCTCCCGAACAGCTGTACAAGAGACAGGCAAAAAAATCTAAGTAGTAGTCTATGACTTGGTTTTTTACAGGTATTAACCGAAGGCCTATTATATTTACTATTGACATGCATTTCGTGATGTAAACATTGTAGATTACAAAAATACTAGAGCCAACTTTGCAATTTCACTGTCATATTCATGTTCAGCATATAAAAATTGATAAGAAATGACTATTTTTATTTCAGTAACATGACTTTTGTAAAAATTTGTTGACCAGTGGGTCAATGCAACCATAGCATCCTTCAAGGTCAGCAATCTGATCGCAAAGAAATGCAAACCTTTCACCGACAGGGAATTTGTAAAAGATTGTTTTCTTGAAGCAGCTGACAATCTTTTTAAAGGATTTAAAAATAAGAAAGAGATCATAGCTGCTATTCAAGATATACAATTGTCAAGAAACACGGTCATGCGGCGAATAGAAAAGATGTGTGGAAACACAACTGAACAATTGTTGGAGGATGTTTCAAATTGTGTTGCTTTCTCACTCCAACTGGATAAATCTACAGACATAAGAGACATAGCCCAGTTACTAGTCTTTATCCGGATGGTTTTTGAAGACTCCAGTGTTAAAGAAGAACTACTTGGAATGATTTCTTTAAAAGGGAGAACTACCGGTCAGGAAATATTCAGTTCTTTCCATTCTTTTGTGACAAAGTGTAATCTTCCATTGCATAGACTTGTTTCCATCACTACTGATGGAGCAAGAGCAATGACAGTTGAGGTTAACGGTTTCATAGCCCTCTGTAGACAGCATGACGACTTCCCAGATTTCCTTTCTTACCAAGGCATCATTCACCATCAAGTTTTGGAAAGCAAGAGACTCAATACAAAGATTGTCATGGACATTACTTTCAAAATTGTAAATTCAGTTCGTGGAAGATCACTTCAATCTTACTTTTCAATCTTACTCTTGATGAAGGGGCAGCAGAAATCATTTTGCACACAGATGTAAGGTGGCTAAGTAGGCACAAATTTCTGCAAAGATTTTGTGCTTTGCTGAATGAAATAAGAAGTTTTTTGAAGGAGAGGGGAGATGACCAAGCAGAGTTGGAAGATGAGGAGTGGTTATGTGATCTGGCATTTCTCGCTGACTTTACAGGCGAACTAAGTGATATGAACCTTGAACTACAAGGTAAAAACAAATGCATTGGCGAGATGATTAGTACAGTTTCATCCTACAAGAGCAAATTTGAACTAATGATGATTGACCTTGCAAACAACACTTCTGATCATTTTCCTAATATGCAGGACCATCTGGAACAATATCCAAATTTTGTTTTTCAGAATGAGAAATATGTGACAGAAATCTGTTCTGTTATCCAGGAATTCGAAACTAGATTCTGTGACTTCCAAAAAATTGGAACTGTTGTGGAGTACTTGTCATACCCATTCAAAGTAGATGTGGACATTAAAGAAACTGCAGCTGCTATCAGCAAAAATTACTCATTGAACAAGCCATCTCTTGAAAACGAAATTTTATTTATTTTTTTATTTTATTTTATTTTATTTTTTTTAAACATACACGATGAGGACCACCTGCAAAGCTACCCACAATCATAAACACCTACCAAATATACACACCTGGTATGATCACAACTACATCTGCACTGTGTATTGAGCGATGCTAACTCATCATCATTATCATTGCAACCAGAAACTGCAAGTAAATCCCAAAAGCACAGCAACAAACTGGCAAATTTGCAATGTAATGCTGCTCGAATCATCAACATATCCAAAAGATAGGAGCATATCGGCACAATACTAAAGGCATGTAATCAGCAACCTATGCAAGTTAGAACAAATAAAAAATCAGAGACAGTGGCATGTTACACCATGATCATTCAGTCCACGGAATGGTTCAATCAGCCAATACGCACATATCTACATAGTCCAACAGAGAGAAGGTGACAGGTAAGCACCATTTAATTATCTATTTATTTATTTAATGCTTTTTATATGCCGTCTTTCTACAATTAGCGTTATTAGAAAAGGTTCAGAGAAGAGCCACCAAAATGGTAAAGGGGATGGAAAGATACTCCTATGAAGAAAGGCTAAAAAGGTTAGGGCTCTTTAACTTGGCAAAGAGACGGCTGAGGGGAGATATGATAGAAGTCTATAAATTAATGAACGGAGTGGAATGGGTAAATGTAGATCGACTGTTTACGTTATCAGAATATAGAAAGACTAGGGGACATGCAATGAAGCTACAGGGTAAACTATTTAAGACTAATAAAAGAAAATATTTCTTCACTCAACGTGTAATCAAACTCTGAAATTTGTTACCGTTGGATGTAGTAAAGGCTGTTAGTGTAGCTGGGTTTAAAAAAGGTTTGGACAAGTTCCTGGAGGAAAGGTCCATAAACCATTATTAAGAAGGGACCCAGGATATCAATGCTTGACCCAGTACAAGCATTGTGAAACCTCTGTCTTTTGGGGAAACTGCTAGGTACTGTGACGTAGAAGCCCACACGGAGCCTATGCAGATAGATAGAAAGGAGAAATTTACCTTAGAACCTGGTAAGCAGCCAGCACGTGCAGCTCAGGGGAAACAAAGGAACAGAGGAGCAGAACTACCACACCCAAGCTATGATGTAGCAGAAAGCTTGTGGATTGATTATGATCACCTGTCCAAGAAAGCACAGTCAGCTTACAGCGAACAGGGAGATAAAAGCTGGTTGGTAGATCCAGCAAGGGAGAAGGAGGAGGAGTAAGAGGAAGAGAAGCAGAAGGAGAGGTCAGCAACCAGGGAGGCAGAGGTCACAGAGGGAGAAGCCTGCTGAACAGAGGAAACACTGGGCGTGTCACTGGAATAGGAAGCAGCAGAGGCAAGGCTTCAGAGGAACATGGCAGGGGAAGTGCTCAGACTGCCGGTAGCTGGAGGTCCTACGAGGAACCTGTTTACAGCCCAGGGAGAGAAGCCAGTGCTTCAGAGAGAAGGAAGGCACAACCTGGGCTCGGAGGCTGCCTAGATCGAGTGAGCAGGAAAGTCCCCAGTCCTCACTGCCAGAGGAAAGACCTCAACAATTATACAGGTGAGAGCCTAGCACTGTGAGAGGGAAAGCTAGAAGCTCCATTCGGAACGGAGGGTCAGAGCAGTGCTCCAGACCAGAAATATCTGCAGGAAGCTATAAAAACAATCCCTAACAACTGGAGGGTGGAAAAGGAGAGCTGGAGAGGCAACCCTACAGATACAGGTACTCTTAAAAGCATACTTGCACAGACTTGTTTTTTGTCCCCTGTACGCTATCTGAAACTTTCAGAGAGGGTGTTTCATCATAAAAACAACTGTGAAAGGTTTATTAAACCCAAGACACAACGTATGGCCTGAAGGTTGAGGAGATTGCAATGGGCAAGTAACACCAGGGTTCCCAGAACAGGCTCCTATGGATTGTAACATTATGTCTTGGCGGGATGGATTGAGTCTTGTGTGCTGACAAAGACCCTGTAAAAAGAGCAAAAGAAAAACAGAAGATATTTTTCTTTGAGAGAAACTAGTTTTGTTTTCCCTGTTTTGTGGGTTATGCAACAATGATTATCCCTTGGGGGAAGGGGAATAAAGCCCTTGTTTGGTTGTTGCCCTTAAACCACTCGCCTTGAGGAATATTTTTGAACTACTAGAAGATAGCAAGGCAACTCCACCCTCGGGGCCCTAGGCGAAGGCCTGCAGCCCCGCTGACAAATAGTTGTAGGTTATTGAGGATTTTTGGTTTATGCATCTGGGAATACAACTGGGGCAAAACAGCAACACTGTGTTTGCTGAGGAGCCGACTGAATGTCGCTGGCGGTATCGGCCAGAGGGTTCGAGAACCAGTGAAAATCCACCTTCTCAAAGCTAGAGTCTAACACCCGATCAGGTAATAGATATTTGGGCACAGGTGTTGAGGGATTCCGAGGGAGAAGGAGTGCTGAGGAAACTCAGAAAAGATAACCTCTGAACGAAGTGTGGTGCCGCACTTGGTGGGGTTTTTTTTTTTCTGTTTGTATTACAGAGAAAAACCCGGAGAGGGGATCCCCATGACGTCCTTCGCTGGATGAGTTCTACAGTTTGGGAACCAAAGAGAACTGGCACAGCTGACACAAGAACAAGCCGTTGCAGCCATGCAGGCCCTGCAGAAGCCCATGATGGCTCTAATAGAAGCTTTGCTGGCAAGCCAGAAGGCCCGCGGAGAAAAGGCCAAGAGAGCATGCCTGTGTGGTAGGACCACAGAACTGTGGAGTTTTGTCTTTTGGACAATTGACAAACCTGTTGAGGACAATATTGATGACTTCATAGAGGCCTTTGAACGGGTCGCCCTGAATGTGGGCATGGCCGCCAGAGCAATGGGCAGTCCGGCTTGCTACCTCCCTAACGGCAGAGGCCTTGAGCGGCCTATAAAGCCATTCCGCTGCTATCGGCGACAGATTCGGACGAGCTTAAAAAGGGCCATTCGGGGATAGATTAGGCTTAACCCCTATGGTATACAGGAGGATGTTGAGAGCCACTAAACTCCAACAGGGGGATGAAACACCTCGGCGTTGTGCCACAAAGGGTGCGAAGCTTGGCATGGAAATGGCTCGCTCCTGAGGGAAAGACCTCGAAGCCGTTATTGATGCCAGTGTTGTAAAGCAATTTATTGGTTTTTTTGGCAGTATGGCGAGATGGGTCACTTTTGACTTCGATTTTTTTCAAAAAATTTCCAAACCGCAACAGAAGCAGCCCAACTCACGGAGCGGTTTATGGAGGCTGAGTTGGCGGTGTAGTAACCAAAAGGAGGCGCTTGGAGCAGGTTTGGTGAGGCAAATTTTGAAAAAGCAATAAAGGAGCCTAGGACCCCTAGGTGAAAGGTGTGACCAACTGTTTGACTAGGAGAGATGTTTTAAAGAGGCAGAAGTAAAATG